>JAPCYP010000042.1:0-1461770 GCA_035048595.1 Echinosophora koreensis | reverse complement strand
TACAAGATAAGCAATGGCTTCCAACTAATAGTAGTGGATTTGCTAATGTAGACCAATCGCAATTGGCTATTATGAATGTAAGTATATTTACCTTTCTTTTATTTATTCATTATTCATTATTTTTTATGTTTAATTTCTCATTCTTTCTTTGTTGTTACTTGAAAATAATGTAGGAGTATATCAAATATGAGAATCAAAATAAGAAGGATGTGGGTAAGTCTGAATTGGATACTTATTTGGAGGAGCAAAACCTTTCTTCAACATACCATCCAAATCTTGATATTTTGCAATATTGGAAGGAGAACATGTATAGGTTTCCAAATCTTGCTTTGATGGCTAGTGATATCTTAAGCATTCAAATAACAACTGTGGCATCAGAATCGGCATTCAGTATTGGTTCTCGTGTTCTCAATAAATATCGAAGTTCTCTCCTTCCCAAAAGTGTGCAAGCCTTGATATGAACTAGAAATTGGTTGTTAGGGTTTGATGTGGAAGGTAAATATTTAATTCCTTTATGTATAGAAATAGAATGCCTTGCATTGAATTATGTTTTGCTTTTTAAACACAATCTTACTTATGAATTATGAATTGTGAACTGTAGGAAAACATGAAGATGAAGATGATTTGATTGAGGCAAAGGAGAAGCTTGCTACATCAAAGGGAAAGACTAAAGTTGTTATTAATGATTGATGTCAACATGTAGCTTTAATTTCAAACTTGTAATATTGTTGATTTTGTTCCATATTTTGCATTTCAATTTCGTTGATATTTTGCATCAAACTTGTGAATTGTGATGCTTGTTGGTTATACTTTAATGGTCCCCGTTGTTGATGCCACTTCTTCTAAGGCTATACCAAAGTGTTTGGTTTGGTATAATGTCTTGGATTTAACATGAATTTGGTTTGGTATGTGCTTTGGATTTAATGTTTATTTGGTTTGCTTTTCTGCACAAGTCATTATTTAATTTTGATGTTGGACAAAAAAAAAAAACTGGTGTTGAATCCGCGGACAGTCCGTTTAGTTCGTGGACTATGCGGACTGGACGTGGACTCTGTTTGTCAGAGTCCATTTATCATGTGGAGTTTTAGGTCCGGTCCGTTTCAGTGCCGACCAATGCGGACCGGACTTAAACGAACCGGACCGGTCCGCATACCCAGCTCTACTTGTGAACCAAACATGAATTGTGTTAAAATCCCTCCCCTCCATTAAAATCCCTCCCCTCCCCTTCTCTCAACCAAAGATGATAGCTAATTAAAATCTATCTCCTACCTCCCCCTCCCCTCCTTTAAATCAAACATACCCTTAGTGGGTTGAGATCTCTATGTACTTAATCATATCGAAAGGTTGGATAGCAATTTACTTTCTTATTTTAGAGCTTTACTCACTTTAGAAGAGGCAAATCCACCAAAAGGTAAGGCTTGATGATGAGATATAAGATAAAACAAATAAAATAAAATAAAAATAAAATAAAATAAAACTAAACATCAAAGCATCACAGATCTGAGGCAAGCTTCATGGCCAGTCGGACAAGAGGACGGTGTGAACACCTAATTTTGTCCGGGTCTTTTTTCTTTTAATTAATATTTTGAAAACAAAAATATAAAATATAAAAATGAAAAAAAAAAACTAAAAATTGTTGTTTTTGTTTTTGGCCCATTATAGAATTAGATGTAGCCCAATTTTATTTTTTGTTGTTGCAAGCCCATTATCCAAATCCAAAAAATAATAAAAAAGAAAGAAAGAAAAAACAGAAAGGCTTCTGAGTTTTTTTTTAAAAAAAAAAATAAAAATATTTTCTTTATTTCTTTGTCCTTTTTTTTCATCCTTGCTTTGTCCTCTTCCATTTGAGGAAAATCAGCTTTCTCTTTTATTTCCCTATTTTTGTTTTCTTTCACTTTTTTCCCAAATGAGGGGGCACAATCCTTGCCTTTGCACCAGCCAGGCAGAGTAGTGGGAGCACCACACCATGGCACCACCATCTGTACAATTCCTTTGTCCTCAACAAAGCAATGCGAAGTTTTGGCATGATCCTTCAGTGGTTTGGCTATATATTCGGCACCCAACAGCATCAGAAAAAAGGAGAGGCGTGAACAAAAAAAAACAGAGGGGAGACACCTTTTCTCCACCATTTTCTTCTCCCTCTCCACTTCCATGACCATTCTTCTTTCCACCATTTCCCTCTTTACCAAGTAGCTCAAGTAAATAATCAGAAGCATTTTTCACTTCCCCTACCCATTATCATCATCCTCAAACACTCATGAATCATGTACCATGAAAACCCCATTCATCAACATATCCCTTCAACCATTTTGACTCATAAAATACCAAAAAAATAACAAAAACAGAACACATCCTTGTTACCAGATCCTCTGCCATCGCTGCTCGCCATCTCCGCCATCACTGCTCTTCCTTCCTCTTAGCCAACGCCGCCGCTCCGCAGCGAGTACCACTGCCCTCCTCCGCCCGAAGCCACATGCCGCTCAGACGACCACCACCGCAAGCGATCTAGCCTCCCCGTACCGCCGCTGCTGCTCCGCCACACCATCGCCGCTCCGCTTCGAACCGCGACCCACACTCAGACCGTCACCACCGCACTCGACGCCGCCTCGCACCACTGTCTCGCCCAGAAGCTCCTCACGCTTCAGATCCGAGTCTCCGCAACCCACGCCAGACGTCCACCGCCGCTTGCTCTCCGACCGCGCGTCCAGCCTCGCCGTTGCCGGATTCGTCTCTGCCTCCCACGTTCAACCTTGCTGCTCTGCTCATCCCTTTCTGTTGTTGGTAACGATGGAAATGGAAAGACCAGAAACTTCCCTGTTTTATTTTATCCTTTCATTATGTTTTTGGCATGTGCTTGGGCTTCGGTTTTGGGCTTATTGTATACTGTATCTCACTTTATTTCTAAAAACTTCAAACGAAAAAGGTAGAAAATCTTTTTATAAATGTTTTCAATCCTTGTTTTAAATAAAATTTAACCAAAAATATTTTGAAATAAAAATCTCTTTTGAGTTCACTCAACAATCTACGACGTTGATGTATGATTTTTCATCCTCAAGTGTCGTAAGGATTGTAAGGGTTTATCGTATAACTTTGTTATCTTGGACCCTGTGCAAGAGTGAATTTACCTTGAAATAAAATCCTTTTTTTCAAAATCCTTTTTCGAAAAAATCAAATCTTTTCCAAAAATTAAAATCAACCAACAAATCAAATTTTTTCTATAAGAACTACGTGACTTTGAGTTTCCCATCGCACCTGAGAATACGTAGGAGCAGAATCAATCATTCTGTCAAGCCAAAATTTTGTTTTATTTTTTTAATGTGTTTATTTTAATTTATTTTTTAAAGTGGGGTAAAAATAAATATTTTCAAAGGTTATTAAAATTCTTTTGCACAATTAGCTTGAGGTACCGTTTTTAAACGGACGATGTAGGGTGCTAACACCTTCCCTACTCGTAACCGACTCCCGGACTCAAATCTCTCTTCTTATATAGACCAGTTTACCTTAAAATAAATGGTTTTTCCAATGTTTTTCCCAAATAAAATATTGGTGGTGACTCCTCTGTTTTTTACCTTCTTTTCGCGGCTACCGGACGGGACGGTCGCGACAGCCGGCGACTCCACTGGGGATTTTTGAGAGTCAGGCCTATCATAGTTGGTTGTGCAATTTTTTTTAATAGTTTTGAAAATATTAGTTTTACCCCTTTTGTTTTATTTGTTTTGTAGATAATTTTATATGCTTTAATAAATGCCTTTGTATATTCTTGCAACCCTAGGGTAGAGAACTATTGAACTATTGTGTTGTTGGTTGTTCTTTTGCAAGTGAGGTGTAGCTTGTGTTAAATTGGTTTTGTGCAATTTTGTATGCTCCCAACACACACATCACCATCACATATTTCACACACTTTTGGGCTCTATACCCGAGTCTTGGAATGCCATAGGATTAGAAGGGGCTTTAGTGGTGTTATTGTGATGCTTTTGCATCCCTGACAGTCACTGCTTCTCCCGCTCAGATTGTTACCGGTACCATGGACAGCCATATTGTGACACATTTGTCCCTATGGTAAGTTCATGGATCCGGGTCCTTATCTTCTAGGTAAGGGCAATCTGTGGACCATAAATTTTAGGAGTTTAGATCAATCCCAAATTTCACTTTTAAAGCAAACTTAGTGGCCAACCTGTTTAGAGTCATGACTTTAGGTATGCCCAACAATAAGTCTTATAATTCTAGGACACAAAGGGAGCAAGTTTCTTTTTTGTTAAAAAAGAAAAAAATCATTTTCATATCTTGTAATTCATGCAATTCTGTAAATAAAAAAATGATTCATGCATACATTCATTTTTTTTTTTTGTAGAAGACTACAAATTTCATTCATCTTTTTGCATGCATCTCATGCATTGTTTGGGATCAAAATTGTTTTCATGTATCTCATGCATTAATTACTTTTTATGTCAATCTCATCAAAAAATTAAAAGAAAAATCATTTATTTCATGCATTCATAAAAAAAAATTCATTCACATCGAGCATTCATAAAAAAAAAAGGGAAAAAATAAGAAGACATGCATTTCCTTCATTTCATGCATGCATCTGCAAAAAAAAAAAAATTGGACCCAAAAAAAAAATTAAAAAAAATATCATGCATCAATACCTCTTTGGGTCAAAATATAAAAATTATTGATCTCATGCATTCATAAAAAATTATTCATCTTAAAAATAAGAAGCTTATCTCATGCATTGCCATTTTTGTGAAAAAAAAAAGTGTCTTCATATATCACATGCATTAAAAATTTTGAGCTAATATAAATAATTCTTTTTCATACATCTCATGCATTAATACCTTTTTGGGTCAAGAAAAAAAAAACCTTTTTTCATGCATCTCATATACTCGTTTGTTTTTAAGTTGAAAGTTTATTAAAAAAAAATACAAATAAAAAATCATTCCATGCATTGTGCTCCTTGGAGAAAATGGAACCATCGCGCTTTCAAAGAATGCCAATTAAACCATGGATCCCGAGGTGAAGCTAGAAACAAGACTTGCTCAGGTGCTCTGAAAATGCGGATCACAACGACAATGAAGTTGCTCAGGTGCTTTGAAAATGCGGGTTCTGATGCCAATGAAGTTGAGTGGCATGCTTTCATAGTCATTTCTCAGAAGTCAAGTAGAGCATGTCAATTTTGAGACCTCTTTGAAAAGGTTATTTTCTAGTGGACTACTCAGACTTCAAGAAGAAAACTACAATGACATCACCAGAGATTCGCATTCTAGTGGTTGTGAGAAGTGCCAACACTTTGATATCCCCCTTCTTGGGAATTTCTAAGCAGCTTAGGCTAGATTGTTTATCAGTGGTCTACCTTGAATCGATGGTTACATTGTATTCTATCATGGGATATTTGAACTATGTTCACTTTCTTGAAGCATTAATGTAATGAATCTGCATGTATACCTTGTCTCATCCATTTCTTTACATCTTCGTCCACATCACAATGTTTCTCTAGCCGTTCTCGAATCTCATCTTCCATTTTTCTTCTCCAAGTACCTTCTTTGGTTTGGTTAATAATGTCAGATTTCTTAAAAGTCCTTTGTGAACATCAATGAGGCCCACATGTGCCCGTGTTTTTAATAAGAAAAAGAAAAAGGAAAAAAATGAAAAAATAAAAAGAGGAGCAAATAAATAAACACTTGGTGAGCACCTTCTTTTTGTCTCTCGAATAAAGTTTTAAAAAATAAAGCAATCATGATTTGAAATGAAGATTGACCGTCTCTCTTTATCCTTAGCAAAATATCATTATTCCTTGTTACCCCTTTTGAGCTTGAAAATTCTCTTCAAAAAAAAAACCTGGACAAGGATCACCCCTAAATAAGGGGCAAGCAAGAAGGAAATGGTGATCATGAAGCATAAATTGAAAAAAAAGAAGGAAAAAAAAAATTGAAGAGAAAAAGAGGAATGAAGAACTTCGTGTCAAAGACAAATGATAAGGCCAAAAAAGGAAGAATATAAAGGAAAGTTAGAAGAAAGCAAATGTTCTCAAAAATCCGAAAAAAGAGCATGGATCCTTGATCCTATTCAACCTTAACACATTTGTTTGAGCCTTATATCCTTCCTTTCATGACCCCCAACCATTGGCCACATTACAAGCCTGAAAAGTCCATTCTGATCAATAAATGATTGCTACTTTTTCATCAACTTTAATTTTGAGACAAAAAGTTTGTGCTCTTCTAGTTTTTAATTGATTGCTCCTCATAAAAAAAATAATAAAAAGTCAGAAAAAAAAGAGAAGAATGAAAAAAAATAAAGGAGAAAAAGGAAGCTCGTTAGGCTGAAAACCCTCATGGGCAGTCTAAGCAAAAGTTAGGGCAAGATTTACGTGGGACAAAACTTTGCTTTCAAGGGCCTTATTCTAGAGCATTTCCATTGTTGGATGCCCTACACTGGGGCTGTTTCATTCTTGGGACCCAATACTGGGGCAACATCATTATCAAGTTTTCCTTATCAAGTGCCGTACACTGGGGCAATTTCATTCTGAGAACCCTACACTGGGGCACTCCATCCTCAAGGAAATTACTCTGGGGCAATTTTGTTCTTAAGCGGCATACATCAAGCCCATTTCATTTTCACATGACTAATACTAAGCCCATTTCAAATTGGGGCAATATCCTTTTGACCTCCATATGACCTATTTTGTGCCTCGCTATTAATACCATTTGAGTCGTCCAACTTCCGACACCAATCAAGAAGTTGTTCAAGCAATAATGTCCTTTCCTGTCATACTTTTGAATCCATGCATGTTTGTTACATGATGCTCCAGGTAAGGTAAACATGAGTTCAACAGTACAATTTAACCATCTAATGGTAGATCTTTGATGAGCAGCTCTGGTCAGAAGAATTCTGAATATAAGGAAGAAAGTGGCATCCGCAATTGGCAATTCAAGCAAGAGCATTGATCCTCACAAATAAGGGTGGCAAAAATTGTCCACTCACCCAAAACAAAAAAAGATAAAAAAATAAAATCAAAAGAATCAAAAAATGAAAGAAAATAAAAAGAAAACAAAAAAAGCCTCGCTGGACTGAAAACCTGAAAAGGCGGTCTAGGCAAAAGTTAGAGCGATCCGGTAGGTTGAAAACTCGCAAAGAGCGACCTACGCAAAAATTAGGGTCAAATACAAACAAAGTACAAGAAGTCTCCTCAAACTGACAAACTGGGGCAGTTTAAGAGGACAAGTCATGAAAGGCTCTCAATACATGAGGATCGGGGCAAGTCACATACTTGAAAGTTGGCCAGACAATCTCATCCATTGGGATAATCATCACAAAGAAGCGTATCTCAGGTAAGAAGTAAAACATCAATTCAGCAAGTAAGTGGTGATTGAAATCAAAGAGTCTCATTGTAGCTCATCCTCAATCTCTGCTGCATTCAAAACTCTAAGGAGCCAAGGATCAAAGAGTGGTTTGCAAAAATAAAAATAAAAATCAATCAATCAAGGTTTTCATCAAAAGCATTTCTTGAATCATGCATAAAAAATAATCATGGTTTTCATCAATCATCAAAAGCATCTCATGCATCATGCATTAAAAAGCAAAAATAATAATCAAAGTTTTCATCCATCACAAAAAAGCATCTCACATCATGCATTGTCTCATCATTTCATGCATCGACAAAGTCAACATCTTTGCATTGCATTTGTTTTGCTTTAGCGGGTTCAAGGCCCCAAAAGTCATATCTTTGTTAGCTTTAGCAGGCACAAGGCCTCGTAAGTACCGTTCTGCCTTTGTTCGGCTTTAACGGGCACAGGGCCCATAGGCTGTTGTCTTTGGTTAGGTTTGGCAGGCATAGGGCCTCTCAAGCTTTTTGTCTTTCTTTTTCAAGCTTCGGCGGGTACTAAACCCCGTAAGCTCTTTTTGTTTTCAAGCTGCGGTGGGTACCAGACCCCGTAAGCTCCTTTTTGTTTTCAAGCTGCGGTGGGTATGAAACCCCGTAAGCTCCTTTTGTTTTCAAGCTTCAGCGGGTACCAGACCCTGTAAGCTACATTTTGTTGTCAAGCTGCGGCGGGTACCAGACCCCGTAAGCTCTCTTATCATTTTTGTCAAGCTTCGGTGGGTACCAAACCCCGTAAGCTATGTTTTGTTGTCAAGCTTCAGCGGGTACCAGACCCTGTAAGCTACATTTTGTTGTCAAGCTGCGGCGGGTACCAAACCCCATAAGCTCTCTTATCATTTTTGTTAAGCTTCGGTGGGTACCAAACCCCGTAAGCTATGTTTTGTTGTCAAGCTTCAGCGGATACCAAACCCTGTAAGCTACGTTTTGTTGTCAAGCTACGGTGGGTACCAAACCTCGTAAGCTCTTTTATCTTTCTTTTCGAGCTTCTGACGGGCAATCCACCCCGTAAGCTCTTTTTATCTTTCTGTTCGGGCTTCTAACGGGCAATCCACCCCGTAAGCTCATTTCATCCTTCTGTTTCGAGCTTCTGACGGGCAATCCACCCCGTAAGCTCTTTTATTTTTCTTTTCGAGCTTTTGACGGGCAATCCACCCCGTAAGCTCATTTATCTTTCTGTTAGATCTTTTGACGGGCAATCCACCCCGTAAGCTCTTTTATCTTTCTGTTCGAGCTTCTGACGGGCAATCCACCCCGTAAGCTCTTTTTTATCTTTCAGTTCGAGCTTCTGACGGGCAATCTACCCCGTAAGCTCTTTTTTTATCTTTTAGTTCGACCTTCTGACGGGCAATCCACCCCGTAAGCTTTTTATCTTTCCGTTCGAGCTTCTGACGGGCAATCCACCCCGTAAGTTTTTTTTTTTATCTTTCAGTTCGAGCTTCTAACGGGCAATCCACCCCTTAAGCTTTTTATCTTTTCGTTCGAGCTTCTGACGGGCAATCCACCCCGTAAGCTCTTTATCATTGTTTTTAAGCTCAGCAGGCAATCCACCCCGCAAGCTTTTCATGTGTAAACCTCAGTGGGCAATCCAACCCGCTAGTTCTTTGCAGGAAATCACCTTGTTGTCACAGGTCCTTTTGCTTGTCCGTTTCCCGGCCAAAATTGGAGTTCATGTCTTTACTCGTTTCTTATAATGATAATAGGTTAACTACGGTTTAAACTAATATTTTCAAAACTATTAAAAAAAATTGCACAACCAACTATGATAGGCCTGACTCTCAAAAATCCCCAGTGGAGTCGCCAGCTGTCGCGACCGTCCCGTCTGGGAGCCGCGAAAAGAAGGTAAAAAACAGAGGAGTCGCCACCAATATTTTATTTGGGAAAAACATTGGAAAAACCATTTATTTTAAGGTAAACTGGTCTATATAAAAAGAGAGATTTGAGTTCGGGAGTCGGTTACGAGTAGGGAAGGTGTTAGCACCCTACATCGCCCGTTTAAAAACGGTACCTCAAGCTAATTGTGCAAAAGAATTTTAATAACCTTTGAAAATATTTATTTTTACCCCACTTTAAAAAATAAATTAAAATAAACACATTAAAAAAATAAAACAAAATTTTGGCTTGACAGAATGATTGATTCTGCTCCTACGTATTCCCAGGTGCGATGGGAAACTCAAAGCCACGTAGTTCTTATAGAAAAAATTTGATTTGTTGGTTGATTTTAATTTTTGGAAAAGATTTGATTTTTTCGAAAATGGATTTTGAAAAAAAGGATTTTATTTCAAGGTAAATTCACTCTTGCACAGGGTCCAAGATAACAAAGTTATACGATAAACCCTTACAATCCTTACGACACTTGGGATGAAAAATCATACATCAACGTCGTAGATTGTTGCGTGAACTCAAAAGAGATTTTTATTTCAAAATATTTTTGGTTAAATTTTATTTAAAACAAGGATTGAAAACATTTATAAAAAGATTTTCTACCTTTTTCGTTTGAAGTTTTTAGAAATAAAGTGAGATACAGTATACAATAAGCCCAAAACCGAAGCCCAAGCACATGCCAAAAACATAATGAAAGGATAAAATAAAACAGGGAAGTTTCTGGGCTTTCCATTTCCATCATTCCAACAACAGAAAGGGATGAGCAGAGTAGCAAGGTTGAACGTGGGAGGCAGAGACGGATCCGGCAACGGCGAGGCTGGACGCGCGGTCGGAGAGCAAGCGGCGGTGGAAGTCTGGCGTGGGTTGCGGAGACTCGGATCTGAAGCGTGAGGAGCTTCTGGGCGAGACAGTGGTGCGAGGCGGCGTCGAGTGCGGTGGTGATGGTCTGAGTGTGGGTCGCGGTTCGAAGCGGAGCGGCGATGGTGTGGCAGAGCAGCAGCGACGGTACGGGGAGGCTAGATCGCTTGCGGTGGTGGTCGTCTGAGCGGCGTGTGGCTTCGGGCGGAGGAGGGCAGTGGTACTCGCTGCGGAGCGGCGGCGTTGGCTAAGAGGAAGGAAGAGCAGTGATGGCGGAGATGGCGAGCAGCGATGGCAGAGGATCTGGTAACAAGGATGTGTTCTGTTTTTGTTATTTTTTTGGTATTTTATGAGTCAAAATGGTTGAAGGGATATGTTGATGAATGGGGTTTTCATGGTACATGATTCATGAGTGTTTGAGGATGATGATAATGGGTAGGGGAAGTGAAAAATGCTTCTGATTATTTACTTGAGCTACTTGGTAAAGAGGGAAATGGTGGAAAGAAGAATGGTCATGGAAGTGGAGAGGGAGAAGAAAATGGTGGAGAAAAGGTGTCTCCCCTCTGTTTTTTTTTTGTTCACGCCTCTCCTTTTTTCTGATGCTGTTGGGTGCCGAATATATAGCCAAACCACTGAAGGATCATGCCAAAACTTCGCATTGCTCTGTTGAGGACAAAGGAATTGTACAGATGGTGGTGCCATGGTGTGGTGCTCCCACTACTCTGCCTGGCTGGTGCAAAGGCAAGGATTGTGCCCCCTCATTTGGGAAAAAAGTGAAAGAAAACGAAAATAGGGAAATAAAAGAGAAAGCTGATTTTCCTCAAATGGAAGAGGACAAAGCAAGGATGAAAAAAAAGAACAAAGTAATAAAGAAAATATTTTTATATATTTTTTTAAAAAAACTCAGAAGCCTTTCTGTTTTTTCTTTCTTTCTTTTTTTATTATTTTTTGGATTTGGATAATGGGCTTGCAACAACAAAAAATAAAATTGGGTTACATCTAATTCTATAATGGGCCAAAAACAAAAACAACAATTTTTAGTTTTTTTTTTTCATTTTTATATTTTATATTTTTGTTTTCAAAATATTAATTAAAAGAAAAAAGACCCGGACAAAATTAGGTGTTCACAGACGGGAGTGTAGATAGCGTAATGGATAGGGGCTTCACCGATGGAGGATGGTATCCCAGAGCTTGGCTTGCAGCGATGGAGAAGCGTATAGTTCGCAATGGTGGGTCGGGGAAGGGGTGGTTTGTCTAACGCCCTTCGTTACATTAGTAGCCCAAATTAATTTTCTATAAAAACCTTTAAAACATTTAAATTAAATAATCATGTCATAAAAATTTTCACAATAAATTTAAGTCCGAAAGTATGTCGTATATTCAAAATAATTAAATAAAGTAATAGTGCTAAATAAACCATCATATCCAAATAAAATAAAGCTTCATAAATATTAATTAATAAAAACCACATAACTCTCTTACAGTTGTTTATGCCTCAAAACATGGGTCTAAGCATTCAACGGAACTAAGCATTAAATGCTATCTCTAAACAGACATATATTGAAGACCGTTGAAAAAACAACAAGTTGTGTATGCATTCTTCTATAAATACTGGACGACCTCCAGTAAATAGCAAGAACCATGCTCTGAATATTGAAAGTGAAAAAACTCTGTCAAAACTCCTCTCGATTATACTTCATTGTAATCTTCTTTGATCTTAAACCTTCATATCCTCACAAATAGTGAATTGATTGTAAGATAAATCTTTCATCTCTTAAGCTAGAGAGAGCCTGAAGAGGCTTGACTGCAAAAGAATAATTGAGAGCCTGGAGAGGTTTTGAATACTTGTGTGATTGTAAGCCTGAAGAGGCAAGTGTAAAGAATACTTGTAAGCTATTGGTTTATAGAGGAGAAAACCTTCAAGTAGAAGGGACTGGACGTAGCTCTTGGTTGGAAGAGAGTGAACCAGGAAATATCCTTGTGTTGAGAATCTCTTATCCCTTTTTCTCTTTTAAGTTGCTTTTATTGCTAACTTTGGGGATTTGACATTGAGTTTATTAACTCTCTTTGAAAAAGGATTTTCTTGTGTGTATTTACTTCTTAGCTTGCGTGCAAAACTGTTTTCAGAAGAAGTTTTAAAAAATGCACAATTCAACCCCTTCTTGTGTTTCTGTGTCAACTTCATTATTGAAAGAGGATCCTTCTTGAGTCATGGATAAGATTTTGATAAAATAGTGCATTACTTTAATAATGTCAATCTACTTGTATTTTGCAACAAACTCATTTTGAAATATGATCTTTATATAAAATATTTTCAATATTCCACTCAATTTAGACCTAAAAATTAAATCAATTTCATTTTCCTACCGTGCAACGCGCTTGTATATATCTAGTTATCATTAGGTTTGTGAATTCGATAAAACTTTCCTTGTGTTTCAGCTAAAATTGGTTGATGAGAAGTCCAAGGAAGCCAAATTTGCTAGAAAGGGCTTGTTTTCCAAGCAATCAGAGATGAAGGGTAGTTGCCCGGAACAAATTGTTGTTTGTGTAGCTGAATTGATGTTTGTGTGGTTTCTTTTCTGTTGGCGGAACTTATTGTAGCTTATGAGCAATAACTAATTATTGTACACCATATATTGAGCCCTTGATATTTAAGATCTAACATTGATTAATGTAAAAAAATATAAATATATATTATTTCTAAGTAGAATTTATACAACTTTTATATAATATATGTTAAATAATAAACAACAACTTAAGTTGGTATGTCTGTTTTTTTTTTTTTTCCTTTAATTGTATATCTATTGCATTATACCCATTATTATAATAACATACAAAAAAAAGTTTAATCAACATTTGTTTATTTTGATGTTTAGATAATTTAATTAATATGTTGCTTTAGAAGAACTATAACAATGTTTCACACATGCAAATTAATATGTTTTAAAATTTTGGTTTTAATTTATATTCTATATTATCTTATATTATTTATATTTAACATTTTAAATTTTAAATTTATTAAAATAATACATATTTTATATTCTATAATCAATATATACCCAGTTTAAAACCCCACGTAACGAGTACACACAACTAGTTATACATAATTTCCTCAGCAATCTAACTTCCCACTCAAAAACACAAAATCATTGATCTCTCTTGCTTCTTTCATTTCATTTCATCTACTGCTTCTTTCTTTTTCTTTCAAAACATCAACTTCTTGCGCCCTTCTTTTTCTTTCTACCAACTTTCTCCATCTTCCTTGAATCCTCGTCGCTCTCCAAGCCCCATTCTCTGCCTCTATGCGTCTTCCTTGAATGAAAAGTGACTTGGAGAAAGGAGGGTGGTGACGTTTAGATAAGCAAATGGAAGAAATTTGAAAAATTGTATTCTTTGGAGAAGGGGCATTTTTTAGTGTTTAGTTATGAGTGGAAGTTTGAGTATGCCTTTGGGGTTTGGATATTTGACGAGAGTGGAATGGAAATAGCTTACCAACTGTTACAAAAAAGTTTTGGCCGCAAAAAGAATCATCGGTTTCATGAACGGGAGACAGGGAAGACAATGAACATTTAAGAGATTCTTAAACCAACTTCGTATCTAGATTCATCCCTATGTCGAAGACCTTGGTGATGTGTGTGTAGATGAAAATTGCGATTTTCGCGTGATTGTGACTTCTTTAGTTGGTATGAGCAAGGATTCCTGGCCTGTAGTTTATGAGGATTTAGGTAAAGCGCTTATTGATATCCGATGGGAAGAAGAATATGTCAGTCTATTTGGCGATCATGTAGTAAAGGAATTAAGAGAAAATCTATCTATTGACTTGATGGGGAATAATGCATCTTTTAATAGGTGGATGACCATGCTTGACTTGATGGGGAAGAATGCATATTTTAATAGGTGGATGATCATGCCTGAAATGGGCTATCTCATTGCGCCTAAACATAAGGTGGTTTTGATTTATTTATGCTTAGAGGGAACCATGACATTTTCCCCTCTTAGGGGTCTACCACCCCCTCTCTAGCCACAGTGTTATTAGCATCGCACATGTGAACGAGAATCACTTTGTAAATGTATGATATGATTCAACAATTTTGTAAACATATTTCTCATTACTATTAACGATTGAATTTGACACATTTACATGTCCTTTTGAAGGATGGGTCTCTCCTACATAGCATCGCTCCACAATGGAGGCACAACTGCCATCAGGAATCTCTATTCTCTAGTTAGTTCATTCTTGACCCGAAATGATGGTGTAATGTCAAAATTACAGTAGGAGGGGGAGAGGTGACACAGTTGCATTTAGGGGGAGTGGAGGCTAGGGTTTCTGAAGGAAGGAGAAGAAAGAAATGTGGATTGTGATATGGATCCGAGTTTAGCCCAAGGGAGAAATGGGTTTGCATTTATCAATATTGTTACTTTGATAAAGATGTTCAATTCTTACAATTTTTATTCTTACTCTTTTATAATGTCATAAATCATGTTCTTTCCATGTAATTGGATTGTCGCTACATTTGCTATCACACTTTTGCAATTGATTCATTGGCTAGCATGCTCATAATGTGAGTGGACTCCTAATTTGTTTTCTTCCCTCTATCCTGTTTGTTTTGAAGTCATTAAAATTTGAAATTTTAGCATGCAAAGAAATATAATTAAAATAAACAATAATGCAAATAAAAAAGGAGAAATATTGTAAACTCTATTAAAAATAATTAAAAATGGGATTACCTTATCACACTTGTCAACACTTTTCTTCATGTTACTCAAATATATTTCTCTAGAAAAATTATTAATTAACGAAAGATAAACACCAAAAACTTTAGAGGTCCACCAACTAGCCTATTTCATTCATTTAGCCTATGATTCTAATCCCTCAGCCAAATCAAATAAAACAAATTTAAAAAAAGAATCATGATAAAACAAAGAAAGGAGCAGTAAAAAAAAAAGGTTAAAACATATGCAATGAGGAATTAAAATAAAATCAACCTTTGTGAAAAATTGTAAAACAAAAGAATTTAAAATACAAGACATCAAAACAGTCCTCCTCCCATCCTATCCCATATTTTGTGGTGCTAGGGAGTCAAATTGACAGTGTTTCAAAAAGTAATAATGACATCGAAAACAGTCCAAAAATATAGGTCATACTTTGATATTTTACTTATGCTATGGTCTCTTACATTATAATGTTACAAAATTATAATAAAAATTAAAACAAGTTAATCTAGTTTTGGGCTGACTTTGCATGGGCTAGAAATTGGCCAACCATTCACCCATTTTATTTTAAGGCCATGTAGTTTTTGTTTTAAAAAAAAAGGATATTTTGAGCATATTAGTTTTTATTTTTTTTTTGGGCCAGATATGTTGTTAGTTGTTAACTGTTACTTTGTTAAAGCTGTGTTTATTGGTTACGGTCATATTCCAAATGTATATATGAATTTTGCTATATCTTACTATAAAATCTTACAATATTATTAAGTTATTTTTGTAGAAAGTTATTTTATGTTGCCTAAAGCGAACTTTCAATGTGAAGCCTTTCATGTGTGAGAGAGAAACAAAAAAATCATGGGCCTTACAAAAATAAATTTAAAATAAATTAAAAATGCATTGGTTACTCATATATGTTAAAAATCAATTTAAATTTTTTTTTTTTTAGAAAAAATAAACGTAGATAAGTTTGCAGATTGCTCGGACGAATAGATTTGATAAAATTTGGATTGAGAGCGACACTACAAAAAAAGGCACGATTACCGATGGCCAAAAACCGTCGGTAATGCGCGTTTCCGACAGATTTTCCGACGGACCAAATTCCATCGGTATCCGGCTCGTAGGTAATGGTTTCCGACGGACGGGTCGGAGCGGTCGGAAATTACCGACGGAAATTTCCGTCGGGAAAGTTTCCGACGGAAATTTCCATCGGAAATCGGCTAAAATTACCGACGGCTTTTTTCTGTTGGAAACGTTTCCAACGGAAATTTCCGTCGGTAATTTTAGCCGATTTCCGACGGAAATTTCCGCCGGTAACGTTACCGACGGAAATTTCCGTCGGAAACGTTTTTTTAATTATTATTTTTTTATTTAATTTTTTTTATTTTAAATATAAATTATTAATTCAATTTTTTAAAAAAACTGGTGGCCGGAATTCCTTAGGCACGGTGGCTGGTGCTCCAAACTGATGGTTGTTATCTGGAGAAGACAAAGATTGAGTAAGTATAATGCACAAACAGAGAAGAGAGTTGGAGGAGAAGGTGGTTGCTTACCTTAACGTGGTGGTTGCGGTGGTGAAGGAGGAGGTGCAGGCGGCGGCTAACGGGACTGTGGTGGCGGCGGCACAGGCGGACTGTGTTGGGTGAGCGGCGTTCGGGTTCGGTTGGTTGTGGAGAAGAAAGAAGGAAAAGAGAAAGGAAAGAGAGGGAGAAAGGAAGAAGAAGAGGAAGGAGGAAGAAAAGGTGCTCACCGGAGAGGGGACAGAGGTCGGCGGTGAGGAGAGGGAGAAGAGAGTAGTAAGGAGAAAATGAAACATGGAAATGGGGGAGGGGGGAGAAACCAACGGTTTTTAATGAGGAAGGGACATTACCGACGGACCAGGCCGTCGGTAATGAGGGGCAGATTCAAATTACCGACGACGGGATCCGCATTTCCGACGGACCCGTCCGTCGGTAACGGTACCGACGAAAATTTCCGTCGGTAACAGCAGACCGATTTTCCCGCCCCATGGGACAAAAAGTTGTCTCATAGTTTGGTGGGAGACAAAATTTTGGGTTTTTGTCTTATGCCTCACACCATTTTTTGTCATGTCCCCTGATCATTTCTCAAATCAAACAGGACAAATTTTTGTATTGTCCAGTTCCCTATATTTTTACAAATCAAACGCATGCGAAAGGTAAATATCTCTAGCTATAAGGAATCAAATATTTTCAGAAAGAAAAATGCATCAATCAAGGTGCACCAATAATTGAAAAGCCAATTTCCTATTTACAACTGTTTGCTTTCAAAGCCACAATATGCACAGGTACACCATTCTAAGCCCCACAAAGAAGAATAAAGGAACCGAGTCTTCTTAGGCACCCTTGTCTGTCATTGTCCACCACAATCATTGCTGCAGTATAACCACTGAACTTTGATCATGGCCATTGATATCAATCCACCACCAACACACTTTTCATGCAGTAGGCTCCATTTTGCTCCATAATTAGAATAAGCAATGAGGTAACAGTAAAACCTGTGAGAGTGGATCACATCTTGAAAACCACTATTGCCAATTAGCTACTGCTTCTTTATAATCACACAGGCTAAAATAATATGAAGTAATTACCTCACAGAGCCATTGTACTCGGAGGCATAATAATGAATACAATATTGGCATGGAACTGGTCTCCTACCCCTACAACAATTAGCTAAGATTTACATAGCTCCAATGCAGCACAGTGAACAAGGAGACTCAATTAGTTGAGAGTTCTAGGAAAGGTGGATGTATTATAGTACAAAGTGCTAATTCTCATTGAGCCAAGAATTGCCCTGGTGAAAAATCAATGGGCATAACTATATTGTGGATTATATTAAGCTTTCTATCATACAATCATCTTCAAACAACCAAAGTGCAGTTGAAGAAATCATCATGTCTTGCTCTTAAATTTTCTTTGAGCTTTTAAATCCACCACAATCACAGTGATGTTATCTTTGCTTCCTTTCTGAAGAGCGCGGTTTGATAGGTACTCTGCTGCTGCTTGTGCAGCAGGATCAATTCCCTCTCCCCTCTCTGAGGGTAGTTCCAAGCCATTTTTCTTGTGCCAGAGAAGTATTCGTTTACGAGCTAGGTCGCACACCTCTTCATTCGTCATGACATCCCACAGACCATCACTGGCCAGAATGAGACACTCGTCATCTTTCGCACGAGGAAGAAACATAACTTCTGGTTCTGGAATAATCCACGGCTTCAAATATCTATCACCTGAAAGTCACGGAAAGGATAAGCAGAAACAGTTTCAGCTGAAAAACAACTGCATAATTATGTGCTGGCGAAAGAGAGTGACAGTGACGTGAAGAGAAACCCAATTTCTATACAGCCCTCAAAATCATTCAGTGTTTCCACAATTAGAACTAATTAAAAACTTATCCAATGAAACAGTCATTACAAAGAACAATAAGTTGGAACTGTATCCAATCGGATGTTTTCAATATCTTTTTTTATTTAAAATAAAGAACAAGTGCTTTAATTATGCTCAAGTCCTAGTTTAACACAGAAAGGGGGCATCATGAAAAGGAGTATAGGGGAAGCACTAGGGCACTACTTCAAAATTGCCTCTTATAGAAGACATAACAAAACCAAATTACCTATTATGGTATATTTTCTACTAGCCTACAACCTGAACAAGAAAAATAATTATAATCTCTTGCCAGTCAAAAAACTTTTTTTTGTTATTGCAGCTAAACTAATAGCAAATTATTCATTTGAATTGCCCCCTGTAATCGTCTCTGGGTTTAGCTGAACAAAATCTAACACCACCAAAATTCTGAAAACCAAATATAAAGTGTGATGAGCTTTAATATCTACAAGATTTGTAGTTTATGTTCTACATGGTGCGTCTTCAATAGTGATTGTACTTGTAGACTGACTGAAAAGGGCTATGTAGGCTATTTTTGAAAGTTTTAGAGAGATTGGATGAAATGGGAAAATTTTTCCTCCCCATATTTGGTTGATTAATGAGGTAAGAAAGGGAAAAGTGACTAATTACAAGTATAAAATTTCAATATAACCATCATGAACTTTAATAAGTAACCCAATTCATGAGGTAAAATCGTAAATGACAAGTTTTAAAAATTAAAGCTAAGATATTCCCTCTCATTATTCCAATTTGGAGGGGACTTGATTTTGAGGGGGGATGGTTCCCCTCACATCCCCTTCCACTTCGTAAATTTTTAAATTTAAACTCCCAAATGGCAGAATTATTCTATTTCCATCCTTCCCCTTTCATCTCCTTGATTACCCCTCATCCAAACAAAATTGAAGTTATTCAGAGGGAAGAATTTTTAGTCCTCTACAATACTGAAAAGTAAATACTACTCCAACCATTCATTTTTCAATAGGGATGTAACCACATCACACGTATTTTTAAAAATGGCTTGCTCGTCAAAAAATGAAAGAAAGGAGTATCCACTTTTTCAGTATCACTGTATGACTAGAAATATATACATTTCAAGTAAATCAAAATCACATATAAGAGTAAGCACAAAGAGAATGCAACTAGCATCTGCCTTTTCCACTCAAACTAAGATAGTAACAACATAATGTATTGAGAAAAGGAAGCCCTTGTAATCAGCCACTATAACTAAAAGACTTTCATGAATTTAAACTAGTACACAAGAGAGACACCTGAGATAAAGTAAAAATTATGATTAAGAAGTACATACCAATAGACCTTGACATTGCAAGAACACCAAATACACGATGTCCATTCCACTGTATCACCTTTCCACCAGCTGCCTCAATTCTTGCATATTCATCATCTCGATTAGGCTACCATATCACAACAAACATTCATTTTTTCTAATCAGTCAAAAATTCAAAATTTAAAAGGATATGCAACTATAATTAAAGAAGCTTACTTTATGATCCACTGATAATGCCATAGGTTCTTTGCCACGACAAAGAACCGCTCTTGAATCACCACAGTTTGCGACTATGATATGAGATGAACAGATAATAGCAACAACAGCAGTGGACCCAACAGTTTCTGGGGCAATAGGTTCATCATTAACTTTTCCTCCAACTTCAGCATCAACCTTCAAGAAACAACTGGTGAAAACTTTTTTCCACTGATCAAGACAACCATCCTTGATACTTCCACTAATTAGACCCTCCTTGACAAATTCTATCTCCTCAGCCAAGGCCAAATGGATACGTTCACGGCAAAACTTTGCCACCTGAATGAGGAAAGCAAAGTCTAAGTGAAGGGCAACACAGAAAAGCTAAAATCATCAGCTACAAGAATCATGATAAAATAAATAATAAAAAACAAAAATTAAAGCTTACCTGAGAGCCACCATGGCCATCATAAACTCCAAAGAAATGAACTGTCTGCTGATTAAAACACTTGTTCATTCCATCAAGTATCCGATCACCAATTAGCATTTGAATAGGAATTTTCAAAAATCGAGGTACAGCTGCAACTGCATCTTCCATCTCAGGTCTTCTTCCACACAACGATATAAATCCCCAAAGTGGGGCATAATCCAATTCAAAAACGCTCCGAACAACTGTTCCACACACCCCTTTTTCCTGATGCAGCTGAGTAAGAAAAACTGCAGAAGGCTCAGGGCCAGATCCACCTCCAGTCTCTTCATCGAGGCTGCCTGCCACAGCAAGGGGTTCACTCATAATAGCTGTCTCTACATTTGGCTCCTCCAATTCAGCAGCCCGGGCAACCGTATTGACTGCAACCGTATTGACAACACAGACGCTCTTCTCTATGTCTATGGAACGTGGTGTCCCAACATCTGAAGTGGCCTCAAAACTGACGAACTCCTCACCACACATACTACTGTTCTCACTGACTGCTGAAAGAGAACATGAGCTATCAACAATCTGATCACCCTCCAATGACAATGAATCATCCTCCTCAATTTCAGGGACTAACACTTCATCACCAGCATCCAAAGTGCTTCTATTTTCGGATATCATGTCCAACAAAGGAACATCTCCTTCCCTATCCTGTTTTAGTGGTGTCACTTCTACAATACCAACCTCACCATCCAAATTGCCACCCTTATGAACATCATCAGAACTCACAACTGTCTCAGTGGAAACCTTAGTTACAGAATTAGATAACAACCCTGCATCTCCCATCAGCTTAAACCTGGATACATCCATGTGGTTAACTATTTTTGGATTATCACAGACTGAATTACTTACTCTCAATGGCACCGCAACCGCGAATGACATTTCCTCCATTAAAATCCCTATCTAAGTAGTAAAAAAAGTTACCCTCCCACCCCTTTGGTATCACAAAACCTGTCATACTTTAACTAATTGAACACCTGCCTTTCTGATTGAAAAGGATCCTGGAATGTGAAGGTTGACATTTTCCATTCCTAAGGAACCCAATAAGACTAAGAGAGAAAGCAAATTCAGGTGATGCAAGGTATGGCCTAGCTAAAAGGTGGTGAAAGTGAAATGGGGGGGTTAGTCAGATCTGGTCAACAAAACGGATCCAAACTTCCATTTGTGGAAAATTTAACTTTAAATAGCTATGCTAACACCCTTTTCAAGCATTACCAACTTGTTCTCTGAACTCTTCTGTTTCTGGATCTAGCTGGGTCAACTCCGGTGAGAGAAAATTAGAAAAACAGCCTGAAACAAAAAAAAAAAAAACTTTATCTGCACAAAAACATATTACACTAAAAAAGATTAAATTTCCACCAGTCAAAAAAATTTAAAAAAGAAAAAACAACACCCCTTATCTCTAAACACAAGAAAGAAGAAAAGGGGTCATGAGAAAGAAACAGAGAAAAGGCAAAGTCTCAAGAATCACAGGGAAACCCTAGAAAGATGGCACCCTTTTTGTCACAATTGCCTGGATCTGAGGCAACGCATCACAGCCTCTTCTGCTAATCCCTCTAGTAATTATTACTCCAAAATCAATGAAAAAAAGAGGGTAAATAAAAGAAGAAAGGAAAAGAAAAAGAGGGTCACTACCTAATTTTGTGAAGTGTCTGGTTCCTTCCCTTTCCCAATCTATTTTTCCTCTCTTATTATATTTTTTCTCTCACCTGGACACCTGAAACACATGGATGGGGAAAAAGGAACAAAGCATCATCAACAACAACAACAAAAAACAAGACATGGTTGTTTTGTCCCCTTAATTTTCACCCATTAAAATAATAACAGCACATCTATGTTCCTTTATTTGATAAAATTTTATTTTTTATATTATGCTCATGTTATGTTATATGATATATGATATAGACATACCTGGGTGGTGTGGTGTGTGGGTGTTTGAGGCTTGGTAGCGCAAGAATGGGAGTATAGAAGAAAGAGAAACGTGACCCTCCAAAATTAAAAAAAAAATTATATATATATATATATATAAATGATAATATGAAATTTTGAGCAGTAAGAAAAATGGTTTGAAAAGATAAATCAAACAAAAAAAAAAAAATGGTTTGAAAGGAGAAAGGGACAAAAGAAAAGGAGTGTGGGGTGTGAGTGTAGTAAGAGGTGGACACATGTCAAATCTTGAAGAGCATATTAAAGCTTCTCCACCCATCCAGCCATTCATTCATTATTACATGCTGCCTTGGCTTTCCATTCTCGAATCCAATTTTCATATCTTATAGATGCTTTAAAAGGAATCATGCTTCGTGGAGTAACTGTGGCACTCTCTCTGGCCATATATGTATTTTTTTTTTTTTTTTTTTTGTTATTGCTGCTGCAGTTATTGATCTCAGCTCAGCTAAGTTTCTGTTTAGGGTAGGGACACTGTGGACCTCTTAATAATAATTTATATTAAATCATTATCCGTTTTTTTTCCAAAATTATTACAGCTTAATTTGCTCTTGTTTGATGGGATATTGAAATCAGGGATAATCAGGATAAAAAATGAAGTCTCCTTTTAGAAAAAGGAAATAGAACTTACTCATTTGAGAAACTCCCAAAGTTATGGGTTGGAATGACTTTGTGGCTCCTCGGGAGTTTATCGCTTTGGGTGTGTTTGATTCACATTAAAGTATAGGATAAGGAGAGCAACATATAACAAACCTATAGGTTATTGGACAACTTCTTTTTGTCTTATACAGTATTTGATGAATAGTATATTATAGTTTAATATAACATTATAAATTATAATATTATATATTATAAATATAATATAATACTATATATTATAAATATTATATTATATATATAATATTATCTATTATGATATTATATAATTTATATAAGTATTATAAATATAATATATAATATTATTTATATAATATATATTATAACGTAATATAATATTATAAAAAATTATATATATAGTAACGTTTAGTAATATATATGAGAGGGAGGGAGGGAGGGATAATTTTGTCTTCTTAGGTAGTATGCCCATGGGACAAAAAGTTGTCACATGGTTTGGTGAGGGGTAAAATTTTGGGTTTTTGTGCAGTCTCTTATTCTCTTTTTTGTCTTGTCCCAAGATCACTTTTCAAATTAAACAGGAAACAAAAATTTTTGTGCTGTCCAGTCCCTCAGTTTTTTGCAAATCAAGCGCACCCTTAGTATGTTGTTAGCTTACACATATCTTACCTATTTAATAAATAAGTTAGGCTTAAATATTTTAAAAAGTCTATTTAATTACATATGCTAAGGTTTGAGTTTTTGAAAAAAAAACATATTGAACCTATCAGAGCAACTTATTTATTTAATATTTATTTATGTAATTACAAATTTATAATATTTACATAATTCACTATTTAGATATTAGTATAATGTATTTATTTTATACAGAATTAATAATTTCAGTTATGTTATTTGCACACCCAAATGGGACACCTATTTGTGACACCTTGGTCAATCACGTATAAATATTTGGTTAATTCAGTTCATTATATGGTTAATGGGCTTATTTTCCATAACCATGTAAATATTTGGTTAATCACATACATATATCCGATTAATTCAGTTCTTTATATGATTAATGGGTCATCATGAATTAACCAAATATTTACACGTAATTAACCATATAACGAACTGAATTAACCAAATATTTATACATGATTAACCAAGGTGTCCCAAATGATTGTCCTATTTGGGTGTGCAAATAACATTTCTGTAATAATTTTGTTATAGGGCAGATGTCAAAAACAAATTTTGTTATAGGCCATACAACTTGAGAATTAAAAATACAAGTTTCTCAACCTATATAAAAGTCGTCTTATAATGTATGCATTTGAGTCCAACTGATAGACCTTAGGTTATTGTGATTCCTTGACCGCATGTTGCCTAACTGCTATTGATAGTTATTGGCAGCCATCTCCTCAACTGATAAGTATGCTTCCTCAAGTATCTTCTTGACGGTGGTTTCTCCTTAATATTACAAGTAAAAGCAGAATTTTGACTGGATATTCATCATGAATTTCTTATTGAATATTTGAGATGATACATGTTGTTTATATAGAACAAGGGATCATCAAGGAGTAGGATAAAGAAATAATCCTAACTAACTTAACTAATTACCCTAAAGAGAACTAACAGAACTATAAATCTGTTATTTATAGTTACAGCAGTTACAGTAAATGAAACTAATAAGCGAACAAAGTAATATATGATTGCTGATTTGTAGTGTCCAACACCCCCTCCCCCCACAAAATGGTGAGTTTATGCAATAGACTCCCAATTTGGTGATGAACTCCTGAAAAGGCTTGGGATCCAGAGGCTTTGTGAGAACATCAGCTAATTGGTTTTGTTGGAAACAAACAGGAGATGAAAGAGCTTGGCCTGAAGCTTCTCCCTAACGATATGGCAGTCTAATTCTATGTGTTTAGTTTCATGGAATGAAGAGTTTGGTGCAATATGCCTGGTCGACTGACTGTCGTAGTAAGGAAGAGTTGGTGAAGTAGTGGGGATATGCAGATCATGTAGAAGGTAAGCAAGCCATTAGAGCTCACGTACTGTTGGCCCAATCGGAATCACTAAAAGCCTTGAGTTGAAGTGGAGACTCTGCTGGAAAAAGTAATCCCTGAGCTGGATTGTGCTTTATGTATCTCAGAATCCTGATAGCAGCATCATGATGTTGAGTTGTAGGATGGCTCATGAACTGACTGAGCTGCTGGGCAGAAAAGTAGATGTCAAAAGCCGTTCTATTAACCATCTATAGGATTCTGGACTAGGAAGAGCAGAGCCTTCTTGTTGAGTTAGCTGAGTGCCTTTGAACATTGGAGTGGTAATAGGCTTAGAGGCAAGAATGCCACAGTTAGATAAAATATCCAAGGCATATTTCCTTTGGCATTTGTGGATTTCCTTCTTGGATCGAGCAATCTCAAGTCCAAGAGAGTACTTCAAATTGCCCAAATCCTTGATTTTGAAAGCTTTATTTAAATCAGATTTAGGAGTTTTTATTTCATGCAAATTATTACCTCCAAGTATCAAGTCATCTACATAGACTAATAGAATAGTAATGGAGTCATTAGTGTGTTTGATAAACAAAGAGTATTCAGATTTGGATTGTTTATAGCCTTTAGATAAAAGAAAGTTAGATAGCCTAGCAAACCATTGTCTGCTAGATTGCTTAAGGCCATAAATCAATTTTTGTAATTTGTATACTTGGGTTGGATTGGAGGAAGATAGTTCAAGGGGTAAGTGCATATATACCTCTTCCTCAAGATTGCCATGCAAAAATGCATTGTGCACATCTAATTGGTGTAAATACCAATTATTAATAGATGAAATGGCTAAAAGAAGCTGAGTGGTAGTAAGTTTGGCCACTGGAGAGTATGTGTCAAAGTAATCAAGGCCTCCAATTAGATTGAATCCCTTTGCTATAATTCTATAGACCCATTTATATTGACCCATTTAATTCCTTGTATTTAATTCTATAGACCCATTTACAACCAATTGGAGTTTTATTGGGTGGTAAATCAGTTATTTGCCAAGTTTTATTATGGTGAAGAGCTGCCAACTGCATTCATGGCTTGTATTCAATGGTTGTGTTGTGCAACTTTTTTATAAGTAGTTAGCTCAAAATGTGTAGAAACAGAAAGAGTATAATGGAGATGAGAGGAAGAAATGTTTGAGTAGGAGAGAACAGAGGATAATGGATAAAGAGAATTTGAGTTAGATGGTTGAGAGATACTGTTACAATGGAAATCTTGGGGATAAGTGGGTGGTCTCTTAGATGTACAATCTAAGGTTGCTAGACATTGAAGGAAGAAAATACTTAGCAAAAAATTGGCGAGTCAAGGGGTCCCAGGTGGTGACAGAGCCAGTAGGTATGTAAGACAACCATTGGTTTGCCCTCTCTATCAGAGAGAGAAAACAACCCTAATATGATTACGTCTTTGGAGACATCGTTATACTTTATAGTGTTTGTGATCCTCGAGAACTTCTTCAAATGAGCATCGAGGTCTTCAGTTGACAACCCTTCAAATTGCACAAAATTTTGTATCATGGATATCTTTGTTGGCTTGATCTCGAAATTGTTTGTGTAATACCCCAGTTTTTACTGTTCTTCAATATCGGAAAATATATATTTGTTTATGTTATTTATTTGGAGCGATTAATTTGTCTGGATGTCTATTTTTGTTTATTTTTATGTGGTTTGGTTTGAGTAATTTTATTTACTCATTTAAAATTATTTTATTGAGTTTCAGTGTATGTATGCTTACTAGACAATAATATTATGTTATTGTTAATATTAGTATTTGTTTAGAAAAATATTTTAAATAATATAATTGAAAGGAATTTATTTTCATATTTTACTCTATTTAATTTTAGATTTGAAAATAAATTGGTTTAGCATTAATCGGAGATTAATTTTTGATCATTGATTTCCTTGGTTGATAAATTCAACCATCAATCTTTACTCTAATTTGAATTTTGAAAATTTATAATTGTCACTCATTGTTTTTAGATCCAAGGGCCAATATTATTTTTATTTTTCTAAGCTCAATCCCAATCACTCAAATTTAACTTTTATCAAAAGAAAATGCAAAAATAGGACTTTGTCTCCCTGGTCTTCGTGCAACCACGTTTCTCTCCTTCTTTCTCTTTCTTTTTCTCTTTCTTTTTCTTTCTTGGTTTTGTCTAAGGTGCACCACCCCCCAAAGTGGTGCAGTGGTGTACCACCCAAGTAGCATTGTGTGATCCACTCATTTTGCCACTTGGGTTAGTCAAAGGTGGGTTGGACTTTATAGGTGGCTTCTACAGTGAAGCAATTTGCAATGTGCTACATGGGTGTACCATTAAATTAACCAATGACAATAAGTTTCCCAGTTTTTCATTTTTTTATTTTAAATTCTTTTATTCTGGAAATTCCACTTTTACCCTCATTCCCGTCCCCTGCCCCTCCTCCTCCATCCACCATGACTGACTGGTTCCAGTCTCAGTCTACCCACCTCTCTCAGCCTCTCGGTCTCTCCATCACCATCGCAAGGACCACCCAAAATGCTATTATTTTTGCCAAAGCTATGTTCTTTTTTTAAACCCCACCAAGGATGAGATTAGAACAAGTGTGGAAACACAAATGATGAAGCCAGATCTCATGCTAAAGTTGTAAGCCAGATTTTTGAAAAACCCATTTAGTCAAGCTGCAATAGTGACCGGGGCAAAAAAATCTGAAATGTGGTTCTGCGATTTTGTGGTTCAGATGAAAAAATGAATTTTGGAGTGATTTGGCTTGATGGCGAGGGGAGGAGAGGACCTTGCGACAGCGGTGGCTCGAGGCGGCAGAGGGACTTCACTCATTCTCCCTTCTTCTGCGTGCTCGGAATTGGGGTCTTATGTCTTGCTTTGGGAGATCGGCTGCAACAATTTTACCATGTGAATCTTCTCCACCTCACATGCTTAGTTGTTCTTTGTAGCATTTATTACATGTCTTTTGCTGAAGGGAAGGTTGTAGGTGGATGGTGGTTGGACGGGGTAGTGGAGTAATAGAAACAGAGAGAAGAGAGAGAAAGAGAAAGAGAGAGGAAGAAGAAGAGAGATAGAATATGAAACTGTAATCTATTATTGTTAAGAAACTGAATACAAGGAGGAGCTATTTATAGTAGCTCATGCCAGCTCATGCTGACTCAGCAGTGTAACTGAATTACAATCAGTGTAACAGATTCTTAATCTAACTAACCATACTCACTAACATACCCCCTTATAAACCTAGGGGTGTGTTGTGTTTACAAAGACAAACCTATCAACAATACCAAGATTCCTTCTTAACTCTTCAAATCTGGTCTGTGTTAAAGGCTTAGTTAGCAAATCAGCAACTTGGTCCAATCCTGGAATATGACAGACTGCTAGAGTCTTGGCTAGCACCTTTTCTCTCACAAAGAAAAGATCTAGCTCCATGTGCTTAGTTCTGGAGTGAAGAACAGGATTGTGAGCAAGAGAGACTGTACTCAAGTTGTCACAATAGATGACTGGACTAAGTACAGACACTTGAAGCTCTTTGAGAAGTGATTGCAGCCAAATCACTTCAGCTGTTGTTGCAGCAAGGCTTCTATACTCTGCCTCTGTGCTTGACCGAGCTACAAGGGTTTGTTTTCTTGACCACCACGAGACTAGATTTGGCCCAAGGTACACACAAGAACCAGAGACAGACCTTCTATCATCAGTATCAGCTGCCCAGTCAGCATCACAGAAGGCCTGCACAGTGAGAGGACTGTTTCTGGTGGCTGGTCTGAGCAGCAGGCCATACGAAAGTGTGCCCTGCAGATATCTTAAGATACGCTTGACAGCTTTCCAGTGTTCTTCTAAGGGTTGGGAAAGGAATTGACACACTTTCCCAACACTGTAACAAATTTCTGGTCTGGTAATAGTAGCATATTGAAGTGCACCAACTATAGATCTGTATTGGGATGGGTCTGGGAGGTAATTGGCACCATACTTAGTCAATTTACAGTTGCTGATCATGGGAGTTGGAAGAGGCTTTGCCTCAGCCATGTGAGCCTTATGTAGAAGGTCTTTGATGTACTTGGTTTGGGACAACAAGAGACCCCCAGTGGATAACTTTTTGACCTCAACACCCAGAAAGTAATCCAATTCCCCTAGCTGTTTGAGTGCAAACTCTGCACTGAGTTTAGAGATAAGCTGAGAGATGTGGCTAGGAGAAGAACCAGTCACAATGATATCATCAACATAGATCAAAACGTATGTGCAGTGACCATCACGGGTGTGAATGAACAGAGAGGGATCACACCTTGAAGACCTGAATCCAAACCTTATGAGAGCTTTAGTGAGTCTCTCGAACCAGGCCCTGGGTGCCTGTTTAAGACCATAGATAGCCTTATTCAACCTGCAAACTTGGCTAGGATTGGAGCTCATGAACCCAACTGGTTGCTCCATGTACACTTCTTCAGTGAGCACACCATTAAGAAAGGCATTATTAACATCAAGCTGTTGAATATCCCATCCATGAGTGACTGCCAAAGTGAGTATCACCCTCACTGTTACAGGTTTGACTACAGGGGAAAAGGTTTCGGTGTAGTCAAAGCCATGTTTTTGATGAAAACCTTTGGCCACCAACCGAGCCTTATACTTGTTAATGGATCCATCCGGATTCTCCTTAATGCGAAACACCCATTTGCAACCAATTGCTTGTCTATGGGGTGGCAAATCAACCAAGGTCCAGGTGTCATTGTGCACCAAAGCTTCATATTCCAGTCTCATAGCCTCCTTCCAATGGGGTAAGGACAGGGCCTCTTTAGGTGAATGAGGTTCAACTTGGGTAAGTAAAACAGTGGACACTCTAGCTTTTGATCTAGTAACCATATGATGAGTGTTATGAGAATCAGTGGGCAGTATAGTGGGTGAAGAGGGACTGAGAGAAGAGGTGGAGGGATTAGAAGAAGAAGCTGGTGTGGGGGGAAATTGAGGAGTGAGGCCTGAATGCAAAGAAGGTAATGAAGAAGGACTAGAGATGGGAGAGTTAGGAGACTCACTGGTTGGAATTAAAGGAGAAAGAGTGGGTGAAGGGGTAGGAGCGCTCTCAGGTGTAGGACTGTGGGCAGGTTGAGTATACACAGGAGGACAAGAACCAAAGGGAAAGGGAACAACAGTGAGAGGTGTGGGACAAACAGACTCAACAGAAACTTCAGGTGCAGAAGTTGAGTTGGAAGGAGTTGAAAAGGGGAACCTGTACTCATTGAATTGGACATCTTTTGAGATATACAATCTGCCATCTTTGGAGAGACACCTATAGCCCTTATGGGAAGGAGAATATCCCAAGAAAGTGCATTCACAAGACCTAAACTGCAACTTATTTTTGTTGTATGGTCTTAAGCAAGGAAAACAAGCACAACCAAAAACCCTTAAGAAAGAGTAATCAGGATTTTTGTTGTATAAAACAGTGAAAGGGCTTTTGTTAGAAAGAGTTGGGGTGGGTAGTCTATTAATGAGATATGTGGCAGTAGAGAATGCAAAATCCCAAAATTTCATGGGAAGGGAGGCTTGAGCAAGAAGAGCAAGCCCTGTTTCAACTATATGTCTATGCTTTCTCTCAACACTCCCATTTTGATGGTGAGTGTGAGGGCAAATAACCCGGTGGACAATGCCTAAGTCAGCAAGAAACTTAGTAAAGGGGTGAAATTCACCTCCCCAGTCTGTTTGGACAGATTTGACCACTGTGTGAAACTGAGTTTTGACAAACTCCAAAAACTGTTTGAAAATATTGAGTGTTTCTGATTTTTGTTTTAAGAGAAATAACCAAGTGAATTTGGAGTGAGCATCAACAATGGACAAATAATAGGAGTGTCCAGAATATGAATGAACAGGGGATGGTCCCCAAAGATCAAGAAACAACAGTTCAAAGGGCTTGTTATACACAGTAGTGGAAGAATGAGATGGCAATCTGTGTGATTTACCAAAACAGCAAGCTGTACAGAAATCAAGAACACCTTTATTCATATAGGAGATATTACAATGCTGTAAAACAACTTTCAAGGCAGCATCATTGGCATGCCCCAATCTACAGTGCCAAATGTAATGGGAGTGAGGCACATTACTACTGGTATGATTGCTAGAAGTAGCATTACAAGAAATTTGTTGATTGACATATGGAGTAAAGGAATTACAAAACATAGGACTTGGCCTAGAAACACTAAGACACTGTGGTGACACTGAGGGAGTCTTGGCAGCAGCATGAAGACTTGGAAAGACATAGAGACCCTGAGAGTTGACTTGTCCAACAAGAAGAGTTTGCTTAGTGACCTGAGAAATGACACAACACTCATGAGGAAAGAATTGAAAGAACACATTGTTATCTTGTGAGAACTTACTGACACTTAGGAGATTTTTAGTGATTTTAGGCACATATAGGATATCTTTGAGTGTCAATGTGGTTGTGGCATCAAAAGGTGAAACAAAACAAGTTTAACCTATTGAATGAATAGAGAGACCAAGTCCATTACCCATGAAAACTTGATCTAGGCCACTGGTGTTTGATTGGTGCTGAAGATTGCTCACATCAGAGGTGACATGATGTGTTGCACCACTGTCAACATACCATAAGGCAGAATCTGTTCCAGATCCAGAAGCAGCCATAGGCATAGGACCTTGGCCAGCAGCAACCATAGCCATTGGACCACCTGGTTGGGAGGCATGAGGAAGTTCTGAAGTCTGCCAAGGCAGTGGCAGCAGAGGTGGTAGATTGGCTGAGTGAATAGCTTGTTGTTGCTGGTTGAAATGATGATGCTGACTCGATTGTTGTTGAGGTTGTTGTTGAGGATACTGAACAAAGTGTGACCTCTGAGCTTGAGGCTGTGGTGCATAATACTGAGCTTGAGAGTTGGAGCTCTGAGATTGATTAGGTGGTGCATAATATTGAGACTGGGATTGATAAGAAGGATTGCCCTGAGTTATGTATTGTTGATCAAAGCGATAGTAGCAGTGATCTGCAGTATGATTAGTGCGATGGCAAATTTGACACTCAATTCCTCCACGGCCATAGTACCTTCCACCTCGGCCTCTGCCTCAGTGACCATAGCGGCCACCACGACCACCATGAAAGCCATTGCCAGAGGAAGGAAAGAAGGAATTAGCACTTGAGAACTGATTAGTATGATGAAAGGAACTGGAGGAGGATTGAGGCTGAGAAGTCATCACCTGAGTTGGCAAAGTGGTGGTGGTGTGAGGTGATTGAGGAGTTGTATGAGCGACATTGACCGAGAAGGTATCAACAGCAGATTTAGCCTTTAATCGTTCCAAACGCAATTCGTGAGAAAGCAGAAGTGCCTCAATCTCGGCAACAGAGTATTGACCAGGATGCGATTCAATCGTAGGGAACAAGAGATGATACTCTTCTGGAAGTCCTTCGAGAACTGCATCGATGTGCTCTTGCAATGTGATAGGGCTTCCAATCGAAGCCAAGGAGTCAACAATCGCCTTGATCCGTAACAAATAGTCGTTTATCTTACGATCGGCTTTGGAAATGTGACGCAATTCAGATCTCAGTTGCGAACTTCGAGCCTTCATCAGTGCATTGAAATGGTTGTGAATCTCGTCCCAGAGTTCCCAAGCGTGAGCACAACCAATCACACGCGCATGCATCGAATCAGAGAGAGTGTTCAGCATCCATATGAATAAGTGTTGATCCTGTGCCTCCCAAGCGGAGTACTCAGGATTGACGCGATCGGAGATGCGATCTTCGTCAGAGAGATATCGCGGTGGAATCATAGGGCACGCACAGAAGCGTTCGAGACGATTTGCTCGAATCACAGCTTCGACAACTTGTTTCCAATGGAGGAAATTATTATCGGTGAGTTTCACTGTAACAATCAAAGCGAAGGTAGGAAGAGAAGATTGCGACTGCGACTGCGCCGGCGGTGGCGGTGGCGGCGGCGGCGGCGGATCAGTTTCTGATGCGGAAGCCATGGTTCAGAACTTTGAAGCTCTTGATACCATAATAGAAACAGAGAGAAGAGAGAGAAAGAGAAAGAGAGAGGAAGAAGAAGAGAGATAGAATATGAAACTGTAATCTATTATTGTTAAGAAACTGAATACAAGGAGGAGCTATTTATAGTAGCTCATGCCAGCTCATGCTGACTCAGCAGTGTAACTGAATTACAATCAGTGTAACAGATTCTTAATCTAACTAACCATACTCACTAACATGGAGGAATGATGGTATTGGACGGTGGTTTTACAAAATGGCAATGGAGTATCATTTAAAATTTAGTTTTTTTTTTTGGATCAATTATTTTTTTAATAGTAGATCTAATGACTGAAAGTGATACTTCATCCATTTACCATTTGCTTAGGTGTATGATAGCATTGGCTTTTATAGGAAGTTGAAAATTCAAAAACCCAGGTGGCAATCTGGATGGTCCAGATTTTGCTACTTGGGTGATGCACCCCTGCACCACTTTGGTGGGTGGTGCACCATAGAAGGCACCTTTTTTCTTTCTTCACCAGATCACCTTACCTTTCATCTCTCTCACAAACTTCAACTCCTCTCTTTCCTCTCTCAAATCCGGCGCCGCCCTCTTGTAGCCACCACCCAGCCTTGTGTCGCCGCCGTAGGTGTCGTCCGGTCGACGTTCCGCCACGTCTGAGGGGGAGAAGACGAACACGCGTGCGGATCTGTCTGGGTTCACATTTGGGTCGCGGTCACTTGTGACACCCTTCTACCCCGCATGTTAAAAGCCATTTAAATTAAAAACATTTAAAGGAAACATGCAATTACTGGATAAAATAAACCATTGTCCATGGGTAGAAAAGTCCCACATGAACCGTTTACAACGCGGAAATAAAATCAGTTTTAAACAATAAAAACATAACCAACAAAAAAATATAACCCAACCCCGATGTCACATACAGAGCTGGTATAACCGTTCCGGAATAAAATCCACGGAATTACAACTGAAACTAACGACTATGAAACATAAACCAGCCCTACGATGAGTGGCGGCTCCTCAGAGTCACTCCTCTCCGGGCTGCTCGTCATCCTCTGCAATGTGCCAATCAGGCCAAACACAAACAACAAACATATATAGGGAGTAAGAATCGTATAAACATATTAGCATGGAGATAGGCAGTAAAGTAAACAGCAAGCATAGCAGCATCACATCAAACATCAACATCATCATTATGCTATGCAGTGCAATGCAGTCCTACTCTGCTAAACCATCAATGCATGTGGATCCACTAAACTCGGGATGAACGACTTCGGAGTTACATATCCACATTGAGAATCTACTCAACGCCGGAGAATCTACTCCTTGGATAGCCAACCATCAAACCAACGAATGCCTCATCACGGGGGCGCTAGGAGAATCTACTCCAACCGTGGATGGCCGGATCGCCGTACTCTAGGACGATCTCCCCTATGTCGAACATCCCTAAACAACATCTCCGATGCAATGCGTATGCAACACAACAACATCGGCAACACCACCTCCATAACTCCAACGGAATCGACCGAAGGTAACAGCGGAATCAACCGCACCAACTTGCCTCGCGGAATCTACCTGAGGACTTAAGAGGAATCAACCGCAATACTTGGGGCAAACTCTCGACCACCAAGTTACGTAACAACAACACCTTAGACCCAAACCGTGGGGTCAAGGCCTCCTTGGCCAAAAAGCACCAAGGCACAGCTCATCAACTTGCGGCACCCAAAAGGGGTATCGACTTAACATCTCACTCTCTCATCATCTTTAGTAACATTTACCAAGTTGTCTAATCAGTTATCATCATAGGGAAGTGGGGTTTAAAACCCCCTTAAGTCCTTTAATCTTGTTCTGTCACAGTGGGTTGAGTATGGTCGTGCTCGTAACCCAGCACGGTCGTGCTTAAGCACGTGAGGGGCGTGCTCCCCTGTAAGTGAAGCACGGTCGTGCTTCTTAATGAGCACGGTCGTGCTCAGCAGCACGATCGTGCTCTTTGTCCTGTACAGCCGTGCTCAACAGCGCGGTCATCTTCCCAGAATTCAAATGGGAGCACGGTCGTGCTCCCTGTTCAGCACGGTCGTGCTCAACGCGCGACAGTGCTGTTCTGGGCAGGAACAGAGGTTGATACTTAACCAAATTTCATAATTTAATCCATTAAACATCCTAAACCAGTTATCAGACTTTTTAGGCATTAAACTCATCATTATAACAACAACCAATTCAACAGTGGCATCAACCAACAACGATAACATCATGTTCATACCAATTACAACAACGTAACTCAAACCAACAGTTTATAAACATAAACGTAACATATTAACAATCACTAACATGTTATCATAATAACCAACCAACCATACATACATAACATGCATCAACTGGGGTTATGGGAACCCCTTTACTTTACCCTAAACCCAAACCTATGTAGATACTACCCTTCTCCCCATACCTGGATTGAAGGTAGCTCTCTAAGACTTCCTAACAGCAACCGGTTCCTCTCCTTTAGGCGGCTCACGCACGAATGAGCCTTAAACAAACAGATTAAAACGGTGTTAGTTTCCCAACCAAAAACGAAAGGAAACTAAAGAAAAGGAACGGAACATTACCTATACACGAAGTGCAGACGAAACCACGTTTCCCTAGCGTCTCCAATACTCAAAACCACACTGAGTATGAAGGAAAAAGCGAGGAAGGGAGGTTGCAGCCGTACTAGGGTTTTTAGTAGCAAAGAGGAAGTGTACGGCACAACCCGGGGTCTGCTCAACGTATATAGGTCCGGACTTGAGCACGGTCGTGCTCATCCTCGAGCACGGTCGTGCTCAACTTAACGTTACGAGGCGCGGTCAACACGTTGAGCACGGGCGTGCTACCTGTTGAGCACGGTCGTGCTCAACTTAAAATCAGAAACCCGCTTCTGACTTTAAGCACGGGCTTGCTGGCTAATGAGCACGGGTGTGCTCATGTACCAGAAAGGGACTTTTAGCCAAAAAATCCCACTAAGCCCTTAAACAATAAATCCAACTTAATACAACTAGCTTAATTAAAATATTCTGAAAAACAGGGTGTTACATCACTGCTACGGTAACGCCACTGGCCGTTAGGAAGCTCCTCCGCCGCTGGTAATGGTGGTTCCACCGTTCTTTTGTGTTTCAAACTCTATTCTCTCATTCTATGAAGCTTAGCTCTATTTTGTTTGGTCATGGTTGTTGCAGAACGGAGCTCCGCCGCCATCCTCCGCCATGGTTGCCGCCACAGCCACCGCTTGCTCTCTTCTTCTTCCTTGGGTGAGTAAAAACACCCCATGTGTCTCAGATTCAAAAAGCCCCAAATCAATTTCACAAATCCTAACCCTAAGATTTTAAATTCAGTTTTTAAGTATGAAATTAACTATGTTTTAGAACAATTGAGACTGTTAATTGATGAATTCCAATGCCAATTTCATATTCCTATGATCCAATCTCATTTCCCCAAATTTCACTCAAAACCCTAACTTTTCATTTTACTTCAATCATGAAATTGGTTCAGTTTTAGTGTAATTAGGACTTGTAGTCGACAATTTCTAAGTTCAATTTCATGATCCTCTAAGCAAAACAAAGTTTCCCCAATTTTTGCAATGAACCCTATTTTGCCCAAATTGATTTTATTAAAAAATTAATTCTGTTTTTGTTAAATTAAATTGTATAATTTCCTTTAATTTTATGTTTTGATGATGATAATTGATTGTTATGTTATTTGATTTTATTGTATGTACTTGGACGCTCTCCCTATGTTGATGGTTGTGTTTGTGCTTGCTTGGGAGAGCAACTTTTGCTTTTTGGAGCTGTCGCGGACATCATTGAGAAGGAAACAAATTTCTCTTGTCTTCAAAGGTAAAGGGAGCTTACCTGAGGGGTTTTTGGTAACTACGTGCTACTTGGTTGTTGTGTGTAAAGTTGTTGTGGTTATGTATGATGTGTTTTAATTCGATGATATAGCTGTTTATGTGGTTTAAGTTTATCTGTGAAAGCATGTTTAACTGTGGTATATGTATAGCTATAATGCATGGATAATCTGTTGAGTTGTTGATTGACTGAAAGCCTGACAGTGGTCAGTGCTTAATTATAATTGAGGATAAAACTTTAAAAAGTTTGAGGAGAAACTTAAGGATGTTGAAAATATGGAAGTGGAACAAAATATGAAAAATAATATGATTTAATGAGTTTTTGGAGAAAGAATAAGTCAATGAGTGTTAGTAAGGTCAAACATGTGAAAAATCGAATTATCTTTATTTTTACAAAATATTTCGGAAATGACAAGAAAGTCTCTAAAATATTTTAATGTCATCAAGAAAAAGGTTTGTAAAATAAAAGCCGATTTATGAAATATTTGATTCTAAACGAAAATTAATTTAGAAAAGTGCCTTACGACGAAACTATGAGAAACAGTTTTATTACTTGGGACAGAAACGGGTTAGAAATAATTTTTCAAGGATTTGATGTTTTTCAGAAAAGAAATTTCAAAAGAAAAAGGATTTGAGAAAAATGAATTTCTCTGCGATTTAAAGTTTTACAAAAAATTTCAGCGGAAAAGATTTTCTGCAAAAGGATTTTAAATCAGCTAAAATATTTTCGATAGACTTAGATAAGTTTCAGGGTTTTTGTTTTGGTATTTGTTGTTTCACAGAACGAAAACGATGTTGAGAATGAAAAGTGAACCTAATAGCCGAGACGTCGTAATTCTAGTGTTCTGTGATGAAAACACGTAGATTATTGATCTGTGTTGTCCATTAAAGACTTGAGCGTGTTGAGGTAATGTGGAGGACTTCGTGTCCCATATCCGGGAACCTAGGACCGGTGCATCGATCTAGGGTTTCGTGTTTGAGCACTCGGACTTCGTGTCATGTGTTAAGGGTGAGTGGGCTTTATGCCTATGTAAGAATAGTCGTGAGCCTTGAGCTTCGACAAAGAAAGAATGAACCAAAAAGAAAAGTGACGAAAATAAATGTTTTACATGCATGAATCAGCAGACGTGCCTTTGGTGGAGTGGAAAGTGGGTCCAGGAAAGGCCGGGCTACGCTACGACTATTTCTGGAGCTCGGATATTTGAGATATTTTATAGGCCAAGTTACGTTACGACTATCATTGGAGTTCATGTGAATTACGTTATGATGATGGTTGGAGCTCGCGTCCTACCGAGTTACATTACTTAAATAGTTGGAACTCGAAACCTTGACAGACAAAATAATTGATGTTATTGAATGGAAGTTAGGATCTCCGGAGATTAGGAAATAAATAGATGGATGTTGAAGTGTCATGCATTTTTATAAATTACGATGACTGTCGGGCATAAATCCCATTGTTTACAGCATTATGATTAAATTCTGAGAATGTATGTAATGTGTGTATATATATATATATATATCTGTGTGTGTGTGTGTGTGTGTGTGTGTGTGTGTGTGTGTGTGTGTGTGTGTGTGTGAGTTCCCTCTTTTACTTGAGGACATTAGTCCTAATCATGGAAGAGATCATTGATGTTAGGGATGACTTCGGGGGTCTTCCCAGTAGATGTTGTTGACAAGTGACTCCAAACACAAGAGGGGGGTGAATTGTGTTTTTCAAAAACTTTGGCAAAGATAAAACATTTTCCTTTGAATATATTATGAAAAACAACTTTGTTAAATTCGCGTGCGATTAAAAACGTTTTGCAAAAGATAAAGCAGAAATAAAAAGATAAAGGATGAGAAGATGAACACAAGCGAGATATCCTGGTTCGGCCACAAACTACCCAAGTGGCCTACGTCCAGTCCCCAAGGCAATACCACCAAGGGTTTTCAATCAACTTTAGTTTTTAACAGGATCGACTAGAACCTTTACAAAAGAGAGCACTCCTCACAGACCAGGGATATCGCCTCCCCCAGTGAAAGAGCCTCAAGACAATAACCCAAGAGATATCACCTCTCTTGTCAACCGAAAGGAATATCACCTCCCTTGTAAACACTTAGAAATCACATCCAAGAACACCCCAAGAGATATCACCTCTCTTGAAAACTAGGTGTAGAAAAGAAAGGTTTGAGTCACACGACTCTTATCAACAATATGCACTCTTTATAGTGCTGATAAAACAAATTGAAGAACAATCACAATAACTCCTATATGGTGTATAGAATTCTCAAAGTAATATAGTCAAGTGAAAGTGCAAGAAAAAAGTAGTATAAAGAAAATTGATAAGAGTGTTAGCACAGAATATAATAGCAGTGTATTGTGTATTGAGGCAAGGCAGCCCACCCTTCTATTTATAGAGAACAAGTGAAGGTTCAAAGAGAAATTAGGTCAAGCCTCTTAAAATTCATTTTTATCGCAGTATAATCGATTATTACATTCTCATAATCGATTATTTAAAACATTTTCAGGAAGTGCTCACTTTGACAGAATAGGCATAATCGATTATTCTAATCGATTACGAGTCCACTGACTTTCATATAAAAGATATAATCGATTACAGGGTTTCTATTTGAAACTCGTTTGAAGTCAAAGAGGACATAATCGATTATACAAAAACCATAATCGATTATTCTATTTCAAATTTTAAACTCAACGGCTTTAATGTCATAATCACTCATTAACACCAATTAAAGTCATTTAACTTCGACTCATAATCGATTATTGGATTACCATAATCGATTATGGCACGTATAAATTTGAATTTGAAAAGCTTGACAATTAAGAAAATGATTGCTCATTAAGTACTAATTAATTGTCAATTTTAATCCCTTTAAAGCACATGATAAATTCTTTTAAGCATATGTTAAATGTGTGTATGTGAGACCAATATTAAATTAAGAATCCTACTTACCATTTACACACTTTTCTAAAACAATCAATACAAATACTGAAATGCCCATTTTGCCCCTCGTGCTTGCTTGCTTTATAACTTTCCGCTTTTTGCACTTTAGTCCTTCTGGACCTTTCCCTTTTGTCATTCATAAAAACTAAAGTACCTGTCAAGGCATATATTCACATTCTCCCCCCTTTTGATGATGACAAACATCTCATGGAGGGATTTGCTCAAGAATTGGGTTAGAGAAATTAAATAAGAAACATTAAAATTCTAAGCGCAATTCGATGCTCTACTCCCCTCACTTTATGCATACATTCAAATCCACTCCCCCTGATTCATGCAATCAGATAACTCTCCCCCTTTCGGCATCATCAAAAAGCGGGAAAAGTATTGATAAAGCAAGGCATATATTCAGAGTAATAAATATAGTCAAAAAGTATATGCAGGCATCAGTGTAATTCAAACATGTGTGTGGAAGCAAGTGCCAGGATAGTAAAAGAAAAGATTCTCCCTTTAGCAAGTATATGATTGTTTCCCTTAAGCATGCAAATAATTCTCCCTTTTTCGAAAATAATTTTTCAAATTAATATTTCATTTTCCTATGGGATTGGAGAAAAGGGTAATCAAGCATTTAATGTCAACCAACATCAGTGATAAAATTAAAAACTAGCTTGATTTGATGCAATGGAAAATTTTATTCATGACGAGCATGTATCATGATGAAGGATCCTTTTCAAAGAATTTTGAAGAGTTAATCATGTAAAAGGTTCTAACATTCAAATAGTTATTTCTCATGAGATTTATCAAGATGTACAATAAATAATCATAAGTTGAGTGCATGACCTTTTCCTTTCACGAAATCAGTTATATAATCGATTATTTTCAAGGTTCTTTGCATAATCGATTATGTAATCGATTTTGACTCTTCTGGAAAACTACCCAGTTGCATAATCGATTATGCTAATCGATTAGAGGCATTATGACTTTTGCCTTTCTGCTCCTCGTCCAAGCGTAATCGATTATGTTAATCGATTACGACCTTACTGACTTTTGACTTTCTATTCCTCGTCCAAGCGTAATCGATAAATTAATCAATTTCGACCTTTCTGACTTCTCATAATCGATTATTACTATCATATAATCGATTATGACTTGAAAAACTGTGCTTTTGAATGACCATATTGAAATTCCAGTTTTTGTTTTTGGTCTTCAAGCACTCCTGCAAAACAGAATCATATTTTGGCTTTTGGTACCCAAACCATTTTGGCTCCTTGAACCTTAGGCTTGGGCAATAAGCCCTTTGAAATCCATGCATTTTAAACATTTATGCCTTTGTTTTTCCTAATGTTGCAAATAGAGGCAGTGTGACCTTTTCTACCACAGTGAAAGCATTTAACAAAAGGACTACTGGACTTGTTGCTTGGACTAAAAAATTGCTTAAAAGATTTTTCATGAAATTTCGGTTGATAGTCCAAACCAGCTTTGTCATACATTCCCTTTTGATTTCCCAAAAAAACATTTAGGTTATCCCTTCCCAATGTGAATTTCACAAGCGTGTTACATAAGTCCTCAATTTTAATTTTCAAAACGCTGCATTCATCACAATCAGAAACTTCAATATTCTTTTTTTTTCCACAAGATAAGCATGATGAAGTTTCGTTTAAAACCACTAGTTTTTCTTTAAGGGCTTCCATCTCTTTGTATAATAAATCCATTTTTAGCACAAGACTAGAAATAGTTTTCTTTGATGAGGAAATAATTTTTCTAAGTTCTTCACAGGCAATAAGCAAATCATCATAAGATAAATCAGTTTCAAGTTTAGGGTCGTTTACCTCAACTTCCTCATGATTTGCCATGAGACATAAATTTGCCTCTTCATTATCCGACTCATCGGATGAATCTATATCATTGTCTTCCCAAGCAATATAGGCCCTCCTTTCTCTTCGGTCCTTTTGTGGCCTTTTATCCGATTTCTCATGCTTTCTTTGGCCTTTAGGACAGTCGGGTTTTATATGACCCCTTTTGCCGCACTTGTAGCATGTTGGGATGAAAGAGGTTCCTTCTTCCTCATCTTTCTTTTTAGGATTGAAGACTTGTTTTGCTTTGCCTTTTCGCCTTAAGAACTTTTTAAACTTGCGGATCATTTGGCTCATCTCCTCCTCGTCTTCATCAAGGCTGTCATAATCATCAAAGTCACTCTCTTCATCTTTTTCAATCATGCGTGCTTTTAGTGCATGATCTTTCTTTATCTTATTATCATTTTCCTCACTTTCCATGAGGCGATATAGTTCAAGCTCGTGTTCCTGCAATTTGCCAAACAAAGTAGCCAAAGACATAGATGATAAATCTCTAGATTCAGATATAGCAGTTACTTTGGGTTGCCAATTTCTACTTAAACATCTAAGCACTTTGTTTATCAAATCCTTATTATTAAAAGACTTCCCAATGTGAATGCCTTGACAGGTACTTTAGTTTTGATGAATAACAAAAGGGGAAGTCAAAATGACTAAAGTGCAAAAAGCGGAAAGTATAAAGCAAGCAAGTACAAAGGGCAAAATGGGCATTTCAGTATTTGTATTGTGTGTTTTAGAAAAGTGTGTAAATGGTAAGTAGAGTTCTCAATTTAATATTGGTCTCACACACACACACACTTTCAACATATGCTTAAAAGAATTAAATCTGACAATCAATCATACTTAATGAGTAATCAATTCCTTAATTGTCAAGTTTTTCAAATTCAAATTTATACGTGCCATAATCGATTATGGCAATCCTATAATCGATTATGAGTTAAGGCTAAATGGCTTTAATTGGTGTTAATGAGTAATTATGACATTAAAGCCGTTGAGTTTGAAATTTGAAATAGAATAATCGATTATGGTTTTTGTATAATCGATTATATCCTGTCTGACTTCAACAAGCTTCAAACAGAAACCCTGTAATCGATTATGTAATCAATTATAGCATTTTATATGAAAGTCAGTGGACTCGTAATCGATTAGTATAATCGATTATGCCTGTTCTGTCAAAATGAGCGCTTCCTGAAATTGGTTTAAATAATTGATTATGAGAATGTAATAATCGATTATGCTGCGACAAAAATGAATTTTAAGAGGCTTGACCTAATTTCTTTTGAACCATCACCTTTCTCCTATAAAAGCAAGTTGAGACAGCCTTCAAACAGACACAATACACTGCTATCTTTTTCACTGTGCTAAAACTCTGTTAAACATCTTTTTATACTCTATTTCTTGCACTTTCACATTGACCATATTATATTGAGTATTCTATACACCATATAGGTGTTATTGTATTTGTTCTTCAATTTGTTTAATCAGCACTATTAAGAGTGCATATTGTTGGTAAGAGTCGTGTGACTCAAACCTTTCTTTACTACACCTAGTTTTCAAGAGAGGTGATATCTCTTAGGGTGTTCTTGGATGTGATTTCCAAGTGTTTACAATGGAGGTGATATTCCTTGTGGTTAACAAGAGAGGTGATATCTCTTGGGTTATTGTATTGAGACTCTTTCACTGGGGGAGGTGATATCCCTGGTCTGTGATGAGTGCTCTCTATTGTAAAGGTTCTAGTTGATCCTGTTAAAAACTAGAGTTGATTGAAACCCCTTGGTGGTATTGCCTTGGGGACTGGACATAGGCCACTTGGGTAGTTTGTGGCCGAACCAGGATATCTCGCTTGTGTTCATCTTCCCATCCCTTATCTTTTTATTTCTGCTTTATCTTTTGCAAAACGCTTTTAATTGCATGCGTATTTAACAAAGTTGTTTTTCATAATATATTCAAAGGAAAAAGTTTTATATTTGCCAAAGTTTTTGAGAAACACAATTCACCCCCCTCTTGTGTTTGTAGTCACTTGTCAACACCCAAGAGCCCTAAGATGATTTATAATATGGGTAAAACATTTCTACATATCTTGTATGCTTTCACCCTGTATCATCCTAAATAGCTCATACTCATGGGTCAGTGTATTCATCCTAGCCCTTTTGACCTCGGTAGTACCTTCATGGGTCAATTGAAGGGTGTCCCACATTTCTTTAGCGGTCTTGCAATTTGAGACCCTATAGAACTCATCGTAGCTTAAAGCTGAAGTGATGATGTTCCTAGCTTTCAAATTGTATTGGATCTTTTTCTTTTCCGCGTCGGTCCAAAGATTTTTCGGTTTATCCACTGAAGCACCATTAACTTCATGCTTAGGGACAAATGGACCATTTTCCACAGCATCCCAAATATCAATATCAGAAGCTTCCAAAAAATTTGCATTCTTTCTTTCCAATAGCCATACCCTTCACCATTGAAAGTTGGGGGTTTGTTTACGGAGTTTCCCTCGTTACAAAAATGGTTTAAAGTCATGTTACCTCTTGAGGCGGTTTCGCCCTTTATATCCAAGAGTTAAGCTCTGATACCAATTGTTGACAAGTGACTCCAAACACAAGAGGGGGGTGAATTGTGTTTTTCAAAAACTTTGGCAAAGATAAAACTTTTTCCTTTGAATATATTATGAAAAACAACTTTGCTAAATTCGCGTGCGATTAAAAACGTTTTGTAAAAGATAAAGCAGAAATAAAAAGATAAGGGATGAGAAGATGAACACAAGTGAGATATCTTGGTTCGGTCACAAACTACCCAAGTGGCCTACGTCCAGTCCCCAAGGCAATACCACCAAGGGTTTTCAATCAACTCTAGTTTTTAACATAATCAACTAGAACCTTTACAAAAGAGAGCACTCCTCACAGACCAGGAATATCGCCTCCCCCAGGGAAAGAGCCTCAAGACAATAACCCAAGAGATATCACATCTCTTGTCAACTAGGTGTAGAAAAGAAAGGTTTGAGTCACACGACTCTTATCAACAATATACACTCTTTATAGTGCTGATAAAACAAATTGAAGAACAATTACAATAACACCTATATGGTATATAGAATTCTCAAAGTAATATGGTCAAGTGAAAGTGCAAGAGAAAAGTAGTATAAAGAAAATTGATCAGAGTTTTAGCACATAATATAATAGCAGTATATTGTGTATTGAGGCAAGGCAGCCCACCCTTCTATTTATAGAGAACAAGTGAAGGTTCAAAGAGAAATTAGGTCAAGCCTCTTAAAATTCATTTTTGTCGCAGTATAATCGATTATTACATTCTCATAATCGATTATTTAAAACATTTTCAGGAAACACTCACTTTGACAGAATAGGCATAATCGATTATTCGAATCGATTACGACTCCACTGACTTTCATATAAAAGATATAATCGATTATATAATCGATTACAGGGTTTCTGTTTGAAGCTCGTTTGAAGTCAAAGAGGACATAATCGATTATACAAAAACCATAATCGATTCTATTTCAAATTTTACAGTCAACGGCTTTAATGTCATAATTACTCATTAACACCAATTAAAACCATTTAACTTCGACTCATAATCGATTATTGGATTACCATAATCGATTATGGCACGTATAAATTTGAATTTGAAAAGCCTGACAATTAAGAAATTGATTGCTCATTAAGTACCAATTAATTGTCAATTTTAATCCCTTTAAAGCACATGATAAATTCTTTTAAGCATATGTTAAATGTGTGTGTGTGTGACCAATATTAAATTGAGAATCCTACTTACCATTTACACACCTACTTACCGTTTACACACTTTTATAAAACAATCAATACAAATACTGAAGTGCCCATTTTGCCCCTTGTGCTTGCTTGCTTTATAACTTTCCGCTTTTTGCACTTTAGTCCTTCTGGACCTTTCCCTTTTGTCATTCATCAAAACTAAAGTACCTGTCAAGGCATATATTCACAGATGTCGGTTTGAGTGACCAGCTCAACTAGGATATTAGGTTGTTGTATACTCTATTGATGATAGTCTGTATATTTGGCTGCTGAAAGCCATTCTTTTGGAGTAAGGGTTGTTCAGATTTTTCAGTTCAGTGATGTATAATTATATCTTTTGCTTATATATATATTTATGAAAAATCAACTTGTATGCTGTGATGCATATTACTTTTATGAAGTATGCACGAACGTATATAAAGTTGTTATATATTATTGTTTGCATGTTGAATCCTTCTTTTACCGCGCGGAAAATTTTTTATACCCGTTTTTATGATGCCTAGAAAGTTATATGAATTATTTTTCGAAAGCTACCAACATTTCTTTTTATTTAATATGTTTTTACGAAATTGAGTTTGTTATGTAATGCCCAAGGGGGGTGTTGCAGTTTTCCTCCACAACATGAATAGTAATACTGTCTACTAACCCTTCAGCAATTGGCGTGAAGTAGTTAAGCAAAGTTCTCTGATTAGCCATGTTTCTTTGTATGAATTGTCTTCTCAATCTATGGACGATTCTCTCTATCTTAAGGTTAAACTACAAGTCAAGAGACTGAGAGCGTGTTAGTATACAAAAGAATTACCCTTAGAGAGTAAAAGAATCAAATAAAATAAATTTTAGAGCAAGAGAAAAATAAATAATATATATAAAAAATACTTAAAAGGATGAAAAAATCTATTAAAATTAAAACAGACAAATAAGCAAACAAAAATGACGTCTAAATTAACTAAGACTTAATGTCTCTAATATTACCAAAAACAGTCATTGAATGACGATGCCCAAAAACTTATTGTCAGTGTAAGCGCTCGTCGACAATTAATATAAGGGCATGAGACCCCAAGATATCGTTCCCACGTAGACTATTTGGCAATTACCAGTTTCACTAGATCCTCACGTTTTTCAAACAATCAAGAATATTATCGAGATATCAACATTTTTGGGAAATAAAAGGGAGACAAAATAAAAGCAAGAAATTTGAGAGGTTTTAGTCCATATACTTTTTTTTTTCGTTATGTTTGTTCTGCAAATTCCAGAGTTTTGGTTTTAGTCCTTCCTCTTCTCATCACTCAGACCGCCACAATGAGTCAACTTAATGATTAGAAGACCCAATTATTTGCTTCAATCTCCAATACCCATAATAAGGTTTGTGATTGTGGAGATAAGTTAAAGCTGAAGACATCCATGAGCAAGAAGAAACTGAGCATACAATTTTGGACTTGCCCTAACTGGAAGGTAAGTGAAATTGTTTTTCCCCCGAAATTCATCCTAAAGGTGGCAGTGCTGACGTGGTGTGCCGTTAGCCACGTTATAACTTACGGATGAGTACTAATGACAATGACTAAAACCAAAGTTTTGGAATTTGCATGGACCAAAACCAACGAAAAAAACGTATAGGGACAAAACCAAAACTCGTTCACTTTATAGGGGCTAAAAAGTTCATCAACGTACCAAATAAGAAATATAAAAAAGAAATTATTAATCCTACGTGGCATTAAAAATTATTAAATTAGCCTACATGACAGTACTAACGTGGTACACCGTTAGCCACGTCAACACTTAACAGATGAACACTAACGATAGGAACTAAAACCAAAGTTCGAGAACTCATAGGATCAAAACCAACAAATAATATTAGGATCAAAACCAAAACTCACCACTATACAACAACTAAAAATGTCACTAAACCAATTTTTTGTTAATTAAAAAAAAAGTTTAAAAGAGGTCACTATAGATAAACATACCACATATGGATGACATCCCCGCTTAGAGTGTGTTTAGGAAAGCTGAAAAAAAAATTTATGTTGATAATCGATTTTTTGTATAATCGATTATTGTGATAATCGATTATAATCACAATCTGTTTTTGTTTGGGTATATTTGCTGAAAAGCGCTTTTACAATAATCAGTTTTGTTTGGGTGGTGAAAAAAAATCACTTTTATGTAGTAAATTACGAAAAATGGTATGTAATTATTTATTTAGATTGAAAATATTTGATGTTCTTTTAACATTTTTTATAATTAATTTTTTCATGTTTATCATCAATATTTTTATATTATTAAAAATTGAATAAAATTTGTAAAAAAAATTAAATTAATAAATATATATTATTATTATTTGATCATTTCACAAAATGTAAAATTTTATTAAAGAAAATGCAACAGTAATGGTCAAGGAACAATTAATAATAGTAGCGTAATTGTTGCAAATAATAATAAAAAATTAATAGCAGCATAATTGGCCATGAAAGGTTTCGTAATTGGTAGGAGACCTTTAATGAATAATAGCAGCGTAATTGTGATGGCCATGAATGATATTAGCGCACACAGTGTATGGGAGATGAAATAATCTGGACAGGAATAATCAAACAGCTCAAAAAAATAGATGGAAAAAAATCATCCAAAACAGTTTTTTCCCCTTAAAAAAATCTTTTTCAAAATTTAATCAAAATATCCAAATATAATAATTTATTATCAAACAGCTTTTTTCAGCTCAAAACAGCTTCGATTGATGTTCCCAAACAAGCTCTTAGTAGACATGACTAAACTTCCGTTGCTAGTACTAATTGGGGCTTTTACAACAAATTTGTACAACTTGATCACCGAATATCATTTGTTTAAGTTATTTTTTGAGAAAAAGAAACAAAAATGTTTCACTTATGACATTTTTAATTTTGTTTGGTCAGGCGTATAAAAAAAAATCAATTTTTTAAATAAGTTGATTTTTTTATCTTAAGGAAAAAAACCTTTTTTTTTAAAAGAGATAAGTATTTTATATTTTCTTTTGACAAAATTATCGCTTCAAGTTTTATAATTATTAAATTATATTATTTTGAACTAAGTATTATGAATTATAAATTATATTATTAATTTTAACATGCTTAAAAATAATTTTTTATCCATACATATTTATTAAAAAGTATTTTTATTTTTTATTGAAATTTCATAAGAAAAATAATTTTTTACTATTACATTATAAAACTTTCAGATGCAAAATAACTTCTCATTTTACATAAATTGCTTTTACCAAAAACGTTTATGAAGAATTGCTTTTTTTTTTTTTTTATTAGTTCAAAACAAACTGAATGCTAAGTGCTTTTCCACACTAAGGTGCAACTTGGTAAAGGGCAAGGCAACTAAACAGCCGAAAGACAACTTTCGCAATTCATCCTCAATCATCATTTCTTTATGGCTAAATTTCTGCTGTCTGCCAATAAATGTATACATCACATTCACATCAAATCATTTTATCACGGTGCTTTCTTCTTGATTGCTTACTTGTGTTTGAAAAAGCTGAAAAAAATAGATTATAATAATAATCAATTTTGATATAATCGATTATTGTAATAATCGATTATAATCAGAATATATTTTTCTTTGTATATGTTTGCTTAAAAGCGATTTTAAAATAATCTATTTCGTTTGGATAGTACAAAAATAATCACTTTTACATAGTAAATTATGAAAAATGGTATGAAAATATTTGTTTATAATATTATTATTTTTAACATTAGATTTTTTTTTATATCTTGTTACCATAATAAAGGTGTGTTTCCAAAATCTCACAATTTGAAAGAATCAACAAATATAGAAAAAGAAGAAAAAATAAGAAAGAAGAAAAAATAGAAGAAAAAAAATAAGGGAAAAAAAAATAGAAAAAGACAAAACAACGTATGACACCATGCGACAATATTAAAAAGCATTTGCAGGAAGAAATAAAAGCGTAAGAAAGTGTTATCACCCAAAATAAATTCTAAGAGAGTAGGCCGAGATAACGGCTAGCTGAGGGTGGTTAACTGAGGACAAAAATAGCTGCTCTAGAAAGGAGCACATTCGACTAAGAGATGGGTTGGGCCTTGTTGATGGGCCAGGTTTGAAGGGCAAAACAGGCTAAAGCATAACAGGTCGCGAGCTACTAGAAGGAGCCAAGAGACTTAGGAACGTGCAAGTGTAAAGATCGGGAAGCTGTTACCAATGGATGCCACAAAACATGCCCAGAAAATAGGAGTTGAGCTGTTAAGCGGTAGCCGTTGTGGCTGTAGCGGTTAAGAAACGTGGGCAGCTGAGTTGAGGATAGTTGCATGTATTTAGGAGGTTTAGCCAATTAGAAAAGGGTTGTTGATGGTTAGGCTTAGCCTATAAATACCTATTGTACTTACTGTTAAAGACACACGACAAAATCCAATACAAATTTTAAGCTTTGCTTATTTTCACATGCCTTTACTTTCAGCTCTTTATCAATTCTGCTTTTACTTAGTGTCATTTATTTCACACAAGCTTATTTCCTAGTCGATTAAGTACATATTCCATAGTTCTTAGCTTTCTCTTGTTCACCTTGGTGCCAAACGCTTTCTATAGTGAGTTTGTGAACCTTTTGCTAGAAGTTGGATTTTACTTCTAGTTCAAATCGCCTGACCCTTATTAAAATTCGTCCGTGAATCTCAGCTGATTTCTAGATCGACTGATAAATTATTTTTCACGTTAAACAAATTTGGCACGCCCAGTGAGACTCTCAAAGGTGAACTAATTGAGAAGTTTCCATCTGCCGGTTCAGATCATCATTGGTGTATGCACCTAAGGTCCGGCAAGAATTTAGCAGAATGGATACTAGTCAACCGAGCAAGAAGGACGGGATCAAGAAGACATCAGAGGAAATTCCACATCCTACTCTGGGGATGCCAACCACTCCCCTACTTGTAGGTACCTCGGCATCTTCAACCTTAACTACTACCCCTTGGGTAGAAAGCTCTGATCAGTCTCAGCCGATAATAATGACTACATCATTTATTCGGGACCAGATTGATCAAGGGATGAATGATTGGATGTACCAGATGTCAAGGCAACTTTCAGAGATCGTGAAACCCATGGTGCATAATGAGTTGCATTTTGTTAGAGAAACTGAGAAAAGACAATCCAACGTGGGTGAGGCTTCGGCCCATTCGGCTGTAGCTGGCACTCCTGCTGGCGGACAAACTCTGGCAGGATTACAACCAATGGTCCAGCCGAGTCTGGGCATCCCACAGGTAGTTCCGATGTACCAGCCTCCACACCCTGACAGCAATGTGTAGCCGAATTTACAATTTGGGCAAGTACAAGTGCCCAGGAGGCCTCCCCACGTAACCGGAACAATTGGCCTGTCGTGTCTGGCGACTAACACTTATGTGATAGGTGCTAATCCACAAGTGGCCATGATCGGGGCACCATTTACTCGGCTGCTGCAGGCATTACCAGGTACATTGCTGATTACGCGGGAGAGTTTCCCTGGTCCAATATCCCTCATACTCTAGTAGGAACGCCTGAAAGGTTTCCTTATGGGCAGACTATTCCTGTTAGAATGGATCAACCATGGGGTAATGTACCCCAGGTAACCCCAATTCAGCCGATTCCTCAGCCATGGATGAATAATCACCCATACCCAGGTAATAACCAGGGGCCAATCCCCATCCAGGAGCAACAATATTATATGCCCTATCAGCAAGGGGGTGCACCCGCTAGGCCTGTCAGACCAGCTCAGCCACCAGCACCAAATCAGGCAGGTGACAGGGCCCCTCAGCTGATAGACCCAGAAATGATAGCCGAAACAATGAGGAGGCATTTTGGAATCCAACTAAGGTTGCTGGATAGGCCTGTGTACAAAAAGCCCTATCCTGAATGGGTGGATAGGATGATGCCTTTGCCTAGGAGATTCAAGACTCCTGACTTTACTACCTTCTTAAGGGAGGATGGTAAGTCAACTATGGAGCACATCGGCAGTTTTACTTGGTATTCTGCCCTAGCTCCTAACTTTATTCAAAACTGGACTGACATGGAGTGATGTTTCCATGATAGATTCTATATGCCTCAGCCAGATGTGACTGTGGCTGACATAATGAATCTGAGGCAGTTAGTGGATGAACCAGTGGTTGATTATTTGGAAAGGTTCAGGAAATTAAGGAGCAAGTGTGTTGTGCGACTTCCTGAGGCAGAATATTCTTCGATGGCCATTAGCAACATGCATCCTCAGCTGAGGGAGAAGCTTGTAGGACAGGATTGCACTGATCTAAGTCAGTTAGCTTCCAGGGCCTCCAGAATTGAGCAATACATCATGGAAAACGAAAGAAAGAGGTCTAACAGGAACTGTGACACCCTTCTACCTCGCATGTTATAAGGCATTTAATATAAAAGCAATTAAATGAAAACAAGCATTTACTGGATAAAATAAAATAATTGTCCATGGTTAGAAAAGTCCCACATGAACCAGTTCACAAAACGCGGAAAAAATAAAACCAAGTTAAACAACGATAAACATAAACATAAAGAACCCAACCCTGATGTCACAATTCAGAGCTGGTATAACCATTCCGTACAATTCGAAAAAAAAAACAACTAAACTAACAACTGAAAGAAAAAGGCCCTAACTATGAGCGGTGGCTTCTCAGAGTCACTCCTCTCCGGGCTGCTCGTCATCCTCTGTAAATTGCCAATCAGGCCAAACAACAAACAAACAACGGGGAGTAAGAATCATGTAAACATGTACGACAAGGAGATAAGAAATAAAGTAAACATACAAACATGGCATCATCATAAACATACATCAGCAACATACATAAGCATGCATCAATATCCAACAATATCATATCAACCAAGTATGCTATGCGGTGTAATGCATCAACTACTCTGCTACTCCATCTATGTATGTTGATCCAACTAACTCAGGATGAACGACTTTGGAGTTACATATCCGTATTGGCCATAGAAGCACCAACACCGGCAGTTCACCAAATCTTGGGTGAACCCCATGGATAGCCAACGCATCAAACCGTGGATGCCTCAACACCGGGGGGTCGCGGTCATTAAACCATCGGGTAACCTACCGTAGATGGCCAGATCATCGTACTCTCGGGCGATCTCCCCTATGTCGAACCTCCCCCATCAACAACTCCAATGCTATATGCAAATGGCACAACAACAAACAATCTCAACCACCTCCTTGCTCGGGACATGAAGCTCCCAAGACTTCAACATCAACCTCAACGTAACCTTAGACCCAAATAGTGGGGTCAAGGCTCCCTTGGCTAATAAGCACCAAGGTTCAACTCAACATGCTTGGGCCAATAAGCACCCAAGACTTCAAAATCAACAACGCCTTAGACCCAAACCGTGGGGTCAAGACCCCCTTGGCCAATAAGCACCAAGGTACAACTTATCAACGTGCGGTCGCCCAACGGATGCTGACCTAACATCTTATTATCTTAATCATCTTAGATAATTATTAACCAGGTTGTCTAATCTTCATCTTTGATTAGCTATGTCAACTTATCATTATTGGGGAAATGGGGTTTGAAACCCCTTAAAGTCCTTTAATTTTGTTTCTGTCCAGGAGGGGTGAGCCCGGTCGTGCTTAAACCCCAGCACGGGCGTGCTCAACACATGAAGGAAGCGCTACCACTTAAGTGGAGCACGGTCATGCTCCTCTGCTATACGGCCGTGCTTAATGCGCCGCCATTTTCCAGAATTCAAACTGGGAGCATGGTCGTGCTCCCTATTCAGCACGGTCGTGTTCAATGCACGACAGTACTGTTCTGGGCAGAGAACAAACATCTAAACCAATTTTTAGGATCTTTTATCCATTAAACTTATCACGTTTTTAATCCTATTTTACTAGTTAAAACCTTAACTTTGAAACTCAAAACAGCAACATCATCACCTCAACCAATCATCCAACATCATCATGCCAAAAAACATCAATCATAGCATCATGTTCATATTAACCACAACAACATAAACATAAGGGACATATTATGAACATAGGCATGTAAAACAACATATTAACAATCAAGACATGTTATCATAGCGAATCAAACCAACATATTAATCATATCATCAAACATAACAAACCGGGGTTATGGGAACCCCTTTACCTTACACTACCCCCACTGCCAATGGTTACACTACTCTTATCCTCATACCTGGATTGAAGGTCGCTCCAACGTAAGCTCCTAAAGCAACTGGTCACGGTTCCCAAAGCGGCCCTCAACACAAACCTTAGTCAAACCGAAACACAGATCCATTAGTTTCCTATTCAAAAACCATGAAAGGAAAACACAAAGGAAGAGAATGTTACCTCTAGACTACCAAAGACCAAACTAGCTTCCCAACCAGCTTCCAAAACTCTACTATAGCAATGGGAGAAGAGGAAATAGGGAAACAGACACACTTGACCGCAACAGTGGCTGCTGTCACCAGAAAAATAGGGTTAATTCGTAACCCTCGGTTTCTGTGCCAAGCATATATAGCCTGGACCTGAGCAGGGTTGTGCTCACCCTTGAGCACGGTCGTGCTCAACTTAGCGTCACTGAGACGCGATCAGCACAGTGAGCACGGGCGTGCTCACTATTGAGATCAACTTAAAATCAGAAACACGCTTCCGACTTTAAGCACGGGCGTGCTGGCTAATGAGCACGAGCATGCTCATGTACCAGAAAGGGACTTTTAAGCCAAAAATCCCACTAAGCCGTCAACCAACAACTTAACAACCAAACAAGCTTAAAGGAAAGCACTTAACGAAAAGCGAGGTGTTACAATTCCACCCCCTTATAAAAATTTTGTCCTCGAAATTTCAACATACCTCAAGCGATGTGGGTACGCCTCCATCATCTTGCTCTCGAGCTCCCAGGTAGCACTTTCCTCAGTTGCCCCACTCCAAACTACTTTGACCAAAGAAATCCCCTTGCCTCTTAGCTGCTTCACCCTCCTATCCTCGACTCGAAGGGGTAACACCTCAAACGTCAAGTTCTCTTTTAACTGTATAGCGTCGGGGACTATTATGTGACTAGGGTCGTGGATGTACTTTCTGAGTTGAGACACATGGAAAACATTGTGGAGGTTGGACAAGAACGACGGTAAGGCTATTTGATAGGCGACTTCACCGATTCTTTTAAGGATTTGGTAAGGACCAATGAATCTCGGTGTAAGTTTCCTCGGCTTCATCACTCTACCAACCCCAGTCATTGGAGTAACTCTCAAGAATACATGATCGCCTTCCTGGAATTCGAGCGCCTTCCTCCAGCTCTTCTGCCTACTCTGTGCAACTCTCATCTTTTCCTGAACCAATCTCACTTTCTCTGTTGTTTCTTGCACTATTTCTGGCCCTAGCACCACACTATCACTAGGTTCACTCCAACACAAAGGTGTCCTACATCTCCTCCCATACAGAGCCTCATAAGGTGCCATCCCAATGCTGGAATATAAACTGTTGTTGTAGGTGAACTTTATCAGGGGCAAAAACTTGTCCCAACTACCAGACTGTTCTAGCACACAAGCCCTCAACAAGTCCTCTAAGGACTGGATGGTCCTCTCAGACTGCCCATCAGTCTGTGGGTGGTAAGCTGAACTAAGCCTAAGCTTTGTCCCTTTGCAAACTATTCCAAAACCTAGAGGTAAACCTCGGGTCTCTATCTGATACTATGCTAGAGGGTACACCATGAAGCCTAACTATCTCTCTGATGTACAGCTTGGCTAACTTCTCTAAAGGATACTCTATGTTCATCGGGATAAAATGAGCAGACTTACTCAGTCTATCCACAACAACCAATATAGCCTCAAATCCAGTTGGAGTCCTAGGGAGTCCAGACACAAAATTCATGGAGATGCTATCCCATTTCCATTCTGGGATACTCAAAGGTTGCAACTTACCTGAAGGCTTTTGGTGTTCTATCTTAGCCTTCTGACAAACTAGGCACGCATACACGAACTCAGCCACATCCTTTTTCATCCTAGGCCACCAAAACATCCTCTTAAGGTCCTGATACATCTTAGTGGCACCTGGGTGCACACTCAATCCACTCCTATGTCCTTCTTCAAGGATCAACTTTCTAAGTTCCGGGACGTCTAGTATGCACACTCTATCCTTAAACCTCAAGATCCCATCACTTCCATCCTTAAAGCTAGGATCTCTACCCTGAGCAAGCAACTCTCGCTACTCTAAGAGAAACTTGTCTAACTTTTGACCCTCTCTAATCTGGTCCATCATGCTATTGGTAACCTTCAAGGTTCCAAGCCTAATACTATTTGGGGTAAACTCGCAAGCTAGACCAAGGTCTCTAAACTCCTTAATCAGATCCATCTCCCTAACCATCAAAGCGGAGACGTGTAAGGTTTTCCTACTCAAAGCATCGACCACCACATTGGCCTTTCCTGGGTGATAGGTCAGCTCGAAGTCATAATCCTTTAAGAACTCCATCCACCTACGCTGCCTCATATTCAACTCCTTCTGATCAAAAAGATATTTCAAACTCTTATGATTACTAAAGACGTCAAATCTCGCTCTGTATAGGTAATGCCTCCAGATCTTTAGGGCAAATACCACAGCTCCTAGCTCTAGGTTGTGGGTAGGGTAGTTCTTCTCATGGGTTTTCAATTGCCTAGAAGGATAAGCAACTACCTTACCATTCTGCATCAACACACCACCTAACTCTTGCTTCGACGTATCGCAGTAAACTACAAAGGGTTCACTAGGATCTGGAAAAACTAACACTGGTGCTAATGTCAACCTATCCTTAAGAGTTTGGAAACTCTCTTCACACTTAGAGTCCCACACAAACAACTGACCTTTCTTGGTGAGACGGGTTAAGGGTAAAGCTATCTTAGAGAAACCTTCTATGAACTGCCTATAGTACCCAACTAACCCCAAGAAACTCCTAATCTCGGTCACTGACTTTGGTGCTTCCCATTGGAGCACCGTCTCTACCTTAGCTGGGTCCATTGCTATACCACCCTTAGAGATGACAGGTCCTAAGAAGCTCACTTCCTCTAACCAGAACTCACACTTAGACAACTTAGCGTACAAATGCTTTTCCTTAAGGCTCTGCAAGACAACCCTCAGGTGTTCCTCATGTTCCTCCTTGCTCTTGGAGTACACTAAGATGTCATCTATAAACACCACCACAAACTTATCCAAGTAAGGGTGAAAGGTCTTGTTCATATAGTCCATGAAGACCACAGGAGCATTGGTCACACCAAAGGGCATAACCAAGTACTCATAGTGACTGTATCGCGTCCTAAACACCGTCTTCGGGATGTCCTCAGACTTAACCCGAATTTGATAGTACCCTGACCTCAAATCTATCTTTGAATAGATGCAAGCGCCCATCAACTGGTCCATAAGATCATCAATCCTAGGGAGGGGATACCGATTCTTCATGGTCACCTTGTTGAGCTACCGATAGTCAACACACAACCTCATACTACCATCTTTCTTCTTCACCAACAACACAGGTGCTCCCCACGGAGACACACTCGGCTTAATGAATTGCTTCTTCCTTAGGTCCTCCAACTGTTCCTTCAACTTAGCAAGTTCTAGAGGAGACATTCTATAGGGTGCTATGGAGATTGGCCCGATGCCAGGCACCAATTCTATGGCAAACTCAACATCTCTCTCTGGGGGGTAAGTTATAAGCATCCCCCGGAAACACCTCAGGAAATTCCCACACAACAGGCAAGCTAGCGACATCAGGAGGGTTGCTCTCTACTTCCAGGGAAGCTATCATCATGTACACTTGGGCTTCGTCTTTCATCGAAGCTTGAACTTGGCTGGCAGAGAGAAGGTCCGGATTCTTAGACTTCGTTGGAGTTCCAAAAATTAGGGTTTAATCGAAACAATTCAAAAAGACATGGTTGGAAGATAACCAGTCCATGCCAAGAATAATATCAAGGTCTTTTAGAGGTAAGCATATAAGATCAGCAACAAAGGTTTTATCATTTATGATTATATGACAGTCCTTGCATGCATAAGAAGTGGAATCATACAATATAGTCAATTGAGTTCCATCAATAAAACATGCACCTTGGATCAAGTCATCAGACTCGGAGGCTTCGACTCCACTAAGAGTAAAGACTCTTCTAGTGGTCATCAGTTTGTTGGCTTGTGGCCTCTGATTCTTGCTGGCGCTGGGAGGCTCGGCCTTAGCTCCTTCGCACTCGTGGCTGATATGTCCTGGCTTGCGACATCTGAAGCAGATAACCTGTATTTCCTTGCACTAAGAAGAGTAATGATCCAGTGCACCGCACTTGCCGCACCTCATGGGTCTAGAGGCATTGGAAAACTCGCCCCTAAACCTATCCTGCTGGAACTGTGGCTTCTTGCTACTCTGGTTGAAATCCTTACCGGTCGGAGCATACCGCTGCTTACCCTTGTCCTTCTGATCAGTCCTCTTGCCACTCTGACTATCCGATCCCTTGGAACTAGCAACTCTGAACTGACTAGCATCCTCATAGATTCTGCACTTGTTGACCAGAATTGGAAAGATCCTGATCTCTTGATAGCTGATGGCCTGCTCGATCTCAGGTCGGAGTCCAGCCTCAAACTTGACACACTTAGAGCGGTCATCGGTCTCATGCTGATACGGAGTGTAATACCTAGCCAGCTCATCAAACTTGGCCGCATAGTCTCCAATTGACAATGACCCCTGCCTCAAAGATAAGAACTTCATCTCTTTCTTGTCCCTGATATCCGCTGGGAAGTACTTCTCAAGGAATCTCTGCCTGAACACAGCCCATGTAACTGCTGTGCCCTCAGTCTGCATCCACTGCCTGCAGTTGTCCCACCAATGCTCAGCCTCCTCAGTCAACATGAAAGTAGCAAAGATGAGCTTCTGCTAATCGTTGCAATCCATTGCACGGAAAATCTTCTCTGTCTCCCTCAGCCATAACAGTGCTCCCTCTGGATCATAAGCTCCCTTGAAGGAGGGAGGGTTGTCCCTCTGGAACTTGTCCAAACCTTGGAACTCAGCTGGCCCACCATTGTTGTTATGGTTGACCTGTCCGATAGCATTGGCTGGAAGTGCCAATGCATCCGCAATCTCTTGATCGTTACGTCCTCTACTGGCCATTAGTTCCTGTACATACGCAAAACAACTCTTAATACAGAAACTTAAGCGGGTCAAAGCGATAGGCAACTAACTTAAAACATCATTATCTATAACAAGTATAGACAATCCAAACAATAGCACACAACAGACTCACAACAGACTCATACCACGTCCGGACAGGGCCGAACTGCTTTGATACCACTAAATGTGACACCCTTCTACCCCGCATGTTATAAGGCATTTAATATAAAAACAATTAAATGAAAACATGCATTTACTGGGTAAAATAAAATAATTGTCAATGGATAGAAAAGTCACACATGAACCAGTTCACAAAACGCGAAAAATATAAAACCAAGTTAAACAACGATAAACATAAACATAAAGAACCCAACCCCGATGTCACAATTCAGAGCTGGTATAATCATTCCGTACAATTCGAAAGAAAAAAACAACTAAACTAACAACTGAAATAAAAAGGCCCTAACTATGAGCGGTGGCTCCTCAGAGTCACATCTCTCCGGGCTACTCGTCATCCTCTACAAATTGCTAATCAGTCCAAACAACAAACAAACAACGGGGAGTAAGAATCATGTAAACATGTACGGCAAGGAGATTAGAAATAAGGTAAACATACAAACATGGCATCATCATAAACATACATCAGCAACATACATAAGCATGCATCAACATCCAACAATATCATATCAACCAAGTACGCTATGCGGTGCAATGCATCAACTACTCCGCTACTCCATCTATGCATGTGGATCTAACTAACTCAGGATAAACGAATTTGGAGTTACATATCCGTATTGGCCATAGAAGCACCAACACCGGCAATTCACCAAACCTTGGGTGAACCCCATGGATAGCCAACGCATTAAACCGTGAATGCCTCATCACGGGGGGCCGCTGTCACCAAACCATCAGGTGACCTACCGTGGATGGCCAGAACACCGTACTCTCGAGCGATCTCCCCTATGTCGAACCTCCTCCATCAACAACTCCAATGCTATATGCAAATGGTACAACAACAAACAATCTCAACCACCTCCTTGCTCGGGCCATGAAGCTCCCAAGACTTCAACATCAACCTTAACGTAACCTTAGACCCAAATCATGGGGTCAAGGCTCCCTTGGCCAATAAGCACCAAGGTTCAACTCAACATGCTTGGGCCAAAAAGCACCCAAGACTTCAACATCTACAACGCCTTAGATCCAAACCGTGGGGTTAATGTCCCCTTGGCCAATAAGCACCAAGGTACAACTTATTAACGTGTGGTAACCCAACGGATACCGACTTAACATCTTATTATCTTAATCATCTTAGATAATTATTAACCAGGTTGTCTAATCTTCATCTTTGACTAGCTATGTCAACTTATCATTATTGGGGAAATGGGGTTTGAAACCCCTTAAAGTCCTTTAATTTTGTTTCTATCCAAGAAGGGTGAGCACGGTCATGCTTAAACCCCAGCACGAGCATGCTCAACACTTGAAGGGCGAGCTGCCGCTTAAGTGGAGCACGGTCGTGCTTCCTATTCGGCATGGTCGTGCTCAGCTGCACGGTCGTGCTCACCTGCTGTAGGCCGTGCTTAAAGCGCGGCCATTTTCCAGAATTCAAACTGGGAGCACGGTCGTGTTCCCTGTTCAGCACGGTCGTGCTTAATGCACGACAGTACTGTTCTGGGCAGAGAACAAACATCTAAACCAATTTTTAGGATCTTTTATCCATTAAACTTATCACGTTTTTAAACCTATTTTACCAGTTAAAATCTTAACTTTGAAACTCAAAACAACAACATCATCACCTCAACCAATCATCCAACATCATCATGCCAAAAATCATCAATCATAGCATCATGTTCATATTAACCACAACAACATAAACATAAGGGACATATTATGAACATAGGCATGTAAAACAACATATTAACAATCAAGACATGTTATCATAGCGAATCAAACCAACATATTAATCATATCATCAAACATAACGGACCAGGGTTATGGGAACCCTTTTTCCTTACACTACCCCCACTGCCTATGGTTACACTACCCTTCTCCCCATACCTGGATTGAAGGTCGCTCCAACGTAAGCTCCTAAAGCAACTGGTCACGGTTACCAAAGCGGCTCAACCCAACACAAACCTTAACCAAACCGAAACACAGATCCATTAGTTTCCTATTCAAAAACCATGAAAGGAAAACACAAGGGAAGGTAACGTTACCTCTAGACTGCCACAGACCAAACTAACTTCCCAACCGGCTCCCAAAACTCCACTATAGCAATGGGAGAAGAGGAAATAGGGAAAGAGACACACTTGGCAGCAACAGTGGCTGCTGTCACCAGAAAAAATAGGGTTAATTCGTAACCCTCAGGTTCTGTGCCAAGCATATATTGCTTAGACCTGAGCACGATCGTGCTCAACTTAGTGTCACCGAGACGCGGTTAGCACAGTGAGCATGGGCGTGCTCACCATTGAGCACGGACGTGCTCAACTCAAAATGAGAAACACGTTTCCGACTTTAAGCACGGGCGTGCTGGCTAGTGGGCACGGGCATACTCATGTACTAGAAAGGGACTTTTAAGCCAAAAATCCTACTAAGCCCTCAACCAACAACTTAACAACCAAACAAGCTTAAAGGAAAGCACTTAACGAAAAGCGGGGTGTTACAGGAACAGAGGGCCTTACCTAATCAGTGTGATTGATACTGAAGATTCAGACTATTTATCAGATGACTCAGCCGAGCAATCGGCAGACATAATGGCTGCTAAAATATTGAGAGGAAAACCATATTCCTGCCCAGCTTTGAGACCCCCCCAAAGGGATGGAGCTACAAACTTCTGAGAGCAGGGTGGAATACTCTTTCGACATTTCTAAGGCAGACCAAATCTATGATTATCTCCTGAAGGACCAACAGATTAAGCTGAATGAAGGACATCAAATCCCCCCAGCCGAGGAATTGAAGGGAAAGAAATATTGCAAGTGGCACAACTCTTACACTCATTCTACTGTTAACTGTATGGTATTCAGGAAGGCTATTCAAAAGACTATGAAAGAAGGGAGGTTTAAACTAGCTAAAAAGGAAATGACAGTCATTACTGACCCTTTCCCTCCAGCTGGGGTCAATATGGTTTCCTTTTCCGGAGAGACAGTACATGGCTCACCATCTAAAAAATGAAAACAGCCGATACGTCGCAAATGGAGACAAAGGGGAGTGTTTGATGAGCCAAATGGGGATGGAAGAGCTCTAGCTATGTCTGATCAGTCTAAAGCAATAGACCAGAAACCATCTGTGTTCGACAGATTGAAGAGACCCCAGAATAAGAAGGAAGATGTCAAGAGAGATGCACCAGCTGAATACAATAGGCCCACAGTGTTCAGCAGGTTTGAAAGGACTCAGCCAATGAAACAAATTGGAGCCAAGCAGCAGTCGGCAGATTGTGATATATACAGAGGCCCAAATAGGAAGACCATTCTGGTCCCCTGAAACCGAGCAGACAAAGTTAAGCCTAGGTTGTTGGACAGATTGGATTTCTCAAGTGTGGGTAAGAGCTTTGAAAGAACAAGAAGCCCTGCACTTAGGCATGGGAAAACAACAAAAGAGGCTCCAGGAGGGAACGTAGGAAGAAGTGTAGCTGATAAACATGATGGTACTTCGGTTAATGGAAGGTTACCTACAACGAACGAGGCTCCTATACCAGATAAAGGTAAAAGGGTAGCTCATTTCCATGTGGAAAAGGGCATGACTACATTGAAGATCACTGTGAAGAATGAGGAAACAATCAGGCCCCAACGTATGGTCAAACCACCAGCTGAGGTGGAAAAGGAACACTGGTTCATCAACAAGTATGAAAAAAGGGAAAGATCCTGTGGCAAAGGAACCAGTGGTGATGACCAGAACGCAGAAAAGAAAGGCCCAAAGGAACAAATCACTACAAAGAATGAAGCAAACCTTGGCCATGCTAGCCGAGGCTAAAAGGATTGATCGAGCTGAGATCAAATCTCCTCGGGTGGCCGAGATCCTAGAGGCTGCTTTTGGGCAACCGAAAGGAGGAACGGCTACTCAAGAGAAAAATCAGGGACCAGTGCAGTCAGAAAATCGAGATTGTTTGGGAAAGGAAGAACAGGAGTTCCAAGAAATGATTAACGAGTTGGAGATAGCCGAATTGGAAGAGGTGCCAATTATAACAGCAGAAGAGCAGGTTCCTCTTACAGTCGAGGAAATGGTGAAGAAACTCGGAACAGATCTTCTATTGGAAGATTCTGTGTTGGATTCCATTCTGGGAAATGACAGAAACCAACTTTCGGTTGATACCAACGTGGTGGGACTGATTCCTAGTGAGTTCTTGGCTCGGCAGAAGCAACCCGAGAAATTGGAAGGTGATGTGTTTGCCGAGGAGGTCGAATGGGCTATGTTAGCTCCCATTCCAGAAGAGCCCAAGATGGAGTTTCCTAAACCAACAGGGGAGATGACCAAGCATCTAAAACCCCTGTACATTAGGGCTCAGGTTAATGGTAAGACTGTTAGCCGAATCTTGGTGGATGGAGGAGTCGTGTTGAACATAATGCCTTCAACCACAATGAAGAATCTAGGAAGAACTAAGCAGGATCTAATCCCCACTAATATGAAAATGACCAACTTTACAGGGGATGCCACAACTGCCTTTGGAATTTTGGTAGCTGACATCACTGTAGGAAGCAAAACCTTGAGCTCTGCCTTCTTTGTGGTAGATTCTAAATCCACTTACTCTATATTGTTGGGAAGGGATTGGATTCATTCCAGTCAGTGTGTGCCTTCCACTCTACATCAAATGCTAATGTTCTGGGATGGGGACAAGGTAGAGTCAGTAGCAGCCGATAAGAATCCATTCATGGCTGACATTAAAATGACTGACGATATATTCTATTCGCCTCGACTAGAGCCTATAACCATCCCTAAAGGATATGAAGAAGGATCATGAGAATCTTGCAACCTGACAGCCGATGGGTTTGCTGTCAGAATTCAGTCCGACTTACGGCCTCTACAAGTGTTTTTAGATGATTAACAAGATTCAAGTAATTGAGGACCTAAGACATAGGCTGACATCCTTGGAAGCTGAGCAAAGGGCTGGTGCTGCCATGTCTATGGAATTAGAAGAGATCCAGGAAGAAGAATGCTCGGCTGACATGCGTAGGGGACATGAGCTTGTGGAAAGGAGGGAGTCCCCAATTAGCAGGAAGATTCCTACCTTTTCAGCCGAAAATCCTTTGCTTGATGTCAACCTAGGAACTGAACAGGAGCCGAGAATGACAAGAATAAGTGGTTCACTGAATGAGGAAGAAATAAATCGATTGATCGATCTGATAAAGGATTACAAAGGCTGTTTTGCATGGGATTACCATGAGATGCCAGGACTTTCCAAAGAATTGGTAGAACATCGGTTTCCGATTAAAGAAGGATTCAAGCCTCATAAACAAGCTGCAAGAAGATTCAGTCCAGAATTAATGCCAAAGATTAAAGAAGAGATGGAACGGCTACTTAAAGCTGGGTTTATTCGTAGGACCATATATGTAGAATGGCTGTCGAACATTGTCCCTGTAATTAAGAAAAGTGGAAGGTTAGAATTTGTACTGACTATAGGAATTTGAATCTTGCCACTCCCAAAGATGATTTGTGATGCCCGTAGCTGACATACTTGTTGATTCTGTAGCCAAAAATGGCATTTTTGCATTAATGGATGGATATTCTAGATATAATCAAATATTCATAGCCGAGGATGATGTGCATAAGACAGCTTTCAGGTGTCTTGGCGCCATTGGGATATTAGAATGGCTAGTAATGCATTTGGGTTGAAAAATGCTGGCGCCATGTACCAGAGAGTCATGAATGCTATCTTTCATGAGTTAATAGGAAAAAACATGGAAGTGTATATTGATGATGTCATAGTGAAATCTCATGATTTTAATCAACACTTAGCTGATTTAGAACAAGCCCTTAAGAGGATGAGGAGACATAATATAAAATGAATCCTGCCAAATGTTCTTTTGGTGTATCGGCTGGAAACTTTTTAGGTTTTCTGGTACATAAACATGGGATTGAAGTAGACAAAAACAAGGCCAAAGCCATTTTAGACACGAGGCCTCCTCAGAATAAAAAAGAATTGTAGAGCCTAATTGGTAAAATCATTTTTCTGAGAAGATTCATTTCTAACTCAGCTGGTAAGCTGAAAGCTTTCTCTCCACTACTAAAGTTAAAGGATGTTGATGAAATGGTGTGGGGAGAAGAGCAGCAACTTGCTTTCTAGAAAATAAAACAATGCTAATCTAGTCCTCCAGTGCTAGTTCCACCAGTGTCAGGGTGGCCATTAAAATTATATATATCGGCTGCCCTAGAGTCAATCGGCTGCCTGCTAGCACAAGATGATGAGGATGGGAACGAAGGATCCATCAATTATCTTAGCCGATTGCTCAATGACCCTGAAACAAGATATACTCCCATAGAAAAACTATGCTTGTCCCTTTTTCACGGGTATACTAAGCTGGAATATTATCTCTTGCCGAGAGAAGTTCTAGTGGTATGCAAGATTGACATTGTAAAGTACTTGTTGTATAGGCTTGTCTTGCAAGGACGATCGATGAAGTGGGCCATCAAGCTGAGTGCTTATCATTGAAATATGTGCCTCTCAGGGCAGTGAAGGGGCAAGCGTTAGCGGACTTCCTGGCTCAGCATCATTGTGTAGAAATTGTTGATCTATCGGCCGAAGTGAGCTATTGTGTTAACCTACAGCCTTGGATCTTGAATTTTGATGGATCCAGAACTAATAAGGGAGCTGGAATTGCAATCACAAGTCCTGCAGGAGAAAACAGGAAATTCATGCATCAGCTGAAGTTGGGATGCTCAAACAACCAAGATGAGTATGAAGCTTTAATCTTAGGATTAAAAATATTATGGTCCATGGGAGCCAAATATATCCAGGTTATGGGTGATTCCAGTTAGTCATAAAGCAACTGCTTGGGGAGTACAAGTGCACGAACCCAAACTTGGCAGAATGACACGGAACGGCTAGCAGTTTGTTAAAACAGTTTGTTGATGTCGTGATAATGCATATACCTAGGGGGGACAATGGAGAAGCAAACGATTTGGCCCAATATGCCTCTGGATATAAGGAAACCTTTGAAGATATTTAGCCTTTGGATAATCAGCTCAGGGAGCTCCTTATCGGAGAAGTAGATGCAGCCGATGACTGGAGAGTCGAACTAACAAAGTATTTGCAAGATCCTTCCTCTTCTTCAACTTTACAACTAAGGCAAAAGGCCTTAAAATATACCTTGGTAGATGTAGAGTTGCATAAGAGAGGATTCGAGGGAATTTTTCTAAAGTGCCTTAGCAAAGCCGAGACCATGAAAATTATTGGGGAAGCACATGAAGGGATATGTGGTTCACATAGGTCAGGATCTGTGATGCGTTGGCTAATACATAGGTATGGATATTATTGGCCAACCATTAATGCAGATTGATATGCTTATGCGAAAGGTTGTGAAGAATGTCAAAAGCATGGGCCAATCCAGAGGATCCCAGCTGAGGAGATGCATTCTGTTGTTAAGCCTTGGCCATTCCGAGTTAGGCAATGGATCTAATTGGGAAAATTTATCCTTCATCTTCCAAAAGACACTCATTCATTATTGTTGCCACCGATTATTTTACTAAGTGGGTGGAGGCCAGCCGATGGTTAATGTTACCCAAGTCAATGTCATCAGATTTATTAAAAATCAAATTATCTATCGATATGGCATTCCAGAAACTATTATAACAGATCAGGGCACAATGTTCACAGGATAGAAGATGGTTGCTTTTGCACAAGATTATAGGATCAAGTTGATCCAATCTTCACCATATTACGCACAGGCAAATGGGCAAACTAAGGCTACAAACAAAATATGAATAAGCTTGATTAAGAAGACCATAGAGGACAAACCTAAAAGGTGGCATGAAGCATTAGCTGAAGTACTATGGGCATACAGAAACTCTAAGTCTACCTCGACAGGGTTTACCCCTTATCGGCTGACCTATGGTCAGTATGCTGTGTTACCTTTAGAAATTAATTAAAATCACTAAGGGTAGCCAAGCAGCATTGCTTGACTATAGATGAGTATCAACAGGCTATGCTCATGGAGCTAGAATCGGCTGATGAGGACAAGTTAATGGCCCTAGAAAGTATTCGAAAGAATAAAGAGAAAGTGGCCAGAGCATACAACAAACATGTCAAAGTTAAAAGGTTTGTTGAAGGAGACTTAGTTTGGAAAGCCATTTTACCATTAGAAACCAAAGATCCTAAGTTAGGAAAATGGTCACCAAATTGGGAAGGACCTTATATAGTTAGTCAAGCTATGATTAATGGAGCCTATCGACTAGTAAACATGCATGGTGAAGAGACGGCAAGAAGCATAAACGACAAATACTTAAAAAATTATTATCCTTCAGTTTGGGACGTTAAAAAAGGGTTGGTTCAAAATTATCGGCTACAAACTAGCTGATTAGCCTTTTCAATAAGGAAGACATAAATATTATTAAAAGCTGAAATAGATCTATGGCTCGACAGCTGGTTGAACATCTAAAGTAAGGCCGGCAGCCGGACCAGAAGCAGGTTTAGCAGATGACAGAGTGGGTCCGAAAGGGTTGGCAGAAAGATCAGCTAGGCCTTATTCAGCAAGGTTCACAGCATGAGGGTCCACACGAGTAACCACAGGCTCGGGGGCAGAAATGGCTTCTACCTCTGGCTGATTAATTATTGTATCAGCCGAGGAAGGTGCCACTTTCTTCTTTGCTTCCACCAGAAGCGTCTTCAAATCTTCCCAAGACTCCATGGCAAAGAAAAGTCCCTTACCCGCAACAGATAGATCTTCTTCCAACGCTTCCTTTTGCTGTAATAGAGGAACCATCTCTGCATCCAAGGTCGTAGATCGATGATATAGCTGCATTTTGAATTCAGTGCTAGAGCTCAGTTTTTGGACCAAGGCTGCCAATGTGGTCTCGGTTTCTACGATCTCTTTATTAATTCTTTCCCTCTCGGCAAGTATTTTAGCTAGGCGCACAGATATCTTCTACTTTTGATCAAGATCAGCTCTTCTTTCAGTTTCTGCTTGTTGAAAAGAAGATTGGAATTGGAGTTTTTGGTCTTGAAGTTCTGCCAGCAAAGCAAAGTCCTTGGCAGCTTGGTCATGACGACCTTTGAAAACTTGGAAATTACAGGATACCTCGCCAATCTGAGCGGCTATACGATTAAAAATGGCTCGTTGATTTTCATCAGTGCTGGGAGACTTGGCGAGTCTTGATAATGCAATCCGAAGGTCAGTAATTGTGTGCTGCGCCGAAGGAATGCCTTGAACAAGCAGGGTTTCCACCAAGGATATTGATCCGAAGGAGAACTTGGAGCAGCAACAACTTTTGGCATTGGGGAAGAGAAGTACTGAGCTTGGTCTTCTTCAGAAACTGGCACTTCAATTGGTGGAGTGGTAGGGACGTGAAGAGCAGGAGCAGGAGAAGTTGCTTGCAGAGTAGGTTCATGTTCCTAATAAGAAGTAAAATTAGCTTAGTCAACAAAAAATAAAAATCATGAAATTTTGGTAATCAGCTAAAGAGATTACTGGTATTAAAGGGTGCTTTGCAGGAGAAAACCGTGGAGAAGCAGCTTCTGGATGAGTCTCCGAAGATTGTTGGTAAGTCTGAAAAGAGAAAAACATTAGAATTAAGAGTATCAAAGGTACTGAAAGTAGATTGGAGTGACGGACCTTTCTCAGTTTCTTCTTCTTTGGGGCTGATTGTTGTGCAGCAGTTTTTGAAGCTGTTTGTTGGATAACAGAAACTGGAGGTGCAATAGTTGATGGGGATTCTCGGATAACCACCCCTGTTTGCCTGGTCGAATATCTGGTAGGTCTTGGGCGAGTGCTTTTTAAAACAGGGGTGTTGTCAAGGACCTCAAGATCTATAGCCATTTCCTGACCGATATAGGCTAAGCATTGATAGCAGGCTGATCCATGCCTCCTATGATCAATTTTGAGAGATAGCTGGAGATACTGGCTGAAAAGATCTTGTTGTTTATCGAGGGCTACCAGTTGATAAAAGCTAATGATTACCCATTTAGCTGCCTAAAGGTTTGAAACTCAAAAGCGTTCAGCTTCTGTAAGTTTAGGCGGGATAGTGATACCACATTCTCATTAGCCAATGTAGGCCTTCCAAAAGCTAGCCATTGATTGATATGGCAAAGGTATGTGTTGAAGAAGTCCAAATTACCGAGCCAGGAGGTTGGGGCAATAAAATTCAGTCGATGTCTTATTATAGCGGCTGGATGGTTTCACTCCACACATTAAGTTTCTAGCTGAAAGAACACTGCCCCAGCAAAGTGAGATGTAATGGCCAGTTGAGGATCTGGGGAGTCCACATGAGTACTCATCCAGAGAAGATTGTGAGGCTTGTCGGCTAAAGGGAAAAATTCTTTAGCATGCCGAGTAGATTGATAGTGTGAATCCACAAGTGTACGGCTTCGCGTCAAGTAATACAAAGATCGAACCCACAGAGACCTTGATCTTGAACAACAATATTAATTATTAAATCAAATAAACTAAAAAAGGAAAGATTTGGTTTTTGAATTTAAAATTAAGTAACAAATCAATTATTAAAAATCTCAATCAAACAAAATCGGAAAGTAAATCAAATCGGTTGTTTTTCAAATCAAAGGAGATTTCCAGGAATTGGGTTACCAATAAGACTGCTTATACTACTAAATCGACTACCCCTCTTATTAGTTATCAAAACGCTTTGAAGGTGAATTTATCCTAATAATGTTAATGTTCTCTCTCAAGATACAAGAATCGTGCCCAATTAAACCAACCCCTACTCTCGTGGTAATTGTATTTAAATTGAACCCATTATGGTTTGTGATAATTCAATGAACCCTCGAAGGACCGCTTCTAACTCTTGTGATTTAAGTTCTAAGTTCAATTCTTATGGATCCAATACCTAGGTTCACTTCTCAGTTCCTCCCTAGAATATCTAAGACATGCAAATAGGTGATCAATCAATTCACATGGATGAAGCACAATAAGAACCAAACCCAAAGCAAATTGAAATTAACAAAAGGGAAAACATCAATTCATAACATAAAACAAGTCTTACGCATAGCCCCAATTCCTAGAAATAAAACGACTACTCAAGCATTGTCATGGTCATAGCAATCTTGATTAACAAGAACATAAAAATCCTAAGAGAAGAGAAGAAATTGGAGAAGAAGAGAAATCCTAAATTTAGCCAAAGGTAGTAGCCAAGATCTCCCTATTTTCGAGCCTAATTATCCTATTTATAATGTAGGTTAAATTGGGATTAAAGCTATTACAAATCAGATCAAAACAGAAAATCAGAATCCCAAAATTAACGCGTCACGACCGTGACAAGATAAAGTAACAAACACCATAGAACCACCTTACCCGTTCCAAAGGGGAAAACAAACAAATATCAAAATAAAAATGCCTAATCTACATGAAAATGCATGCAAAATGATGAAGAAATATGAGGTGAAATCATACTCATCAAACTACCCCAAGCTTAAGATTTTGCTTGTCCTCAAGCAATAACCAAGGCCAGACAAGATAAAGTATTAGAGCATGGATAGTGAACCAAGAACCCGAGTAACAAATCGTAGTAACATGCATATCCAAATAAGTAACCAAGAGACAATCAATTTCAAGTCCAATTAGAAGCTTAGGTTCCCTAAATTCATGCTTCTCACTAATTCGGGCACTCTTCTCACCTCACTCAAGTGTTTAGGGATATATGACAATTCGCTCAATTTCCTCAAGGAAAGTACCCTACCATAAGCTTGACTATTAACCAAAATCTCTACTTTATTAATGAAAACACATAAGAATCAAGAGGTCTTTCATTTTGGTTGTAATGGGGCCATGGGATTAATCGTTAGGTGGGGAAACCAAGAAAAGGAAAATTCAAGAAGGCTAATGAAAAATATCAAACAATGCAAAGCACGACAATCTTCTAAAATACTTTTTTGGGCTTTAAATTCACTTTTCCACCTTTCTTTCTTTTTTCATTTTATTTCTCACTTTCTTTTTCTCATCCCCTTCTCCATTTTTTTAAAACTTTTTCATCAATTTGGAGAAGGGGAGATTTACAATTCAAGAAAAACATTTATTTATTTTGCTTTCTTCATCCCACAATTTTTCAAACTACTATTTTCCCCTTTTTCCAATACTTTAAAAGGTGTCATACCATACATCATTCATCAAAATCAGTCAAGGTACCAAGAAAAGCATTTTATTCTATTTGGCTCAAAATTGGGCAACTAAGGGGTTGCATTTAATCAGTCAAAGCTCAGAAGGTCATAAAAATACCTAATGCCTCAATCATTTTCAAATATGTTTTCAAAAATTTCTAAGTTTCAAAACGGTTTCAAGTCAAGTTCTAGAGAATACAGTCCAAGAGGAAGAAAACACTCAATCACAAAGAATGGGGTAAATTTAGTGAGTACTCCTTTTAGGCTAAAAAATCTCACATTTAGTAGTTTAAAATCAATGAGAAACACAGATTCAAGGAACCACATGCTAATTAACAACCATCAAAAGATTATCTTTAGCATTTAAAATATATTTATTTTTTTAGCCTATCACAAGAATACAAAAATTGGGTCCAAAAATGCACTGTCTCAATTCAATTGGCACAAAATTCTCACAATAGGATGCAATTTCTAAACAAGGGGCAATCTAATTATGTGATCATGCAAAACTACACATGAATGCAATATGAAGAATGCAGTATGCAAAAATAATACCCCTACCTCAAGCTTAAAAATTTACGTTGTCCCCAATGTAAATAATCAAGTCGGATAGAAAATAAAAATGGAACAACTCACCTAGGTGGTGTTGGGTGCTGCATGAATTGACCAGAGAGTGAGGGTGAATTTTTAAAAAACAAAAACTGCAACAGGGCGCGTCATGGTCGTGACAATATTCACGGTTGGGCCGCGATCGATTCTGGTTGTGTGGTCCTTTCCGCGTCACGCTCGTGATGGCAATCACGGCTGGGCCGTGACCTCTTCTGGTTCGTTTGATGGGCCTAATTACGGCCATAACACTAGTCACGGCCAGGCCGTGATCTTCACTGCCCTTCACTTTTTTAAAAAAAATAGTGTCACGGCCATGAACATTGTCATGGCTGCCCGTGATCATCTCTGACTTCCTTTTTCATGTCTTTTTGCTCTTTATGCCTTCCAACCTGGAAACATACTTGGCAAAACCATCAATTGTTGATCTTTCTCCTCTAATCTTCTCAAATTATTGAAAACAAAAATTCAAAAACTAAATAGCAAGGGAAAGAAAGCTTGGGTTGCCTCCCAAGAAGCGCTTATTTATGGTCTTAAGCTTGACCATAGTCCCTTCAATCAACCAGGATCAGCTGGGCTTGGAAGTGAAAGAACACCTCTATTCCAAGGAAGTCCTTCAAAGAGCCTATATTGTTCATATGGCCACATGTGCTTTCGCTTTGTTCTTTTCACTCTAAGTCTCATAGCCTTACTTCCTCCCGACGGAAGTTTTAACTCCACATGTTGAGCAACTACTGGTTCATCTTTATTCGGTGCATCATTTGTCATGCAAAGTTTGGGAGTTGCTTCCATGTTAAGCTCTTCCTTCACCTCCGGAAGCATTATCTTAATCCTGCACACATGATTCTCAAAAGGAGGGTTGTTATATGAGTTAGTCAAATCAAAATCCACCCTACCTTCATCTACATTCAAAGAGAGCTTACCATTTTTTACATCTATTATTGCTCCAGCTGTGGCCAAGAATGGCCTTCCAAGAATGATAGGGAATTTAGAATTCTCGTTCATATCTAACACCATGAAATTAGTAGGAATGAAAAATTTCCCTACCTTTATGGGGACATTCTCTAGTATGCCTAGAGGGTTTTAGTTGAGCCATCCGCAAATTGTAAAGAGAACTTGGATGGACTCAATTCCTTGGTTCCTAACCTCTCAAAGATGGTAAGTGGCATCAAACTCGCACTAGCCCCTCAGTTACATAAGGCATGGTCTATTTTAACTTCTCCAATTGAGCAAGCAATAGAGAAACGTTCTGGATCTTTTATTTTATGAGGCATATTAGTTTTTATCATTTCATCACGCTCCTCGACTAAGCTCTTAGTCTCTTTTTCTACTTGCTTTTTCTTGACTAGCCTTTGTGGGAAAGGTATTGGGGGTTGGTAAGGTGGTGGAGGGACGTACTTTGGTTCCATCTCTTCTTGTTCACTCATGTCCACTTCATATTCCACATCCTTTTCAACTACCCCAAGCTTATCATCCCTCAAGTATACAGCATTACATTGCTCACTGGGATTAACTTCGGGTTGTCCCGGAAAAGTACCCTTAGTCCTAGAAGATGTACTAGCTTGTTGGGCAATTTGTGTCTCTAGCATCTTATTGTGAATAGCTAAGTTATCTACCTTAGAAGCTAGTTCCTTAATGGCTTCGCCCATAGCCCTACCATGTTGCCTAAACTCTTCATTTTGCTTTGTTTGAGTTTCAACAAAATTTTCCAAAAGAGACTCAAGTTTAGAATTTTGTACCTGAGGATACCCCGATGCGGGTTTCATATTACCTTGGCCTTCTTGGAATTCGTGGTTCAACGTGTTGTTGTAGTTCCGGTAAGAGAGATAAGGGCTATTCTTCCTTCCTTGGTTGTAAGAGTTTGGGGGAACATAGTTTGGCAACTTCGGGTTCTGTCATAAAAATTATGACATGAATTCACTTGTTCACCCGAAGCGCCTTTTGCAGGAGCACTACCATGTGAGCACTCCATGAAGTCATGTTCCTGCAGTCCACAATCTCACAAGTAACATTAGTAGCACCTATTGAACTCACGTTAGCTTTTTCAAGCTTATCAAAGCACTTACTCAATGAATCAAATTTAGACAATATCAATTTCGTACCACCTACATCGAACTTACCTCCCGAAAGCTTTTTCGGGTTATTACCTCTTTCTGAACCCCATTGGTGATAGTTGGTGGCTACACTTTCAATGATATTGAACGCTTCAGTCAGTGGTCTATTCATCAATGCTCCACCAGCTGCGGAGTCAAGTGACACCTTCGAAGAGTAATCCAATCCGTTGTAGAAAGTATGCACTAACAACCACTTCTCGAGCCCATGATGTGGGCAACACTCTAGCAATCCCTTGTAACGATCCCATGCCTCAGATAAGCATTCTCCATCCTTTTGGAAGAAGCCGGTGATCTGAGTTCGTAGGTAAGCAGTCTTGGATGGTGGAAAGAATTTTTCCAAGAATGCCTACTCCAGTTGGTCCCATGTTGACAAAGTATTAGCAGGCACTGACTTCAACCAAGCTCTTGCCCTTCCAGTCAGAGAGGAGGGGAATAACCTCAAGCGAATAGCATCAACCGGGGCACCTTGAATTTTTATTGCATCGGTGAATTCCAAGAATGTCTCCACATGATCAGTCGGGTCTTCCGAGGGTAATCCTCCAAACTGATATTGCCTAATCATGCCAATTAACTGGGATGGTATAGTGTAGTTCTCCACCTCAATTTCTGGTCTAGCAATCCCAGTTCGTAAACCCCTAGCATTTGGGGATGCGTAGTCCTTAAGTGGTTTGGTATCCGGTTGATTGGCCATGAGTGTAATGGGGATCAACTTTTCTCTCGCTCTTTGTCTTTTTTAGTCTTCTACGTCTATAAAAAGTGCTTTCGATCTCGGGATCAACTTCAATAAGAGATCCAAGACTTTAGGATCTTCGCATAAAAGAAAAAAATCACCTACAAAGAGAGAAATAGATACCCCAAAAAAAGAGAAAAAATATTTATAAAAATCAATTTAAAAATTAAATTGGTATTCAAGAAAGCACATTCCCCGACAACGGCACCCAAAACTTGATAGCGTGAATCTGCAAGTGTACGGCTTCGTCGTCAAGTAATAAAAAGATCGAACCCACAGAGACCGTGATCTTGAACAACAATATTAATTATTAAATCAGTTAAACTAAACAAGGAAAGATTTGGTTTTTGAATTTAAAATTAAGTAACAAATCAATTATTAAAAATCGTAATCAAACAGAATCGGAAAGTAAATCAAATCGGTTGTTTTTCAAATCAAAGGAGATTTCCAGGAATTGGGTTACCAACAAGACTGCTTATGCTACTAAATCGACTACTCCTCTTGTTAGTTATCAAAATGCTTTGAAGGTGAATTTATCCTAATAAAGTTAATGTTCCCTCTCGAGATAGAAGAACCGTGTCCAATTAAACCAACCCTTACTCTCGTGGTAATTGTATTTAAATTGAACCCATTAAGGTTTGTGATAATTCAATGAACCCTCGAAGGACCGCTTATAACTCTCGTGATTTAAGTCCTAAGTTTAATTCTTATGGATCCAATACCAAGGTTCACTTCTCAGTTCCTCCCTAGAATATCTAAGACATGCAAATAGGTGATCAATCAATTCACATGGATGAAGCACAATAAGAACCAAATCTAAAGCAAATTGAAATTAACAAAAGGGAAAACATCAATTCATAACATAAAACAAGTCTTGGGCATAGCCGCAATTCCTAGAAATAAAACGACTACTCAAGCATTGCCATGGTCATAGCAATCTTGATTAACAAGAACATAAAAATCCTAAGAGAAGAGAAGAAATTGGAGAAGAAGAGGAATCCTAAATTAAGCCTAAGGTAGCAGCCAAGATCTCCCTATTTTCGAGCCTAATTGTCCTATTTATAATGTAGGTTAACTTGGGATTAAAGCTATTACAAATCAGATCAAAACAGAAAATCAGAATCTCAAAATTAACGCGTCACGGCCGTGATGCCTGTCACGGGCAGGCCGTGACAGGTTCTGACTTGTAGAATTCTTGCTCTGGTAGGCTGTCACGGCCATGATGGCTGTCACGGCCAAGCCGTGATGTCTTCTGACTCAGGCACTCCTCTTTTTCGTCTGTCTGGCATGATCATGGCCGTGATAGTTGTCACACCCAGGCCGTGATGGTCCCTGGTTTGCTCATTTTCCTTGCTTTTCAAGCTCCATCTTCGTGCAAACTCCGAATTAACTGAATTTGATCATTTTAATCATGAATTCCTGTACACAAACATCACAAAACCACCTTACCCGTTCCAAAGGTAAAAACTAACAAATATCAAAATAAAAATGCCTAATCTACATGAAAATGCATGCAAAATGATGAAGAAGTATGAGGTGAAATCACACTCATCATAGAGTTAAACAATTCGGTTGCAAAATCAAAGGAATGTTTTGCAAGGATCGGCCGAGAGAGAGTGGAGCCGAGGAAGAAGCGGTAAAACTCTTATGGGTCAAAGGAATGAATTCTGGAAAGTAAAGAATTATCCTGAGCTGAAGAAACCAGAGAGGTCCTGCTACATTATCTAGTTTCTCATTGTTTCGGAGTCTGGTTACCATAGTGAAAAGGGTCTTGTACAAAAAGAAAAGGAAGAGGGTACCTAAAGCTAAAGGTTTGCCAAAAGTAACAAGAGAAACTAAGTGGGAAATCTCTAAGACCACGGCAACTGAGCTAGAGCAAATAAAATATTTACAGAATCAATAAAGGAGGAAAGCTTGGTGTTCACAATCAAAGACTTGGTGAGAGGTTTTAGCATTAGCAGACAAAAAATTGGAATATGAAGAGGTTCTTTTTTAGAAGTTTACCTTCAAGGCTGGATAAGAGAGTTCAAACAGAGAGTTCACATCTTCCCCAATTACTAGAAGGCCAGTAATGGCTCCCACGTCTAGCAAAGTAGGGCTCATGATACTCGAGGGGAAAAATAAAGCTATTCACAGAGGTAGACCAAAATCCGAGGAAGCTGAACAATAGGTCAAGGTTCAGAGGAATATCATGTTGAGAAAGCATGGTGATGTCATAAATTCCCCATGCTTTCCAGTCTTTTCCTTTGCTAGCTGAAACCCGTTTTAACCATTCGGTATACGAAAGAGTCGGGCGAGGCCAAGTCCGAAGGTCATTAGGGCACTTAGTGATAGAATACCAGCTGGAGCTCAAAATGTTTAGGGTACAGGTGACGATCAAGGAATATTTTGCCCTCGTAAATATCTGAAGTGCATGGGGTTAAGGTAAACGAATTCATGAGGGGAGTAAGAACAGGGGAACCAGCATCTTTTTCTTGGTTGAAAGGTTGTTGAACACTGAAATCTGAATTGGTGGAAGATGATGAAGAATCATCATCTCCATAAGAGTGGGTTTTGTTTTCAGAATCGGATATGTCAGACATGATGAAAGTAGTGGAAAGAGTAAGCCGGAAAGGGTAATTTGCTAGATGCTTTGGAGAAAAAAAAATGGCAAAAGTAAATCGACTAAGGAAAGTTTCGGCTGAACTTATAAGTGGCAAGTAGGGAAATGGCAAAGGTTTTTGACTGTTTTATATTTTTAAATAAAATTATGTTCAGCCGAAAAATTTCTCGCATTAAAGGATAAATGGTTGAATTGAGGAATATTGAAGTGGGCACGACGCTCAAGAAAAATTAGTTGCATTTCATCAGCTTCTTGACATCAGCTGAGAAATGTAAGGGGGCAATTGTTATCACCCAAAATAAATTCTAAGTGAGCAGGCCGAGATAATGGCTAGCTGAGGGTGGTTAGCTAAGGACAAAAATAGTTGATGGAGAAAGGAGCACATTCGGCGAAGAGATGGGTTGGGCCTTGTTGATGGGCCAGGTTTGAAGGGCAAAACGGGCTAAAGCATAACGGGTCACGAGCTGCTAGAAGGAGCCAAGAGACTTAGGAACGTGCAAGTGTAAATATCGGGAAGCTGTTACCAGCAGATGCCACAAAACATGCCGAGAAAATAGGAGTTGAGCTGTTGAGGGGTAGCCGTTGTGGCTATAGCGGTTAAGAAACGTGGGCAGCTGAGTTGAGGATAGTTGCATATATTTAGGAGGTTTAACCAATTAGAAAATGGTTATTGATGGTTAGGCTTAGCCTGCAAATACCTATTGTACTTACTGTTAAAGACACACGACAAAATCCAATACAAATTTTAAGATTTGCTTATTTCCACCTGCCTTTACTTTCAGCTCTTTATCAATTCTGCTTTTACTTAGTGTCATTTATTTCACACAAGCTTATTTCCTAGCCGATTGAGTACATATTCCATAGTTCTTAGCTTTCTCTTGTTCATCTTGGTACCAAACGCTTTCTTTAGTGAGTTTGGGAACCCTTTGCTAGAAGTTGGATTTTACTTCTAGTTCAAATCGCCTGACCCTTATTAAAATCCATACGTGATTCTTGGCTGATAACTTATTTTTCACGTTAAACAGAATGCAAGGACACATGCAGCGTAAGAAAGCAAGGACACATGCGGCAAGCACAAAGATATGACACCATAACACATGCAGCTGCAGGAAGAAATAAAAGTGTTTTCAATTTACCATCATATATCCTAGCTTGTTCCAAAACAACATTTTTGAATAAAGAAAAGCTTTTTTGAAACTTAAGCTATTGACACAAGCATGAGCATCTTCTTACAAAACAACTTTTTATCAAAAAAAAAAAGAAAGAAAAAGAAAAAAAAAGCTGAAACTCAAAAACAATCTTTTCCAAACACCCTCTTAGTGATTTGTCTATACTCTTAACATTTTAAACAGGAACTGCCACTAGAGAAGACAAGTCTTTTGCAGGCCAACCGGGGCAGCTAGGAGCACACAGCTTCTACAATGTTGTTCAATTATACATTTTTGGGATTTGAATTCTCTACCTTTCGTGTCAGTAAGATAAAGTGACTTCCTTTCAAAGATCTGCTGTTTTGCCCCGCTGATTTTTGTCATGCGGATCACCACGTTGTAAGAGGAAAGCCACTCTACATTTGTCATGCGAAAGGTAAAGGATCCAGAACCACATTTTTCCTGCTAATGGGACGGGAATTTAAGTACTGAAAAAGATGTTTTTGGTAAAATATTTGTGCCAAAACTGGTGCACAAAATTCTATGATTGGCTTCAATTTATATATTGCACAAGGTCCTTTTATGATAACATGATGGGATCACAAGATGACGTGACCATTTGTAAACCTGTTTCCTCATCTGCCCATTTAGAAGAGAAATCTTGCATGGAAACACCTACAAATTTATAAGTCTATCAGTATTTTCAGTTTTAGTTACAAAAAAATAAAAAAGAAAGATACAGTTGTAAGTGAAAAAGTGATAATTGATCTATTTAGGAGATCAATTTTTATTTTCCATCAGGGAGTAAGGCACTGATTTTATCTCAACTGTAGTCACTACAACGAACTGGTGATAGCCTGATAAGTGCGGGGGTGTGGGATAGGGATTTCCTTGATACGGAGGACAATGAAGAAACATACTAAGAAATTAGAGAGGGAAACTTGGGTTAATTTTTTGCTTATCATGCATCAATGAAATACAAGGCTATATAACAGTGGCAATAATAGAAAGGAAATGCACAAATGCAACAATAAAATGCTAACAAATTCCTAACATATGGATTCTAATTCTAAAATATGTTGAGTCAGTACATAAGATTTCTAACAAACATATTCTAGAATCTAGATGAGTCACTATGTGCTACTAAAATTGGGCTTCCTAATGACTCTTTTGGGCCTGATGTTACTATCACTTGCTGATGGCCCAATTCTTCGGTCCTTGCTCTATCAACTTGCCAGATAACCTTTAGCACCAATTTTGGCTACTGTTTGGTTGGTCTAGGATTTTTTAAGTTTCACTCAATTTATGCTATGCTACTCCTAATTTAGTGCTTCCCCTTAAACTTCATAGTTCCTACAATTGGTTCTACGCTCCAGTGGTAGCCATGAGCACGGTTGAGGTGAGTGACCGTTTAGGGCCCCATTTTTTTGGGGCACCAAATTGTAGGTAAAATTTTATATAGTATATATAAATATTAAAAAAAAATTTATACAATTGATTTTCTACCAATAAAAAATAATAATTTCCAAAAAAAACAACCAAACCTGGAGTCTACTGAGGAGTCTTTTAGGATCCATTATTTTTTATACATTGTAGATTAAGCAGTTGACTCCCTTAATTGAAGATTTAAGCAATATAACACATATCAGAAGATTTTTGGTTTTTTTGTTTAGTATTAAAAGGCTTGTGTCATTCTCTGATAAGGACTTGAAATTATGTTGCAAACATCTTGAGTCTTATCTAAAACATTATAATTCTCATGATCTTGATGGAGAAATTTTATTTGAAGAATTCAAAGTCATCAGAGAGGTCTTAACAGTTGAATCAAAATCAAGCTTTATGATATTGAGTTCTTTGAAGATATTTAATTGTTTTCCTATGCACAACTTATAGAATAATATTAACTATCAATGTTAATGTTGCATCAGCTTAGAGAAGTTTTTCTAATTTGAAATTGTTAAAATCTTATTTGCGATCTACTATGTCACAAGGTAGATTGAATAGTTTTGGTTTGATTTTTATTGAAAATATTTTTTCAAAGAACCAAGATTATGAACGGGTTATTAATAATTTTGCAGCAAAAAACGCAAAGAGGATAATCTTCGAATGATTATGAGAGCACCATTTTCTCAGTTCGCCCAGGACACCAAAAATCTTAGAACCGAACCTGCTACCCTCCTCTTGTAATGCCCTTTTGACGTCTTTGCCAGTATATTATTCAGTTGCACTAGGACTAGTCAGATCCAGCACGCTAGGGACTGGTTCAAAATCATTACAAATTTTTAAGCGAAGAGAAGAGTTTATTTTTATGTTAGGCAAATAAACAAAACTAGTCCAAGGAGGCCTAACAATTCAGTTTGATATGCATGTTAATTGACAGAAGACTTACAAAAATGCTAACTTACAAGTTACAAGCAAACGAATTCAAGAACTTTTCCTATAGTCACAGTATGTACCTAAAACATTCTCAATCATGTAACATTCTACATGAAATTAAAAGTTGACAGTTACATACCCAAAGACTGTCAAAGCTCTTTCTTGTAAGTGTAACCAACAAAGTTTAGATCTTCGGGCATCTGCAGGAATAAGGAGAAGTAGCAACATCAGAATATGCTAGAATTTTTTTTATAACAAAGTTCTATGATCAGAAAAGATAAACAAATATTTTTTTTTTAATGGCATACTTAATGGATTATTCTAAATAAAAGATAAATATCTCCCCCACCCCCAATCAGAAAGTGTCAGCTGGATCAAATCCCACCTTGAGCAAGGACAGCGAGGAAGTGGGTTTTGAGAAGATATCATCCTTTTTGTAACCCACACCAATGCACCAAATAAAAAAAGAAAACAAAAATGAACCATTGATAAATTTACAACAAATAGTAGGCAAGGTCAAGGAGGATAGTATTTCAAAAACAAGAATGATCAAGCACCACACCTTTCTCTTCTGATGTTCCTTTGTAGATATTGCCTATTCAAATAAGGAATTGAACTCTCTCTGACCTCAGAATGTTAAATAAATTTAGGGGTCGGGGGTTCTTGGTGATGCTTCCTATATTAATCACAATTAAATTATGTGTTGAGATTTGTTCAACAATAATCTAACTAAAAGCAACATTTAAGAATAAACCGATATGAAACCAGACACTTGGAATAGAGATAAGTCCACAAATCAGTAAAAATGCACACAATTCACCAATCAAGGTGCAGATATTCAACAAACAATTTTCCAAGAAGCTCTTGCCACACCACCCTGTTCATTAGAGGGAAATAGTATGAAATAGTGAGCTGAGCTACTAAAGTAAAAAAAAATAAAATTGTAATATTGTATTTGTATAGATAAGAATAAATTTAAATAATAAATAATAACTTTTTATACAATTTTTCGAAAATATAATTTTAATTTAGTTTATTATTAAAATTTTGAAATTTAGAAGTATTAGGAGTAGACAAGTTGGAAAGAGAATGTTATTGGGAATTTAAATATTAAAAGCAGTTAGTGGAAGTAAAAAAAAGGTAGTAATATAAGAGACTAAAATTGGAAAAAAAAAATCAAATTATATGTGTTGATGTGCATTTATTTAAAACATAACCTGTGGTTTCACATTTGACATCATACCACTAGGTTCATTCCTTTCAAACGAGTTATCAAACATGGAAATATTCAATCAACATAGGGAATGAAAAGTAAAAAGGCTTAAATATTATGAACAGAGATAATCAAAGTGGTAGATAAAATTATGAACTTTGTTGAAGAGATTATTTTGGTTAGAGATGATTATATGTAAACAAAATATAATTGTGTTTTATATGATATGATGTATAATATTGCTTTTTTTTTTATATATATAATATAATATTGATCTTTTTATATTGGTTTGTCTTTTTATATTAATATAACATGGGATGAAGTATCTACCTAAAAATATATAATTGTTTTATGTGATATGATGTATAATATTTATCTTTTCATATTGAAATGGAAGCAATGGGTGTGCCTATTGAGTTTTCTTCTTGAATGCTTTATTTTTCAGTTTTAATGGTACGCCCAGATACAGAATTAGCTATGAATTACGTAGTTTCTCTTTCTCGACAATACTTTTTCATATCTATTACAATAGAATTAGGTTTAAGTTTTCTTCTCTCATTCTTTTTAATCTTGCCAAACGATGTTACCTTATTATTTATCTACTATGTCAAATGTGTGAACCGTTATCAACAAAAATGTAGGCCACTAACGAAATCATACAAAAAAAATATTCATTATTTATTAATATAATAAATAATAAATATGGCTATCCTAACTAAATATATATCAACATTATTAATTCCACAGCTTTTATTTACAGTTTATTTAACATCACAATATTATGTATTTCCCGTGCATACGGGTCAGAATACTAGTTCTTTACAAATAAGGCCCAACATTATTTACTTTTCCGAAAATATATATAGTTTCATTATCACCTTTTGGATGCCATGCAAGTAAAGAAGCTTGTTGACAGCAACCCAAGTAATTTTGGCTATACTATAAACAATCTAACTTTTTAGCCCATCGCATACACACAAGAAAACAATAATGTATTTCAAGAAAAAGTACGAGTGTAGCATGGTGTTATTCTATGAAAACAGAGCACATCATTTTTATAGCCTTCATATATAGTATAATAAAGGACAAAACCAGCTAGGTGCAGTTCCACAAGTGCTTGTAGTGTTGTTTCCTAATGAGGAAAATAGATGTAAAAAGTCATTGTACTTGTTTATATTTTCATTGAGCTGTTAGAATGTTACACATGTATACTCCTTGTTAAAAAACAACACCACAAATACCTAAGAAATTACACTTGAGTTTTGTCCTACAATAAATACACAATTTTCAAAACTTATTATCACTTAAAATTTCAATGACTTTCTCACATAAAGTGTGGCAAGTGACCAAGAAGCAAGCGTCTCTAGACCAGCATGATAAACTTGGTTTATTATTTTGTTCACAACATAGTTTAAAATAATTATTAATTATATAATATATAATACTTTATACTTCTTTACATAACACTTTGGATGGCAGGGGCTTTGAATGAAGAAAATGATGATGACATGCAAATCAATCCAAGCAAGTGAACCTTCCATCAGGGCCGTCACTAAAATTTTGGGTGTCCTGTGCGAACTGAGAAATTGTGCCCTTTTTTTATAAGCCATATGTGTGTGTTTTTTCATCATCATATTACATTAATTATTGATTATCAAAGGCGCATAAAGAGGTGCAAAAAACTAGCCATTAATAGTTTTAATATAACCTCAAGTGAAACAAAATATTACCGAAGAAAAAGAAAAGATTACAGTAGCAAACTACAATAAAATTATAGCAAAAATAGTGGTTTGATTCCAATCATTAAAACCTTCATTTGCTAAGTGGTTTGTTCTATGACTTGTACAAAATAACTTACAGTAAAAACATGAAACTCTATCTAATTCTTTTGAATAAACAAACTAACTCCTATCTTGCTCTTCTCCATTAGAACAATAATAATGAATGTAGGGTTGAGTATGTTTTTAGTCCCTCATTTTTTACAAAAATTCGGTTTTAGTCCCCTGTTTGAAAAGCGTACTACTTTAGTCCCTCATTTTTTAAAATGTGTCAGAAGTAGTACCTATACCACACATATTTAGTCCCTCATTTTTTTACAATCACACATTTTTAGTCCTTCGTTTTTTATAAAAAAAAAAAAAATTGGTTTTAGTCGCACGTTTTTCAAATGTAAGTGTGGTGTAAGGACCATTCCTAACACATTTTAAAAAATGGGGACTAAAAAAGTACATTTTCCAAATGGAGAACTAAAACCGAGTGCTTATCAGAAATCAGGGACTAAAAACATATTTCCATGAATGTAATATGATGACGAGAAGTATCTACTAAGATGCCTAGTCAGTCAATCCCGTCGAGGGATAGACAAAACAAAGGGTTTCTACTTTCTAATTCGAACGGAAGAAGAGAAATGGGAGTGATCACACAAGAGTTTTAAATTTTTTAGAATTTAGTAATAATATATTAATTTTCTAATAAAAATAAATCTTTATATTGTGTATTATACATTTAATTAAAATATAATATTAATTATAAGTAGGTCGGCCTATTCTCACTCCTACTTACCATGCTTGTCAAGTTTTGGGATTGAATTTTAAAAAACAATTGGGCCTCAAGTAAAAAATGTAGCTATATAAATTTTTTATATTAATATATACATTAATAAATATACTATTAAAAAAAATTTGGTGCCCCCTAAAAAATAGGGCCCTGTGCAGTCGCACCACCAAATCATGCTAAGGGCCACCACTACCTTCCATGATGGCACTGGCCCCGTCAGGTTTTTTGACCAGACTAACCCACTTTTGGAAACTATTTACCAAAATAACCTACTTTTGAAACAATTTACCAAACTAACCTACTTTTAAATAAAATAATGTTTTTTAGTGGCGCCAGTTTGACTGGCTCCATTGATTGCCACGTGGCAACTCATGAGTGGCTCAAAAAGTTGATCGAAAAAAAAAACAGAGAGTGGAGCCAGTCAAACTGGCGCCACTGATATATATATATATATATATATATATATATATATATATATATATATATATATATATATATATATATATAAATAATTATTATATATATATTATAACTTATATTATTATTATTATTATTATTATTATTATTATATAAATAATTTAATATAATTTAATATATATAAAAATTTAAAAATTTAATATAATTATTATATAATGAGAATATTTATTAATAGAATTTTATTAATTAATTAATTAATAAATATTTAGAAAAGGGATCCAAAGTCTGATCTGATCCGAGCGGTTTTAAGAAAACAAGATTCAAAAAAATCCAATAGACATCGGTTTTGTTCGATTTTCGGTTTTTTGGTATCAATTTTCAATTTTCTTTTGAATCGGTTTGGATGTGAACACTCCTAACAAAAACCAACTCCAACAAACAACCACCATCTTACTTGTGACTTTATGATTATAAAAAAATATTGCCATATAAGAAATGAAACAACCAATGGAGCTTAGAACCGTAGCTAGCAAGGTCTCTATTTTGCTATTAACTGGATGATAGAACTTAATCATACTAAAGTTATTTTCGAGCTGGATTCTAAAATAATGGTTAATAGAATCAATTCTGAGGTTGTTGATCTGTCTGACTTTGGTGCTACTATTTCTTTATGCAAGTCTTTACTTTTGTCTTTTTTGCAAAACTCTCATGTTGAGTTCTCTAGGAGATTAGCTAATATGGTTGCCATAGCCTAGCAAGAGTGGCCATAGATTATGCTAGTTCTCATTGTTTCTATGATGTTCCGCTGATTATTAATGAAATGCAGTAGATGTCTCTTGTCAAAAAAAGAAGTGTAGGTAGCAAGAAAAAATATAAGAAAAATACTTTTATAAAAGAAATTTAAAATTATAAATGATATAATTTAACACATAAAGGTTGATTAATGAAAATATAAATAAGTGTGAATATTAATATTAATTATATAATGATAATATTGATAAATATAAAATTAATATTTGTGGAGCAAGAATTGTGAATTTGCCAAACCCATTAGTGTGATAGTATTGTGATCAATAAACATACATGTGATGTGAATGTGATCAGCAACCAAGTCATCGGTCAAGGAAACGAGCTTCACAAATTACATTATAGACACAACACAACACAAATTTATATTATTAATTATTAATTAATAATAAATATTAATTAATTAATTAATTAAATTCTATTAATAAATATTATCATTATATAATAATTACATTAATTAATTATTAATTATATTAATATTATTAAATTATATATATATATATATATAATTATATAAAATTATTTATATATATATAATAATAATAATTATATAAGTTTATATATATATATATATATATATATATATATATATATATAATTATTTATAGGCGCCACTCTCTTTCTTTTTGGGTCAACTTTTTGGGCCACTCATGAGCTGCCACGTGACAGTCAATGACGCCAGTCAAACTGGCACCGCTAAAAAATATTATTTTATTTAAAAATAGGTTAGTTCGATAAATTATTTCAAAAGTAGGTTATTTTGATAAATAGTTTCCAAAAATGGGTTACTCTGGTTAAAAAGTCGACCCTGTCATTGCGGCTCTTGGTGGATCTACCTAACAATGTCCACCACCCCCACCAAAAAAATAGAAAATAAAACTGAAGGTTGGGTTCAACACCACCAAACACAACATTATTATGGATCAAAGATGGGGAACGGTTACCACAGGATTGCTAAAATCCCAAAACTATTAAACAGTAGGCAAAATAGGTAGATTGGTTCTATACGTTTATTTTATTTTTCATATTGGTCCTATAAATTTTATTTTTCAAACTGGTCCTATACATTATGTTCAGTTTTCATGTTAGTCCTTTCCGTCAATTTCGACCTTAAAGAGTCAGATCAAATTCCATGTGTGGGACTAAGGTGATAGCCAATTTGAAAAATAAAAAACTTATAGGACCAATATTAAAAATAAAATAAACGTATAGGATCAATTTACCTATTTTGCCTAATCATTAACGATGAAGATTCTCAAAAGATGCCGCATGTAATAAAAACATAGCTTTATTAACATTATCATAAGATAAACAGGGTTAGAAGTTAGAACACCTTTTATTACATTATTATAGAATAATTGAGCCTAATTCCATTTCAAAAACCAATTCATATGGTGAGGGTTGTTTGAGTTATTATAAACGGTCTTTTGCTCATATACTCAATCGGATGTGAGACTTTGACAGTTGACACTTTAAACATACCTCTCACACCCAAGACTGATCATGACATCTGGAGAGTGAAGTTCTATAGGAATGAACATTTGCGGGTGACCCAACATCCTGGTAGGCTTTGATACAATGTTAAAATAATTGCACCTTACTTCACTTTATAAATGGTCCTTTACTCATATACTCAACCTAGGTGTGACACTTTGACACTTAACAATCACAAATCCCACATGGGCAATAAAAAGTATTGAAAATGATATAACCCAAAAAAGCATTGATTTAATGATAAAACTAAGATATCAAGCAAAACCATACACTCTGCTGCAGGTAGTATTGAAGAAAATCATTTCAAATGATTATAAGCAAAATAGGACATATGGAGTTCCAAAAGTAAGTACAATTCTTCTGTAACAGTATATATAAGGGGGGGAAAAACAGAAAGGACAGCATAAAAAGGTTGTAAGTTCAAATTATACTTGATCAAACTTCATGAAGTTTTGGGTATCTAGCTCCCCATTGACTTGTGGTTTAAATGCTGCCTCCATTTCATACAGTTCCAATTCCAGGAACGAAATACTGTTCAACAATAGCAGGGTGGAGTTTGAAAAAGTGTTTGATCTCATCAGGGTAAGGGCCTGGAACTGGAGTTCAAAACTGGCAAGGGCAGCAAATTTTCATTTTCAGAGTGGTACTTAAATCTTGTCATCTGTCTCCAATACTGCAATAGATTCAGGAGGACTTAACTTGTGTAGTTGGTTCGGTTTAGTGGCTGCTGGAAAGTGTTCCAGTTTTGATTTACTAAATTTGTTGTCATATTAAATGTATTAGGTGGGTTGAGTGTTGAAGCATGATGCGTGTGGTGCTTGGACTGAACTTCACAGCGCTGGTCTAGATGTTATTCATAGGTGGTGTTTGTGTTCTGTTTTAAGGAACTATGTCAGTACATAAGGTAGGGCTGCTGGGGTTGTTTGTATTCCAGTGGGAGCCTGGTTTTTATTCATTTTCGAATTGTATGGGATGAGTACCCCTGTACTCTCATCAATGATATCTTTGCTTATCAAAAAAGAAAGAAAGAATGGGAACGATAAAAAAGGATTAAAAGTGTTTTACCTTCTAGGTTACCACAGGATTGCTAAAATCCCAAAACTATTAAACATTAACAATGAAGATTCTCAAAAGATGCCGCATGTAATAAAAACTTATCAGAAGATAAACCGGGCTAGAAGTTAGAACACCTTTTATTACATTATTATAGAATAATTGAGCCTAATTTCATTCCAAAAACAACTCATAGGGTGAGGGTTGCCTGAGTTATTATAAACGGTCTTTTGCTCATATATTCAATCGGATGTGAGACTTTGACACTTAAGACACACCCATCACGCCCAAGACTAAACATTACATCTGGAGCATGAAGTTTTATAGGAATGAACATTTGTGGGTGGCCCAAGATCATGGTAGGCTTTGATACTATGTTAAAATAACTGCACCTTACTTCACTTCAAAACACTAGCTGATAGAGAGAGAGAGGGTTGACCTTATAAATGGTCCTTTACTCATATACTCAACCTAGGTGTGAGACTTTGACACTTAACAATCACAAATATCACAAGGGCAATAAAAAGTATTGAAAATAATATAACCCAAAAAAGCATTGATTTATGATAAAACTAGGATGTCAAGCAGCAAAACCATACTCTGCTGGTAGTATTGAAGCAACTCTTTTCAAATGAATATAAGCAAAATAGGACATATGGAGTTCCAAAAGTAAGTACAGTTCTTCTGTAACAGTAGATACAGGGGGGAAAACATAAGGGACAGCATAAAAAGGTTGTAAGTTCAAATTATACTTAATCAAACTTCATGGAGTTTTGGGTATCTAGCTCTCCATTGACTTGTGGTTTAATTGCTGCCTCCATTTCATACAGTTCCAATTCCATTTCATTTTCTGGTATCTACAGGGGCAAGCCACAGCAGCACAGAAATTTTTGGATCTTGCAGCACTCATAGCACTCAATTCCCAGCTCATCAGCAAAGCAATTTGCTCTACAAGACTACAATCATCTACACTGTATTGAGTGCAACAAGAGTGATATGGATCATATCATAGGCAGTAGAAGTTTATTCAGCCCAACTAGTCTAGGAATTTAAACTAAATCACTTTGCCTAGAAGTAACATTGCTTTCCTAGTTGGTTTAGTAGAAATTATGTCTTAATAAGTACAACTATGAAACAAATATATGCCTAACCGTATTTAGAAATTGAATGATACAGAATTGTAGTGTCAATAAGAATCAGCATCACTAGATAGAAGCAAAAACTGGTTACTATATTTAGTATTTTTCTTTAACCTCAATGTCAAGAATCCACTCAATAAGTGATAACCATTGACTCTAATTACATACAAAAGCTACGATGAGAATGATTCTAGTTTTTAAGTACAGGAGATGGACCTACAGAAGTATACTAGCTTCCAATTATGGGAATTGTATTAGTCATTATATTTTGTGCTTTTAGCTAATTTGAATTAAGGGGGTGTGTTGGAGATAATTCAAATTAGGTAATTAGTTAGTTTGTTATTGTTAGTTGAATAGTTAGTGTAACAACTAAGAGTGGGTTACTTTGTGAGAGTAGTGATCTATATGAGTCTATAAATAGACTTAGTGCTATAGTGTAAATAAGAAGAGAAGTGAATAGAAGCGAATAGAAGTGTAGAAAAGTGAAAGTGTGTGTGAAGTGAATAAACTTTTTATTTTAGAAGTATTTCTTCTATTTCTTTCTTCTTTCTCTCAATATTCTTTGTATGTGAGTGCACCATAGTGATAGTGAGTGTTTGTGTTCCAACAATATGGAGTTCCAAAAGTAAGTACAGTTCTTCTGTAACAGTAGATATAAGGGGGAAAACAGAAGGGACAGCATTAAAAGGTTGTAAGTTCAAATTATACTTAATCAAACTGTTAGATAATATAGTCCTTTTATTTATTTATGTCTTAAGGGTAGTCTAGTCTTTTACTTGTTGCCTATTTATATTTATTCCTTTTGTTATCTATTTTAACTTTGACTCATTTTGCATTCTAATGAAACCCTAGCAGACTTTCTCCTCCCCTTTGTTCTTTCTTCATCTTCTCCATGCCTCTTTACTATTGTATTGGTTCTCTTAACATGGTATCATGAGCAAGGTTTATTTCATCCATCACTTGGAAGAAACAGAGTGAAAAGATTTAGCCACTGTTCATGATTTGCACTTTTTCATGAAGCCCCTATTCCACCGTTTGGACTCATTGCACTAAATGCCAACATTTTGCAATTTTACATGAAGCCACTGTTCCACCGATTGGACTTTTGCACTAAAAGCCATCATTTGCACCAAAAGCCCCTGCTCTAGCGTTTTGAAATTGTTTTTATCGCAGAGGTATATTTCGCTCGTATCCATTCGGTATTTTTCTTGCTGGGCTTATCAAATCTCCGGTATTATTTCTCTCCTCTCTTCATTATCTGTATTTGTCAGTTTCGTTGTTATTTGAAAATAGAAGCAATGGCCGGTGAAAAGGATGATTCTCTTCAAGCTATTAGTGTGCAGTTGAATGGGTAGAATTATTCATATTGGAGTTATGTGTTGAAATTTTTTTTGAAAGGCAAGAGAATGTGGGGCTATGTTTCTGGAACTTCTGTAAAGCCAAAAGATGAAAAAGATGGAAAATATGCAACTGAGTTAGAATCCTGGGAAGCAAATAATTCGAAGATTATTACTTGGATTAATAATTCTGTTTCGCAGTCTATAGGCATTCAATTAGCAAAATATGAAACAGCCAAGGAGGTTTGGGACCATTTGAAAAGGTTGTATGTGCAGTCCAATTTTGCAAAGCAATACCAGCTGGAGATTGATATTCGGGCTCTTCAACAAAACAACATGAGCATCCAAGAATTCTATTCTGCTATGTCCAACCTTTGGGATCAGTTGACTCTTACTGAATCTGCCGAATTGCAAGCTTTTAAAGCGTACACTGATCGTAGAGAAGAACAACGCTTGGTTCAATTTTTGATGGCTCTTCGGGGTGATTTTGAGGGGATTCGTGGATCGATTCTGCACCGCAATCCACTCCCAACTGTTGATTCAGTGGTTAATGAGTTGTTAGCTGAAGAAATTCGCTTCAAGTCTCAATCTGATAAAGGAAATGTTGACAAAGGAATCCTCCCCAGTCCCAATTTATCTGTTTTTGCTGTTCCTTCTAATAAAGGTAAATCTTATGGAAAGGTTGGTTATGATGAGTGTAGCTTCTGCAAGAATAAGGGCCATTGGAAAGCTCAATGTCCAAAACTGTTGAACAAGCCGCAGCAAACACAACAATCTTCTCAATGGAGACCTCCAAGTCAGTTCAACCAACGCAACTTCAAGCACTTCAGGCCTCCAGCACCTAATACTAATGCAGTTATTCCTCCGTCTGATGAGAGCACATCTCTTTCTAGTCCTTCGGTAGCTGATCTTGCTGAGCAATTGCAAAGGTTTCTTGCCACACAGCCATCTGCCATGTCTGCCACGTCTGCCCAATCCAATATAGGTTTGTCCTCCTCTAGCTCCTCAGGTATATCCCCATCCTTATGGATCCTTGACTCTGGAGCATGTCATCATATGTCATCTGATTTAAATTCATTTGTGTCCTTATATCCTGTTTCATCTATACCAATCATAACTGCTGATGGCACCCCTCTGCCAGTGGCAGGTACTGGGTTTGTTTCCACATCTCATTTGTCCATTCCAGATGTTTATTACATTCCTAAATTACGTGTCAGTCTTGTTTCTGTTAGTCAGTTATGTGATTCTGGTTATTCAGTTTTGTTTTCTTCCACCTCTTGTTATGTGCAGGATCTACATTCCCAGAGGCTGATTGGGATAGGCCGTAGACAGGGGGGACTTTATGTTTTGGATGAGCTAAGAGTTCCAGATGTTGCAGTTGCTAGTGTTGACCTGTCGTCTTTTCATTTGACTTCCTCTTCTTCTAGTTTTTATTTATGGCACTCTCGTCTTGGTCATGTTTCTTCTTCCCGTTTGAAATACTTGGCTTCTACAGGAGCTTTAGGAAAGTTGCAAACTAATGATATTTCTGATTGTTGTGGTTGCAAACTTGCTAAGTTTTCTGCTTTGCCTTTTTGTAAAAGTGTTTCAATTTCGGTTGCACCTTTTGACTTGATCCATTCTGATGTATGGGGTCCATCCCCGACTGTTACTAAAGGTGGTTCTAGATATTATGTATCTTTCATTGATGATTGCACTCGTTATTGTTGGGTTTATCTTATGAAACATCGTTCTGAGTTTTTAAGTATTTATCATATGTTTCGTGCTTTGGTTAAAACTCAACATAATGCTGTTATTAAGTGCTTTAGATGTGATCTAGGTGGTGAATATACTTCCAACAAATTTTCTGAATTACTTGCATCTGATGGGACTTCTCACCAAACCTCTTGCACTGATACTCCTGAACAGAATGGAGTTGCTGAAAGAAAACACCGTCACATTGTTGAAACTGCCCGTTCTCTTCTTTTGTCTGCTTCTGTCCCAAGTGAGTTTTGGGGGGAAGCTGTCCTCACTGCTGTTCATGTCATTAACCGGATCCCGTCTTCTGTCACTTCAGGTTTGTCTCCCTTTGAAAAATTATATGGTTGTGCTCCTGATTATTCTACCTTGAGAGTTTTTGGTTCTACTTGCTTTGCTCTTCGTCCGCATGTAGAACGTAGTAAGTTGTCTTCTCGTTCAGCGATTTGTGTTTTTCTTGGTTATGGTGATGGTCAGAAGGGTTATCGTTGTTATGATCCTGCAAATAAAAAATTGTATGTCTCGCGTCATGTTGTGTTTCTTGAACATATTCCTTTTTATTCTGTTCCTTCTAGTCCACATGGTATTACCAAATCTGATCTCATCCGTATTGACCCATTCTCCACAGAGTCAGACACCACACCTCCTATAGTTATTCATAGTCAAAATAACTCTGATGTTGAGCTTTACAGGGTTGACACTAGTAGTTCTGCTAATCCAGAAGCCTCCTCTGTCTCCACGCCTCCCCAAGAAGCTCCTGTAATTGTGGATCCTCGTCCTCCTCGTTATCCTCCTCGTGATCGTAAGTCCACTAAATTACCTGATTTTGTTTATTCTGTCTATTCCACCTCCTTTGCTTCCTTTTTAACCACCATTCACAGTTTGTCTGAGCCCTCTTCTTATAAAGAGGCAGTTCTTGATCCCTCTTGGCAGCAGGCTATGGCAGAGGAACTTTCTGCTTTGCACAAGACAGATACTTGGGACCTTGTCTCTCTTCCACCAGGAAAAACTGCAATTGGTTCTCGTTGGGTATATAAGATTAAAACCAAGTCTAATGGGTCTATTGAGAGATATAAAGCTCGTTTGGTTGCTAAGGGGTTTTCTCAGCAATATGGTATGGATTATGAAGAAACTTTTGCTCCTGTTGCCAAAATGACCACTATTCGCACTCTTATTGCAGTTGCATCTATCCGTCAGTGGCATATTTCGCAAATGGATGTTAAAAATGCCTTCTTGAATGGTGATCTTCAAGAAGAAGTTTACATGGTTCCTCCTCCAGGTGTTTCGCATAATCCAGGTGAAGTTTGTAAATTGAAGAAGGCTCTCTACGGGCTTAAACAAGCTCCTCGTGCTTGGTTTGAGAAGTTCTCCATTGTGATTGAATCCCTTGGTTTCCACTCTAGCCCCCATGATTCTGCCTTGTTTATCAGGTGCACTACTCAGGGTCGTATCTTGCTCTCTCTATATGTTGATGACATGATTATTACCGGGGATGATGTTGATGGGATTATAGATTTGAAACTCCAATTAGCTAGACAATTTGAGATGAAAGACTTGGGTACTCTTCGTTACTTTTTGGGGATTGAGGTTGCCTACTCTCCTCGAGGTTACCTTCTTTCTCAATCTAAGTATATTGGCAACATTCTTGAACAAGCTCGTCTCACTGATACTCGGGCAGTAGACACCCCTCTTGAGGTTAATGCTAGATATGTCTCATCCGATGGTGTCCCTCTGCCAGACCCTACTTTGTATCGTACTCTTGTTGGCAGCTTGGTGTATCTTACAATTACTAGACCTGATATTGCTTATGCAGTGCATGTTGTTAGTCAGTTTGTTTCTTCTCCTACTACAGTTCATTGGGCAGCTGTTCTTCGCATTCTTCGTTATCTACGGGGCACTCAGTTTCAGAGCCTTTTATTTCCTCCATCTTCTTCATTGGAATTGCGTGCTTACTCAGATGCTGATTGGGGTGGTGATTCCACCGACCGTAAATCTACCACAGGGTTTTGCATTTTCCTAGGGGATTCTCTTATTTCTTGGAAGAGTAAGAAGCAAGCAGTTGTTTCTCGATCCTCTACAGAAGCTGAGTATTGTGCAATGGCATCCACCACTGTAGAAATCGTTTGGTTGCGCTGGTTACTTGACTCTATTGGTGTATCCTCCTCTGCACCCACTCCTATGTATTGTGATAATATGAGTGCCATACAAATCACTCGCAATTCTGTTTTTCATGAACGCACCAAGCACATTGAGATTGATTGCCATTTCACTAGACATCATTTTCAGCAGGGAACCATTACTTTGCCCTTTGTATCTTCCTCCATGCAAATTGCTGACTTGTTCACAAAATCGCATTCCACTACACGCTTTCGTTTCTTGATTAGCAAACTCTCGATGCTTCCTGTTGATGCATCATGAGTTTGAGGGGGGATGTTAGATAATATAGTCCTTTTATTTATTTATGTCTTAAGGGTAGTCTAGTCTTTTACTTGTTGCCTATTTATATTTATTCCTTTTGTTATCTATTTTAACTTTGACTCATTTTGCATTCTAATGAAACCCTAGCAGACTTTCTCCTCCCCTTTGTTCTTTCTTCATCTTCTCCATGCCTCTTTACTATTGTATTGGTTCTCTTAACATCATGAAGTTTTGGGTATCTAGCTCTCCATTGACTTGTGGTTTAAGTGCTGCCTCCATTTCATACAGTTCCAATTCCATTTCATTTTCTGGAATCTACAGGGGCAAGCCACACCAGCACAGAAATTTTTGGATCGTGCAGCACTCATAGCACTCAATTCCCACAACATCAGCAAAGCAATTTGCTCTACAATCATCTACACTGTATTGAGTGCAACAAGAGTGATATGGAGCATATCATAGGAAGCAGAAGTTTATTCAGCCCAACTAGTCTAGGAATTTAAACTAAATCACTTTGCCTAAAAGTAACATTGCTTTCCTAGTTGGTTTAGTAGAAATTATGTCTTAATAAGTACAACTATGAAACAAATATATGCCTAACCGTATTTAGAAATTGAATGATATAGAATTGTAGTGTCAATAAGAATCAGCATCACCAGATAGAAGCAAAAACTGGTTACTATATTTAGTATTTTTCTTTAACTTCAATGTCAAGAATCCACTCAATAAGTGATAACCATTGACTCTAATTGCATACAAAAGCTACGATGAGAATGATTCTAGTTTTTAAGTACAGGAGATGGACCTACAGAAGTATACTAGCTTCCAATTATGGGAATTGTTGGTGTGTAAGAAGCCAGAGACTTCATAAAACTAGAAAAAGGAACAATATTCAAGTAAGCTTCTAAATAAATCAAGAGAATCCTTGAAAGTAAATGAATGCTACAAGAATATTAAAATTTTATTGATTGGTCTCTTAATTTGGCAATTAAAGTATGGAATAAGGTTACAAGTCTGAATCTAACCCCATGTAGACTATAATCAGATATCTGTTGCAGGGGCCAATACATCTTTTACAAACTATCTTCAACAAATAAAGATGAATGACTTCAAAATTATGTATTACAAGCAAAAGAATTGTGACATTAAGCAGCAAAATATAAATCAGATGCAAGCTTTCAATTAGAGAAAAGAAGTGCCTGCAAGGCCATGGTGTAAAAGATTATGAGCAATGGTATCTCTAGCCTTCATAGAGTTCACTGATCTCAAAGCAACCTCAGGCACCATCTCATCATCTACAAGATCATACTTCATCTCAGGATCCATTTTTTCACCCTCCAACTCACAAATATTATGCAACACACAACAAGCTCCAAGTACAGCAGGCAAATCCTGCAGCTTCACCTCAGTCCTCTTCTGCAAGCAACACCACCTCCCTTTCAATCTAGCAAATGCATCCTTTGCAACCATCTGAATCTCTCCAATCTTCTCATTGAAACCATGCTGAGTCCAAGTAAGATTCTTCTGACTATAGGGCACCAAAATCCAATCCATCAAAGGGTAACCTGAACCTCCAACAATCCACACACCTTTCATGAGCCCCCCATTATTTGCCCTTTGACAAAGTGCAGAATTCTCCAACACCTGCTCATCAGGCATTGATCCAGGCCAACCAATGCAAACATCAGTAAACACTCCTCTTGGATCAACAACACCCTGAACAGTGATTGAATAAGAAGTCTTCTGATTCCTCTCTGTGTGCCTCTTGTTAAAATAAGCAGCCACACTAATCTTTGGAGCTATAATAGGCACATGTGATGTATACATGGACCCCACAACATTATTAATCCCAGAAATGGACTCAAACCCACCTTTGATCTTTCTCAATGTAACCTCATCAGGCCATTGCAAATACTTAGGCATAAGCACAGATTTAATTGCTATACAAACCTCAAGAACAAGCTTATGACAAGTTGATATCCCTAAACCAAATTTCTTGGACACAACTCTAAGAGGGTCACCTGTTGCCAATCTCCACAAACAAACAGCAACCCTTTGCCTCACTGGAATGGCATTTCTTAAAGTAGTGTCCTCTTTCACAATTGCTGAATTCAACTCTTCACAAATAAGGTCAAACGTTGACTTTCCCATTCTAAATGCTTTTCTAAACTCTTGTTCAGGAAAATCATACCTGTTACATTCATCCCACCATGCTCCTGAACGATCCTTCACCCAAAGCCTCCTATGTGGGACCCCACCAACCCTTTCAATGCATGGTTTTTCTTCCAACGCTTCAGAAGCTGCTGCAGAAACAGCAACAACACTGGCCATGCTCCTAGATTTCTTTCTCTTGACATGCTCAGATTCTTGGACTTTGTTGTAATGATCATCCATGTTGGAGTAGTATTGGAGCATGGTTTTGGTCTTGTTCTTGTGGTTGGTTTCCAAGGAGAGTTTCACTTCTTCTGAGACTTCATTGAAGTGTTGGTGATCAAGCTTTTCTTGTTCTTCTAGTAAGAGAAGCGAGGTAAGAATACCCTTCAATTCTTTCTTCTTCTTTTTCTTCTTGTTGTTTTTGTTGGTTCCTTCTTCTTCTTGGTTGTTGCTTGATCCTTCATCATCATCATCATTGTTTTTTCTGCTACGTTTTTTGGTGACTGTTGTGGTGATGTTGTTGGGGTCATTCTCATTCATTTGATCGAATGAACTATGGAGCAAGGTGTAAGCATAAGACAGGGATTCTGGGTCTGCAAAGGTTGGGAGTTTCATGAAGACAAAGTACCCAAATTAAGGTTTCTGGGGAAGACAAAGTGAAGTGAAGGTTACAAACTCAGAAGGACAAGACAGAAAAAAATATGCACAATTCACTCTTCTCTTCCCGTTGAGTTTTTAAGTTTTATATGCATTTTTTTATGTCACATGTGTGTGTGAACACAACTACACAAGGTGGCACTAGTGTGAACGCGGAGATTGAAATGAGGAAAGCAATAATTAAAGAGATGACAGTGAAATAAATATTGCTAAATTCATTGAAATGAAGTGGAGGATCGGACTTTGGACCTTCGGTTTATCCTTGGTTCATTTGGTGGGGACTATTATATCCAATATTAAACGGAAAAGTTTTTGTTTTCTCAAATAACCTCCGTGACAAAATCAATTGGTTCTATATATATTTTTTTTAACTATGATATAGGTACGAAGTATCCACTACCATTAATAGTGACTAATTAATTGGTCTTATATTTGAATCTTATATTTGAATCAGTTGTAATTTTCTTTAGAAAATTAAAAGAACGAGTTAATTCGATTCTACAAAAAAAAAACTTAATAAAATGCATAAATTTATCATAAAAAATAAGTGGAAAATTTTCAAACTAGACAATACATGAAAACTTGTCATATACGAAAATAATGTTATAATGAATTTAAAAATTGAATATATATATATATATATATATATATATATATATATATATATATATATAATTGATTTGGTTAAAGGTTGAGGTTGGGGTTTAATCAATGAGCATCCCTATGCCATGGTGAGAACATCCCTATAATTTTTTTTGGCTAAATTATACTTTTGGTCCCCAAATTGTTATTAAATGTTCAATTTAGTCCCCAAGTTTTTAAAATATTCATTTTGGTCCCCTAATTCCTTAAACTTGTTCAAATAGGTCCTTCCGTCAAGTTGACTAACGGCAACGTCAAACCTAATGACACGTGGCATTAAGTTTAATATTTTAATGTTCATTTTGGTCCCCAAATTATTTTAAAATGTTCATTTTGGTCCCCCAAATTATTTTAAGATGTTCATTTTGGTCCCCAAATTGTTTTAAAATGTTCAATATGATCCTCAAGTTTTTAAAATGTTCATTGTCGTCCCTTAGTCAACTTGACGTCGCCATTAGTCAAGTTGACGGAAGGACCTATTTGAACAAGTTTAAGGAATTAGGGGACCAAAATGAATATTTTAAAAACTTGGGGACCAAATTGAACTTTTAATAACAATTTGGGGACCAAAAGTGTAATTTAGCCAAAAAAAATTTTCTTTTGGAAAACTCAATGCGCACGGCACCCCGGATAAGGACATTATATGGTTTTTCATCAACGTCTATTTGTCCAAGTGATAAGGAGATTGGATCCCTTAGGCAAAGTCTTGGATTAGATTCTTGTGAATAAAAAAAATAAGCATTGGAAGAGATTTGCCCCCTGAAATGAGTCTTCCTGACTCGACTCAGATGAGTTGGAGCTAATGTGATTTTCAGATACCGAGAATCTTAAAAAAAAAATATAGTGTTTTTTTTTCATCAGATGGGGAAAATTAATATTTGACATACATAAAGATAGGATTTAATTTGTACAAAAAGAAAAGAAAAAGAAAGATAGGATTCGATCACATGTCATCATAATGCCACTTTGTTATATTAATTCATAAAACATCTTCCTAAATATTTATGTGGTTAGATATGATTCGATGATTGTGTAAAACTTTTTTAATTTACACTGTCAGTGCATGACAACTATATAAGAAGTTACATAAATGATAGAGTTTAATTTATGTGCACTAGCAGTATAAATTTTTTTTATACTGTATGTAATTGATGATTTTTAAGGTGGTTAGGATAAAAATTAAACATTTTGAATATTGTGTCAATTTCTGATTAGTTGATAGTGTAAAAAAACTTTACACTGTCAGTGTATACCAATTAAATCCTAAATGATAATGCATAATTGATTGACATTGTAAAGAATTTAACAATTACATTCTATAAAAAAAATTAACAATTACAATGAACTAAAATTAAATTCATACAATAATTATTACATTAAAATACGGTTATATTGCAAAAATAAGTTAAACATAACCATGACTATCTCCTATTTTTTGCATAATAGTTGCTGTGTGGGTTCCACAATTTCACTTGGTGTTGCTAGTCCCACGGAGACAAACGTATCAATCTTTCTGGAAGAATAAAATTTCTTTCTCTAAAAATATAAAGAATTTCTCCATATAATTAGCAAGAAAAAAGAATAGAAAAAAAAAATGACTGGAACTGTTAAAAGAGGAACAACGCTGATAAAGGGATGTTGATAAAAGGACTTGTGATTCTGAACTTAAATTTTAGATTTATTATATGTATAAAAAAAATACTGTTAAAAGGAATTTCCACTTAAGTAAATGTAATATCCCAAAGATTAATCTCAGACTTACGTGATGAGAGGTAATAGAAACTGATTTCTGTATAATACTTCAGAGTTTGTATTGAATTCAATATCAAAAGTTAATCTCAGAGTTTACACAGGGATGCTACTTATATAGTAGCTTAATAAGATGTAACAAACTAACTAAAGGATAAAGAAGATAAACTAACTAACAGAATGCCTAACTAACTATCAGAATGCCTAATTCTCAATACTCCCCCTCAAGATAGAGTGTGGGGATTATGAACACCTATCTTGGTAGACATATCATGGAAAGTCTTTGCCCCCAATGCCTTGGTGAAAATATCAGCCTGCTGTTGCTTTGTAGGAACGTATTGAGTGGAAATGGCCCCTGCTTGAAGGTGCTCCCTTATGAAGTGGCAATCCACTTCTATGTGCTTGGTTCTCTCATGATAGACAGGGTTGGTTGCTAGATGTATTGCAGCCTGATTGTCACAATAGATCACAGTTGGGGTGCTGCAGTCCACTTGGAGGCATTGCAACAGATTTCTCAACCAAAGGACTTCACTTGTGGCATGGGCAAGGGCTCGATATTCAGCCTCACTTGAAGATCTTGAGACTGTCACCTGCTTTTTGGTTTTCCAGGATATAGGTGCATCTCCAAGTTTCATCACATACCCTGATATTGACCTCCTAGTTAGTGGGCAAGCAGCCCAATCCGAGTCACAATAGGCAGTTAATTTCAATTCATTGTCTTTAGGAAGAATGATGCCCTGCCCTGGTGAAGACTTCAAGTATCTAAGGATCTTCATGGCTGCATCCCAATGTCCTTGCCTTGGTTCCTGCATGAATTGGCTTAAAACATGTACAGAATATGTCAATTCAGGTCTAGTAATAGTTAGATAAATGAAACGCCCTATAAGTCTCCTATATTGAGATGGATCATGATACAAATCACTTTTATCTAGAGCAAGCTTGTGATTCTGCTCCAATGGAAAGGATGAGGGCTTGCATCCAAGCATCCCACACTCATCCAAAATATCCAGAGTGTACTTTCTCTGACATAAGAAAAGACCTGACTTGCCCCTTGCCATCTTTATCCCAAGGAAATACTTTAAATTCCCTAGATTCTTCATGTGGAAACATTTACCTAAATGCTGTTTAAAATGATCACATGCAGTGGAGTTATTTCCTGCTATTACTAAATCATCAACATAAATCAAGACAGCCATAAAAACAGAATTAACACAATATGTAAAGAGACTATGGTCTGATTGTGACTCTTTAAAGCCATAATCAACAAGGGACTTGGAGAGTTTTGAGTACCAGTTTCTTGAGGCTTGCTTTAAGCCATATATTGACTTTCTTAACCTACAAACCATGCCCTTCTTTGGCAGACTATAACCTAATGGAGGCTCCATATACACCTCCTCATTAAGTTCTCCATGTAGGAAGGCATTGCTCACATCCATTTGATGGAGCTCCCATCCTTTGGCAACTGCTATGGATAAAAGACATCGGATGGTAGTCATTTTTGCAACCGGTGCAAAAGTTTCATTGAAGTCCTCACCCTCTATTTGAGTGTAGCCTTTTGCCACTAATCTAGCCTTGTACTTTTCTATTTCTCCCGTGGCTTTGTACTTTAATTTGTATACCCACTTACATCCTACAGCCTTCTTTCCATAAGGCAAATGTGTTAGGTCCCAAGTTCTATTTTCTTCTAAAGCTTTTAACTCTAGATTCATGGCTTCACACCATTCCTTCTTTTTGATAGCCTCTGTGTAAGATCTTGGCTCAGCAACCTGTCCTAAGGCAGCTAAGTATGCTACATGTTTTTGTGAGAATTGGTTGTAATTCACATACTTAGAAATAGGATAAGTAACATCAGACATTTCTACTTCAATTAATGACCTAAAGGTTGGGTTTTTGATAGCAGAATGACAGTAGTAATCTTTTAGATAACTTGGAGGTTGTCTGGTCCTTTGTGCAGGTTGTGCATCCTCATGGATAAGGGTATGGTTCTCCCCCTCACTATGAACTTCATCATTTCTGTCAGTTGTGGCTTCTGCAGGGCTTCCTGCCTCTGCAGGTTCAGTTCTGTCTTCTGTGGCTTGTGCTGGACTTCCTGCCTCAGCTGGTCTTTGTTCATGCACTATACTGCCATCTTCTGTGTTTTGTGGCCAGTGAACAAAAACAGGTCTAGTAATATCTGCAGTGACATCTTTAGTATTCATATTATATGGAAATTCATTTTCATAAAATATAACATCTCTTGATACAAGAAATTCCTTTGTTTGTAAATTGAAAAGCCTCCAACCCTTTTTCCCTAAAGGGTAGCCCACAAAGATACATCTCTCAGCTCTAGAGTCAAATTTGTCTCTATGCTTTGAGGCATTTCTAGCATAGCACAAGCATCCAAAAACTTTCATATGTTCATAAGTTGGTGCCCTATTGAAAAGCATCTCATAAGGTGTAATACTATTATTAGCCTTAGTAGGTGTCCTATTAATGATATATGTGGCTGCAAGTATACACTCCCCCCAAAATTTTATTGGGAGATTGCCTTGAAATCTCAAGGCTCTTGCAATATTAAGAATATGCCTATGTTTCCTCTCTACCCTTCCATTTTGTTGAGGGGTAGCCACACATGAGGTTTCATGTATTATGCCTTCTTGCTCAAAATATTTCCTAAGGGTTGAGTTTACAAACTCTGTCCCTTGGTCACTCCTTACTCTCTTAATTTTCTTACTAAATTGATTCTTGACCATATTATGGAAATCTACAAGAATTTTGGTTGTTTCTGACTTTTCTTTCATAAGATAAACCCATGTTCCTCTTGTGTAATCATCCACTATAGTGAGGAAAAAGTTTGATCCATTATGTGAAGGTGTGTGATATTTGCCCCATAGATCACAATGTATAAGACTAAAAGGCATGTCAGCTTTATTATCACTATGATCAAAAGTCAACCTACATTGTTTCGATCTATGACATATATCACAACAATTCAACTTACTGAAATCAAAACTACCACTAAGGAATTTGGAAATATGCTGTAAAGATTGTGTTGAGGGGTGCCCCAATCTAGCATGCCACAAAATGATGTTGTCTTTCTTTTCCAGCACTGATGAAGATGATCCTGCTTCTGCTTGCTGGAACACATAGACTCCATTGTGCAAGTCACCCGAGCCAATCATCTTCTTCGTGGCTAGGTCCTGAATAAAACAAGAATTCATTTGATAAGTAATTGTGCATTTTAGATCATGGGTTAACCTATAAACAGATATCAGATTACAGTTAAAATTGGGAACATATAACACATTATCCAATCTAATATTCTTGCTAAGAACAATAGAACCTTTCTTTTCAACCAAAACAGCATCTCCAGTAGGAACTATAATATGAAAAGGTTTTTCAAGAAATGCAACTTCCTTTAAATGAGAAAGAAGATGGGTCATGTGATGTGAAGCACCACTATCTAGGACCCAAAAATAGTTTTTATTTGCTCCTACTTTACCAGCCATGGAATCATGTCCATTTCCTATGTTTGTACCATGCAGGGCATGCCCTGCTGCATTAATCTTTGAATCATCTTTCTGCTCTGCATTAGCACAAACACAATGAGCAGTATTCTGTCCCATGCCTCTGTTGAAGCCTCTTTGAGTCCTTCGAGTGTCCCAATTTGGGGGGTAACCAACAATTTCAAAGCATTTTGCTTTGATATGCCCAATTTTGCCACAGTGATCACATTTCAGTTTTGCTCCATCCCTTCCTCGTGGCTTATTGTTGGAATAAAAGGCTGAAGCTGAGTCATTCTTTATGTTTCTTTCCTTCTCTGCCACAAACCTGGATTCTTCCCTCAACACATGATTGAAGGCAGATCTGAGGGAAGGCAGAGGGTCGATATTAAGAATTGTTGCCTTGACATGAGCAAACTGCTCATTGTCAAGACTTCCAAGAAAGAGATGGACCCCGTTTTCTTCCTCCCTTTGTTGCAGGGCCTTGGCTGCCCCGCATGTACACTCAGGCAATGGCTGAAGCTCGCTCAGCTCATCAAGATACGCCTTGAACCGAGTATAAAAGTCCTTTATGCTCACACCCGAATCTTGCTGGATCAAGCATAAAGTTCTCCACAATTGGTGTACTCTTGGAGCATTCGTCAGAGCGAACCTCTCTTCAAGATCCTCCCAGGTTTCTCTAGCCGTGGTCGCATGGGAGATGCTCGCATGAAGGCTCGGATCGACAGCATTGATGATCCAAGCCAACACCATAGAATCGGCTTTCTCCCAATGCTCGTAATCTGGTGAATCGATTTCTGGCTTCTTGACAATCCCGTTGATGAACCCTAATTTCATTTTTGCACGTAACGCCGTCTTCATAGACCTGGACCATGTGCGATAGTTCTCTCCTTTAAGCACGGCTGCAACAAGAGGAGTGCCTGGGTTGTCAGAAGAATTGAGCAAGAAAGCTGGATTCGTTGTGGTGGTGACGACCTTGTCATCGGAGGAGGTAGATGCCTTCTCTTCCGGTGACTTGTTCTTTTTCCCAGAATCGGAATCATGCTCTGGTGCCATAATAGAAACTGATTTCTGTATAATACTTTAGAGTTTGTATTGAATTCAATATCAAAAGTTAATCTCAGAGTTTACACAGGGATGCTACTTATATAGTAGCTTAATAAGATGTAACAAACTAACTAAAGGATAAAGAAGATAAACTAACTAACAGAATGCCTAACTAACTATCAGAATGCCTAATTCTCAATAAGAGGATACTTAGAAGGAGAATAATAGCAAAAAAGCAAAGCACGACTAGGTTGGAATAGTGTTGACCTATGTGAGCAATTGGGAGCACGTGTGAACACGGTTTTGGATTGGAATATTATATTGGATTTGGCTTTGGCGGTGTCAAGTAATGGACCGAAGCAAGAGTTTGATTTTTAATTTTCCTTACGTACTGATTCAATGATTCTGCTAGCTATCGCTGCATCCAGTGGTGGACTGAGCATGATTTAGTGGTGCGATCGCACAGGGTCCTATTTTTTAGGGGCACCAATTTTTTCTTTTTTACTTAGTGTATATGTATTAATGTACATATTAAAATAAAAATTTATATAATAATTTTTTTTTTACTTGAGGGCCCAATTATCTTTTAAAATTCAGGCCCAAAACTTGACAAGCCTTACTTGAGGGCTCAATTGTCTTTTATATTATATTGAATTCTACAAGAATAATTGTATGCGTGACCACTCTCATTCTCCCTTCTTCCGTTCAAAATAGAAAGTAGAAACCCTTTGTTTTGTCCTTCTCTATGTGACTGACTGACCGCGTCTCTCATATATGTCGACAGTCGTTGTTCCCTTTGCTTGCTGTTTTACAAGTATTTTATAATCCATGTCCCTTGCAAACAATTACCTCATGATAGCACTGCGTGGCTAGCACGAAAGCATAAGTGGGGATTAGTCTTACATCGGAAGGCTTTGAGCTTCCTAGTTGCTGCCACTTGTTTGAGCCTTCTAAAAATGATGAAAGTATTTGCAAAATTGATTCTTACTTTCTTAGATTACCGATGGCGTCGTTAGGGTGTTATATGTTGTATGAACTTGCAACAATTTTAACTGAATCTCATTCATTGCTCACGAAGCATGTGGCGGGGTTATTAATTGGACCCTTTGATTACCTTTTTAATTTTAAAATCATGTTTTGACTTTTGAAGCCAAGGTCTGAAGCGTAATATTGTTTTGAAGGGAAGGCTTACCTTTGATTGCCTTTGACTGTCGTTTCAAATTGCCATAGGTTGTACGCAAGTTGTTATTTTAGCAATTTAGCTAACAAAGTTGTCAGAGTATAAGACGAATTGTAGATAGATATAAGTATAACTATTTTTGCTATAATTCTATTGTAGTTTGCAACTGTAATCTTTTTATTTTCTTCGATAATATTTTGTTTCACTTAATGTTATATTAAAACGATTAATAGCTAGTTTTTTGCACCTCTTTGTGTGCTTTTGATGATCAATATATATATTAGGCATATAAAAAAGGGCATCAATTTCTCAGTTCGCACAGGGCACCTAAAATTTCAGGGACGGCCCTGGCTGCATCGGAACGTAAGTTTGTTCTCATATCTTTATATCTTTATTATTATTATTAAAAAGAAAGAAGTGATTGAGGGCATATTTATAAAATCACTTGGAGTTTCTTTTGTCTTTTTTCATTTAAAGGCTATTTTTATAACATCACTTAAAGTTTCTTTTGTCTTTTTTTTCATTTAAAATTTTTTTCTAAGGGTAATTTGATAAAGAGGCCATATAGATAAAATTGAGAAACGGGTAGCAATTTGGAAGGTCCTGAAAAATTATGAAGATGAAAAATAGAGAAAGAAAAATGGGAATAGATAGAGAAATGGACGGATTTGCAATATATATAAGCTTAAGGTAAAGCTATATAAACCTAAACACTATCCAAAGTATACCGATGTCACAGTTGAAGACCGAGAGGAAACTCTAAAAGTTTTCTTTGTAAGGGAGTTGGAATATGCCATTGAAATTCACATAATATTGCCCTGTAATGTGGCATAAAAATTTTCAAGACACATCAACCATCAAATTCTTCAAATGGGTCAGAAGATGTTGATAACAATTGATTAGAATCTGAGAAAAAAGGTCCCAATAATGATGACGACGACGAGGACAATGGTGGTGTTGAAGATACAGAAGGAGCTGAGGATTTTGGTTCAGATATTGTTGTTACATTGGAGTGTTTTACTATTAACCACATAAAAACTTGATGTTATTGTAGTGAGCTTGGTAGATAGTTTGTATACTACGATATTTTTTGCTGATTTAATCTTCATTATTCAATCTGCATAGAGTGGGGATTAAATCATGACTCAATAATCTATATGGATCAAGTATTGATAATATAGATCGTTTGTCCTATATTTTAGAGTTTTTGTAAGTAATATATTACAAGTTTTATTGAACTATACCCTTCCAACTCATCTCAAAGAAACCGTGAAAGCTATGCATATCAGTGTACCTAAACATTGGTACCAAGACAATGAAGATGCCCTTCATGTGCCAGAAAATGGATTGCATTGGTGACAGTGAAACAGAGATGAATCAAGTATTGATAATATAGATCGTTAGTACTATATTTTAGAGTTTTTGTGAGTAATATATTACAAGTTTTGTTGAACTATACCTATCCAACTCATCTCAAAGAAAACGTGGAAGCTGTGCATATCAGTGTACCTGAACATTGGTACCAAGCCAATGAAGATGCCCTTCATGTGCCAGAAAATGGACTGCATTTGTGACAGTGAAACAGAATGGTTTGCATATGTACAATCATTTTATTTGATTTACTTTATTTAATTTAATCTGATTAAGACATGTTTTTAAAAATTTAGTTGTATACGTTCTATAGTCCAGCAAAGATGTATCTTTTCTTAATTAGTATTTTCTTTTGTTTGTTTGTCAAATTATCATGTAGAATAGAATAACGATGAGGACTTGAGAGATGTAAAAATGATAAAAATTTCACTTCTGACTGCAAAATTGAGTGACTTAGATTGCCATTTTATTGCTATTCAAGTTATCTTGCAATAGGTTAATTATCATTTTTCATTATATAAATCAAGGCTACAATAAGAAACATGAAACTCTTGATGCAGATGAATAAGTTTAGCCGCAAACTCAATTGGTCATGGTGAAGTTTACTATTTTTAAAATTTTCCATTAGTGCTTTTTATTGCTCTTTATTGTCTTAATTGACATTTAGTTCCATGTTAGCAATCTTAGTAAAAACAAAACCGAGAATTTATTCCAAATTGATTTTATTATTCACTTATAGTTTATCGCATCATTTAAAATACATATTCAGTTAAAGTTTACACTACCTGCCATCTTTTCCGTTTTTCCACTACAGAGTCCGTGACAAGGTTTAGGGTGCGTTTGATTTGCATAAATTTAGGGTACCGGACAGAACTAAATTTTTTAATCCTTATTGGATTTGAAAAGTGGCCAGGAGACAAGACAAAAAAGGGGTGAGGGTCAGGACAATATAAAATTTGTTCATAAAGTTGCTATAGTCATATATAATAGAGAGAACCTTCATATTAAAATTTTATATTTACAAAAGAAAATCATAGTCATATATTCATCTTTGCATAGGTTTTGTATTTTCAAAGCACCAGATTTTAAATTAAAACAGATTTACAAAAAGAAACACAATAATTTTAATTTGGTAAATTCAACAACAATTATTATTAATAACTTATAATTTAAAAAAAAATTAAAGGAGACAAATTTTATATTTCAACGAATTTTGATTTAAATTCTATTTTTTTTAACTGAAATTGAAGTCTATTAAACAAGCAAGCTTTATTAGAGAGTCAGTGTCAAGGATTAAGGTATTAAATTAATTATTCATTAGTGCTTTTGATTAATCTTCTATTGTAGGAATTGTCATTTAGTTCCAGGCTAGCAGCTTTAATAAAAACAAAACTGGAAATGATAATTTATTATTATAAAAGCAATTAACTACACTGTTAGAGGCAGTCTTAATTGACAAAATTCAAAACCTTTTCTAATTTATTTATAAATTTCAAGCCTTATAATAAAATTTGTTCATAAAGTTGCTATAGTCATATATAATAGAGAGAACCTTCATATTAAAATTTTATATTTACAAAAGAAAATCATAGTCATATATTCATCTTTGCATAGGTTTTGTATTTTCAAAGCACCAGATTCTAAATTAAAACAGATTTACAAAAAGAAACACAATAATTTTAATTTGGTAAATTCAACAACAATTATTATTAATAACTTATAATTTTAAAAAAAATTACATTTTATTTGGGTTGATAACTTATTATTATTCAACAACAATTATTATTAATAACTTATTATTTGGGTTGATCATCGTGTAAGTCCATTTTGGAGTTTTAGAACAGTTTAACAAGAATGAAAACAGTTTCTAACTGTCCAATTACATTTATTTTCGAAAATTACAGTTTAGTCCCTAAACTTTCATTAATTACAAAAAGGTCCTTATTCACTTAAAACCTTATAACTTTTTATTTATAACTCCAAATCACACCAAACCATTCATCTCATAAAATATTTTCCATTTACCATGAAAATTCCATAAATGACGTTTCTGTCCAATATTTTCAATATTTACAAATAAGTCCTTGTTTACTTAAAAGCTTATATCTTTTTATGTATAAATCCAAATAACTTCAAACCAATTTCTATAGTCTTATATCATTAAGGACTACAACCACAATACTTAAAAATATAGTTTTCAGAACAGTCCCTGAAATTCTCAGTAATTGCATATTAGTCCTTATTTCTTTAAAAGTCCATAACTTTCAATATAATTAACCAATTCAATTCAAAATCATTCTTGGGATTATTCAAACTACGAAAGACTATTTTCAATCTTATGAAAACAGTTTTGGAAGAAATCATTTTCTTCTTGATTTAATTATTCTTTTATAGTCCATAAACCATCATGGAATCATATGGTTTTGGAGAACAAAGTTGTCTTGCCATATTTCTCATGCTTGGCCGAAACCAAGTTCCAACAAACAAGAAGATTTTCTCTTCATCACTCAATCACAAAACATCATCCATGTTCATGTATTCAAGCACTAAATCATGGCATGATTATTTAGCATATTTCACATACTTTCTTTCAATGATCAAGTAAGCATACTAACAATTTGATTTTAACCATTATGCATCAAATAAGCATATCATCCATAAATTTTCATCACACAACATACACCACATAATTATTATACCATGTCCTCTTAGAGGCTCACATCAAGACAACACAAAAACAATATAAACCACATACATATCTACATTAAGGTAGGATAGTGGTAATCTCCCCCATACCTCTTGTAGACCACTTGAAGATTAAACAAACACAAGCTAAACCAAGCAAGGTAGGCCACAGTTTTGTCCACCAAAACCTAGCCATGAACAACCAACATAAAAACAAGTTAAAGAATGAAGGAAATCACCTAAACCCATTTGAGCATTGGTTCGGCCAAGTCAAGAAGAAATAGCTAGGGATCTCTAAATTTTTCAACCTCTTGGATGATGAAAATAGAAGTCATATGAAGATCATAGAAATTGGTTTCAACTCAAACAGATTTTTCTACAAGTTTCTAGAGATTTTTGAAGAAAGCTTCATGAAGATGGAAAATCATGATTCATGACTTAAACAACTTAAATGATTGAAGGAGAAGAAAACATGATCATGATAGATGAGGGTTTACCTCTTGTTGATTGAAGAAATGAAGAAAGTGATCAAAACAAGCTTAGTTGAGGTTTTGACAGCTTTGAGGATATGGTGGTGTTATGAGTGTATCTCATAATCCACTCATCTAAAAATTACGAAATTTGGCTGGTTGGAAAGCTAAGAAGAAGAGGAACAACTTTGATTTTGAAGGTTTGGTTTGATTCAGATCGGATCATGGAAGAAAAGGGCCTTATTTCCACTGTTCTAGTGTGGTGCTGTGGATTTCGAGCTGTTTTGGTAATTTGGGCATATCTCTCAAAATACTCATCCGTTTTTCATGATCTTTAGCTCGTTGGAAAGAAGAGAGAAAGAGGAAAAATGTTTGTGTAGAAAGATTTTCGAGTTTCAGAACATAAAAAGGTCAGAACTGCGAGGCAGTTTCGGGTGAGTAAGGAGAGTTTGTCTTAGTGTTCTTGGTGAAGAAGAAGAAAATGTCTAAGTGTGGGGGAGTGGGCAGCCACGAATTGGCTAGGGGTGGAGTATGATGCTGCCGTGTGGTGTGTCCAAATGAAGAGGAGAAATTGATTTGTTAGTCTTAAGTGAACCATGGTGGAAATAAACTAAACATAGGTTTAGTTAATGGTGATTCACCATAGTTATCATAAATGCTAGGTTCATGAATGATTAGGCTATGAAATTTTGTGTGGTGGAGGTGTTCCTAGGGTGATGTGGCTGAGTTATGCACCACATGTGAGGAAGAAGATATTTTGTTGCCAATCATGGTTGGCTAACCTTAGTTGGAGTTAACTAGTCATAGGTTAGGTTAAAGCTCTAAATATCTAGATATTTCTTTGTTATCATTATGGCTAGGGTTAGTCACCACTATGACTCACCATGGTGACTCATTCTTCTTGAGTCATCTTGGATGACTCTTCGTTCTATCTTTCGGTGTATCTCTGCACATCCATATCCGATTCCGTTGATCACCCGTTTGTTGATGATGCGCCCGAATAAAGTATAATAACTTATTTATTTTGAAAATTTTCAAAATAACCAATATCGTTGGAAAAATAATATAAACCTAAAACGTTTCGTTCTCGGGTCAAAACTAGGTTTTCTGATCAGTAAAATCTTACTGTCAGTTAAAACGCGGACCGGGTTTCGTCTGAATTTTAAACCTAAAATTTCACCGTAACTTTCTACGATAAAGTAGATTATAAATATGATTTTGTTTTATTCAAAATCATTTTCTAGGTCTCGGGTAAAATATAAACAAATATATGTATATATTTACCGATATTAAAGAACAGTAAAAGTCGAGGTGTTACAATCAGCTCAGGGAGCTCCTTATCGGAGAAGTAGAAGTATTTGCAAGATCCTTCCTCTTCTTCAACTTTACAACTAAGGCAAAAGGCCTTAAAATATACCTTGGTAGATGTAGAGTTGCATAAGAGAGGATTGGAGGGAATTTTTCTAAAGTGCCTTAGCAAACCGAGACCATGAAAATTATTGGGGAAGCACATGAAGGGATATGTGGTTCACATAGGTCAGGATCTGTGATGCGTTGGCTAATACATAGGTATGGATATTATTGGCTAACCATTAATGCAGATTGATATGCTTATGCCAAAGGTTGTGAAGAATGTCAAAAGCATGGGCCAATCCAGAGGATCCCAGCTGAGGAGATGCATTCTGTTGTTAAGCCTTGGCCATTCCGAGTTAGGCAATGGATCTAATTGGGAAAAGTTATCCTTCATCTTCCAAAAGATACTCATTCATTATTGTTGCCACCGATTATTTTACTAAGTGGGTGGAGGCCCAGTCGATGGTTAATGTTACCCAAGCCAATGTCATCAGATTTATTAAAAATCAAATTATCTATCGATATGGCATTCCAGAAACTATTACAACAGATCAGGGTACAATGTTCACAGGGGAGAAGATGGTTGCTTTTGCACAAGATTATAGGATCAAGTTGATCCAATCTTCACCATATTACGCACAGGCAAATGGGCAAACTAAGGCTACAAACAAAATATTAATCAGCTTGATTAAGAAGACCATAGAGGACAAACCTAAAAGGTGGCATGAAGCATTAGCTGAAGTACTATGGGCATACAGAAACTCTAAGTCTACCTCGACAGGGTTTACCCCTTATCGGCTGACCTATGGTCAGTATACTGTGTTACCTTTAGAAATTAATTAAAATCACTAAGGGTAGCCAAGCAGCATTGCTTGACTATAGATGAGTATCAACAGGCTATGCTCATGGAGCTAGAATCGGCTGATGAGGACAAGTTAATGGCCCTAGAAAGTATTCGAAAGAATAAAGAGAAAGTGGCCAGAGCATACAACAAACATGTCAAAGTTAAAAGGTTTGTTGAAGGAGACTTAGTTTGGAAAGCCATTTTACCATTAGAAACCAAAGATCCTAAGTTAGGAAAATGGTCACCAAATTGGGAAGGACCTTATATAGTTAGTCAAGCTATGATTAATGGAGCCTATCGACTAGTAAACATGCATGGTGAAGAGACGGCAAGAAGCATAAACGACAAATACTTAAAAAATTATTATCCTTCAGTTTGGGACGTTAAAAAAGGGTTGGTTCAAAATTATCGGCTACAAACTAGCTGATTAGCCTTTTCAATAAGGAAGACATAAATATTATTAAAAGCTGAAATAGATCTATGGCTCGACAGCTGGTTGAACATCTAAAGTAAGGCCGGCAGCCGGACCAGAAGCAGGTTTAGCAGATGACAGAGTGGGTCCGAAAGGGTTGGCAGAAAGATCAGCTAGGCCTTATTCAGCAAGGTTCACAGCATGAGGGTCCACACGAGTAACCACAGGCTCGGGGGCAGAAATGGCTTCTACCTCTGACTGATTAATTATTGTATCAGCCGAGGAAGGTGCCACTTTCTTCTTTGCTTCCACCAGGAGCGTCTTCAAATCTTCCCAAGACTCCATGGCAAAGAAAAGCCCCTTACCCGCAACAGATAGATCTTCTTCCAATGCTTCCTTTTGCTGTAATAGAGGAACCATCTCTGCATCCAAGGTCGTAGATCGATGATACAGCTGCATTTTGAATTCAGTGCTAGAGCTCAGTTTTTGGACCAAGGCTGCCAATGTGGCCTCGGTTTCTACGATCTCTTTATTAATTCTTTCCCTCTCGGCAAGTATTTCAGCTAGGCGCACAGATATCTTCTACTTTTGATCAAGATCAGCTCTTCTTTCAGTTTCTGCTTGTTGAAAAGAAGATTGGAATTGGAGTTTTTGGTCTTGAAGTTCTGCCAGCAAAGCAAGGTCCCTGGCAGCTTGGTCATGACGACCTTTGAAAACTTGGAAATGACAGGATACCTCGCCAATCTGAGCGGCTATACGATTAAAAATGGCTCGTTGATTTTCATCAGTGCTGGGAGACTTGGCGAGTCTTGATAATGCAATCCGAAGGTCAGTAATTGTGTGCTGCGCCGAAGGAATGCCTTGAACAAGCAGGGTTTCCACCAAGGATATTGATCTGAAGGAGAACTTGGAGCAGCAACAACTTTTGGCATTGGGGAAGAGAAGTACTGAGCTTGGTCTTCTTCAGAAACTGGCACTTCAATTGGTGGAGTGGTAGGGACGTGAAGAGCAGGAGCAGGAGAAGTTGCTTGCAGAGTAGGTTCATGTTCCTAATAAGAAGTAAAATTAGCTTAGTCAACAAAAAAGAAAAATCATGAAATTTTGGTAATCAGCTAAAGAGATTACTGGTATTAAAGGGTGCTTTCCAGGAGAAAACCGTGGAGAAGCAGCTTCTGGATGAGTCTCCGGAGATTGTTGGTAAGTCTGAAAAGAGAAAAACATTAGAATTAAGAGTATCAAAGGTACTGAAAGTAGATTGGAGAGAGTGACGGACCTTTCTCAGTTTCTTCTTCTTTGGGGCTGATTGTTGTGCAGCAGTTTTTGAAGCTGCTTGTTGGATAACAGAAACTGGAGGTGCAATAGTTGATGGGGATTCTCGGATAACCACCCCTGTTTGCCTGGTCGAATATCTGGTTGGTCTTGGGCGAGTGCTTTTTAAAACAGGGGTGTCGTCAAGGACCTCAAGATCTATAGCCATTTCCTGATCGATATAGGCTGAGCATTGATAGCAGGCTGATCCATGCCTCCTATGATCAATTTTGAGAGATAGCTGGAGATACTGGCTGAAAAGATCTTGTTGTTTATCGAGGGCTACCAGTTGATAAAAGCTAATGATTACCCATTTAGCTGCCTAAAGGTTTGAAACTCAAAAGCGTTCAGCTTCTGTAAGTTTAGGCGGGATAGTGATACCACATTCTCATTAGCCAATGTAGGCCTTCCAAAAGCTAGCCATTGATTGATATGGCAAAGGTATGTGTTGAAGAAGTCCAAATTGCCGAGCCAGGAGGTTGGGGCAATAAAATTCAGCCGATGTCTTATTATAGCGGCTGGATGGTTTCACCCCACACATTAAGTTTCTAGCTGAAAGAACACTGCCCCAGCAAAGTGAGATGTAATGGCTAGTTGAGGATCTGGGGAGTCCACATGAGTACTCATCCAGAGAAGATTGTGAGGCTTGTCGGCTAAAGGGAAAAATTCTTTAGCATGCCGAGTAGATTGATAGTGTGAATCCACAAGTGTACGGCTTCGTCGTCAAGTAATAAAAAGATCGAACCCACAGAGACCTTGATCTTGAACAACAATATTAATTATTAAATCAACTAAACTAAACAAGGAAAGATTTGGTTTTTGAATTTAAAATTAAGTAACAAATCAATTATTAAAAATCGCAATCAAACAAAATCGGAAAGTAAATCAAATCGGTTGTTTTTCAAATCAAAGGAGATTTCCAGGAATTGGCTTACCAATAAGACTGCTTATACTACTAAATCGACTACCCCTCTTATTAGTTATCAAAACGCTTTGAAGGTGAATTTATCCTAATAATGTTAATGTTCTCTCTCAAGATACAAGAATCGTGCCCAATTAAACCAACCCCTACTCTCGTGGTAATTGTATTTAAATTGAACCCATTATGGTTTGTGATAATTCAATGAACCCTCGAAGGACCGCTTCTAACTCTTGTGATTTAAGTTCTAAGTTCAATTCTTATGGATCCAATACCTAGGTTCACTTCTCAGTTCCTCCCTAGAATATCTAAGACATGCAAATAGGTGATCAATCAATTCACATGGATGAAGCACAATAAGAACCAAACCCAAAGCAAATTGAAATTAACAAAAGGGAAAACATCAATTCATAACATAAAACAAGTCTTACGCATAGCCCCAATTCCTAGAAATAAAACGACTACTCAAGCATTGTCATGGTCATAGCAATCTTGATTAACAAGAACATAAAAATCCTAAGAGAAGAGAAGAAATTGGAGAAGAAGAGAAATCCTAAATTTAGCCAAAGGTAGTAGCCAAGATCTCCCTATTTTCGAGCCTAATTATCCTATTTATAATGTAGGTTAAATTGGGATTAAAGCTATTACAAATCAGATCAAAACAGAAAATCAGAATCCCAAAATTAACGCGTCACGACCGTGACAAGATAAAGTAACAAACACCATAGAACCACCTTACCCGTTCCAAAGGGGAAAACAAACAAATATCAAAATAAAAATGCCTAATCTACATGAAAATGCATGCAAAATGATGAAGAAATATGAGGTGAAATCATACTCATCAAACTACCCCAAGCTTAAGATTTTGCTTGTCCTCAAGCAATAACCAAGGCCAGACAAGATAAAGTATTAGAGCATGGACAGTGAACCAAGAACCCGAGTAACAAATCCTAGTAACATGCATATCCAAATAAGTAACCAAGAGACAATCAATTTCAAGTCCAATTAGAAGCTTAGGTTCCCTAAATTCATGCTTCTCACTAATTCGGGCACTCTTCTCACCTCACTCAAGTGTTTAGGGATATATGACAATTCGCTCAATTTCCTCAAGGAAAGTACCCTACCATAAGCTTGACTATTAACCAAAATCTCTACTTTATTAATGAAAACACATAAGAATCAAGAGGTCTTTCATTTTGGTTGTAATGGGGCCATGGGATTAATCGTTAGGTAGGGAAACCAAGAAAAGGAAAATTCAAGAAGGCTAATGAAAAATATCAAACAATGCAAAGCACGACAATCTTGTAAAATACTTTTTGGGGCTTTAAATTCACTTTTCCACCTTTCTTTCTTTTTTCATTTTATTTCTCACTTTCTTTTTCTCATCCCCTTCTCCATTTTTTTTTAAAACTTTTTCATCAATTTGGAGAAGGGGAGATTTACAATTCAAGAAAAACATTTATTTATTTTTCTTTCTTCTTCATCCCACAATTTTTCAAACTACTATTTTCCCCTTTTTCCAATACTTTAAAAGGTGTCATACCATACATCATTCATCAAAATCAGTCAAGGTACCAAGAAAAGCATTTTATTCTATTTGGCTCAAAATTGGGCAACTAAGGGGTTGCATTTAATCAGTCAAAGCTCAGAAGGTCAGAAAAATACCTAATGCCTCAATCATTTTCAAATATGTTTTCAAAATTTTCTAAGTTTCAAAACGGTTTCAAGTCAAGTTCTAGAGAATACAGTCCAAGAGGAAGAAAACACTCAATCACAAAGAATGGGGTAAATTTAGTGAGTACTCCTTTTAGGCTAAAAAATCTCACATTTAGTAGTTTAAAATCAATGAGAAACACAGATTCAAGGAACCACATGCTAATTAACAACCATCAAAAGATTATCTTTAGCATTTAAAATATATTTATTTTTTTAGCCTATCACAAGAATACAAAAATTGGGTCCAAAAAATGCACTGTCTCAATTCAATTGGCACAAAATTCTCACAATAGGATGCAATTTCTAAACAAGGGGCAATCTAATTATGTGATCATGCAAAACTACACATGAATGCAATATGAAGAATACAGTATGCAAAAATAATACCCCTACCTCAAGCTTAAAAATTTACATTGTCCCCAATGTAAATAATCAAGTCGGATAGAAAATAAAAATGGAACAACTCACCTAGGTGGTGTTGGGTGCTGCGTGAATTGACCAGAGAGTGAGGGTGAATTTTTAAAAAACAAAAACTGCAACAGGGCGCGTCATGGTCGTGACCATATTCACGGCTGGGCCGCGATCGATTCTGGTTGTGTGGTCCTTTCCGCATCACTCTCGTGATGGCAATCACGGCTGGGCCGTGACCTCTTCTGGTTCGTCTGATGGGCCTAATTACGGCCATAACACTAGTCACGGCCAGGCCGTGATCTTCACTGCCCTTCACTTTTTAAAAAAAAAATAGTGTCACGGCCATGAACATTGTCATGGCTGCCCGTGATCATCTCTGACTTCCTTTTTCATGTCTTTTTGCTCTTTATGCCTTCCAACCTGGAAACATACTTGGCAAAACCATCAATTGTTGATCTTTCTCCTCTGATCTTCTCAAATTATTGAAAACAAAAATTCAAAAACTAAACAGCAAGGGAAAGAAAGCTTGGGTTGCCTCCCAAGAAGCGCTTATTTATGGTCTTAAGCTTGACCATAGTCCCTTCAATCAACTAGGATCAGCTGGGCTTGGAAGTGAAAGAACACCTCTCTTCCAAGGAAGTCCTTCAAAGAGCCTATATTGTTCATATGGCTACATGCGCTTTCGCTTTGCTCTTTTCACTCTAAGTCTCATAGCCTTACTTCCTCCCGGCGGAAGTTTTAACTCCACATGTTGAGCAACTACTGGTTCATCTTTATTCGGTGCATCATTTGTCATGCAAAGTTTGGGAGTTGCTTCCATGTTAAGCTCTTCCTTCACCTCCAGAAGCATTATCTTAATCCTGCACACATGATTCTCAAAAGGAGGGTTGTTATATGAGTTAGTCAAATCAAAATCCACCCTACCTTCATCTACATTCAAAGAGAGCTTACCATTTTTTACATCTATTATTGCTCCAGCTGTGGCCAAGAATGGCCTTCCAAGAATGATAGGGAATTTAGAATTCCCGTTCATATCTAACACCATGAAATCAGTAGGAATGAAAAATTTCCCTACCTTTATGGGGACATTCTCTAGTATGCCTAGAGGGTTTTAGTTGAGCCATCCGCAAATTGTAAAGAGAACTTGGATGGACTCAATTCCTTGGTTCCTAACCTCTCAAAGATGGTAAGTGGCATCAAACTCGCACTAGCCCCTCAGTTACATAAGGCATGGTCTATTTTAACTTCTCCAATTGAGCAAGCAATAGAGAAACGTTCTGGATCTTTTAGTTTATGAGGCATATTAGTTTTTATCATTTCATCACGCTCCTCGACTAAGCTCTTAGTCTTTTTTTCTACTTGCTTTTTCCTGACTAGCCTTTGTGGGAAAGGTATTGGGGGTTGGTAAGGTGGTGGAGGGACGTACTTTGGTTCCATCTCTTCTTGTTCACTCATGTCCACTTCATATTCCACATCCTTTTCAACTACCCCAAGCTTATCATCCCTCAAGTATATAGCATTACATTGCTCACTGGGATTAACTTCGGGTTGTCCCGGAAAAGTACCCTTAGTCCTAGAAGATGTACTAGCTTGTTGGGCAATTTGTGTCTCTAGCATCTTATTGTGAATAGCTAAGTTATCTACCTTAGAAGCTAGTTCCTTAATGGCTTCACCCATAGCCCTACCATGTTGCCTAAACTCTTCATTTTGCTTTGTTTGAGTTTCAACAAAATTTTCCAAAAGAGACTCAAGTTTAGAATTTTTGTACCTGAGGATACCCCGATGCGGGTTTCATATTACCTTGGCCTTCTTGGAATTCGTGGTTCAACGTGTTGTTGTAGTTCTGGTAAGAGAGATAAGGTCTATTCTTCCTTCCTTAGTTGTAAGAGTTTGGGGGAACATAGTTTGGCAACTTCGGGTTCTGTCATAAAAATTATGGCATGAATTCACTTGTTCACCCGAAGCGCCTTTTGCAGGAGCACTACCATGTGAGCACTCCATGAAGTCATGTTCCTGCAGTCCACAATCTCACAAGTAACATTAGTAGCACCTATTGAACTCACATTAGCTTTTTCAAGCTTATCAAAGCGCTTACTCAATGAATCAAATTTAGACAATATCAATTTCGTACCACCTACATCTAACTTACCTCCCGAAAGCTTTTTCGGGTTATTACCTCTTTCTGAACCCCATTGGTGATAGTTGGTGGCTACACTTTCAATGATATTGAACGCTTCAGTCAGTGGTCTATTCATCAATGCTCCACCAGCTGCGGAGTCAGGTGACACCTTCGAAGAGTAATCCAATCCGTTGTAGAAAGTATGCACTAACAACCACTTCTCGAGCCCATGATGTGGGCAACACTCTAGCAATCCCTTGTAACGATCCCATGCCTCAGATAAGCATTCTCCATCCTTTTGGAAGAAGCCGGTGATCTGAGTTCGTAGGTAAGCAGTCTTGGATGGTGGAAAGAATTTTTCCAAGAATGCCTACTCCAGTTGGTCCCATGTTGACAAAGTATTAGCAGGCACTGACTTCAACCAAGCTCTTGCCCTTCCAGTCAGAGAGGAGGGGAATAACCTCAAGCGAATAGCATCAACCGAGGCACCTTGAATTTTTATTGCATCGGTGAATTCCAAGAATGTCTCCACATGATCAGTCGGGTCTTCCGAGGGTAATCCCATGCCTCAGATAAGCATTCTCCATCCTTTTGGAAGAAGCCGGTGATCTGAGTTCGTAGGTAAGCAGTCTTGGATGGTGGAAAGAATTTTTCCAAGAATGCCTACTCCAGTTGGTCCCATGTTGACAAAGTATTAGCAGGCACTGACTTCAACCAAGCTCTTGCCCTTCCAGTCAGAGAGGAGGGGAATAACCTCAAGCGAATAGCATCAACCGAGGCACCTTGAATTTTTATTGCATCGGTGAATTCCAAGAATGTCTCCACATGATCAGTCGGGTCTTCCGAGGGTAATCCTCCAAACTGATATTGCCTAATCATGCCAATTAACTGGGATTGTATAGTGTAGTTCTCCACCTCAATTTCTGGTCTAGCAATCCCAGTTCGTAAACCCCTAGCATTTGGGGATGCGTAGTCCTTAAGTGGTTTGGTATCCGGTTGATTGGCCATGAGTGTAATGGGGATCAACTTTTCTCTCGCTCTTTGTCTTTTTTAGTCTTCTACGTCTATAAAATGTGCTTTCGATCTCGGGATCAACTTCAATAAGAGATCCAAGACTTTAGGATCTTCGCATAAAAGAAAAAAATCACCTGCAAAGAGAGAAATAGATACACCAAAAAAAGAGAAAAAATATTTATAAAAATCAATTTAAAAATTAAATTGGTATTCAAGAAAGCACATTCCCCGACAACGGCACCCAAAACTTGATAGCGTGAATCTGCAAGTGTACGGCTTCGACGTCAAGTAATAAAAAGATCGAACCCACAAGACCGTGATCTTGAACAACAATATTAATTATTAAATCAATTAAACTAAACAAGGAAAGATTTGGTTTTTGAATTTAAAATTAAGTAACAAATCAATTATTAAAAATCGCAATCAAACAGAATCAGAAAGTAAATCAATCGGTTGTTTTTCAAATCAAAGGAGATTTCCAGGAATTGGGTTACCAACAAGACTGCTTATGCTACTAAATCGACTACTCCTCTTGTTAGTTATCAAAATGCTTTGAAGGTGAATTTATCCTAATAAAGTTAATGTTCCCTCTCGAGATAGAAGAACCGTGTCCAATTAAACCAACCCTTACTCTCGTGGTAATTGTATTTAAATTGAACCCATTAAGGTTTGTGATAATTCAATGAACCCTCGAAGGACCGCTTCTAACTCTCGTGATTTAAGTCCTAAGTTTAATTCTTATGGATCCAATACCTAGGTTCACTTCTCAGTTCCTCCCTAGAATATCTAAGACATGCAAATAGGTGATCAATCAATTCACATGGATGAAGCACAATAAGAACCAAATCTAAAGCAAATTGAAATTAACAAAAGGGAAAACATCAATTCATAACATAAAACAAGTCTTGGGCATAGCCGCAATTCCTAGAAATAAAACGACTACTCAAGCATTGCCATGGTCATAGCAATCTTGATTAACAAGAACATAAAAATCCTAAGAGAAGAGAAGAAATTGGAGAAGAAGAGGAATCCTAAATTAAGCCTAAGGTAGCAGCCAAGATCTCCCTATTTTCGAGCCTAATTGTCCTATTTATAATGTAGGTTAACTTGGGATTAAAGCTATTACAAATCAGATCAAAACAGAAAATCAGAATCTCAAAATTAACGCGTCACGGCCGTGATGCCTGTCACGGGCAGGCCGTGACAGGTTCTGACTTGTTGAATTCTTGCTCTGGTAGGCTGTCACGGCCGTGATGGCTGTCACGGCCAAGCCGTGATGTCTTCTGACTCAGGCGCTCCTCTTTTTCGTCTGTCTGGCATGATCATGGCCGTGATAGTTGTCACACCCAGGCCGTGATGGTCCCTGGTTTGCTCATTTTCCTTGCTTTTCAAGCTCCATCTTCGTGCAAACTCCGAATCAACTGAATTTGATCATTTTAATCATGAATTCCTGTACACAAACATCACAGAACCACCTCACCCGTTCCAAAGGTAAAAACTAACAAATATCAAAATAAAAATGCCTAATCTACATGAAAATGCATGCAAAATGATGAAGAAGTATGAGGTGAAATCACACTCATCATAGAGTTAAACAATTCGGTTGCAAAATCAAAGGAATGTTTTGCAAGGATCGGCCGAGAGAGAGTGGAGCCGAGGAAGAAGCGGTAAAACTCTTATGGGTCAAAGGAATGAATTCTGGAAAGTAAAGAATTATCCTGAGCTGAAGAAACCAGAGAGGTCCTGCTACATTATCTAGTTTCTCATTGTTTCGGAGTCTGGTTACCATAGTGAAAAGGGTCTTGTACAAAAAGAAAAGGAAGAGGGTACCTAAAGCTAAAGGTTTGCCAGAAGTAACAAGAGAAACTAAGTGGGAAATCTCTAAGACCACGGCAACTGAGCTAGAGCAAATAAAATATTTACAGAATCAATAAAGGAGGAAAGCTTGGTGTTCACAATCAGAGACTTGGTGAGAGGTTTTAGCATTAGCGGACAAAAAATTGGAATATGAAGAGGTTCTTTTTGAGAAGTTTACCTTCAAGGCTGGATAAGAGAGTTCAAACAGAGAGTTCACATCTTCCCCAATTACTAGAAGGCCAGTAATGGCTCCCACGTCTAGCAAAGTAGGGCTCATGATACTCGAGGGGAAAAATAAAGCTGTTCACAGAGGTAGACCAAAATCCGAGGAAGCTGAACAATAGGTCAAGGTTCAGAGGAATATCATGTTGAGAAAGCATGGTGATGTCATAAATTCCCCATGCTTTCCAGTCTTTTCCTTTGCTAGCTGAAACCCGTTTTAACCATTCGGTATACGAAAGAGTCGGGCGAGGCCAAGTCCGAAGGTCATTAGGGCACTTAATGATAGAATACCAGCTGGAGCTCAAAATGTTTAGGGTACAGGTGACGATCAAGGAATATTTTGCCCTCGTAAATATCTGAAGTGCATGGGGTTAAGGTAAACGAATTCATGAGGGGAGTAAGAACAGGGGAACCAGCATCTTTTTCTTGGTTGAAAGGTTGTTGAACACTGAAATCTGAATTGGTGGAAGATGATGAAGAATCATCATCTCCATAAGAGTGGGTTTTGTTTTCAGAATCGGATATGTCAGACATGATGAAAGTAGTGGAAAGAGTAAGCCGGAAAGGCTAATTTGCTAGATGCTTTGGAGAAAAAAAAATGGCAAAAGTAAATCGACTAAGGAAAGTTTCGGCTGAACTTATAAGTGGCAAGTAGGGAAATGGCAAAGGTTTTTGACTGTTTTATATTTTTAAATAAAATTATGTTCAGCCAAAAATTTCTCGCATTAAAGGATAAATGGTTGAATTGAGGAATATTGAAGTGGGCACGACGCTCAAGAAAAATTAGTTGCATTTCATCAGCTTCTTGACATCAGCTGAGAAATGTAAGGGGGCAATTGTTATCACCCAAAATAAATTCTAAGTGAGCAGGCCGAGATAATGGCTAGCTGAGGGTGGTTAGCTAAGGACAAAAATAGTTGATGGAGAAAGGAGCACATTCGGCGAAGAGATGGGTTGGGCCTTGTTGATGGGCCAGGTTTGAAGGGCAAAACGGGCTAAAGCATAACGGGTCACGAGCTGCTAGAAGGAGCCAAGAGACTTAGGAACGTGCAAGTGTAAAGATCGGGAAGCTGTTACCAGCAGATGCCACAAAACATGCCGAGAAAATAGGAGTTGAGCTGTTGAGGGGTAGCCGTTGTGGCTATAGCGGTTAAGAAATGTGGGCAGCTGAGTTGAGGATAGTTGCATATATTTAGGAGGTTTAACCAATTAGAAAACGGTTATTGATGGTTAGGCTTAGCCTGCAAATACCTATTGTACTTACTGTTAAAGACACACGACAAAATCCAATACAAATTTTAAGATTTGCTTATTTCCACCTGCCTTTACTTTCAGCTCTTTATCAATTCTGCTTTTACTTAGTGTCATTTATTTCACACAAGCTTATTTCCTAGCCGATTGAGTACATATTCCATAGTTCTTAGCTTTCTCTTGTTCATCTTGGTACCAAACGCTTTCTTTAGTGAGTTTGGGAACCCTTTGCTAGAAGTTGGATTTTACTTCTAGTTCAAATCGCCTGACCCTTATTAAAATCCATACGTGATTCTTGGCTGATAATTTATTTTTCACGTTAAACAGAAAGCAAGGACACATGCAGCGTAAGAAAGCAAGGACACATGCGGCAAGCACAAAGATATGACACCATAACACATGCAGCTGCAGGAAGAAATAAAAGTGTTTTCAATTTACCATCATATATCCTAGCTTGTTCCAAAACAACATTTTTGAATAAAGAAAAGCTTTTTTGAAACTTAAGCTATTGACCCAAGCATGAGCATCTTCTTACAAAATAACTTTTTTTCAAAAAAAAAAAGAAAGAAAAAGAAAAAGAAAAAAGCTGAAACTCAAAAAACAATCTTTTCCAAACACCCTCTTAGTGATTTGTCTATACTCTTAACATTTTAAACAGGAACTGCCACTAGAGAAGATAAGTCTTTTGCAGGCCAACCGGGGCAGCTAGGAGCACACAGCTTCTACAATGTTGTTCAATTATACATTTTTGGGATTTGGATTCTCTACCTTTCGTGTCAGTAAGATAAAGTGACTTCCTTTCAAAGATCTGCTGTTTTGCCCCGCTGATTTTTGTCATGCGGATCACCACGTTGTAAGAGGAAAGCCACTCTACATTTGTCATGCGAAAGGTAAAGGATCCAGAACCACATTTTTCCTGCTAATGGGACGGGAATTTAAGTACTGAAAAAGATGTTTTTGGCAAAATATTTGTGCCAAAACTGGTGCACAAAATTCTATGATTGGCTTCAATTTATATATTGCACAAGATCCTTTTTTGATAACATGATGGGATCACAAGATGACGTGACCATTTGTAAACCTGTTTCCTCATCTGCCCATTTAGAAGAGAAATCTTGCATGGAAACACCTACAAATTTATAAGTCTATCAGTATTTTCAGTTTTAGTTACAAAAAAATAAAAAAGAAAGATACAGTTGTAAGTGAAAAAGTGATAATTGATCTATTTAGGAGATCAATTTTTATTTTCCATCAGGGAGTAAGGCACTGATTTTATCTCAACTGTAGTCACTACAACGAACTGGTGATAGCCTGATAAGTGCGGGGGTGTGGGATAGGGATTTCCTTGATACGGAGGACAATGAAGAAACATACTAAGAAATTAGAGAGGGAAACTTGGGTTAATTTTCTGCTTATCATGCATCAATGAAATACAAGGCTATATAACAGTGGCAATAATAGAAAGGAAATGCACAAATGCAACAATAAAATGCTAACAAATTCCTAACATATGGATTCTAATTCTAAAATATGTTGAGTCAGTACATAAGATTTCTAACAAACATATTCTAGAATCTAGATGAGTCACTATGTGCTACTAAAATTGGGCTTCCTAATGACTCTTTTGGGCCTGATGTTACTATCACTTGCTAATGGCCCAATTCTTCGGTCCTTGCTCTATCAACTTGCCAGATAACCTTTAGCACCAATTTTGGCTACTGTTTGGTTGGTCTAGGATTTTTTAAGTTTCACTCAATTTATGCTATGCTACTCCTAATTTAGTACTTCCCCTTAAACTTCATAGTTCCTACAATTGGTTCTACGCTCCAGTGGTAGCCATGAGCACGGTTGAGGTGAGTGACCGTTTAGGGCCCCATTTTTTTGGGGCACCAAATTGTAGGTAAAATTTTATATAGTATATATAAATATTAAAAAAAAATTATATAATTGATTTTCTACCAATAAAAAATAATAATTTCCAAAAAAAAACAACCAAACCTGGAGTCTACTGAGGAGTCTTTTAGGATCCATTATTTTTTATACATTGTAGATTAAGCAGTTGACTCCCTTAATTGAAGATTTAAGCAGTATAACACATATCAGAAGATTTTTGGTTTTTTTGTTTAGTATTAAAAGGCTTGTGTCATTCTCTGATAAGGACTTGAAATTATGTTGCAAACATCTTGAATCTTATCTAAAACATTATAATTCTCATGATCTTGATGGAGAAATTTTATTTGAAGAATTCAAAGTCATCAGAGAGGTCTTAACAGTTGAATCAAAATCAAGCTTTATGATATTGAGTTCTTTGAAGATATTTAATTGTTTTCCTATACACAACTTATAGAATAATATTAACTATCAATGTTAATGTTGCATCAGCTTAGAGAAGTTTTTCTAATTTGAAATTGTTAAAATCTTATTTGCGATCTACTATGTCACAAGGTAGATTGAATAGTTTTGGTTTGATTTTTATTGAAAATGATTTTTTCAAAGAACCAAGATTATGAACGGGTTATTAATAATTTTGCAGCAAAAAACGCAAAGAGGATAATCTTCGAATGATTATGAGAGCACCATTTTCTCAGTTCGCCCAGGACACCAAAAATCTTAGAACCGAACCTGCTACTCTCCTCTTGTAATGCCATTTTGACGTCTTTGCCAGTATATTATTCAGTTGCACTAGGACTAGTCAGATCCAGCACGCTAGGGACGGGTTCAAAATCATTACAAATTTTTAAGCGAAGAGAAGAGTTTATTTTTATGTTAGGCAAATAAACAAAACTAGTCCAAGGAGGCCTAACAATTCAGTTTGATATGCATATGTTAATTGACAGAAGACTTACAAAAACAGCACTGATATTCGGACACCAGCCGTAGACACCAAATTGCGACACCAGGGTACTGTAGCGCTACTGTAGCGCTATAGTACGTTACTATAGCGCTACAGTATAGGTTTTTTTTTTTTTTTTTTTTACAAATTTTGACTTTTTTTATAAAAAAAAAAAATTAGTTTTTTTAAATACTAACATTTTTTTTAATCCAGTGCAAATATCTGGTTAATTCAATTCATTATATGGTTACTGAGTCATATAGAATGGTTGAACCATCAGAGTTACCGATTAACCACAGAATACACTGAATTAACCAACCATTTTCAAAGGATTAACCACGTGTTTTTGTTTTTAAAAAAAAGTCGAAATTTGTCCCAAAAAAAAAAGACCCATTAACCATATAATAAAATGAATTAACCAGAAATTTGCATGTGATTAATCAAATATTTACATGGTTGTGAAAAATGATTGTAAGCTTCAGGATAACCGATTAACCACAGAATACACTGAATTAACCAACCATTTTCAAAGGATTAACCACGTGTTTTGGTTTTAAAAAAAATCGAAATTTGTCCCAAAAAAAACCCATTAACCATATAATAAACTGAATTAACAAGATATTTGCACGTAATTAACCAAAAATATTAGTATTCAAAAAAACTAAATTTTTTATTTTTAAACAAAAAAGGCAAAATTTGAAAAAAAAAAAAAAAAAAAAAAAAAAAAAAAAGGCGCTACAGTAGCGCTACAGTGAATTAGTGTCGCGGGCTGGTGTCGCCCGCTGGTGTCAGAAAATCATTTCTGTACAAAAATGCTAACTTACAAGTTACAAGCAAACGAATTCAAGAACTTAATATAGTCACAGTATGTACCTAATACATTCTCAATCATGTAACATTCTACATGAAATAAAAAGTTGACAGTTACATACCCAAAGACTGTCAAAGCTCTTTCTTGTAAGTGTAACCAACAAAGTTTAGATCCTCGGGCATCTGCAGGAATAAGGAGAAGTAGCAACATCAGAATATGGTAGAATTTTTTTTATAACAAAGTTCTATGATCAGAAAAGATAAACAAATAATTTTTTTTTAATGGCATACTTAATGGATTATTCTAAATAAAAGATAAATATCTCCCCCACCCCCAATCAGAAAGTGTCAGCTGGATCAAATCCCACCTTGAGCAAGGACAGCGAGGAAGTGGGTTTTGAGAAGATATCATCCTTTTTGTAACCCACACCAATGCACCAAATAAAAAAAGAAAACAAAAATGAACCACATTGATAAATTTACAACAAATAGTAGGCAAGGTCAAGGAGGATAGTATTTCAAAAACAAGAATGATCAAGCACCACACCTTTCTCTTCATTGTATTTTGAAGATCTAGACACATTAAAATAAAATTTTCCAGCTTTCGAGGACCACCAAATACACAAATTCTTAAATTGGCTTAAGCAAATATTAATAGGATATCAAACAAAGTATAACAACTTATTGTATATATTCTTTACAAATAAGGCCCAACATAATTTGCTTTTCCGAAAATATATATAGTTTCATTATCACCATTTGGATGCCATGCAAGTAAAGAAGCTTGTTGACAACAACCCAAGTAATTTTGGCTATACTATAAACAATCTAACTTTTTAGCCCATCGCATACACACAAGAAAAGAGTCGTGATACCATGACACATTTTCTTACATCATACGGTTTTACACCGTATAGTGCCGCACTGTGCGGTACTGTAGCTATACTGTGCGGCACTGTAGCGAATCTTTTTTTTTTAATTTTTTATAAAAAAAAATTATTTATAAAAAAACCCATTAACCAGATAATGAACTGAATTCACCAGATATTTGTACATGATTTACCACTTAACGAAAATTTTTATTTCTCAAAAAAACTTATTCACCAGATAATGAATTGAATTCACCAGATATTTGTACATGATTCACCAGATATTTGCACATACTTAACCAAAAAATTTATTTTATTTGTACATGATTTACCAGATATTTGCACATACTTAACCAAAAAATTTATTTCTCAAAAAAACTCATTCACCAGATATTGAACTGAATTCACTAGATATTTGTACATGATTCATCAATTAACGAAAAATTTTATTTCTAAAAAATACCCATTCACCAGATAATGAACTGAATTCACCAAATATTTGTACATGATTCACCAGATATTTGCACATACTTAAAGAAAAATTTTATCTCAAGAAAACCCATTCACCAAATAATGAATTGAATTCACCAGATATTTGTACATACTTAACCAAAAAATTTATTTCTCAAAAAAACTCATTTACCAGATAATGAACTGAATTCACCAGATATTTATACATGATTCACCAGATATTTGCACATACTTAACCAAAAATTTTATTTCTCAAAAAATAAAAATAAAAACAAAAACAAAAAAATTATTTTAAAAAAGAAAAGAAAAAGAAAAAAAGAAGTTATGGTGCAGCTACAGTGCCGTACAGTGCGACACTATACGGTGTAAACCGTATTGATGTAAAAAAAAAAGTGTCATGGAATCATTATTCCAAGAAAACAATAATGTATTTCAAGAAAAATTACGAGTGTAGCATGGTGTTATTCTATGAAAACAGAGCACATCATTTTTATAGTCTTCATATATAGTATAATAAAGGACAAAACCAGGGCAGGTTCTACGGTGAGCGATGAGAGAATATCTCTCACTGTGAGAGACCAGTTTAGACCGTTCGATTTTGGCATTAATAATCGGACGACTGTGATGTGTTAAGGGGAACCGGTAAGTTGTTTTTGTTGGAATTTGCATATCAGCCCCTATTGTGAATAGTGAGTAAAGGGACATTAGATTTCCGTATTCTGACATTTACATTGGGAGATGGGGAGGGGAGAGGTGGAAGGGCGTATTCCCGGCGGCGATTCAAAGACAAAGCCCACCATCTCGCAAGCCGCAGAGCGAGCGCCGCCGCTCGTTTAGCCATCTCGCAGTCCAAGTCCGTTGAGTGCTCGTCGTCATCGGCCATATCTCATCTGGTACGTTTTGTTTGTCATCTTTCTCATGTCTTTTTCCTCTTACTCTCATGACCCTTTCGATTTTTTTTTGTTTCATTTCTTTGATTATTAGGTTTGTTTTTGGGTTAGTTTTATGTCGTCTTCATCACATATTAGGTTTATTTGATTATTGGATTTTTTTTTTTCATTTCTTTGATTGTTAGGTTTGTTTGTGTTTGATTATTAGGTTTGTGCAGCTGCTGGAGAAAGTGAACAATGGTGTAAAGAGAAAGAGTAACATATGAAAGAGAAAATAAAGAGAAGCTGAAGCCCCTTTAGTGGTACATGACCTAGTTCCAACGATTCAATCGACTGAAACATTGTGAAGTTGGTTTATTGGAGTTATTTTTTAGGGGTTCAATGTGGGGTTAAGCGTTCAACCATGGTGAAACATCATAGTTTTTAGTCAAATGGAAGTTTGGTATGCTGCTATGGCGTTGAAATTGGTAAATGTATGGCGTGCAATGGTAAATTGTGGATCATCATAGTTGTGATTTTCTGATCTAGGGTTGTGGTTTAGAAGATTCAGAGACCCTCCTACAACATTGATGGGGGCTTACTCCAAAATGATATAGTGTGGAAGGAGAATAATTGGAGACAAGGGATTTCATAAATGTGTGATGAGGATGAAGCAAAGCATGGTGCAGTGGTGGGATTTGGTGAAGAATTGAACTTATTATCGTTTTTGATGTGGCGTCTATGTATTGCATGGTGGATACTGATGACTACATTTGCACATCAAGAAGGTTGAGACGCAATTTCTGGTGTCTATGTACACTTTGTGTTTATTTTTGTAGGTTCAGTTGTTTCAATGAATTGTGTATTTAAAAATATGAAGCGTATAAAAAAAAACAACATGGAGTCTGATTGAATGATGTTGGTCGTCCAAGATGCTTTATTGGGCAAGGAATTTGGTATGTGGATGTTGGCAGAAAAAAATTGAGTAATCTTATACCATGTTCTGCCATTTTAGTTGAAGTAACACGTATTTGGCATTGAGAATTTGCTGGTCATCCACCATGTTTTATTTGTAAGGGGTGTAAGACCCGAACCAATGACCCGACGAATCCGAAAAATCCAAACCATGATTTTTTTGGTGTTAGAGTCCGAATCGAACCGAAGCAAACCAATCCCGATGGTGATTAGTTCGGTTCTCGGGTTCAAGGATTCTAGAACCTAACCAAACCGAACCAATTACTATATTTTAAAATTTAATATTTATTATATATTAATATTTATATATATTTTAAATGTTTAATTTTTTTTTTGGTAAAAAAAAGTTTAATATTTATTATATTTAACTTTATATATTTTAATAATTTATATATTTTGAAATTTAATAATTTTCGGGTCTAAACCAAACCAAACTGAACCAACCCGTTCTTTATTACTTTGGTATATTTATATATATTTTGAAATTTAAAAATTTTCATGTTCTTGGTTGGTTTGGTTTGGTTCGAGTTTTATAGTTAAAAATTCTTTAAACAAAATCAAACCGAACCAAACTATTTTTTATTGGTTTGGATTTTTCTCCCACCTAAAACCGAACTAATCAGATCCGTTACACCTCTATTTATTTGGCAAGGAATTTTCCTCAAGTAAGCGGAAATTAATATAAAGGTTATTGCTAGGTAAAGTCTATTTACATTCGTGAGGCCCAATGTTTAAGTAGTTCAATCCGAATATAAAGACGAGTTATGCACTTGAATCCGATTCATGAGGTCCAATTTTAAGTACCCAAATTTTATGCACGTTTATATTTTATTCCTTTTTAGTTAAACCCTCTTATAGTAAAGGGGTGCATACACGCACTTAATATTTTCCATGTCATTTTAAGGTAAATTCATCAATTTGCACCACACGTATTTCATTCACACTGGTCATAATGGTGCATGTAGAGCATCACGCATGCATATTAATGGACGGTAAGAAAAATTATAATAAATATGAGATCTACTTGGCCCAATAGGACTCACTTGGCCTAATCAGACATACTTGACCCAATAGGGCTTATTAACTTGGTCCAATAAGACTCGGTTGGCCCAATAGGACTCACTTGGTCCAATGATACTCAGACAGTCCAATAAGACTCAGTTTGCCTAATAGGACTCGACTGACCCAATAGGATTCAGTTGGCCCAATTGAACTTACTTGGCGCAATAAGACTTAATTGACCTAATAGGACTAACTAGGTTCAATGTGACTCATTTGTCCAAATCCAATAAGCATCACTTGGCCCGATAAGATTAACTTGGCCCAATGAGACTTAATTGACCCAATAGGGCTCACTTGGTCCAATTGGACTCACCACTAGGCCCTAAGACTTAATTGGGTCGATAGGACTTAATTGGCCCAACAGGACTTGCTTGGTCCAATGAGACTCACCAGTCACCACTAGTCCTAATAGGCTTAGCCTGGTCCAATGAGTCTCGCTCGGCCCAATAGGACTGAATTGACCTAATAAGACTCACCACTTGACCCAATTAGACCTACTTGGCCGAGTATGACTCATTTTGCCCAATAGGACTCACCTAGCATAATAGGATTTAGTTGGCCCAATAGGCCCAATGAGACTCACAGAGCCTAACTTGACCCAATGAGACTTACTTTGCCCAATAGAACTTGGTCCAATCAGACTCACTTGTCCCAATAGAAATCTTGAAGGGATTTATTCTTATTTTTTTAATTTTTCTTACCAATGCTTCTTAAGATGCTTAGAAAGCACAACAGGAACATTCATATATAGAACGATATGCTTCTTAGGATAACATTAGTAAGAAAAATTAAAAATTAAAATAAATCCCTTCAAGATTTCTAGATGGCACAGGAGGAACTACAGGTGAGGAACGCTATGCTTATTAGGATAACATTACCAAGAAAAAAATTTAAAAAAAATTAACAATCTCTTTAAGATTCTTAGAAAGCATAACAGGAACATTCATATATAGAATGAGATGCTTCTTAGGATAACATTAGTAAGAAAAAAAAATTAAAAAAATAAAATAAAATAATTCCCTTGAAGATTTCTAGATGGCACAGGAGGAACGTCCAAATGAGGAACGTCATGCTTATTAGGATAACATTACCAAGAAAAAAAAAACAATCACTTTAAGATTCTTAGAAAGCGCAACATGAATTCATATATAGAATGAGATGCTTCTTAGGATAACACTAGTAAGAAAAATTAAAATAAATCCCTTCAAGATTTCTAGATGGCACAGGAGGAACATCCAGATGAGGAAAACTATACTTCTTAGGATAACATTAGCAAGAAAAAAAAAATTAACAATCTCGTTAAGATTCTCGGAAAGCACAATGGGATCATTCATATATAAAACGAGATGCTTCTTGGGAATCTTTATTATTAAAAGGAAGGTGGTGGCTGGGGTAGTTTTGTAAAATCACTTGGATCACTTGGATGGCTAAGGTGGTAGTTGGGGTAGTTTTGTAAACTCACTTGGAAGGCTACAACAGCTACAAAAGGCAATTCTCAATTGTTAAAAAAAAAAGGTTTTTGTCCCCCAACTCTTGGAATTCCTACTATCAATGGCTCTATTCCATAACAACTCCTACGAAGTCAGAATGGTAGGTATCCTCAATAGTAAAAAACCAAAACATATCTTCAGAGATAGAACCAAGTGACAAAGGGACGACGTGTGGTGGCTCTGGGCGGTTCTGGACGGCGCCATCTGGAAGTTAAGGTGGTGAATGGGGCAGTACTTTCAGCCTTTTAGGTCTAAACAACTTTCATCATTTCTCTTCTCTGAACCTCTCTCTCTTACAAGCACCATTTCTTTATTGTTCTCTATGACAATACTGACTACGTAAATCGGTAACTCAGTAATTTGCAGTTACTAGATCACAATTACTTTCTTTTTAAGATTTGTCATTAGCATTAAGTATTAGATGAAGTGAAGGTCACCTGGTGTTGTCTGAAAGGTGGATTGCACGAAGGAGCTGAGCTGCCGGCAGACGGTGAGAGGAGGTTTGAACTGACAGGTTGACTGTTTCCAAATACTTCTTTTTATACATTTAGAGATATGATACATGCTCACAAAACCCTGTCATTACGTTCTCAGAATTTCTAGGCTTCTTTGTTTCTTAAAATGTTCTTTTCTCATTTGTTTTCTTTAAATTTTAGGGCACAGCCTAAAGTGCAAAAAAAAAATATGCCACATTGGATATTTTTTTACCTATTCTTTTGTTGCAAGGAGCTGGGGTCTTATTTCCAGCATATAGATTAATAGAGAAAATAGTTCTTTTACTTTACAGTATAGATGTTCCTAGAAGAACATACTCATCTATATAGCATCAAAATCCCAGATTACTTTCGGTTCTTTCATCATGGGTCAAGGTATCAGTTTATATCTGATTGAAAACAACAAAAAAAAAATTTTAATTCTTTACTAAAAACAAAAAAAAAATTAATTCTTTACTGAACTTAGAAAAACTTAAAAAGTGTTACAGAACTAACATGGACAATTTGTCATTGGATATATACTTTCCCTCTCAACAGGTTGCTAGGTTGGTGGTCAATAGATGAAGGAAGTAGAGAGGAAGAACATACACTTTATTTGGCTGGGAGTTCTGGGACAGTACTCTACCCTATATCATGCCTATACGTGACAGATCTTCAGTGTTGGAGACCATTTCCAACCCTTACTTAGGGTCATGATTTATAATAAAAAAAATTGGATGAATGAGATCTATTACAGGCAACCTATCTCTCTGTCCTCCTCTTGCATCAATTTTTTTTCAATTGGATGGATGGGTATTATTCATAAAAAGAGGTATGAGGATACTCATTTTTTCAATAAGCGGTAGGGCAACAGGAATGGTTACAAAGACTGTTTGCGGGTTGGCCAGGAGCTGCATATAATCTGCTATTGTATATGTTGTCTAGCCATGTATGTAGTTTTTTATCTATGTTCCCATTTGTAACTCTGTCCATGATCTTATTATATTATCTGAATGCTTTGGAACCTTCTCACTGGGAATGTCTAATTAACTGCTATAACAATCTTTGTCTCTATTTTTTTTTATTGCGGGTATATCGGTTCATAGACAGATGTTATGTCAAAATTTCAAGTATGGCATACTTGCAAATTTTCAAGTATTACTGTAACATTACATCTAACAGGGCTAAGTATTATATGGATCCTCAGTTTTTCATTAAGCGGGATGGACATCTGGATTTGTTCTTTGATGGGGATTTTGAAAGTGCTCAAAATTCAACTGAGAAGCAGTTTTTAGACATCAAGTCAAAAAAAGTGTTACTGAACTAACATGGACAATTTGTCATTGGATATATACTTTCCCTCTCAACAGGTTGCTAGGTTCGTGGTCAATAGATGAAGGAAGTAGAGAGGAAGAACATACACTTTATTTGGCTGGGAGTTCTAGGACAGTACTCTACCCTATATCATGCCTATACATGACAGATCTTCAGTGTTGGAGACCATTTCCAACCTTTACTTAGGGCCTTGATTTATAATTAAAAAAATTGGATGAAAGAGATCTATTACAGGCAACCTATCTCTCTGTCCTCCTCTTGCATCAATCTTTTTTCAATTGGATGGATGGGTATTATTCATAAAAAGAGGTATGAGGATACTAATTTTTCAATAAGCGGTAGGGCAACAGGAATGGTTACAAAGACTATTTGCGGGTTGGCCAGGAGTTGCATATAATCTGCTATTGTATATGTTGCCTAGCAATGTATGTAGTTTTTTTTTTTATCTATGTTCTGATTTGTAACTCTATCCATGATCTTATTATATTATCTGAATGCTTTAGAACCTTCTCACTAGGAATGTCTAATTAACTGATATAACAATCTCTGTCTCTTTTTTTTTTTTTTATTACTGGTGTATCGGTTCATAGACAGATGTTATGTCAAATTTTCAAGTATGGCATACTCGCAAATTTTCAAGTATTACTGTAACATTACATCTAATAGGGCTAAGTATTATATGGATCCTCGGTTTTTCATTAAGCGGATTGGACATCTGGATTTGTTCTTTGATGGGGATTTTGAAAGTGCTCAAAATTCAACTGAGAAGCAGTTTTTAGACATCAAGTCAAATACAAATACCAAATTATCTTTTGTTTAACTCATTGGATGTATGTTTCTGCTATGCAAATATGTTTTCTGCAATTCATCCACCATGTTTATGGATTGAGTGTTGAGTAAATGTGTTGGTCTGTATGTGTTTATGGTATAAATTTCGTTTTGATTGGGCTTTTAAGATTGTGCTAATTGCCATTTACTTTCAAACGGGCAGAATTAATTTGCTATTGTTAAATGCTATGGAGGATTATTTCAGTTATTATAGCATCTGATTGGAATTTGGAAGAGATTTAATTTTAATTAGCCTATCTTCATTGCATTAATTAATCGGCATTCAGTTACAAATGGAGAGGCATCTTGAGTAATTTGTGCCTTCATAAATTAAACTAAATCATCATGAGTAATTCAGTTACAAATGCAGAGGTATCTTGAATATTAAATTCATTTTATTTCAATTTAATAACTTTTTGGGTGGTGGGTGTTGTGGACAGCTAGAGAATAAATGGACAGTTTCGGCACATGTCATGTGTCAAACATTTTTAGAGAGGGTTTAGTTCCTTCTAAGTTGTCCATGATTTTAGTTGTGCTTCATATTACACGATATTATTGATTGGCCTAAGGAAAAATGGGAAAAAAGATGGCAGAGGGGTTATGAATTAGGCTAACAGTGATATTTTTTATGGTTTTTGGTTAGATGGTCTAATAAGGCAGGCATCGATCAGGAGTTTATATATTTGCACATATAGGGAAGGGGGGTTTATATTGGGACATAGATTGAGGGCCTGAAGGATGGAAAAGGTACATTGTATCGTGCTGGTAGTAAACATTCATCCCTAAAGAAGTGGTTCTCTTTATTACAACCATCTTTTTTTTAAAAAAAAAAAAATCAAACATTCAAATTTTAATAATTTTAACTGTTGTTAGGATTTCTTTACAAAGGTTTCTCACACAAAATATAAATTAGTTCAAAATATAAAAATAATTTGTTTTAAAATTGGGTTTTTCTATCATGTGTAAATTTACACAGGCTAAGATGTATTAATTACACGCTTTACATTAATTTTCACTTACCTATAACCCCTTTCATTAACTTTAAATTTCTCAATGTGCAATTACATTGTATTAACAATAATTTTTTTAATTTTCAAATAATTTTTTTTATCTATCAATTACTTTTATCCATGTTACAAATTCTAATAGAATCATTTTTGTTTTCCTATTTTAAAAGTCATTTATACCTTTCAATTTATATGATTATTCCTTTTTGCTAAATGTGTTTTTTGATGTTGGAATACTTTTCATTAACAACCATATTTATTTTAAATCAAACATTGACAGTCTCTTAAACATATACGAACTAATCTACTACAACCTCTTTTCTCACATGGATATGGTTGTATGTCGTAACGTCAAGCCTTACCAATCATCGTATGCATTGAAGATAATGCGACAATGATCGACACATTTTCAACACTACTTCAAATATTATTTATAAAAAAGTCTTTCAAAATTTAAGCTACGAAGATTACTCTTAAATAATTATATTTGTTGCTTATTTTGGTTTATATTGCTCTTATTAGTTCTCTTTATCTTTTACAGAAAATTCAACAAGGTTTTACACATTTTAAATTATTTAAAAATGAAAATTCAAAATCCTTGAAGGTATATATGTGTTAAATGTTGCCCCTTTTATAAAAAAAAAAAAATTAACTAAATCAACTTTTTTCTATATTTTCTACACTAAATACAACTAATACATAAAATCGTTATTAAATTAATTATGCATATATTTTGAATTTAATCATAAATCATATTATTCATAAACTCATAAGTATCACGTGCATCGCACGGGTACAAGTACTAGTTAGGATAACATTAGTAAGGAAAAAAAAAAAGATCCAATGAAGATTCTAAGAAGGCACACGAGAAACATCCATGTGAGAAACGTCGTGTTTCTTAGTTGTACCAGAGTCTAAAGCTTCTTTGTAGTACTACCATTATGAGATACAAGGTTTCTTTTAAATATTTGGCATTCTGATTTTTTGATCCTTATATGTGAGAAACTCTAACAAAGTCTGACTTGAGGGGACAACTCACGAAAGTCTTGAGTTACCTTAGAAAAATCCAAACTTCAGAGAACACTTCATACAATTTCATCAGAAGAGTGAAGTTAGGTCATTAAACACATGGAATTTCTTCATAAAGACAGAGGCCTTAGGAACTCATTACACAGGAGAGACAACTTCAATAAATGTGTCAGGATTATTCATTAGACGAGTGTTTCTCGGACTTTGACATTTTAACTTAGAGCAGACATGTGAATTTAATTATCTTTGAAAATAATAATCTGGACACTAAGTTGACAGGTTAATAAATAACAATTTGTTCAATTAAATCATTGAACAAATGTTTAGTAATTCTCCATCATATATAGTTTACAAATTAATATCCTCCTTAACTCTAATTTAAAATTTTATTAATAACTACAACAACAAACATTATTACAAGAGGATGTTATAATTTTAAATTATAATATCCATGAATTATTTTAAATTAAATAATATACCTACATGTTACCAAATTAAAAATACTAATATTATTATTAAATAATATACCTATATATATATATATATTAAATCTTATTATATATATATATATATATATATTAAATCTTATTTTTAAATTATTTAAACATTTTAATAACAGAAAATTCATTATTATAACAACAACATAATTTCTTATATAATCATAATCATAAAAATTTTCCACAATATATCATAATAATCATAAAAAATAAACATTATAAGTATTATTTAATTGGATTTTATATCCTAACCATAATGGACAGCAGCCCACTATTATTGTAACAAAAAAATCCATTCCTTTCTCAAATGGTGTGGCAGTGGATGGGCCTCTGGAAACGGCCCACTTTATTTAAATGTCTACACGCGAACTGGGCCTAACATAAGACACCATTTGCCCGACTCTTTGACCCGGTTTCACATAGCACCACTCAGGTTCTTCCCTACCCGGTTTTATTACCCCCAAAAAACCAGAGTCGGTGCCACTACAAGAAAAAAAGGTTTTAGCGAGGGCCAAAGGCTGTCGCAAAACTCAAAAATCCGTCGCAAAAGTACTGTTTGTGACGGATTTGCGACGGCTAAAAATCCGTCGCATATAGGCTCGTCGCAAATGTTTTGCGACGGCTTTTTGTTAATGACCGTCGCAAATTTGAGACGGCCTGACCGTCGCTAAATTCTTCAGATTTGCGAAGGCTTGGCCGTCGCAAAATGACCGTCGCAAATCACTATCTTTAGCGACGGATAGGCCGTCGCTAAATTCATCAGCTTTGTGGAGGCTAGGCCGTCGCAAAATTGGCCGTCACAAAACACTCACATTAGCGACGGCCAGGTCGTCTCAAATAACATACATTTAGCGACGGCTAGGCCGTCGCAAATTTCTGACATTAGCGACGGTCAGGCCGTCGCAAATCACCAGATTTTAAAATTAATTAATTTTTTAAATATTTTTTATTAATATTTAAATATGAATTAATTTTAATCAATTATTTAATATAAACTTTAGTAAACTTTTTTCTTAATTATAATTTTATACTATATAAATAAATAATAAATTAAAAGATAAATGAAATCGAATCATAACGAAACTTAAAAAACCAAATTATTTTAACAAAGTGTACGTACATAATTGTTTTGACAAAGTGCATCATACAAAATAACCATAAAGAATCTAATAATCCTCTCTATAACCCCTCAACAAGTCTGTAAAGGATCGACCCTCCTCATCATCAATCTGCTGATGACCCTCAGGCTGGGACGAAGGTGGCTGGGACGGCGGCTGAGGGGTGCTGTGAAGGTGCTGGTCCTGCTGCAACTGTGGCTGATAGGTGCTAGCTCCAAAACGCATCATCAGCTCTCTCTGTGTAGCTGCCATCGTATTTAACTGTTCCATAATCTGTCGATTGATCGCCTCCTGAGCTGCCAGTCTTTGCCGCATCTCGACCATCTCCGCAGACTCCTGAGACTGGCAGGTCCTACTAGACGATGCTCGACTCTGCTGAGTGAAGACGCTAGAGCACCCGCGTTGATAGTTGCTAGAGAGGTCTCCCATACCATAAATACGACCCTTTTTCTTACCGCCAGCAACCTCGACCCATGTCTGCAACTCCACTTGGGCTTCCACCTCTGGGTCAAGTGTGGTAGGGGAAGATGAGGCTGTCTGAGACCGAACCTGAGATATCTTAGCTTGATACTCCTCCTGTCATTAAAATTAACGCACATCATCATACAAAATGAACTTTGTTAATTATAAAATAAAAATAAATACCAATAAAGAGATGTGCAAATCACCTGAGTGCGTCTAGAGCGCTCATCTACATAGTCGCCGGTATCCTTCCTAGTATGAGTCCGTGCATGAAGCTCATTCGGCTTGGCGGGACGGCGTAAATCCCTAGACTGCACCAAAAAAAACTTGTTAATATTTAAGTTTAAACATTCTAAATATAAACGAAATTTAAATGAATTCATAAAATATGATAATGGAAGTTACAAGGCGTCGAGCATGCTCTGGATGACTGATGCTGCCGCCAGTGTGCAGGGTCCCACCCTTTTCCGAGGCCCTGTTGAGCTTGGCCTGGGAAGATAATTTCTTGAATGCAGGTGTAGCCCAATAAGCACATAGCTCCTCCCAAATGGGTGGGAAACACCAGTCTGGACGTTCTCCTTTTGACCGTTGTCTCTGCATCAACCTTGAAAGACATTTGCCAGCTTTGTGATGAAAATTTTGCTCAACTTGATCATGATGTTCTATTCTCCAAGCAGCCTTCTCCTGTAAATTTCGAGAATATAATGTTTTTTATGATAATAATAAATTAAAGAAATATTAAAAATAACTCAAAAATGGAACTAAATTCAAATGGACAAAATACCTTAAAAGCCGTAAAGAATCGAGCCAGATCTTCGTCCTGCAGCTCACCCCAATTTTTCCAGGCCCGATCAAATTGAGATGTGACCGCATATTTGACACAATCAGCGGATTTCCTCGACGGAAGGAACCTTATCAATAAAACATGGAGAACAATTAAATATACATACATATAAACTCAACAATAAGATAACATTATTTGAAAAGTTTCTTACCCTCTACCGATCGGGGTAATAATAACTCGACCGTCAGACATATACTCGACGATGTCCTCATCATCATCTGATATAGGCGATGTATATCCATGACTCTCCTCATCGTCCATGGGTAAATCCACTCCTGGTGCATTTGGCTGTCCAGAACTCTCTCCATGGGTGGTATAAGTCGGAAACGCTGGGGTGGGCATCACCGTGATGCCAATGGAGGTCTCCATGAACTGAGTAGATGGAGCATCAGGTCGGTAGGGAGGTGTCGGAACATAGTCAGGAGGCATAGGTGTGGGCGGTGGACGTGGTGTAGGAGCAACAGGTGGGGGTGGGGGTGCCATATCATGTGTAGGCAAATGTGTTGGCGGAGGGCGTGGTGGAGCAGATGTAGATGGGAGGGACACGAATCCTTCATCGACCATCCGTGTCACGATGCGGGGTCGACCACGACGGCGTGCCCCTCCAGTAGATGCCTTATTCTTTCCCTTATCAACCATGTCTATAGTGAAAAATGATACTAATAAAATAAAAATAATCTTTATCGTCACCAAAACACAAATTTGCACATGATGGAGATTGATGCTAATAATAATTAACTTAAAGTAACCAAAAACACAAATTTGCAAATAATGAAACATAATGCTAATAATAATTAACTTAAAAGTTATGATAATGGCAATACAACTTAATACAAAATATATCACTAAAATAAATAAGCTAATCATCATTATTCAGAATTTGAGCCAATGTCATAGTCAAAGTCATCTTCATCTTCTTCATCTTCATCCTCTTCCGTCGAGTCGGCTTCTTCAACATCTTCATCCGGAATGACTTGATTTGATGTGAAGATGGAGGCGTCCACTTCTTCCCCTACAACTTGTGTGTCTAGTAAACAAGGGATTGGTTCAACTTCAATTGCTTCATTTGCATGTGACATTTCATCCGTTTGATATGGCTCTTCCAACTCAGAAACATCCACTTCAATGCGACCCCTTGGTTTTGTCTTGATTGCAACACACCAACCTTGTTTGTCCCTATGCGTTGCTGGATAAGGAACATAGTATACTTGCCTCACATTATGTGCCATGATAAACGGATCAAAGAAGTGATATTTTCTTCTCATTTGGATGTCCACAATATTATATTTTTTATCCACTTTAGTGCCTTGACTAGATGGATCGAACCACTTACAATAAAACAACACTATTCTCTTAGGATAATCTAAATAACGATACGACAACTCATATATGTGTTGTATCACACCATAAAAGTCGTCTGCACCTCCGCCTGACTCACCCTTGACGTAAACACCACTATTTATTGTTGTTTTGTCTTCTGTCCATGATTGAGTATGAAATTTGTATCCATTCACAAAGTAAGTGTGCCATTCTTTGACAATTGTCAGAGGACCATCAGCCATGTTTCGTAAGTGTTGATTAATGACTGTAGGTGCCTCACTGTAAACCTATTCACAGAGTTGACAATAAGTTTTTTATCTGCATACATTTGAGTGAATAACAGAATGATAGATGGAATAATACTTACTTGTTGCTTAAACCATATGGGAAAATCTGCATGAGTGCGAGCAGATGCATCTCGGTTGCTTATGTTTTGAGATGACAAGAATGCACTGAACATATATGGATATAAGTTATGACAATTAACATATGCTATCGAAGGAATAAAAATTATAAACATATACGTACTCATGATATGGTTTAACCTCGGCACAATTGATCAATACATGAACATGAGCCGAGTTCCACTCTTCCTCCGTTAAATAATGTGTCAACTCCTTTCCAGAATGACGACCGGGAAGGCAAAAAACTGATAAGGTTCCGGGTAGTCTTCCACTTTCGTTTTCCATTTCATTCCTTCTAATTGTTGGCGACAAAACCATGTGTTTGAAATAATGAGAGCAGAAATGAGTTGTCTCACGATGCAAGTAAACGCACAGATCGAACCTTCAACCCTAGCCTTATTTTTCACCGAGCGTTTTGACTCGCCCATGAATCTATTGAAAAAATGATGATGTTATTATTAATTAACTAACATGCATGGAAAAGGCGTAAATAGTATAGATACTTATATTACCTTTCAAATGGATACATCCACCTATATTGAACTGGACCACCAAGTCTGGCTTCATATGCAAGATGAATTGGAAGATGCTCCATTGAATCAAAGAAGCCGGGGGGGAATATTCTCTCCAACTTGCACAGTATGAGTGGAATATTTTGTTCCATCCTGATCAGATCATCTTCCTTCAAAGTTGTAGAACACAAGTCCTTGAAGAATTGGCTTATTTCAGTGAGAGCATTTATTACATGGGGTGGAAGCGAACTGAAGGCGATGGGAAGTAAGCATTCCATAAACACATGACAATCATGGCTTTTCATCCCAAGCAACTTGCATCTGATAACATCGGCACATCTTGCCAAGTTGGAAGAATAACCATCAGGCATCCTGAGCTCCTTTATCCATTGACAAACTAACCTTGCTTCCTGGATAGTCAAAGTATAATTGGCCTTTGGCTTGTACATCTTCCCATTAGCCTGATGTCTCAGCTCCAAATCCGGTCGCCTGCAGTACAACTTTAAGTCCATTCTAGCCTTATCGTTGTCTTTGGTCTTGCCACGCACGTTCATCACAGTGTTGAAAATGTTGTCAAAGAAGTTTTTTTCAATGTGCATTACATCAAGATTGTGCCTCAATAAATTATCTTTCCAATATGGAAGATCCCAAAAAATACTTCTCTTTGTCCAATTATGCCACTGCCCGTAACCATCTAATCGGGAAACCCCGGCTTCAGTGACTTTTGGCAAGTCCCTGACTCTACTCCAAATCTGTTCTGGTGTCAACCTTGGAGGCGGTCCATCTGTTTCAACAACCCCCTTCCTAAAGGCGTTCTTATTCCTTCGAAATTGATGATCGTTCGGTAAGAACCTCCGATGAGAGTCAAACCAAGACGACTTGCCCCCGTACTTTAAGGTAAATGCCTTTGTATGCTCCATATAATGCGGGCATGCAAACTTCCCATGCGTCCCCCAGCCAGACAACATGCCATACGCAGGGAAGTCATTAATTGTCCACATCAACGCTGCCCTCATTATAAAATTTTGTTTCCGAGAAATGTCGTACGTCAAAACACCATTCCACAACCTCTTCAGATCATCAATCAAAGGCTGTAAGTATACATCAATGCCAGCCTTTGGATTAGACGGACCCGGAATCAGACAAGTCAAGAACATATATGGCTTTGACATACACATTTCAGGAGGAAGATTGTAAGGGGTAACAATAACGGGCCAACATGAATAAGGCGAGGCTGAGGCTTGGATATATGGGGTAAAGCCATCCGAGCATAACCCCAGTCGTACACTGCGAGGATCAGCTGCAAAATCCGGATGCACCCGATCAAAGTGCTTCCATGCTTCACCATCAGAAGGATGGCGTAACACTCCGGCTTTCCTCCTATTCTCATGGTGCCAAGTCATTTTTCCAGCAGTTTGCATCGATGCAAACATCCTCTGTAATCTAGGAATGATTGACAAGTAGAACATCGACTTTACCGGAACTGGTTTCAGATTACTTCTACTTCCGGTGCGCTGACGATACCTTGGTGCGTGACAAAATCTGCACGATACCAATGAGCCATCATTTCTGTCGAAATCATTATCGTAAAAGATCATGCATCCATTCTCACAACAGTCAATCCTCTTGGACTCCAATCCCAACTTGGACACTAACCTCTTCGCATCATAATAATTGTTGGGTAATCCTCCTTTGAAAGGCGTCCCGGCCAAAACCATTTTGGCAATGAAATCCAAGCCCAACTCGGGTATGTTCCAATTGGACTTGGCAGACAACAGTTGAACACACATCGATAACCTCGAGTCGGGGGACCCTTCCCACAAAGGCTTATTTGTCTCTGCTAGGAGATTATAAAATTTTTGCGCTTCAGGATTAGGGGGCTCTTCTGTATTATTTGACTCAAATGACCCGGGCATCATAAGAGCGTCACACACCATCTCCTGCATGGAAACAAAATGATCTTCATATCCAACTTCTGCACCACTACCTGAACCACCAGTGCAATTCTCGTCAATGCCAAAATTAAATTGCGGCATTTCTTCTCCATGGTTTGTCCAAATCCAGTAATTAGACCTGAACCCAACTTTATATAGGTGGAGCCTCACATCGTCTAAACTCTTAATCCGTGTACAGTCACACCTCACACAAGGACATCTAATCACCCCCCCATTGATATAGGTATCTTGCTGACTTGCCTTGGTAATAAATTCTTCAACACCATCTAAAAAAGATTGTTTCAACCCCCCTCTGCGTGGATAAACCCTATCATACATCCAAGTACGATTCGAAGGAACAAATTCCATCCTCTGCATTTGACCCAAAAAAAAAGATAACTATATTGAAAAACAAATATCCAAAAAACAACACATGAATGCTTCACCTCGCAGAACTGCTCCATTTGTTTATTTGGTATGGCCCTATCCCATTCAAGAAGAAACTTTTTCAGCACTAGTATATTAGTTACTCATTATTTCTCATGTCTCATATCTGATGACATTTCGGCAGCATTTCCCATTGGTCTCCAAGTACATGATAAATCAACTATGTACCCAGAGAACAAATGGTAATGCGTCAGACCGAATTTTCATCAAATATATCACATAAGAATTAATGAATAGCTATTATACTAGTAACAAAAAAGTTTTTCCTCAAACTGTCTCACTTGGACAATTCGAGGTCCAATATCAAGAGCTTGATGACTTGCAGGAGTACACGTGCTCTAAAATATTGCACCTCAAACGGGTAACTAAGGCTTTTCTCGACGATCAACTCATCTAAAATAAATGTAATTGCTCAAACTAACCCACACAATTTAGTAACTTAAAGTGCATAAGGATTGTAAGAGTTATGAAAAAAATTAATAGGATAAAACACAAAAATAACAATTTACACAATAAACCAATAATATTAAAATTATAGTTACACAATATTTAATTTTTTCTATGTCAACGCGTTTTGTTTAGTCGCTTCGCCCCTATGACCAATTTTCTCTGTTAAACTAAAATAATTAAAAATATAAAAATTAAATCATTTGAATGTCTTATAATATTTCAAAATTTGCAATTTTTAACAACATTATTTCAATGCTAAATTTATGTCCACACTCTGCTTAAACCTACATTTCATTTACAGCAAACACAGCATTTAGATTACACCAAGATTAATTATCTTAACATAGTCATATAATCACCTACTAATAATTATCCTAACGATCACCTGAGTTAACAAAAGATCAATTACAAATCTCTATTTATACTCTCTACCACAACAAAATCACATATATGAATTAAAAAAAAAAAAGGCAACATTTACCTCCAACAGTGGTGGTGCACACGGTGGTCAAGGAGGAAAAACAATAATGAAATAGTAGAGGAATCACAAATGGTTCTACAACATGAAAAAAATTACAAAAATAAAAAATTGTTAAAACAGAAATAAAAACTTTACAAAAATTGAACTACTTTATTTAAGTTTTGTCCTTAATGAAACTGCATTAAAAAAAATCAAGATCAGACTAAACAAGATCAAGACCCCAACAAATAAAAAAATCACAATTTTAAGCGAAAATGCAACTAGAAAGTTGCTGCTATTACTTTTTTGAGATTAAAAATAACTTATTATAGTGCGGATAATTACTTAGCTTTCATTTTATTACTTATTGTCACGACCCAAAAAAAGGATACGTGACCATATTTCAATGTATTCTAAAGAAATAATCCAAGGATGATCATATTTCTCAAGAATCATAACTTGTTTTACAATCCTTTCAACTTATGTCATATTCCCAATTTCATTTCAACAATGTTCTCATCCGGATCTATACATGATTCAGTTTAGCACCCTGGCCATAGTTTATTCCATATTCAATTATGATCACTCCTATTACAACACAAAGGCATTCATCATAGAGATAACCAACTCAAGTCACCAAGTCCTACTTAATAAAGCTAATCACAACAGAGCTATTGCATGTAACATCATGCCACACTCCAGACATACTCATCTAAATCACATATTACATATATCACCATGACTCATCACATCATCACGTTTTTGAAATTTGTAAACATCATTATGTCTCGTTGTCCCCAATGCATTTAATAAACATAATATCGCGCAACTGGGCATTACGTCTCGTTGTCCCCAGTGCAAATTCCAAAGGTCAATTCAAGCATCATATAGATTCCACAATTTACATCCCAAAACATATTTCCGAACTAATCAATTCACATTACTTCATGCATCAAGAAGATATTTGAATAGTCTAATTTCAACTGCTCAAACTTAACCTCTTGGGCGACAACATCCATCATAAAGTTCACACATAAAGCATTTCATACCATCCATCCATCCATATGAGATGATAACAGTTATTTCATAAATATAATTCAACGTATAAAATACTAACAAATAATTCAATCTATTCTAAAAAAAAAATCCAAGGATGATCATATTTCTCAAGAATTGCTCATTTACAAGTATAACTTGTTTTACAATCCTTTCAACTTATGTCATATTCTCAATTTCATTTCAACAATGTTCTCATCCGGATCTATACATGATTCAGTTCAACACCCTAGCCATAGTTTGTTCTATTGTCAATTATGATCACTCACATTACAACACAAAAGCATTCATCATAGAGATAACCAACTTAAGCCACCATGTCCTACTTAATAAAGCTAATCACAACAAAACTATTGCATGTAACAGAACAAACAATATATTCACTGGCCCTGAGATTATGGACTTTATCAACTCATTTGCTTGTATAGCAAAAGTCACAAAACTTAACTGTACCAACTCCCTGCTGTCCTAACAGAACAGCAGGCGAAAGATTTGCACGTATCTCAGGTTAGCGACCTCATATAGGTACAATGTTGGTGTCATTTGAAAGATAAGATCCAGGGCTATATTTTATTTAAATTTCATGAGTTACGGATCATCACATCATTCTCACAATTTCCTGGAACACAGATCTGTTTCTGTATGATCTTGTAGAATTCGGATTCTGAACAACCTATAGTTATGAGTGCATAACTCTATGTATATAGATCCAAATTGCATGCCGTCAACAAAATTTGAAACCTAAGACACACACCTTCACTATATAAGAAGTTCAGAATTTTTAGACTTACAAATAATTACAGTTTTCACTTTTAATTCGACCTATGTGCTGCAGAATCCATTCCGGACAGCCTGCATTCCGAGTTGCATATCTTAGGCTACCGAAGTCCTTTTAACTTGATTCCGGTGGCTAATTAAAGCTAAGACATAAAAGTTTATGTTGAACAAAATTCATAATTTTGGGTGAACACACGAATTTCCAGCAGGCGATTATGCAGAATCTTTTTCTGCTGCACTAGTTCTGGACAGCTTGAGTTTCAAAGCACACAATCTAAGCTGTAGGAAGCCAATTGGCTTGCTTCCAGTGACAGTCTAAAGCTAACAAATAATATTGTTTATTTCTAAAGTTTGACAATTTTCTAACATGTGAATACACATCTAAATCTAATAAATAATACACTGTTTTCCTTTTCATTTCGGACCCCACAATTTATTATATGAGACACGGTGTTGCAAAATCAACAGATATTGGAAGGAATAAGCAATGTACTGTCATAAATTATTGTAATTCAAACTAAATACAGAAAAACAGTAAAAACCAAAACAAAAGAAAAAAGGATCCAAAGGTTAGTTAGCCTTAAATTATCATTCATAATTTCTTTTTTATCAGCAATTGCTCCCAATTGATGATAGATTATTAAGCAGCATTGATTTTAAAAGCTAATGAATCTCAATGAACTTCTTCTTTTTTATCAGTGAATGGGAAGGTGAAAGTAATTACCTGGATTCTAGCACTGTGCTTTGATTCGTGAAACAGCAAGCTTCAACGTAGTTTTGCTGAGCTGAGAGGTTGAAATTGAAGTCTTGAACCAACGAAATTAAACTTGAGTGAGCCGTGTTATTACATCAGTGTGCAAAATAAACGCAGCACATAAATAAATAATGTTGAAGAAACGAAAATACCAAATCAGAATTGGAAATGGGATTGGGAATGGAGGATTCGAGGTTGGAGATTCGAGCTTCGAGAGCGTCACAGTTGGATCTGAAAATTGCACCGGAAATGTGGTGGGTATTTAGGACATATATTTAATTGCAGCTCACAGATCATAATAAAGCAAGATAAAGATATAGAATCCATAGTCAACAATTAAAATACTCATATAAAATAATAGTCTATTTGTTTAACAATGTTAGTCCTCAGAGCTAGAGTTTCTGAAGGCAGTGACTAACGTGCTGGGTTGACAGCATATGGAACAAAATGCCAAGGATGGTGTCCCCTAATGGAGCCAGGAGGTTTCATAGGGACACACCATACAGGTGCAAGTCCTATTTAGAAGATGAAAATTGAATTACAAGAATTATTGATCAAGAAATTCATGAATAAAAATGAACAATTGAGAAAATTACCACATTATTCAAGTTGAGAAAAGCATAAATGCCTAGACATGGAAACATTAACAGTTTTTAGAACATACTTGAAAACATTAACAAAACTCAACCACACATTCAAGTACGTGTTCATTTGAAACATTTAGCTCACATATTTCACCCTTTTTTCACAAGAGGGTGCTAGAAGATAGTACTAGGAACATAAGCTTCACCACCTATGCTGATACAACAAAACAGTGCAATACTTCTACACCTAAAGTGATACATTTTTTCAAGCACCAAAAAAGGTCTACCAGTCCCTTTTCTAGGAACATGCTTCTGATCCATGCCACCAATTAAAGATGTCCTTTAATCGATACTTTCCAATACGATCTAAACAGGATATAACTCTAAAAGAGTGTGTTTAATAGTAGCCATAGCCATACACACACATCAATTAACTCAGAAAGGAACAAAAGGACCGATTCAAAGCAATTTCATATACAAGTCAAAATGCAGCCAAAGATTACTTCTATTTTCAATTATTATTTTTTCAATTAGTGAGAAGTTGAACCTATACCTAGTCAAAATGCAGAAAAGAAAAAGAAGTGAACTGACACTACTCATATTGATGATGAAATGATGTTAATGCACCTTCAGTGTCACTTTTGGAATTACTGATATTTTGGAAGATCTATATGAATTGGTATTTTGAAAGTGCAGGAACAATTTTGAACAACTAAGATTTTTCATAATATTCCAGAACTGGACACATTCTCTTTACATCAAAACACTTAAAGAAGCAAGTAATTTCAGGGATCAGTTTAATTCACAAATTGCAGGGAATTGATACAGTACAAAGAAATTTCTGTTTGTTGTTTGTGCATCAACAATCATAAACCAATAGGCAGTGTGAGTCCTTACCAACATCATGAAGAGGTAGTGGCTGATCAGAGAGGTTCAACGCGGCGGAGAACGACGGACTTCTATTTCCTAGAACAAAGCACAATCAAAAAATGAGATTAAGGACTGGACAAGAAGAGGAAAGGTTCGAAAATGGTGGATAAACACCAATGGATGGCGGCCAGACTTCTTACCCGCGGTGGCTGTAAGGGTTGAGCGTGGTGGGAGGCGCGGCTCACGCGAGAGGCGGTGCGAGAGGTGGGTAGCGGTGGGAGGCGAGGGAGGCGGTGTGAGGGGTCGGCAGTGGCGGCACGAGAGGTGGTGGCTGGGGCGGCGCGAGATGGTAGCAGAGGAGCAAAGTGAGAGGGGAGGAAGAAAAGGGTTGGTTCGAAACTGAGAAGAGAGGGGAGGAAGAAAAGTGTTTGGGCTTATCTGATGGATTTAGCGACGGCCCTTTCACTATTAGTGACGGCCAAGCCGTCGCAAAACAATGGACCGTCACAAAATTAAAATGGCCGTCGCAAACTTCAGTCCGTCGCAAATCAATATGGCCGTCGCAAATGACTTTGGACATTAGCGACGGTCTTGGCCGTCGCAAAGTGGCACCAACAATCGGTTCTAATGCATTTGCGACGGAAATGCCGTCAGTAATCTATATTACCATTTGTGACGGCCCAAGCCGTCGGAAAACATAAAATTAGCGACGGATTTGAGGCCGTCTCAAAAATCCCCTCGCTAATTTGCCTTTTTCTTGTAGTGTGCGACGATTTCAACGGTCAGCAACGACACTCACACCCGCCGCCGTTGCAGCACAGTCCAACTTCCACTCATCTTTCACGTGCCGCCGCGTCAAAGGAGAAAAGCAGGTTGGCTAACATTGCTTCCACTCGTCATATGAAAGTTAAAAAGGAACATTGACGCACCGGATAAAGAAGAGTCAAGAATCTTCTCCGGTTCCTAAAAATCAAATCAAATAAAAAATAGAGAGAATAAATGGTGTTTCGAATTGATGAGGAGTGGCAATAGTAGAGTTAGATTAAGGAAATTATTAAAGTGGAAATAGCGTACCAGAGATTGAGATTTCGGTAGAGAAAGGGAACAAGTCACAGGTTTGAATAATCAAGGTAGTGATTTTCCTACAAACAAACCACATCAATTCTCAAGCCCCCAATCATAGCCTCTAACGATGGAGTAACATTCATAATTTTTCTTCTCACCATTAATTCTACAAGAAAGTAAAGAGCTCTTTGTACCAAAAAAAAAAAAAAAGAAAGAAAGTAAAGAGCTCTTTTGTGATCATTCGCCACTTTTGCAGATAGGGGTCTACGTAGGACTTATTGTGCAAATATTCTAAACCGTATTAACCTACAAAGTAATTCAATACCTGCAACAGCCGGTCACTCCAACATCGCTCATGGTGAGCGATATAAGTACCTCGCTCACGCTAGCAATCGTCACAAAGCAGTTAGGTGTAGTTCCATAAGTGCTTGTGTTGTTTCCTAACAAGGAAAATAGATGTAAAAAGTCATTGTACTTGTATATATTTTCATTGATGAACTGTTAGTCTGTTACATATGTATATTCCTCGTTAAAAAACGAACACCACAAGTACCTAAGAAATTACACTTAAGTTTTGTCCTCCAATAAATACACAATTTTCAAAACTTATTATCACTTAAAATTTCAATGACTTTCTCAAATAAAGTGTGGCAAGTGACCAAGAAGCAAGCGTCTCTAGCCCAGCATGATAAACTTGGTTTATTATTTTGTTCACAACATAGTTTAAAATAATTATTAATTATATAATATATAATACTTTATACTTCTTTACATAACACTTTGGATGGCAGGGGCTTTGAATGAAGAAAATGATGACATGCAAATCAATACAAGCAAGTGAACCTTCCATCAGGACCGTCTCTAAAATTTTGGATTACCTGTGCGAATTGAGAAATCGTGTCCTTTTTTTATAAGCCATATGTGTGTGTGTTTTCGTCATCATATTACATTAATTATTGATTATCAAAAACGTATAAAGAGGTGCAAAAAACTAGCCATTTATAGTTTTAATATAACCTCAAGTGAAACAAAATATTACCGAAGAAAAAGAAAAGATTACAGTAGCAAACTACAATAGAATTATAGCAAAAATAGTGGTTTGATTCAAATCATTAAAACCTTCATTTGCTAATTGGTTTGTTCTATGACTTATACCAAATAACTTACAGCAAAAACAAGAAACTCTATCTAATTCTTTTGAATAAACAAGCCAACTCTTATCTTGCTCTTCTCCATTAGAACAATAATAATGAATGTAGGGTTAAATATGTTTTTAGTCAATCATTTTTTACAAAAATTCAGTTTTAGTCCCCCGTTTGAAAAGCGTACTACTTTAGTCACCCTTTTTTTAAAATGTGTCAGAAGTAATACATATACCACACATATTTAGTCCCTCATTTTTTTACAATCACACATTTTAGTCCTTTGTTTTTTATAAAAAAAAAAAAAAAAAAATTGGTTTTAGTCGCCCGTTTTTCAAATGGAAGTGTGGTGTAAGGACCATTTCTGACACATTTTAAAAAAAGGGGGACTAAAAAAGTACATTTTCCAAATGGAGAACTAAAACCGAGTGCTTCTCAGAAATCAGGGACTAAAAACATATTTTCATGAATGTAATATGATGACGAGAAGTGTCTACTAAGATACCTAGTCAGTCAATCACGCTGAGGGATAGACAAAATAAAGGGTTTCTACTTTCTAATTCGAACGGAAGAAGGAAAATGGGAGTGATCACACAAGAGTTTCAAATTTTTTAGAATTTAGTAATAATATATTAATTTTCTAATAAAAATAAATCTTTATATTGTGTATTATACATTTAATTAAAATATAATATTAATTATAAACAAATCGGCCTATTCTCACTCCTACTTACCAGGCTTGTCAAGTTTTGGGCTTGAATTTAAAAAAAAATTGGGCCCTCACGTAAAAAAATGTAACTATATAAATTTTTATATTAATATATACATTAATAAATATACTATTAAAAAAAACTGATGTTCCCTAAAAAAATAGGACCCTCTACAGTCACACCACCAAATTATACTCAGACCACCACTACCTTCCATGATGGTACTGACCCGTCATTGCGGCTCTTGATGGATCTACCTAACAATGTCCACCACACCCACCAAAAAAATTAAAATTAAAATTGAAGGTTGGGTTCAACACCACCAAACACAACATTACTATGGATCAAAGAAAGGGAACGGTTACCACAGGATTCAGTGGCGGATCTAGGACCCAGGAGCAGTGGGGCCAACATATTTTTAAAATTAAAATAATTAATAATAAATATCGTCATATATATAAAGATGAAATTATGAATGTTAAAATCACAAAATTTAAATATATCTAATCAAATAAATTACATACCTTATAACTGTCATCTACATGACTTCATGTTTTGAAATCGTTGAATGATCAACTAATTGTCAACGTTGTTGAACACTTCTCGCTCCATATAAGTCACTAGACAATCATTCATCCATGCATCTCCCATTCGATTACGCAACCTATTTTTCACAATCTTCATAGCAGAAAAGACTCTTTCTACGGTTGCTGTGGCAACAAGTAAAATCATTGCTAACTTCAAAAGAAGATAAATTAATGGGTAAACAATATGTCTTCTAGTTTCAACCAACTTCTCTGAAAGATTACTGATTCCTTTCAAAGATGTAAATTCAACACTGCTACGCATATCAATGATGTAAGTCTCTAGTTGATTATCAAGCATCACCAAATCAGTTGAACAAAATTCACGTGGATAAAACTTCGCAAATTCAATCAGTCTTGCCTTATCAAAACTAGAGAACAAATTGGTCAGACTCAAACAAGACATACAAAGAAGCAACTGAGTATTTGCCTCGGAGAAATGATCACGAAGTTCCTTAAGCTACATATCCAAAACAGTGTAAAATAATTCAACACGATAGTGATGCTCTATTGTGATAGCTTGAGCTCTGCCTCCATGTCGTGATCTAACGTCAGGAAAAAACTTAGCCTCCATATAGGAATATCAATGTCATGATTATTGCAAAAAAAAATTACCTCCTGCAATAAAGAATCCCATCCATCATCCCTCATAGTCTGTAACTGTTGCTTTGTGATGTTAACCAAGTTCATAGCATTGATGATGTCTTGATCTTTCCTTTGCAATGCCTATGACAATTCATTCGAAATACCCAAGATATTTGTCATCAAATGCAATGCGAATGCAAATTCAAAATCCCCTGTCAAGCGTAAAAGACCTTTGGCTTCAGCTCTTCGTTCTGGATTTGATCCATCTTCTTTAATAATTGTAACATCATCACATATAGCAGAATACATCAATATCAAGTTTATCAAAGTTGCATAATGTGAACCCCAATGAGTATCAGCAGCTCGTTTGAGACCTGTTTCTTGATTCAAACCTTGCCCACTTAGAATTTCTCCTTTTTCCAATGCCTCTCTAACACTGGCCATTTGTTTTTCACGAACTATGTCATGTCGTTTGCAAGATCCCCCAACAACATTTAACAATGAGGACACTAAACTAAAAAGAGAGGCAACATCAATGTGATTTTTAGCAACAACAACTAATGTCAGTTGTAATTGATGAGAAAAACAATGTATATAAAATGCATATGGATTCTCACTTAAGATCAAACTTTTGAGACCACAAAATTCCCCTTGCATGTTGCTAGCACCATCATAACCTTGCCCACGAATTCTTGATATGCTAAGCCCATGTTTGCAAAACAATTCATCAATTGCCATTTTCAATGATAAAGCTTTAGTATCTTTAACATGAACAATAGCAAGAAAGCACTCAACAATACTTCCATTTATGTTAACATAACGCAAAGCAACAGCCATTTGTTCCTTAATTGATATGTCACGGGCTTCATCAACCATAATAGCAAATGGTTCATCTCCAAGATCAATAATAATAGCACTAATGGTTTCCAATCCACAAGCATTAACAATATCTTTTTGGATTGCTGGAGCAATTCATTGATGATTTTCAGGAGCATTTTCCAAGACAACATGATTTATTGCTTCATTGTGTTCAGAAAGAAATTTAAGAAGTTCAGAAATTACCTTGATTATCAGAATCGATTGATTCATCATAACCACGAAAAGATAATCCTTGCTTCAATAGAAAGCAAATGCAATCAAGTGACACTGTTAAATGCCTTCGATATAAGTCACGAACTTGTTCAGATTGCTTAGATATTGTAACTTCAATGTGTTGATTTTGATTCATCAAATCTTGAGACTTCTTCCAAGCAATATTATGAGCACTATTAGGACCTCCAACATGAGATGAGAGTCTTTCTTTCTTATTCCAATTTGAGAATCCCTCTGTCACAAACGTATCACCACCTAATTGCTGTCCAAAGTCAGGCTTAAAAAGATAACAACAGAAGCAAAATGCGGCATCCTTTTCTATACTATACTCTAACCAGTTGCCAAACTCATTAAACCAAGAAGGACAAAATCTTCTTAAATAATTCCCAATTTTTCTTTGAGGAAATTTATGTTGAGTAGGTTGGTATGACCCTCTTTGTAAATATGCTCTTCGTATCTTATCTCGATCATTAGGATGATCTGTAGACATTTTAACTCGCTTTCCTGGATCGGATGGCAACTCTTCTAAATCAATTTCAATCCTTTGTTGTTGGAGACTTGATTCACAAGAATTCAATGAAGGTGATTGCTCATTTGATGATAACCTTCTCTTCAAAAAAATTTCCATTATCTCCTACAATTAAAGAAACAAAATTAGTATACTTAATTTCATGTTTAACCATTCAATTTCATGAAATGGTGTTGTTATCTCAACATCCCCAATTTTAACCCTAACCTAAATTGATTATCACATTGTTCAATCCAAGTCAAAGAAACAATTAACCCTAACACTTTAATTGAGCAATTAAATGAACAACACTATGTTAGGTGGTCTAAATAAGTCAAAAAATCAGAGACAAACTTGAGTTAGAGACTCGTAAACCTTGCCCAGCTGTGCTCTGTGAAGTGGTTCAAACTTGAAACACCCAAACTTCAATGTCTGTGACTGCATCGGCTTAGAGAGGGACAAACATTGTGCGCTGTGCTCTACCTCGCGTCGCCGCCTGCAGTGGTATGGTGAGAGCCTAGATCTTCCGTCCTTCGTGCTTTACCTGCCTCGCGGAGTTCGCTTCACACGATCTTTGTGCAGTCGCGAGTCGCGAGACGATAAGAGAAGAGATCCGCACTGCTCTAAACGATCGGACCACCGGGACGCCCTAACGGAAGGCGGAGGCTGGCGGTGGCAGTGGCAGTGGCGGAGGCTCTGGTGCAGTGGTGGTGTGGCGCTGGCTGCGTCAAGTGGTGCTGTGGTGGTGGGGTCGGTTCAGAGGCAACGAGCCAACCAAGTGTGTTGTGTGGGTCCAAGTGGTCAAGTGTGCACAGGTCATACACTAAGGGCATGGGTGCAATTATTTACAATTAGAGGGGGCCAAAAAAAAAGGTTATTATTAAAAAAAAATTTGAGAGGGTGCAGCTACGCACCCTCACCTCTACTTACATCCGCCACTGACAGGATTGCTAAAATCCCAAAACTATTAAACATTAGGTAAAATAGGTATATTGGTCCTATACGTTTATTTTATTTTTCATATTGGTCCTATAAGTTTTTATTTTTCAAACTGGTCCTATACGTTACGTTCTGTTTCCACGTTAGTCCTTTCCGTCAATTTCGACCTTAAAGAGTCAGATCAAATGCCACATGTGGGACTAAGGTGATAGCCACATCAGTGACGAAAAAGACTAATGTGAAAATGGAACGTAATGTGTAGGACCAATTTGAAAAATAAAAAACTTATAGGACCAATATGGAAAATAAAATAAACGTATATGACCAATTTACCTATTTTGTCTAATCATTAACAATGAAGATTCTCAAAAGATGGCGCATGTAATAAAAACATAGCTTTATTAACATTATCATAAGATAAACAGGGTTAGAAATTAGAACACCTTTTATTACATTATTATAGAATAATTGAGCCTAATTCCATTTCAAAAACCAACTTATAGGGTGAGGGTTGTCTGAGTTATTATAAATGGTCTTTTGCTCATATACTCAATCTGATGTGAGACTTTGACAATTGGTACTTTAAACACACCCCTCATACCCAAGACTGATCATGACATATGGAGAGTGAAGTTCTATAGGAATGAACATTTGCGGGTGACCCAACATCATGGTAGGCTTTGATACAATGTTAAAATAATTGTACCTTACTTCACTTCAAAACACTAGCTGATAGAGAGATGGTTGTCCAAGTTATTATAAATGGTCCTTTACTCACAAAACGGATTCGCTCATGCCGCTGGACGGTCCAGCAGCAGGTTTCCTCCCTTGGATCTCTCTGTCACACAAATAGCAGCTGGATCTCTCTCCCCACACATCACAGCAGCCATTTGATTTTGGCTGGAGAGGCGTTGGACGGGTTCCCAGCAGGCAGGGGCGGTCCTTAGAAGGAGCGGAGGGGAGCAACGGCTCCCCTCAAATATTTAGAACAAAATTTTTTATATACTTTTTTTTTCAGCAAAACACCCCTAGAACGTCATCGTTTGGGAGACGCAGAACCGTGGCGAACTCGACGTTGCTGGAAAATCATAGAACCTTGTCGCCGGTAGTGGGAGATCATGCCTACGGTAAAGTTGTCGATCTTCCTCAACGACCTTCTAAGCAACCACACTATCAAGAGTTAGTTGAGATCACCTTGGAGCTCGAAGACGTCGACGTCGTGCTCTGTAATGTTGCTTCTGGTTCCATCGCCTCGCCTTCTCTGTCGTCGAATCACGCCTCAGAGACGAAAACAACAGCGGAGGCTGCCGCTGTGCCTTTTCAAGGAGCTTGTTGAAGAACCTTTCGGATACATCAAAAGGACTTACTCAGATGACCAAGTGGCAATAATCAAAACAATGACCAATCTTGAAAAAAGAAAGCCAAAAAAAACACTGATTCCATAAGCTGGAAACTTTAACAATCCAAATGCATATTTATTAAGGTGCATGGGTGCACCACTTTTGATAGGGTGCACCATACCCCTGACCTTTGGTTTCAATCCCTAAACTAAGGTACAGTGAGTAAGTAATGGAACTTTAAAATCTAAGCACTTTTTTTGGTTTCAAAAGATGTTTATTAAGCGTTTAATACGGATAACATATGTGCTCTTCTTAACAAATTTTATCCTATGGATTTTTTTTATGAACAATCCTATGAATTTAGTGAGCAAGAAAAATTTAATTTGAGATTTCATCTTCAACATTTTATTCGTGATGCTATTAGTCATATAGATTTGAGTAACATGCCAGCTATTTCTCATCAATTGTATGACGCTTTGGCAAAAATAGGGAAGGCAAGACAAGATTGCGTAGTAGGATGGAAGATGAATTTCTTGCAGATAATATGGTGATTTACATTTAAAATGAAATAGCCAAAATTTTTAGTTTTGATTCAATCATTGATGATTTTAAGTCAGTAAAAAAACGAAGAGCGACACTTTAAATATAATTACATTTTTATTTTTATATATTTTATTATTACTTTGCATTAATATGTTATTTTGAAACTAATAAAATTATATGTGATTTACATAAAATTTAATTCCTTATTTTATTTAGTAGCTTGTGGCTCCCCTAAAAAATGAGTCAAGGTCCGCCACTGCCAGCAGGAGCGAATCCGAGTCCCTTTACTCATATACTCAACCTAGGTGTGAGACTTTGACACTTAACAATCACAAATCCCACAAGGGCAATAAAAAGTATTGAAAATAATATAACCCAAAAAAGCATTGATTTAATGATAAAACTAAGATATCAAGCAAAACCATACACTCTGCTGCAGGTAGTATTGAAGAAAATCTTTTCAAATGATTATAAGCAAAATAGGACATATGGAGTTCCAAAAGTAAGTACAGTTCTTCTGTAACAGTATATATAGGGGGGGAAAACAGAAAGGACAGCATAAAAAGGTTGTAAGTTCAAATTATACTTGATCAAACTTCATGAAGTTTTGAGTATCTAGCTCCCCCATTGACTTGTGGTTTAAATGCTGCCTCCATTTCATACAGCTCCAATTCCAGGAACGAAATACTGTTCAACAATAGCAAGGTGGAGTTTGAAAAAGTGTTTGATCTCATCAGGGTAAGGGCCTGGAACTGGAGTTCAAAACTGGCAAGGGCAGCAAATTTTCATTTTCAGAGTGGTGCTTAAATCTTGTCATCTGTCTCCAATACTGCAATAGATTCAGGAGGACTTAACTTGTGTAGTTGGTTCGGTTTAGTGGCTGCTGGAAAGTGTTCCAGTTTTGATTGTACTAAATTTGTTGTAATATTAAATGTATTGGGTGGGTTGAGTGTTGAAGCATGATGCGTGTGTGGTGCTTGGACTGAACTTCACAGCGCTGGTCTAGATGTTATTCATAGGTAGTGTTTGTGTTCTGTTTTAAGGAACTAGGTAGGGCTGCTGGGGTTGTTTGTATTCCAGTGGGAGCCTGCTTTTTATTCATTTTCGAATTGTATGGGATGAGTACCCCTTATACTCCCATCAATGATATCTTTGCTTATCAAAAAAAAAAAAAAAAATGGGAATGATAAAAAAAGATTAAAAGTGTTTTAACTTCTAGGTTACCACAGGATTGCTAAAATCCCAAAACTATTAAACATTAACAATGAAGATTCTCAAAAGATGCCGCATGTAATAAAAACTTAGCTTTATTAACATTATCAGAAAATAAACAGGGCTAGAAGTTAGAACACCTTTTATTACATTATTATAGAATAATTGAGCCTAATTCCACTCCAAAAACAACTCATAGGGTGAGGGTTGCCTGAGTTATTATAAACGGTCCTTTGCTCATATACTCAATCGGATGTGAGACTTTGACACTTAAGACACACCCATCACACCCAGGACTAGACATTACATCTGGAGCGTGAAGTTTTATAGGAATGAACATTTGTGGGTGGCCCAAGATCATGATAGGCTTTGATACTATGTTAAAATAACTGCACCTTACTTCACTTCAAAACACTAGATGATAGAGAGAGAGAGGGTTGACCTTATAAATGGTCCTTTCCTCATATACTCAACCTAGGTGTGAGACTTTGACACTTAACAATCACAAATACCACAAGGGCAATAAAAAGTATTGAAAATAATATAACCCAAAAAAGCATTGACTTAATGATAAAACTAGGATGTCAAGCAGCAAAACCATACACTGCTGGCAGTATTGAAGCAACTCTTTTCAAATGAATATAAGCAAAATAGGACATATGTGTTGGAGATAATTCAAATTAGGTAATTAGTTAGTTTGTTATTGTTAGTTGAATAGTTAGTGTAACAACTAAGAGTGGGTTACTTTGTGAGAGTAGTGATCTATATGAGTCTATAAATAGACTTAGTGCTATAGTGTAAATAAGAAGAGAAGTGAATAGAAGTGTAGAAAAGTGAAAGTGTGTGTAAAGTGAATAAACTTTTTATTTTAAAAGTATTTCTTTTATTTCTTTCTTCTTCCTCTCAATATTCTTTGTATGTGAGTGCACCATAGTGATAGTGAGTGTTTGTGTTCCAACATGGTATCAGAGCTACAAGATTAGGGACCTTTGAGGGTCTATCCATGGAGGCAGAAATTGAAGAGATTGTGAGTGGGGATTTTTCAATCCCATTACCGGTTCTTGATAGCAAGAACTTCCATCAATGGGTAGTGAAGATGGAGAACATTTTCAATTTCTATGAGGTGTTTGAGGTGGTGCAAGAAGGTGTTCAAGATGAGGAAGATGGTGCTTCCAAAAAGAGAGACTACAAAGCTCTCTTGATTCTTCATCAATGTGTGGATGAAGGGATTCTTGAGAAGATTGTTGCTGCCAACACAGCCAAAGGAGCATGGGACATCTTGGACAAAGTCTATAGAGGTGATAAGAAAGATGAGTGCAAGAAGAAAGCAAAGAAGGGTGCAGATATAGAGAACACTGATTCTTCAGAGATTCAAGAATTGGAGTTGGGTTTACAGAGACCCATCGTTCCACTCCAACAACAAGCCCCACCAACTGAATTAGAAAAGGAAAATGGAAGCAGTGCATCAGAAGAATCAGGGAGTGCTTGTCACCCGTATACGGCGGAGTATGGTTCATCAGCGGCGGTGCCTGAGCTAGAGACAGATACCGAGGCTTGCTTGAAGGAAATATTGTGCAAGCATTTGCAATGGCTTGAACAACCATTGGAGGGGGAAAATAAATTGGAAGATTCTCATGTTATCAACTCTGAGGAAGAAACTGAGGATTATGTTAAAGTCCGATCTACAGATGAATCGTTATGCTCAGAATCCATAAAAGAGGAGGATCAAGAAGCTGAAAATGAGACTGGGTCATTCCATCAAACACTTTGTGAGCAAGCTCTGTCCCAATCCAAAGGTCCTGCAAAGAAGATTGATCAAGATTTGAAATTTTCAGAAATGGATAATGAGAAGCCTATAGAGGAGTTGTCTGTCACAGTGTTGCCGGAGCCGCCGCCACCATTACTGCAGTCGCCGAGTTTGCTACCGGAGAAAATGGAGAAGGAGATGCGAGAGAAACTTCACAAGAAGAGCAGTGAAGGAGGAGAAGCTGCTGCTGTTGCAGCGGTGCAGGGTGTGTACCAGAGATGGCGGTCGAGACGGCGGTCCCTCGTTTTGAAGAAGCCGCCGCTGAAAAGAAGAAAAGTAAAGCAGTGAAGGATGGGAAGCTTGAAAGCAAGGTAGACATGGTGAGTGAAGAGAAAGGAGCAGGGGCGTTTCCATCAAATCTTGAGTGGAGAAGAAGCGAACGGATCCGGACCTGTTCTTCAGTGGGACTTTTTTGGTTTGAAGTTGAAAAGGAAACTCAACGAAAGGAAGAAGACGAAGTGTTATGCTTCAGGAAATGGAACAATATCAGACAAGTTAAATTCATTTTGCGATTGATGGTTTTCATCAATAGTTGCTGCAGCCTAGTGGTGAGGCGTTGGAGGATCTTAGATCAGGTCACGAGTTCGACTCTGGTTTTAGGAATGCTGATTGTTTTATTTTTGGTAAAATGGCTTCAAGTTTTCAAAACCAGGAAAACGTGCACAGGTGAGATTAGAACCATGGACTTCACTAGAGACCACCAGGCTAGCACAACACAAGTGACAGATGTTCTTTTTTGGAAATACACAAGTGTTGTAAAATTCTGGGATCCAGGTGGATGTGAAATTATTTCTATGGAGGTTACATCTTTGTGCTTCAAAGTATGGGATCCTGGAAAATTGTGTTTAGAGATGTATTAGTCATTATATTTTGTGCTTTTAGCTAATTTGAATTAAGGGGGTGTGTTGGAGATAATTCAAATTAGGTAATTAGTTAGTTTGTTATTGTTAGTTGAATAGTTAGTGTAACAACTAAGAGTGGGTTACTTTGTGAGAGTAGTGATCTATATGAGTCTATAAATAGACTTAGTGCTATAGTGTAAATAAGAAGAGAAGTGAATAGAAGCGAATAGAAGTGTAGAAAAGTGAAAGTGTGTGTGAAGTGAATAAATTTTTTATTTTAGAAGTATTTCTTCTATTTCTTTCTTCTTTCTCTCAATATTCTTTGTATGTGAGTGCACCATAGTGATAGTGAGTGTTTGTGTTCCAACAATATGGAGTTCCAAAAGTAAGTACAGTTCTTCTGTAACAGTAGATATAAGGGGGAAAACAGAAGGGACAACATTAAAAGGTTGTAAGTTCAAATTATACTTAATCAAACTGTTAGATAATATAGTCCTTTTATTTATTTATGTCTTAAGGGTAGTCTAGTCTTTTACTTGTTGCCTATTTATATTTATTCCTTTTGTTATCTATTTTAACTTTGACTCATTTTGCATTCTAATGAAACCCTAGCAGACTTTCTCCTCCCCTTTGTTCTTTCTTCATCTTCTCCATGCCTCTTTACTATTGTATTGGTTCTCTTAACATGGTATCATGAGCAAGGTTTATTTCATCCATCACTTGGAAGAAACAGAGTGAAAAGATTTAGCCACTGTTCATGATTTGCACTTTTTCATGAAGCCCCTATTCCACCGTTTGGACTCATTGCACTAAATGCCAACATTTTGCAATTTTACATGAAGCCACTGTTCCACCGATTGGACTTTTGCACTAAAAGCCATCATTTGCACCAAAAGCCCCTGCTCTAGCGTTTTGAAATTGTTTTTATCGCAGAGGTATATTTCGCTCGTATCCATTCGGTATTTTTCTTGCTGGGCTTATCAAATCTCCGGTATTATTTCTCTCCTCTCTTCATTATCTGTATTTGTCAGTTTCGTTGTTATTTGAAAATAGAAGCAATGGCCGGTGAAAAGGATGATTCTCTTCAAGCTATTAGTGTGCAGTTGAATGGGTAGAATTATTCATATTGGAGTTATGTGTTGAAATTTTTTTTGAAAGGCAAGAGAATGTGGGGCTATGTTTCTGGAACTTCTGTAAAGCCAAAAGATGAAAAAGATGGAAAATATGCAACTGAGTTAGAATCCTGGGAAGCAAATAATTCGAAGATTATTACTTGGATTAATAATTCTGTTTCGCAGTCTATAGGCATTCAATTAGCAAAATATGAAACAGCCAAGGAGGTTTGGGACCATTTGAAAAGGTTGTATGTGCAGTCCAATTTTGCAAAGCAATACCAGCTGGAGATTGATATTCGGGCTCTTCAACAAAACAACATGAGCATCCAAGAATTCTATTCTGCTATGTCCAACCTTTGGGATCAGTTGACTCTTACTGAATCTGCCGAATTGCAAGCTTTTAAAGCGTACACTGATCGTAGAGAAGAACAACGCTTGGTTCAATTTTTGATGGCTCTTCGGGGTGATTTTGAGGGGATTCGTGGATCGATTCTGCACCGCAATCCACTCCCAACTGTTGATTCAGTGGTTAATGAGTTGTTAGCTGAAGAAATTCGCTTCAAGTCTCAATCTGATAAAGGAAATGTTGACAAAGGAATCCTCCCCAGTCCCAATTTATCTGTTTTTGCTGTTCCTTCTAATAAAGGTAAATCTTATGGAAAGGTTGGTTATGATGAGTGTAGCTTCTGCAAGAATAAGGGCCATTGGAAAGCTCAATGTCCAAAACTGTTGAACAAGCCGCAGCAAACACAACAATCTTCTCAATGGAGACCTCCAAGTCAGTTCAACCAACGCAACTTCAAGCACTTCAGGCCTCCAGCACCTAATACTAATGCAGTTATTCCTCCGTCTGATGAGAGCACATCTCTTTCTAGTCCTTCGGTAGCTGATCTTGCTGAGCAATTGCAAAGGTTTCTTGCCACACAGCCATCTGCCATGTCTGCCATGTCTGCCCAATCCAATATAGGTTTGTCCTCCTCTAGCTCCTCAGGTATATCCCCATCCTTATGGATCCTTGACTCTGGAGCATGTCATCATATGTCATCTGATTTAAATTCATTTGTGTCCTTATATCCTGTTTCATCTATACCAATCATAACTGCTGATGGCACCCCTCTACCAGTGGCAGGTACTGGGTTTGTTTCCACATCTCATTTGTCCATTCCAGATGTTTATTACATTCCTAAATTACGTGTCAGTCTTGTTTCTGTTAGTCAGTTATGTGATTCTGGTTATTCAGTTTTGTTTTCTTCCACCTCTTGTTATGTGCAGGATCTACATTCCCAGAGGCTGATTGGGATAGGCCGTAGACAGGGGGGACTTTATGTTTTGGATGAGCTAAGAGTTCCAGATGTTGCAGTTGCTAGTGTTGACCTGTCGTCTTTTCATTTGACTTCCTCTTCTTCTAGTTTTTATTTATGGCACTCTCGTCTTGGTCATGTTTCTTCTTCCCGTTTGAAATACTTGGCTTCTACAGGAGCTTTAGGAAAGTTGCAAACTAATGATATTTCTGATTGTTGTGGTTGCAAACTTGCTAAGTTTTCTGCTTTGCCTTTTTGTAAAAGTGTTTCAATTTCGGTTGCACCTTTTGACTTGATCCATTCTGATGTATGGGGTCCATCCCCGACTGTTACTAAAGGTGGTTCTAGATATTATGTATCTTTCATTGATGATTGCACTCGTTATTGTTGGGTTTATCTTATGAAACATCGTTCTGAGTTTTTAAGTATTTATCATATGTTTCGTGCTTTGGTTAAAACTCAACATAATGCTGTTATTAAGTGCTTTAGATGTGATCTAGGTGGTGAATATACTTCCAACAAATTTTCTGAATTACTTGCATCTGATGGGACTTCTCACCAAACCTCTTGCACTGATACTCCTGAACAGAATGGAGTTGCTGAAAGAAAACACCGTCATATTGTTGAAACTGCCCGTTCTCTTCTTTTGTCTGCTTCTGTCCCAAGTGAGTTTTGGGGGGATGCTGTCCTCACTGCTGTTCATGTCATTAACCGGATCCCGTCTTCTGTCACTTCAGGTTTGTCTCCCTTTGAAAAATTATATGGTTGTGCTCCTGATTATTCTACCTTGAGAGTTTTTGGTTCTACTTGCTTTGCTCTTCGTCCGCATGTAGAACGTAGTAAGTTGTCTTCTCGTTCAGCGATTTGTGTTTTTCTTGGTTATGGTGATGGTCAGAAGGGTTATCGTTGTTATGATCCTGCAAATAAAAAATTGTATGTCTCGCGTCATGTTGTGTTTCTTGAACATATTCCTTTTTATTCTGTTCCTTCTAGTCCACATGGTATTACCAAATCTGATCTCATCCGTATTGACCCATTCTCCACAGAGTCAGACACCACACCTCCTATAGTTATTCATAGTCAAAATAACTCTGATGTTGAGCTTTGCAGGGTTGACACTAGTAGTTCTGCTAATCCAGAAGCCTCCTCTGTCTCCACGCCTCCCCAAGAAGCTCCTGTAATTGTGGATCCTCGTCCTCCTCGTTATCCTCCTCGTGATCGTAAGTCCACTAAATTACCTGATTTTGTTTATTCTGTCTATTCCACCTCCTTTGCTTCCTTTTTAACCACCATTCACAGTTTGTCTGAGCCCTCTTCTTATAAAGAGGCAGTTCTTGATCCCTCTTGGCAGCAGGCTATGGCAGAGGAACTTTCTGCTTTGCACAAGACAGATACTTGGGACCTTGTCTCTCTTCCACCAGGAAAAACTGCAATTGGTTCTCGTTGGGTATATAAGATTAAAACCAAGTCTGATGGGTCTATTGAGAGATATAAAGCTCGTTTGGTTGCTAAGGGGTTTTCTCAGCAATATGGTATGGATTATGAAGAAACTTTTGCTCCTGTTGCCAAAATGACCACTATTCGCACTCTTATTGCAGTTGCATCTATCCGTCAGTGGCATATTTCGCAAATGGATGTTAAAAATGCCTTCTTGAATGGTGATCTTCAAGAAGAAGTTTACATGGTTCCTCCTCCAGGTGTTTCTCATAATCCAGGTGAAGTTTGTAAATTGAAGAAGGCTCTCTACGGGCTTAAACAAGCTCCTCGTGCTTGGTTTGAGAAGTTCTCCATTGTGATTGAATCCCTTGGTTTCCACTCTAGCCCCCATGATTCTGCCTTGTTTATCAGGTGCACTACTCAGGGTCGTATCTTGCTCTCTCTATATGTTGATGACATGATTATTACCGGGGATGATGTTGATGGGATTATAGATTTGAAACTCCAATTAGCTAGACAATTTGAGATGAAAGACTTGGGTACTCTTCGTTACTTTTTGGGGATTGAGGTTGCCTACTCTCCTCGAGGTTACCTTCTTTCTCAATCTAAGTATATTGGCAACATTCTTGAACAAGCTCGTCTCACTGATACTTGGGCAGTAGACACCCCTCTTGAGGTTAATGCTAGATATGTCTCATCCGATGGTGTCCCTCTGCCAGACCCTACTTTGTATCGTACTCTTGTTGGCAGCTTGGTGTATCTTACAATTACTAGACCTGATATTGCTTATGCAGTGCATGTTGTTAGTCAGTTTGTTTCTTCTCCTACTACAGTTCATTGGGCAGCTGTTCTTCGCATTCTTCGTTATCTACGGGGCACTCAGTTTCAGAGCCTTTTATTTCCTCCATCTTCTTCATTGGAATTGCGTGCTTACTCAGATGCTGATTGGGGTGGTGATTCCACCGACCGTAAATCTACCACAGGGTTTTGCATTTTCCTAGGGGATTCTCTTATTTCTTGGAAGAGTAAGAAGCAAGCAGTTGTTTCTCGATCCTCTACAGAAGCTGAGTATTGTGCAATGGCATCCACCACTGCAGAAATCGTTTGGTTGCGCTGGTTACTTGACTCTATTGGTGTATCCTCCTCTGCACCCACTCCTATGTATTGTGATAATATGAGTGCCATACAAATCACTCGCAATTCTGTTTTTCATGAACGCACCAAGCACATTGAGATTGATTGCCATTTCACTAGACATCATTTTCAGCAGGGAACCATTACTTTGCCCTTTGTATCTTCCTCCATGCAAATTGCTGACTTGTTCACAAAATCGCATTCCACTACACGCTTTCGTTTCTTGATTAGCAAACTCTCGATGCTTCCTGTTGATGCATCATGAGTTTGAGGGGGGATGTTAGATAATATAGTCCTTTTATTTATTTATGTCTTAAGGGTAGTCTAGTCTTTTACTTGTTGCCTATTTATATTTATTCCTTTTGTTATCTATTTTAACTTTGACTCATTTTGCATTCTAATGAAACCCTAGCAGACTTTCTCCTCCCCTTTGTTCTTTCTTCATCTTCTCCATGCCTCTTTACTATTGTATTGGTTCTCTTAACATCATGAAGTTTTGGGTATCTAGCTCTCCATTGACTTGTGGTTTAAGTGCTGCCTCCATTTCATACAGTTCCAATTCCATTTCATTTTCTGGAATCTACAGGGGCAAGCCACACCAGCACAGAAATTTTTGGATCGTGCAGCACTCATAGCACTCAATTCCCACAACATCAGCAAAGCAATTTGCTCTACAATCATCTACACTGTATTGAGTGCAACAAGAGTGATATGGAGCATATCATAGGAAGCTGAAGTTTATTCAGCCCAACTAGTCTAGGAATTTAAACTAAATCACTTTGCCTAAAAGTAACATTGCTTTCCTAGTTGGTTTAGTAGAAATTATGTCTTAATAAGTACAACTATGAAACAAATATATGCCTAACCGTATTTAGAAATTGAATGATATAGAATTGTAGTGTCAATAAGAATCAGCATCACCAGATAGAAGCAAAAACTGGTTACTATATTTAGTATTTTTCTTTAACTTCAATGTCAAGAATCCACTCAATAAGTGATAACCATTGACTCTAATTGCATACAAAAGCTACGATGAGAATGATTCTAGTTTTTAAGTACAGGAGATGGACCTACAGAAGTATACTAGCTTCCAATTATGGGAATTGTTGGTGTGTAAGAAGCCAGAGACTTCATAAAACTAGAAAAAGGAACAATATTCAAGTAAGCTTCTAAATAAATCAAGAGAATCCTTGAAAGTAAATGAATGCTACAAGAATATTAAAATTTTATTGATTGGTCTCTTAATTTGGCAATTAAAGTATGGAATAAGGTTACAAGTCTGAATCTAACCCCATGTAGACTATAATCAGATATCTGTTGCAGGGGCCAATACATCTTTTACAAACTATCTTCAACAAATAAAGATGAATGACTTCAAAATTATGTATTACAAGCAAAAGAATTGTGACCTTAAGCAGCAAAATATAAATCAGATGCAAGCTTTCAATTAGAGAAAAGAAGTGCCTGCAAGGCCATGGTGTAAAAGATTATGAGCAATGGTATCTCTAGCCTTCATAGAGTTCACTGATCTCAAAGCAACCTCAGGCACCATCTCATCATCTACAAGATCATACTTCATCTCAGGATCCATTTTTTCACCCTCCAACTCACAAATATTATGCAACACACAACAAGCTCCAAGTACAGCAGGCAAATCCTGCAGCTTCACCTCAGTCCTCTTCTGCAAGCAACACCACCTCCCTTTCAATCTAGCAAATGCATCCTTTGCAACCATCTGAATCTCTCCAATCTTCTCATTGAAACCATGCTGAGTCCAAGTAAGATTCTTCTGACTATAGGGCACCAAAATCCAATCCATCAAAGGGTAACCTGAACCTCCAACAATCCACACACCTTTCATGAGCCCCCCATTATTTGCCCTTTGACAAAGTGCAGAATTCTCCAACACCTGCTCATCAGGCATTGATCCAGGCCAACCAATGCAAACATCAGTAAACACTCCTCTTGGATCAACAACACCCTGAACAGTGATTGAATAAGAAGTCTTCTGATTCCTCTCTGTGTGCCTCTTGTTAAAATAAGCAGCCACACTAATCTTTGGAGCTATAATAGGCACATGTGATGTATACATGGACCCCACAACATTATTAATCCCAGAAATGGACTCAAACCCACCTTTGATCTTTCTCAATGTAACCTCATCAGGCCATTGCAAATACTTAGGCATAAGCACAGATTTAATTGCTATACAAACCTCAAGAACAAGCTTATGACAAGTTGATATCCCTAAACCAAATTTCTTGGACACAACTCTAAGAGGGTCACCTGTTGCCAATCTCCACAAACAAACAGCAACCCTTTGCCTCACTGGAATGGCATTTCTTAAAGTAGTGTCCTCTTTCACAATTGCTGAATTCAACTCTTCACAAATAAGGTCAAACGTTGACTTTCCCATTCTAAATGCTTTTCTAAACTCTTGTTCAGGAAAATCATACCTGTTACATTCATCCCACCATGCTCCTGAACGATCCTTCACCCAAAGCCTCCTATGTGGGACCCCACCAACCCTTTCAATGCATGGTTTTTCTTCCAACGCTTCAGAAGCTGCTGCAGAAACAGCAACAACACTGGCCATGCTCCTAGATTTCTTTCTCTTGACATGCTCAGATTCTTGGACTTTGTTGTAATGATCATCCATGTTGGAGTAGTATTGGAGCATGGTTTTGGTCTTGTTCTTGTGGTTGGTTTCCAAGGAGAGTTTCACTTCTTCTGAGACTTCATTGAAGTGTTGGTGATCAAGCTTTTCTTGTTCTTCTAGTAAGAGAAGCGAGGTAAGAATACCCTTCAATTCTTTCTTCTTCTTTTTCTTCTTGTTGTTTTTGTTGGTTCCTTCTTCTTCTTGGTTGTTGCTTGATCCTTCATCATCATCATCATTGTTTTTTCTGCTACGTTTTTTGGTGACTGTTGTGGTGATGTTGTTGGGGTCATTCTCATTCATTTGATCGAATGAACTATGGAGCAAGGTGTAAGCATAAGACAGGGATTCTGGGTCTGCAAAGGTTGGGAGTTTCATGAAGACAAAGTACCCAAATTAAGGTTTCTGGGGAAGACAAAGTGAAGTGAAGGTTACAAACTCAGAAGGACAAGACAGAAAAAAATATGCACAATTCACTCTTCTCTTCCCGTTGAGTTTTTAAGTTTTATATGCATTTTTTTATGTCACATGTGTGTGTGAACACAACTACACAAGGTGGCACTAGTGTGAACGCGGAGATTGAAATGAGGAAAGCAATAATTAAAGAGATGACAGTGAAATAAATATTGCTAAATTCATTGAAATGAAGTGGAGGATCGGACTTTGGACCTTCGGTTTATCCTTGGTTCATTTGGTGGGGACTATTATATCCAATATTAAACGGAAAAGTTTTTGTTTTCTCAAATAACCTCCGTGACAAAATCAATTGGTTCTATATATATTTTTTTTAACTATGATATAGGTACGAAGTATCCACTACCATTAATAGTGACTAATTAATTGGTCTTATATTTGAATCTTATATTTGAATCAGTTGTAATTTTCTTTAGAAAATTAAAAGAACGAGTTAATTCGATTCTACAAAAAAAAAACTTAATAAAATGCATAAATTTATCATAAAAAATAAGTGGAAAATTTTCAAACTAGACAATACATGAAAACTTGTCATATACGAAAATAATGTTATAATGAATTTAAAAATTGAATATATATATATATATATATATATATATATATATATATATATATAATTGATTTGGTTAAAGGTTGAGGTTGGGGTTTAATCAATGAGCATCCCTATGCCATGGTGAGAACATCCCTATAATTTTTTTTGGCTAAATTATACTTTTGGTCCCCAAATTGTTATTAAATGTTCAATTTAGTCCCCAAGTTTTTAAAATATTCATTTTGGTCCCCTAATTCCTTAAACTTGTTCAAATAGGTCCTTCCGTCAAGTTGACTAACGGCAACGTCAAACCTAATGACACGTGGCATTAAGTTTAATATTTTAATGTTCATTTTGGTCCCCAAATTATTTTAAAATGTTCATTTTGGTCCCCCAAATTATTTTAAGATGTTCATTTTGGTCCCCAAATTGTTTTAAAATGTTCAATATGATCCTCAAGTTTTTAAAATGTTCATTGTCGTCCCTTAGTCAACTTGACGTCGCCATTAGTCAACTTGACGTCGCCATTAGTCAAGTTGACGGAAGGACCTATTGAACAAGTTTAAGGAATTAGGGGACCAAATTGAATATTTTAAAAACTTGGGGGCCAAATTGAACTTTTAATAACAATTTGGGGACAAAAAGTGTAATTTAGCCAAAAAAAAATTTCTTTTGGAAAACTCAATGCGCGCGGCACCCTGGATAAGGACATTATATGGTTTTTCATCAACGTCTATTAGTCCAAGTGATAAGGAGATTGGATCCCTTAGGCAAAGTCTTGGATTAGATTCTTGTGAATAAAAAAAATAAGCATTGGAAGAGTTTTGCCACCTGAAATGAGTCTTCCTGACTCGACTCAGATGAGTTGGAGCTAATGTGATTTTCAGATACCGAGAATCTTAAAAAAAAAAATATAGTGTTTTTTTTTGTCATCAGATGGGGAAAATTAATATTTGACATACATAAAGATAGGATTTAATTTGTAAAAAAGAAAGAAAAAGAAAGATAGGATTCGATCACATGTCATCGTAATGCCACTTTGTTATATTAATTCATAAAACATCTTCCTAAATATTTATGTGGTTAGATATGATTCGATGATTGTGTAAAACTTTTTTAATTTACACTGTCAGTGCATGACAACTATATAAGAAGTTACATAAATGATAGAGTTTAATTTATGTGCACTAGCAGTATAAATTTTTTTTACACTGCATGTAATTGATGATTTTTAAGGTGGTTAGGATAAAAATTAAACATTTTGAATATTGTGTCAATTTCTGATTAGTTGATAGTGTAAAAAAACTTTATACTGTCAGTGTATACCAATTAAATCCTAAATGATAATGCATAATTGATTGACATCGTAAAGAATTTAACAATTACATTCTATAAAAAAAAATTAACAATTACAATGAACTAAAATTAAATTCATACAATAATTATTACATTAAAATACGGTTATATTGCAAAAATAAGTTAAACATAACCATGACTATCTCCTATTTTTTGCATAATAGTTGCTGTGTGGATTCCACAATTTCACTTGGTGTTGCCAGTCCCACGGAGACAAACGTATCAATCTTTCTGGAAGAATAAAATTTCTTTCTCTAAAAATATAAAGAATTTCTCCATATAATTAGCAAGAAAAAAGAATAGAAAAAAAAAATTGACGGGAACTGTTAAAAGAGGAACAACGCTGATAAAGGGATGTTGATAAAAGGACTTGTGATTCTGAACTTAAATTTTAGATTTATTATATTTATAAAAAAAATACTGTTAAAAGGAATTTCCACTTAAGTAAATGTAATATCCCAAAGATTAATCTCAGACTTACGTGATGAGAGGATACTTAGAAGGAGAATAATAGCAAAAAAGCAAAGCACGACTAGGTTGGAATAGTGTTGACCTATGTGAGGAATTGGGAGCACGTATGAACACGGTTTGGATTGGAATATTATATTGGATTTGGCTTTGGCGGTGTCAAGTAATGGACCGAAGCAAGAGTTTGATTTTTAATTTTCCTTACGTACTGATTCAATGATTCTGCTAGCTATCGCTGCATCCAGTGGTGGCCCTGAGTATGATTTAGTGATGCGATCGTACAGGACCCTATTTTTTAGGGGGCACCAATTTTTTCTTTTTTACTTAGTGTATATGTATTAATGTACATATTAAAATAAAAATTTATATAATAATTTTTTTTATTTGAGGGCCCAATTGTCTTTTAAAATTCAGGCCCAAAACTTGACAAGCCTTACTTGAGGGCTCAATTGTCTTTTATATTATATTGAATTCTACAAGAATAATTGTATGCGTGACCACTCTCATTCTCCCTTCTTCCGTTCAAAATAGAAAGTAGAAACCCTTTGTTTTGTCCTTCTCTATGTGACTGACTGACCGCGTCTCTCATATATGTCGACAGTCGTTGTCCCCTTTGCTTGCTGTTTTACAGGTATTTTATAATCCATGTCCCTTGCAAACAATTACCTCATGATAGCACTGCGTGGCTAGCACGAAAGCATAAGTGGGGATTAGTCTTACATCGGAAGGCTTTGAGCTTTCTAGTTGCTGCCACTTGTTTGAGCCTTCTAATAATGATAAAAGTATTTGCAAAATTGATTATTACTTTCTTAGATTACCGATGGCGTCGTTAGGGTGTTATATGTTGTATGAACTTGCAGCAATTTTAACTGAATCTCATTCATTGCTCACGAAGCATGTGGCGGGGTTGTTAATTGGACCCTTTGATTACCTTTTTAATTTTTAAATCATGTTTTGACTTTTGAAGCCAAGGTCTGAAGCGTAATATTGTTTTGAAGGGAAGGCTTACCTTTGATTGCCTTTGACTATCGTTTCAAATTGCCATAGGTTGTACGCAAGTTGTTATTTTAGCAATTTAGCTAACAAAGTTGTCAGAGTATAAGACGAATTGTAGATAGATATAAGTATAACTATTTTTGCTATAATTCTATTGTAGTTTGCTACTGTAATCTTTTTATTTTCTTCGATAATATTTTGTTTCACTTAATGTTGTATTAAAACGATTAATAGCTAGTTTTTTGCACCTCTTTGTGTGCTTTTGATGATCAATATATATATTAGGCATATAAAAAAGGGCATCAATTTCTCAGTTCGCACAGGGCACCTAAAATTTCAGGGACGGCCCTGGCTGCATCGGAACGTAAGTTTGTTCTCATATCTTTATATCTTTATTATTATTATTAAAAAGAAAGAAGTGATTGAGGGCATATTTATAAAATCACTTGGAGTTTCTTTTGTCTTTTTTCATTTAAAGGCTATTTTTATAACATCACTTAAAGTTTCTTTTGTCTTTTTTTTCATTTAAAATTTTTTTCTAAGGGTAATTTGATAAAGAGGCCATATAGATAAAATTGAGAAACGGGTAGCAATTTGGAAGGTCCTGAAAAATTATGAAGATGAAAAATAGAGAAAGAAAAATGGGAATAGATAGAGAAATGGACGGATTTGCAATATATATAAGCTTAAGGTAAAGCTATATAAACCTAAACACTATCCAAAGTATACCGATGTCACAGTTGAAGACCGAGAGGAAACTCTAAAAGTTTTCTTTGTAAGGGAGTTGGAATATGCCATTGAAATTCACATAATATTGCCCTGTAATGTGGCATAAAAATTTTCAAGACACATCCACCATCAAATTCTTCAAATGGGTCAGAAGATGTCGATAACAATTGATTAGAATCTGAGAAAAAAGGTCCCAATAATGATGACGACGACGAGGACAATGGTGGTGTTGAAGATACAGAAGGAGCTGAGGATTTTGGTTCAGATATTGTTGTTACATTGGAGTGTTTTACTATTAACCACATAAAAGCTTGATGTTATTGTAGTGAGCTTGGTAGATAGTTTGTATACTACGATATTTTTTGCTGATTTAATCTTCATTATTCAATCTGCATAGAGTGGGGATTAAATCATGACTCAATAATCTATATGGATCAAGTATTGATAATATAGATCGTTTGTCCTATATTTTAGAGTTTTTGTAAGTAATATATTACAAGTTTTATTGAACTATACCCTTCCAACTCATCTCAAAGAAACCTTGAAAGCTATGCATATCAGTGTACCTAAACATTGGTACCAAGACAATGAAGATGCCCTTCATGTGCCAGAAAATGGACTGCATTGGTGATAGTGAAACAGAGATGAATCAAGTATTGATAATATAGATCGTTAGTACTATATTTTAGAGTTTTTGTGAGTAATATATTACAAGTTTTGTTGAACTATATCTTTCCAACTCATCTCAAAGAAAACGTGGAAGCTGTGCATATCAGTGTACCTGAACATTGGTACCAAGCCAATGAAGATGCCCTTCATGTGCCAGAAAATGGACTGCATTTGTGACAGTGAAACAGAATGGTTTGCATATGTACAATCATTTTATTTGATTTACTTTATTTAATTTAATCTGATTAAGACATGTTCTTAAAAATTTAGTTGTACACGTTCTATAGTCCAGCAAAGATGTATCTTTTCTTAATTAGTATTTTCTTTTGTTTGTTTGTCAAATTATCATGTAGAATAGAATAAAGATGAGGACTTGAAAGATGTAAAAATGATAAAAATTTCACTTCTGACTGCAAAATTGAGTGACTTAGATTGCCATTTTATTGCTATTCAAGTTATCTTGTAATAGGTTAATTATCATTTTTCATTATATAAATCAAGGCTACAATAAGAAACACGAAACTCTTGATGCAGATGAATAAGTTTAGCCGCAAACTCAATTGGTCATGGTGAAGTTTACTATTTTTAAAATTTTCCATTAGTGCTTTTTATTGCTCTTTATTGTCTTAATTGACATTTAGTTCCATGTTAGCAATCTTAGTAAAAACAAAACCGAGAATTTATTCCAAATTGATTTTATTATTCACTTATAGTTTATCGCATCATTTAAAATACATATTCAGTTAAAGTTTACACTACCTGCCATCTTTTCCGTTTTTCCACTAGAGAGTCCGTGACAAGGTTTAGGGTGCGTTTGATTTGCAGAAATTTAGGGGACCGGACAGAACTAAATTTTTTAATCCTTATTGGATTTGAAAAGTGGCAAGGAGACAAGACAAAAAAGGGGTGAGGGTTAGGACAATATAAAATTTGTTCATAAAATTGCTATAGTCATATATAATAGAGAGAACCTTCATATTAAAATTTTATATTTACAAAAGAAAATCATAGTCATATATTCATCTTTGCATAGGTTTTGTATTTTCAAAGCACCAGATTTTAAATTAAAACAGATTTACAAAAAGAAACACAATAATTTTAATTTGGTAAATTCAACAACAATTATTATTAATAACTTATAATTTTAAAAAAAAATAAAGTAGACAAATTTTATATTTCAACGAATTTTGATTTAAATTCTATTTTTTTAACTGAAATTGAAGTCTATTAAACAAGCTTTATTAGAGAGTCAGTATCAAGGATTAAGGTATTAAATTAATTATTCATTAGTGCTTTTGATTAATCTTCTATTGTAGGAATTGTCATTTAGTTCCATGCTAGCAGCTTTAATAAAAACAAAACTGGAAATGATAATTTATTATTATAAAAGCAATTAACTACACTGTTAGAGGCAGTCTTAATTGACAAAATTCAAAACCTTTTCTAATTTATTTATAAATTTCAAGCCTTATAATAAAATTTGTTCATAAAGTTGCTATAGTCATATATAATAGAGAGAACCTTCATATTAACATTTTATATTTACACAAAAAAAAAGCCATATATTCATATTTGCATAGGTTTTATATTTCCAAAGCACCAGATTTTAAATTAAAACAGATTTACAAAAACAAACACAATAATTTTTATTTGGTAAATTCAACAACAATTATTATTAATAACTTATAATTTTTATAAAAAAAAAAATTTAAGTAGACAAACTTTAAGCCTTAAAATATTATTAATATAAATCAACATTAAAATTGACACATTTTTAATTTCAACGAATTTTGATTTAAATTCTATTTTTTTAACTTAAATTAAAGTCTATTAAACATGCATTATTATGGAGCAATGATCATATGCCAAAAATGCTTTAACGGACCTGCTGCCTTTTTTTTTTCTCTTTGGTAAACTGCTACCTTTTCATATTTTTCAATTTATAACTTTCAAATTGATTGCAATCAACCATGGGTTAAGTTACGTTCAACCTTTTTAACAATACTTAATTTCCATTGAATTTGATTGGGTAAATGGCATTGAAATGCTCCAAAACGGTTAGCAGCCCATGGAGTTCTTTTCCAATCTCTTTATGCTATATATTAGCACATAGTGCTAAACATAGGTATGGCAAAGGCGCAAAAAAAAAAAAAAAACAATACTTCAAAATTTAAACCTAAATAATAGAAATAGTAGTATATTGAATTTACCTGTAAAAACAAAGTATATTGAATTTATATGTTTATTATATTATGATATAAAATATGGTCAAGGTTTGGAATAAATTTATTTTAAAATTGTATATAATGTATTTTTTTCTTACTAAATTATTTAATTAAATTATTTAAGCAAATTCTAATTAACATAATTTTAGATTTGATTAAATATTCAATGATCTTATTTATTGTTAATGAAAATGAGCATCTCGAATGCCTTTCAAGGAACAAAACTCCTTATCAATCCAGACAATATACATTATTGCTTCCACGAGAGGAAGATGGATATCGAAAGGATATTCCATTAAGTAAGGGTTCAAGTGACATCATCCAACAAGAGACAAGAAGTGAGACGAGAGAGTTATTTGCTTATAGAAATCAACTGAGAAAAATCGACCAAGCATCCTTATTGCACTCCAAGCGACTCTTTCAAAGATGGACAAGACAAGATATTGTTCGTGCAAACATTAATGCATCATATTTATGGCAATATTGTCAAGTCTTAACCTTGACTAAAAACATGAGACTTTAGAGTGGGATTTCATATTCTAATGTTGATGACATCAATAATTTCTTAGAGTGGTTGTTAAAAATTGGGGATGGAAAGATTAGTCAAAACGACCACGAAGATGGAGGAATCAAAATATAAGACGATCTACTCATTAAAAAAAAAATAACTTATTTGGAAAACATAAGTGACACAACATTTTACCAACATAGGGCAATTTTCGTACCAAGAAATGAAATTGTTGAAATGTTGAATGATGACATGATGTCCTTGGTTCCCGGGGATGAAAAAACTAATCTTAGTTCTGACAGTACCTACACGATGAATGCAAATATTGATACAACGAATCATGTTCATACAATTGAGTTGCTGAACATGATTAACTCATTGGGACTTCCAAAACAAGGGTTAAAGCTCAAATTGAAGCTCCAATAATGTTGTTGAAAAATAGAGATCAATCCTCATGACTGCGCATTGATACTCGACTTATAATTACTCAAATGGGAAGTTATGTTCTAGAAGGAAGAGTCATTTCAGGAAGCAATAGTGGCCAAAGGGTATTTATTCCCAAATAGTCACTAATTAACAACTTCTGATAACTTAATTTCATTCAAATTTCAACAGTGGAAATTCGCAATATTTGTTTCTTCAGCAACCAGTTTTTTCACATGGGTAGTTGTATATCGCAATATCAAGAGTTATCTCCCGTAGTGGATTAAAGATACTAATATGTGACCACGAAGGCCAAAATTCAAACGCTGCTATAAATGTGGTTTATAAAAGAATATATCAGAATCTAATCCAGGCGAGTTACTCTAAAATTATTAAATTTATTGGATGCTTAAGTATAAAGCATACTCTTTTTAGTTCACTTTCACTCTGATAGGGACTTCACAAAACTATATTACATGCCAAATTATAACTGTCCAGGAGGTTTACCTTTTTAAACAATATGATTTACTTAATTCATGTCACAATAATAATTTCAAACATTCCACTTACAAGTATGTATTTCGCTATTCTGCCTTTTGAATTTTAATTAAGTTATAGGTAAATGTGCAAGATCCATTGGTTCAAAATTTCGGTTTTCATATTCTACGTATTTGCATTTATGTATTTTGCCTTCTAAATTTAATTTAAATCATAGCTCCATTGTAATTGATAATTTTATTTATTCTGTACACTTGGCAATGATACATTGATACTGCCGCTACTGAAAAAGCTCTGATCCCATCCACCAGGGGTGGGTTTCAAAGTGACAGTTCAAGGGTATTATGATGGTGGTCAGGGCTTTGGTTGAAATGATTAAGGAATCCGTGGTGAATTTTTTGGTAGACATTGTTGTCATTTAGAAGTTTATCACCAAAGGAGAGGGAGAGGTGGCAAGTCAAGTGCACAAAGACTTTATTGGCTTAATTGATTGACCTTTATTTCAATCAATTGTTGATTTTATTTTTATTTTTATTTTTATTTTTTGTTATATAAGCTTTTAATAAATTTGTAGAGGTTTCATCTAGAGTCACCCTTTCTCTTCAGTTTTCATGACATTTATTTCCAAACGGACAAAGAATTTATTGATAAAAAATAATTACTTTTTAATATCATTTTAAATTAGTCATTAGTAATATTTATTTCAATTAAATGATTTAATCAATTAGTTAAAATATTTGTGTATTAAATTTTCTAATAGTTTATTTTATAATTTATTAAATTAGTAACTCCCGATCTTATATCAATTAAATTAAAAATTAACCTTATTTTATATCCCATGGGATGTCATTTCTAAGTTGGGAGTATCACCATTTGAATAAAGAAAGGAGCATTGATTATTTACATCCCAAATGACTAAGGGTTTGTTTGTTTTAGATTTTGATACACTTGATTTTGAAGGGGGAAAAACGATTTTGAAATTATTCAATTTTAAAAAATTGAGGTTGAAAAAAATGATTTTTGTTTGATAATGATATTCCAAAAGTGAGTTTAGAAGAATTGGTTTTGTTTGAATAATAAAGTAAAACTGTTTTTGAGGTGTAATATAAATAACTTTGTGGGTGTCATATTTAGAATTAATTTTTGAATACAAAAAAGGTAAAAATTCATGTTTCTCTTAAAATCAATTCTACCCACCTCAAATGTGATTTTTTCCAATTCTACCCATCTCACCTCACATCTTTTTTTTTTTTTGCTGAACAAAGGGAACTAACAAAAACTAACCAAACCCAGAGGCCACAGCCCCTCTCAAATCCTCATCAAGGAGACAACCTAGGAGAGGAAATGAACTCTCAACTAAGACCAAAGAAAAAGATGAAGAAGAAAGACCCTTGTGTGTCGATGTATTTGCTTCATCGTTGGTCCCTAATCAGCAAGATGAAGCAGTTTTAAAATCTCTCCAAGCAGAGGTTGTAGATGAGAAATAGAGGTGGACCTTTTGTCCACCATTTGGCACACGAAAGCAGAATCAACTTCAAAGGAGACATTCTGAAGCTTCAAGTCTCTAGCAACTTTAATTCCATGCAAAAGACCCCACAACTCAGCCCACAGGGCATTGGTGCAGCTGAGATTATAGTAAAATCCTTTTAGAAACATGACCGTACTATTTCTTATTATCCCACCGTAAGTAGATTTTTTAGAAGTAATGATTTACACAATAGAATTCCAAAAGTGTAGATTGATAATTAAAGTCAGGCTTATTATATGGGATGAAGCTTCAATGACTCACTAATGCTGCTTCGAAGCCGTTGAAAGAACATTCAGGGGTATACTTCGATCAAACAATCCAGAATACTTGAATCTCCCATTCGAAGGAAAGGTTATTATTCTTGATGGTGACTTCTGACAAATTCTACCAGTTATACCGAAGGGGACAAGACAAGATATTGTTAGCGCCAACATTAATGCATCATACTTATGGCAATATTGTCAAGTCTTAACCTTGACTAAAAAACATGAGACTTCATAATGGGATTCCAAATTCTAATGTTGATGACATCAATAATTTCTCAAAGTGATTGTTAAGAATTGGGGATGGAAAGATTAGTCAAAATGACCACGAAGATGGAGGAATCGAAATATCAGATGATCTACTCATAAAAAAAAAAACATAACTTATCTGCAAAACATGAGTGACACAACATTTTACCAACATAGGGCAATTTTAGCACCAAGAAATGAAACCGTTGACATGTTGAATGATGACATGATGTCCTTGGTTCCCAGGGATGAAAAAACTTATCTTAGTTCTGACAGTCCTTACACGATGAATGCAGATATTGATAAAATGGATGATGTTTTATCAATGGCTGTCAAAATATGGGTTAAAGCTCAAAATTGAAGCTCCAATGATGTTTTTGAAAAATATAGATCAATCCTCATGATCGTGTAATGATACTCGACTTATAATTACTCAAATGAGAAGTTATGTTTTAGAAGGAAAAGTCATCTCAGGAAGCAATAGTCGGCAAAGGGCATTTTTTCCCAGAAAGTCACTAACACCTTTCGATAACTATATTTCATTCAAATTTCAACAGAGGCAATTCGCAATTGTTGTTTCTTTTGCAATGACTATAAATAAAAGTCAACAACAATCGTTTAAACATGTGGGATTTTATCTTCCGCAACCAGTTTTTTCACATGGGTAGTTGTATGTCACAATATTAAGAGTTACCTCCCGTAGTGGATTGAAGATACTAATATATAACCACGAAGGCCAAAATTCAAACACTGCTATAAATGTGGTTTATAAAAAAGTATATCATAATTTAATCTAGGTGAGATACTCTAAAATTATTAAAGTTATTGGATGCTTAAGTATAAATCATACTCTTATTAGTTCACTTTCACTCTTATAAGGACTTCACAAAACTATATTATATGCCAAATTGTAACTGTCCAAGAGGTTTACCTTTTTAAACAATATGATTTACTTAATTCATGTCACAATAATAATTTCAAACATTTCACTTCAAGTACTACATATTCTGAATTTATCTGATACTTCCTTCTTCAACAACTCTTTTTCTTCAAAATCTTTACAAACAAATGATACATAAGTCCCTATTCATTTTATTAAACAAATAAATTCACAATAGACCATTTATCAAAAAACGAAAATCACATTAAACCAAAAAAAAAATGTATGTATTCACAAACAAAATATAAAATAACAATTATATTTATTCAAAATACTAGAATACCACATGTATCGCACGGGTCTTAGTAAACATAACAATGAATAAGAATCATTATATTTGTATCAACATTTGATTTTTTTATTTTGTAAGCCAAAAAGTATATTATAAAGAGTATAAGGGATTATCTGAACCCATATACATAGAACTAGTGTTAAATTACAAGCCAAATAGGTCCCCCCAAAACAGAAGCAGCTGCATAGCATGCTCTAAGAAGCAACTCTTGAAGCTTAGTTTTTAAAGGATATGATAAAAGCAACCATAGCCAATTAGAAAAACTAAGCCTAGAGGGGATGCAGGTAGCCCCTTAGATACAGTTCTAGCCCATAGCTTTGACACAACATATCGGGTTAAGGCACCAATCAATGAAAGAGAAGCTACTCTTCTTTGACAATGCTTTAGACCATCTCCACACCCTCACTTTTATCAGAACAATTACCTTATCAACACTCAATGTAGCCTGTTTGAAAACAATATCGTTGCGGTGTAACCAAAGTGACCAAACTGTAGCGAACCATATCAACCTCCACACTTTTCTGTTTCCCTTTGCAAAGAAAAGACCAATGTTGCAGCAACAATTCCTTTAAATTCCCTGACAAAACTGTGTCTAATCCAACCCAATTATAAACAGGCATCCAAACAAAGTATGAGAAGTTACAGCCCAAAAACAAATTATGGTCAGTTTCAGATTCTGCTCTGCAGAAACAACAAAGCGAGGAATCAGGACCAATTGCAACTCCTCTTTTAAGTAGGTTATCACTAGTAGGTATTCTTTCTTTAATTGACCTCCAATAGAACGCACCAACTTTTAGTGGCACGCCTTTTTCCCACAATAACCTGAAAAGATCTTTGTCGTTTCCAACTCAACTACAGTGATGAGTTTGTATGCAGATTTTACAGCATACGACTGATTATAGTTTCCCAGCCAGCACCACTTGTCCTCCTCATTTTTCTTTAAGCTTGTTTGATTAAGGATACCCATCATATCACCTAGCATCTCTTCTTCCCAAACAAAAAGTCTTCTCTTCCATTGGAAATTCCAGCACCACTCATCATTCTCCCATTTGCCCATTTGATGTATTGTTGCCTCCTTCATCAAAGAAATGTTGTATAACCTATGAAAAGTGTTAGACAAAGCATCCAAACCTACCCAATTTTCATTCCAAAAAAAAGTGTTTTTCCCACACCCTACTACCCTCGAGAAACCCTCTGATAATCACCCCTCTTTTTGTGAGTCCGCCTCTTCTAGCAATCCCAAGTCCCTCCACCATAAAGAAACCTCACCACCCTCAACTGTTTTTTCACACGACCTACTCCTCCAACAAGCTGGAACCCGTACCTCACCTTAAGGATACTTGACCAAATGGACTCTTTTTCAGTGTAGTACCTCCACCTCCACTTTCCTAAAAGTGCAAGGTTGAAAGCCTTAATGTTCCTAATTCCCCAACCCCCCTCTTCTCTAGATCTACAAACAACATCCCACTTGATCCAACAAATTTCCCTACATTCTTCACTCCCACCCCACAAAAACTTTCTCTGAATCTGTATGATTTTATTCAAGACTTTCTTTGGAGCTTTATACATTAAAAGATAGATAGTACACTGGAAGAGCGGATAGGACAACATTTATCAAAATCACTCTACCACCAAAGGATAGATATTTATTCCTCCACCCTAGAAGTCTCTTTTGTAGCGAATTAATGAGAGGCACCCATGTTGAGGATCTTCTTTGGTTAGCCCCCACCAAGATTCCGCGGAACTTAAAAGGAAGAGTACTTAGCAATTGAGGATATGTGACGCTTGATCAATGATCACACCATTAGCCTTGATTCCTATCAAGCCACTCTTGTGGAAGTTTACCCTCAACCTGGATGCTAGTTCAAATGATCGTAGGATTCCTTTAACAGCCCACACATTGGCAATTGTCATATCTCCCACCCAAATTGTGTCATCCACGTATTGGATGTGAGAGACACCAAAACCTTGCTCACTTCCTTCAATAACAAAATCGAATAGGATGTTCTTCTCCACCGTTCTTCGGATTAACCCTGCTAGGCCTTCTGCAACTATAAGAAATAAAAACGGAGCCATTGGATCTCCCTGACGAATCCCCTTTGACATAAGGAATTCATCTGTTGGGCTACCATTTACCAAAACTGAAACTGATGCCGAATGTAGGCACACTCGTATCCACGATCTCCACTTATTCGGGAACCCCATTCTAGATAGCATGTAATCTAGAAACTCCCAACTAACCGAGTCGAAGGCTTTCTCAAAATCCACCTTAAAGAGCATGCACCGTTTCTTCTTTTTCTTAGCGTAGTCTATTATCTCGTTTATAGCTACCACCCCGTCTAAGATGTTTCTCCCTTTCAAAAACACAGTCTGATTACTTGAGATGATTGTATCCATGACCCTGTTTAATCTTCTAGCAAGAAGCTTAGCCACCATCTTGTAGATGCATCCAACTAGTGAAATTGGCCTATATTCTTTCAAGCTCACCGGATTATCCTTTTTAGGGATTAGAGCTATCAATGAAGCATTACATCCTCTAGCCAATCTCTCATTTGAATGGAAATCCTCAGTCATGTTGCATATGTCATTACCAAGCACATTCCAGAATTTTTTTATGAAAGAAAAATTGTACCCGCCCGAGCCCGGCCACTTGTTTCCATTACAATCCTAAACTGCATTTCTAATCTCCACCATTATGAACTTTTCTGCCAACATCCTGCCTTGAATTTGAGAGATTTTTTTTGAATTCAATGCCATCCAAATTCGGCCTTACTAAGCTGTCTTGATTGAAAAGACTCTCAAAGTGATTGGAAATAACCTGTTTCAACTCCACAGGCTCGTCAATCCATCTTGCTTGGTACCAGAACCCGTGAATTTCATTTTGTTTCCTTCTTTTGATTACACATGCATGGGAAAATGCTGAGTTTGAGTCCCCCAATTTAAGCCAGTTCAACCTAGATTTCTGTAACATTATTATAGAGTCTCTCATTCTGGACAGATTCCAGAAATTTTCAAATAGCTTTCTTCTTTCCATCACCTCACCATCCAACAGGCCAACTGACTCCCCTTTATCATCCAAAACCTTTGCTTCTATCACCACAACCTGAATTCTGCGCTCCACATTCCCGAATGCACCTTTGTTCCAATCCTTCAAAACAAGCTTCAACTATTTTAGTTTTTCTTTAAGCACATAAGATCCCCATCCTGTTGTATTTATTTCCCTCCACTTTCCTTTTACCAAGCTCTCGAAATCCCTGTTTTCTGACCAGCAGTTCAGCACTCTAAAGGGTTTTGGTCCCCAATTTTTTACTGATGATTTCAAGATAATTGGGCAATGATCAGACACCGACCTTAATAGTCCCCATTGTGATAAGTCCTGCCACCTACTCAGTCATTCATCAGATAATAAGAATCTGTCAATTCTACTCATAGAGCTTCCATCCATCCTATGTCGAGTGTATTTCCTGCCAGCTAGCGGAAGGTCATTTAGACCCATGTCTTCTATGAATTCATCAAATTCAATCATCTCTGAAGTAGCAACCCGGACAGCCGACCCACTTCTTTCACTAACACATCTAACAAAATTAAAATCCCCCGCTAAGCACCAAGGTGATCCCATGTTGTCGGTCCTCAACTCACACAAAGCCTCCCAAAGTACTCTCTTCCCAGCTATTTGACATGGTGAATAGATATTGAAAATGAAACAGGATTCAGAACTATCACCCGAACAACCTTTCACCCCCAGGTAGCCATCACCAACAAAGCTTTCTTCTAACACAAAAGTTTCTGGTTTCCAAAGACACAACATACCCCCTGAGTTCCCTGAGGAACTCTTGTAGCACCAATTCACATCGGACCCACCCCACAAAGATTGACACAGAAAGTTATCAATAACCTCCATCTTGGTTTCTTGCATGCACATGAAATCTACCTTCTCCTTGTTGATCAAGTTCCTGACTTCCTTCTTTTTAACTCTCCCCCCCAAACTTCTTATGTTATATGACGCAATCCGCATTAAGACACGTTGAGGACCCCTTCATTATTTCTTCCTTCTTTTTCTTCCTTTCTTTTTTCCCTATCTCTGATTTCCATCTCCACCAACTGAACCAATATGTCTTCCTCATTTTATTCACTGACATTGCCAACCTTTTACCTATGTTCTAGAGATCATTCGCTTCCTTGTATGCTTCTACTCTAATCCACGCACGATTTGAGATCCAAATATGAGTTTCTGAGATTGGATCGCTCATCTGTGTTAGTATCAGCTTATTGTTTCCCTGATACATCTGTTTTTCCCAGCAGCAATAACCCTCCTTCTTATAGGACATATGGAGTTCCAAAAGTAAGTACAGTTCTTCTGTAACAGTATATATAAGGGGAAAACAGAAGGGACAACATAAAAAGGTTGTAAGTTCAAATTATACTTGATCAAACTTCATGAAGTTTTGGGTATCTAGCTCTCCATTGACTTGTAGTTTAAATGCTGCCTCCATTTCATACAGTTCCGACTCCATGCCGTTCAACGAAGGATGAGCCTGGTAGATAATATATATAGGAGACATATCAAGTGAGAAGGTCTTTTTTATATGAGAGTGAGATGATTAGATCATAGTCATTCGATCCAACTTGATATCACTCTGAAGCATGAATTAAGATGACAATATATATTTATCTCATTTTGTGGTATCTACAGGGGCAAGCCACAACAGCACATAAAATTTTGGATCTTGGTAGACATGCAGCACTCATGGCACTCAATTTCCACCTTCTCAGCAAAGCAATTTGCTCTACAATCATCTACATTGTATTGAGTGCAACATGAGTGATATGGATCATAGGCAGAAGTTTATTCAGCCCTGCTAGTCTAGGAATTTAAACTAAATCACTTGGCCTAAAAGTACATTGCTTTCCTAGTTGGTTTAATAGAAATAATATATGAATAAGTAAAACTATGAAAGAAATGTATGCATAACCGTATTTGGAAATTGAATGATACACTATTGTTGTGTCAATAAGAGTTAGCATCACTAGATACAATCAAAAACTGGTACTATATTTAGTATTTTTCTTCAACTTCAATGTCAAGAATCCAGTCAATAAGTGATAACCATTGACTCTAATTACATACAAAAGCTATGATGAGAATGATTCTAGTTTTTAAGTACAGGAGATGGACCTACAGAAGTATACTAGCTTCCAATTATGGGAATTGTTGGTGTGTATGAAGCCAGAGACTTCATAAAACTAGAAAAAGGAACAATATTCATGTAAGCTTCTAAAAAAAATCAAGAGAATCATTGAAAGTAAATGAATACTACAAGAATGTTATAATTTTATCGATTAATCTCTTAATTTGGCAATTAAAGTATGGAAAAAGACTACAAGTCTGAATCTAACCCTATGTAAACTATAATCAAATATCTGTTTGCAGGGGCCAATACATCTTTGACAAACTCTCTTCAACAAATAAAGATGAGTGACTTCAATATTATGTATTACAAGACCTCAAGCAGCAAAATAGCAATAAAATTCAAGCTTTCAATTAGAGAAAAGAAGTGCCTGCAAGGCCATGGTGTAAAAGATAATGAGCAATGGCATCTCTAGCCTTCATAGAGTTCACTGATCTCAAAGCAACCTCTGGCACCATCTCATCATCTACAAGATCATACTTCATCTTAGGATCCATTTTTTCACCCCTCAACTCACAAATATTATGCAACACACAACAAGCTCCAAGTACAGCAGGCAAATCTTGCAGCTTCACCTCAGTCCTCTTCTGCAAGCAACACCACCTCCCTTTCAATCTGGCAAATGCATCCTTTGCAACCATCTGAATCCCTCCAATCTTCTCGTTGAAACCATGCTGAGTCCAAGTAGGATTCTTCTTACTATAAGGCACCAAAACCCAATCCATCAAAGGGTAACCTGAACCTCCAACAATCCACACACCTTTCATAAGCCCCCCATTATTAGCCCTTTGACAAAGTTTAAACATGAGAGAGGGGTTCTGGGTCTGCAAAGGTTGGGAGTTTCATGAAGAAAAAGTACACAAATTAAGGTTTATGGGGAAGAGACAAAGTGAAGTGAAGGTTACAAACTCAGAAGGACAAGACAGGAAAAAAATCGCACAATTCATTCTTCTCTTCCCGTCGAGTTTTCATTTTTATATGCAATTTTTTTTTTTGGTGGATTCTAGCATGAAGTAGGTTGTTTATGGGTATATCTGTATACCCCAAATTTTTTTCATCAGGAGTGATTTTGGACCATTGGATATAATAATTAAATAATGAATGGTTTAGATTTATTATTCCAAAAAAAAATTGAAAACCAAAATTTTTTGAAAGATACGAATCTGCCCTTCACCGCTCCCACCCTACTGTCCAAACCCTAAAATTTCTACCGCCGCGCTGCCACCTTTAACCACCGCCAACCAGCTGCCACAACCACCTTTAACCTCCGCCCGCAACTCCATCAAACCCTTACCAACATTTGCATGAATCCTTACCAAAGCCCTTTCCAGATCATTCAATCGATAGAAATTCTATCTGAAAATGCCTTTCTATCAAACTTCTGCCCGACCTCAGCATCCACCGCCGCCTGATCTGAGTTCGAGTGAAGTGGCAAAGGGCGGGGAGCGAGGAGAGGGTGTTCGGGTCGAAGAGGAATGTCGTCGCCGTTGCGTGCTCCGTTTCGCGAGCAACCGTCGTCACCGTCACGTGCCTCCGCTTCGTGAGTGCATCTCCATTCTTAGTTCGCAACCCCATCCCTATACAAGTCAGATCTAGGTCACAATCCATTATTGACAGTGGCAGTGGGCAGAGGGGCGAGAGGTGGCTGCCGGACGCGACTATGCAAGGTGAGGCAGTGGACGATGGTCCTGTTCGAACGACGGCGAGCTGTTGAGGTGAGGGGGTTGGGTGGTCGGTGCCTCGGTGGGGTGGTGGTGAAGAGCTCAGGTGGTGTGGGGTGGTGGCAGTCATTGGGGTGGTGGTGGAGAGTAAAGAATATGTTAAAGATAAGGGTAGAAATGGGTTTTCCCATTAAAAAAAAAGATATTTAATGGTATATGGGTATACCCATAAACAACCAACTTCACCCTAGAATCCACCTTTTTTTTTTGTCACGTGTGTGTGAACACAAGGTTGTACTAGTGTGAACGAGGAGATTAAAATTTGAGGAAAGCAATAAATAAAGAGATGAAAATGAAATAAATATTGCTAAATTCATTGATTATTTAATTTAACGTAAATGAAGTGGAGCGGTGGAGGATCAGACTTTTTTTTTTTTGAAAGAGTGGAGGATCAGACTTTGGACCTTCGGTTTATCCTTGGTTCATTTAATTTGGTGGGGACTATTATATTCAATATTAAACGGACAAGTTTTATTCCCCTTAAATAACCTCTTTAATAGGGTGGGGTAATTCAAGTGGTAAGAGCTAAGGGCTTAAGGTGTTAGGTATTGGAGGTCCAAGATTCAAACCTTAGCAAAGGAGAAAAATTAACAACTAACATACTAACATTTGCCTATCAAAAAAAAAAACCCTCCGTGGCAGGGAACAGAGGTACATTTGGTTCGATTTCATGATAAAAGAAATTTGAATGAATCAAAATCAATTGGTTCTATATTTGAATCAGAGTTATAATTTTCTTTAGAAAATTCGAAGAACAAGTTAATTCGGTTCTACCAAAAAAATTTGGAAAAAATATGAAAAATAAAATGCATAAAATTTAGGTTAAAATACCTTTTTGGTCCTTTATCTTTTGGGTAAAATTTATTTTGGTCATTTATCTTTAAAAAGATTCATTTTAGTCCTTTATGTTTCAAAAGGACCATTTTGGGTCACTTTTGAAACATAAAAGACTAAAATGAATCTTTTTCGTCACCAGTTTCTAACGGAGTTTAGATGGGAGATGACGGAAAGGACCATTTTGGGTCACTTTTAAAATTTATAAAGGACCAAAATGAATCTTTTAAAGATAAAGGACCAAAAAGAATTTTACCCAAAAGATAAAGGATCAAAAAGGAATTTTAGCCTAAAATTTATCATGAAAAGTATATGATTAAGAGGAAAATTTTCAAACTACACAATACATACTTCTCATATACGAAAATAATGTTATAATGAATTCTATATATATATATATATATATATATATATATATATATATATATATATATATATATATATATATATATATATATATATATATAATATCATTGATTTGGTTAAAGGTTGAGGTTTAATCCCGAATATGCAAAAAAAAAAAAAAAATATGAACATATTTAATTACTTCGGTTCAGATTCTCAGGTTCGTCAGGTTAGTATAAACCAATAAGCATCCCAATGCCATGGTGAGAACATCCCTATAATGTTTTTTTCTTCTGGAAACCTTAATGCGCGGCACTCCGGATAAGGACATTATATGGTTTTTCACCAACGGCTATTGATCTAAGTTACAAGGAGCTTGGTTTCCCTTAAGAAAAGTCTCGAGTTCGAATATTGTGGATAAAAAAATAGGCATTGGGAGAGGATTGCCCTCTTAAATGGGTTTCCCGACTATACTCGGATTAGTCGGAGTTAATGTCGTTTTCAAATACCGAAGGTCTTAAAAATAGTGTTTTTTTTATGTGATCAGAGGGGGAAATTTAATATTTGACATACATAAAGATATGATTTAATTTGTAACAAAAAAAAAAGATAGGATTTAATTGGTATGCATTATTAGTGAAAAGATTTTTTTATATTGTTAATCAATCATAAATTATTACATCGTTAGAAATATTTGATTCTTATCAACATTAAGAAAAAGAAGAGAAAGATGTTGCGAAATAATTATGCTCAAGAACCTTTGGTAGATATATATATTGTTCTAACCTTTTTTTCCTTTTAAGTAATTAATTAGTTGTCATATATAATAATGATTAAATTTTAATGTATTTTTTTTTTGATAAAAAAAAATGTATTATTAGCTAGTGTAAATATATTTTATATTATCATTCAATTATATATTATTATGTCATTCAAAATATTTAATTCTCATGATAACCATATAAGAAGTTACATAAATGATAATGCATAATTTTTGTCAAAAAAAAAAGGATAATTCATAATTGATTGATAATGTAAAAATTTTAACAATTACATTCTATATATAAAAAAAATAACAATTACAATGCACTAAAATTAAATTCATACAATAATTATTACATTGAAATACAGTTATATTGCAAAATAAGTTAAACATAACCATGACTATCTCCTATTTTGCATATCATAGAGTTGCTGTGTGGGTTCCACAATTTCACTTGGTGTTTAGGATTGTCTATCTGTATCCTACCCATTGGGTATCCACAAAAATTACTCATGATGGGTAGGGTAATTACTCGCACAATGGGTAAGGGTTCAGGTACAGATAATTACTCGCAAATTTGAACGGGTATGGGTGCGGGTACGGGTATTATGGTACTCGTCCGGCCCCGCACCCACACATATGTACATGTATATATAATTATTTATTTATTTATTTATTTATATTACTAATATATATAATTTTAACTATAACTCAATTTTAAAACCAAAATTTATCTAAATATTTTTAACTTTCTAAACCTAATGACATCTATAATTCCTTTTTGGATTTTTTATTTATTTAAATATTTTGGTTTGTAAAGTTTTATGAGTAAATTTAAAAGACCTTTGAATCGTTTTTAATTGTTATAACGTTTCTTTTGTTATTTATTGTTTTTTTCACAGTTGAAGTATGGGTACGGGTACTTAGATACTCAGAGGGTACGAGTAAGGATACTAAAGCTGTTACCCACATGAGAACGGATCCGGATACGAGTAATTTTTCAAATGCGGGTATAAGAACGAGTACTATAGTACCTTACCCAAACCCTACCTATTGGTGTTGCCAGTCCCACGGAGACAAAGGTATCAATCTTTCTGGAAGAATAAAATTTCTTTATCTAAAAATATAAAGAATTTCTCTATATAATTAGCAAGAAAAAAGAATAGAAAAAAAGAAAGACGGGAACTGTTAAAACTTAAAAGAGGAACAACGCTGATAAAGGATTGTTGATAAAAGGACTTGTGATTCTGAACTTAAATTTTAGATTTATTATATGTACTGGCACAAGACAGGCACGTGAAGCACTCACGTGGCTGTCTGGTCGTATTTCTAATGTTTTTACTCGTCTTTATTTAAGTTTTTGGTATATAATATTTTATTTATCACTTATATATGTTGGATATTTTTAATGGGTATTTTTTGGGACTTTATAATGTGACTTCTAAATGTAAAAATAAATAAAATACATTTTATTATTTAGATTTGTGGGTGCCCTTTTTTTCTTCTTCGTCAATAGTGCCGTCAGTTTTTTATTTTAAATTTTAAAATTTTAAAAAATGAAAACTGATTAAAATTTAATACTGTTTCCTTTTATTAAAATTTAAAAATTTGGATTCAGTTTTATTCCTGTTTTTTCTAAATTATTTGATGGAAGTTGTTAAGGGTAGTTTTGGTATTTTGAAATGTTGAAACCAAAATTCGAGTATTCTCTTATATATTAGTATAGATATAAAAAAATACTGTTAAAAGGAATTTCCATTTAAGTAAATGTAATATCCCAAAGATTAATCTCAGACTTACGTGATGAGAGGATATTAGAAGGAGAATAATAATAGCTAAAAAGCAAAGTACGACTAGTTTGGAATAGTGTTGACCTATGTGAGGAATTGGGTGCCAGTGTGAACACGGTTTTGGATTCGAATATTATATTGGATTTGGCGGTGTCAAGTAAAGACTGGACGCAAGAGTTTTTTTTTTTTTGGAACCAAACGGACAAGAGTTTGATTTTTATTTTTCCTCATGTATTGAATCTGCTTGCTTTCGCTGCATCGGAACGTAAGTTTGTCCTCATTCTCACACCACAATGGATAGGAATCTTTTTTTATTTTTTTTAACCTTCGTCTTCTAGCCGATAGCTAAAGACTAATCTCTCGAGGTTCTGAGATCTATTTAAGGGGTTGACCTCTCCCAACAGATGTTTTTTCATATGTATGAGCCAACAATCGAACCCCTGACCACATGCTTAAGGACCCAGTTATCTACCAACTGTATCATACTATGTTGGTAATGAATAGGAATCTTTATTGGTGTGTTTTGGAAAAACATTTGATAAAAGTGATTTTAAATGGAATTGATTTTTGTAAAATTGATTTCATTATAATTGAGTTTGAAGTGAAGTAATTTATGTTTAAATGTTTTTATTTTAAAAAACAAATTTACATAAAATTTAGTGTAAATTTGTCAACTCAACTCAAAAGCTACTTTCTGTAACTTCTAGTCAAAATCGTTTCTGAAGACAAAACCAATTTTACCTCAGTACCTAAACATATCATTTTTTACTAAAATCACGTTTGACAGATGACAAAATTAATTCTGGAGGTTTTCAATGTGAAACCAACCACATACTAATTATTATTTTTTAGTTTGGTTAAAGTTACACCCAATATCTCTTTAAAAAAAAAAATTACACCTAATCTTACTTTAGAGATTATATTTTTCTTTTCTTTTTTTTATATTTATAAATTGGTTACACCTACCTCCCTAGGTACATGGGAGTTTATTACATGAGTTTTATCGGTATACATTATATCAATCACAGAGTATTTTTTTATATAACTTTTAGTGATGTGGCAATTTATGATTTATATAATGTATAAACAAATATTACAATGACAGTGGTTACCAATCAAATCCTTATTATACTTTCTTAACTTTAAAATAATATAAAAAGTGAGTATGAATTTGCAAATCAAAAGAATATCAGATATGTTATAAAAAAAAAAAAAAAACGAATACCAAATATAATTTTGACAAACTTAGAAGAAAGGGGATGTAGAGTGTATTTGGGAAAGATTATTTTCCCTTGTTTCAGCTATTTTTTACCTTAAAAGCTGTTTCATAGATAATTTAACATGTTTGGCATTTTGCTTAAATTAATAAAAAAAGCTTTTTTTGGGGAAAAAAGCTGTTTTATGCCATTTAGTTTTTTCTAGCTTAAGATTACTGTGATTTGATTATTTTTCATTCTCAAAACACTCTTCCATGTTTACCCCTACAAAACTTATTTCTAAACAAATATTATTAAATTATACAAATAATTCCGTACCCTTTTTCGTAATTTATTATATAAAAGTGTTTTTTTTTGTACCATCCAAACGAAATAGATTATCTTAAAATTGCTTTTCAGCAAACAGACCCAAACAAAAACAGATTTGGATAATCGATTATACAAAAATTGATTATCAGCATAATTTTTTTTTCCAGCTTTTCCAAACACACTCGTAATTTCTCTTAATAAATAATAAAGCTGAATAGAGCAGTTAAAATATATTTTATATTTTTATATAGTAAAATAGTTTTCCAGGTACTCATGGAATCTTGTGGACCTGGTGTTGCATTGCTAAATCATATGGTATGAAAATCGTAAAGATCTAAAATGTTGCAAGATTTGTTTTTTCCTTCTTGATGGTCATTGTTGTGGGATATAGCATCTATTTGTAATGTCAAATTTATTTTATATATAACATCTATTTGTGATTTATGTTTTTTGCCCCGAACGGTGTCTGGAAAATGCGAGGACAACATTCGTTGGTGGTGGGCAGTGGGCTCCTCCGCCAACTTTCTCTGCTCGCTAAGCTTATATCAGATAGAAATGCAGAGGAAGGTGAGAAGAGTAAGGTTGTGGTGTTTGTTTGGTGAAAGGTAACTTGGCAAAAAAAGAAGAGAGAATATTTGTAGTGTTTGGTAGGGGAGAGAGAAGAGAGAAGAGAGAAGAGAGAATGAGAGATGAGGAGAAAAATGTCACTTTTATGTAAATATTTTTTTTTATTATAATATTTATTTCTTTATAATCATATGGTATATATTTAAATATTCTTTATACATATCTTATTTTTTAACTTACATTTATAATACTAATACTAAAGGTATATATTAGATAGTGTGTACTTACCATTTGTACATAAGAGCCATTATTTCCATTATAATATCAATAATAGTTATTAAGTTAATATTTGTTACACTTTATGATCAATAGTTCAGACAAAATATTTTTTTAACAATTTTTTTTGCATGACACAGGTCCGTATACTAGTATTTTTATATAGTAAAATAGTTTTTTAGGTACTCATGGAATCTTGTGGGCCTGGTGTTGCATTGCTAAATCCATACAGTGTGAAAATTGTAAAGACCCAATGAGGAGGAACAAATCCATAGAAGAAAAATGTGGAGTCCCATATTTTACGTATTTAAAAGTCTAACTATAGAAACAACTTGGAGAGTGAGATTTTAAAGTTCGCCAACATCTATTTTCTTCCTGAAAAGTATGCTGAAATTTGATTCGTAAATGACAGGCCATCAAGGGTCGTTTGGGAATTCCATTCCACAATCCCTTTATAGCCTTCCTCCATACAAGAAAGGGCCCCCACAGCTCTGCCTGATAAGCATCACTTCTTTCCAAAGGCCAAACTTGTAGAAAAGCCTTTTAATCTACTTCCATTCAATGCCTAGAAAATGATGTTTTTTTAAACACCACTCATGTGACCGCATCCATATACTCATAGATAATCTGGACTGAATGTTTAGGCCTCACAAAACCCTCGGACTAGTTGTTCAAATTGCATGAAGGAAAAGCGAATGCCAACCCTCCATAAGAAGGCACGATACATATATTAAATGAGAGATTGTTGTCCTCCACCAAGAGATTGCAACAAATTCATTTGTCTCGACATGACCTCTACCAACTAAGGACGCAAACGAGTTTTTGATAACCAAATGTAAGTCTCCCACTTGGGGGTCACTAAAAGGACGAGGTTGGCTCGTTGACCGAAATCTCAATGCACGGCCATAGCAATACATCGACTTGGGTGCAACTATTCCGAACTAGCCTTATGGGCCTAAGTCCGATGGGTCAACCAGATCCGGCCCAATCCAATCATCCAAAAGTCAATCAGCCCGCCTCTTGGGCCAAAGCCTTCCTTGCCACCTGCCATTTGACAGGGTCTTGTTCTTGTACCCATCCATCCTACACAGGATTTGCTCCTCCACACGTTCGATTGTCCTGGCAAAACAGACTAGCTGACTAGGAAGGTACAACCCCAAGGAGATAATCCAGTGCATCTCTGATCAAACCTTACAATTATGAATGAGTTCTCTATTTCACTATTCATTCATCACTCTCATATATAGTCCCAGAATATAGGACTCCAACTTAGGTGTATTTGACTTAACTCTGAAAAATAAATTATTTCAATAATTGATTATATGTACAATAATTTATTTTATAATTAATTATGATGCAATCAGTTTTATGTTTAGATATATTAGCTAAAAGGCAATTTTATGATAATATGGTCTATTATTAAAAGTATCGCTTTTGTGTATTATAAATTAGTAAAAGAGATATGAAATAATTAAGAAAGTTATTTGGATGAAGGCAAAATGATATTTATCTCTTATGATTTCAAAATAATCCAACTGATATTTTCATAATCCTAAACCTTTAGCGTTTAGGGTATATGGAAACAATTTTTTTTATAAAAACTATTTTATACTTTAATCGAATTTGACAAACATCTCAGATTAAACCAAAAAAGTTATTAGATAAAAAAATCAATTATTTCCCCAAAATAAACATCCCAAATACCCACTTGAATAAGATACGATAGCTTTCTTATAGGATAGCATCCATGTCCTCATTCTGCAATGAACTGCAGTGTAATAAAAGATACATGTGACCTTTAGATAGCATTTGGTGTTCAAACACAACAAAATCGAATAGGATGTTCCATGTTGTTCTCTTTTTGGTTCCATCTCCTCCAACCAAATCAAAATGTTCCACATTTTAATTTTACATCATATTCTGTTTATAAAATACACCAACAATAAAGTAAAACTCGTATATCTTATTCATCCCATTTTGATACATATACCAGACACTACCTTTAACAATGTAAAAAGAACATTGGTGGACGTATTACTATTGAACCCATTACTCAAAAACCCAAGAGAAAAAGTTGTTGGGAGCTTTGATGATAAGTGTAGGAACGACAGTTGATTTTTTATTTTTTATTTTTCGTTGTAAACCAGGGGCAGAGAAAAATTATAAAGCTCACCTCACCAGGAGCAGCATCTTCCTTAGCATCAGCAATAAGTAGACCCCAGAACAAAAATTATGAAGTTAGAGCCTAGAGGTCTAAGTGACGACTTCAACCATTAAACATAATATTAAACCATAACGACAACTAGGAGTGTTAAAAAGTATCTTTTTCTGTTGTACCAAAAATACAATCAGCTCAAAGTAGGTCATTTCACAAAGGATAATGAATGAGAAGGTCCTTTCATCAGATCCTCACTATATGGCAATATGGCATCAAGGTCCCTAGCTATGATGCATGCATATATCAAGACTTGCTTAGTAATCCCACATCTCACTCACCAATATCATTGTCCTCACCAACCAACTCCCCTCAACTCCTCTGTGCAACAACTTTCTCCAGAGTTTCTCTGAGAGCTAGTTTCCTGCCTAGTACATAAGGCGTTCCCAGCAAAGTGGGGAAATGTCCGAGTCTTCAAAAGCAATCAGCTTTGTATATTCACATAGCCATGTTAGGAACTATCAAGTGAGGGATCTCCCAGCCCACTCTCGTTCTCGTCTCTTTTGTTTGGCCTGCATCCTATTGAACTTCTCTTTCCCCTTCTCCAAAAGAGGGTCATGCACAACGTAGTCATTCGGGTCATCACTGCGAGACATGCGGTCCTGCATATTTATGGAAAATTACAGGAAGAATTAAAGACAGTACAAAAGGACTGGTTATGTGGTTAGAATTCAGTAAGGAATCATTTAAAATTCTAAAATTACTGGATCTAGCACATGTTGTCTACAAATATCTCAACAGGATTTGTCTAATTTTCAACAACTTTCGGCACACAGCAATTAGAATTGTTTCTGATTGCTTTTCTATGACAAGTTGAAAACTTAAGGTAGCGAAGGCACACTAGTGTGGTCCGTGTGGATGGAAAATACAATGATTTCTTATCTATGGGTTTTGTAGCCGCTTTGAGATGGAATGCAAATGCAAAGAGAAAACTTACCTTGCCACTCTCGGGGGTAAATTTTAAGCTAACACCTTTCCAGTCAGACAATTTCTCGTCATTGCCTTCTTCAGATTCACCAGTTGTGGATGTCGTCTTTGCTGATAAAGCATTCTTAAATTTCTCAAGTTTTGCAAGAACCTCAAGATAGAGATACAAAAAGAATAAGGTTAATAATGGAACTGATTAAAAATACACATAAATTTTATCCCCAGAAAAACACCCATAAATGATGAGAACAAAAGTTTCACTCCATAATGTGAAAGTTTTCAGCTTACTCTAGTGCTACTTTTCCCTAGCTCTACTGATCTTCTTTGTAAAGATTATTTTACAAGAAAATTACTCCCAAACAGTAAAATACAAAGACTATGCTGGTCTACTCCCTGAAACAGAGTAATATACCATTATGCCCTCCTCTCAAAAATGGGAAATGCCATGAAGTATTGATTTGACATATCAACAAAAGTTCAACTAGCTATCAATCATTTCTTCATTCATCTAGAATTTTCCAACCAACCATTCTTAACATGTATCGTATCATACCATATACTATCAGTCAAGCTATCATTCCCTGTTGATCACATTTCTAGATAGTCTAGAACGATCTAGCACACAAGCCAGCAGAAAAAATACAAAGGAAATAAGAAAATGGACGGTAAAAAAATATAAATAGGAAAAGCATATCATACTTCATCTTCACGCCCCTGAAGTCTGCGTTTCTTCTGCTTCTGCAACTGCCTTCCCCTTTCAGCTTCACTCAATAGCTGTAAATCTACATCTGCAATAGCCATTCGTTCAGCTCTTGCTTCAGATCCTATTCCCTTTTTCTTCAAGGACAATTTTTCCACCCTTTGTTGATCATCATCAACACTTACGGCATTGGACCTGGCAAGAAGAAATTCAACCATTTACTGAAATTTGGACAATGATTACAAACCGCTTCGAAAATAGTAAAGACCCAAAACAAGCTCAAATATGTAGGAAATCCAATAGAAATATACTCTAACTCAGAAATGAGTAAACAACTGTTAAATCTATTACCAAATATTTTTCATAGGCAATAAGTCAAACAAGAAGCCACTGGAAAAATACTCCTGTGGCAGACAACTGACAAACCATTTTAAATTAATGCTAAAAGCTAGCAATATTCAAGTTCCAGACAAGAATCAAGACATAGTGACTGGACCAAAGTGGATTGCTCAGGTAATGCAGACATGAATTAATAGCCTCCAACAATCATTAAAGAAAAATATAAAATATCACATTGACTTCTATATGCAAAAAATCATCTGACATTTGTTTAAAACTTTACACATTCTGGAAAAACTCACCTGCTCTCAAAGACCCAGGACATTAAATTCGTCCAGCCCCTTTCATCTTCCTTAGATTTAGTTTTTCCCCTTTGTTCTTCTACTGTTTTAGGTGCTGTGGTTAGGGTTTAGGGTAGAGAAATTGAAGGTTCAAGTTCTAGTGTGGTGGGGTGAGAGATTGGTGGAGGAAAAGGGAAGAAGAAGAAGAAGAAGAAGAAGAAGAAGAAGAAGAAGAAGAAGAAGAAGAAGAAGAAGAAGAAGAAGAAGAAGAAGAAGAAGAAAGATGGAAGTTGGTTCTAAAATCTGAAGAGAGGAAGAGGGTAAGTCTGAGAATTTCTCTTCTCCCCCTTTGGCTTATTCTGTTCGTTGGTGACAAAGGTGTGGGGGTGGTGCTGTTTAATTTTTCTGCATGTATTTCAATTGGGTGATAAAAAGGAGTATGGTAAGGATGCAAGTGTGGGTGATGCATCATAGCAATGTATATGAGTGTGTTTTATTTATTTAATTGTAAGGGAGTGTGTGTGATGAAATAAAAAGTGTTATCTACTAAAAGAATTATCACTTAAATAAAATTTCTAATCACATCTTTCTGTACTACCCAAAAATAATGTGTAAAAATAAAATTACAATGCATCAACGTTTTGTTAACACTGACAAAAGCATCAGATAGTTAATTAATAAGTAAAATAAAATACTAATTTTTAGGTTGGGATAATATTTTCATCGGCTCAACCTAAAAATAATACAGAGAGGCTCAAAAATTCATAATTCATACGTTTGCATACTCATGAGATGAAAGGAATTAAAGCACACTAGTGATCACAATCATAATGAAATGACTAAAATATCCTTGGGACAAGATATTACATTACTCTCCCCCTTAAAGAAATTTTGTCCTCAAAATTTAGTAAAACCTACCTGAGAGAAATGCATTAGCAATGATTTCTCGAACAATAACAGTCGTTGCCTTAGCGAACTTCCCACCTCATGACATTTAAAAACATGCAAATGATAATTGAAAACACAAAACTACTTCAGTCATCACTTCAGCATAGGTATGGCGCCTTATGAGGCACTTTATGGCCGGAAGTGTAGAACTCCACTTTGTTGGGCTGAAGTGGGTGATAAGAGGATCTTCGGGTCTGAGTTAATTCAGGAGACTACAGAGAAAATCCGAACCATTAGGGATAAATTAAAAGTTGCGCAAAGTCGGCAAAAGAGTTATGCCGACAAAAGAAGGAGACCCTTAGAACTTGAAGAGGGTGACCATGTGTTTCTAAGAGCAACCCCCACAATAGGCATTGGAAGAGCCCTTCGGGCCAAGAAACTCCGTCCTCGTTTCATAGGACCTTTCCAAATTATTCACCGAATCGGTCCAGTAGCGTACCAACTTGCTTTACCTCCTTCCTTGTCAGGAATACACAATGTCTTTCATGTATCTCAACTCAAAAAGTATATTCCTGATCCTTGTCAACCCCTCAATCATGATCTTGTCCAGTTAAGACCAGATTTAACTTTTCAACCTATGCCGGTACAAGTGATTGACCGTAGCTTGAAAACCTTGAGAAACAAAACAATTCCTCTGGTGAAAGTTAGTTGGGAAGGGTCAACTCCTGAGGAGGCAACTTGGGAGCTTGAGGATGACATACGCCAGGAGTATCCTTACTTGTTTGGGTAGGTAAGTTGTCTAAAATTGTGAGGACAAAATTTCTTTAAGGAGGATAGAAATGTAATATCCTTTCTCAAGGGGTATTTTAGTCTTTTCATTATAATTCTTCTATGGGTGTGCTTAAATTCTTTTATATTTCATAATTGTGAAATTGTGTGGTTGATTGATTTAATGAAGTTAATTATTTGTGATTTTAAATGGAATAGAAATTTTATTTTATTTATCATACACAACCACTTATTTTAAACCAACCTATCCACCTCTATCCTAAAATTTTCTAAGTAACCTATACTTGTTAAGGAGGTCCAACCCCATTGGCCAGCCAAAACCACTCCATTTTCTCCCTCTTATTTTCAGCCAGAGCAAGGTAAAGGGAAACTGAATAGTTCATTTTCATTTACTCCCTCAATAGAAACAACTTTTGGTTCTCTTTCTTCCTCCCTCTCAAATTCTGCCAAACCTCCATGGCTAGACTTTCCCACACTTCTTCATCATTCATCATTTGAAGACACAAGGCAGCCATCTTACTTCCACCCTTCCTCTCCATTTTCGACCAGAAACTTGTGGTAGAGGGCTGGATAATTTTCCTCCTTTACACTTCATCTAGAAGCAACCCATTCATCACCAATTCCTTCCAACTGTTTCACCTTCCATTTACAACTCATAAAAACCCTAAATCAAGCAAGAAGGACAACATGCAAGACCTCTAGCTTCCCTAAAAAAAAAAAAAAAATAGAATTCTGGAAAACTGAAGAACAACTCAGATTAGGAAGCATAGGGAGATCAACACTCACCACCTTCAATCCACTACTTGGTTATGTGAGTCTTTGAATTGTTGTTTGTAATATTGGGTAACCATAAATCCCAAATATTTGTTAAATGTTTAAATTACTTATGTATACTGCTTGTTTTGAACTAATATATGACTTTAAACAACTGGGTATTGTTTGCATGTTGATTAGAGGTGGTTTTTGATGAAGAATTGACAAGGGGCTGTAAAAATCTTTCAAACCCGTATGCACCCCTGTTAGTATTTCATCCATAACTTCCTCCTCAGAACTTGTTTCGAAGTGATTTTTGTACCATTGGAAACTAGACTTATTTTCCTTCGAATTGGGTTCTGGAATGGTTCAATTCCATTAAGTATAGAGGGATAAAAATGACATTCAATTTGCTGTTCGTACTGGGAGCTCTGGTCTGATACTGTTGTAGTGTTTAAATTGTAGTAAATTGTACAAATTCTGGATTGAGTTAATTTCTGTGTTAATAGAAAATAGACAGAATGTGTAACAATATAGGCTTTGGAATTTTAGAATTTGGATCAGTTTTGGTGTAGGAATCTCTGTTTCAAGTCACTGAATATTCTGCTGACAGTTTCTGAATAAGTTAACACTTTGATTTCCATAATTTTGTTTGGATTGAGAATACTTTAGATTTATTTACAATACATAGTTGATATGTTCAGTTTTGATTAGTGTTTTATGAGCTCCTAATTGTTTGAAAATGAATGTTGGACTGTGGATTAAATGGCATGGATGATAACTTTAGGCTTCATCCTCCAAATGTTGGTATTTTCTTTTACTTCTTATTTCATTGTGAATTGAAGTTTTTGATATCTTATTGTAATTGACCCTTGCTGTCCTAATTGTGTTTGGATTTTAATCATGATGAAATGAAATATAGCAGGGCACTAAAAATCTAAAATGGTTTACATTTGGTGAGACCTTGTTCAAAACCAAATTTAGCCATTGAGGCCACATATGAAATTGTGGGTGAGATATGTTTTTCGTAAGTCCTTCATTTTCTTGAAGGCTAGGATATGGTACTAGCAATTAAGGGACACCTGATTGTTGTCATAGAGCTCTGACTGCCATATCAAAATCTTTTAAACTAGAGCACTTAAAGTCCCTCACACTTGAAGTTATCTAGTGAATGTTTTAAGTTAAAGTGCCCATGCTCATATTCATTTTTGATTGTTTCAATTGGTTTTAGTTATTCATATATTCTTGCTTGAAGCAAAGCTCACTGAGAATCATTTTTCTCACTAGGCTCTTTATTGTTTCAGATAAGCAGGTATAGGTCCCTCAAAGGATTAAAGAGATAAAGAAGGAATTTTTCTTTAACTCAATATATTTCATGGGAACCTTAATATGTAACTGTTGGCTTCATAAATTGTTTTATTGAAGTTCGAGAGTAGTTTCTTTATGTAATGCTTTTATTTGAGTTGTAAGGTCATATGTGACCATTTTAGCAACTATTATGTCCTTGAATAAATTAAGAACAAACAGGCAAGCACAATATGTTTTCAATGCATAGGCACAGTTCCTTATGAGAAGTCCAAGTGGCATGCAGCCAAGCACAAGCATTTAATAATAGCCTGTACCCTGTGTCCTCCATGGTCACAACTCACAACACAAGTGCAAATAGCTATGTTCCCTGCTGACGGTAGGGAAACAAGGAACAAGTACTGGCTATCCATAAATAAGCCTAATCATAGATGATTTCTTGTTATATTGTCATATTACTTCTATCCCATTATAAACCATCACTAATCAAATGTCCATGCATTGACACTTTTGTGGCAACTACTAAACAGATATTCAAGTTCAATATCTGGAAACCATAAAAAAAATTCAAAATTTTTACCTGGCTGCTGATGTATCATGATCCTCAGGAACTGACCTTCCTGCTTATGAAAATGATAAGATGGTAAGCCTTAAAATAGAACAATTGTTTTGAATTAAAAAAAATATGAAAAGGAGCAGAGGGATGTAATTAAGCTGCTCAATGAAATCAGCAGTTACAGTATTGGCAGGTTAAACAATCAAAGCATTCACAAATAAGCCAAACTTCTACTAGTAATTTACAAATTAAAATACATACCAAATCCTAGTAATCATTAATTTATTACCATTATGGTAATTAAATTTGTTAGATACAAGTGCCTCCAGATCTTAAAGGAAATTTTACTGCATGATTATAAAACCCGGGATGCTTTATGATACTGAACGCTAGGTGGCAAAAATCAAAACAATATAAGTTGTGTGCTACCGCTACAAAAATGGGTATTTGCATTGATGAGTGGACATGCAAGACAAGATAGGATTAAGGATGAATAACACCTATTGTGGAAAAGATGTTAGAATCTCACCTTATAGGTGGTTTGGCCATGTGAAGAGAAGACCATTAAAAGCCCCAGTAAGAACACGTAAGGTGGATGATAGCCCAATAGTTAAAATTAGAGGGGGACCAAGAAAAACTATAGGAGAAACCATTCAGAGAGACCTGATTTAAATGTCCTTTACGAAGACATGGTTTATGACAGAATACAATGGAGTCGTTTGTTCCATATAGCTGACCCCACCTAGTGAGAATAGACTTTGTTGATGTTGTAGCATGATAATAATCAAATTTAATGCAACTTTGTATGTTTGTCACTTCCATTTGCTTTGCTCAATGCAAAATGAAGTATAACCATTCTCCTAGAGCGTTAAGAAAGCAAAAAAGAATTTTATAATCAACATAAATATCCAACATTCCATAAGTGGTTACAGGGGTTTCAACTAAGTGTTCACATAGTAACATTAACATCTTCTAACCATTTCCTCACTTGTTAAGGAAATAAATTTTTTATGTCATATCATTCTTTGATTCCCTTTGACAGGTGCATGTCACTTCTATGACTTCATTCTACCTCACCTTGTGCCTTTCATAATTTTCAAATTGTATTTTCAGAATGTTCATATTACTACTACCTTTTTTTATCTGTACTGGTGCAACAAGCATTACCAAAAGACAGAAGTTTGACTCCATCATAGTGGTTTAGACTTCAAAAGCACCTCATTCCTTTGTTAAACTTACTGCCAGGAAGTAGGAAGTGACTAAACAATTGCCAAAAGATTTATCTTCTTTTGGGGATGTGGAGGAAATAAACATGGCAGTTTTTAATGGAACATTCCCCTGATATGTGTGTGATGTGTGGTGCTTGATCAGAACCTGTACCTCACTTGTTCTTACATTGTTCCACTGCCAGTTCTGTCTGGCATTCCTTATTTGGCATCTTTCATGAAAGTTGGATGTGTCCAAAGTCTCTAGAACAATTTTGAATGGTAAGCTTTCTTGGATTTGGTAGAAGTAAAGAGGCAAAACTTTGTGACAATGTTCTATGCTACAATGAGGGTGAGCCTTGACGCAACGGTAAGGTTGTTGTCTTGTGACCTGAAGGTCATAGGTTCAAATCCTAGGAACAACTTCTCGACTTGCAGGGGCAAGGCTGCATACATCTATCCTCCCCAAACCCACCAGGTGGAAGCCTCGTGCACTGGGTCACCCTTTAATGTTCTATGCTACAATATGGTCTACTTGGTAATAAGAGCATAATTCTCATATTTATATGGAGGTTTCTTCAGCACATCACTTGATTTGGGATGAGATCATGCGTGTCTATTTGGCGCAAAGCTCATGACCAATTTCATGGGGTTTCTTTGGCAGATGTGTTGAGAGATTGGGAAGCTTTGTTACACAGGATTTCTCTTTTTCCACTTTTCTTTTATGTATTGTTCTTTTGTTTAGGAGGATTCCTTATCCTCCTCATTCTTTGTAATTCTTTCTCTTCAACTTAATAAGTGTTGAAAGAGACAAAACAGAGGCATAGAGATGGTGAAACCGTGTCTCAACTACACAACGGAGTCCGTTTTATATAGGTTTAATGAAATAATTACACAATGAATACAGGAGATTCTATTCCTATTTACGAGATATGATATGATATGATATGCTTAAACCTATACATTAATTACAAGATTATAATCATATTTTCAACACTCCCCCTCAAGGTGGGTCATATAAATCATATGCACCCAGCTTGTTACATAGATAACTAATACAAGGACCTCTCAGATTTTGTGAAGGCATCTGCCAGCTGATCATTGGAGTTGACAAATCTAGTGGTGATGTCCCCTGATTGGATCTTCTCCCTGATAAAATGACAATCTACCTCAATATGTTTGGTCCTCTCATGGAACACAGGATTAGAGGCAATATGCAATGCTGCTTGATTATCACAGATTAGCATCATTTGCATAGTTTCTTCAAATTGAAGTTCTTTGAGTAACTGTTTCAACCAAATGAGTTCGCAAGTCACTAATGCGTAATGCCATGGCCCTGTATTCAGCTTCTGCATTGGACCTTGCAACTACATTCTGTTTCTTACTTTTCCAGGATATCAGGTTTCCTCCAATTAGTACACAATACCCAGAAGTAGATCGCCTATCAATGGGTGAGCCTACCCAATCAGCATCTGAGTAACCAACTATCTGAGTATGTCCTCTGTCTTCATAAATGAGACCTTTTCCTGGAGCACCCTTAATGTATTTCAGGATCCGTATCACGGCATCCCAATGGTCCTAACTAGGAGAATTCAAGAATTGGCTTACCATACTGACTGCAAATGAAATGTCTGGACGGGTGACTGTGAGGTAGTTTAATTTCCCAACCAATCTCCTGTATCTTCCTGGATCTGATAGTGGCTCCCCCTGATTAGGTAGAAGTTTGACGTTTGGATCCATAGGAGTGTCAACTGGCTTGGCGTTCAATAGTCCAGTCTCTTCAAGAATATCCATAGCATATTTCCTTTGTGAAATCACTATACCATCCTTAGATTGAGCTACCTCGATACCCAAGAAATAACGGAGCTTACCAAGGTCTTTAGTCTGAAACTGATGAGAGAGATGTTGTTTCACTTGTAGTATGCCATGATGATCACTACCAGTTATGACAATATCGTCCACATAAACAATCAGATAAATGCATCCTTGGGCCGAATGACGATAGAATACAGAGTGGTCAGCTTCGCTGCGAACCATACCAAACTGTTGCACTACAGTACTGAATCTACTGAACCAAGCCCGAGGAGACTGTTTAAGACCATAAAGTGACCTGCGAAGCCGACAGACCATGGTAGATGACTCCCCCTGAGCAACAAACCCAGGTGGTTGCTCCATATAGACTTCCTCTTCAAGATCACCATGTAAGAAGGCATTCTTAATGTCAAGTTGATGAAGAGGCCAGTGGCGAATTGCAACAATGGAGAGGAGAAGCCGAACAGTGGCCATTTTGGCCACAGGAGAGAAAGTATCACTATAATCAAGCCCAAATATCTGAGTGTAGCCTTTGGCCACCAAACGAGCCTTAAACCGATCAATCTTACCATCAGGACCCACCTTCACAATATAAAGCCAACGACAACCAACTAAAGACTTCCCATGAGGTAGAGGGACCAATTCCCAGGTACCACTGCTTTGAAGAGCACACATCTCATCAATCATCGCTTGCCGCCATTCAGGGTGAGATAAAGCTTCACCTGGAGAGTTAGGAATAGAGACAGACGACAAAGAAGAAAGACAAGCATAATTCAAAGGAGAAAGGCCATGATAACTCAAAGCAATATAATGGGGAGACGGGTTACGAGTAGATCGTATACCTTTACGGAGAGCAATGGGAAGGTCTGGTTCAGGCGGCGGGGCCGGGTCCGGTGAAGGAGTTGGTGCCGGGGAAGAATCAATCATGGCCTCAGGAGCAGGATGAGCAGCAGGAGGAGCGGCAGGGACGTGCACCAAGGTGGGTGGTGGGCGACGGTGATAAATCTGCAGCGGCCGAGCAGCTGGGGGTTCCATAGGCGGAGTTGCCGATGGGACAGACTCGAGAGGTATACTAGCCGAAGGAAGAGGAATGACGATAGAGAGCTGCTCGGGAGGTGAGGGAGTCGACTCAAAGTAAGGGACAGGTGAGGGAGTCGACTCAAAATAAGGGACAGACTCGAAAAAGGTAACATCAACAGATATAAGGTAGCGTCGAAGAGTAGGCGAAAAACAACGATAGCCTTTTTGGGTCCGATGATAACCAAGGAAGACACACTTGAGTGATCGAGCCGAAAGTTTGTCAAGACCAGGAGCTAGATTGTGGACAAAACATGTGGACCCGAACACACGTGGCGGAAGTGAATGGAGAGGAATATGGGGAAAAAGGACCGAGTGAGGCTAGATTGTGGACAAAACATGTGGACCCGAACACACGTGGCGGAAGTGAATGGAGAGGAATATGGGGAAAAAGGACCAAGTGAGGTACTTGGTCATCAAGGACAGAGGAGGGCATGCGGTTTATAAGATAACAAGCTGTCACAACAGCATCCCCCCAGAATCGAAATGGAACATTTCCATGAAGAAGAAGGGTCCGAGTGGTTTCAATGAGGTGCCGATTTTTGCGTTCGGCAACCCCATTTTGTTGAGGTGTATGAGCACAGGACGTTTGGTGAAGAATGCCATTAGAAGCCATAAAAGATTGAAATTGTTGGGACAAATATTCTCGGGCATTATCACTACGTAAAGAGCGAATGGAGACACCAAATTGAGTTTTAATCTCCTGATAAAACTGCTGAAAAATTGAAAATAATTCAGACCTGTTTTTCATTAAAAATAACCATGTACACCTTGAAAAATCATCAATAAAGGTAACAAAGTATTTGGACCCATAAGTGGAAATAGTACGAGAAGGACCCCATACATCTGAGTGAACTAAAGCAAAAGGGGATGAAGCTCGTTTATTGACACGAGTGGGAAACTGACTACGAGTGTGTTTGCCTAGTTGACACGACTCACAATGCAAACTAGATAGCTTGGAAAGGCTCGGCACCAATTTCTGGAGTTTGGGGAGACCAGGATGACCCAACTGAGCATGTATGGTAAGAGGGGAATCTGTGGCAGAGCAAACCTGGGACAGGGTGGAGAGCTGGTAAAGGCCATGAGATTCACATCCGGTGCCAATCGTCCGTCCCGAACTCCGGTCCTGCAGGATAACAGTGTCTTTAGTAAAAGTAATCAAACAATCATGAGAACGGGTTAAACGACTAACAGAAAGTAAATTAAAGGGACACCCCGGGACATAAAGGACAGAATTAACTGACAAGGAAGGAAGTGGATGGGCAGTTCCAATACCTTGGGATTGGGTTTGAGAACCATTAGCTAAAGTGACAATAGGTAAATAACCCGATGTAGAAAGAGAGGAGAAAATAGCCTTATTACCAGAGATATGATCAGACGCACCAGAGTCAAGAACCCAGGGACCAAGGGAGGGTGACTGAGATATGCAAGCAGATGAGTTACCAGTATGTGCAACCAAAGCAGTGGATCCGGAGGACCGTCGATGCTCAAACCACCAGAGAAAGTCTTCATAATTAGCCGGAGAGGCCTTAGGAGGATCCATGGTCTTAGAAGGGTCTGTGGAAGTAGAGGAAGCCATAGATCAGTAACAAATGTCCAAAACGACAACAACGCGATAACTGAAGAACCCGAAACGGCGCACGTGCACAGTGCGTCAGTAGCAAAAGTGCTCGGATTGGCCTGGGAGTGGTGGCGTTGGAACCGCCTGAGAGAGGCGACCACCGCGCCGGAAAGATCGGTCGGAACGGAGCTGCCACGCGCCACCACGCGCTGGTGGCCGGAACTGTGAGTATCCTGTCGCAACGCGCGTGTGGCAGCGGATGAGGGCGGTTCTTCGGGGGATGGGCCGATCTGGAGAAGGCGCACCTCGTGGTGGGGTTGGCTGCCGGATATGTCGCCGGAAAAGGGGCGGCTGACAGCGACAGTGACTGTTTGAGGCGGCAGAGGGCAAAAAACGAACGAAAAAAAATACCGGAATGAGGTCACGACAGTGGAGAAGGGGCAAACCGGAGGAGGAACACGGTTTGCCAAGAAAATTTCTCACCGGAGGACAGTGGGTCCACCGGGTAAGCACGGTTCTAGGGTTACCTCTATCTGGCTCTAGATACCATGTTGAAAGAGACAAAACAGAGGCATAGAGATGGTGAAACCGTGTGTCTCAACTACACAACGGAGTCCGTTTTATATAGGTTTAATGAAATAATTACACAATGAATACAGGAGATTCTATTCCTATTTACGAGATATGATATGATATGCTTAAACCTATACATTAATTACAAGATTATAATCATATTTTCAACAATAAGTTTCTTCGTTTATCAAAAAAAAAAAAAAAAATGGCAGTCTAAAGGTTACTCTGGCAACACAATGTTATGGTTATTAGCTCATTGAAACATCTGAAGGGTTGAAACAGAAACCTTTTTAAATCGAAGGTTGAGATTCTACAAGCTACAATATATGGAAAACGATGGTACCATTTTGCAACTTTGGCTTGGGAGGGGGGAGATCACCGAGCTCCTTCCGCTTTTGGAGTATTTGCAAGCGCATTCTTGCATCAAAATCTGCTTCATCATCATCATCATCACTGGAAACGGGATGGGCCAAGTTACCAGGTTCTGAATCTTTCTGAGACTCTTCTTTCTTTGAGTTTAGCGCATCCCTTACAGATAACTGCATGTTCCTTGTTAACTTACTACTAGATGGACTCTGCAAAAAGAATACAAGCAAGCTTATATTTGAGGCCATTTGATGTAACATCACCATTAGGTTTTCATTAAAACATGAACTTCAGAGTAAAGATAGGGCCTCTGGGAACTGTAAGCCAAAATCAGCTTCCATAAATTATAAACAAATAATATAATGAAAAATTGCAATTACAATATGATTATCCAATTGGAATGTGTCAAGCAAGAGTTATATTTGAGAATCAGAATGAAAACCAAAGGAAAGCCATATTACCAATTCAATATTAGGAGTTTCTTCCTTTAGAAGACGAGGATCATTCAAGACATCATGACTGCTCTTAATCTTTTGCTTCACCAATGCTAATTCCTTTTCCTCGTCTTCAGCTTCTTCCCCAAATGAAAGCAAGTTCAATTTTCTGCATTATGAATTTATAAAAATGAAGCAAGACGTTTGTTAAAGACTAAACATTTGCTACATAAACCACTACATTGAGTTCCAAGAAGAGAGTTTTCTTAGGTAGGAGGGAAAACTTACTTTACGCCTTTCTTCTTTGAATCTTTACTGTCAGTATCAGGTGTAGCTCTATTCTCAGGCTTACGAAGTGTTCTGGGAACAATATCTTCGAACGGGTTCCATAATACCTAGACAAGTAATTTAAGAAGAAACAGGGGAGGTCAAGTTCTCCCCTCCCTGAAAACAGCTAAAATGATTTTCATGCTATGTCAATCAAAATCTCAACCTACCTCAACTGATAATATCTTTGGAACCTCTAAAGGCCGGTCATTCTTATCAGTTTCAAGTTCTCCCAGTCTTAAAAGATTATACATTGTATCTCCTGTCACCTAAAAGCAGCTACTAGCAAGTTCAATCAATGAATCCCTAGAAATTTCACAAATCAAAAAAATGAAACAAAAATCTGAAGTCACCTTTCCAAAAATGGTATGCTTCCGATCAAGCCAATCACAACGGTCGAGAGTTATGAAAAATTGACTTCCATTGGAATGCGGGGATCCAGAACTGGCCATTGCAACTATACCTCTGTGCTTGAATTTTAGACGTGAATGAAACTCATCAGCAAAAACACCCCCATAAATACTCTCACCTCCTACAATCATAAACAATTGGGAAACATCACTATACAATAATCAGAAGTTCGTGTATGTTTCTTTTCCCAAAAGCTCTACACTAAAATTTTGATTATAAGTTGTTTTGAACACAAAATAAGCTAGTCTAAACACACACGAAGTCACAAATAGACGACAATCACAAATCACATATTAAGCACAGACACCAAATACAACACGAACACGGACACTCAAACACCGACAATGTTCGAAATATAGGGCACCGTTACAGGGTAATGTGTGTGTGTGTGTATATATATACAAGCAACATGACAAAAGATCTAAATTGAGAACCAGGATTTATATATTCACCTTCTCAAAACAACTTGCTAAGCTTTATATCTACCTTATGATAACGAACCTCACAAAAATAATAATACAAAGAGACATTACAATGTAAGTACTTTGTCTTCCAAAACAAGAAGTTGAACTATATCTATTCATGTACAACCAAAGAATTAAGAAAGGGTCTTGCTCTAGTCTATCTAAAAGACTAAAACCTTATGAAACTTATTTAAAAAAAAAAAAAAAACTTTTTTTGAACTTTCTTGTAAGAGTTGTGTTCTTCAATCTGTATACCTAGTCTGTGTCCGTGGTTCATAGCAAATAATCACATCACTAATCTACGTTTCAATCTATACCTAGTCTGGCCAAGTATCAATTTTGACGCATAAAGTCTCTAAACATGAGAAACCAATAATCGATTAAAGCACGTGCAACAACAATTGTGATGAGATTTGAGTGAGATTACCAGTGCCGGTGCCGGTGGGGTCACCACCCTGGACGAGGAAGTCCTTGATGATACGGTGGAAGATGGTGTTGTCGTAATAGCCTTCAAGGCAAAGCTGAACGAAGTTTCTTACGGCTTTCGGAGCCTCCTTCGGCCAGAGTTCAATGTCGATAGGACCGCGCGTCGTGTTCAAAACCACTTTCCCCTTCGTCGGCGGTTCTAGAACGTACACCGTCGACATCCTCTGCTTCTTCTATTCAGATTCGAATCACACACACACACTCTTCTCGAATCTTCTTTACCAGTTATTCTGATTGATTCTGTGGAGTGAGTTAAGGACAGAAAGAGACACAGGGTTTTGTTTCGGGATTTCAGAACGGTGACCGGAACATGATTCATTAATCATATCATCATTATCTGAAGAATTGAGCTTAAAGCCTTGAACGGCACCCCGTTTATTGATTATTATTATTATTATTACTATATTATTATAAAATTACTCTCACTCCCCAAAGTTACACCCAGTATCCATCTTAATGGAAAATGTTTTGATTTCGAGGTTAACGTAATAATTTGGACTCGTAGGTGACATGATATTTGCACATCTAAAATTGACATCCAAAATTGATATATTAGTTAATCAGTACAAATATTTGGTTAACTCAGTTCATTATATGGTTAATCACACGTAAATATTTTGTTAATTCATGATGACCAATTAATCATATAAAGAACTGAATTAACCAGATATTTGCATGTGATTAACCAAATATTTACATGGTTATGGAATATAAACTTCATATAACCCATTAATCATATAATGAACTGAATTAACAAAAAATTTACACATGATTAACCAAGATGTCTCACCCTTGGTGTCAAATCTAGGTGTGCAAATATTATAACTCTTCTTAAAAAGGTCCTCATATGTATAATCGTTACCCATTTGGTTTCTCTCGTTACCCTGCCATTTCTAAAGATCCGTTAACTCCTATGTATAGGGACTAAATGAAGAATTTGTCACATGTAGGGACTAAATGAAGAATATGTATCACGTATAGGGATCCAATAATTTAGGTTAAAGTATTAATTTGGTCCCTGCATGTGACATGAATTCTTCATTTAGTCCCTATCCGTAAGAGTTAACGGATCATTAGAGACCCAAATGGATAATGATTGCATGTATGTGATTTTTTTTTAATAATTTTTTTACGTATAGAGACTAAATGAAGAATTCATGTCACCCAAAGGGACCAAATTATTACTTTAACCTAATTTTAATGATCCTTTGGTCTATATTTGGATTGTTGGAAGGAAATGGAAAGAAATGAAACGAAATATAATGGAGTGAAACCAACGAAACAAAATAGAATAAAAATTCAATTTCATTGTTTGGATATTTTATATTGGAATGAAACAAAGTTTTTATTCCATGGTGCCGGACTATAATTGCTCATGACACATGACAAGAGAGGCCTATTTTCATAGACATGCAACATAAAAATGATATACAGGTTGCCTTTGGAGGTAACCGGAAAGGAAGAGTGATAAGAATAGGTGACATTGGTAAGCATTTTGTACCTTCTACCACTAATGTTTTATTGGTTGAAGGATTAAAACATAATCTACTTAAATAAGCCAATTGTGTAATAGTGGATTTATTGTTTCCTTTACCAAAGATTCCTGCATAGTAAAAAACAAGAGTGATAAGACCGTCTTCTCTGTTTAGAGGCAACATAATTCGTATAAGATTAATCTGGAGGAACCCTCGGATCAGCATGTAACATGTTTTGTGTCTAAAACTGATGAAAATTGTTATTAAGAGATTGATTTCAAAATTAAGAAAACATAACCTTGTTAGAGGATTTCCTCGAGTCTTGTTAAAAAGCTAAGTTTTGTGTGATACATGTCAGAGAGGTAAACAAGTAAAATCAAGTTTTAAATGAAAGAATGAATTATCCTCTTCTAGACCACCACAGTTGTTATATATTGATCTATTTGGTCCAATCACATTGCTAGTCTTGGTGGGAAGAAATATGGACTTGTTGGTTGATGACTACTCTGGATATACATGGATTCTCTTCTTAGCCTATAAGGATAAATCTTTCATGGTCTTCTCTATCATGAGTGATCATTGAAGAGAATTCAAAAATGAGTATTTTAGACTATTCTGCGAGGAAGTTGGTATTTCTCATAATTTCTCTACACCTTGTACTCCACAACAAAATGGAGTTGTGGAGAGGAAGAACATATCTCTTCAATAATGAATCAATTTTTCTGATTTACCATTGTACAGTAGAATTGTATTACAATAAGTCTCATTTTCCATTGTAATGAATCATTATTCTAGTTTATCATTGTAATGCTCCATGCTTTAATTGAGTCAATGGATTAAAACATCTATTCAATATGTTCTCATAAGAAATCAAATATAAATTGAACTCAACAATATAAAATAAAATCCTTGTAGCATCTAATCTTTTTCTAAAAGTTGTATATCACGTATGCACAATTACAAAGCAGCAGAGTAATTCAACAAACAAAAGTGGACATAGCACCATCCAAAATGTGACCCCAATAATAGAACCAAAAACTGAAAATAATGTGAACACAGAGCATACGAATTATAATCAATCTTCAAACAAATAATTAATCACCTATCGTAGGAATGAAAAAGTAGTAACAGACCAACAATCAGTTGATGTAACATTAGTCATGTTAAACATCAGCCAAAAAAACCAAACAGACCAAAAAATGTGTATCCTCTTGAAAATAGATACTATATCCACTTCCCTAAAATAACAATAAACAGGACAAGACTTATTCTCCAACTCAAATTCTAATTACAACATAATCTAGAGCACTGCACTTGTTTAGATATGATTTACAAACCATAAGCTTCTAGTCTAGCTTTTAGTTGTCCAAGCATGAAAGTGTAAGTTGAGTCGACGGAAGTGTAATATTATGACTTGATCCTAAGATGAAATAGCAAGACTCATCCATGAAACTGAAACAGGGACTTGAGAAATATTTGTTGGTGTAAGCCCTAGAGGCCAATGTTTTTCCTTTGGACTTACATTTTGTATCTTCCTATTATTTATCATATGAGGCATTTCAGTTTATTATGTTATTTGTTTAAACGTAATAAATGTTAAGTCTCTAAATGTCTGATGTGCATTTCCCTAAGTTTTGATGAAAACTAAACATTTTGATGAAAACTAAATATTGGGTAATGATTTAATTAACCTACATATTGGTCGCTAACCTGTCTACTTAGTGTGCAGATCAAAATAGTAAGACTCACCTGTCTGCCCACATAAATGACAACCTGTCTGGATAAGCAAAAGTCAACCTGTCTGCTGACTAGGATTATTGACTTTCTGCAATTTAGTTTCAACCTATCTCTACTATGTTCTCATACTCGTCTAACGTTCTTCAATGGGGAACTCGAGTACAAAAAGCTTTTGGAAGCTGTCCCCTCATCCAGAAGACTCTGAAACTCTCTCTCTCGCGCTTATCAAGAATTTCAGAAGATCATTCTCACAAGCAACCTAGGAAATCAGAGATAACATCCAGTTAAAGAATGTTTCCAACATGCTTTATTCCATAGTACTCTTGGTTATTACACGAAAAGGGAAATATGCTCTGCAAAGTACAAAAGCATTCTGCACAACTCTGATTTGGCCACTGCACGATGCATGAAGCCATGATCCTTCATCTTAGAGTACAACCAACATTCCTATTGCATTAATGGCTGCCCAGAACGACTCTATTGCATTTAATGAAGCTCTGCTTGAAGCCGTCGTTGGAAGGAATGTCTCTAACGGATCTTAAATGCTTAAAGGCTATAAATGCATAAGTCATTGAAGATGAAGACATCACAGAATACAAAGCATTAAAGAGTCATTACTCTGTTAATTTAATTCTTCATTCTTTCAATCTGTATTCTTCAATCATTTGAAGTTATTAGGCAGTCTTTCCTAAGCCTATATTTAATCCACTCTCTGAGTGTTAGTGAAAGAACTGTTTGTCTGATTGTATTTATTATAAACAAACTTCTCAAAACAAACCTGTGTGAGCCTGAAGAGGTTAAGTGAGCAAAGAATAATTGTCTTGGAGCCTGAAGAGGCGAGGTGTGCAAACAATACTTGGAGTCTGTAACCTGATCAGTTATAGTGGATAAAACTTGGTGCTGCCAAGGACTGGACGTAGCTCTTTGTGTTAAAGATTGAACCAGGATAAATAGCTGTGTTAATCTCTCTTCCCTTAAACTTTTTAGTTGTTTTGATTATACTATCTGCTTTCTAACTAAGGGGTTAAAGTGTGAATATCAAGCTTGTTTTCTCTTTGTATGCTTGTGTGCTTTTCTGTTAAAATACACCAGACGGGTCACCTGTTTGTGTAGTGCTTTTACACTTGTCTGAACCTAGCTTCTGTGTGCGAAAAGTTTTCAACTTTATTTTAATTTCTGATAAACACAATTCAACCCCCCTTCTCGTGTTTATACTTGTCTATTTCAGTTGGTATCAGAGCTCAGTCTCTGGGTTGAGCATCTAACAGTGTAGAGGTAAAGGTCCTGAAGAATAGACATGACTACTGAAGCTAGTGTGAACCACCAAACTGAAGGAGCTTCCTTAACCAGACCTCCATTCTTCAATGGAGAAAATTACAACTACTGAAAAGATAGATTTCAATGGTTCATTCTATCTACAAACTCTGATCTCTGGGATGTCATCACAGATAGTCCATTCATTCCTAAATATGATGACAATACTGAAGAGCCAAAAACTCAGTGGACCCCTGCAGAAAAGACAAAATGGGAGCTGAATCACAAAGCCAGATACAACATCATTTGTGCTCTGTGCCTGTGATTCTGCCAAAGAAATATGGGACACTTTAGCTGTCATATATGAAGGAACAGCCAAAGTTAAAGAATCAAAGATTGCCATACTTGTCAGAAAGTATGAAGTGTTTCTCATGGAGGAAGGAGAATCTGTTGCTCAGATGATAGGAAGATTCCAAACTATCATCAATGGCCCAAAGTCTCTTGGTAAAGTTTATTCTAATGCTGAAAAGGTTGGAAAGATACTAAAAAGTCTACCTAAGCAGTGGAGACCTTTGGTCACTGCTATCTCTTAAGCTAAGGATCTCACTTCCTTGACTATGGATGAACTTCTTAGTACACTCACTGTTCATGAGAACTTGGAGATGAAATTACAACAAAGAAGAGCAAGTCAATTGCTCTAAAGGCTGGTCAAAAGTCATCAAAGGCTTCAATAGCTCTGAAGGCAGACGAGTCATCCAGTGATGTTGACTTGTCTGAACCCGAGGTTTCTGAAAGTGATGAAGAGTTATCTCTCCTAACCAGAAAGATAAAGCTTCTCTTGCAGAAAAAGAAGTTCAGAAAGGATAAGCCATTCAGAAGGTTCAACAAGGACAAGAACTTCAAAGAATCCACTTCAACAGACAAGAGTTCAATTGTCTGCTATGAGTGCAAGAAGCCTGGTCACATCAAAGCTGAATGTACTCAACTCAAGAAAGCCCCTTTTAAGAAGTTCTTAAAAAAGAAGAAGAAAGGGATGATAGCTACTTGGGAAGATCTGCAGTCAACATCTTCTGATGAAGAGACAGAGGAAGAAGCTAATCTCTGTCTGATGGCCAACACTGACTCAGATTCAGATAATGAGGTACATCCTGACTATGAGGAATTACTTAATGCCTACGAGGAATTGCTGGAGGAATCCAACTGCTTATTTAAGGCTTTCAAATCCCTCAAGAAAGAGTATGTAAAGCTTCTCAGTGAGCATAAACAGAAATCTCAAGAGTGTGAGAAGCTAACCAAAGAGAACAGTGAACTGAAGACTGAAAAGTCTGATGAAGCTAAGATCTCTAGTGAACCATCACAATCTGAAGAAGTTGAAAAACTTCAACAGAAAGTGGAAGAGCTTACTTCTGATCTTGCCAAATTTGTTAATGGTAGATATAATCTGACTAAGCTGCTTGGCTGTCAGAGGCACTCCCTTAACAAATAAGGTATTGGATATGTCCACCAGACACATCATAAAGTATCAACTAAAAACTCTAAAGTGTCTGCTAAATCAATTTTCATTAAACCCATACCTGTCTATAACTTCTGTGGAAAAACTGGACATGTTATGTCTAGGTGTATTCATAAGAAAAGAAGGAAGTCTTCACAGAGCTAGAACTAACAGAAAAGGACCCAGAAAATTATGGGTACTTAAAGAACAAATAATCTCTGTTGCAGATGTCCTCAATAGGACAAAGAAAACACCACTGTTGGTACCTGGACAGTGGTTACTCGCGACACATGACAGGAGAAAGGTCTATGTTCCTAGACCTCCAACTTAAGAAAGGAGGGCATGTTGCATTTGGAGGAAATAAAAAAGGGAAGGTTATAGGCATTGGTACTATTCGTGATAAACCTCCTCTTCCCTCTATATCTAATGTTCTTATGGTTAAAGGATTAAAACACAATTTGCTTAGCATAAGTCAATTATGTGACAGTGGATTTGATGTCTCCTTTACCAAGGATTTATGCATAGTTAAAGACCTAAGTGGCAAAACCCTCTTTTCAGCTAAAAGGCAACAAAATCTGTATAAGATTGAACTGACTGATATCTCAGATCAAAGTGTAAACTGTCTGATGTCTAAAGAGGATAAAAGATGGTTATGGCATAAGAAACTAGCACATGCTAGTATGAAACTAATTTCAAAACTGAAAAAGGATAACCTTGTGAGAGGATTGCCTGATATTAGTTTTAAGAAAAATGTTCTGCTGTGATGAATGTCAGAGAGGTAAACAAGTAAATCAAGTTTCAAATCTAAAAACCAAGTATCAATCTCTAGACCTCTTCAGTTGTTACACATGAATCTGTTTGGACCAGTTAGTGGTGCTAGCTTGGCTGGAAGAAAATATGGATTTGTCATAGTTGATAACTATTCTAGATATACATGGGTACTCTTCTTAACCCACAAGGATGAGTCTTTTAAGGCTTTCTCAGTATTTTGTAAAAGAGTACAAAATGAGCAGGGTTTCTGTATTTCTACCCTTAGAAGTAACCATGGGAGAGAATTTGAAAATGACCAGTTTAGACAGTTCTATGAGGAGAATGGAATCTCTCACAATTTCTCTGCACCTAGAACTCCTCAACAAAATGGAGTGGTTGAGAGAAAAAACAGATCTCTGCAAGAGATGGCAATGAGAATAATCTCCCTAAGTACTTCTGGGCAGAAGCAATAAACACTGCATGTTATGTACAAAACAAAATACTCATTAGGGCTTTTCTAAAGAAGACACCCTATGAATTGTGGAAAGGAAAAAGCCCCAACATTTCTTATTTTCATGCATTTGGTTGTGAATGCTTCATTCTAAATACTAAGGATCAACTTGGAAAGTAGTAGATAAAGGTATCTTTGTAGGATATTCTAAAATGTCTAAAGCCTTTAGAATTTATAATTCCAGAACTTATGTTATTGAAGAATCTGTTCATGTTAAATTCAATGATGGTTTAAAGAATGATAAGGAGTTATCAGATCTAGAAGATGATCTTTCAGGTCTTGACATAAATAAGCCAGAAAATCAACAACCTGACCTGACCAAGACAGAACCTGAAAATGAACCAGACAGACAAGTGTAGCAGACAAGTCAACAGATAAGTCAAGATCTTCCTAATGATCTAAAAAGGGACTGGAAATTCAAAACTCATCATCCTAAGGATCTTATTATTGGAAATCCCTTAGAAGGAGTGAGAACCAGATCCACTTTAAAAGAATCAAGCAATGTGGCCTTCATGTCAGAAATAGAGCCAAAGCACATTGAAGAAGCTCTTGATGATGAAAGCTGGATTCTTGCGATGCAAGAAGAACTCAACCAGTTCACCAGAAATGATGTCTGGACACTTGTCTCCAAGCCCAAAATCAAGTCTGTCATTGGAACAATATGGGTCTTCAGAAACAAATTGGATGAGGATGGCAAAGTTGTCAGAAATAAGACAAGGTTAGTAGCTCAAGGCTATAACCAACAAGAAGGTATCGACTATACTGAAACCTTTGCACATGTAGCTAGAATAGAAGCTATTCGCATTTTGATGTCATGTGCTGCACAATACCAAATCACTCTTTTTCAAATGGATGTAAAAAGTGTTTTTCTTAATGGTATAATTGAAGAAGAAGTGTATGTTAAGCAACCCCCTGGTTTTGAAGATACTGATAAATCAGATCATGTTTTCAAACTTAAAAAGGTATTATATGGTTTAAAACAAGCACCTAGAGCATGGTATGATAGATTAAGCTCTTTTCTCATGCATAATGGCTTTACTAGAGGACAAGTAGATACTGCCTTGTTTAAGAAAAATTCTAAAGAGAACTTCATCATAGTCCAAATATATGTTGATGATATTATTTTTGAAGCAACTAATGAAAAGTTATGCAAGGATTTTTCCAAGCTAATGCAAGCAGAATTTGAGATGAGCATGATGGGAGAATTGAAGTTCTTCCTTGGATTACAAATCAAACAGACAAGTGATGGAATCTACACCCATCAACAAAAGTATATCAAGGAGATACTTAAAAAGTACAAGAAGGAAAGTGCTAAACTTATGAAAACTCCCATGCAACCCAATGCAAAACTAAGTAAAGATGATGAAGGTAAAAAGGTAGACCAAACTGTCGATAAAGGTATGATTGGATATCTCTTATACTTAACTTCAAGCAGACCTGATATTCAATTCAGTGTCTGTATGTGTGCTAGATTTCAATATGACCCAAGAGAATCTCATCTTAAGGCTTTTAAAAGAATATTTAGATATTTTTCTGGGACTACTAATCTTGGTTTGCTATATTTAAGAACTAAAGAATACAGATTAGTGAGATTCTGTGATGCTGACTTTGTTGGAGACAGAATAGAAAGGAAAAGCACCAGTGGAGGATGTCTCTTCATTGGAGCAAGCTTAGTCTCTTGGTCAAGCAAAAGGCAGCCAACTATTGCCTTATCTACTGCTGAGGCAAAATACATCTCAGCTACTAGTTGTTGCTCTCAACTTTTATGGGTAAAACATCAACTTGAGGATTCCTCTATTGATGATCATAATACATCTGTGTGGTGTGATAATTCCAGTGCTATTTGCTTAACTAAAAATCCAATTCAACATTCTAAGGTTAAGCATATAGAAATCAAACATCATTTTATAAGAGCTTATGTTCAGAAAGGTAACTTTGATATTAAGTTTATTAAAACTGAAAATCAATGGGTTGATATTTTCACCAAACCCTTAGCAGAAGAAAGGTTCTTATTTATTAGAGATAATTTAAGCATGCATTGCATTGTCGAATGACATGTCTGAGTGTTAATCTGTCTATGCTATCTACATTATATCACCTATCTTTGTTACCTATCTGACTCTGCTGAGTCACTTTGCTAGAGCTCAACAGTTTTTATTGAAATGGTTATTAATTATTTAATACCATTTATTAATCTGAAGCTAATCATGTGCACGGCAGTTTTTAATCACGAAACCATGTTTTCATTATGTCTTAAGTAAGTGCTGCAGTTCCCCACAAAAATCGTGCCATTTTTTAAATTAAAAATGTTTTCTTTCTCTCTCCTGCCTTTATTGCTATAAAAGGCAGAGAATCAGAAAGGTTTAACCTTTACTTTTTCTAATCCCTAAAATTGTTTCGTCTTCGTCTTCTCCTCTTTCAAACCCTTTTCTCTTCCAAAACCCTAGAAACTCTTTCTCTGAGAAATGGCATCATCAAAACGTCTTTCTTTGATAGAAATTGCTGAGAAATACAACCTGAAGATTGCAGATGTGGAAAAGATCCTACCTGGAAAGACTGTTGATCTTCAACAGTTGAAGAAATGGGGTATGGCTATCACTGAAGAGTTGGAATACTCCAAGTGAACTTCTTTCTTTGACATCAAGGAGCTTGTTCAAGCTTGTCAAAGAATTCTGGTCAAATGTTGTGGTCGTCACAAGCAAGATTGATGGAACCAAAAGCTTTAAGGCTCGAATGATGGATAAAAGCCTTCTATTCCCCGTCAGTTCTCTGGAGCTGGTTACAAAATGCCCTAGGATTGGAGCTGCTTTCAAACCTGAGTGGGACGATTAGGTGGGAACCGAGAATGTCAACATAGCTATCTACGGTGTCCCCAACCCTGATAACAAGAAGCCTATAAGCATGGTGACAAAGTGCAGATTCTTGCACAAGCTGTTGCTGGAGTGTGTGATGCCTAGGAAAGACTCATGAGATAGTGTGACCAAGATGGATAGATTTATTCTGTACCACTTGATTCACAAAATCAAGGTGGACATCAACGATCTCATCTACATGTACCTTGAAATTCTGATCAAGAGGACCAACATGCAGACCTATCCCTATGGGATGCTGTTGACAAGGGTCTTCAGGAGCAAGCTGTTTGTTCCCAGTGATGCCCATTTTGTAGACATGTCACTTCCCATTGACGGAAAGATCTTGTCTATGATGGACATTGAAGGTATCCCTCTGAAGGATGGGGATGAAGATAAGAAGAAAAAGAAGAAAAAGTCTGCTGCTGTGCAGAAGCAGAAGGAGGAAAAGGAGGAACCAATGGTTTCCACTGATGAATCAGAGGTTCCTATCTCTGAAAGGATTTGGAAGCCCTCTGGAAAGGTGGCCAGACAAGACCAGAGACCTGAGTTGGAGAAACCTTCAATCTCTGAAGAAACTGCTGAAACAGTTGAGCCTCTAAGGCTCAAGCTGAAGAAACCCTCTCTTAAGAGGAAGACAAGTGAAGTTGAGGAATCAGTTGCTGCATCTGCACAACCCAGCAAAAGAAGAAAGTTAGTGAAGACCTTTGCCAAGGTCAGACAACTGGAGTCTGAACCTAGCAAAGATGAAGTATCTGCTCAGGGGGAGCAGATAAATCTACCCTTGGAGGAACCCAAGGAGAAGAAACCTCTTGATTTGGGAATCATTCCCAAAAAAAGAAGGACAGGCTACCAAGTGCCAATAGTGGCTTATGCTGAAAGGGAAGAAATTCCTGCAAAAGGACCCTCTGTAGATGTAAGACCCCCACTGGGAATTACTACGTAACACATGCGGAAGTAAATTAAAAAGATAATTTGCTGGTTGCTTTCGGAAAATTGTTTTCTTTTAAGTCAGAAAACTGGGGTATAAAATTTTCTCTATAAGGATAACTCCGAAATCCATAATACATACATTTAAACGTAAAGTCACATTCTAACAAAGTTACCATGACATACAACACTTCTCTAAGTTTCCATTTTCGAAAGAAAAGTTTAAACTACATATGGATGTATATAACACTACATTTACCGACCTCTTCAGATATACAACCCAACTCAGACTCCTAAGCTGGTCATTCTATCAAATATTCATTGTTGAGACCCCTCGTGGCCATCCCCCAATCAAAATACTTTCCCAAACTCTAACACTAGGTCTTCAAGTGACTTAGAAAGACTCCTCTACAACACCAGTACTAGAGTACCAAGGTACTACAGCAAAACCCGAAGAGACCTGATATAACTGTAAGAGTGAGACACCGGCAAAAGGATATATCATACAACAACCATATACATGATACATACAACACATTGGCATATTAGCATTTAAGCATTATTCATAGATAAAACAAGTGTTATATCAGTGGGTCTCATACCCGAATCAATCAGTTTTATAAAGATAATGCATGACACTTCAATCATCAGGCTCTAAACTTAATCTCCGGAGATCCCAACATCCTCAAAATGAGTTGATCAAGCTCGATACACCGTCTCATTGGCTAGCTAAGCACAACGATAATACACCGTCTCATTGGCCATTTAGGCACAACGATTATGCACACCGTCTCATTGTCCATTTAGGCACAACGATACACGTACACCGTCTCATTGTCCATTTTAAGAACAACGATAATACACCGTCACATGATACCTTTCCTGTTAAGGTCTCACGTTAAAACCACGTCGGGCACGTCTGCCGTAAATGCAAATGTAAAACATTTAGTTCTCGATGTTTTCTTTGTGTTCGTTCTCATTCGTTATCGAAGCTCAAAGGCTAGCGACTATTCATAAATTTCATCATCACTTGAAAATTAATAACACAGGACGCGCAGTCCGAGTGCTCAATCACAACACCTTAGACCGATGCCGCAGTCAAGGTTTGTGGTCATAGAAATCATTTATGATTTTATCCATGTTTTATTCTAACATGATAAGGACTCCTAGTCCACAGCAACGAAATCAGGACGCACAGTCCTCAATTCCGAGATTTGGACTCTTAGCCTACAACATCATGGTTAGGACCCTTGGTCCATAATTCTTGTCACGGATCCTAGATCACGTGCATACCACGGAAAACTAGAGCGACGTCTCGCAACTAGATTCCTATTCACATGTGCTTACTTTTCGTTCAGTTAAAATCAAATCCAAAACAAAACCTCGGTCACTTATCCAAGTAACCGGAACGTTTCCAAATCATTTAGGAGAAAATCCTTTTCCTTTACAAAATCTTTTATAAAGCAATTAGGAAATTCGTTTGTTTTTTTGAAATCCTTGATGGAATAAAGTCAAATATTTTCAAAGAGTTTTTCTTTCATAAAACACATAGTTCGAAAAAGGTTTTCTCTCGTACAAAACTTTAGATCATGAAAGGGTAGTTTCTGTTGACTTAAAATCACTTCAACATTTCTTTTAAAAACAAGAATCTTATTCTTTTTGAAGTAAGCATTTTAAATAAGGAACTTTTATAAATGAACCCAATACTTTCAAAGTTCTATTCAAGGCTTTTTAAGGCTTTTAATCCTTATAATCGTTGAGCACAGACTCAAGTCCGGCTTCTCAAACTTCAATCAACAGTAATATATCTCAAACAGTAATATCACAGTTAAATGACATTTCATCACATATATATAATTCACAATACTTTAAAGCAAGTAATAATCAACTTCAAAGTAATAATCACAATAGTTCAAGTAAACAAGTCATTCAAGTATTGGCTCCATATAATAATAATATTCAAATCACTCAAGTTAAACACATACACACATGCATATAGTCATTGAATATCCCTAGGCAATCCCCTCTTACCTTCCGTGAAAGTAAAGAGGTTAGATACTTGAATAGAAGTACCGCGAATGTCCTTGTTTTCTCCGCGATAGAAGTCTACGGTTATAAACACAAGATCACAAGTTAAAATCAACCAAGAACACTAAACCACAAGGTATTAGGTTCGGCCAGGACAATAAATTAGGGTTAGAGATCCCCGAAAATTATACAACTCATGGATTTATGATCCTCAAGTGTTGGGGGTTCATAAACAATGATCATTTAACAAGGTTGAACTAAAATCCCACTAAGTTATAAACTTAGGGTATTCGGCCAAGGCTATTAAAATAGGCTAGAATTCTCTAAACTTTCCAATCTCTTAGGTCTAGCATCCACACATAGTAAGGAGCTCAAAACCATGATCATTTTGGAAAATGAAAAACAAAGTATCCTAGGTCCATAACCTTCTAGGTTCGGCCTTCATAGGATTTATAGGTTAGGAATCTTTAAATCATCCAATCTTTTGGGCATAGCATCCTTCTATATTAAGGAGCTTTTAGTCCATAATCACTTTGGAAGAATAACACATCCTAGGTCCAAAAACACTAGTTTCGACCATCATAGGAAATCAAGTTAGAAAGATTTAAACTTTCCAATCTCTTAGACTTAGCATCCAAATATCTTATGGAGCTCATGTCCATGATCATCTTGGAAATGAAAGGAGTTACATTCTAGGTTTTACAACATAAACTAAACAAGTTAGAAGTCTTTAAGCTTTCCAATCACTTAGACTTAGCATCCTTCTACATTAAGGAGCCTTAGTCCATGATCATTTTGGAGAAATGAAAATAACATATCCTAGGTTCACAACCATCATAGGATGAATAGACTATACAATCTTTAAACTTTCCAATCACTTGGACTTAGCATCCTTAGTCCATGATCATTTTGGAGAAATGAAAACCAAACCTTCCTAGGCCACTAAGGTATAGTTTCGGCCATCATAGAAAGAATAGGTTAGAAATCTTTGTTTGATAACAACTCTTAGGTTTAGAATCACAAAGTATTAAGAGTTCTAAATCCATGATCATACTTGGATAGATGAAACATAGTACCCTAGGCCTACTTATTCATATTTTCGGCCATCATAGGAACAAGCTATCAAAACCTTCCAAGATTTATATATTTAAGATCAAGGGATAGTTAGAAACTCAAACACATGATCATTTTCTCAAAAGCTGAAACAAAACTCACCTAAACCATAATACATGGTTTCGGCCTCCTTAGAAAGAAAGGGCTAGGGAGCTTTGTTTTACACAACCTTCTAGTATGTGAAAATACAAGTAAATACAAGACTATAGAAAGTGGTTTCAACTCAAAAGGAGTTTTCTACCATTTTTAAGAGATTTTTGAAGTTTAAAGCTTAATAAGAACACATAAAGCAAATAATGAAATAAAGTGATAAACTTGTAAAGAAATTTATATGAGAGCATTACCCTTAAGGAGAGGAAGAACTTTAATGAAGAACTCAAGTGGAAAAGACTAATAAAAATGGAAGCTTTAAGTGTTTGAAAAAAGAAAAACTGGAAGAAGTTGAAGAAGTATGAAGATGGAGGAAGAAAATGAGAAAATAAAGATGAGTGATGATTATATAGAGGAGGGAGAGGGGAGCACGAAATTTTGGAGAGATAATGAGCTTGGAGAGCAAGTTTTGATCTTGTGCCTTGTTTGGTTTGAGAAGAGAGAGAAAAATGGGTTTTTAGAATATAATATGCTATATTTCAAAAAATGTCATCATGACCACTTTTTAGGAAGTAGCTTAGGCCATACCTCTAGTGAGTTACCTCACTCCCTCATGTCACCTCAAGCCTTTTATGTCTCCTATTCTGCTCCATTGCGTATCCGGTTGCACTTCCGATCGTATTTTCAAAAGATTTCGCCCGAGTAATATATTATATTTTATTTCCGAACTCAAATTTTTGAAATTAACCAATGTTAAAGGAAACATGATAGAAGCATCAAATGTTTCGTTCACGGGTCAAAATTAGGTTTCCTGCTCAGTAAACTTGTACTGACAGTGAAAACGCAGACCGGCTTCCGTCTGAATTTTCAACCGAAAATTTTACCATGACTTCGTATGATATAACCACACAAGAAAATGATTTTAATTTAATTAAAATCATCCTCTGAGTTTAATCTAAAATAAACACATTTAAATATGTTTATACTGCTACAGAAGCATAGGAAAAACAGGGTGTTACAATACTACCCCTCTAAAAAGAATTTCGTCCTCGAAATTACGTAACTTGAAACTAAACAGGATCTCTCCCTATCAAGATCATGCTATCAGAAGGAAGTATCTAAAAGAATTTCATCAATCCAAAAGAATACATAACATCCAGTGTATGAAGATCCTTTAGTAGGTTCAAGGAGGTAAAAATGTATGATCGGTACACGTTTACAATCATGAATCTAAAAAGTTTCTCCTTTCACTAGAATTTTCTGGTCAACAGTTTAAAAGAGCAACCGTTCGTTAAGAATTCAAACTGAATCACTTCCACCAAAGGTAAAAGTGATTAGATCAAGTCCCATCAAGAATCTTCTTTTATAAACATACCCATCCCGTGCACAACAAGGCAGTTCACAACTCTAGGAGAAGAAAGATTGGATCCAAATTCTAAACTGACCACAACAATCAAAAAGAGAAGGGAACTAGAATAAACTTCTTAAAGAGACTTTTATTCCCAAAAGTCATAAGAAACATACATTCACTGGAAAGACTAGTAACATAGGAGACCCTAGAGAGTCAAATACTTAAGGGCGTCAAAACACGATTATACTTAGAATCCTATTACAACTTAGAATTATAGACCATTGCCATAAGACCTTCAAATTGTACACTACTTCTGTCGTAAAAGATCATCAGATTGTGAAGCTCCAGCGCCAGTCATGGTGTAGACTCTTCCCTTTGCCGTGGGTCTATCAGTCCCTATGGTGTTGACAGCCCTTTCAAACCTTGGTGCATTACAATCCCTTGACAAGTGTCCTATTTGTCCACAGTTGTAACATTTCGTTCCCTTGCGTGGGCAAACATCAGCCATGTGATCTGGGTTTCCACACTTGTAACATCTTCTAAATTGGCCTCGGTTTTGGTTCTGTTGGCCTCCACTTCCCGATTCAGGATTATCAGAACGATGCTGTTGTTGATCCTGGTCATTCCCTTTTGGTCGGAAATAAGGTTCCCTCCGATGCTGCTTCCCTTTCTGATTCTGATTTTGATACTGGTCTTTGGAACGAGTGGGTCCTCCAACAGTTTCTCCGTTGCCTCTTTCCTTCCTCATTAGTTCCACTTTTCTACACTTCTCTACTAAGGCTTGGAAATTCCGGATTTCCAATGGTAGTACTGATTCCTTGATTTCGAAACGCAGTCCTTTCTCAAAACGCTCGCACTTCCAATCTTCACTTGGGTTGTTCTGGAAAAAGCGAAAGTACTTGGCAAGAGATTCAAACCTTGCCGCGTACTCTCCAACGGTTAATTCTTTCTGTTGAAATTGTAGAAATTCTTGCTCCTTTTCAGCTCGTGCACTCTGAGGAAAATACTTGTCTAAGAACCTGGTTCGGAATACTTCCCAAGTGATCTCCTGATTCTCTGCTTCCAGCAGCTGTTCGGTGCCCTTCCACCAATACTCAGCATCACCGACCAACAGAAAAGTGGCATAGGATACCTTCACTCCCTCAGGACTGTGAATCAGCTTAAAAATTTTCTCTAACTCCTGAATCCATAAGTCAGCTTTCACAGGATCCACATCTCCATGAAATTGGGATGGATTTTGGCGTCTAAAAGCAGTTAAATTTTTGCCTTCAATAGCCTGCTCAGCTCGAGCTTGTTCTTGTTGGTTCTGGGCAGCCATCATAGCAGTTTGATGTGCAATAGCCGCTGCCACGTTTTCCATAGCCTGAGCAGCATAGTCCACTCCATCGTCATAATTCTCATTTATGTTGGCACGACCGCCAATAGGACCACCTCTGCGACCACGTCCACGACCACGTCCACGTCCTCGTCCACGTCCACCTTCTGGTGCTGGTTCCATAACTGACCTTACGAACAAATCAGTCAGGCCACAACCAGAAAATGAAACGTGTAAAGGCGTATCAACACACATTACTTCTAAGAAGTAATCCAAATAAAACTTAATTCAGAGAAAACACAACATCAACACAACAGACCTATTTCCCAAAGATCCCGAAAGACTCGACCAGCTCTGATACCACCTGTAAGACCCCCACTGGGAATTACTACGTAACACATGCGGAAGTAAATTAAAAAGATAATTTGCTGGTTGCTTTCGGAAAATTGTTTTCTTTTAAGTCAGAAAACTGGGGTATAAAATTTTCTCTATAAGGATAACTCCGAAATCCATAATACATACATTTAAACGTAAAGTCACATTCTAACAAAGTTACCATGACATACAACACTTCTCTAAGTTTCCATTTTCGAAAGAAAAGTTTAAACTACATATGGATGTATATAACACTACATTTACCGACCTCTTCAGATATACAACCCAACTCAGACTCCTAAGCTGGTCATTCTATCAAATATTCATTGTTGAGACCCCTCGTGGCCATCCCCCAATCAAAATACTTTCCCAAACTCTAACACTAGGTCTTCAAGTGACTTAGAAAGACTCCTCTACAACACCAGTACTAGAGTACCAAGGTACTACAGCAAAACCCGAAGAGACCTGATATAACTGTAAGAGTGAGACACCGGCAAAAGGATATATCATACAACAACCATATACATGATACATACAACACATTGGCATATTAGCATTTAAGCATTATTCATAGATAAAACAAGTGTTATATCAGTGGGTCTCATACCCGAATCAATCAGTTTTATAAAGATAATGCATGACACTTCAATCATCAGGCTCTAAACTTAATCTCCGGAGATCCCAACATCCTCAAAATGAGTTGATCAAGCTCGATACACCGTCTCATTGGCTAGCTAAGCACAACGATAATACACCGTCTCATTGGCCATTTAGGCACAACGATTATGCACACCGTCTCATTGTCCATTTAGGCACAACGATACACGTACACCGTCTCATTGTCCATTTTAAGAACAACGATAATACACCGTCACATGATACCTTTCCTGTTAAGGTCTCACGTTAAAACCACGTCGGGCACGTCTGCCGTAAATGCAAATGTAAAACATTTAGTTCTCGATGTTTTCTTTGTGTTCGTTCTCATTCGTTATCGAAGCTCAAAGGCTAGCGACTATTCATAAATTTCATCATCACTTGAAAATTAATAACACAGGACGCGCAGTCCGAGTGCTCAATCACAACACCTTAGACCGATGCCGCAGTCAAGGTTTGTGGTCATAGAAATCATTTATGATTTTATCCATGTTTTATTCTAACATGATAAGGACTCCTAGTCCACAGCAACGAAATCAGGACGCACAGTCCTCAATTCCGAGATTTGGACTCTTAGCCTACAACATCATGGTTAGGACCCTTGGTCCATAATTCTTGTCACGGATCCTAGATCACGTGCATACCACGGAAAACTAGAGCGACGTCTCGCAACTAGATTCCTATTCACATGTGCTTACTTTTCGTTCAGTTAAAATCAAATCCAAAACAAAACCTCGGTCACTTATCCAAGTAACCGGAACGTTTCCAAATCATTTAGGAGAAAATCCTTTTCCTTTACAAAATCTTTTATAAAGCAATTAGGAAATTCGTTTGTTTTTTTGAAATCCTTGATGGAATAAAGTCAAATATTTTCAAAGAGTTTTTCTTTCATAAAACACATAGTTCGAAAAAGGTTTTCTCTCGTACAAAACTTTAGATCATGAAAGGGTAGTTTCTGTTGACTTAAAATCACTTCAACATTTCTTTTAAAAACAAGAATCTTATTCTTTTTGAAGTAAGCATTTTAAATAAGGAACTTTTATAAATGAACCCAATACTTTCAAAGTTCTATTCAAGGCTTTTTAAGGCTTTTAATCCTTATAATCGTTGAGCACAGACTCAAGTCCGGCTTCTCAAACTTCAATCAACAGTAATATATCTCAAACAGTAATATCACAGTTAAATGACATTTCATCACATATATATAATTCACAATGCTTTAAAGCAAGTAATAATCAACTTCAAAGTAATAATCACAATAGTTCAAGTAAACAAGTCATTCAAGTATTGGCTCCATATAATAATAATATTCAAATCACTCAAGTTAAACACATACACACATGCATATAGTCATTGAATATCCCTAGGCAATCCCCTCTTACCTTCCGTGAAAGTAAAGAGGTTAGATACTTGAATAGAAGTACCGCGAATGTCCTTGTTTTCTCCGCGATAGAAGTCTACGGTTATAAACACAAGATCACAAGTTAAAATCAACCAAGAACACTAAACCACAAGGTATTAGGTTCGGCCAGGACAATAAATTAGGGTTAGAGATCCCCGAAAATTATACAACTCATGGATTTATGATCCTCAAGTGTTGGGGGTTCATAAACAATGATCATTTAACAAGGTTGAACTAAAATCCCACTAAGTTATAAACTTAGGGTATTCGGCCAAGGCTATTAAAATAGGCTAGAATTCTCTAAACTTTCCAATCTCTTAGGTCTAGCATCCACACATAGTAAGGAGCTCAAAACCATGATCATTTTGGAAAATGAAAAACAAAGTATCCTAGGTCCATAACCTTCTAGGTTCGGCCTTCATAGGATTTATAGGTTAGGAATCTTTAAATCATCCAATCTTTTGGGCATAGCATCCTTCTATATTAAGGAGCTTTTAGTCCATAATCACTTTGGAAGAATAACACATCCTAGGTCCAAAAACACTAGTTTCGACCATCATAGGAAATCAAGTTAGAAAGATTTAAACTTTCCAATCTCTTAGACTTAGCATCCAAATATCTTATGGAGCTCATGTCCATGATCATCTTGGAAATGAAAGGAGTTACATTCTAGGTTTTACAACATAAACTAAACAAGTTAGAAGTCTTTAAGCTTTCCAATCACTTAGACTTAGCATCCTTCTACATTAAGGAGCCTTAGTCCATGATCATTTTGGAGAAATGAAAATAACATATCCTAGGTTCACAACCATCATAGGATGAATAGACTATACAATCTTTAAACTTTCCAATCACTTGGACTTAGCATCCTTAGTCCATGATCATTTTGGAGAAATGAAAACCAAACCTTCCTAGGCCACTAAGGTATAGTTTCGGCCATCATAGAAAGAATAGGTTAGAAATCTTTGTTTGATAACAACTCTTAGGTTTAGAATCACAAAGTATTAAGAGTTCTAAATCCATGATCATACTTGGATAGATGAAACATAGTACCCTAGGCCTACTTATTCATATTTTCGGCCATCATAGGAACAAGCTATCAAAACCTTCCAAGATTTATATATTTAAGATCAAGGGATAGTTAGAAACTCAAACACATGATCATTTTCTCAAAAGCTGAAACAAAACTCACCTAAACCATAATACATGGTTTCGGCCTCCTTAGAAAGAAAGGGCTAGGGAGCTTTGTTTTACACAACCTTCTAGTATGTGAAAATACAAGTAAATACAAGACTATAGAAAGTGGTTTCAACTCAAAAGGAGTTTTCTACCATTTTTAAGAGATTTTTGAAGTTTAAAGCTTAATAAGAACACATAAAGCAAATAATGAAATAAAGTGATAAACTTGTAAAGAAATTTATATGAGAGCATTACCCTTAAGGAGAGGAAGAACTTTAATGAAGAACTCAAGTGGAAAAGACTAATAAAAATGGAAGCTTTAAGTGTTTGAAAAAAGAAAAAACTGGAAGAAGTTGAAGAAGTATGAAGATGGAGGAAGAAAATGAGAAAATAAAGATGAGTGATGATTATATAGAGGAGGGAGAGGGGAGCACGAAATTTTGGAGAGATAATGAGCTTGGAGAGCAAGTTTTGATCTTGTGCCTTGTTTGGTTTGAGAAGAGAGAGAAAAATGGGTTTTTAGAATATAATATGCTATATTTCAAAAAATGTCATCATGACCACTTTTTAGGAAGTAGCTTAGGCCATACCTCTAGTGAGTTACCTCACTCCCTCATGTCACCTCAAGCCTTTTATGTCTCCTATTCTGCTCCATTGCGTATCCGGTTGCACTTCCGATCGTATTTTCAAAAGATTTCGCCCGAGTAATATATTATATTTTATTTCCGAACTCAAATTTTTGAAATTAACCAATGTTAAAGGAAACATGATAGAAGCATCAAATGTTTCGTTCACGGGTCAAAATTAGGTTTCCTGCTCAGTAAACTTGTACTGACAGTGAAAACGCAGACCGGCTTCCGTCTGAATTTTCAACCGAAAATTTTACCATGACTTCGTATGATATAACCACACAAGAAAATGATTTTAATTTAATTAAAATCATCCTCTGAGTTTAATCTAAAATAAACACATTTAAATATGTTTATACTGCTACAGAAGCATAGGAAAAACAGGGTGTTACAATACTACCCCTCTAAAAAGAATTTCGTCCTCGAAATTACGTAACTTGAAACTAAACAGGATCTCTCCCTATCAAGATCATGCTATCAGAAGGAAGTATCTAAAAGAATTTCATCAATCCAAAAGAATACATAACATCCAGTGTATGAAGATCCTTTAGTAGGTTCAAGGAGGTAAAAATGTATGATCGGTACACGTTTACAATCATGAATCTAAAAAGTTTCTCCTTTCACTAGAATTTTCTGGTCAACAGTTTAAAAGAGCAACCGTTCGTTAAGAATTCAAACTGAATCACTTCCACCAAAGGTAAAAGTGATTAGATCAAGTCCCATCAAGAATCTTCTTTTATAAACATACCCATCCCGTGCACAACAAGGCAGTTCACAACTCTAGGAGAAGAAAGATTGGATCCAAATTCTAAACTGACCACAACAATCAAAAAGAGAAGGGAACTAGAATAAACTTCTTAAAGAGACTTTTATTCCCAAAAGTCATAAGAAACATACATTCACTGGAAAGACTAGTAACATAGGAGACCCTAGAGAGTCAAATACTTAAGGGCGTCAAAACACGATTATACTTAGAATCCTATTACAACTTAGAATTATAGACCATTGCCATAAGACCTTCAAATTGTACACTACTTCTGTCGTAAAAGATCATCAGATTGTGAAGCTCCAGCGCCAGTCATGGTGTAGACTCTTCCCTTTGCCGTGGGTCTATCAGTCCCTATGGTGTTGACAGCCCTTTCAAACCTTGGTGCATTACAATCCCTTGACAAGTGTCCTATTTGTCCACAGTTGTAACATTTCGTTCCCTTGCGTGGGCAAACATCAGCCATGTGATCTGGGTTTCCACACTTGTAACATCTTCTAAATTGGCCTCGGTTTTGGTTCTGTTGGCCTCCACTTCCCGATTCAGGATTATCAGAACGATGCTGTTGTTGATCCTGGTCATTCCCTTTTGGTCGGAAATAAGGTTCCCTCCGATGCTGCTTCCCTTTCTGATTCTGATTTTGATACTGGTCTTTGGAACGAGTGGGTCCTCCAACAGTTTCTCCGTTGCCTCTTTCCTTCCTCATTAGTTCCACTTTTCTACACTTCTCTACTAAGGCTTGGAAATTCCGGATTTCCAATGGTAGTACTGATTCCTTGATTTCGAAACGCAGTCCTTTCTCAAAACGCTCGCACTTCCAATCTTCACTTGGGTTGTTCTGGAAAAAGCGAAAGTACTTGGCAAGAGATTCAAACCTTGCCGCGTACTCTCCAACGGTTAATTCTTTCTGTTGAAATTGTAGAAATTCTTGCTCCTTTTCAGCTCGTGCACTCTGAGGAAAATACTTGTCTAAGAACCTGGTTCGGAATACTTCCCAAGTGATCTCCTGATTCTCTGCTTCCAGCAGCTGTTCGGTGCCCTTCCACCAATACTCAGCATCACCGACCAACAGAAAAGTGGCATAGGATACCTTCACTCCCTCAGGACTGTGAATCAGCTTAAAAATTTTCTCTAACTCCTGAATCCATAAGTCAGCTTTCACAGGATCCACATCTCCATGAAATTGGGATGGATTTTGGCGTCTAAAAGCAGTTAAATTTTTGCCTTCAATAGCCTGCTCAGCTCGAGCTTGTTCTTGTTGGTTCTGGGCAGCCATCATAGCAGTTTGATGTGCAATAGCCGCTGCCACGTTTTCCATAGCCTGAGCAGCATAGTCCACTCCATCGTCATAATTCTCATTTATGTTGGCACGACCGCCAATAGGACCACCTCTGCGACCACGTCCACGACCACGTCCACGTCCTCGTCCACGTCCACCTTCTGGTGCTGGTTCCATAACTGACCTTACGAACAAATCAGTCAGGCCACAACCAGAAAATGAAACGTGTAAAGGCGTATCAACACACATTACTTCTAAGAAGTAATCCAAATAAAACTTAATTCAGAGAAAACACAACATCAACACAACAGACCTATTTCCCAAAGATCCCGAAAGACTCAACCAGCTCTGATACCACCTGTAAGACCCCCACTGGGAATTACTACGTAACACATGCGGAAGTAAATTAAAAAGATAATTTGCTGGTTGCTTTCGGAAAATTGTTTTCTTTTAAGTCAGAAAACTGGGGTATAAAATTTTCTCTATAAGGATAACTCCGAAATCCATAATACATACATTTAAACGTAAAGTCACATTCTAACAAAGTTACCATGACATACAACACTTCTCTAAGTTTCCATTTTCGAAAGAAAAGTTTAAACTACATATGGATGTATATAACACTACATTTACCGACCTCTTCAGATATACAACCCAACTCAGACTCCTAAGCTGGTCATTCTATCAAATATTCATTGTTGAGACCCCTCGTGGCCATCCCCCAATCAAAATACTTTCCCAAACTCTAACACTAGGTCTTCAAGTGACTTAGAAAGACTCCTCTACAACACCAGTACTAGAGTACCAAGGTACTACAGCAAAACCCGAAGAGACCTGATATAACTGTAAGAGTGAGACACCGGCAAAAGGATATATCATACAACAACCATATACATGATACATACAACACATTGGCATATTAGCATTTAAGCATTATTCATAGATAAAACAAGTGTTATATCAGTGGGTCTCATACCCGAATCAATCAGTTTTATAAAGATAATGCATGACACTTCAATCATCAGGCTCTAAACTTAATCTCCGGAGATCCCAACATCCTCAAAATGAGTTGATCAAGCTCGATACACCGTCTCATTGGCTAGCTAAGCACAACGATAATACACCGTCTCATTGGCCATTTAGGCACAACGATTATGCACACCGTCTCATTGTCCATTTAGGCACAACGATACACGTACACCGTCTCATTGTCCATTTTAAGAACAACGATAATACACCGTCACATGATACCTTTCCTGTTAAGGTCTCACGTTAAAACCACGTCGGGCACGTCTGCCGTAAATGCAAATGTAAAACATTTAGTTCTCGATGTTTTCTTTGTGTTCGTTCTCATTCGTTATCGAAGCTCAAAGGCTAGCGACTATTCATAAATTTCATCATCACTTGAAAATTAATAACACAGGACGCGCAGTCCGAGTGCTCAATCACAACACCTTAGACCGATGCCGCAGTCAAGGTTTGTGGTCATAGAAATCATTTATGATTTTATCCATGTTTTATTCTAACATGATAAGGACTCCTAGTCCACAGCAACGAAATCAGGACGCACAGTCCTCAATTCCGAGATTTGGACTCTTAGCCTACAACATCATGGTTAGGACCCTTGGTCCATAATTCTTGTCACGGATCCTAGATCACGTGCATACCACGGAAAACTAGAGCGACGTCTCGCAACTAGATTCCTATTCACATGTGCTTACTTTTCGTTCAGTTAAAATCAAATCCAAAACAAAACCTCGGTCACTTATCCAAGTAACCGGAACGTTTCCAAATCATTTAGGAGAAAATCCTTTTCCTTTACAAAATCTTTTATAAAGCAATTAGGAAATTCGTTTGTTTTTTTGAAATCCTTGATGGAATAAAGTCAAATATTTTCAAAGAGTTTTTCTTTCATAAAACACATAGTTCGAAAAAGGTTTTCTCTCGTACAAAACTTTAGATCATGAAAGGGTAGTTTCTGTTGACTTAAAATCACTTCAACATTTCTTTTAAAAACAAGAATCTTATTCTTTTTGAAGTAAGCATTTTAAATAAGGAACTTTTATAAATGAACCCAATACTTTCAAAGTTCTATTCAAGGCTTTTTAAGGCTTTTAATCCTTATAATCGTTGAGCACAGACTCAAGTCCGGCTTCTCAAACTTCAATCAACAGTAATATATCTCAAACAGTAATATCACAGTTAAATGACATTTCATCACATATATATAATTCACAATGCTTTAAAGCAAGTAATAATCAACTTCAAAGTAATAATCACAATAGTTCAAGTAAACAAGTCATTCAAGTATTGGCTCCATATAATAATAATATTCAAATCACTCAAGTTAAACACATACACACATGCATATAGTCATTGAATATCCCTAGGCAATCCCCTCTTACCTTCCGTGAAAGTAAAGAGGTTAGATACTTGAATAGAAGTACCGCGAATGTCCTTGTTTTCTCCGCGATAGAAGTCTACGGTTATAAACACAAGATCACAAGTTAAAATCAACCAAGAACACTAAACCACAAGGTATTAGGTTCGGCCAGGACAATAAATTAGGGTTAGAGATCCCCGAAAATTATACAACTCATGGATTTATGATCCTCAAGTGTTGGGGGTTCATAAACAATGATCATTTAACAAGGTTGAACTAAAATCCCACTAAGTTATAAACTTAGGGTATTCGGCCAAGGCTATTAAAATAGGCTAGAATTCTCTAAACTTTCCAATCTCTTAGGTCTAGCATCCACACATAGTAAGGAGCTCAAAACCATGATCATTTTGGAAAATGAAAAACAAAGTATCCTAGGTCCATAACCTTCTAGGTTCGGCCTTCATAGGATTTATAGGTTAGGAATCTTTAAATCATCCAATCTTTTGGGCATAGCATCCTTCTATATTAAGGAGCTTTTAGTCCATAATCACTTTGGAAGAATAACACATCCTAGGTCCAAAAACACTAGTTTCGACCATCATAGGAAATCAAGTTAGAAAGATTTAAACTTTCCAATCTCTTAGACTTAGCATCCAAATATCTTATGGAGCTCATGTCCATGATCATCTTGGAAATGAAAGGAGTTACATTCTAGGTTTTACAACATAAACTAAACAAGTTAGAAGTCTTTAAGCTTTCCAATCACTTAGACTTAGCATCCTTCTACATTAAGGAGCCTTAGTCCATGATCATTTTGGAGAAATGAAAATAACATATCCTAGGTTCACAACCATCATAGGATGAATAGACTATACAATCTTTAAACTTTCCAATCACTTGGACTTAGCATCCTTAGTCCATGATCATTTTGGAGAAATGAAAACCAAACCTTCCTAGGCCACTAAGGTATAGTTTCGGCCATCATAGAAAGAATAGGTTAGAAATCTTTGTTTGATAACAACTCTTAGGTTTAGAATCACAAAGTATTAAGAGTTCTAAATCCATGATCATACTTGGATAGATGAAACATAGTACCCTAGGCCTACTTATTCATATTTTCGGCCATCATAGGAACAAGCTATCAAAACCTTCCAAGATTTATATATTTAAGATCAAGGGATAGTTAGAAACTCAAACACATGATCATTTTCTCAAAAGCTGAAACAAAACTCACCTAAACCATAATACATGGTTTCGGCCTCCTTAGAAAGAAAGGGCTAGGGAGCTTTGTTTTACACAACCTTCTAGTATGTGAAAATACAAGTAAATACAAGACTATAGAAAGTGGTTTCAACTCAAAAGGAGTTTTCTACCATTTTTAAGAGATTTTTGAAGTTTAAAGCTTAATAAGAACACATAAAGCAAATAATGAAATAAAGTGATAAACTTGTAAAGAAATTTATATGAGAGCATTACCCTTAAGGAGAGGAAGAACTTTAATGAAGAACTCAAGTGGAAAAGACTAATAAAAATGGAAGCTTTAAGTGTTTGAAAAAAGAAAAACTGGAAGAAGTTGAAGAAGTATGAAGATGGAGGAAGAAAATGAGAAAATAAAGATGAGTGATGATTATATAGAGGAGGGAGAGGGGAGCACGAAATTTTGGAGAGATAATGAGCTTGGAGAGCAAGTTTTGATCTTGTGCCTTGTTTGGTTTGAGAAGAGAGAGAAAAATGGGTTTTTAGAATATAATATGCTATATTTCAAAAAATGTCATCATGACCACTTTTTAGGAAGTAGCTTAGGCCATACCTCTAGTGAGTTACCTCACTCCCTCATGTCACCTCAAGCCTTTTATGTCTCCTATTCTGCTCCATTGCGTATCCGGTTGCACTTCCGATCGTATTTTCAAAAGATTTCGCCCGAGTAATATATTATATTTTATTTCCGAACTCAAATTTTTGAAATTAACCAATGTTAAAGGAAACATGATAGAAGCATCAAATGTTTCGTTCACGGGTCAAAATTAGGTTTCCTGCTCAGTAAACTTGTACTGACAGTGAAAACGCAGACCGGCTTCCGTCTGAATTTTCAACCGAAAATTTTACCATGACTTCGTATGATATAACCACACAAGAAAATGATTTTAATTTAATTAAAATCATCCTCTGAGTTTAATCTAAAATAAACACATTTAAATATGTTTATACTGCTACAGAAGCATAGGAAAAACAGGGTGTTACAGTAGAAGATGAAGTTGCTGCTGCAACTGCTGCTGACCTGTCTGGTGGGACTCAGACAATTGTTCACCTTGAAGTTGACACTATGTCTCCTTCCAAGAAGAAGCTGAAGCTATCTGAGGGTCAGATAATTCTTTCCTCTATCCCCTCTGCACCATCTTCTCTCTCTCACCAAGGTTTCCACAACTCTTCTATTTCTTCTCCATCCGCTCTATTTGTTCAACTTTTATCAGTTGCCTCTCCCTTTCCCTCACCTGTCTCCTCTCACCAAACCCAAACATCATCATATGATATTGTGTCTGATATATGTCAGTACACAGTTGTTCACAGGGACTCAACTCCCAAAGAACCAACTGGCATATCATCAAAACTGTTTGTGTGTGATCTGCAATCTCTGATTATTGCAAGTGTTTCTCATCTAACTGTCATTCCTTATCCTCCATCTCATATCCTCAACCCTTGTGGAGATTTCCTTTTATCCCCCTATTGTTGTGTTCATTAGAACATTGGCTAGAACTCATTATCCTGCCTCTGTTGTAATGATACCTAATAGGTCTAGGTATTTCTTTCTTTTAGTAACAAGATCAAACACTTTTTTTCTGTCATATAGATTCCTTGTTGCCTATACCTCCATCTATCTTAGCTAATCAACCTCTTCCCCCTCCTATCCAGATTAAAGTCACATGTCTGTCTCTGTCTGAGAGACTTTCTTGTGTCTTTTCTTCTTCTGATACTGACTTAGTCAGAATCAATCCCCTGTTTAAGTTAGCTTTTCTTCCATTCTTTTTTTATCGAACCATTCATCAACTCATCTTTCCTCACATTACCTCACCCTTCTCTGTACCCAAGGCACCCCCAGTTTTAGCTCTGCCCTGGCATTCAGACCTGTCTGCTGTATCAACTAGCTCGTCTACAGGAGCCCTCACTTATCAGATGGTGGACTTACACAGCTTCAATATTCTTAAAGCTGAGCTAGAAGAAATCAGAAGACAACTAGATGAAGAAAGGCATGCTAGGCTGCTTTTGGAAAAGAGAGTTGACTCACTGTTTTTGCTTTTTAGTCAGCCTAGGTAGTTTATGTTGAAAAAATCTGCCTTGTACTTTAAAAAGCTTATGATGAATAGAAATCAATGTTCTTTTATCATGTATCATCTCTGTTCATTATTATTTCTGTGTATTCCTTTTGTTGTTGACAAAAGGGGGAGAAAGTAAAATAAAGTTAAGATGATTGAGTAAAGTTAAAATTGAACTTGAGTTGCATTCTATCTCTAAAATGATATTGACATTGATACTATGCTGTTTGAAATTTAGAATTGAACCTAAGTGCACCTGTCTGCACAATCCTTCTGGTTTAAAAAATTTCAACTTGTCTGAATTCTGTTATCTCTTCTGTTGATATTTTCTAAGGTTCATTAAATCATCTGAATGTTTGTCATCATCAAAAAGGGGGAGATTGTTAAGTCTCTAAACATTGGATAATGATTTAATTAACCTACATATTGGTTGCTAACCTGTCTACTTAGTGTGTAGATCAAAATAGTAAGACTCACCTGTCTGCCCACATAAATGACAACCTGTCTGGATAAACCAAAGTCAACCTGTCTGCTGACTAGGATTATTGACTTTCTGCAATATAGTTTCAACCTGTCTCTGCTATGTTCTCATACTTGTCTAAGGTCCTTCAATGGGGAACTCGAGTACAAAAAACTTTTGGAAATTGTCCCCTCATACAGAAGACTCTGAAACTCTCTCTCACGCTTATCAAGAAGTTCAAAAGGTCATTCTCACAAGCAACCTAGGAAATCAGAGATAACATCCAGTTAAAGAATGTTTCCAACATGTTTTATTCCCTAGTACTCTTGGTTATTACACGAAAAGGGAAATATACTCTGCAAAGTACAAAAGCATTCTGCACAACTCTGATTTAGCTACTGCACGATGCATAAAGCCATGATCCTTCATGTTAGAGTACAACCAGCGTTCATATTGCATTAATGGCTGCCCAGAACGACTCTATTGCATTTATTGAAGCTCTGCTTGAAGCTATCATTGGAAGGAATGTCTCTAATGGATCTTAAATGCTTGAAGGCTATAAATACAGAAGTCATTGAAGATGATTACATCAGAGAATACAAAGCATTAAAGAGCCATTACTCTGTTCATTTAATTCTTCATTCTTTCAATCTGTATTCTTCAATCATTTGAAGTTATTACACCGTCTTTCCTAAGCCTACATTTAATCCACTCTCTGAGTGTTAGTGAAAGAACTGTTTGTCTGATTGTATTTATTACAAACAAACTTCTCAAAACAAACCTGTGTGAGCCTGAAGAGACTAAGTGAGCAAAGAATACTTGTCTTGGAGCCTGAAGAGGCTAAGTGTGCAAACAATACTTGAAGTCTGTAACTTGATCAGTTATAGTGGATAAAACTTTGTGCTGCCAAAGACTGGACGTAGCTCCTTGTGTTAAAGAGTGAACCAGGATAAATAGTTGTGTTAATCTCTCTTCCCTTAAAATCTTTAGTTGTTTTGATTATACTATCTGCTTTCTAACTAAGGGGTTAAAAGTGTTAATATCAAGCTTGTTTTCTCTTTGTATGCTTGTGTGCTTTTCTGTTAAAATACACCAGACAGGTCACCTGTCTGTGTAGCGCTTTCACACTTATCTGAACCTAGCTTCTGTGTGTGAGAAGTTTTCAACTTTATTTTAATTTATGATAAACACAGTTCAACCCCCATTCTCGTGTTTATAGTTGTATATTTTAATAAAGTCCTTAGAATAGAAAGTTCTATTTAATAGAATATCAAGTATACGACTTGATAGTGAGACACTATTAATCAAGAGAACTTTATTTTTAAATACCCATAGTCGAGTATTATTATTAATAAGGACAATAATAATACATCGAGACTATTATGTGTGTGGACTAATGACCACGTCTCACGGGTCATGGATATGAGATATCAAGTCACACATATAGGTACACATTAGAGTAATGATGTACCGGATTGACCCGCCGTGAGAACACTACATGGAACGTTATGTGAGTGTCTGATTTAGGAGATGGCACAAGAACTTCCTTCACTAGATCTTTCTCACTTACCTCATCCTTTGGGTTCCCTTCAGTAGAAACCTCCTTGGTTTTTGACTTATCCTCTTCTTCATGAGGAACCTCTATCTTTTTCCCACTTCTAAGGGTAATCACCTTAGCATGCTCTTTTGGATTCTTTTCTGGTTGACTAGGCAGTGTCCCTTTTTCTCTTTGGGTCATCAATGTTACCAAGGTAGACATCTGATTCTCTAAATTCTTAAACCTCTCATCACTGCTCTCTATGTGTTTCATCACTGTATCATAAAGATTTGGCATGCATTCCTCTTGTCCCGGGTCTTGATTTTTCAAATGAGGTGGCCTGTAGAGAACATTCTGGTTTTGACTTCCATATGAGAGATTTGGGTGTTGCTTATAACCGGGATTGTAGTGATTTGAATAAGGATCATTGTTACCTCGATTAGAATTACCCACATAATTTGCTTCTTCATCTGGCACAAAAGGGTTGCCTGCTTGGCATTCTGTACTCTCATGTCCCTCTATACCGCAAAGATCACAAAGATCTGGAGGTGGAGCAGTCTGAGTTATCAACTGAGTTTGTGTCTGCATCATTGCTTCCATCTTCTTTGAAAGAGCCTCCAATTTGTTTTCCAATGCGGTGTTAGCATCCACTTTGTAGGCCCCAGGTTGTATAAGTGCAGGTTGCCTCTTGTTCACATGCCTATCACTGGATGGCCACCGGTAACTAGAAGTCATCTGTTCTATCAATTCATAAGCCGCCCGTGGCCTCTTATTCCATATACTACCTCCAGCTGCTGCATCTATCATGCCCTTATTTGATGAAGATAGTTCATTGTAGAATGCTTGGACTAACTGCCAGACAGGAAAACCATGATGGGGGCATTTCTTCAACACCTCTTGAAATCGCTCCCATGCTTCATACAGAGATTCCAGTTCAACCTGCACAAAAGAAGTTATGTCATTACGCAGTTTAGCAGACTTAGCAGGTGGAAAATACTTATCCATAAATTTAGAAGAGAGTTGGTCCCAAGTGGTTATGGACCCAGACGGCAAGGATTTAAGCCAAAGTTTGGCCCTATCCCTTAAAGAAAAGGGAAACAGTCGAAACCTAAAAGCATCATTTGAGACACCATTATGTTTGATGGTGTCACAAATCTCAAGAAAATCAGCAAGATGATCATGGGGGTCTTCACTTGGACTCCCATTAAATTGAATTGCATTTTGCAACATAGAGATCAAAGCTGGTTTGATCTCAAAGTTGTTGGCCTCAATGTTAGGCCTAATAATACTCCCTGTAGCATTAGTGGTTGAAGGACGAGCAAAGTCCAACATCGTCCTGTCATCCTCTTGAGCCATGGTTCTCCTTTCTCTAGCTTGCTTTCTATTTCTGCTCGCAGTTCTTTCTATCTCAGGATTATACTGCAAGTTAGGAGATTGAGAACGCGTTAGCATACAAGGAAGTAAATCAAAAATAAAAAAAATTTAAGTAAATAAAATGGCATCTAAAGTAACTAGGATTTAATCTCCCTAATATTATCAAAAACAATCCCCGGCAACGGCGCCAAAAACTTGTTGCGCTAAAACTACACTTTAAGGGTAAGTGCACCCTATCGCAAAAGTAATATAGGAGTATTTGGGACTCCAAGTATCGAACTCACAGAGATTGTTGACAAGTACTAGATTAATTATTTCCTTATGTTATTTAGACAATCGAATTGGTTGAAAACAATGAAATAAAAATAGCAAGATTGTGAAAGCCAAGAAAAGCATAGAATTGCAAGCAAAGGATCAATTATGGAAAGCCTAGGGTGCCTGGTTTCACTTATGTCACTACCTATGATGTTACCCAATTCCTCAATAATATGTGTTTCTTATTGATTGCCAATCACTCACTCTAAATCTATTAATACCCAGTGGTCATGCAATATTAATATTCTTCCCCTTAATCAGTTACCTCCAATGGTCATGCAAGGTAAACAGTTAAAAGTAGCATAAAGAATTGGCAAGTTTTATTAATTCAATAACTGATTGAAAACGAGGGATTGCGTTTGGTCCACGCAACCCCAAATCCGATTAATCCTAGAGTTCCGTTAACTAATTGTGGTACGGTCGCCAGTCAATTAACTAACTTAGTAAAGAATGATCAAATCTCATAGAAGTTCAAACACAAGGATTAAACCAATCAATTAACAGAAACACTGAATCATATTAAAATTAGGCAAACATCAACGGTATCAAAACATAAGATCCACCATTACCCTAGGAATGAATTTAGTTACGCATAGTCATACTAATCACTATACAAATCAAAGACATGTAACAATCCATAAAAGAGAAAAAGAAAACTAAAACCCGAACACCCTTTTGACGCGAAGCCGTCTTCAAATCAATTGGGAGACGGTCCTTCACTTCAAGACTCGATCTTCCTCGCTGTGCTCAACGACGGCTGCTATCTCTGGTGTAGAACGGCTGCTGTGCAAAAGCTGCTTAGAATGGCTCCAATCACTCCCTTATATTGGCAACATAAAAACCTACGTAATTGGGCCTCTGAGACACGAGCACGATCGTGCTTAATGATGAGCACGGTCGTGCTTAACTAAAACAGCGTCAAACCGTGCTTAAGCTGAAAAAGTCAGCAAGGTCTTGCTGAAGAGCACGGTCGTGCTCAATAATGAGCACGGTCATGCTCATTAATCGACATCAATCCAGCAATCAAAGCAAAGGTGTGCTGGTCAGCACGGGCTCCTCTCATGAGCACGGTCGTGCTTAATGTGGAGCACGGCCGTGCTCCTTTGAAACTTCAGGAATTTTCTTTTTATTCAAAAATCTTCCAGATTTGTTGTTTTTTCTCCAATTAAATGCTCCACTGCCACGATGACAAATTCTACAATAATCATGAGAAATAGGGTAAGTATTCACAATAATATCCAAATAAATAATAAATTACACCTAATTTCCCAACAATAAAGTATACAAAATGACAGTTTATCAGTGTTATAAGTAGTTCTCACAGTGACAATGGTGTATGCAATCCTTCGACCTGAAACCACCACGATCCCTACATGAGGAGTCGTGTGCTTTAATACCGTCAAACGTTATCTGTGACAGGATGATTATAAAGTCGGTCATTGGGTACACCGCGAGTCATGTAGAGGGGTGTGTGAGTGATCTAGATGGGATTTGTCCCTCCTACATAACAGGAGTAATATCTATGGGGCCCTTGATAGAGTGAGACTGTAAAATGCATGGCCGTGCTAAAATGAGTCAATATGAGATATTGACCTCGTTCAATATTAAGTCTACTCGGATATCAAGGAACGTAATATTGAACTATACAAGGGTGACACGTTCTATGCCTTGTGTTCAATATGGATATGAGGACAAAGGGATAATAATGCACATTAACATTGGTCACGGAAAGGTTACATCAAATCACTGACTTTCTCATTACTTGGGTAGCAATGATATGTTGCTAGACACCGCTTATTGTTTACAATATTAAATATGATTTAATATTATTGCCAATGTTATGAGAACCTATAGGGTCACACACTTAGAGCAGATAAAGCAGAATTAAAAGAAATTGGGTTAGACCCAAATTTCTATTGGGCCATGCTCATGACAGATGAGCCTAGGAAGGCCAGTTAAACCTTTTTGCATGCAAGAGACGCCTACCTATAAGTAGCAACGAAACAGTGCTGAGCTGTAATGCTATCATTCTGGCAGCACTCAGTATACTGTTTGCGTGTAAAAAGAAATATACCGCCGCGTCTCTTCTTGCACCTAGCAGTGCTTAGAGGCGCCATTCTGATTGAGCACGTGAGACGTGTTCATTTGTTCGTGTGAACTACGTAGAGGCATTGCTGACTTATGCAGTGCTCGTGATTTGCAGCATCTGAAATCAAAGGTCTGCGCTTCAAGAGGTAAATTTTAGAAACATGAACCATGACCATTATCAAAGATTCTTGGTGGGAATTTTTTCGTTGTGCTTGTTTGATGCACAAATTTCCAGCAATATTTTCCCGTATAATAAAGGATTTATATAGAAGAAAAATACTATAAAAGTGAAAAAAAACATATTTAAAATATCAAAAGCTTTTAACTGGAGAATATTGGTGCCTTTCCTCTCGTTGGCTTGCTTTTCACACCCAACTTTGAGTCTTTTTCTACCTTTCATCCTTCTTTCTTTTTCAATTCTTTTTTACATTTTCAAAAAACATTCTCCATTGGATCACAACACCCATTTTTTACTATCACTACAAATCTCTCTAAATCAAAATAATTTGATGAATGAACATCATTTTGAAGTTGGAAGTCTATCTTCTTAAGCATTTCATCGGTATCTTGATCAACAAAATTAATGTTTCTTCAAAGTCAGCTCCAGTAAGCTAATTTGATCGATTTTGAACAAAGATTTCATATGCAGTTCAAATAGACATTCATTTTAACATTAGTTTAAACAACTTTTCATTCATGCCATTGAACAAACCATATATCTTACTTCTCGCGTCCTCTTTTTGTAATGTATGATTGCTGGGAGTTTCATAATTGTATGAATACATATAAAATAAAAAAAAAGATATGATAACGACATAGGAAAACTAACAAATGACAAATTGTTCTTGCATAGAGGTTTTGCTTTGTATTATATATATATATATATATATATATATATATATATATATATATAAATAATATATATAGGACACACACGGCACACACAACATACAAACCAATTTCTAGCATACATTAATAGATAAAAAAAAATCAATAAGAAAATATTAACATCATTATCGAGATAAAGTTGTTAAAAAAATATAACTTCGTGTAATTATGATATACATGTATAATTTAAAATTTGTTTTAATTTTCAAAACAAACTAATAGCATGGGTATATATATTCTTTATGTTACAATATAGGCAAATTACACTTTTGGTCCTTAAGTTTTTTGTTTTGTTTCAAAATGGTCCCTAAGTTTTTTTTGTGGACAAACTAGACACTTAAAAAATTTTTTTTTTTTTTTTTTAGGTTCAGGTTTCAAAATGGTCCCCCATTAGTTTTTTTTACCAAAACAGATCTTAAGTTATGTTCTTTGGGTTTTGTTTTTTTTTTTTTTTTTTTTTTTGTTGGTTATTTTTTTTTTTTTTGTTTGTTTCTTTTTTTGTTTTCGGTTTGTTGTTTTTTTTTGTTGTTTTTTTTTTTTTTTTTTTTTTTTTTTTTTTTTTTTTTCTTTTTTTTTTTTTTTTTTCTTTTTTTTTTTTTTTTTTTTTTTTTTTTTTTTAATTTTTTTTTTTCTTCTTTTCTTTGTTTTTGTTTTTTTTTTTTTTTTTTTTTTGTTTTCTTTTTTTTTTTTCTTTTTTTTTTTTTTTTTTTTTTTTTTTTTTTTTTTGTTTTTTTTTTTTTTTTTGTTTTCCTTTTTTTTTTGTTTTTTTTTTTTGTTTTTTTTTTTTTTTTTTTTTGTTTTTTTTTTTTTTCTTTTTTTTTTTTTTTTTTTTTTTTTCTTTTTTTTTTTCTTTTTTTTTTTTTTTTTTTTTTTTTTTTTTTTTTTTTTTTTTAGGGTGACAAATTGGTCCCTTTGACAAATAAGGGATCAATTGTCACCCGACACATAATAAGGGTCTTCTAGTTGTCAAAAAAAAACTTAAGGGACCAATTTGAAACCTGAACCTAACTTAGGGTCTAGTTTGTCACAAAAAAAAACTTAAGGGACAATTTGAACAAAAAACAATTAAGTGAACTATGGGACCAAAAGTGTAATTTTGCCTACAATATAATGTACATGTATCCTTTCTTAATGAAATTAAATTTTGTTTTAATAATCGCAAAGATACTGGTCAAGATGCAACATTGTTACTAATTAATAGTGTCATTATATGTCAAATGTAAATCATATCGATGGGCATCCGTTACACCTGCACTTTTTTTTGTTTATTGACTCATTTTCTATGATAATAAATTTCAAAATTCATAAGATCAAAATAATTTAGAAATAAATGGAGACAAAGTTGTTAAAATCACATGCATCGGTGCAGTCTGTGATATCTTCCAGTGTCTTTCTCTGAGTTGCATTGAGCAAGTCTTCTTCAATAGAAATCTTTGGAGAACAACTTATCTGACTTATGAGGGTGTATTTGATTGAGATTTCAAAAGATTTTAATGGACTTTTTTATGATTAAAAAGTCTTGTGGTATTCAATTAAGACTTTTAAGTAATCTAAATAAGTTTGGTGGTATTCAATCAAGATTATCAGGATTTTTAAAGAGAGAACCTAAATCTAGTGATATTCAATCATGACTTTTTACAAGTAATAAAAAGTTCTCTGGTATTCAAAAAACTTCTTGATTTCGATGGATTGTTTTTTAAGATGGATTTCGTGGGACTTTGTGTGATTTTTTAGTGATTTTTTAGCAACAAAAAGTCTCACCTCAACTCTTGAGATTTTTCAGGATTCTTCATTCTTATTTCTCTTCACCATATGCCTTCACCTCTCTCCCCTCTCTCCCACTCTCTCTCCTCCCTCCCTCCATTTCTCTTCTTTCTGCCACTCTGTCCTCCCTCCCTCCCTCCATCTCCTTTCTCCCTCTCTCTCTCTCTCTCTCTCCTCCCTCCCTCCATCTCTCTCCTTTCTCCCCCTCTCTCCCATCTCCCCCCACGGTTGTCGTTCAACTCAACAGAAGTTACCAAACAACTTTTAGAGTGTGTTTGTTACAGATTATTTGATGAAAGAAAATACTTTTTCAAATTGAAAAAAAAAAATCACTTGTAACGAGTTTGATTGTATTTGTTTAAGCTTTTCATTAAAATCATTTTTTAAATAAATCATTTTTAAGGTTAAAATCAGAAGCTACAAGATTTTGCAGGTAATGGTAATGACCCTCAAAATGGAAATGAATTGTTCAATCTTCGCCATGCATCCTTGAGGAATGTGATCGAGAGTATGTTTGATATTTTTAAAACGCGGTTCACAATTTTTAAGTTAACGCCTCCATTTCTATTTAGCATGTGTAGCACTATATATAAGTTCCTTTGTAAAGAATGTCGTTCTGATGAACTTACAATTGAACCAATAGATAAATCTTTATCTTCAATATCACCAGCTAATGTAGACAATAATTTTGAACCTATTGTTCAAACCCACAGGAATGAGAAGATGTTAATGCTTGGAGGGCTAGCATAGCTTTAAATATGTGGAGAAATGCAACTTAGGAGGACATGAAGTTACACCAATTTGACTAATAATTAAAAGATTAAAAAAATTGTATTGGGTTTTACTTTTTATTTATTTATTTATTATATTATTCATTTCTTTGTTACTTTTTTTATTGACTGTTATAACTTTGAATGTTTGCTAAAAATTCATGTTTTGCTTTCAAGTCTTATAAATCCATATAGTCCATTCAAATCTTATAAAGTCTTATGATATAAATCCTTTAAAATCCACACATGAGAATCTTGATTATAACAATCTTTAAAAAAAAAAGTCTTTTAAAATCTTATAAGTCATTACATTTCTACATAATATTTAAAAATCAGCAAGATTTTTTTCGGCCAAAACAATCTTTTACAATCTCAATCAAATACACCCCCCTTAGAATTCTTTGTTCAAGATCATTATTTTCGATAACCCTTTCATGACATAAATATATTATTGAGTACCAAATAAAAAATAAAAAGAGTTATAATATATTGACCGAAGTTGTTGGCAATGCCACTCTTTTGTTCTTCAAATTTTCAGCTTCTTCAATCTCAGGATTGTAGTATTGACACTTGGCACATGACATATGACAACATTTTATGCATAGGGAGGATGAAACATGGCAAAACTATATTGCATAGCGGATAGAATTGGATTGTTTATAGATATAGATAGATAGATTATTATTATTATTTATTTATTATATAAATTTTGAAGCGACGATTGTAGCACTGCCACATAAGCAAGTCAGAAAGCTCTCATTTTCAACCTAACAGCTGAGGTGTCAAACCCATATATTTTAAACATTTTAATTTTAATTATGGAAGCTGCTATGGGACCATTGAAAAAACGGAGGGGTTTGAAACCCCCTTCATTATTTTCTCTCTCCTCCTTTTTTTTTTTTAAAAAAAATCTTTAGAATATTTCTCATTATTTTATCCATGATTCTATTTTAATAATTATTACTTTTATTAATTCTATTTCTCTATCATATTCTTTACAATCACAATATTCATAATGATATTTCATATATCAATTACATACTTCTGTAGCTTCATCTTTTAATTCTTGTACTAAATCTCTTGAATAATTTTGATTAGTTAAATCTAACCTACTTAATTAACATAAAAAAAAAATTCTATACTATGATAGTTATTCATTATATTACTTTATTTACTTAGCTCTGATACCAAATCGGTACCACCCTAATAATTTCAAATATTTTTAATTTATACATTTTTTAGGGTAGTATTTTATTCATCAATAAAGACCAAATCATCATCATCATCACCATTAAAATCTACATAATAATCAGGATCACAGTAGAATTTAAAATCAAATAAATAATATTTAGGATCGTTATATATCTCAAGATAATATTCAAGATCGTTATTTAGGATCACTTTTTCCAACATTTGGATTAATGTTAGAGTTTCTTTTTCATATGTTAGATAATTAATTTCCCTTGAGTTTCTAAAAGATTTTCTAATTGTTCAAGAACTTTTCCAATTTTTTCAATATCTCTATTTTCATCTATTTCTTTACCTTTACTTATATTATTTAGTGTATCTCTTATATTATTTATTTCACTTTGTCCTTTTTGAATCCTATTATAAGTGTAATTTGTAATTTTATTTTTATTTTCTATTAGTTGAATAATATTTTCATTGGTCTCTTCCATTATTTTTTCTATACCTTTCAATTTTATTACTATTTCTTCAGATAAACTCAATATTTTATCGTTTTATTATTATAATTTTATCTTATGTAGGAACTATTGGGTTTCTTCAGATAAACCATATGATTTAAGAAGGTTCCGTAGAAATTCTCTTTAATTATTTCGCAATCGCGTCAACAAGGAATTCGCCGAGGTCTACGCAGCTCCACCGCGCTCTCTGATAATCATTCTGATAATGTGAAATGAATTGTATGGACAACTCTACAATACTCAGCACTCAGCAGACTTAAAAGAGGTATGACTACTCAGCTCTACAATACCCAATACCCAATTCTCCATCTTCGATGAATGGCAAATATTACAAGCAACTGGTTAGATTTTTAAAATTGTTTATATACTGTCTGTGTATTTGGTTGGCTACTATATAGACTGTTTTGCTCTTTTAATTTGTTTTAGTTGTTGTGATTCATGGATTCCAAGGTAGTATGATTCTTTTCCACTTTCTATTTTCAGTTCTCCTTGTATTTGTGTCTGTCCGTGCTTGACTTGTAGTTGTTTTAATAGAAAAGGAGAGAAAAGTGCAGAGAAACTTCTCTGAATGAATTACTATTATTCACTGAATGACAAAGTCCAAACATACGGGCTTTTATACAGAGCATAGAAAGTAAAGAAACTAAAATGAGAATATTCAGCAGATCAGTCCCTAATAACAATTTTTCTCTCTGCTTGTGTATATGCATTTATGTACAGTTTTATCTTGTGTGGAGATTGGAGATGATTGCTTCTCATATTGCCCATATTCAATTGGATATCTTCATTCCCAATCACTCCATTTATGTATGTGCTTTGCCTTTGAGTTGCAACTATTTCAGTGGAATGACCCTTCCTTAAAGTTTGATTTTGGATTATCATGGTGCATGAATTCCTGGCGATTATGGAACTTGTCCATGATGTTATTGCTGGTTAGTTTAATTATATAATATGTTTTTTGTTCATATGAATTGAATTATTTATGTCATAAATTATATTCTTATAGTGGATTTTTATGTCCTTAATTGTCTCTTAAAAAGGCATTCCATGAAAAGCTTGCATTACTTCAGGAAATTTGAATTATTACATGATTATGCTTTCAATAATGCTGCTTGGTACGAATAGTGGCAGTCTTCTTTCCTCTCTCTTTTTGTGTCCCTCTTTTTTCATTGCACCTCCTTCTGTTTTCCTCCTTTTTCTTTCTTCCATTGGACTATGCATTCGCAGCTACTATATATAGCTATCAGTCCCTATAACTCTACTTGATTTGTGACTTTCTATGGGGGTAAAAATTTAAGAACTGTAAAACCAACCAAGAAATGATCTCATCTAATTTCTAAATCGACTGGATGTTCTCTTTCTCAATTGTTGGTTCCTTCAATATTAGTGGCAAGATGCCACCATAACCCTGTTAAACGTTGTTCTTCCATGGCTTGCAAAGAACACAGCATCTTGTAGTTTTGTATGTAGCATGGGGTGAGGGAAACAGAGGTCGAAATGTTTTTTTAAGCCATCTACTTTGTTAAATTTGTACCATTAGTCTCCGTACCTAATAGCATAACTCTTGCTTTGTCTTGTGAGAGTTATTTTATTAGGTATTAAATGCTCATTCCTAATTAAAACATTTTAATTTTAATTATGGAAGCTGCTATGGGACCATTGAAAAAACGGAGGGGTTTGAAACCCCCTTCATTATTTTCTCTCTCCTCCTTTTTTTTTTAAAAAAAAATCTTTAGAATATTTCTCATTATTTTATCCATGATTCTATTTTAATAATTATTACTTTTATTAATTCTATTTCTCTATCATATTCTTTACAATCACAATATTCATAATGATATTTCATATATCAATTACATACTTCTGTAGCTTCATCTTTTAATTCTTGTACTAAATCTCTTGAATAATTTTGATTAGTTAAATCTAACCTACTTAATTAACATAAAAAAAAAATTCTATACTATGATAGTTATTCATTATATTACTTTATTTACTTAGCTCTGATACCAAATCGGTACCACCCTAATAATTTCAAATATTTTTAATTTATACATTTTTTAGGGTAGTATTTTATTCATCAATAAAGACCAAATCATCATCATCATCACCATTAAAATCTACATAATAATCAGGATCACAGTAGAATTTAAAATCAAATAAATAATATTTAGGATCGTTATATATCTCAAGATAATATTCAAGATCGTTATTTAGGATCACTTTTTCCAACATTTGGATTAATGTTAGAGTTTCTTTTTCATATGTTAGATAATTAATTTCCCTTGAGTTTCTAAAAGATTTTCTAATTGTTCAAGAACTTTTCCAATTTTTCAATATCTCTATTTTCATCTATTTCTTTACCTTTACTTATATTATTTAGTGTATCTCTTATATTATTTATTTCACTTTGTCCTTTTTGAATCCTATTATAAGTGTAATTTGTAATTTTATTTTTATTTTCTATTAGTTGAATAATATTTTCATTGGTCTCTTCCATTATTTTTTCTATACCTTTCAATTTTATTACTATTTCTTCAGATAAACTCAATATTTTATCGTTTTATTATTATAATTTTATCTTATGTAGGAACTATTGGGTTTCTTCAGATAAACCATATGATTTAAGAAGGTTCCGTAGAAATTCTCTTTAATTATTTCGCAATCGCGTCAACAAGGAATTCGCCGAGGTCTACGCAGCTCCACCGCGCTCTCTGATAATCATTCTGATAATGTGAAATGAATTGTATGGACAACTCTACAATACTCAGCACTCAGCAGACTTAAAAGAGGTATGACTACTCAGCTCTACAATACCCAATACCCAATTCTCCATCTTCGATGAATGGCAAATATTACAAGCAACTGGTTAGATTTTTAAAATTGTTTATATACTGTCTGTGTATTTGGTTGGCTACTATATAGACTGTTTTGCTCTTTTAATTTGTTTTAGTTGTTGTGATTCATGGATTCCAAGGTAGTATGATTCTTTTCCACTTTCTATTTTCAGTTCTCCTTGTATTTGTGTCTGTCCGTGCTTGACTTGTAGTTGTTTTAATAGAAAAGGAGAGAAAAGTGCAGAGAAACTTCTCTGAATGAATTACTATTATTCACTGAATGACAAAGTCCAAACATACGGGCTTTTATACAGAGCATAGAAAGTAAAGAAACTAAAATGAGAATATTCAGCAGATCAGTCCCTAATAACAATTTTTCTCTCTGCTTGTGTATATGCATTTATGTACAGTTTTATCTTGTGTGGAGATTGGAGATGATTGCTTCTCATATTGCCCATATTCAATTGGATATCTTCATTCCCAATCACTCCATTTATGTATGTGCTTTGCCTTTGAGTTGCAACTATTTCAGTGGAATGACCCTTCCTTAAAGTTTGATTTTGGATTATCATGGTGCATGAATTCCTGGCGATTATGGAACTTGTCCATGATGTTATTGCTGGTTAGTTTAATTATATAATATGTTTTTTGTTCATATGAATTGAATTATTTATGTCATAAATTATATTCTTATAGTGGATTTTTATGTCCTTAATTGTCTCTTAAAAAGGCATTCCATGAAAAGCTTGCATTACTTCAGGAAATTTGAATTATTACATGATTATGCTTTCAATAATGCTGCTTGGTACGAATAGTGGCAGTCTTCTTTCCTCTCTCTTTTTGTGTCCCTCTTTTTTCATTGCACCTCCTTCTGTTTTCCTCCTTTTTCTTTCTTCCATTGGACTATGCATTCGCAGCTACTATATATAGCTATCAGTCCCTATAACTCTACTTGATTTGTGACTTTCTATGGGGGTAAAAATTTAAGAACTGTAAAACCAACCAAGAAATGATCTCATCTAATTTCTAAATCGACTGGATGTTCTCTTTCTCAATTGTTGGTTCCTTCAATATTAGTGGCAAGATGCCACCATAACCCTGTTAAACGTTGTTCTTCCATGGCTTGCAAAGAACACAGCATCTTGTAGTTTTGTATGTAGCATGGGGTGAGGGAAACAGAGGTCGAAATGTTTTTTTAAGCCATCTACTTTGTTAAATTTGTACCATTAGTCTCCGTACCTAATAGCATAACTCTTGCTTTGTCTTGTGAGAGTTATTTTATTAGGTATTAAATGCTCATTCCTAATTAAAACATTTTAATTTTAATTATGGAAGCTGCTATGGGACCATTGAAAAAACGGAGGGGTTTGAAACCCCCTTCATTATTTTCTCTCTCCTCCTTTTTTTTTTTAAAAAAAAATCTTTAGAATATTTCTCATTATTTTATCCATGATTCTATTTTAATAATTATTACTTTTATTAATTCTATTTCTCTATCATATTCTTTACAATCACAATATTCATAATGATATTTCATATATCAATTACATACTTCTGTAGCTTCATCTTTTAATTCTTGTACTAAATCTCTTGAATAATTTTGATTAGTTAAATCTAACCTACTTAATTAACATAAAAAAAAAATTCTATACTATGATAGTTATTCATTATATTACTTTATTTACTTAGCTCTGATACCAAATCGGTACCACCCTAATAATTTCAAATATTTTTAATTTATACATTTTTTAGGGTAGTATTTTATTCATCAATAAAGACCAAATCATCATCATCATCACCATTAAAATCTACATAATAATCAGGATCACAGTAGAATTTAAAATCAAATAAATAATATTTAGGATCGTTATATATCTCAAGATAATATTCAAGATCGTTATTTAGGATCACTTTTTCCAACATTTGGATTAATGTTAGAGTTTCTTTTTCATATGTTAGATAATTAATTTCCCTTGAGTTTCTAAAAGATTTTCTAATTGTTCAAGAACTTTTCCAATTTTTTCAATATCTCTATTTTCATCTATTTCTTTACCTTTACTTATATTATTTAGTGTATCTCTTATATTATTTATTTCACTTTGTCCTTTTTGAATCCTATTATAAGTGTAATTTGTAATTTTATTTTTATTTTCTATTAGTTGAATAATATTTTCATTGGTCTCTTCCATTATTTTTTCTATACCTTTCAATTTTATTACTATTTCTTCAGATAAACTCAATATTTTATCGTTTTATTATTATAATTTTATCTTATGTAGGAACTATTGGGTTTCTTCAGATAAACCATATGATTTAAGAAGGTTCCGTAGAAATTCTCTTTAATTATTTCGCAATCGCGTCAACAAGGAATTCGCCGAGGTCTACGCAGCTCCACCGCGCTCTCTGATAATCATTCTGATAATGTGAAATGAATTGTATGGACAACTCTACAATACTCAGCACTCAGCAGACTTAAAAGAGGTATGACTACTCAGCTCTACAATACCCAATACCCAATTCTCCATCTTCGATGAATGGCAAATATTACAAGCAACTGGTTAGATTTTTAAAATTGTTTATATACTGTCTGTGTATTTGGTTGGCTACTATATAGACTGTTTTGCTCTTTTAATTTGTTTTAGTTGTTGTGATTCATGGATTCCAAGGTAGTATGATTCTTTTCCACTTTCTATTTTCAGTTCTCCTTGTATTTGTGTCTGTCCGTGCTTGACTTGTAGTTGTTTTAATAGAAAAGGAGAGAAAAGTGCAGAGAAACTTCTCTGAATGAATTACTATTATTCACTGAATGACAAAGTCCAAACATACGGGCTTTTATACAGAGCATAGAAAGTAAAGAAACTAAAATGAGAATATTCAGCAGATCAGTCCCTAATAACAATTTTTCTCTCTGCTTGTGTATATGCATTTATGTACAGTTTTATCTTGTGTGGAGATTGGAGATGATTGCTTCTCATATTGCCCATATTCAATTGGATATCTTCATTCCCAATCACTCCATTTATGTATGTGCTTTGCCTTTGAGTTGCAACTATTTCAGTGGAATGACCCTTCCTTAAAGTTTGATTTTGGATTATCATGGTGCATGAATTCCTGGCGATTATGGAACTTGTCCATGATGTTATTGCTGGTTAGTTTAATTATATAATATGTTTTTTGTTCATATGAATTGAATTATTTATGTCATAAATTATATTCTTATAGTGGATTTTTATGTCCTTAATTGTCTCTTAAAAAGGCATTCCATGAAAAGCTTGCATTACTTCAGGAAATTTGAATTATTACATGATTATGCTTTCAATAATGCTGCTTGGTACGAATAGTGGCAGTCTTCTTTCCTCTCTCTTTTTGTGTCCCTCTTTTTTCATTGCACCTCCTTCTGTTTTCCTCCTTTTTCTTTCTTCCATTGGACTATGCATTCGCAGCTACTATATATAGCTATCAGTCCCTATAACTCTACTTGATTTGTGACTTTCTATGGGGGTAAAAATTTAAGAACTGTAAAACCAACCAAGAAATGATCTCATCTAATTTCTAAATCGACTGGATGTTCTCTTTCTCAATTGTTGGTTCCTTCAATATTAGTGGCAAGATGCCACCATAACCCTGTTAAACGTTGTTCTTCCATGGCTTGCAAAGAACACAGCATCTTGTAGTTTTGTATGTAGCATGGGGTGAGGGAAACAGAGGTCGAAATGTTTTTTTAAGCCATCTACTTTGTTAAATTTGTACCATTAGTCTCCGTACCTAATAGCATAACTCTTGCTTTGTCTTGTGAGAGTTATTTTATTAGGTATTAAATGCTCATTCCTAATTAAAACATTTTAATTTTAATTATGGAAGCTGCTATGGGACCATTGAAAAAACGGAGGGGTTTGAAACCCCCTTCATTATTTTCTCTCTCTCCTTTTTTTTTTTTTAAAAAAAATCTTTAGAATATTTCTCATTATTTTATCCATGATTCTATTTTAATAATTATTACTTTTATTAATTCTATTTCTCTATCATATTCTTTACAATCACAATATTCATAATGATATTTCATATATCAATTACATACTTCTGTAGCTTCATCTTTTAATTCTTGTACTAAATCTCTTGAATAATTTTGATTAGTTAAATCTAACCTACTTAATTAACATAAAAAAAAATTCTATACTATGATAGTTATTCATTATATTACTTTATTTACTTAGCTCTGATACCAAATCGGTACCACCCTAATAATTTCAAATATTTTTAATTTATACATTTTTTAGGGTAGTATTTTATTCATCAATAAAGACCAAATCATCATCATCATCACCATTAAAATCTACATAATAATCAGGATCACAGTAGAATTTAAAATCAAATAAATAATATTTAGGATCGTTATATATCTCAAGATAATATTCAAGATCGTTATTTAGGATCACTTTTTCCAACATTTGGATTAATGTTAGAGTTTCTTTTTCATATGTTAGATAATTAATTTCCCTTGAGTTTCTAAAAGATTTTCTAATTGTTCAAGAACTTTTCCAATTTTTTCAATATCTCTATTTTCATCTATTTCTTTACCTTTACTTATATTATTTAGTGTATCTCTTATATTATTTATTTCACTTTGTCCTTTTTGAATCCTATTATAAGTGTAATTTGTAATTTTACTTTTATTTTCTATTAGTTGAATAATATTTTCATTGGTCTCTTCCATTATTTTTTCTATACCTTTCAATTTTATTACTATTTCTTCAGATAAACTCAATATTTTATCGTTTTATTATTATAATTTTATCTTATGTAGGAACTATTGGGTTTCTTCAGATAAACCATATGATTTAAGAAGGTTCCGTAGAAATTCTCTTTAATTATTTCGCAATCGCGTCAACAAGGAATTCGCCGAGGTCTACGCAGCTCCACCGCGCTCTCTGATAATCATTCTGATAATGTGAAATGAATTGTATGGACAACTCTACAATACTCAGCACTCAGCAGACTTAAAAGAGGTATGACTACTCAGCTCTACAATACCCAATACCCAATTCTCCATCTTCGATGAATGGCAAATATTACAAGCAACTGGTTAGATTTTTAAAATTGTTTATATACTGTCTGTGTATTTGGTTGGCTACTATATATAGACTGTTTTGCTCTTTTAATTTGTTTTAGTTGTTGTGATTCATGGATTCCAAGGTAGTATGATTCTTTTCCACTTTCTATTTTCAGTTCTCCTTGTATTTGTGTCTGTCCGTGCTTGACTTGTAGTTGTTTTAATAGAAAAGGAGAGAAAAGTGCAGAGAAACTTCTCTGAATGAATTACTATTATTCACTGAATGACAAAGTCCAAACATACGGGCTTTTATACAGAGCATAGAAAGTAAAGAAACTAAAATGAGAATATTCAGCAGATCAGTCCCTAATAACAATTTTTCTCTCTGCTTGTGTATATGCATTTATGTACAGTTTTATCTTGTGTGGAGATTGGAGATGATTGCTTCTCATATTGCCCATATTCAATTGGATATCTTCATTCCCAATCACTCCATTTATGTATGTGCTTTGCCTTTGAGTTGCAACTATTTCAGTGGAATGACCCTTCCTTAAAGTTTGATTTTGGATTATCATGGTGCATGAATTCCTGGCGATTATGGAACTTGTCCATGATGTTATTGCTGGTTAGTTTAATTATATAATATGTTTTTTGTTCATATGAATTGAATTATTTATGTCATAAATTATATTCTTATAGTGGATTTTTATGTCCTTAATTGTCTCTTAAAAAGGCATTCCATGAAAAGCTTGCATTACTTCAGGAAATTTGAATTATTACATGATTATGCTTTCAATAATGCTGCTTGGTACGAATAGTGGCAGTCTTCTTTCCTCTCTCTTTTTGTGTCCCTCTTTTTTCATTGCACCTCCTTCTGTTTTCCTCCTTTTTCTTTCTTCCATTGGACTATGCATTCGCAGCTACTATATATAGCTATCAGTCCCTATAACTCTACTTGATTTGTGACTTTCTATGGGGGTAAAAATTTAAGAACTGTAAAACCAACCAAGAAATGATCTCATCTAATTTCTAAATCGACTGGATGTTCTCTTTCTCAATTGTTGGTTCCTTCAATATTAGTGGCAAGATGCCACCATAACCCTGTTAAACGTTGTTCTTCCATGGCTTGCAAAGAACACAGCATCTTGTAGTTTTGTATGTAGCATGGGGTGAGGGAAACAGAGGTCGAAATGTTTTTTTAAGCCATCTACTTTGTTAAATTTGTACCATTAGTCTCCGTACCTAATAGCATAACTCTTGCTTTGTCTTGTGAGAGTTATTTTATTAGGTATTAAATGCTCATTCCTAATTAAAACATTTTAATTTTAATTATGGAAGCTGCTATGGGACCATTGAAAAAACGGAGGGGTTTGAAACCCCCTTCATTATTTTCTCTCTCCTCCTTTTTTTTTTTTAAAAAAAAATCTTTAGAATATTTCTCATTATTTTATCCATGATTCTATTTTAATAATTATTACTTTTATTAATTCTATTTCTCTATCATATTCTTTACAATCACAATATTCATAATGATATTTCATATATCAATTACATACTTCTGTAGCTTCATCTTTTAATTCTTGTACTAAATCTCTTGAATAATTTTGATTAGTTAAATCTAACCTACTTAATTAACATAAAAAAAAAATTCTATACTATGATAGTTATTCATTATATTACTTTATTTACTTAGCTCTGATACCAAATCGGTACCACCCTAATAATTTCAAATATTTTTAATTTATACATTTTTTAGGGTAGTATTTTATTCATCAATAAAGACCAAATCATCATCATCATCACCATTAAAATCTACATAATAATCAGGATCACAGTAGAATTTAAAATCAAATAAATAATATTTAGGATCATTATATATCTCAAGATAATATTCAAGATCGTTATTTAGGATCACTTTTTCCAACATTTGGATTAATGTTAGAGTTTCTTTTTCATATGTTAGATAATTAATTTCCCTTGAGTTTCTAAAAGATTTTCTAATTGTTCAAGAACTTTTCCAATTTTTTCAATATCTCTATTTTCATCTATTTCTTTACCTTTACTTATATTATTTAGTGTATCTCTTATATTATTTATTTCACTTTGTCCTTTTTGAATCCTATTATAAGTGTAATTTGTAATTTTATTTTTATTTTCTATTAGTTGAATAATATTTTCATTGGTCTCTTCCATTATTTTTTCTATACCTTTCAATTTTATTACTATTTCTTCAGATAAACTCAATATTTTATCGTTTTATTATTATAATTTTATCTTATGTAGGAACTATTGGGTTTCTTCAGATAAACCATATGATTTAAGAAGGTTCCATAGAAATTCTCTTTAATTATTTCGCAATCGCGTCAACAAGGAATTCGCCGAGGTCTACGCAGCTCCACCGCGCTCTCTGATAATCATTCTGATAATGTGAAATGAATTGTATGGACAACTCTACAATACTCAGCACTCAGCAGACTTAAAAGAGGTATGACTACTCAGCTCTACAATACCCAATACCCAATTCTCCATCTTCGATGAATGGCAAATATTACAAGCAACTGGTTAGATTTTTAAAATTGTTTATATACTGTCTGTGTATTTGGTTGGCTACTATATAGACTGTTTTGCTCTTTTAATTTGTTTTAGTTGTTGTGATTCATGGATTCCAAGGTAGTATGATTCTTTTCCACTTTCTATTTTCAGTTCTCCTTGTATTTGTGTCTGTCCGTGCTTGACTTGTAGTTGTTTTAATAGAAAAGGAGAGAAAAGTGCAGAGAAACTTCTCTGAATGAATTACTATTATTCACTGAATGACAAAGTCCAAACATACGGGCTTTTATACAGAGCATAGAAAGTAAAGAAACTAAAATGAGAATATTCAGCAGATCAGTCCCTAATAACAATTTTTCTCTCTGCTTGTGTATATGCATTTATGTACAGTTTTATCTTGTGTGGAGATTGGAGATGATTGCTTCTCATATTGCCCATATTCAATTGGATATCTTCATTCCCAATCACTCCATTTATGTATGTGCTTTGCCTTTGAGTTGCAACTATTTCAGTGGAATGACCCTTCCTTAAAGTTTGATTTTGGATTATCATGGTGCATGAATTCCTGGCGATTATGGAACTTGTCCATGATGTTATTGCTGGTTAGTTTAATTATATAATATGTTTTTTGTTCATATGAATTGAATTATTTATGTCATAAATTATATTCTTATAGTGGATTTTTATGTCCTTAATTGTCTCTTAAAAAGGCATTCCATGAAAAGCTTGCATTACTTCAGGAAATTTGAATTATTACATGATTATGCTTTCAATAATGCTGCTTGGTACGAATAGTGGCAGTCTTCTTTCCTCTCTCTTTTTGTGTCCCTCTTTTTTCATTGCACCTCCTTCTGTTTTCCTCCTTTTTCTTTCTTCCATTGGACTATGCATTCGCAGCTACTATATATAGCTATCAGTCCCTATAACTCTACTTGATTTGTGACTTTCTATGGGGGTAAAAATTTAAGAACTGTAAAACCAACCAAGAAATGATCTCATCTAATTTCTAAATCGACTGGATGTTCTCTTTCTCAATTGTTGGTTCCTTCAATATTAGTGGCAAGATGCCACCATAACCCTGTTAAACGTTGTTCTTCCATGGCTTGCAAAGAACACAGCATCTTGTAGTTTTGTATGTAGCATGGGGTGAGGGAAACAGAGGTCGAAATGTTTTTTTAAGCCATCTACTTTGTTAAATTTGTACCATTAGTCTCCGTACCTAATAGCATAACTCTTGCTTTGTCTTGTGAGAGTTATTTTATTAGGTATTAAATGCTCATTCCTAATTAAAACATTTTAATTTTAATTATGGAAGCTGCTATGGGACCATTGAAAAAACGGAGGGGTTTGAAACCCCCTTCATTATTTTCTCTCTCCTCCTTTTTTTTTTTAAAAAAAATCTTTAGAATATTTCTCATTATTTTATCCATGATTCTATTTTAATAATTATTACTTTTATTAATTCTATTTCTCTATCATATTCTTTACAATCACAATATTCATAATGATATTTCATATATCAATTACATACTTCTGTAGCTTCATCTTTTAATTCTTGTACTAAATCTCTTGAATAATTTTGATTAGTTAAATCTAACCTACTTAATTAACATAAAAAAAAAATTCTATACTATGATAGTTATTCATTATATTACTTTATTTACTTAGCTCTGATACCAAATCGGTACCACCCTAATAATTTCAAATATTTTTAATTTATACATTTTTTAGGGTAGTATTTTATTCATCAATAAAGACCAAATCATCATCATCATCACCATTAAAATCTACATAATAATCAGGATCACAGTAGAATTTAAAATCAAATAAATAATATTTAGGATCGTTATATATCTCAAGATAATATTCAAGATCGTTATTTAGGATCACTTTTTCCAACATTTGGATTAATGTTAGAGTTTCTTTTTCATATGTTAGATAATTAATTTCCCTTGAGTTTCTAAAAGATTTTCTAATTGTTCAAGAACTTTTCCAATTTTTTCAATATCTCTATTTTCATCTATTTCTTTACCTTTACTTATATTATTTAGTGTATCTCTTATATTATTTATTTCACTTTGTCCTTTTTGAATCCTATTATAAGTGTAATTTGTAATTTTATTTTTATTTTCTATTAGTTGAATAATATTTTCATTGGTCTCTTCCATTATTTTTTCTATACCTTTCAATTTTATTACTATTTCTTCAGATAAACTCAATATTTTATCGTTTTATTATTATAATTTTATCTTATGTAGGAACTATTGGGTTTCTTCAGATAAACCATATGATTTAAGAAGGTTCCGTAGAAATTCTCTTTAATTATTTCGCAATCGCGTCAACAAGGAATTCGCCGAGGTCTACGCAGCTCCACCGCGCTCTCTGATAATCATTCTGATAATGTGAAATGAATTGTATGGACAACTCTACAATACTCAGCACTCAGCAGACTTAAAAGAGGTATGACTACTCAGCTCTACAATACCCAATACCCAATTCTCCATCTTCGATGAATGGCAAATATTACAAGCAACTGGTTAGATTTTTAAAATTGTTTATATACTGTCTGTGTATTTGGTTGGCTACTATATAGACTGTTTTGCTCTTTTAATTTGTTTTAGTTGTTGTGATTCATGGATTCCAAGGTAGTATGATTCTTTTCCACTTTCTATTTTCAGTTCTCCTTGTATTTGTGTCTGTCCGTGCTTGACTTGTAGTTGTTTTAATAGAAAAGGAGAGAAAAGTGCAGAGAAACTTCTCTGAATGAATTACTATTATTCACTGAATGACAAAGTCCAAACATACGGGCTTTTATACAGAGCATAGAAAGTAAAGAAACTAAAATGAGAATATTCAGCAGATCAGTCCCTAATAACAATTTTTCTCTCTGCTTGTGTATATGCATTTATGTACAGTTTTATCTTGTGTGGAGATTGGAGATGATTGCTTCTCATATTGCCCATATTCAATTGGATATCTTCATTCCCAATCACTCCATTTATGTATGTGCTTTGCCTTTGAGTTGCAACTATTTCAGTGGAATGACCCTTCCTTAAAGTTTGATTTTGGATTATCATGGTGCATGAATTCCTGGCGATTATGGAACTTGTCCATGATGTTATTGCTGGTTAGTTTAATTATATAATATGTTTTTTGTTCATATGAATTGAATTATTTATGTCATAAATTATATTCTTATAGTGGATTTTTATGTCCTTAATTGTCTCTTAAAAAGGCATTCCATGAAAAGCTTGCATTACTTCAGGAAATTTGAATTATTACATGATTATGCTTTCAATAATGCTGCTTGGTACGAATAGTGGCAGTCTTCTTTCCTCTCTCTTTTTGTGTCCCTCTTTTTTCATTGCACCTCCTTCTGTTTTCCTCCTTTTTCTTTCTTCCATTGGACTATGCATTCGCAGCTACTATATATAGCTATCAGTCCCTATAACTCTACTTGATTTGTGACTTTCTATGGGGGTAAAAATTTAAGAACTGTAAAACCAACCAAGAAATGATCTCATCTAATTTCTAAATCGACTGGATGTTCTCTTTCTCAATTGTTGGTTCCTTCAATATTAGTGGCAAGATGCCACCATAACCCTGTTAAACGTTGTTCTTCCATGGCTTGCAAAGAACACAGCATCTTGTAGTTTTGTATGTAGCATGGGGTGAGGGAAACAGAGGTCGAAATGTTTTTTTAAGCCATCTACTTTGTTAAATTTGTACCATTAGTCTCCGTACCTAATAGCATAACTCTTGCTTTGTCTTGTGAGAGTTATTTTATTAGGTATTAAATGCTCATTCCTAATTAAATCAAATGGTAGTTTTTGTTTTGTTGCAATGGTGGATTCCCTCCTTGACTTTCAGTTGCTTAAGCCAAGCGTGTGGCAGAGAAATAACAGTTGCAAAGTGACGAACCTTTACTAAGGTAACTGTGTAATGGTTTTAATATAATCTCACCACATTTATTTTGACACTTTTAGAAGGTTAATTTTTGAATCTGATTCAGCCAATGCCATTAAGCTTCTCACGGAAGAGCATAGTGGTTTGCACCTGTTGTCTCGTTTGGTTAGAGGTATCAAGAACATCCGTGCATCCGATGGAGATCAGGTGGAAACATGTCCGGAGAGAAGCCAATCAGTTGGCAGATATCCTAGCAAAGGAGATGTTCTTCTTTACTCTCCCCTTGTAAAATTCATGATGTTGTTCCCCCCTCCCTTTCTTTAGCTTTGTTAGCTGATAGGAGGGGTATTGGTTTCCCTCGTGGCTTTTCGTTGTTCTTGGGGTAGTTTTGCTCCCCTTTGTTTTAATAAAAACAAGACATGTATCAACTTTTCCAGATTTTTTTCTTTTTTCTTTTTTCCCATTATGTCCATTGTAAGAAAATGGGTCACTTTGAATAAGAAAAAAGATGAAAACATCAGTGCTGGAAGAAATAGAATAATTCTTTGAACACAATTATTTATTAGAACAATTCACTTGAACATTTGACCATTAAACTCCAACCAAGTTCACTCAGATGCGTATTAAACTCCAACCAAGTCCATCAAACATTGTCATAGACTGCACATTGCATTAGCATCGAAGATTGTCATGGTTACAAACACAGTTGTAGAAGACGGTTGATGGATCATTTTAAATTTTAATGCATGTTTTTTGAGTTGGTATTTTTAATTGTTCAGTGCAATCAGACTTGGGCATTTTTTATTGCCTATATCTTACTTTTTTTTCCCCCCTTTTTTGTTTATGTCTATTAGGCATTTAGGTGTCATGGGTGCCAAGTGCGTCCACCTAAATGTCCTTTTCATATATAAACCAAGTTGTGTTTTGTCCACCTATTCCTAAATTCATTCTAGATTGCTCCTTTCCCAGATCAACTTAGCGAGCAGATTGGTTGGACTAAGCATTCAAATATGTTTCCTTTTGGTTTATGAGCAAGGTCTACATTGATTTCTAACATTCAGCTATGTCTTCTCTGCAACCTTCAGCACCTACTTCTCTACAGCACATATTAGCTTTTGTGCGTCTGTTGGCTTCATGCACCTACTTCTCAGCTTGCAAGGTTACCTTCTGACCTTGACCACCCATACACTTCATATGGGATTCCTAGCGTTATTGTCCATTTTCACAATGGAACCATCACACATATGATTGGTGAATACCATCACACAATATAAGCTTCTATTGTACATTCAACTTGCAAAGATTCTGGGATTATTAGTTTCTAATATTGGTAGTACATTGTATTTTATATTTCAAAAAGTATGCGTTTCATATACCTCTGGCAGTGCACATTAGGAATCATTTCTAGAGTCACCATGGCTTGGATTGGAGAAACAGAGCTGAAACTGGTTTTGTGACAATGGGGCTGTTTCGTGGCTTAGTAATTTTAATTGATCTTTTTCAAAAGCAAATAAAATTAGCTTTTCATTTTAATCATAAAAAGGTTTAATGAACTTTTTGGTCCCTGAAAAGTAGGTGTGTTTTGATTTTAGTCCCTGTACTTTTTTCCTTTGGTTTTGGTCCCTGTAAATTTAAAATTTTTGGTTTTAGTCCCTGTTGTCAGTCACCCCCCGTTAAGTGCTGACGTGGCTAACGGAGTGCCACGTCAGTACCGGCACGTCAGCAAATATGCCACGTCAGCTGCCACGTATGAAAATGAATTTTGGTTTTAGTCCCTGAAAAGTGAGTAAATTTTGGTTTTAGTCCCTGTACTTTCTTTTTTCATAGGTTTTGATCCCTGTAAATTTAAAACTTTTTATATTAGTCCCTATTGTCAGTGACACTCTGCTAAGTGTTGATATGGCTAAGAGAGCGCCATGTCAGCATTGTCACTATAACAATCTTTATGCAGCAGTCTTGCTTCCTCCTTCATTCTACAACAATCTTGCTTCCTCCTTCCGCAACAATTTTTATACTTTTTTGAGTTGAGGGCATCATGGTCGCAACTTTGAAAATTCATTGTAGAGAGTGAAAGTGGAAAACATTAGTAAAGGAAGAAGTAAAGCATGGGTCTGAATGGATATAGAAAAAATGTATTAGATGGTATGGAGAAACGCTTCAAAAAGAGGAAGCAAGATTACTGCAGAATGAAGGAGGAACGATGGAGAAAGAGGAAGAAGAAATTGCAGTCATGTTTTATAAGAAAAAATAGTTATAATATTATAATAATAAAAGTTAAAATAATATAATGGTTAAAAATAATAATAATTAATGTCAATATATTTAAAAAATTAATACTATGACGTGGCAGCCTACGTGACTTAAAATAATGATAATTAAACTGTCGTGACAATGCTAATGTGATGCTCTGTTAGCCATATCAAGACTTAATAACTGACAAGAGGACTTAAATCAACAGTTTTAAATTTACAGGGACCAAAACCAACGAAAAAAAGTACAAGGACTAAAACCACAATTTACTCACTTTTCAGGGACTAAAACCAAATTTTATTTTCATACGTGGCAGCCAACATGGCATAAAATATTAATATTTTTGATGACGTGGTTGCGCTGACGTGGCACTCCGTTTGCCACGTCAGTACTTAACGGAGGGTGACTGACGGCAGGGACTAAAACCAAAAGTTTTGAATTTACAGGGACCAAAACCAAAAGAAAAAAAGTGCAGGGACTAAAATCAAAATACACCTACTTTTCAGGGACCAAAAAGTTCATTAAACCTCATAAAAATAAGTCATATGTCTGTTATATCTTTCGTGCATGATTGCCTAACTTTAGCAATCCCATGGTTATTATCTAATATTTTTCCTTAGTTTTTTTTTTTTTTGAAATGATATTTTTCCTTGGTTAGGAGGAGTAGTATTAAACCAATGAAGAGAACTAACATTTTCATTGGCAAACCTGTTACTCCAATTCAATAATATCAATTAATATTCCATAAAAATCAACATCTAATTAACCATTGACGCCTGGTACACATAAACCATAAGTAGAAAATGTCATGCATTCACTTCATGCTAACATGTGGAATTTGTATCCATTTACAATGTAAGTTTCCATATTTTTATTTGTAATTGCATCTTTTCATACATTTTTGGGTGCTTACATTAACTTTTACCCATTGATATATATATATATATATATATTGAAACATTGCCCATTGATAATTTAAATTTGAGTTTTGTTAGTTTGTCAACAGATGAAAAGTCACTTTATAACGTTAAGTTTATCTTTAAGTTTATAAATAGTCACCGATAAATTTTAGTCAAAATAGGTAAATTGGTCTTATACGTTTATTTTATTTTTCATATTAGTCCTATAAGTTTTTATTTTTTAAATTGGTTCTACATGTTATGTTACGTTACGTTCCGTTTTTTTTTTTTTGGTACAAGAAGAGGGCTAGGCCCCATAAAAAAGAAAAACAACTAAGAAGAAACAGCTGGGCGGGGTACAGAGGCCCCAGCAACATCACTGTCAACCAACAGAGCAAGCTCAACTGTAGGACTAAGCAAACACGTTAAGTTCCATTTTCACATTAGTTATTTCAGTCAATTTTTACCTAATGCCGTTAGTTTTGATCTGACGTGGTTATCACCTTAGTCCAACACGTGGCATTTGATCTGACTCTGTTAGGTCAAAATTGACGGAAAGGACTAATATGAAAATGGAACGTAACGTATATGACCAATTTGAAAAATAAAAAATTTATAGGACTAATATGAAAAATAAAATAAATGTATAAGACCAATCTACCTATTTTGCCTAAATTTTAATTTCAATCTACTTGAAATTAATAACCCTACAAAAATAATTATACTCTTTCAGTTGTATAAAATTATTGTCTATTGATCAATATTATCCCTCAAAATTTACTACTATAAATGATGTGACATTAGACAAGAGTTATGTTATTTGAACACAAAATTTTAGACACCGTATGTAACACCGTATACGTTAAACTCTATCTCTTACTTTTTATCTTCTTTGTATACACGCTTCTAGAAAATACACTCAAAAAACAAAGGGGACACCTTATGGTGTACCCATTTTATGTACAAAAATTATTCCTCTTAGACAATATGTATTTAATATTTTTCCTTATAGTTACAGTATCGACGGATCCATGTAACTGGAGGTGGGGGCAATTGCCCCCACAAAGCAAATCTTTTTTAAATTCATATATCTTAAAAAAAATATTTTGCCCACCATAAAAATTTAAGTGTTACCCCTACATGTCAATCATTATCCATATTTTAGTGATAACGAAAATTACTTTTGTAATTTATCATCCTTGTTTAGTGAATTGCTTCTTATTTCTTACCCACTGACATAGATTTCACAATGAAACGGAACTACATTATATCTTCTATATTTTATATATCTTCTACATTTTGTTGTGTGATCTCTGGTTGGACCTTGCTTGAATTATTTCCTTGTCGAAACAATGTGTGTTGACACACAAGTATGTGTGTTTTGATGGGTTCTAATTGGGTTGAGACCTTGTGAGAACTCATGTTTAGTAAATGGTACTTATGTTCATGTTGACACATTCGTTCATCTTTTTGGGATTGTGTTAGACATTTGAATGAGGTACCTGTCGTGAAAGATTTTCGAGAGAATTTTCTGAGAATGTTCCAAGTTTGTACTTGCGAAGGATATTGAGTTTTTGATTGATCTAGTTTCTAGATTTAGTCAGATCTCTATCGTTTCGTGCAGGATATCACCTACGAAGTTAGCCGAGTTAGACTTTATGAAATGGAATTTTCGTCCGTTTCTTGATGAGTTCGTCATCATCTTCATTGATGATGTTCTCGTTTACTCTAAGAGTCACGAGGAGCATGAGAAACCTCAGTGTCAAGTGTTACGGATCCTACGCGAGAAGAGTTGTCATGAAGTTACCTAAGTGCGAGTTTTGACTTGATGAGGTGAAATTCTTAAGGCATGTGATTACAAAGGAGAATTTGCGCTCACACTCCAAAATTACCCTTATGGTTTGTTTGCGAGTCTTGTGTAGGAGGGGAAGTAAGGGAAAGAGAAGGTTTATGAGAACCTCTCCCTTGTTTGTGAGTGCAAAAATTTGGAGGAGAAGTTTTTAGGATTTTAGAAAACCCCCCAAACCCCTCCTCACCTCAATTTTTTGGTTTACCCCAATTTGGGGTTTTTTGGGGGGTTTACCCCAATTTTTAGAGGAAAATGAATATTTTTTTTTTTGCATTAGTATTAATTTTTATTTTCAAAAGTGCATTAATATTATTTAACAAATATTTAACAAATATTACTTATGTTAATTTTCTAAAATAAAATTAAAATTGAAAAGTATGCTATAAACCCTCCATTTACTTTCACTCATACAATATGCACTCACAAACAAGGGGAGAGATAATACTCTCCTTCCCCTCCCCTCCCTCCCCTTTCCTTCCCTTTTGATCTCCTCACTTTCCTTCCCCTCCAAACTCCCAAACAGACCCTTAGTGTATTAGACATTTGAGTGGATTGGTTTGATAGTATCCATTGGTCTGGATATTTTCATATTCATTGAAAAATTTGTTATGACTATTTCTTGAGTTGTAACACCAATGACTTCTTGATAATAGAAGTTTCTTGATGAAACTTAGTCTAGTCACTTTTACTTTTGGTTGATGTGATCTCTAGCCTAAATTTTTGCTAGACTGTTTCCTTTTAAATCATCGTTTTGTAAATTCCTGGTACTAATTGAATCCTTTTGAGGTTAGGAATTGTTCATCTTTTGATTTCCTAATCCGATGGAAGTTCTTGTGAAAGAAGGAATTTTATTAAAGTCATGTTTGTAAACTTGTATTAGCTATGCATTTTTACACTCACGAACTTATTGAAGAATCTTTTTACATACTGAATATTCCTGTATTCTTTTCAGATTGGTAAAATTCTTCTATATACTTTCTTGTGAGAGTAAGACCAAGAAAATTTCCTTTGTTGAAAATTTCTTTCCTTAATCTTCAAAGACCAAGTTGAGATTGAGTTCAACTGATCACCCTCAACTCGAATGGACGAGCAAGAAAAACGATCTGATCTATAGAATGTTGGTTGAGAGTAAGTGTAGTATCTAATTATGATCATCTCTTTAGCAGGATAGACAATAAGTGATGGGAGTTTTGTTGAGGTATAGTTGTGACTGGTAAGATGCGAACCCTTAAGATCAATATCAGTAGGTGAGACAATTTTTATAAATCAAATGTTGATCGAGGCAGAGAATCTAGGGTAATGATCAATGTCCATAGTTAAGATTGATGGTATTAGTTTGAAGATTTACAGGAAAGTGTTCATAGTAGTTTTACCTAAGCTGAATGTAAGCGGAGAAGAGTTTTTTTTAATAAAACTAAGTTGTTAAAAATGTTCAAAATTTATGAGTTCGATAATCCTACCCAACGTGATTTCTTTTGGTTTTGGTTGCATTAAGAGGTGCAATAATGTTCTTTTGAAGTTTAAGATGTGTGATTCTGATATAATTTAGAGTGGTGGATTATAATCAAAAGGAATTAAGACTACGATAGAATATCTTGGGTAGGCACTGATGTATGGGTTGTGAAAGAAATGTGAAGCTTAGTTTAAATCTTGGTGATCATTGTGAAAGTTAGATGAGTGGAATAAGGTTTTCTGGTGGAACAGTGTTGAGAAGAGAAATGATTAAGTTTTAATTATGTCTTTCGAGTGTGATAGACTCAGGTGAAATTTTGAGGATAAATAGAAACGACATAAGAATGAATTATGTTATGCAGTTATTAAATAAGAGGTATGAAGCGACGAGAAATGCAATGTAGGATCTTAAGATGAGATTATGAGATCCTGTCTAGTTTGGAGTCATGAAATTTCGAGGACAAATTTTTTTTTAGTAGGGTAGTAATGTAACACCCCGATTTTCACTGCTTTCTAATATTGGTAATAAATATATAAATATTTATATCTTTATCTGAGACTTAGAAAAATGATTTTGGATAAACCAAAGTCATATTTGTACTCTACTTTATCGTAGAGAATTACAGTTAAATTTTGGATTGAAAATTCAGACGAAACCCAGTCTATATTTTCACTAATAGTAAAATTTTACTGATCAGAAAACCTAATTTTAACTCGTGAACAAAACGGTTAAGGTTTATATCGTATTTGCAATGATATTGGCCTTTTTGAAAATTTTCGCGTAAAAGTAAAATATTATATTTTATACGGGCGAAAACTTCAAAATAATTTGCGTAAAACCTAAGTCGGGTAAACGACGAAGCTAGATACGGAGCTGAGGTGATTGATGTGATTGAGGTGACGGGCATTTATGACGATCCTATCCGAGTCATAATGGCCATAATGGCACATAAATGGTATAGGATATTTTGTCATGGAAAAGACCAAAATAACCTTGGTTTTCCATGGTAATTACAAGGTTTGCCATCACAATTTTTGGACAAAATTGCCCTCCCCGACACGGCTCCACCTCCATAAGCCTCACTTAGGCAATTTTTCAATTCATTTTCATGTCATCTTCTTCATCATCTCACATTTTCTCTCAAAAAAGTTCAAGGACACTTAAGTTGATTTGTGAAGAACATCATCTTTTCTATCAATTTCTTCAAGCTTCAAGAGGTAAAACCTCATCTCCTTGCTCATCTAAGTCTTCTTCTTCATCTATTTTGTAAGTTTATGCCATGATCATCATCATCCAAGTTCTTGATGCCTTACTTTGAAAATCTCTAGAAAATTGTAGAAAAATCCGTTTGACATGAAACCAATTTCTATAAACTCACCATGATCTCTAAATTCATCATCTAAGAGCATGGATCAAGAAAAATTTTCTTTCCTATTTTTCCATTAAGGGCCGAAACCCTAAGTTTTGGTGTAAATGGATTTTGCTTCAATTTTTGTCATGTGACACTTGATTTCATCTCTTTAATACCTATGATTATTGAATCCAAGTGATTAGAAATCAAATAAAATTCCTAGCCTATTTTGCTAATGATGGCCGAAACCCTAACCCTGTGGGTTAGATGAGTTTTTGATTCAATCTTTGTCAAGTGACAATTGATTTTGTATCTCTAATACTTAAGGATCATTAATCCAAGAGTTTGTGGAATTTTGACATCTCTAGCCTATAAACCCTAGGAAGGCCGAACCATAGTTCATATGAACTAGATGGGTTTTGTTTCATTTTGTTGTTTGATTTTGTTAATTTTGTTTGTGATTTGTTGTGAAGGATCAAACTATGTTTGATTGTTCTGAGTTGTGCGGAGGAAACCGAAATCAAATCGAAAAGCACTTCGAGAACGAAACCTGAAAACTCCAAGAGGTAAAGGTAGTTTACCTGAGGAGTTTTAGATAGCCATATGCTATCTTAGTGTTGTCTGTAGTTTATCTGTTGTGGTTTTTCTGCGGCTTTAAATTATTTATTACTTAATTGGTTATGTGGTTTGATGTGATTTATTTATTTATTTTGTTATAACTGTATTTTAAAGTTATAACTGTGATGCATGGTATAACTGTGAATTATGCTATAACGGTGTTGTATTGGATTATCTGTTGTTGAGTGTTGGACTGAGAAGCCTGACAGTGGTCAGTGCTCAATGTAAATTGAGGATAAAAGCTTGATAAGCTTAAAGATTTAATCAAAGCAATTTAATTTTGGAAAGTTGAAGAAAAGTGAAAAAAAAAATATTTTAATGATATTTCGGTGAAAGATGAGTTAATGAGTGACAGTAAGGGCAGAACTGTGAAAAAAATTCACAAGCGTTAGTTTTTCCAAAATAAATTCAATAATAAAATAAAAATTTATTTCAAGTAGTTACGTTTAAAAAATAATATAGTTTTGACGTTGGAAAATTTATTTACAACAGAAAAGTCACTTTGGGTTATAAAAGAATTTTACGGCGAAATTTTGAGAAAAAGGTTTTATTTCTTTGAAATGAAAGTGTGTTGGGAATGACTTTTCAAAAGTTGATGTTTTTGGAAAAGAGATTTTCAAGAATGAAAGAATTGGAGAAAAATGAATATCTCTGTGATTTAACGCTTTATAAACGATTTTTAACGGAATCTGTAAAGGAGTTTTTACTCAGCGAAAATAATTCCGTTAAACTTGGATAAGTTTTCGGAGGTTTAGTTTTGTATTTGTTGTTTCACAGAATGAAAATGTTGTTAAAGAAGAAAAGTGAACCTAGTAGCTGAGACGTCGGGATTCTAGTGTTCTGTTAATATGTGGATCATGGATCCGTGTTAGTGGACTGTGTGTCTTGTAAAAGTTGTTATGGATTGTGTGTCCTATAATTGATATGGTGAATGTTGTATCCCATATCCGCAAGCCTAAGACTGGTGCATCGGTTTATGGCTTCGTGATTGAGCACTCGGATTGTGTGTCCTATATTTGATTGAAGTTGAAAAGACTTAATATTAAATTAAGTATGGTCGTGAGCCTTTGAGCCTCGACAAGGGAAGATTGAAACGAAAAAGAAAAATGAGACGAGAATAAAAGTTTTGTACATGCATTATTTGGCAGATGTGTCATGTGTTGACCATTGTGTCATAAGTTGTAGATCATTGTGTCCTGTGTACTGGCCAATGTATCTTTATGGACAATGTTTATCGCGATAACCATTGAGTCCTGTGTGCAGGCCAATGTGCTTATGGACAATGTTTCCATTTATCGCAATGACCATTGTGTCTTGTGTGCTGACCAATATGTCATATATTGGTTGGACATTGTTTCTTTCGTTGATAATGGTCCATGTAAAGAGCTTGATCAGCTCAAACGAAAAGAAGTTTTGGGATCTCCGGAGATTAGATATCAAATTAGAGCCTGAATATTGAAGTGTCATGCATTTTTTTATGAAATCGCGATGACTGTCGGGTATGAGTCCTGTTGACAAATTATTATGTTTGTCTAGATAATTTCTATATGTTGTGAATATCATGTATATGCCGTTTTGTGTGTCATGCATGTGGTTATCTTATCAAAACTCATATATTGGTATCTCACCCTTGCGATATATCTGTTTTTTTTGGTTTTACTGTTGTACCTTGGTACATGAGAGCAAATGGTGCAGAGGAGTCTCCAGTTTCGCTCGAGGAGTTTAGTCCTGATCTTTGAAAAGGCCGGTGATAGTGGTAAAGACTATGGAGGTCTTTCCAGTGGATGTTGTATACAGTAACCAGCTTAGGATTTTCTTTGGGGTTGTGTATTTTTGAAAAAGTTGGTATATGGGGTTTGAAAAACTTTATGTGGTTTTAAGTTGAGTTTTGAATATAATGAAACAATTTTAGGAAAACTTATAGGTTGTAGTGGTTTGATTTATGAATAAACTCGGTTTATGTGTGTTGTCAAATATAATGTGATTTTACTATTGTGATGTGTGCATCACCTTTTCGAAGTATTCCGCAAGAAAATTTTTACACCCAAGTTTTTCTGACTGAAAGTAAATAGATTTCCGAAAACAACCAGCAAAATCCTTTTTAATTTATTTTCCGCATGTGTTCAAGAGGTTACATTTATCATCATAAATAAGTGTTAAAAATTCTACAATATAAATTACCCTTTAGTTTTCTTTAATTTTCGGGCCCCACCTTGAATAGCTCTTCAGCAAATGGCGCATGTATAAGCTGGCTGTTGCCAAAAATAACAACACATTACTGAAGAGAAGATGAGGGGGAAATATTTTTCTTAAGGCGGCACTAGTTTCAGGTTTGTTTGGTTTGCATTTTTATTTACTTTTTCTATTTTCTGAAAATTGTTTTCATTTTTAAATTATAAAAAAATATCAACATGTTTGCTTTGACTTCCTGTTTTCGATTTTCATTTCCTATTTTAAAAATTTAGGAAGGAAACATGAAAATAATTTTTTTTCCTATATTTAGATTTTGGCCCAATTCAAGAAATATTTTCAGTCATTAAATACAAGCAAACACATTTTCAAGTCTATTTTCTATTTTTACTAAAAATGAAAACATGAAATGAACAAAGCAAACAGATCTTTAGTTTCTATTTTTACCTAAACTAGAGTACGGACCCGTGCCATGCACGGGGAATATATATTTTCTTTATTTAAGATTTCATAAAAAAAAATGTAAGTGTCAATAGTGTTTTCACGTTTTTATTTTTTTTTTGGTTTTTTGAGAAATTATATACAAAAAATTATTAAAAAATTATTTTATCTTAACCGTCATATTAATTAAAATTTTGATATTTACCCAATATATTTATTAATAAGCGCTAACTAATCATTTCTTCTTCCACTATATTAATATTGTACTTATTCTTTGGACATTTAATGTTATATATGTTACTTACGTTTAATGCATTTCAATTATTTCCTTTTGTTACTGATTTGATTTAATTGCTTTTATTTTCTATCATTTGAAATGGTACTTGTTATTCAAATTTCCAAATTTATTGATTATTTTTTCATTAAAAAAATTTGGAACATTAAATTATATTTTTAATTTATTTTTGCTCTTGAGTTTTATTCTTGACTTTATATTAAACTATTGTATGGACCCGTGCCATACACGGGAATATGTTATTTTCTTTTAGATTTTCACCAAAATATATATAATTGATGATTCCATGTATTTGGTTTTTTTATTTTTGTTGAGAAATTATATACCAAAAATTATTTACAAATCGTTTTATCTTAAACGTCAATCGCAAAGTGTAATGAATATTAACTTAATAACTATAATTGATATGATAAAGATAATGACTCATAATAGTAAGTGCATATTGTCTTGTAAATATGCATAATAGCATGTTATCGATGCGACACACATGGAATATCAAAATATTTATGTAATATAAAAAGGCATGTATAAAAAAATGTTTGCATGTACATAAAAAAATAAATAAAAAATATTATTATTTAAAAAATATATTTATTTGAAAAAAAATTAATGCTAATACAAAAAGATGGTGTATTATAAACAAAATAAAAAAAAGATTTTGATTAATAAAAAAGAACTTGTCTCTTTCTTCCACTATTTCATATCGTAAGCGACATAATGGCTAGCATCTAGCTGACCACTGTGAGGGACAACAACAAACAACTCAAATTCGACCCAAACTCTGAAGACAACTCATTTGTAGCATCAGAGTTATCTCCATCAAAAGTCTCTTACAATCTTTGATCATCATCATCAACAATTGTTCATCTCTCCCTCTCCATGGTGATAATGTCCAAGAGTTAATGTTCCAATAGTGTCATTAACTTGAATAAAATGAACAGAAAATCAAGTTTCAAATAATAGAACGAAATAAAAAGGATTTGTCTCAACAAATACGCAAAAACTAATATCAATGACAATCAAAGAGTAGTCAAATATAAGCAGTTTGCTAGAAAAACTTCCACAATCACAACCTACCTCGATATGATGGTAGGCTGATTGAAATATGGAGGACCATTTGCAAGAGGCATTGCGGTATGAATTATAAGATAGCTATTTGTATAGAGCAAAGAGATAAGATCCCACTCAATAAGCATAAAATTAAATTTTGAATTAAATTTAAGAAGAGCATCACAGTTATTGATTTGAAGAAGAAAAGGAAATGATTGGAATTTGATTTTGGATAAAAATTAATAGAAATAGCAGCCAATTTAATACGCATTTGATCAAGTGAATTATGACCAAGATAATATATTTATGACAATAACGATGAAGAAATTTAAGCTTCAAAGGTTGCCCTTGATTGTGTGTTGGATAAAATGGTCAAATTTTTTTTGAGACACTTGTAATAAAACATATGTATTTGATTCATTATTCATTATTAGTTGGCCCCAAAGTTTCATAATTATTATATTCATATTTATTAGACGATTTTCCATATAATTAATATTAATATTAATAAATTTATCTTTAATAATGTTTTGATGATATATCACGTCATTCTGAACATTAGTGAAGTTATAATTATAATTTTTTTTTTTCAATATTTGAACTAATTATCTAAATCCCGATTTTCGAATTTCAAATAATAGGAAATATATCATAAAATTATTTTATTTTTCCGAATCATACTTTCCATTACTTATTGTGTAGTGATCCTAATATTAAATGTACACGTGTTAATTCAATTACTCATAGTAAAATTAATATTATAAATCATAAATGTATTACTAATAATTACTAATAATATCTATATGATATTATTAATAAAATTTTCACCATATATATCTACATTCATTAATAACATTGATGAAATTATAATTAAATTCATCTATTTTCTTTTTAGAATTTGAAGTAATTTCAATCTGAATTCTAACTTTTGAATTTCAAATATTGTTTAAATTTGAATTATTTTTGTGTTGAATTATAATATTTTACAATCAATGTATTGTCCATATAATCAATTCTAATTAATGCACTCTTAATTTCTAGCATTTTTCATATTATTTGTTTAAGCATTAAATTATTTGCATACTAAAATGACATAATCAGTGTCAATTTGTTTCATTCATGAAATTTCAAAATTCAAATTGATTTCATTATTGCTTTCGTTAATGACATTTTGACCATCATTATATATTTTTTTCTTCAAATCAATATGAGCGTGATAAATCAGCGAAATTTGGAAGGTTATAATTGGAAGGTTATATTTTGAAAACATTATTGGAAGGTTATGAAACAAATTTAAATTTCAACTCATTGGTATCAAATTGATATTATCTCAATCAATAATCATAATTACATATATTTTTATGTCTGATTATAGTTTGTAAATTTTTTAAGGAAGGTTATAATTGTATTAATTAAATGGTATATTATAATCATTATTATCAATAATTTCATTGTAGATTATATCAATTATCAATAAATTGGTCTTGCCGCAAATTTGATCAAATTAAGATCATTACTATAATTACTTCAAATCAACCACAACGCGACACATAAGTAAAAATTGGAGGGAAGGCTTCTGGTGTTGCCACGTGTGATGAGTGAAGGCTCCAGAGATTGACATGTGGAGGTTTCCACTTTGAGTTTGTTCGTAAATGTACTATATATAGATTCCCATATATGATGTCAAAAAATAAAATAAAAAAATCCCCTATATGAAATGGTTCATAAATGCCAAAAAGTCAGGCATTCAAATAGGTCAGTGGTCCCTTTAAGAAAACGAATTCATCACAGTATCTTGGAAAATATCCACTAGTTCTATTTCCATTATCACTTAACTTTTACGCCATCACTTCCACAATGATTAGTCCCAAATTGTTCTAGTCGTTACTCTTTCCTATTCCAATCATTCAATCATTGAACTTCTGTTCTGTTGCGGGAATATCATGAAAAACCTGAATCAACAAACACTTGGCACAGGTAATCAAAAAAACAAACACTTGGCACATGAACCAACTACACTGTTAAACCATAACATGCACGATTCCCTTGCGTACTTTGGGGGTGCAAATTGGGTAACGACTATAGAGGGACCCTAATAAGGTTTTGTTTCAACATTTCACTTCATCTACCGCAACTACGTCAATGTGCTACTGATATCCACTTATAGAGACACTGAAGCACGTTGTTTAAGCTAGCATATGGCAGCCATTCTCTGTTCCCTTTGATTGATCAATCAATTTTGATATGGCTCTTCACTTTTCCAGTTCTTTCGAGGAAGGTTTTCATATAATAATTATTACTTGTTTTTAATTTAATCTTTTTAAATCAGTTCTCATATTTATAAAGCCAATTTAGACATTTTATACGGAAGAAAAGAGCATTTATTAAATGAATGAGTATTAATTACCTAGTGTAAGGAACACCAACCGGAACACAATACAGTCAAACACCTACCATATCTGTTTTTTTTTTTTTTGTTTTTTTGTTTTTTTTTAATAAGGAATTAGCAATAAAGACCTATAAGACAAAGAAGTGCTGAGTATTTGTAAAAGAAAAAATTATAAGAGTAAAATTAAAAATGAGTGAAATTCTAACTACCTGACCCCTACCACATAAAATAAAATCTATCTACAAAAAGCCATATAAACATGTAATTTAATTTAATTTATTTAATAAAAGTATTTAAAAATAAAAAAAAATTAGAAATCAATATTCTAATTTTTAAGATGACAATAATTTGAAATAAATTAAAGTATTAAAAGTAAGGATAATATGCATATTAGTTTTTTTTTTTTTAATCAAACGCATGTTAGTTTTTTACTTTGCATGTTATAAATTAAAAGGATCTTAAAATTAAAAACTACCTAATCTTTATGCTATATTAGATGAATACTACAAATATACATTTTTTTAACCGTGTTATAGGTACGAAGTATCTACCTCCGTTAGCACTGACTAATCTTCGTGGGGAACCTGTTGGGCACACAAGTGAGTTATCCCTTCCCAACCAAGTTTTCTCCGGTCACAAGAGGCATGATTCAAACCCCCTGACCACTTGCTTAAGGTACTCGAGTCCCTTACCATTCGGACCACGCACATGTTGGTCGAATATACATTGATCAATAGCATGTTATCAGCTTAATTTAATACTCAACTTTAAATCATTTTTATAATATAATATTTTATAAATTAATTTTATAAAGCTTTAATTTGAATTTATAAAGAATTTACATAAAACTCATATAAACACGTTCTTTTATATCATTTTATATTTATAAGTTGGTTAAACATGTTCAATGAGCTAACTTTTTCACTATTTTTGCTGATTTAAGTACTCATATTTACAATATTAAAAGTATAAAACCTGTCAACAGGGACAAAGCTATTCATGTGCTTAGGGGGGCCTTGGCCCCCCTACCTTTTTAAATTTGTTGGAAATATAATAGTATAAAGTTATTAATTTTATGTTATTGATTGGTAAAAATATATAAAATAGAAGTTTTTTTTTTTTTATAGAGTTATAACTCTTATTCTAACACTTACTGACTACGGAGCAATCTTTTTTAGTTGTGAATATAGTCAAAACTATATTTCGCAATAAGATGAAAGATGAATTTTTAACTGACTGTTTGATAGTATACATTGAAAAGGAAACTGATGAAATGTTTAGTGTAGATTTAGCTATAAATGATTTTTGTGACATGTAGGAGAGATATTTTGTGTTTTGATAGATTACTAATGTAATTTTTTTTTATTAAATGAAAGATTACTAATGTAATTAATATTTTAGAATATATAAATATGAATATTTTCTTATGTAGTTTTATGTATATATATTTGTTGGATAAAGTTTATTTTTATAGTAGACCTCTCTAAGTATTTAAGTCTGACTCCGTCCCTATCTGTGAAATAAATCATTCAAAGCTTACGAACTATCATTTGAAGGGGTGGGAAGTAGTTAAGGTAGTCTAACAAGTGGACAGACTTCCTTGCTAATGCTAACATAGTAACATATGCCTGATCCGGGACGGAGGAGGAATTTGGATGAGCTCAGCTGCCTATTGATTTCGGAGATATTGCTAGTTGCTACGGCTTCATGCTATGGGTATGGTAGTTCCTACAGTAGTTCCTACTCCCTGGGGATGATCAAGTTTAGTTATTATCCTCCCTTTGACTTTAGGTCTCAATTTAACTCAAGTTAATTAAAATGGTACTTAATTTATACACGTTTATTGATCTGTAATGAATAAAAAGATAATTAAATGTTTTTTATTATAAATAAAATTAATTTGATTGACGAGTTAATTTTTAATTAAAGTATTTAATTATGTTAGTCTAAGGTTTTTAATATTGTCAATCAATCACAAATCATCACATATGTGACTTTTAAGATAGTTATGATAAGAGTCAAACATTTTTAATGATGTGACAACTTATGATTAATTAATCGTGTAAATTTTTTTTTACAATGACAAGTGACAATCCATAACAATTAAATCCTAAAATCATTCTACTAATCTCCTCTCTTATGAATTAATACCAATAATTAAAAATAATTAACTATTCATTCATTTCTTAATCAAATAGATAATTTTAGATAAAATAAAATTATTAAATAAGCAAATAAAAGTGGACTAGTAATGTAAAATATGTCAACAGGAGTTGTTCGGCTGGTAAGGATTAACTATGTAACAATTCTTGGTAGGCAAGTATTTATATGCTTTCACGATGAGACTCATGGCATACCACTATTACATACCTTCGGATGACACAGTACCCTCATCTTAAACTTTTATTTATAAAAATAAAGCACCAAAAAAAAATTATTTACAAAAATTAAGTTAAAAACCCTCTTTTATCTCCATAAAACAATTTGTAGTCATTGATCACTTTGAAACTTGATTAGGCAGTATAATTGTCAAACACTGATGAAATGATGACCCCTCTATGCCGTTGTATATCATCCATTTTCCATGAACGATAGAAGTGGTTGTGGGTTAGATTAATTGGTTCACCCTTTCTCTTTGACCTTCCTGGCCAAAACCATATCTCTTTTTATTTTTTATTTTCTTTTTTCTTTCAATATATTCAATATATCTAAAATGATAAAATCTTCTGAAATCCCTGGTTGTATTAACCATTTCAGCATTTCTGTAATCTAATGCCTATACCAAAAGCAGACGCATTTTATGGCTTTATTCCACGTACAACAATTCATTGGTCAGAAAAAAAAAAATGTGTAAGAGCAATCTCATTCTAAGCAGCCTTGTATTGAGTTCTAGAAGCTGTCCTTGAAATGATCACATTAAGAATTTTTTTTCTTTTGGCACATATCACATTATGAATTTTAAAGAAGAGTCTCATTGTCGTATTGCCAATCTATGATCTTGACATCCTAACAACAATGCTCCAGAGGGGCTTTACCTAACAAACACTGGGAAATATATCAATTAGACCTTATAATACAAAGCAATTAACATAGCACTTTCCTTTTGTTATAATATAATATAAGGCAGATGTCTACAATATAGCCAATTGAACAATTAAAGAAAACCTTTGATGTGTGCAACAACTGATTTGATAATGGAATTGTTGGTTTAGCACTTACTTATGGAATTATATCATATCTCTTCATTCTGCGACCTTGCAAGGGAATGTACATCAAATGCTTAACAAAAAATAAGTGGACGGCAAGGGATGCAATATATGGAGATACATACATTTTTGTAGAGAAGTTTATGTAACATTGAAGTCAAAAGGTAGGCAAGTTACTTGACCTTTCAATTTTTTTTGAAGATATATATGAAATAATTATAGACTTATAGTTATAATAATTATAAAAATAAAATGGTGACTGAATATAAAATAAAAATCAGACATGCATATAGTAGTGTAGCGTGTAACGCCAGCATCTACATTCAAGAGGTCTAGAAGTCAAGGAATCTCCCAACAAGGTTTCTTCTAAGTAGTAGGTGAAAGTATGCACTATATTTCTCAGCTTTCACTTATTTAATTTTTTTCAGCGTCATCAATTATCCCATCTTTTATATGTCATCTTTCACTTTGTTAAGATTCAAAAGCATAAGTTTTTGCTTGTGAAAAAAAATACACAACAAAGGTTTCATTAGAGCATTGCACATATATACCCCAAAATTCTAGATGACTCCTAAAAAGATTACATGGAAATCTTGCATATTGATCTTAAGTTGTTACAAGACTCAATGCCCCTTAGAGGAATCAGAGAAACAGGTTTTAAAAGAAGGTTCTTTCCAGCGGCTATGCGTGTCGTCGGACGCAAGCAATTCGAGTTCCAGTCAGGCCATTGAAGATCTTTCAATTTCTCTAGCTGGCTCAAAACTGTATACATTCACCCTTGAGGAGTTGAGAGAAGCTACACATAATTTCTCATGGAGTAATATGCTTGGTGAAGGAGGGTTTGGACCTGTGTACAAAGGTTTTTTTGATGACAGACTTAGGCCTGGTTTGAAGGCTCAAACTGTAGCTGTGAAAAGATTGGACTTAGATGGCTTGCAAGGTCACAGGGAATGGCTGGTTAGTGGTTAGCTTTCTGAAGCACACATACTAAGAATAGTTCTCCCCCTATTTTTTTTTTTATTAGTCACTAGTCACTTTAAGATTGCTTTTTTTCCTTGATGCAACACTACACTTATGAATACAATATACATATCATAGAAGAACTAATGGAACTCTAATATCTGAAAAAGTGTTCTTTACTAACTTGGAAGTTGGAACTTATTTTCTTTTCTAGGCAGAGATTATGTTTCTGGGACAGTTAAGGCATCCACATCTTGTTAAGTTAATTGGGTACTGTTATGAGGATGAGCACAGGCTTTTGGTTTATGAATACATGACAAGAGGCAGTTTGGAGAATCAACTCTTCAGAAGTATGTTGCTTTTTCTTTGTTTTACTTATTTTCCTCCTTTCTCACTTTTTTCTCCACCAGGTCAAGAGTGAAATTTATGAGTAAGTCACAAGGTCATTTATGTCTCTAGTTCTGATTATATATTATCAGTAATAACTTACTCAAAGTCAAACAAGATTACAACATCAAGATAGATTGATAATCAAATGATTTGGATATTCTGTTCTTTATAATCAAGCACACCTTATTGTTTCAAATCTGTTTGTTTTTCATTGGATTCTAATAAAAAGCTGAATGATACTTATGGATTATATTTTGACTATTGAAGAGTTCTTTTACAAGAGTAAATAAGTAAATAACTCAAGGTCAAACATGATTATAAGATAAAGATAGCTGATGATCAAATGATTTGGATCTTCTGTTCACACATAATTGTTTCAAATCTATTTGTTTTCTGTGGATTCTCTGAGGAAAAGTTGCATGATGGTTGTTGGTGATATTGACTATTGAGAATCACTCATGCTAATACAAGAATTAGGAAAATAACTTCTTACCATATAAACCAAGCCTTAAAGGCCTGCTTCTTTTGTTGATTTGTTCTAATACAAGCAGGATACTCTGCTGCCATGCCATGGTCAACCAGGATGAAAATTGCACTTGGTGCTGCCAAGGGCCTGGCCTTCCTCCATGGAGCAGATAAGCATATAATATACAGGGATTTCAAAGCTTCAAACATCTTACTAGACTCGGCAAGTTCTCTGCTCTGCCCTCTATGTTCTCTGCATATCTACACATCGTTTGATGAATCATGTTGCATCTCCTATATCATCTTCCAGGTTGGATGAGGATTTATTGTCCCATTTTTGTGGTGTATCATCTTATTCTCACCAATAATATCTTATCACATATTCTACCTTTTTAAAATTACATGAAACTTTAATTTATCTGGCAAAATATTATTGGTAGGGACATGATGTTATACATCAAAATAGGACAACGAATCTTATCATTCCAAGTCATTATTAAGAAATAAAGAAAGAAAGAAATTATTATACTTAAGTCTCTTGAAGTTTCATTTAATTTATTAGATTTTGGGCCTAACTCAATCCCAAAAGCTAGCTAGCTCATAGGATAATGATTGTCCACTACTTATAAACTCTTATTAGATACTATCTTTAGTCAATGTGTGACTTGGGTTTTTCCCAATACACCCCCTTACGCCCAATATTATTGGGCTTAGTGTGTGGATAATATGGTGGGTGGCCCAAAAATGGATCTTAGATAGCTCTGATACCATATTAGATTCTGGGCCTAACTCAGAATGCGTTTGTTATTGCTTATTTTGCTAAAAAAATCATTTTTTTTAACTAAATAATCATTTTTTAAAACTTTCAGTGTGTTTGTCTTTGCTTTTGAAAATAATGAAAAGCAGAAAAAAAAAATCATTTTCAGGATTAAAATGAAAATCAACTTTAAAAAAATGTTTTTAAATTATTTTGTATCAAAATCATTTATTTTTTAATCTCAAACAAACGGACTCTCAATCTCAAAAGCTAGCTCATAGGATGAGGATTGCCCACTACTTATAAACTCTTATTAGATACTATCTCTAGTTAATGTGTGACTTGAGTTTTTCCCAATATAATTACATCCAAACCCTTTTATTTCAAAGATTACATCAAGCTCCCTTGACATTTATGTTGTAAGGGGTATAAGTGTAATTACAAGATAAATCTCAAGAGGTAAGTGTAAAATAACATAAAGAAAGGTCGGTTGGGGTTGTTTGGAAACAAAATAAGAGCTAAGTGTAATCAAGGGAAATATTAAAAGAGGTTTAATTATCCATTTACAATTAAATTCATGACTTACTTTTTTCTCTACCTCAAAATCTAGGATTTCACAGCGAAGCTCTCAGACTTTGGGCTAGCTAAGGAAGGTCCTGAAGGGGAAGACACACATGTGACAACACGCATAATGGGAACACATGGCTATGCTGCTCCTGAGTACATGATGACAGGTATAAACTACCATTACCAATCTTAACCAAAACTTTATAGTACGTATAGAAGCACACTAAGGGAAGGAAATGTTCGAGTTTGATTCACAATGTAAATTAAATAATATAATATTATAATGTGACAATAGACATTAAAGTAAATTTAATACTTAAATTTTAACATGTAAAATCCTCCAATGATATTTTTAGCACAAGATAAGGCCCTACTATAGTCATTGAAAATTTTGAAACTAACTAATTGCCTAATTTCAGGTCACCTTACAACCAAGAGCGATGTGTACAGCTATGGTGTCGTTCTTTTGGAATTGCTAACAGGAAAACGGGTAGTGGATAAATCCCAATCAAATAGAAGTCGGAACCTGGTGGAATGGGCAAGGCCTATGTTAAAAGATCATAAAAAGTTGTACCGTATCATAGACCGTAGATTGGAAGGGCAATTTCCTATGAAAGGAGCTACCAAAGTTGCTATGTTAGCTTATAAATGCTTGAGTCATCACCCAAATCCAAGGCCTACCATGAGTGATGTGGTGAGGATATTGGAGCCTCTTCAAGACTTTGATGATGTTTTCATTGGACCATTTGTGTATGTTGCCTTAAGTGAAAATGGCGACAAAGATGAAATATAGCAATGGAACCCCTCAGCAAAGTAGATAAAATATAGCGTGCAAAAAAAGAAAAAAAAAATGGTGTGTTTCTTATTATATTTTTTTGGGGGACATCTTGATGTTATAGTTACAATCATGATGCAAGTAGATTTATATCATATACAGAAGAACTGAAGAAGTGAGTGATGTTTGAGGTGGAATAAGTACTAGCTAGTACCACATAGGAACCGAAGTTGTCATAAGTGGTAAATTGGGGTTCTCAAGTTTCATGATGTATACAACAATGGACAGACACTAAAGTGTTTGTTCGGACGTCATACTTACTAGTTTGACAATTGTAAGATCGTAGTCAGTATCAGCAATAATCATGAAGCTTATACTGTTATTATTGTCAAGTTTGGACTCGGAAGTATAGATAAACTCGTCGAATTTTACTGGTGAAATCTAGAGTGAAGTGTTGCTTTTTCCCCTTCACCCGTGAAGAGGTTTTTTTTACCATTGGATATATTAATTTTATATTCGACAGCTGGGATGGAGGACCGGTAACTGGATAAGTGAACTTTGTTAACCTCCAATTAAAGTTAACACCTCTGGGTGATTAACGAGCATTATCTGTTTAAAATAAAAACAAACAAATGAGCAGTAGCATTATGAAAAACAGTCTCCCCTACGATTGGTCTTTATTTTTTTACGAAGCACGCATTTCTACACACATAACGATTCATTTCGCTTGCTTCTGTTTTCTTAGGGCAACAATCCGTATGTCGTCTGGTTTGGGTGGTGTTTTTGTTGTGCTTCTATCACATACTTTCTTGTACTGTAAATGCACTCGGCACTCAATTTTTTTAGGTGAAATCCTCTTTTCACCATCACGCTCGGTGTTGAGGTAGATGGATGTTTAATGTAAATAGAATATTAGCCATGGAATGATTATGTTGATAAATTTTTTAAAATTTGTCATCCTAGATCTCAGATCTGGATTTGAATAATTCTGAGGATATCGGAAAATTATCTTGACAATGTTGGATGAGTTGTTTTGACAATGTTTTACCTCGATACGATAAAGGAACAGAGATGCCCACCTCTCTAATCAACAGCCCCAGAGGAAACAAGTGACAAAACCTGTTCAGATCTCCGGTCAGCGAGGAAACAGCTGCAGTTAGCTAACCTAGATCTGCGACCCTACCAAGACGTTACAATGACTTAGTTGCCACCGCGGTAGCCGGCAGATATATCTCGGTCGCACCCACAAAGTCGCCTCCAGTCGCGACTGATGTGGTTCGGTCCAAGGGGAGGTTGTTTGGCAAAGGTCTTCTCGACGGTGGAAAATGCCTCAACAGGCACACTAGACACATTTATTACTCAACAACGCTAATCAGTATTTTAAACTTAAAGACATAATTAATGGAGATAAAGTACTTTACTAATCCACGTAACTAACCGGTGCAACTGGCAAATAAAGGTAAAAATTGCCCTTCACAGGTGAAGGGGAAAAAGCAACACTTCACCCTAGATTTCACCAATTTTACTTAACTGGAACCTTAAGTTTATAAAAGCTTTACCTATTAGAAATATTATTCTTTCTTTCTTTCTTTTTTTTTGGATTTTTTTTTTTGGAAGAGGAGGCTCATAGGAAACATTTCATGGAAAAGGGAGAAAGGAATCGAAAAGAAGCGGAACACATTGCGAAAATTTGAACCCACACACTCACAAATCATAATTTATATCCCGCGCAACTTAACCAATCGAGCTTACTCAAGGAGACTATCAAAAATATTATTTAAAAATATATTATAGTACCTACGTATAACTTGGTGTATCCAAAATTAATATTCAACATTTTAACTTCATAACAAATTAAATAAAGGTAATAAAGTATAAACATAACTCAATATTTGACCTAATCAGTCAAATACTTATTTAATTTTGTAGCTTAATAAATTTACAACTCAGTACATTCACAAGCAACAATCATCTAGTAACAACACCTAAGCTTATAATAACAGATTGTAAAAGATAAAGGGCTAGATAAAATTACAAAGTGAAAGAATGACTTGTCTTGACCGGGAAATAACAATTGCTTTACTCTTAGTATTATTTGTATCAGTAGTTATTACTAGTTGCTAGACAATTACCTTGGGATAGAGGACAAAAACAAAAATTTAGGGAGCACTGAGTAGAAGAACAATTTCCCTATATATATACCAGAGAAATATAATGAGAATGAGTAATAAATATTGATGGGGAAATATGAGAAGATATGATTGAAATGAACAATTCGCAATAAATTTCAACAACCAAAAGAGCATCAAGTAGATACCTTTCCATTGTTTTCATTGCAGCACACAAGCCCTCATGAATTCATCAAAAAGAAAGAAAAAAAAAACACAAGCCCTCATGAACATTCAATTGCAATACAGTTTCCTATAAGAAAAAGGAGACAATATGACTTAGACGACTAAACACACAAAATTAATAAATCAATCTTTTTCTTATATCTATCTCTCTCCAACTAGAAGTGTCGAGTACTGGACAGGATCTGAAAGAATCATGAATGAAAGAATTGAAGATTTGGTGATCATTAATAATCAATTTGTCGTAGCCGATTAACATACACAAAATGTGATCCAATCATGTTTCAAGTTCCAACTCGATCATGGTCCGAAAATGATCATATCTTTGACCATGCCAATTAATATATAGATATAATATAAATTTGAATATTATTTATAATTAATTCATAAAATTATAGAATTATGAAATTTAAATTAATACATATTCCGCAAAATATATTTTAAATTAGAATTTAATTGACCCACACTATTAGTATAATTTTTTTTACACTATGAACTAACCATAAATTTTTTTTTTTTTTTTGGATTGAACCAATCATAAATTAAGTCATTAAAAATGTAGGACTTTTTTAGTAATTATTTTAAAAGTTACATATAAGATAATTTATGATTGATTAATAATATAAAAATTGATGATGCGTCCACATTTAAACCTTTAAAACAAATAATATGCAATATAAATATATTATGATAAGATGACTAAATTATTAATTTAAATAAAAAATCTTATTAAAAAATATAAATTTTAAATTAATATAAATGAATTTTATTAGGAACCTTATTATTAATTTAATTCGCATGAAAATTGAGAAATCGTTTCATCTTTGTTTTTTCCTCTTCCCCGTCATTGAGTCCGAACTTTTAGAATCAACACACTGATTGGTGATCACCAACTAGTTCTTCTGTGCAATGACGACCTTCGTCGCAGTGGCCGTCAATATAACGGCGCAGGACCGCTGGATTCTGACGGCAGTAAGCACCGGAGCGTCGAGCCTTTCATTCGCGGGTTCGAGCTTCATTGTACTGTGCTACCTTCCCTTCAAGGAGCTCCGCAAATTCTCCTTCAAACTTGTTTTCTACCTCGCCCTCTCCGTATGCATTCTTTCCAACTTCACCTTTTGCTTTATCACATCTAAAACCTCTCTCTCTCTCACACACACTAGAGAGAGAGTGTGTGTTTTAACATTGTTTTGAATTCTTCATTTGCTAGTTAAAGTCTTCGCACAATTTTCAAAAATGACATACTTGAATGTAGTCTGGCTTTTAAATTGAAGTATTTCACTTTTTCTTGTTGGTTTTTTTTAGGCTCAATTATTTTAAATAGGTTATTATTCTTCAAAAGTTTGTATTTGATTTCTTGAACTAATACATAATTTGTAATTAAGTCCCTGCATTTTATACTTTTGTAATCGGGTAACTGAACTTATAAATAATTTGTAATTAGGTTCTTCGATGTTAATAGAACTAACGGATCACCACTTTATAGTCTGTTGATGAAACCCAATCCTAGGGACCTAGTTACAAATCGATTACAAAAAGTTAAAGTATAGGTACCAATTATAAATTATTTACTAGTTTAGAGACCTGATTACAAACTTTTAAAATAGAGGGATTTATTTAAAAACATTCAAATAATTCAATGACCTACAGAGTAATTTAATCTTTTTTTTAATATAATTACTTAATTTTTTTTCTTGGCATCTAGTTGCTAGTTTCCATTGACTTATTCAACCAATCTGATTGGTTTATTCGATTCTGACAAACTTGTAATTCTAAGTAGGAGAAGAATTAGGAGTCTAATGCTGAAGAACCTTAGCTTAATTGAAACCAAGTTCCTTTGGGACTACTTGATCCTGGGATTGAATCCCACTCAAACTGATTTGCCTCCACCGAGGTTTTAAATTACATTTGCGATTGTGGCTGCGGTTGTTGTGTTCCAGCCTGATGCAGTTTGTGACCGCTATGTGAAATGGTTGCATTGGCTGAGATGTTCTATGGTTTGCTATTTAAATCTGTTGCCTCCACTTTAGCCTCCCTTTCCCATACCAGGTCGTAGACATACTTTGAAAAGTTTTAGGAGTCTAATATCCTTTTAGTATATTTTAAGAATATAATTGATGCACAGTAAGCTAGTGTTATCTGGTGAAATAGGATTAGTCGTGACCTCGACTAACTTCAAATAATAATGATTCCCTTATCAGTCGATAACGTTAGAAGAGGGATTCTGTCTCCTAACTTATGGGTTCCTAAACTACTCCAAAGAGTGTTTAGTGTGGAAAGTGAGAATACTAAGCTAAATTGCGAAAAATAAAATTGAAAGCAATAGATTTGAGAATAAAATGTGTTTAATTGTATTGATGTGTTTTATCTCATATTTACACTTGGTATTTATAAGCTATAATTTGAGCACCATACAAAACTGTTCCTATTGGCCACTTTCTCCTAAATTTAAGCATCATGCGCTTAGTGGCCAACAAAAACTAACTAGGTTACAACGGCTAACTATGTCTAACTAAAACTCCTATATTCTATGAAAATATTCACGATCATCCGCTAATAACCACCTGAGCACGTTTTCTGGAATCTTCAACGTCTCTTTGCCTCCTAAACATGCGCTAAAACAGCTTGAAACCGATCTCCACTTCTTTAGGAAAACGGTTAGCACTTGCAAAGGCTAAAAGGATTGATGCTCCCATCTTATCTCTTTGGTTGCTACCAATACTTTAAACGCACTCGATTTGCCACGCCTCGTGAAGAACCCAAATTTGAACTGGCGCCAAACTTAAGGCTCGCCTCGTGAGCCCAGGCTCGCCCCTCGAGCAAGCGCAGCCCATTTTGCCTATACATATAAGTTGTTCAGTGCGAATCCGAGATGAATATAACAGGGCAGTAGTTTAGTTTTTAGTTCTCTTCTCTTCTAAGCCTAGTTTCTCTTGGAGATATATCTCCCTTAGTGATTTAGGATTATTTTCTGTTTTCTTTTCAATTATTTGTTGTTGATGATGAACGGGATGAGGAGCTAATCCTTCCTGAGGGATCGATGAAGCCGCTCATGACGGCATAGTTCAATGTGATATTTTTCTTATTCCTAATCTCAATTCTTGTTTTCTAATTCTGATTTGATTGCGTTAATCAAAAGTGCACTTGGTTAACTTGTCAGTGTGATGAGACTTGGTGGGTAATTCCCGCTTAGGACTTGAATTAGGAACATCAGTTGAATATTGCATTGGTAGTGGGTAGGAGATTGGTGCAACCTTATAGGGAACAAGAACTTAATAGAATCTAACTGTAGGTTATAAGACTTGGTAGGTAATTAATTTACAGTTTAGATACGTCATTTAGAGCATTGGTAGTGTCTTTGGGAGAAATTGGGGGTCCCGGTTGACAATGAAATTGAACTTAGGGGTAGAAGTAATCACTTGAATCTATTGCTTAATTGGGTAGGTGAATTCGTGAACTTAGATCTCACTATCATAATCTAGATAATTGATTAGATAACATCTTTTATTTTGATTTAATTTAGATAATTGATTTTGCTTTAGATAATAGATTTTATCCCAACAAACTCTCTCTCTCTCTCTCTCATCTTTGACTTGGTCAATTATTAGTTGTCTTCTTCAAATCTAGGCAAATTGGTCACCCAATCCCTGTGTTTGATACTCGGTAAATTACTTGTCATTTTAATTATTACTTGTTTCGATCCGGTACACTTGCCAGAGCCATCAGCCATCTACTAAAATCAAAGTGATGCCTGGCTCTATAGTTCTCAAAGGCAAACAGAAGGTCATCAACCTGCCTAGAGAACAAAAATTCTCCCTCATCAAGCTGGATGACAATAAGTGCAAGTTCAGAAAAAGGCTGCTCACAACTGAAAATCACCATGAGTTCCTAAAAGTCATAGACATCTTCTGGAGATGTGGCTCCAATTCTGGGCTAACAGAAAAAGAAAAGAAAACCATCCCCACTAGAGGTAGCCAAGCTTTTGTACTTTATCCTTTTTCACCTTCTATCTATAATATACCTCCATTCTTTATGGTCTTTCGTTTCTTTATTCTAAATTTCCCTCCAACTGCCCCTATTACTCCCATAAATCTCATTAGGAGATCTTATGAATTTCTTCTTTTAGTCATTGACTTACCTCTCCATCATGAAAGATTTCATGGATTCCTAGAAGAATTCTATTCCAAATAATGACTTTGTCTCAGCTTTGTCAACAAATGTCTTCTGGATCCTCAGCCTGAGGATAATATCCAAGTTGAAGAGTTACCTCCTACCCCTCCTCCTAGCCCTCCTCCTTCTGTATCTGCAACTGCCCTGGCTACATCATACTCTACTGCTCTAGTAGTTGCTTATGATCCTGCTGCTCATCAAAGGCTTGATGAAATGACTTCTAGTTTGCAAACTGTCATTCAAAGGCAGGATGCAGCATTAGAACAGCAAGCTGCTTTATAGGCTCTAATGTTAGCTCAGCAAGCAGCAATGCAAAGGATGATGGAAGCTTTCTTCAAAAGTCAAGGAGGTCCTAGTTCTTAGGTCATAGGACTTAGTTTCCATTTATTTTGAGTCTTTCCATTTATTTTGAGTCATGCAATGTACTGTCAGTGATGTCCTTATCACTTGTAATCTTTTTGACTCTTAATAATATGAGATGAAGTTTTTGATATCACTTTTGGCCTCTCTTTTTTTTTTGTCTATTTTATCTGTCTTTTTGATTTATGCCAAAAGGGGGAGGAAGTAAAAGATAAGTAAAAGACAACATAAACATAATTTAACAAGATATAATCTGCTTTGCATAATTCTTGCTCTGATACCTTGTTTTGCTCTAATACTTGTTTTTATCTATGCATAAACTAAGGGGGAGCATAGCATACTTTGCTTACTTATATCTGTTTGTAAAATTCTGTTGTTACTTTTTGATATTCAATAAAATCAGAAAAATTATTTGTCAAAAAGGGGGAGAATGTTGAGACCTCATAAGTCTGAGACATATTCAATATGTAAATTCTCTAAGTTTTGATGATTCCAAATAGATTAGGTATGGTAATATTGAACCTTATGAAATTATTGATAAGTTTGCTAAGTGTGTAGGAAAATAGACTTAAGGTTATTCTTCTAAAATATGACCCGTCTATATTTTAGTACAACGCAGTTTTTAGACTCGTCTAAAAACTCACCCGTCTAAAAATATAGTCATTTTAGATATAGACCGAGTCAACTTTCAATCAAGGTTTTGATCTAGTGTTGATGTGGCAAAAATCATAAGTCTGAAGAAGCTTCAGTGGATCACCCGTCTAAAATGACTTGATCACTCGTCTAAGTTTTGGCTCATATTACCCGTCTAAATTTGGATTGCACAAGCACCCGTCTAATTTTCAAACACTACTACACTTGGCGAAGTGTCAAGACTATCATAATGAACTCTAAGTCAACTTCGTTTGAATTAGATGCCTTCTTTAAGGATCTCGAAGACCTCTGGACAATAGCACTAAGGATAAAGAATAAAAAACGTTTGTTTCAAGGCTTTAAGAAATAAACACGCAACCTTTGTACCACAACAGTCACTTTTTGACCGTTTTAGTACAAAGTAAAAGCACTTTCCAAAAAGTGAACTGAGTGTTGCACTGAAAGAGGAAAGCTCTCTGCTACAAGTACAAGAAGCCTGCTCCAACTCTGATACAACAGCTGCTCAGAACAAAGTGTACTCTTGGACTGCCTTGTTAAAACTCAACGTCCCTAAGCATTTATTGCTTACTCAGAACGATTCTTTGGCATTAATGGCATCCCAGAAACTCAAATTAATATAACACACTTTCTGAAGCTGTGCCTAACGGATCAAATTGATTAAGGTCTTTATATAAACCAAACCATGAAGATGAAGAAAGGAAGTAAGAATAACATTAAGAGCTCTGCGCAAATACTCAAGAAGTATTTACTCTCTTCATTTACTTCTTCGTTCCTTCATTGAATACTTCTTCAATCATTTGATATTAATTCGCAGTCTTTCATACTTCATATTTATTTCACTCTCTGAGTGTTATCTGAAAGATTTGCAAGTTGTATTAATTACACAAAACATTTACTCCTTACTGTGTTGAGCCTGAAGAGGCTAGGTGAGAAAAGAATACTTGTTTAAGTATTGAGCCTGGAGAGGGTAGGTGTGCAAAGAATATTTGTACTGTAATCTAATTAGTTATAGTGAAAACTTGGTGTTGCCAAGAACTGGACGTTGCCCTGCGATTTTGGGGTGAACCAGTATAAAACTCTTGAGCGATATTCCTCTTCTCTTATCTCTTATTTTTGTTTAAGAGTTATTTGTTTAAGATTTTAACTCGGGGAGTTAATATTGTGAATATCAAACTCTGTTTTAACCTTATCTGTGTGCACGTGTATTCTGTCTCAAAATTAGATGAGTCACCCGTCTAATTTTCTGTAACTTTATTTTTGCTTGTTGTGCTTGCGAAAATAATTTTCAAAGATTCCTAAAAAGTTGGTAAACACAATTCAACACCCCTTCTTGTGTTAACTTTAGTCATTTCAAGTAAGAGAGAAAGAAAAGTTAAGTTTTTGTATAAAGATATATTTGCCCCTAATAATATATTTTTTAAATACAAAATGAATAATTAACAATTAACAAGTTAATTAAAAAGGATAGTCAACATAGTATAGAAGTCAGATACAAACTCAAAGGGTTAATACTAAACCAACGAGTCATCAACGTTCTTTAAACTAAAAATAAACTGAAATGAACATATTAAAATACGAGAAGGGGGAATGAAAAGTTTTCTCCAATAAATGAATCAGACACAAAGATCCGTCTGATATAAAACAGGTTTAATGAAAACTTAGCACTTTCAACCCAATTAGCACAATAAATATAAAACAAATTTAAACAAATAAGGGAAGAGAGTTGACACAGAGATTTAAATTGGTTTACCTCAAACCTTGGCTAAGTCCAATCTTGGTTTCACCAAGTATTAATAGTATAACTGTCACGACCGTGATCACGACGCAAAGGCAAAAAAAAAATTTGTTTTTCTTTTAGAAAATAAACATGGACTCGCCACCAATTTTATTTTAATTAAGAAAAATTGGAAAACCCAAAAGAATGATCTGCGTCCCAAAAACTAGATTGGGGAGTCTAATTCTGCACAGGAAGGATGGAGGCTTAACCACAATGCACCTTGATACATCCGTCCTAAAATGGTTACCTTTAACTTGTTGTGCAAATTATTAATAACCTTCAAAATATTCATTTTACCTATTTTAAAGAGAAAAAAAATATTTACAAAAAGGAAAACGATTTAAAAAGCAATTTTAATTAATGAATTTTTTTTCCTTTTTTTTTATGATATATATATATTTTTAATGCTAAGTTAACTGCAACTCAGGTATTCAACCTTTATGAAAAAGAAATAATTAAAGTTTTAAAAAAAAAAAAGCTGAGATAAAATAAAGCTAAGAAAAATATGTGTCATAAAAAAAAAAAAAAGTGCCTGCACCAAGCTGTATCAAACCAACGCATCATTTGGTCTTGTGAATTTTAATAGAGATAAGACAAGGGAATTATTCAGTTCTTCAATTTATTGTTGCACATTCTGTAAACAAAATCAACCATTGAGAACCCATGATCATTAAACCAAAAATTCTTCTAAAAGTGGCAGCAAAACACAAATTCCATATGGTCTTCCCCTCATGAAAAAAAAAAAATGAAACCCATTCTTTCCAACTGATTTAAATGGGGAGCAGAACTTCAAGTCATTATCTCAACATAAAGAATATTCCCACATGATAATTGGCAGATTATGATCACAATGATATCAGAAACATATACACCAATCTTTTTCGTGCAATACCAATGAATTCAGGCGCAAATCATTTGTTATTAACCGTTGAAATTAAGTCTTAACTTTTCAGCTTATATGCAGATAGGTGACAAAGGGGCAGATTTCAACCCTCAATTAACCAACAGAGCATGCCATAAAAGAAATTTGGAATATGGTTATACCCAACCTTGAACAAAATAAGAGTACCATAGTTAAGAGAGGTTCACAAAGCAACTTTTATCAACTTGACAAAATGAAAACCAAAAGGTGCGTTCTGTCAGACTACTGCAATCAAAATGGTAACTTCATATGGATGCCAAGAAAATTATTTTAGCAAACACACGGTACTTAAAAAAACACACAATAAGGATCAGTTAGTCAAGAATGAAGCTGCAAGCAGCGTAAGTGATGACAAATGTTTAGGAAAAATATACACATATTATCTAAATAAATCAAACAGCAATGGCCAATAACATGAAATACGAATTACATATGCACACCACCTCAACAGGAATCTACCTTCTTGGTAGCCAAAATTTTTATGAACCCCACACTCTCTTCATCCAAAAACAACTACATTCTAGGCATAGGAGTGATAATAACAAAATCAGAAGAAAGCACAACCTGTACAAAGTTGAAGGACATATAACATAGGATTTTAGTCATATAGCTTAAGTGCAACTAAAATAAGAGCAAACTTGGAGAAGCAGACATATACAAAGTTCACCCTCAAGCTTTCTGCCAATCAAGCTATCAAAAACCCAAAATAATATTTACGCAACATTAATGTTTTTCACTCATCCAGAAACTTCAATACAAGAATGATAAGGAGGTTACCACACAGAACCTTCCTCAAGCAGGTTAGAGGTAGCAGCTCCTTTTGTTTTTCATGTTGCTGACTTGTGGTGGGGGCGGGTTGGAATAAACCGGGTGGCTTGAGCCGGTCTGTGCAGATGCGGGCCGGTCCAATAAGGGAAAACAAAAGTTGGAGCCGGGTCACGAACCGGGTCGGTGATACCCGGTTCGCTGGTCGCGGGTCTGTTCTGCAAGTATGAGAGGATTGGGCCGGGTTAGACGCAACCCGGTTCGGTTTTGTGGGTCCCTTTTTCTTCCTTTTTTGGTTAGGTGTAGGTTGGGCTGAGCTGTGTATATATTTTTTTTTTCTTGTCTAATGCTGATGGTTATGGGTGTAATAGAGCCCAATCTTCTTTTATTTTTTCTTCTCTTCTTTTCCTTCTTTCTTTTCTTCTCCTTGCTTTATTCTTTTTTTATTTTCTTGTCATAAAATAAAAATAATCAGACCAAATAAATATAGGACAAAATTTGGTGTTCACAAAATTTGGGTTGAAGGGGAGGAAGAAGGAAGGGAGGAAGAGAAGGAAGAAGAGAGAGAAAGGGAAAATGGGGTTTCTCTCTCTCTAAACCCAGATTCCGACGAGTGGTGGTGTTTTCCGGCAACTAACAATGGAAATCTAATGCCGTTAGTGTAAAACTAACGGAAGTGACCAAAATAGGCTAACATTTGTCAGAAAAGGGGTCAAAACGGAACAAAAAATAAATAAGGGACCAAAATGAAATCTAAAATAAAGATAAGGGACCAAAAGAGTAATTTAGCTTTTATTTTTCAAATAACGTCTTTTACACCTTCTAAATCAAGGTAATGCTACCTTTTAAAATTGTCAAAAAAAAAAAAATAATCAAGGTAATGCTGCATTATTTAGCACATAGGTATTTATTCAAGTAGATGATTTATTTTCAACTATCAATGTCAACATAATTTCACACATATATATATATATCATATATATATGATAGAGAAATGTTAGCAACACACTCTCTAACACAGTCTTTCCAACATATTCTCTCATATTGATTGAAATTCATGTGGGTCCTACAAAATTCAAGTGGGACCCACATGAATTAATGAGACCCATTTCCAAAATAGTGGGACGTATATGAATTTCAACCAATGAGAGGGAGTGTGTTGAAAAGAGTATGTTAGAGAATGTGTTGCTAACACTCTTCTTATATGATATTATTTATTAATTATCCGATTTGATCATTGGTAGAACCGATTGAACCAAGAACCACAACCCGGAGCCGTCGCTTGTTCCATCTCCGGTTCGGTTCATAAAAGAATAGACACATTATTTTGTACAATAATTGAAATTTATAATATAAAAATAAAAAAGGATAATGTGAAACTGAATGTTATCCATAATTGGGTCAGACTTGGTCAAAGTACCTAAATTAAACCAAACAAACATGTCCGTATGTTTTGCTCATCACGATCATCTGGCTGCATGGTGGTTCCCTTTCCATCATCAGACCGCAAGAGGAACCGGAGAAGGAGCCAACCAAGCTTGTCTCCTCCTTGTCGCGCCCGCCGTGGTGGAGCAGGATCAGGTGGCAGTGGCATCTACCATACGTACGTTTAATAATGTTGTCCCAGCAGCCATTTGATGGTACCGCATTACCCTTAAACATTACTATGGTGGCTGTTGATAAAGACAAGAGCAGTGCTCATGCCTTCCGTTGGGCAACTGATCATATGGAGAACTCTGTTATCATTGCTGTCCATGTCAAGCATAAAAACATTCCTCATCGTAGGTACCCTTTATATACACATCTATATATATATATATATATAAATGATTATTATAAGATTTTTTTTGTAAGTTTAAACAGATCAGGATCCTCTTGACTAAGGATTTTCACTGGGATATGGTCCTTACAAAAATAAAGGGAGAGAGGTTTTGAATATGAAGGAGGGGGATTATTTAAGGATGAGGATGTTTCCATCGAAGAAAAAATAGGGAAAAAACATGAGAAAATCCGTTTCCATGTAAACCTGATATGCAACATATAATATGACGAATTTGATACTTGATAGACATGGTTGATGAGAGAATCCGACGACACTATCTGGAATCGTGTCAGGATCACGATTGCGGTCATGTCCTAATTTTATTCATGATATGAAAGTTCTTACCAACCTTTTGGAAGATGGGGATGATGATGATTTAGAGAATGACTCTTTCCCAGCATAACATGATAATGCTGCTGAGGATGATTCTTATTTTCAGTGGTTATATCTGAGAAAGAATAGAATACTTAATTTTAGATTTAAATAATTCTTGTTTTTTGCGTGAGTTTTAGTTTATGTCTTCTCATGGGTTTGTTTTCTTTGTTTTTCTTCTTTTATCAATAAATTTTTGATGACATAAGATTACGTTGCTTAATTAATGTTTATAATTGCTGTTTTGCTTTATCATTTTATTGTCATGATCATTAATTAATGTTTATAATTGTTGTTGTTGATGATTATGCATGCAGAGGGCACGAATGTTTGTCCACCTGATGAAGACGATATAGCTCAGGTTTTCAGTCATTTACGTCCAATGTGTAATCCTAAAGTCGTATGTAATTGAGATTTTCATTGAAATTCATACTTCATATTTTTATATTCATACCAACGGGTACTTTTGAAAGTTGAAACAATGAAGCTTCAATTCACTATTGATTTAGCACATTAATTCAGGTTAAGCTGAAAGAAGCTGTAATCGATGATAGTGACATTATCAGAGGAATTTTAGAATATGCACAGAGGAATCACATCCAAAGTATCGTCATTGGTGCACCTTCATCGAGCAAGAACTTTTTGGCAAGCTGGTCTCTTACCACCATCAGGACAGGAAGCAAGATAAGTGCTGGGTAACAAAACATTTTAAGATTCAACTTTTATCTTTTGATTTTCTTTTTTAAATACAACACTAGCCCGCTTAAAATTTTGATCATGCATAATGTTTTTGTGTTTCTTCGGTGTGTCTATATATATATATATATATATATATATATATATATATATATATATATAAATGGATTTGATTGATATGCATTAATAATATACGTAAAGATTTTTTTATACTATCAATTAATTATAATTTTACATGATTAAAAACATTTGACTCTTTATGATTACTAACTTAAAAGTCACATTTGTGATTGATCCACAATACAAAAAATTAAACTCTAGATAAATATATATTATAAAGTTTATTTAAGTTTCTTAATGTTGTGTCTGTTCTCAGAAAACATAAAGGCAATCATCATCATCATAATGTGCCAGCAACCATAATCAAGTCAGCCCCAGATTATTGTTCCGTATATGTAATTTCAAAATGGAAGGTAGTCGCAGCTCGACCAGCAACAAGCCCATTGGTAAACGTGGTTGCACTACCAAAACAACCACCTATGCAGGCACTTCCACCTAGTGAGTCCGAATTTAGAGTAAGGTGTCATGGATTGAAACTTATGGGTAACTTTCAAATAGTCATGTTGGAGTAACTCTTAGTTAGGTACGGTCTATCATAAGTACTCAAATCATTATTTAACATATGTGAAGTTGTGTAAGCCATTATAAAATAGCCCTTATTTTTAATGACAAAACTAAGATACAGTTGCATAAATACTGTCATATTGTTTTCCAACAAGAATACATGCATAATAGTTTGACAATAAAAAATATAACACGTGTAATAGCTGTTACACATGTTCTATTTTCATTGGAAAACAATGTCATAAGCACTTAGAGAACATCACCTAAGTTTTGTGCTATTTTTAAGTATACTTTTGCATATACCAAATTATGATTTGAGTGCTTAACAAAAAATGTGGTAGACCACCTACCTAGGAATTTCTATTGATATTGAGATCAGTATAAAAGTGTCCTAATTCTTTTTCATATTTTGGTTTGGCTACAAGACAAACAGAACACAAACACCTAGAAAAGGGAGCTCCAACAAAAGATCAGAAGGAACACCTGTACGGGAGAGGACATGGAGTTCAACAAGTAGTAATCAGTCAATGGACAACTTTGCTGTATCCATTAATCGTGGACAAAGCTTATCAATCTCGGGTCAAAGTAACTGTTCTGAGTCACTCAAGTGTGGGTCAATGGATGTAACTAAACACAATTTAGATTTAAGCTTTGCATCAGATCATTCCCAATCATCAGTAAGTGCAAAGCAAAAAAAGTCTCTGGTAGCCAATTGTTATAAATTATGGTGAAGGTTATGGTGCACCGCCTACTAAAGTAGTGCATGAGTACACCACCCAAGTGGCCAAATCTGGACCAGCCAGATTGTCACTTGATAGTTTTACTTTTCAACACTAATAAAATAATAATAAGTCTGGATGTCAAACTGCTCAAGTGGCAATCTGGAAGATCCAGATTTGGCCACTTTGATGATGCATTCATGCATGCACCCACTTGGTATACCTTAGACAACACCATAGATTACAATGGACCATAAATTGGATTGTACATTTACTTTATTATAGGGAGATACGGAAGCTGAGATGAAAAGTTTGAGGTTGAAACTGAAGCAAACTTTGGAGATGTACAACTCAGCTTACAAAGAAACAATCTCAGCCCAAAAAAAGGTGATGTAAATTATGCCATTGCTGTATGAAACTTCTACTTAAGTTCTTTCAGTCACCACTGCATAGCTAGTACCTTTACCTTAAAATGATTTACATATTGCAATGCAAACTGTAGGTGCTGAAGTCCCATACCGCCTTCCTTAATTCCTGGGGTGTGCTTATATACATGTTGGAATACTCCACTTAATACCAATTGATTTTAGAATGAAATCTAACATAATATCGGAGGCAGAACTCATCTTTGTTGTTTTCGTCATTTATTGCCTGTTAATCAACACTTCAAGTTATTAGATTACACATGAATGACTTTATTATATTTTCAACAATAATCCTAATACTCCCTCTTTATAATAATAATAATAATAATAATAATAATAATAATAATAATAATAATAAAATCTCAAGAACCAAGTAATGTTCAATATGAAATAAAGAAAGGGTACTAGTAAGCATGATTATACCTTGAAAAGGGTGTGAGGTTGGGTGTAAAAAGGATGTTTAGTTTTAGGTGGTGTTACGTATTGAAAAGGGTGTAATTTATTGGCAGGCTAAAGAGATCAGCCAATGGAAGGTGATGGAGGCACGTATGTTTGAGGAAGTTAGGTTGTCTGAAGAGGCAGCTCTTGCACTGGCAGAAAAGGAGAAGGCTAAAGGCAAAGCTGCCTTGGAAGCAGCTGAGGGAGCCATGAAGGTGGCTGAAATGGAAGCACATAGAAGATTGGTTGCAGAGATGATGGCCAAGAGAGAAGCAGAAGAGAAGGATCGAGCATTAACTGCATTGGCTGACAATGATTTTCGGTATAGAAAATACACCATACAGGATATTGAAGCAGCCACTCAAAAGTTCTCCCCATCATTGAAAATAGGTGAAGGTGGATATGGACCTGTGTTTAAAGGCCAACTTGATCACACCCCAGTTGCAATCAAAATTTTAAGTCCTGATGCTTCAGAGGGTAGGAAGCAGTTCCAACAAGAGGTATGATATATATGCACTGTTTTTTATAGTCAGATATATATTATATATGAGAAATGAGAAATTTTCATTAAAAAAGAAAGAAAGAAAGATATATGAGATATGAATTTTAATTAACTTGCAAGAATAACTCACATAAAAGACCTTATGAATCTACCATACTCTATGAAGCTAGTATGTAACTTTGTGCATATTATAACAAGTCTGCTAATGCTGAATATGTACTGGCTTTGTTAGCAAAGTTCCAATTATACATTGTTAGAAGAATAACATGTATAATTACTCACTTTTTTTTTAATAACTTTGATTGTCTTTCATTACTTTTGCCATAATGGCTGTGAAAACCTTACTTCTGCAAGAATGTGTTTATGCAATTTTAACAAAATAAAATTTCCTACTCACATTCATAGGTTGAGGTATTAAGCAGCATTAGGCATCCTAATATGGTCATCCTCCTTGGTGCCTGTCCTGAGTTTGGATGTTTGGTGTATGAATACATGGATAATGGTAGCTTAGAAGACAGACTATTGAGGAAAAATAACACCCCTCCTATTCCATGGAGGAAACGTTTTGAAATAGCTGCTGAGATTGCAACTGCTCTCCTTTTCCTTCACCAAACAAAGCCAGAACCTCTTGTGCATAGGGACCTCAAACCAGCCAACATTCTCTTGGACAGAAACTTTGTGAGTAAAATAAGTGATGTTGGTCTAGCAAGATTAGTCCCTCCTTCTGTAGCTGATTCTGTCACACAATATTACATGACTACAGCTGCTGGAACCTTTTGTTACATTGATCCAGAGTATCAACAAACAGGAAAGTTAACAACAAAGTCAGATATATATTCCTTGGGCATAATGTTACTTCAGATAATCACAGTCAAGCCTCCAATGGGGCTTACTCACCATGTCAAAAGGGCCATTGATAAGGGAACATTTTTAGATATGCTTGATCCTGCAGTGACTGACTGGCCAGTTGAAGAGGCTTTAGCATTTGCCAAATTGGCATTGAGCTGTGCTGAGCTTAGTAAGAAGGACAGGCCAGATCTTGCATCAGTAGTAGCGCCAGAGTTAAATCGTTTAAGAGATTTTGGATATACATTTATAGAATAATCAGATTCAGAATCATAGCCATGTATTATGCCCTTTTACTCCTACAAAAATTACATTCAAAGACATGAAATAGGTGTCAGGTTTGTTCATTGGGTTACTCATCATGATCATTTAGAAACATTTTCTCCAAGGAACTTCTATACAATGCGTATTATTGTTGTGTTGTGAATGAAAGTTCCTAAAAGTTGTCATGTATTGGGAGACTTTCTTTTTTCCCAATTAGATGCCTAGTCTAGTAGTCCAAGAAGAGAGAGTCAATTTGATGCAAAAATATAACTTATAAACAGCATTAATGATTAAAACTATAGGGTTCAGGGTGGCAGGTTCTGCATTAGAAGAACAATTTACTTGTAATAAACTTGAAGAAACGTACTTGCTGGTGTTGACTACAGTGATTCATAGGATGATAGACAAGTTTCACATGCAGAGTTAAGCTAAAGAGCCTTCTTTATTTAGGAGGTTAAGAATATTTTATGAGGCTTAAGTAGTAGAACACTTTGGTACAACATGTCATAACATGATATTCTAAGCTAGTCATTGTAATTAAAGAGTCTAAGGCCAATATATAAACCCCTCATCAGAATCTTATTTCTTTGGTGTGAGATTCAAGTCTCATATCTTGCAATTGGGTCATAACATACTCACAATGTCATAGTTATAGAAGTAAATAGGAAATCAATTTTTCATGTACTGTCGCCATAGTGCTACAGCTTCCATATTGTCGCAACCGAGATCGTGACGGGGAGGCGAACCAAATATTTAAAAACTTGTTTGGAAACATGGAGTCGCTACCAAAATTTTTTATCGTGGGAAAATATTGGAAAACCCATTAATTGAAAGCAAACTGGTCTATTAAGAAATGAGATTGAGTTCGGGAGTTAGTCACGAGTAGGGAAGGTATTAGCACCCTACGTCGCCCGTTCCAAGAACGGTACCTCAAGTCAATTGTGGAAACTCTTTGATAACTTTGTAAATGTTAAAATTTCCCCTTTTGAAAATAGAAAATAAAATAAACACAAAATTTAGGAAAAAATTATTTTTGCCTTGACAGAATGATTGATTCTGCTCCTATGTATTCCCCGATGCGATGGAACATTCAAAGACACGTAGTTCTTAAAAAATGATTGTGGATTGGTTGATTTTTAATATAATTTGGTTTTTGGAGTTGTTGTTTTGTTTTTGTGTTTTTCTTTTGTATATAAAAGATATATATTTTATTTTTTTAGGACCAATGAGTTGTCACAACTCAAGTACTCTATAAAAATTAAAATTGAGAAGACATCACGTCCAATCAATATTCATTTTTTAGAATATTCTTAAAAACATTCTTTTGAAGGGGATTTCAAGATTTTTGAGTTGTCACAACTCAAGTGTCTTGAAATTTAAGATTGAGAAGATGTCACGTCAAATCAATCATTCCCTTTTACAATTTTTAAAAATAATTATAATTGATATTATTATTATTATTATTATTGTTTTTATTTTAAGGAGATTTCAAGATTTTTTTGGAGCTGTCACAACTCATATGTCTTGAAATTTAAGATTGATAAAACGTCACGACCAATCGATCCTTCCATTTTAAGATATATATATTTTAAAATAAATAAATAAATTACATATACAGTTTAGGATTGTCAAGTTGTCACAACTTGGTTATCCTAAAAGAATTGGGATTAAGAAGATGTCGCATCCAATTAACTAATTTAAAATTTTAATCACATTTTTTATTTATGAAAACGTTAAAAGAAACTTGAAGGATAGAAAAATAAATAGAGAAGGAAAAGAAGGGAAAAAAACAACTATAATGGGCTGAGCCCAAACTTGAATCCAATGGGTCAAAACCCATTATTAACACACAAATAAAAAGAGTGCAGCAACCTACACCTCCACATATGAACATCCACCCTCACACAACTTTTAAAACTTTTTTTATTACTAAATTACCCTTAATAACTTTAATTACTTGATAAAAATCACCATCCACCCCCTCTTCTCTCTCATCTTCCTTCATAATCTATAAATTGAAAATGCTTCTGTTATTTAAAAAACAAAAAAACAAAAAAAAACGAAAATACTTCATCTCTTCCGTTCTGAAACCACCCACCCACAAATCAATCAGCTGTTTGCTTCATTTGCTGAGATGTCACGATTCACAACAACTTTTTCTCTTTTACGTTTTTGTTCAATACTATTTGTTCTACATAGTCCCTTGATTCAGGACTCCAATTGTGTATGCGAGTTTCATTTGAGTTTCAGAGTATGATAAAAAACTGATTTTTTTCCTTCTAATTTTGCAATTAACACTTCGTCTCAAAAACCCCACAATCGGGTTTTGCATTGTGATTTACTGCAATTGGGTTTTGCCAAAAAAAAAAAAAAATGGAAATGTTTTTTAGCTTGTTTGGGGTGTTATTCATTTTCAGTGACATTTTCAAGCATGACTAATGTGAACTACTACTTCAATTGCTAGCTTTCAGATTGATTACTAAAGAACTATTGGAGTTGATGTTAACTATAAATTGAAATGCAAAAAAAAGAAAAAGAAAAAATAAGTTGAAGTGATTGAGTGTGATTTTTTAACCCCGCCCCCCACTTTTTACAGGTTAATTTACAATGTCTGAACATTCCAAGGTCATTCATGTTCATGTTCGAAACGTGAGGCATGAAATATCTGAAAAAGAAAAGAAGAGGAGGATGGGGGTGAAGAAGCAACCAAGAACTAAGGTGTGTGTGTGGAAGGGAGGAAGGAGGGCAAAGGTTTTTGAAACTTATAGGGCTATGATTGTCATTTCACATTAAAATTGAAAATGTGGGGTGGATGCCAAATATGTAGAGTGCAGGTGGCAACTCCCAATAAAAATAACAAAAAAAAAAAAAAGACAAACCAATTTTTTAACCTAACTAAAGAAGCTTCTAGAAGTTGAGTAATGGGGGTGGGGTTTACGGCTTTGAGAAACAAAGAAAAAGAAAGAAGAGAAAGGGAGAAAAAGGACAAGAAGAGGAAGGAGGAGGGGGTGGCCACCGGCGACTAGGCGCCTGACGGCAGCATGAGGCCACGCATGGCGGTGGCGCTGAGGCGTGCCGCATTTTGTGGCTGACAGTGGCGGATAACGCCGCGTGAAAGGACGCATCACGGAGCGACGCGGCGGAGGTGCGATGGTGAGATTTTGTCCTTTTTCTTTCATATACTTCTCATTATCTTTCAAAAAAGAAACTAATATTGATTCTGATTATTAAGAGTTCTTGAGAAGACATAGAGATTCATGGAGAAGGATGGAGCATCAAAGCTTCAAGACAGAAATGGGGCAAAGGGTCTCTTCTATTTTCCCTTTGAGGAATGATTTTTGTACATCTAAATGGAACACCATTTGGTGTCCCATTTGTTTTTTGGGTATATTTTTTATAAGCGTGTATACAAAGAAGATAAAAAGTAAATGAGAGATAGAGATAAATATATGCGGTATCACATATGGTGTCCAAAATTTGTGTTCAAATATCATAACTTTTTCCTTTTCTCTCTTTTTTGTTATCTATGTGTTGGGACTGGTGTTGACTTGTTGAGAAAAAAATTAGGACTGTAAATGCTCAACTATTGGGCCTTAGTTAGCCCATTGGATAAAGAAAAACACAAAATAAAATGAAATGAAAATAAAATAAAAAAGGAGGACAAAATTGGGTATTCACACGTATATTACATTCAAATAGTCTTTTTTCCTTTTATTTTTAAACAAGAATTTCTCGAAAGTAGCAAGTGAAAAGGTGGCTCAGAATCCGAGTTTGCAAAGTAAAGCATAAAGGACAAAACTTTGAGTACCAGAATTGATCCACTCTCCAAGATGGATTAAGCTTGGCGAAAGGTACAAGTTAGAATTGCTAAAGAATATTTGGGCTTTTTTACACTAGTAGTGTAGTTTGACTTGACAATTACGTATATGGTGTGATTTTTAAAATATTTATGTTACTAGGGTAAGTCGTAACTCACAAATACGAAACCAAATATAAAGTCGCATCCTCCACTTACGACTCATTTTTATATTTGTAAAATATAAGGAGTCGTATACATCACATATGACTTATGATATTTATTATTTTTTATTACAAATCGTTTCTAGTAAATACGATTTTGTTATTTTAATATTTTTTTAAAAAAATTGTCTAGCAAGTCATATCCATGAATCACGACTTCGTTATTTTATTTTAATTTAAAATAAGTCGTATCCATGGATCACGACTTCAGTAAAATTTTTTTTAATAAAAAATGGCCATGTCATATCATGGATCATGACTTCTTTATTTTTATTCGCTTGAGTCGTATATATGACATACGACTTGGTCATTTTTTTAAAAAAATAAAATAATAAATAAGTCGTATGTTTTACATACGACTAACATGGAATTTAAAAATAAAAATGAAAAAATGAAAGTCGTGAATGTTAGTCACGATTAGAAAAAAAATTATAATAAAAAATTTAAGTCATAAGTTTTGTATACGACTCCCTCACTTTTTTTTAATTTTTCGAATATAAAAGTGATTCGTGGACAGTATTTACGATTTTTATATTGATTTCGTAACTCACTCTTACGACTTACCCCAGATCCGTAATTATTTTAAAATCTACACCATTTACGTAATTGCACTGGCAAATTATACCAGTTATGTAAAAAAGCCGAATATTTGCTATGGATTCCCTTACCATGAAAATGGAGTGCAAATATGGTTTCCAAACTCCAAGGAGATAATAAAGTAATAATAATAGCTAGTGTTTTGGAATTATGCTATTAAGTATTTACACACATACACACATCACCTCGTAATTCAACTTATGTTAATTTTTATATTTTTATATATCTATATACTCCCTCTCATAAGTAAAAAAATGCATATCAAGCACTGTTCGTGCTTTTATGTTACTATTTTCTTATGGTCATGGGTCACTCTCGTTCTAAATCTAAATATCAACTAAAAGTAACTCCAAAATGTAACAAAGAAGGTCCAAATCTAATGAGTAATGTTACTAGTATAATAAATTTTAGCTATTTTTCTGATAGCTGTAATTTCTATAACTTTATTTTATATTATAAAATTAAAATTATCCGAAAGTTGTCTAGAATAGATATTCACGTAACATTTTCCATCCAATATTATATGAAGTCAAAATAAGTTGAATCCGTTCAATAGACATGCCTTCTTCATTTGTTTGGCGGTGATTTTATCATCAATTATATTTGAGTACAAACATCTTATGCAAAGATGCAAGTACTGCATTGTCTCTGCAACATACAGTTGTATTTTACTGATAAGAAGTAATGATCTCCAAGTAACGGGAGAGAATCTCTTAGGAAAACATGGTTTACCACATCACTATAATTAATAGCTAATCTGTATAAAGTTACATAAGTGGTATTAAGAAGGATTGACTTATGTCAATTAATCATGAATTGATACATCATAAAAAAGGTTGACTTTTATGCTTATAGAAAATGTTCACTTATAATAACTATCTTAAAACTCACATATGATGGTTTGTGGTTGATTGACACTTGAAAAAGTTTTATACTACAACTATATCAAAATTAAACTCTTAAAAATACACCAAAAATACTTTTGTATATGTTGGTTATTGATTTAAGTTTCCACCTTACCTAAGAATTACTCTAGACAAGTTAAGGATAAGTTCATACTTGAGAACCAAATATGTAATGGGAAGAAAGAAAGTAAGAGAATTAATACTTTTCCACCAATGCAACACATTCCATCATTAAGGAAGCATCTAGGAATATAATATAAAAGTTTCAAAAAAGCCACATATATACAAGCCACTAGGAGAAGTCACCTGGTTTTAACTTAATCACTTTGGTTCCATCTATAAGATCACAGAGCCAAAGTGCCAATAGTGTCTGTGCCAAGGTTCACTAGGCCATGAAAATACCTTCCGTACTGTTTCTCCAAGCTCACAATCCCACTTCAGTTCAAATGGGTCATAACAAGAACCTTAGCTTCATCCGAAAAAGTTGGTTTCCTAATTGGATCTTAAGAGTTGGAATCATGGTGCTGGCTTTGTTTGCCAGAGTGATCACATCCCAGGACAAAGTTGAAGCACCTCCAAGTAGTTCAAGTGGTTTATTATGCATAAGTGAATGTGCCACATGTCCTAGAATATGTTCACCACCCCCTCCTTCACTCCTAACATCATATTCAAATCATCCTCCCCCTCCACTCCTAACATCATACCCTCCTCCCCCTCCACTCCTAACATCATATCCTCCCCCTCCTCCACTTCTAACATCATATCCTCCACCATCACCAAGGGTACCAACATCATATCCTCCACCATCACCAAAGGTACCGGTAGCCCATTCCCCACCCCAATATTTTTTCACCTACCCACCACCACCCCAGAAGTCACTGCTGCCACCTCCAGCACTACTGCTACCGCCGCCGTTGCCGCCGCCGCCACCAACCCCTGCATCACATTCTTCAGGGGCTGCTCCTCCACCACCTTTGAAGTCCTACAACCCGCCATCATCAGGATCAGCACAGCCTACAGTAATTGCTGGACCTCATCAGTATCCTTATCCCTATTACTATTACTATGCCTCAGGCACATCTTCTATTTCTATTCATGTTATACCCTTCTTCCTCTTACTATTGTTCCTTCATCACGTATTCTTTTGGTAAGTGGTAATAAGTGCATCATGATGCTCTCATATAGTATTAACAAGACACAAATAAAATTGATGGACACAATGTAAACAAGGTACGTCCTATTATAATAAGATTTGTGTCTCTTTTTTTTATCACATAACTCTCTCCTGATTAACAAGAGAGAATCCAATTGAAGTTGTACAGTGTATAGAATGTTACAGAAACTGAAATTAGTGAAATATTTGTTGGGAAATTACAGCTCATCTTATGTGTAATTAGCGGTTGGAGGAAATCCTTTGTAATTTTTTATTATCTCCTCTCTCTACCCTCTCCCCTCTCTTTCTCCCTCTTTACCCCCTCTCTCCCCCCCTTATGATGTTGGTAGTGTTATATTTTAGTGTGATTTATTTTATTCTCCAACACATAAATTTTATAATCCTAACACAATGCATCGAAGACATAACAAAGTAACTAATCCAGCAACAAAAATACACCTGACATTAAGTTCTGAATTTCAAAACAATATAGTAGGCCCATCATTATCATCTGGAATTAGAATTCAGTATGGAGATTCAGTTAGGGCAACTATCCCCAATAGACCCTGCAACAAGTGAAGGGAATTTCACATAACTATATTCCCAGAAAGACAAAACAACGACAATTTTGCAGTGTGGCTGTGGTGAGGAGAAAAATTCTAGAGCACTATTTGAAGGAGAGAATTAAGTATTGCTTTTCTAATGGTATATAGTAATGCTATTTCATACAAAATTTCTTTCTATGATAACTTATCAGATTCCTTGCCTTGGTACGCTGTTTGGAAACCAAGATCACTTATTTTTTAGTTTTTTAGTTAAATGTGCACCCTTCACGAAAAAAAGATAAAGTCATTAAAACTTGTTTTTCTGCAGCTAAAGGTGGTCCACTTAATCAAATTGCTTAAGCCATGATACCATTGATTTACTAACTCTTAAAATAGGATGATGATGGTGATAGATAAAATAAATTAATCCATTTCTTTGTCTAAAATTGTAATTTTCAAATCTATTGGAAAACTTTGTTTGATGATTTGGATATGAGAAGACTCGGGAGACTATACACTTGGAGTGGCAGCCATGCAGTGTGATGCATATTTTTGCTTAGGATAAGCCAAGTATATGCAGACTACCTAAGTTGAAAACTAAGTATAAGCAGACTACCTAAATGGAATACCCAACAGAATGCAACTAAATAGCATCACCAAACCAGACAAACCAGATAGACACACAGCATCATCATCCTTTACTAATGTCCGCTAACAGCAACCAAATACGTCTCAAAGATTCAAAGTACCAGCAGCATGCACCAGCAACCTTATAAGACAGGACCCATTGCGAAAATACTCGCAAATTGAAATAAATCTAAGCCAACAACAATCTCAAACTATCATTAGTTCATCACAATATCAAGGATTGTTATTCTCAAGCATAGAAACATCAAAAGCCATCACTGCATAATCAGGCAGGGAAGGGCATATACCAATAAAAAACAAACAATTCTAGAAAATAGTATCAGAAAATATTAATTCAATTTACACCTGGTAAATGTAGCACGAAAATTTCAACAGCTGCAACTCATTGTAAAGTTCCAATCAGTTTGGTTCTCAGAATAGTGCCAGAAGCAGAATCCAATTGATTTATTCAAATAATTGAATTAAAAAAATTGAATTAAAAAGCAATCATCTCCTCTTTCTTCAGGCTATATACCATTAGAAGAAAAGCACTCAACACTAAAAAATTAATAAAAGCACTCAGTTTCCAGCATACCCATAAAGCAAATTCAACACAAAACGATGCAAAAACACTAACCAATCAAGCAAACAAGCACAGAATCATCATCAAAAGCTCGTTCTCAAAATTTCTCCACTCTGTCACCAACCCACAAAGCAATCAACCATAAACCCACGCAAACATGAATGCAAATCTAAACATGAAACTATGCAGTAAAGCAAATGTAAGCAAAACTTTCCATACCTACTTTGTGATTGCGAGGCACACAAGCTTCGATTAAACTCTGTTTTGTGATTGCGACCTTCACCGAAGCTTCGAATCGTACCCCAAGCTTTTCGATTGCGACTTTCACCGGAAAAAGAGAAAGAGAATCAAACACGTTGTCGGAGTAGAGATGGTGAACTTGAAGCAAGCCAAAAGTTGAACGTAGGGTATGTTTGGTATTGAAGAGAAAATGGGAAGTGAGAAAAAATGTGAGAAAGAGTACAGAGAAAAAATGTGAGAAAACTGAAAAAGAGTGGATTTTAGGGTTTGTTCGTGAGTTTGGGAGGAGAATGGAGGGGAAGACTTTTGGAAAAAGAAGGGGGAAGGGACTCTCCAAAACCTTCCAAAATCATTCTCTAGTTTATTTTTTTAATTCCCTAAGTTGGAGGATTTTGATTCTTTTGCTAAAAAATAAACATCATCTAAGGTGGGGGAGTATCATCCATTCCTCATCCCTTTCCTCATCCTTCCTCCCAAAGCCTTCCCCTCTTTTTTCCTCCAAAACTCACAAACAAGTCCGTAAGGATTGTTTGGTATAAGAGAAATATGAAAGAAAATGAAATGAGAGAATTTGGGAAAAGTTTAAAAAAATGAAATATATATATATATATTATATATGACATAAATACCCCTTATTAAAAAAAATTATTTAATATTATTTTTATATTAATTTATATCTATATAATAATTAGGTATACATTTTTATAAGTATATTATTTTTTTTTTTTTAACAAAACATGCTTATAACATGTTATATTAATTAAGTATATTAATATTGGTGTTGGGGGATGGTACACATGGGTGCAAAATTATAATTATAATAATTACTAGCATAAGGCAGGTACTGACATGCTTGTCTGGCCGTATTTCTAATGCTTTTACTCGTTTTTATTCACGTTATTGGTGTATAATATTTTATTTGTCACTTGTGTATATTTGATATTTTTAATCGATATTTTTTGCGATTTTATAATGTAACTTCTTAATATAAACACACATTATATATTTATATCGTTACATTAACAAAATATTCCAGCTCAATCTAATCTAAATTACCAACAATCAAAATAAAAAATTTCAAAACACTAATCTAATCTAACACTCCAGCTCAATTATTTATATTTTGGAAACATTCAAAATATCATTAGTTTTATATAACTATTTTTATTATCAAAATCATATCAATCCAATTAATTTTCACCATTAACTTTACAATCGTAATAATAACACGTATTTCATAAATAAGTATTTAGTTACAGTATAATCTATTTTTAAAAAAAAAAAAAAAAAAACTACGTTATAAACTTTCAATTACAATATTCAGGATTGGGCCACCATCATTATGGACTCCTATAATCTATCTCCCCTCGTATAATCTATAACAACTATCTCCCCTCCTTATTCGTTAGCAAGTTCTGACTATAATCTATACTTGCTTCCTTAACCAGACTAACTCTTTCACATACTTCACCAAAAAGTTGTGATTGGATTGCCATAATCTTCAAGTTCAAAATCTTTGAGCTTATTGATGCAGTTTTGAGAGTGTGCAAATGATTGTTTTCTTCTATCTTGCGCAACAGTAGGGGTGTGTCTATGGTGCACCACCCAGTTTTTCACCACCCATTGCACCATCCAAATGGCAAAATTTGGACCATCCAAATTGTCACTTTGACTTTTTGACTTTTCAAACTCTATTGAAGGAATAAGGCTAGCATGAAACACCTAACCAGATGGTACATGAGTGGACCATTGACTTTAAATTGAATGAAATATATTTTTTATTTTTAATTTTCAACCTGAGCCTTCACGGCTTCACCACCATCACCTCATCCTACACTAACCCACAACCACCACCGGACCAGAGGACTCCGCCGCCGTCGCTTAAGATTCATGACCAGATTCATGACTGGTGCGATGGTGGTGTCAACTGCACGGAGGTCAAGCTCTTGCCCTCTGCCCCATGCTCTTCTTTTGCAGATCTGAGCAATGGTCCTTGCGGTGGGAGTGGCCAAGATAGAAGCCGGCAGTACGGTGGTGCGCCGTTCTCAGCCTCCACGCAACCCAGATCCGACCTCCCTAGCCAGCACCTATTCCATGCGATAGATCTAGATCTGCCCCCACAACACTTCAAGCTCCAACGCAGATCCGTTGATTCTAGACGAGTTTTCCGCCTAGTCTGACATCATTCTCCGCCAGTCGCCGTTGCCGTCGCCGGAGTCTACAGAGCTGCTGCACCTTTTCACTTTCTTGTTACTGAGATTAAGTCTGGTGCTTGGTTACTGAAATTTGGTGTTTGTGGGTGTTATGTGAAGATCAGATTTGGGTGGTGCACTTGGATGTTAGAAAATTTTTGCCCACACCCACCCAAATCACTATCTGCTATATGAATGCAATCTTGAAATTTCCATCTTGTTACAGCAAGATGTTGAAGTTGAAGTGGCCAATGGTGTGGGAGCGTTGCTGGTGGGATGGTAGGGATGATGGGAAAAATTATATTTTCAAATTTTTGGGCCTTTTAAAATTATATGGTCATGATTAACTTTTTTTTAATTTGGACTATTAAATTTGAATCATTGATTATTTTAATATTACATCTACTGATTCAAAAAAGTGATCCATTGGTGCACTACTTATTCTAGTCTTCATGTTAGCCTTGATCTCTTAATAATGTTTGAAAAGTCAAAAACCCAAGTGGCAATCTGGATGGTCCAGATTTTGCCACTTGGGTGGTGTAGTGGGTGGTATAAAAACTAGATGGTGCACCTTAGACAGACCCCAACAGTAGATATCATACTTATGCATGGTGTTCTCCATTATCTTAACCTTCATTCTCATCAGTCATCAACCTTCATCCCCCAAATCCAAACCATCATCCACCATCATCTAATCCAATCCAAACAGATACCATAGACCACAAAACACACAAAATGTTTAATGTAGCGACAAATGTTCCACATCTAGTCAAATTCTCAATTTCAGATTTTATCATCACCATCAATGCGTATAATATTCAACACATATTCATAGATGATGTAAAGGAGAAAAAAATATTGAAAGATAGTGTTACAATAATTTGCCAAAATTTATCTTAAAATTGAATTCTTCCAACACCAGAAACACCCCCTTATTCAATCACCATACAAAGAAAAATAGAATAAAATATTTTTTAATACAACAGTTTATTTTTTTGCTACTTCTCTTTTAGCTGCACGATGCAGCAACTTCTTTCAGGTGGCCAAGGGCTCAAAACGAGTCTCTCATCATTATTGTTGTTAGTTTGGGCTTAAGCCCATTAACCGTTTTTATTTTTATTTTCTTATTCTTATTCTCTTCAGTTTTGTTGTTTGTTTGCCAAGTTCTAAAACACTGTCTGATGTAGCATCACGTGATCAGGGGCTCATTAACATTATAAAAGTTATAATACATTAAACATATTAAAAAAAAATAAGCTTATTAACCAGCCCATTAACCTTATTAAAGAACTTTTTTAAGTAACCAAATAATAATCCTGTCACTAATATATCAAAACCATTTATACGTTGATATCAAATAAACTGTACCATTTATATCTATACTAATAGATAATGGCAAAGTTCAAAAAAATTCAAAATTTGGTGTCCACTTTTTTATATTACATAATTACCCTTACTAACTTTACAATATATGGCAGTTTTACAAAAATAATAAAACTGACTCAACTCAAAAAATAACTTCAACCGGAGAATGTATAAGTAAATAAGCGTGAGTTATAAAAAATTCAAATTGGATAAAACTGACTCAATGAATTTAAATTTTAAAACCTCTCCTTTATGCGTCAGTGCTTCAAAAATTTCAAATAATAGCAACCAGTGAGACGCCTCGACGTCCCATTATATAGAAAACCCAAAATATTAAAATCTAATTTCGTTATTATTGTTAAGCGTGCAAATTCAAAACAGCAGAAAATTTAAAACTTAAAAGATAACTAGATAACATGCAGATACATCAACATACATCACACACACACAGATATATATATCATCTCCTAATACATAACTGTCAAGGGATTCCCATCAGTAGGATCCCGATATATATACAAAACGGTGATACATCACATAGAGGGAAATACATCAAAAGTCAAAAAGAGCAGACCTCACAAACTCTCGACACCCAGTCCCCTCTCAAAATACATAAAATCCTCACTCACAGCTAGACTGATGGCACTGGCCTGAGTCATCACCAACTACTACCCTCGCTACCACTCGGAAATCTCGAAGGTCCTGCTACTCCTCCACTACCGCTGGAGGAGCTCCCATCTGCTGGTCTCTGAAACATCTGTCTATAAAGCCGGCTGTCTCTGGAATGTAGTCGAGGAGAGACTCCGGAAGTCTGGGAAGCTGTAACTCTGACCACGTGGGGTACGGGTACCTCAGGAACAGGCACCGGGTTCTGAACTGGAGCAACTAGGTCCTCGTCGAGTACAGTGCAGGCACTAACTCTGGTGCTGGTATGGGTGCAGGTGCAATTCCTGGTACAAGTTCCTCAAAGGGCACCATAAAAGGAACTGGAGCCATACCGGGCATAGGCAGCACCGGTGGTACCTGCCCATTCGGCTGTCCGATGGGGAAGGGAAGTGTCATACCCGCTCTGAAACTACCCACTAAGCCTAGTGGGGCTCCCTGCTCTGATCCGTATGTCACCGATACTGGACCCGTATATACAGCAAAATGAGTGGCCGGGTCCACTAGCCACCCGTTAGGGTCCACGAACTCAAGCTCAAACTTCCCCGTGAGGGGAAACCCCGCGTCCTGGGTCATCCAGGGATGATCCCAATGCGCCATCTACTAGGTCTGGATCTGAGATACAAAACATACATATACAAACACCACAAAGGAAAAAGGGGATAAGAATCTATATAACATCAAACATGGAAAGGGTTTAGCGACATTTAATTCTATAACAGCACGATAAACATCCATCTCCCAAAATATAGTTTATATATATATATATAACACAAACATCCTCAATCCACATCTAGGGTCTTTCCTCTACCCCCATCATGATACAATGCAAATGCTGTATGAGTCTTCTCAGGTAGTCGGCCATATCCGGATATCACAACAATCGACACGTCCCAGAGGCCCCGGCGCACACCCTCGTCCGCGGCTGGAGGGTGCCCATGCAAAGCAATGGCACTATAGCTACACAGTCGGTGCACACCTCTGGACCCCGGCCAGGGTGCTCATGCAACGCATGAACAATAGTTGCAACTAAAATGAAATCATGTCTGGGACGGTCAGCCGTTAGCCTAGACCCCGGGAATTCTCCCTCCGAGGAATAGACCCCAACGACCATGTTTCAGGTCCACAAAACGACCATGTTTCAGGTCCACATATCACAGACCATGTTTCAGGTCACCCCCTAGTGCCCTAACCGCTCATCATCACCTCATAAATAACCTCAATAAAATCTCATCATCATATAACATCAATCGTCTCGGTTAGGCACTACTAACACATAAAGTATGATTTCCCCAATACATCATCAATGCTCATCACTTACTCAAACTCTACTCATAATCATTACACTCATGGCATCATAACATCATTCCATCAAATCATCATATTAATCATGGGATCATTTCCAATATAATAATAATAATAACAATAATAATTTTAATAAGATATATCAACAGTCATTATCAGTCATCAATCATCATATTAACGAAATCAATCCAAGCAGTCACAACAGCTAGTCATAAAATAATAAAATAATATAATTTTTATCGTAACGACGATAAACGCACAATTTCAATATCATCATTGGTACCACTAAGTAGTCCCCAATGTGACATGGACATTGTCCGTTACTCGCTCTCGAGTAGGGTTTAGGTCGCCCTACGCCATTATCGAATTAAATGTAACTGTGCCGTTTCCGACGTTAAATGGTTTCTTTCCCCCACCTGGGAAGTCGTGCGATGATCGAAACGAGACGAAACGCGACGTTCTCCAACTCCTTCGAATCTGCCCCGCGCGGTTCTAGTGGCTCGGAGCTCCCAAAATTTCACCTAAGCATCACATTACGAAGCACACGTTACCACGAGTTCATACTCGAAGACGGAATCGAATTCCGACAAACGAAACGAAAGATATATAGAGAAACGAAACTAAACGAGTTTCGACATAAGAGGGGAATAATTTACCTTCGATTATTGAAGAAACGAAGAAGAGAACAATGAAGGTATCGCCGTTACGAACACAACCACGCAACCAGAAACACGATGGGATGATCGGGAAATCCACACTCATGCTAGAACTCTTTTCTCTCACTAAACTCTCTCTCTTTCTCTCTCTATATGCTCCTCTTTGTTTTCTCATATTGCTCTCTAATCTCTGCTTCTGTTTCTTTCATATGGCTTAAGTGACTTTGTGTCACTTAAGCCCTTTTTATTTTTCTGATTCACGCTGCCACGCTCGAGCGTGGAAATTTTCACGCTTGGGCGTAGCCACGCTTGAGCGTAGAATAATTCACCCCTGAGCGTGGGAACCACCGCAGCCATGTAACCACTCAGAGGCTGCCACGTCAGCCCCCGATGACACATAGCAAGTCAAAGCATGACCCTTGTCTGGTTGACTTGGGCGCTTGAGCGTGGATACACCCACGCTTGAGCGTATTGTGGACGCTCGAGCATGATGTTTGCCACGCTTGAGCGTTGACTTTTGATCAGAAAGTCAACTCACTACGTTCAGGGTCTGTTCGACGTCCGATTGACCTCAGATTTGAGATAGAGGCTCTTATGACCTAATAAACAATCTCTAACCATCAAAAATGCCTAATCTCATCTCTAACTCCAAATTTATTGTTCCACCCTCAAATATCTAAAAGACACTACCCGGGAAACCCTAATTGGTCTCTACGTTCAAATCACATGTAAAATAACGGATGTTACATTTCTACCCCCCTTAAAAGAAATTCCATCCCCGAAATTACGTACCTGAGAATAAATGGGGGTACTGCTGCTGCATATCTGCCTCACGCTCCCAAGTAGCATCTCCAGTAACACTATCCCAAATGACCTTAACCAGGGGAATCTGTTTACCACAGAGTTCTTTAATCCTTCTATCTGCAATCTTAGACGGTAGAGCCTCATATTCTAGATTCTCTCGGAGTTGTATTGACTCTGGCTCAGTTACATGAGAAGGATCGGGGAAATATTTTCTCAATTGGGAAACATGAAATACATCGTGGAGGTTGGAAAGGTAAGGGGGTAAGGCTATCTGGTAGGCTACTGGACCAATTCGTCGAAGAATCTGAAATGGTCCAATGAATCGGGGAGTGAGCTTTCTAGACTTTATAGCTCTGCCAATTCCGGTCTTCGGAGTGACTCTCAAGAACACGTGATCACCTTCTTGGAACTCTAAGGGTCTCCTCCTTTTATTACTATAGCTCCTCTGCCTGTCCTGCGCTTCCCTCATTTTCTCTCTTATCTTCCTGACTTGCTCTGTTGTTTGCTGCACCACATCGGGACCCAACACTTGGTTCTCGCCAGTCTCATACCAACACAATGGAGTCCTGCATTTTCTCCCATAGAGAGCCTCATACGGTACCATTCCGATACTACAATGGAAACTGTTATTGTATGTGAACTCAATCAAAGGTAGGATTGAATTGTTCTTTCTGACTGCCCATCCGTCTGAGGATGATAAGCTGAACTCATCCTCAACTTGGTTCCCAAAGCATTGTGTAACTGTCTCCAAAATCTAGATGTAAATCTAGGATCCCTGTCGGAGACAATAGTCGATGGTACACCGTGCAACCTCACTACTTCCTTGATGTAAATCTGGGTCAACTTCTCAAGACTATAACTCTCACCAATAGGTAAGAAGTGAGCACACTTCGTTAACCTATCAATGATAACCCAAATCACATCAAACTTCTTCGGAGTTCGTGGTAATCCGACCACAAAAGTCCATTGCTATACTATCCCATTTTCATTCTGGGATATCCAAAGACTATAACAACCCTGCAGGCTTCTGATGCTCTATCTTAGCTTTCTGGCACACTAGACATGATAGAACATACTCTACCACCTTCTTCTTCATCTTTGGCCACCAAAACATCTTCTTCAAATCTTGATACATCTTGATGGCTCCCAGGTGAAAACTCAGCTTACTTTTATGTGCCTCCTCTAAGATCATTTTCCTAATCTCTAAGTCCTCGGGCACGCATATCCGATCTCTAAACCTCAACACACCATCGAATCCTTTCCTAAACTCTGAAACTTTTCCCTCATCAATGCCTCGACTTACCTCTTGCAAATATTCATCCTGAACTTGCTTAATCCTGAGGTCTCTCAAAAACTCACTACTGATGGTGATCATACCTAAGCATATTCTGTCCTCAGCCAAATCCATACCTAGGTTCAAATCTCTAAACTGTTCAAGCAATCCCATCTCTTTCACCATCATTGCGGATACATGCAAAGATTTCTGACTCAGTGCATCCGCCACAACATTAGCCTTCCCTGGATGGTATTGAAGATCAAACTCATAATCCTTAATAAATTCCATCCATCTACGCTGCCTCATGTTCAGCTCATTCTGATCAAACAGATACTTTAAACTCTTGTGATCGCTGAACACATTGAACTTGGCTCCATACAGATAGTGTCGCCATATCTTCAATGCAAACACTATGGCTGCCAACTCCAGATCATGGGTCGGGTAATTTCTTTCATGAACCCTCAACTGTCGGGAAGCATAAGCCACCATTTTTCCCTCTTGCATCAAAACGCAACCCAAACCTTGATATGACGCATCACAGTACACGTCAAACTGCCCTACTGGATCTGGTAATGTCAGCACAGGAGATGTAGTTAACTTCCCCTTTAGCTTTTGAAAGCTCTCCTCACATCTTTCTGTCCAAACAAACGCCGTACCTTTTCTCATTAACTGCGTCATAGGTAACGCAATCCTGGAGAAACCCTCGATAAACCTCCTGTAATACCCGGCTAATCCTAGAAAACTCCTCACCTCCGTTACTGACTTAGGCCTCTCCTACCTAATCACTGCCTCTACCTTAACTGGATCCACAGCTATCCCTTCTTTATTGATTATATGACCTAGGAACTGTACTTCCTCTAACCAAAATTCACATTTGGATAGCTTAGCATACAGCTGCCTATCTCTCAACACCTGCAACACCACTCTCAGATGTTCCTCGTGCTCTTCCCTGCTACGGGAATAGATAAGAATATCATCTATGAACACCACCACAAACTTATCGAGGAACGGTCTAAAGATCCTGTTCATGTAATCCATGAACACTGCTGGGGCATTAGTTACACCAAAAGGCATAACCAGATACTCATAGTGCCCATACCTCATCCTGAAAGCGGTCTTAGGTATATCCTCCTTCTTTACCCTAATCTGATGGTATCCTGATCTTAAGTCTATTTTAGAAAACACTGAAGCTCTCTTCAATTGATCCATCAGATCATCTATCCTAGGCAACGGATATTTGTTCTTGATTATAACCTTGTTTAACTGCCTATAATCCGTACACAACCTAGCACTTCCATCCTTTTTCTTCACAAACGAAACTGATGCTCCCCACGGTGATACACTCGGTCTGATGAATTCCTTTTTCATCATATCATCCAATTGTTTCTTTAACTCTGCCAACTCCACGGGTGACATTCGATAAGGAGCTACTGATATAGGTCCTGCCCCTGGTATGAGATCTATAGTGAATTCAACCTCCTTCTCTGGTGGCAAACCTGGAACATCAGGAGGGAAAACCTCGGGAAACTCTCTTACGATAGGCATAGAATCTATACTTGGAGTCTCCTTAGCTTCCAAAGAGAAAAGCATCGCATACTGCTGAGAATCATCACTCCTCATAGTTGCTCCTTCATTGGCAGATACTATACTAGAAGGCTCAAGAAAAGATAAAGTCTTTTGGGCACAGTCTAACACTACATGGTTGGCCGATAGCCAATCCATGCCAAGGATAACATCTATCTGTTACATAGGCAAACAGATGAGGTCTATGAGGAATGCCCTATTTTCAACCACGATAGGACACTGTAGGCAAACAGACATGGTGATCAAAGGATCACTGGTAGGGGTAGATACTGTCAAAGTATATGGTAATCGAGAAACGGGCAAATGTAAATGATCTACACACTCATGTGAAACAAACGAATGCGTAGCGCCTGAGTCAAACAACACACGTGAGAGTCTGTCACATAGTAAACATATACCTTGAATAAGATCTGCAGACTGAGAGGACTCAGATCCTCTCACCGTAAACACCCTCCCCGTGACCTGAGGTCTGGCGGTCTGTCGTCCTGCCACTGGAACTCCTCTCACAGATCCACCTCTAGAACTACTGGCTCCCCTACCGGTAGCTGGCTGATGCTGCCCTGCTCTCTGTCGGCAATCCCTAGCAAGGTGACCGGGTTTGCCACAGACAAAGCAACCCGATCTATCAGTACAATCTCTGATGTAATGCGGACCTCCGCATCTGAAACATACTGGGCCTCTCTGCTATTGGCCCTCTCTACTCGCTAGTACTGGTGGTGCAACTGCATGAGTACTCTGCCCGGGTCTAGCGTATGGTCCTCTCCTCCACTAAGAACCTCTATCCCCTCTCCTCTGATGACCTGCTCTGGTAGGACCCCCACTCCGCTGCTGTCTTTGCTCTGCAGCCTGCCTCTGGTCCATGCTCTCAATGGCACTGCACCTCTCTACTAGCTCTGGGAAGCTCAAAATATCCAAGGGCACTATAGCCCTCCTCAGCTCATGCCGTAAACCCTCCTCAAATCTCCGGCACATCCAATCCTCATCTGGAAATCTCTGGTAGAACTCAGAAAACTGAATCAGGGCCTCAAATCTGGCCGCATAGTCACCAACAGACCTGTCTCCCTGCTGGAGACTCATGAACTCTCTCTCATTCTCGCGTCTGACTAACCGCGAAAAGTCTCGAAGAAACACACTCCCTGAACAGATCCCAACTGATCATCCTGCCCTCAGTCTCAAGCAACCTCCGCTTGCCTCTCCACCATGACTCGGCTCCTCTAGTCAGCATGAAGGCGACATAAGTCACCTTCCTGTTATCTCTACATCTCATAGTGTCGAAGATCTTCTCCAGCTCCTGTATCCACCACTCAGCCCGCTCTGGGTCATACTCTCCTCCGAACTGTGGTGGCTTACCTTTCAGAAAGGTAGCCAAACCTGCATCCTCAGCCTCAGCAGCTCTCCTCCTATCCTGCTGGTAAGGGTGGGAATAGGCCAGGCCAGGCCAGGCTTTGCTTAAATAGGCCTGGCCTATTTTAAAAATTAAAAGCCTAAGCCTAGCCTATTACCTGTTAAAGGCTTTATTTTAGGCCTGGCCTGGCCTTTTTAAAAGCCTGGCCTGGCCTGTTAGCCTATTTAGAAGCCTATTTCATATTAAGATCTTAAATTAGCCATTTGGTCTATCTCTAAATAGGCTAATAGGTCATTTGAGCTATCTAGGCCATTAAATAGGTCAAGTTTGTTGTGAAGCTTATCCCTAAATATCCTAATCTCACTTTAGGATCAATTTGTATATTGAGTTTTTTTTTTATTTAAACAAATTAAAAAATAGATGCATTAAGACCAACAACAAGAGGATAGATGTTTCGTCAATTCATATATGCATTTGATGCAAAATACCAAATATATGTCAAAAGATAATATATCATAAAAGAATGAGAGTATTTATGCATATAGCGCTGGACTTTTTGAGACCATTACATGCAGTTCTCAAGCACAGACCCTAAGGAAGTGGAAAACGTTTCAGTTCCCATGGCTGTTGAAACCTTCATAGAAGGAATCAAAACATTGAATCTAGTGAATAGAATTCCAACTCTTACTACTTGCTTCATAAATCAATTTATTAAATTACATATACCATTTCAAACAAACGTAACAGTATATGTAACAGCCTTTCAAAAAACAGTATCAGTAACAGATCAAGAAGAAAGAACCAAAACTTTTAGCTGTTGAACGTTTTTCTCCGACCACGACGAGCAGACCACGGGACCACGGCGAGCGGCGGACAAAACACACGGCGATGGCGAGCGGTGGAGTCTAACAGAAAGGTCAAGCTGGACGGAGTGGCGGAATCGCATGGAGCGGCTGCAATGGGGCTGTCAGAAGGTTTCTGAAAATGGGAGACTGGAGACTTGGAGTGAATGAGAAAAAAGGGAGAATTGGGAGAAGGAGGCGCACGGGTCAGAGCTCAGAGGGATTTAGGGCTTCTGAAATTATAAAATGGGAGACCCAAGAGTAAAATCTTAAAATTCATTTTATTTTTTTATATATAAATATTCTTAATATAATTTATATTATTTTTAATAAAAATATCATATATTATATAGATATATATAATCAGGCCATTACATATGTATATATAATCAGGCCAGCCTGATAGGCTAGAAAGGCTTTTTTACAGGCCTAGGCCTGGCCTTTTTAAATAAAAAGGCATTTTAGAAGGCCTGAACCTGGCCTTTTTACTAAACAGGCCAGGCCAGGCCAGGCCTTAAGTAGGCCAGGCCATAGGCCCATGTCGGACGGCCTGGCCTATTCCCACCCCTACCTGCTGGTCCTGTATCTCTGCCTCTCTCTGCATCCTCTGAGCGTTCTGCTGTGCCTGCTGCAACAGAACGGATGCTAACTCACGGATAGTCTGGAGAGTCTCGGATGGCTCCCCTCCACCACCAACTCCTGCTGCTGGCTAATACTCATCCTCAACACCCTCGATAGCTCTACCACCACCACGTCTACCACGTCCTCTACCTCTGCCTCAAGCCATGATCCTGGCAAAAGAAATCATTACCCTACATCAATATGACATATAATACTACATAAAACTGGAATATAAATACTATATGCCATAAAGATGTCGCGTCGGACTCACTACGCAACTTCTAAGCATAACCGGTATCCGATGTGGATCCAACTAAATGGCCAGTTCACCCTAATCACAGTCCTCATAGTCCGTTTCAGAACCGAACTGCTCTGATACCACCAAATGAGATGCCCCGACGTCCCATTATATAGAAAACCCAAAATATTAAAACCTAATTTCGTTATTATTGTTAAGCGTGCAAATTCAAAACAGCAGAAAATTTAAAACTTAAAAGATAACTAGATAACATGCAGATACATCAACATACATCACATATATATATATATATATATATATATATAGACATCATCTCCTAATACATAACTGTCAAGGGATTCCCATCAGTAGGATCCCGATATATATACAAAACGGTGATACATCACATAAAGGGAAATACATCAAAAGTCAAAAAAAGCAGACCTCACTAACTCTCCACACCAAGTCCCCTCTCAAAATACATAAAATCTTCACTCACACCTAGACTGATGGCACTGGCCTGAGTCATCACCAACTACTACCCTCGCTACCACCCGAAAATCTCGAAGGTCCTGCTACTCCTCCACCACCACTAGAGGAGCTCCCGTCTGCTGGTCTCTGAAACATCTGTCTATAAAGCCGGCTGTCTCTGGAATGTAGTCGAGGAGAGACTCGGGAAGACTGGGAAGCTGTAACTCTGACCTCGTGGGGTACTGGTACCTCAGGAACAGGCACCAGGTTCTGAACTGGAGCAACTAGGTCCGCGTCGAGTACAGGTGCAGGCACTAACTCTGGTGCCGGTACGGGTGCAGGTGCAGGTGCAACTCCTGGTACAAGTTCCTCAAAGGGCACCATAAAGGGAACTGGAGCCATACCGGGCATAGGCGGCACCGGTGGTACCTACCCATTCGGCTGTCCGATGGGGAAGGGAAGTGTCATATCCGCTCTGAAACTGCCCACTAAGCCTAGTGGGGCTCCCTGCTCTGATCCGTATGTCACCGATACTGGACCCGTATATACAGCAAAATGAGTGGCCGGGTCCACTAGCCACCCGTTAGGGTCCACGAACTCAAACTCAAACTTCCCCGTGAGGGGAAACCCCGCGTCCTGGGTCTTCCAGGGATGATCCCAATGCGCCATCTACTAGGTCTGGATCTGAGATACAAAACATACATATACAAACACCACAAAGGAAAAAGGGGATAAGAATCCATATAACATCAAACATGGAAAGGGTTTAGCGACATTTAATTCTATAACAGCACGATAAACATCCATCTCCCAAAATATAGTTTATATATATATATATATATATATATATATATATATATAACACAAACAACCTCAATCCACATCTAGGGTCTTTCATCTACCCCCATCATGATGCAATGCAAATGCTGTATGAATCTTCTCAGGTAGTCGGCCATATCCGGATATCACAACAATCGACACGTCCTAGACGCCCCGGCGCACACCCTCGTCCACGACTGGAGGGTGCCCATGCAAAGCAATGGCACTATAGCTACACAATCGGTGCACACTTCTGGACCCCGGTCAGGGTGCTCATGCAATGCATGAACTATAACTGCAACTAAAATGAAATCATGTCTGGGACGATCCGCCGTTAGCCTAGACCCCGGGAATTCTCCCTCCGAGGGATAGACCCCAACGACCATGTTTCAGGTCCACAAAACGACCATGTTTCAGGTCCACATATCACAGACCATGTTTCAGGTCACCCCCTAGTGCCCTAACTGCTCATCATCACCTTATAAATAACCTCAATAAAATCTCATCATCATATAACATCAATCGTCTCGGTTAGGCACCACTAACTCATAAAGTATGATTTCCCCAATACATCATCAATGCTCATCATATCTCATCATTTACTCAAACTCTACTCATAATCATTACACTCATGGCATCATAACATCATTCCATCAAATCATCATATTAATCATGGCATCATTTCCAATATAATAATAATAATAACAATAATAATTTTAATAAGATATATCAACACTCATTATCAGTCATCAATCATCATATTAACGAAATCAATCCAAGCAGTCACAACAACCAGTCATAAAATAATATATATTTTTATCGTAACGACGATAAACGCACAATTTCAATATCATCATTGGTACCACTAAGTAGTCCCCAATGTGACATGGACATTGTCCGTTACTCGCTCTCGAGTAGGGTTTAGGTCGCCCTACGCCATTATCGAATTAAATGTAACTGCGTTGTTTTCGACGTTAAATGGTTTCTTTCCCCCACCTGGGAAGTCGTACGATGATCAAAACGAGATGAAACGCAACGTTCTCCAACTCCTTCGAATCTGCCCCACGCGGTTCTAGTGCCTCGGAGCTCCCAAAATTTCACCTAAGCATCACATTACGAAGCACACGTTACCACGAGTTCATACTGAAAGACGGAATCGAATTTCAACAAACGAAACGAAAGATATATAGAGAAACGAAATTAAACGAGTTTCGACATAAGTGGGGAATAATTTACCTTCGATTATTGAAGAAACGAAGAAGAGAACAATGAAGGTATCGCCGTTACGAACACAACCACGCAACCAGAAACACGACGGGATGATCGGGCAATCCACACTCACGCTAGAACTCTTTTCTCTCACTAAACTCTCTCTCTTTCTCTCTCTATATGCTCCTCTCTGTTTTCTCAGATTGCTCTCTGCTCTCTGCTTCTGTTTCTTTCATATGGCTTAAGTGACTTTGTGTCACTTAAGCCCTTTTTATTTTTCTGATTCACGCTGCCACGCTCGAGCGTGGAAATTTTCACGCTTGAGCGTGGAACAATTCACGCCTGAGCGTGGGAACCACCGCAGCCATACAACCACTCAGAGGCTGCCACGTCAGCCCCCGATGACACGTAGCAAGTCAAAGCATGACCCTTGTCTGGTTGACTTGGGCGCTTGAGCGTGGATACACCCATGCTTGAGCGTATTGTGGACGCTCGAGCGTGATGTTTGCCACGCTTGAGCGTTGACATTTGACCAGAAAGTCAACTCACTACGTTCAGGGTCCGTTCGACGTCCGATTGACCTCAAATTTGAGATATAGGCTCATTATGACCTAATAAACAATCTCTAACCATAAAAAAATGCCTAATCTCATCTCTAACTCCAAATTTATTGTTCCACCCTCAAATATCTAAAAGACACTACCCGGGAAACCCTAATTGGTCTCTACGTTCAAAATCACACGTAAAATAATGGATGTTACAACCAGACCTTAATCCTCATCTCACACTCACTCCTCTTCACAAAAATCTCCTTCATCCTCTCCTTGAAAAAATAAAAATGACAGAACGATTGCGGATTGCAGACTGGGCAGGGAGAAAACGAGAGAAGACACAAAAGAAAAGGGGGGAAAAAACAGAACAACAATGCACATCCACCCAGTGAGTGTATTTCACTCCAACCCATTCTCTCTCTACAACTAGGTTCTCAATCTCTCTACATCTCATGTACCCACCGGTGGATCTCAGCTTTATTCACGATCATGATGGCCCCTTTTTTTTTTAATCAAAAAGGTATGCAAAAGCATCACTGCAATGAAAGACATCCCAACTAGGTTGGCACCTCAGACATCACCAATCATCTGCAGCACACCAAAATATTATTAAAAATAAGAAAGAATACAAACAAATATGGGGGGACCAAAACCTTACCCAGTAAAGAGCTATCTAAATCTATAGCTAGGAAGACCATTTCTATTTCTAAAGAAATCTTCCCTAATGAAATCAGGAGCTAAGTCCCACCAAATAAAGCCAGTGATTGAGATACCATAATTGGCTAATTTGTCAGCACAAGAATTGCCCTCTCTATAAATGTGAGAGATTCTAAAACTCATTTTCCTAGTTAAGTCAATACAATTATGCCACCTATTTCTCAATTTCCAAGGAACCAAGTTGCTGTCTTTGAAAGCTAAAATCACCATTTGGGAATCACATTCTAACCAGAGATTTAACCAACCATTCTTGAAAGCTATCTCAATTGATGTCATGACTCCCGAAATTTCAGCACAAAGAGCATTGGACACACCAATATTTTCAGCAAAACAACCCATTATAGCTGCACTTTTGTCTCTGAAGAGGCCACTACAAGCTGCTAAACCAGGGAAACCTTTGGCTGCACCATCCGAATTACACTTAACCATATTGCAAAGAGGGGGATGCCAAGGAACTTCAATAATTTTAGGAGCTTTACACAGCTTTCCTTTGACTTTGAACTTCTTGAATAACATCAACTCAGCAACAGAATTGGCCATATGACCAGCACTAGAGTTACCCGACAAGGAGACATTGGACAGGACCAAATTCATTGCTGATTGAATGGTGATCCATTTGTTATTGAACTTTGCTTGGTTTCTTGAAAACCAAATAGAGCATAAAACATTAATAATACCCGAAACTACTACCTCCAGACATTGAGAGCTCCAATCTTTCTCACAGATTTTCAAAATATTCTCAATGCTGGAAAGCTCAAGATGCACATCAAGCAAATCACTAAACCACCTCCAAATGGATTTTGCATAGCTGCAACTGAGGAAAAGATGATTCGAAGTTTCTGCTGCAGCACCACATAGAGAGCATTGAGTGACAATAATGCAGCCTTTGTTCCAAAGATTGACTTCAGTTGGCATTTTATTATGAATTATCCTCCAAAGAATGAAAGATTTTGAAGGTGGAACACAGCTTCTCCATATCAGTTTTGACCAAGGCATGACAGAACCAGAAGGAAATAAACAATTGTAAGCCTCTTTAAAGGATAGGTTACCTGATTCAGTCTTGATCCAGACAATTTGATCATCCACATGGGTTGAAGGAATAACATAATTAACAAGCTCAGCTGTAAGAGCAGGACTTTTATCTAATAGAAACTGAGGTATGCACCAATTCCTTCCAGATAAAAAATCAGCAACTGTACCTTTTAAATGACAAAACCAATCAGTGGGGACATTCAGGAATTGGACAACAGGCTTTGAAAGCCATTTTTGAGTCCAAAAATTAATGCTCAAACCATTCCCCAAAAGCCATGCAGTGTTTTCCAAAACAATGGGGATGATGTGCCTAACTCCAGACCAAATAGAGGATGATATGTGATAAGGAACAAGATTGCCATTCCTAAACACTCTATTTCTCAGCAGAGCAGACCAAGAGCAGTTAGAAGACACTAATTCCCAACCTAACTTTAGCATAGCAACTTTATTTACAATTTTCAGGGATCTGATGCCCAACCCTCCTTCTGACAAAGGCCTGCACACATTCCTCCAAGACACTGTAACTATCTTTCTAGTGTTTATGCAACCAGACCACACAAAGTTCCTAGTCCACTTATCAATTAGATTCATAAGACTAACAGGCCAGCTATAGATCATGAAACTATATAGCAGCATACCAAAAACTACAGACTTGACTAGCTCCACCCTGCCCATTATGGAAAGCAAAGCACCTTTCCATGAGGACAACTTGTTTTTGATTCTGTCTGCAATAGGCATGAGATGAACCTTTCTAGGCTTGCCTTTGAAAAGAGGGATTCCCAGATAAATGATAGGAGAAGTGCCAGGATTAAAACCAAGCAACTCAGAGATTCTAGAAATTCTAGTAGCAGACATTGAGCCAACAAAAAACTTTGACTTCTCAACACTAATCACTTATCTAGAGACAGATTCATAAGCTTTAAAAAGCTTCATCAAATGCTGCAAACTTTTGGAAGATGCTCTACAAAAAATCAGAATATCATCTGCATATAAAATATGACTAATCATTTTAAAACCCCTCGGACCACTCATTAGCTGAAACTTTCCATCTTCAACTAGTTTGAGGATTCTTCTACTCAAGACTTCCTCAGCTATGCAGAATAAAAGAGGGGACAAGGGGTCACCCTGTCTCACTCCTCTGTGACAGCCAAAAAATCCCACAGCATGCCCATTTACAGATATGGACAACTTGGCAGATAAAAGAATGGTGTGAATCCAATCACAGAACTTCCTGTCAAAGCCAAAAGCAAGCAACACTTTAAGCAAGAACTGCCAATCTAAAGTGTCAAAGGCCTTCTTGATGTCTATCTTCAAAGCTAAATTCCCACCAAAAGCTTTCTTATCTAAAAGATTAAAGCATTCAGAGGCAGAACAGATACAGTCTGTGATCTGTCTACCTTTCACAAAACCCCTTTGATTACATGAGATGATTTTAGGAGCAACCATAGCTAAGCTGTCAGCTAGCACCTTGGTGATAATTTTGAATTGAAAATTAGCTAAGGCAATAGGTCTATACTGCTCAATCTTATCTGCACCTTTAACTTTTGGAATAAGAGTCACTATGTTGGAATTAAGGTTAGGAAGCAACCAACCATCTTTAAAAAACTGCAGTACAGCATTAAAAACATCCTTGGCAATGATATCCCAATAGGTTTGAAAGAAAAATCCACCAAAGCCATCTGGGCCAGGAGCACTATTGCCATTCATTGAGAAGACAGCATTCTTAACTTCCTCCATGGATGGAAAATTGGTCAACATAGCATTGTCTAATGGAGAGACCATAGCAGGGATCACATCAGAAATGAGATCATTTTCCTGACACTCTCCTCTAGAACCAAACAAGTACTTGTAGAAATTCAGTATGTGTTGCTCAATATCAGCATGGTTGGTAAGAATCTGCTCTCCTTGCTTCGTAACTGATATTTGCTTTGTAACCCCCTTAAACTTTGACATTTTGTGGAAAAATTCAGTATTCCTATCTCCCTGAGTATGCCATTTTATCCTTGCTTTTTCATGCCAAAAAACCTCTTCATAGGACAGAACTTGCTGCAAGTGAAACTAAGCTTCCTTTTCTTGTAAAAAGAGACTCTGTGCAGCCATTATCATTAATCTCTTTCTGAACTTTATCCAGAGAATCTAAAGCTTCCTTGACTTGCTGATGAACATCACCAAAGACAGTTTTGTTCCAATCTTTGAGCTTAAACTTTAAGTTTTTTAGTTTCTGTGCAAGGACAAACATGGGGCAACCATATACTTGCTGCTGCCAACTATCAGAAATCAGCTTTAAACAATCAGGATGCTTAGACCACATCTTCATAAATTTAAATGAAGAGCCATTTAACCTCTGTTCCTTCTTCAATACAAGCATAATAGGAAAATGATATGACTTACTCCTAGTTAAAGTGCTGCAAGCCATACTAGACCAAAAGTTCAAACAATCCACATTACATATTGATCTGTCCAGCCTTCTTTCAGTGTAGCTAGGCCCAATTCTGCCATTGGACCATGTAAATTGGGAACCACTTGTGTCAAGATGAATCAGATTAGATGCATCAGTCCAATTCCTGAATTCATCACAAGAAATCTTCAGAGGGATACCCTTGCCCCTATGCTCATGAGCACCAAGGATAGAGTTGAAATCTCCAATGAAACACCATGGAGCTCTATGAGATAACATCAATGAGTCTAATTCTGACCAGAGACTCCTTCTAGCACTATAGGTTGTAGCAGCATAACAAGCTGAGAAATAAATGTCTTCTCCCTCAATTTTTAAGGTGAAAGCAACTTGCTGATCAGAGTTAGAAAGGACCATAGGAGATAAGCTATCTGTGCAAAAACACCAGAGATTTGGCAGAAGAGACCCTCTACTATTTTCAGCAAAAAGAGACAGATTCAGACTTCTAAAGTAATTAGCAGGAACATCTTTATAAGCAATCATAGGTTCAGCAATACAAACAATATCAGGTTTATGCAAATTGCAAAGTTTTTTCAAAACCAACCTAGTATCAAGGTTTCCCATGCCTCTAGCATTCCAAAATAAGATCCTCATTGATTAGAATTGGAAGTTCCAGCCCTTGATCGGGTATTATAACCATCTCCAACCTTAATTCCTTTCTTCTTCATGTTCTTTTTCTGAGACTTAGTTAATACTTTTGTGAAGCCTGCACTATCATCATTTGACTGAGCAATACTATACTTATTAGCACTAACCTCATCCACAGCATCTGGATTGTCATTAACATTATCACTCCATAGCCTACCAACAATTTTCAAATCATTAGCAGCAGTGGAATTTTTTACCTGAGAAATGGAAAGCTGTAATGCACCAATATCTTTACTACTCACTGAGTTGTCAGGAGTATCAAAAACATATTTTACTCCACTACTATCATCAGTGCTAGAAAACTTAGACCTTAAGCTAGAAAAGCCTAGAGATCTATTTTGAGGATGATTTGGATCCACAAAACCTAAGATTGGACTTCCATGATCATCATTGAGAATCCGAGGGTTCAAAGGTCCCTTCTGTAAATCAGCAAATGCAGTATCATCTGCCACAATTTCCTGAATCAGATATTGAGAGGCTCGAATATCACTTGGTTGCTGCTGCAATGGGGAATTTACCACCACCACTTCTGTCTCCCTGGGAATCACAAAAATGTTGTTACCTCCTTCGGAGACCAAATCAATATGAGGCAAACCTATAGCAGGGTCTATCTCAATATTTTCTTTGGCAACAGGTTTCACTAAAAGGTCATCCTGGTTAACTCCACCCTGAATGTTTTCATGTGGAATAACTTCTTTATCAACATTATTCAGATTTAAACGAGCATTATCCTCATTATTTACCTGATGATTTTGATTGTTCTTAGGCACATAAGCTCTAGTTATCCTGGGAGGCTTAGCCTGAAATTGGTCCTTGACCGGAGGGTCTCCTTTCAACTTAAAACATTCACCAGCTCCATGACCAATTGTTTTACAGAAATCACAGAAGGCTGGCAGATTCTCATACTCAATATTGACATTGAAAGCATAATCATCTCTTTCAACCATGATTTCATATGGAGATTTCCCTTTAAGATCTATCTCAACTAGAATTCTTGCAAAGTGACCAAAGGATCTTGATTTTGTTGTCTCATCCAAAGCAATAGGAGTCCCAATGGCATTGGCTATTTCAAATAGGATCTTTGGACGCCAATACTCAAGAGGTAGATCATAAATACGAATCCAGCATTGAACCAAAGACTGCTTTAGTGTGTTTGGATTAAAATCAGCACTCCATCTTGACAATCTTAGAGTTCCAGGATTGATATTCCAAGAACCTGCAGACCACACCCTTCTAAGATCATCCTGAGAAGAGAAATAAAATTCAAAGAACCCCTTCCCCAAAGGAGTCATTCGCCAATTTGCTACTGGTTTCCAAAGAACGTTTAACTTGGATCGTAAGTCATTGGCTTTTAGGGGTTGATTTCCTTTGGCCATCAAAAACCTTCCATGAAGACAGTTCTTTGCACTCTCCAGACCGATCTTATACTCTGCTTCTGATATTTTTATTGATATTGCATCTCCTAACTTTCGCGGTTTGGGCAATTGAGACAAAGAAAAATCCAGCGAGCTGTTGTTATTCACGATCTGAGCAAAAGATAAAGGTTTAGATGGAACTTCGGCATCAGCAATCTTTGATATGTTCTGATCAAAAGTTCGAGAAGAAGGATGATGAGGTGCATCATTAGGAGATAGAATAGAAGAAGGAAGAAGATCAGGGAACAAAAATTCCCATGGGCGATCCGAGAAGGAGGCCATGAGAGGAGTTTGCATGCAAAAACCCTAAATCACCATGCAAACCCTAGCAGAGCAAAAAGAAGGGTTCTTAGGACTCACTTCCAATAGCCAAATAATTATCAGATATCGAAAGAATGAATCTAGATTCAGTATAACTGTATAAACGATCATGATGGCCCTTGAAAATTCATGTTTGTGTTCTATTGCTCAAATTGGTTTCCTTTTTTTAATCGTTATTTGACATGATCCAATTTCATTTAGTTTCGATTCTAATTAATGTCATTTTTTTTTGTCTAATTTGGCTTAAATTATTTGTCATATGTTTTTTTTTAATAAGAAAATGTTGTTGAGAGTTATGGATCAGTGTTCAATTTTGGTTTAATTGCTGGTGTGGTGTGGTGTGGTTGGGCGCAATATGTGTGAGAATTGGGTTGGATTGAGTGGTTTTTTACTTCGTTTATTAGGTATAAATCTACATGTTGAACTGTGAGGAGTGGTAGATTTTGCATACTAATGATTGTGCTATTGTACGTGTATTCATGTATGTGGTAAATATTTATGTTCCTGCTAGAAACTCCATTTAGTTACTGTTTGTTACTGAACAACAAAGACATATAGGAATGTATATCTCGCTATATTTACTATGCACAGAGATTCAACCTTCCCCAACCACTGTAACGCCAATCGCATAACCTGTTTAAGGTGCTCAAAGGAGTGTCATGCTACAGCTAGGCATAGCAACCATTATTTGATTCGGTAAATGGTAACTTATTTATTTCTTATGTGCTAAGGTTTCAGTATGTTCTACACAATTAATTAAAGCAAATTGCTAGGATTTCACTTTTTAAAAATTCATATATTTCAAGATTAAAAACATCTATATTCATCACCGTACAGAATTCTATAACCTCTCCGTAGGCAATTCGAATGTACAATAAGTCAATTTGAACGTATGTGACTGATCCAGGAAATAAGATATTCAGATATACAACTTTTTTGCAATGAAATGAGATATTTAAAACATACATAAATGAATTAATGAAACTTCAAGATTTGCGATGCTAGCCTTGGATTGCAAGTCGAGGTGCATGGTTGGGAGTAAGATGAAGGTGACTAAATTTTAAATTAGTCATGGGACAAGTTTCGTGCCCATTTTCTAAACAACTTATGGCCTCCCTTTCATAAGTAAATCTGCCTACTGCAACTTGAGGAACATGCATTATTTCCTAACATCAACATTTTGGAGAATCCTTACCGAGTAAACAATTATTGGATCATACTTTATTACTTTTTTATTAAAAAAATAACAATATAAATTTATTTTGATTGTGATGCGGGGAAATGCAAAAACCTCATGAAATTCAATTCATATTTAATCTCTCAATTAAGTCAGTATCGAAGATGTCAAGGTCAAATGATAGTTGTAACTAAATTATACTTTGTACCTTGGATTTATTTTTCATTTAAATATGTATTTCATTTATTTTTACATTTATTCACAACATAATATTATTAACATAATGATTAAGTAGATAATATGTGTTTATATTAAGAAGTCACTTTATAAAGTCACAGAAATTACATATTAAAAGTACCCGCTATCTACAAGTGGCAAATAAAATATTATACACCAACAATGTGGATAAAGACGAGTAAAAGAATTAGAAATGCGGCCAGACTGGCACGTCAGTGCCTGGCTTGCCGCTAGTGAAAATAACATGAAAAAAACGGACCAATTTGCATCACAGATTCAACTAACATAATCTATACTAATAAGAAATGAAGAAGTTAATCGATAAGGGGGGAAAAAAATTGAAAAACTCAGTTGAAAATAACAACCCCACTGAAGTGGTAATGGGTGACATTCTTCTTTGCCTATTATTTGACCCGATCATAGCTATTCATGTCAGCAAGCTGGTTATTAGGGATGGCAACCATGGCTTCAATCTCTGTTCCAGAAAGTGCACTCATTGTAGATTCATCTGCATCAATAAGCTTTACTTTTTGAATCCCATTGTCCTTCAACATCTTAACCATTGTGTCTGGTATGGTGGCAATATATGTGTTGCCTGTGTCCCCCAATTCACACCAAGCCCAAATAACCATACATTCCCCATTAAAATATTGTATTCCTAGTTACCCAAAAAAATAAAACTGTTGTTCATAATATTGACTTTTGGTATGTATTATTTTATGTTTTGACATTGAGTGGTGTAATGTAGATACCAGATGAGGTGTATTCTCACACCCAAACACTGAAGGAGTGATTGCAAATAATAGGTAACCTATATCAAAATATATCAACAGAAAGAGTGTACTTCCTAAATGAAGCAGAAGCAAAAGAGGAGTGACCATGAGTAGATGCAACGCAAAGGACCCTATCTTCCGCCATGTTTGATTTTTTATGAGCACCAGGACCATGAATAATTAGATTATCTCTGAGGGAATCATCATTATTGCTAAACCAATTTTTAATATAGAATATACAGTATAAACACACCAGTAATTAATATAGAATATCTAAGATAACAAAAATCAATTCCAAATTCAAATAACTAAAAAGGACAACATAAGACTATAAACACACGGGTAATAATGGAATATTTTCAACCGTCATAGTTGTAGGAACTATCAAGCAATTGAGCATGCAGAAATGAAATGGAAGTTGCAAAACAAAAGCTTAACAAGAAGAAAGAAAGACTTAAAACACAAACAGCACAACACAAGGTTTATCGTGGTTCAGAGTTTTGAGATCCAAAACTCCTACATCCACACTGAGATGAGACTTCTATTTCAGATCAAGAAGCAAAACAGTACAAGACTTTACACAGGTATGAGATTCACTCTTTCCTCACTTGCACTCTAAAGATGAACCTGAAATCACTCAGCTCTAAGTCACACAAAACAGATTACAGTAAAAATCTGATTCTATACATCACAGCCAAGGCTTATATATTCTCATCCTAGCTAGATCTAAAAGGTAGTTACAATTGTAGAAACTTCTACCAACTAACTAACTCTCTAACAGAATATCACATGGCTACAAATAGATGTATAACAGAATATCCTAACTGCCTAATTAAGAGAACTGATGATCCACCAGAGTTCCACAAATCTCCACCTTGGATCTTGAATTCGTCATAGCTGCACTTAGAATATTCTCAGCCTCCTTGAGAGGCTTACACTTCAAGTTTTCCAATGTTCACCAAGTCCAAACAGTGAGCAAACTTGGTTCCAGGAACAACTTTAGTTAACATATCAGCAGGGTTGTCATCAGTATGAACTTTCTTCACTTCAATCAGCTTCTGAGCAATGATATCTCGTATGTAGTGAAGCCTTATATCTATGTGCTTCGTCCTTTCATGAAAAACTTGGTTTTTAGAAAGGCAAATGGCACTTTGGCTATCACACCATACTGTAACAGGAATTGACTTTCCTTCAAGCTCATTCACTATGCCTTTCAACCAGATTGCTTCTTTAACAGCTTCTGTTAAGGCTATATATTCTGATTCTGTTGTAGAAAGTGCTACTATAGACTGCAAGTTAGCTTTCCAGCTAATTGTATTGCCATACAAAGTAAAGATATACCCTGTCAAAGATCTGCGTTTGTCCAAATCTCCTGCATAATCTGCATCTACAAAACCTGACAAACAGTTAGAATTTCCTTGAGTTTTTCCAAAAACAAGACCAGTAGATTTAGACCCTTTAAGATATCTAAAGATCCACTTAATGGCAGACCAGTGTCCTTTGCCAGGATTGGCCATGAACCTGCTAACTAAGCTTGCTGAGTATGCCAAGTCAGGCCTTGTGCAGACCATGGCATACATCAAGCTTCCAGTGGCATTTGAGTAAGGGATGTTACTCATATACTTGATATCTTCATCTGTCTTAGGTGATTGTTCTGATGACAACCTGAAATGCCCTGCAATAGGAGTAGAAACAGCTTTAGCCTCATACATATTAAACCTTTTCAACAGTTTTTCAACATAACCTGTTTGAGAAAGATACAACAGGCCCTGGTTCCTGTTCCTGTGTATCTCTATGCCAAGGATTTTCTTTGCAGCCCCAAGGTCCTTCATTTCGAATTCAGAACTGAGCAAATCTTTCAAGTTATTAATTGCTGATTTATCTGCACTTGCTATCAACATGTCATCAACATAAAGAAGGAGATAAATAAAGCAATTTGAACTTGTTTTGTTAAAATAAACACAACTATCATATGAACTTCTCTTGTATCCTTTTGAAATTACAAAAGAATCAAATCTAAGGTACCATTGTCTAGGGGACTGTTTCAGTCCATATAGAGACCTTTTCAATAGGCAAACCATTTGTTCTTTTCCTTTTTCAATGAATCCCTCAGGTTGGTTCATATATATTTGTTCATCTAATTGGCCATGTAAAAAGGCTGTTTTTACATCCATTTGCTCTAATTCTAGGTTATGTTCAGCTACTAAGGTCAATATTATCCTTATGCTAGTGTGTTTTACCACAGGGGAAAAGATTTCATTGAAGTCTATCCCTTCCTTTTGTGTAAACCCTTTTGCCACTAATCTGGCTTTGCATTTGCTTTTCTCTACACCTGGCAATTCTGGCTTCCTCTTATAGATCCACTTACAACCAACAACTCTTTGTTTTTCTGGTTTTTCAACCAAGATCCAAGTTCTGTTTTTCATCAAAGAGTTGATTTCTTCAGTCATAGCTGTCATCCATTCATCCCTATCAGGTCTTGAAATTGCATCCTTATAGCTTATAGGATCAGTGCTTTGGTCCTCCACTTCTATGCTTAGAGCATAGGCTATCAGATCAGCATATCCGAATCTTTGTGGTGGCCTGATCTGCCTTCTTTCCCTGTCTCTTACAAGATTGTAAGTATCAGTTGTATGCTGGTTTAAGGAGACATCCTGATCACTTGGTAATGTTGTTGGCTGCTGTAGATTAGTTTCAATTTCAGTGGTTTCCTCCACCTCCAACTGAGTACCATGATCAGGATTGCTGTGTTCTGAAGAGACCTGAATATTTTGCTCAATATCATTCTGTGTTTCTTGCTGTTTTTCTCCCAGCATATCTTCCTCTCTAAACACAACATCTCTGCTAACAATTGTCCTTGAACCTGAAGGTTGTGTCAACCATACTTTAAATCCTTTGACACCATCAGGGTAGCCAAGAAAAATTCCTTTCTTAGCTCTAGGTTCAAGCTTCCCATCATTAGTATGTATGTAGGCAGTGCATCCAAAAATTCTCAGGTTATCATAGCTTGGAGGTTTGCCTGTCCAGAGTTCTTCTGGAGTTTTAAAACCAATAGCACTTGAGGGGCATCTATTAATCAAGAAACATGCTGTGTGTACTGCATCCCCCCAAAAATTCTTAGACAACTTTGCATTTGACAACATGCACCTAACCCTTTCAAGAATAGTTCTATTCATTCTCTCAGCAAGGCCATTTTGCTGAGGGGTCATCCTCACTGTTTTATGTCGTGTAATACCATTGTCTTTGCAAAATTCTGAGAATTCCTTACTCAAGTATTCTAAACCATTGTCTGTTCTCAACACCTTTACTTTCTTTTCAGTTTGATTTTCTACCAGTGTCTTCCATTGTTTGAAGCACTTAAATGCTTGGTTCTTGTGTTTCAAAAGATAAACCCATACCTTTCTTGACCAATCATCTATAAATGTCACAAAATATCTAGCTCCTCCTAAAGATGGAACTTTAGATGGCCCCCAAATGTCTGAGTGTACATAGTCAACTATGCCTTTAGTGGTATGAATGGCAGAGAGAAACTTTACCCTTTTATGCTTGCCATACAAGCAATGTTCACAGAAATCTAATTTTTCTAAGTTTCCTTTGCCAAACAGACCTTGCTTATGCAATATCTCTAATCCCTTTTGACTCACATGGCCTAGTCTATAGTGCCAAAGTTTTGAAGAAACAGTTTTAGCAATTGACACTAAGCCTACTGAGTTGGGAATAGAAATACCTTGCAATTTGTAGAGGCCATTTACCCTGACACCTTTCAGCACCTGCATAGCTCCTTTGTACACTGTCAGGACTCCACCTTCTCCTTTGAAGACATAGCCTGCTTGATCCAGCATCCCCAAGGAGAGAAGATTCCTCTTGAGATCAGGTACATGTCTCACATTTGGGAGGATTTTTGAGGAACCATCTGACAGCTTCAGCTTGACAGCTCCAATTCCAATGACCTTGCATGCAACATTGTTGCCCATTAGAACCTTTCCACCATCAATTTCTTTATATGAGTTGAACAAATCTTGATTAGGTGTCATGTGGAAAGAACACCCTGAATCAAGGATCCACTCATCTGCACAATTTTCAGTGGAAACCGCGAGAACATCAGCACTATCATAACCATCCTCAGCTACTGCAGCATCAGAAAACTCTTGGCCTTTTGAGTTATTCTTCTTTCTTCTTTCAGGACATTCTCTCCTGTAATGTCCATCTTTCTTGCAGTAGTAACAATTCTTCTTGAATTTGGACTTTGATCTGTGCTTGCTTTTGTACTTGTTCTCTCGCTTGTCAGATCTTCCTCGAGCTAGTAACCCTTCTGCCTCTCCATTCTCCCCCTTGTCTGTAATTCTTTTCTTTAATTCTCTAGAATTCAAGGTGGCTTTAACCTCCTCTAGGGTGAGAGTCTCTCTTCCGAACAGCATAGTATCCACAAGGTTTTCGAAAGAAGGAGGTAAGGAACATAGCAACATTACAGCCTGATCTTCCTCATCGATTTTCACATCAACACTCTTAAGGTCAAGAACAGCTTTTGTGAACAAAGAAACGTGTTCTTTAATTGAAGCTCCTTCTTCCATCTTCAACTGATAAAGCCTCTTCTTTAAGTACAACTTATTAGTAAGAGACTTTGTCATATACAAGCTTTCTAATTTTAGCCACACACCTGCAGCTGTGGTTTCTTCAGCCACTTCCCTTAGAACTTCATCACCGAGGGAGAGGATAATGGTGCTATGAGCTTTGCTGATGAGATCTTGCTTTTCTTTCTCTGAGAGAGTCACAGGGAGCCTAGCCTCTCCTGCCAAGGCTTCAGCAATTCCTTGATGGACAAGTAAAGCCTTCATCTTGATTCTCCAGAGGCTGAAGTCATTTTCACCATTAAACTTCTCCACATCAAACTTTGTGGTTCCCATTTTTCAGAATAATTCCCAATTTCGATTAGCTCTTGATACCAATTGTAGGAACTATCAAGCAATTGAGCATGCAGAAATGAAATGGAAGTTGCAAAACAAAAGCTTAACAAGAAGAAAGAAAGACTTAAAACACAAACAGCACAACACAAGGTTTATCGTGGTTCAGAGTTTTGAGATCCAAAACTCCTACATCCACACTGAGATGAGACTTCTATTTCAGATCAAGAAGCAAAACAGTACAAGACTTTACACAGGTATGAGATTCACTCTTTCCTCACTTGCACTCTAAAGATGAACCTGAAATCACTCAGCTCTAAGTCACACAAAACAGATTACAGTAAAAATCTGATTCTATACATCACAGCCAAGGCTTATATATTCTCATCCTAGCTAGATCTAAAAGGTAGTTACAATTGTAGAAACTTCTACCAACTAACTAACTCTCTAACAGAATATCACATGGCTACAAATAGATGTATAACAGAATATCCTAACTGCCTAATTAAGAGAACTGATGATCCACCAGAGTTCCACAATAGTAAAGATGCAGATATCAGAGGAGTGCTCTTAATTTTTATCATAAATTTGAATATATATCATTACTTTTTATCAACCTGCAAGGTACATAATGAAACAGAATAAGCTGTTTGGGGGTGGGTGGGTTTTGGGGGAGGGGGGGTGGGGGGAGTGAATGCCATTAAAGAAAAAGTGGACTATTGCTAATCATCAAAAGTTATAAAGTTCAGCGTTATCAACATTTGAGCAGTCAATTTTTTAGTATCAATATTTCATAGATGAGATGGGATGGGATGAAGTTTTGTTGTTGTGTGTTTTCTTTTTTAATCTGATTTTTATATGGAGATTTTTGGTTTGGGAAAGGGATGAGATTATACAAAGATGAAAGTAAGTATATACAACCACCGTCCATAAATAAAACTGCACATTTCTTACTTCAGTCAGTGACAACAACATCCAACATTTGCTATGCTGAAATTAGTATTACAATTTTCAATTAGCATGTATATGTTCTACAAACTTAAAGAACACTATGAGGATAAGTTTAAGTACCTAAGAACCAATCATATAGAATACCATCATATTAATATATAAACAATTGATCAGAATGTAAATTAAATCTCCAAAAGTGAGACTCAATCACCAAGAATATCATCATAAATGCATAAGTACCAATAATGCTACTCCGTACACAAATAGCAAGTAATACAGGGAAAGATTCCATGGTCAAACATAACTCATGCTTGATGTTGTGAATAAAAGCATCACTTAGTTCATAAATAATATAAATAAGAATCAAATAAAGCATTCAGGTTTGCATCTCTATGAAACAATTTAAGCTGAGCATATAAAGAAAAGTTAAGAATGTGGGCTGATTTCCTGTAAATTGTAAACTATGTAAAGATTGAAATGGTTTATGTGAAGCAGTCATCATTCCATAAATACATGGCCAATGGAAATTACTCTAGGGAACCCTTCAATAAGGAGATCTTTAACTAAAGGAAGCAGACCAAGTGTTGGCAATGAATTGCAATTTTCGCAGGAGAAGTAGAAATCTAGTAACTCCTACACCATTAATCTACCACCAATCTCACATGCAACCACCCCATCGGATGGAACCATCAAATAAACAATAATAGTAATAAAGCCTGTAAATAAGTTATTGTGATTGTTATATGAAAAATAGTAGTAACTTACTATTTCCATTCCATCATCAAAGGCTTCTCTTCATCTCTTTCATGGATTTCGTTTACTCTTTCAATTTTCCGACAGAGGTTTGATGTGGGTATGTTCTTCTCGTTTGATTCTCCAAGCTTGTCAAATTTCTCGGCATGTGTCGCATGTGCCGCCCCTTTCTCTCCTAGATCTTTACTAAATGAAAGAGAAATGAAATTACAAAACATAATCAAAAATGATTTTTAGATAGCATCGGAGTAAACATCATAACCACCCAAAACAAAAGAAAAAAGAGATCATTCAAATCTCAATGCATTAGAAGTCATCCCCCAACATTGCATCTCTTCAGTTACTTGTTGTTGTTTGTTAGATTATATAGAGTAATGGGTACAATATTTACCAGGGTCCAGGCGCTCCGCCTCCGTCGCACAGGTACAACAGTTGCCACTCAGCACGCTTCAGTTCGCCGTCAAGATGCCTCTGTGTCGCCGCCTCGCCGCCTTATGCGCCACCATCTTCCATCAACGCCGCCTCCCTTTCACCGTCGATTGCATAGACTCCACTCCGCTCTCCACCCATAGCCTCCCCCACCATCTGTCCCTCATGCTCTCTTTCATTGTTGTTCGTGTGCATCCCTCACCCTATTTTCTTTCTTGCTCCTGTTATATGCTGTTCAGTTTAAGTTATGATAATTTATCTCATATATATATATGTTCAATTTGTAAATATACACAACCAATACAACGAAACAAAGATTAAACATTAAACATATTAAACAAAACAAAACAAAGCTTAAACATCTTTTCGCAATTGTAAATAAGAATTCTGATAGTGGTATGTATATGACTCCATGTTCACCATATATATTATCTAGCATAAAGTGATCCATAATAGGAACCTCAAGTCCATCCCCATCTTCCCCATTTGACAATTTACCATTCAAATCCCTTGTTTTATGACATTTTCTTGTAAAATCTGCAACTTTATCTATGAAAATCTTCCACATCACTAACTGGGCATTCACCTAAATCTTTAACCCCTAATATACTCCTCTCCATGGCTTTTGCTTTTCTGAACAAAATCATGGAGCCAGCAGCAATGTTCTAAGTTGCAAATAGGCCACGCCCACTGATCTTAGATTTTTGAGGGTATGTGTGTATGAGAATGAGAGATTTGATGTGTACAGAGTGATGAAGTGAGAATAGGCATCAATGGAGTCCTTCCACTCTTCTCTGATGAAAAGTTCTATTGCCTAGATCTAATGTTTTGTCACGTACTCTTTTTGTTATGTCATTTCTTGCTGTTGTGTTGTATCCACTGTCATTTTGGCAATCTCACTTTGCAATTTTGGCAATTATGATAATCACCAGACCAAATTTGGTTATTATTGTTCAGATAGTTAGAGACTTCAAATTCAACAAAATACAAAGAATATATATTAAAAAATACAAAGAATCATTATTGATCAATATTTGCAATTAATGAATAATAAATTTCAATAAAATCTCAAATGAGGGAGAATTCCATGGTCTCTCAAATTGAGGTTATCTGGCATCAGGGTCTTTATTGGAAGAACTTAATTTAGTATAGATTTTAGAAAGTATCAATACGTCCTGATTCTTCAATGCATTTAGGGAAAATAAAACATGGAATTAGGGACATTGTAGGGAAATTGAAAAGTGGAAACCAAATGCTATTCCATCTATTATAGTCAAATCTAAACAAAATCAACGAACAAAAAGGACTAAACATTGAAATGGAAGATTGTAGCATTAAGGGGGGAAAACAGTGGCAAATTGAAACAAAGAAAAGGAAAGAGTAAGAAGACTTATCAATACTCATCAGGGGAGAGACCTCCATAGCCAAATGTCAAACCACTCACCATTAAAAACAATGAGCCAAGCACCTTTACACATTTTGATCATCCTCGCGGACCCATGAATCATAAGGCATGAGAACTCCATTACTCAACACATACCTTCAACTATCTTCACCCATCTAAACTCTACAACAACAAACAAAACACCAATTTCCATAGACTTCCCATAACTGTGACACCCTTCTACCCCGCATGTTATAAGCCATTTAATTTAAAAACAATTAAAGGAAAACATGCAATTATTATTGAAATAATTAAAACAATTGTCCATGGGTAGAAAAGTCCCACATGAACCTTTTACAACGCGGAAAATGAAATGAGTTTTAAACAGTAAAAACATAACAAACTAATATAAATATCCGAACCTCGATGTCACCTACAGAGCTGGTATAACCGTTCCGGGATAAACACCCACAGAATTACAACTGAAAACTAAAATAACACAAACTAGCCTTACTATGAGTGGCGGCTCCTCAGAGTCACTCCTCTCCGGACTGCTCGTCATCCTCTGCAAGGTGCCAATCAGGCCAAACACAAACAAACATGGGGAGTAAGTTCATGTAATCATATACAGCAAGAAGTAGGAAGTAAAGTAAATAGTAAACATAACAACATTACACCAAACATCAACATCATCATTATGTTATGCAGTGCAATGCAGTCCCACTCCGCTAAACCAACAATGCATGTGGATCCACTAAACTCGGGATGAACGACTTCGGAGTTAAATATCCACATTGAGAATCTACTCAACGCCGGAGAATCTACTCCTTGGATAGCCAACACATCAAACCAACGAATGCCTCATCACAGGGGCGCTAGGAGAATCTACTCCAACCGTGGATGGCCAGATCACCGTACTCTAGGACGACCTCCCCTATGTCGAACATCCCTAACAACATCTCCGATGCAATGCATATGCAACATAACAACAACGGCAATACCACCTCCATAACTCCAACGGAATCGACCGAAGATAACAGCGGAATCGACCGCAACAACTTGCCTCGCGGAATCTACCTGAGGACTTAAGCGGAATCAACCGCAGTACCTGGGACAAACTCTCGGCCACCAAGGTACACAGCAACATCAACACCTTAAACCCAAACCGCGGGGTCAAAGCTTCCTTGGCCAAAAAGCACCAAGGCACAGCTCATCAGAGAGGTTGCAGCGTTGAGGGAGAAAGAGGCAAAGACTACTGTAATAGAAGAAGCTGAAAATGAAGAAGAAGTTGAGGCAGAGGAGGAAGCTAAAGAAGGAACTGAAGGAGCTGATGAAGGAAGATAATACGAGGAAGAAAATGAAGAAGAAGAAGAAGATGTGCAAATTACTGGAGCAACACAAGGAAAGGTGCCTTCCACCAAGGGTGGAGGTACCAGGAAGAGTTCACGTACCAGAACACCTCAGGCTTGAAACAGAGCCATAGTGGATGTTGCAGCATGTTGCAGCATTCCACAACAACATGCATACTGAACCTTCCACCCCATTCCCAGCATTATGTTCTTTTTAATTATTTGCAAGTAGTGGTCACTAGGACCTTTTATGTTTGTCCGTTTGTAGGGCCACTAGGGCCATAGTTGTTTTTAAAATTCTGTTTGATGTTTGGCCATGCATGAGCCCACCCCAACAGCATGCATACTGAACCTTCCACCCCATTCCCAGCATTATGTTCTTTTTAATTATTTGGAAGCAGTGGTCACTAGGACCTTTTATGTTTGTTTGTTTGTAGGGCCACTAGGGCTATAGTTGTTTTTAAAATTCTGTTTGATGTTTGGCCATGCATGAGCCTACCCCTTGATTCCATGTGATTAATAATTAAATGGAAATGGCATCTGGCCCCTTTTGTGTGATTAAATCAAAACTCTTGGAATGAAACTCTTGCTGAATAACTTAGTAAAATAACTTGATTGTGATCATTAACCTTGCTGTACCACTGATTAGGTTAGAAGACACATGTGCTGCAGCATTAACAAATAAATGTGAGCCTGAGTGACCAAAGTACACTGCACATATACACTACATTCATGCATTTTCTGTAAGGCTTGCTTTGATTCTGTTTGATCTAGACACACATGGTTGCACACAATTTATGCTTGAGGCTTTTTGTTTTGATTTTATTTTAGCCAGAGCCTAATCAGCCAACCTTCTCAATCTATATGTCCTTAGTCTTACCCCTTTTGAGCCTTAGCCCTTTATTGTAATAACTAGCACATTACAAGCCCTTAACTGGAAAAACAAAGAATACCTGAACAAGTAGAGCTTAAGGATGCTTTTGTAGCTAGTTCAGACATAAGTTTTTTTTTCTTTGGTGGGGGGGGGGGGTGGTGGCTTAAGGACAAGCATTAACTCAAGTTTGGGGGTGCGATGCTGCATCATCTGTGCTAGCTGTAGCAAGGCTATGAAACAAGAAGAGGGAAAATTAGCAAAAGAGTAAGAAACTCACAAGTGTACAATGTAAAGTTGCAATTCCCATGTTACGCAAAAAAAAAAAAAAACTGATTGAAAAATTTGAACAAAGAACAATGAAAAACCTGAATTCAATAAGGAATTATTTGAACAAAAGGTGTGGATTGTGAAAACAATTGGGAAGTTGAGCTAAATAGAAAAGCATTCTTTTTGCTATTACTTTGTGATCAGCAACTTATCCAAATGTCTTAACCTCACCTGTCCTAAGCCCAGTTACAACCTTAAAAGACCTCTTGCTGTGTGAAATTCTTTGTTGTTTTAATTTTGATAGAATCTTATCAAGTTTAGATCAGAGATGTATTTTTGAGGTGAGAGTGAAATTCTGGTGAGAAGGTGAGAAATAGAACCAACTGTTCTGAGTAAAAATGTTGCAGCATATGTTAATCTGACTTTAACCCAGTGTTGTAGTAACTGTTGATGTGTGCAGGATAGAAAGAATATTTTGTTAGAAATGCAAGTGTGGATTTATGAGCTTTAAAAAGAATGAAGAACCTGGGTGATCTATGCATGCCATTCACTAAATAGAATTTTGCTGTTTCTTATGTTTTTGATAGCATTACTTGAGGGCAAGCAATGGTTTAAGTTTGGGGGTGTGATAACTCTTTGAATGAAGAGTTATTTAGATCCTTTTTACTTTAAAGTGTGGCTATCTTTGAGGTTTTAATTCATGATTTTAGTATGAAACATTTAGTCTGTAAATACTTGTGTGAAGCATTGGTAATATCAGCTAATTGCTCTGTTATGCTTTATCATTGTCTCAAATTTCTGTGTCTGCGCACGCAGTAACATTGTTGGAGCAAGGTTGAAGCATGATTAAACAAGCTCTTGGTTGTTGCAGCAGGGACTACCTTCCAATGACTCTGCACTAGAAGACAAAGCTGACATGGATACCTTTTCTCTCTCCTCAAAAGCGCTGACACCTCTGAATCATGGAATCTCATGTGCATAGGGATCAGATTTCCTGCATTTTTGGAATTGGGCTAGGGTTGAATTAATATAATGTATTTTGTTGGCCCAAAATGGAAGAAAGAGAATAGGGTACTATATAAGCATTTAGGGAAACCCTAGAAAGGACACACATCACTTTATGATATAATATTCTTAGTCCTACCTTGGAGGCTGCGCTGCTCATCTCCAACTTCTAGCTGCTGCCATTTATTTTTCTTCCATTGTAATGACTTCCTTTTCATTTTATTATTTTGTTCCTTGTAAGCTCGTCATGAGTTAAACATTTTTAAGCTTTAGGTATGCTTATGTAATGAATGCTTAGTTGATTTATGCAATGAATATGTTCTGCATTTTCCTTTATTATGCGTGGATTGTTGTTTAGTTAAGAGTAATCAACTTAATTATATATCTAGCTTGCTTGGTTTGGAAGAATTGAGTAAGTGGAAATTGATAAAGGATAGGGATTAAATCAATAATTGGAAAATTAATTGGTGTTGAATGAACTAGGAATAGTTATTCAAGTCCCTAAACTAACTGGAACATGCCTATTAAGAGGGTGGTGTAATTAATCTGAATCTAAGAATAGAAAGCAGTTAATGAACCTAACCCTTAAGTATTGGAAAACACATTTTTATTTCCTGGAGTTAAATGCTGGAGCATAGTCAGAGCATAATATAGACTAAGCAGGATTTATATTGCAGCATACCTAGAGCTACTTTTCTTATATTTGACAACACTTCCTTTTCTGTTTATTATTCCTTGTTCAAGTTTTGGTTCAAAATTCATGTACTTTATTTTGTACTCACACAACAATTTTTGGTTACCTTCTCTAACTCCTAGAACATATAATCAGATTTAGAATTTTATTATACCATTATAATCCCTGTGGGAACTATATCTGAACTTACTTTCTATATTACTTGATGCGATTGTGTATACTTGCACAAGCTTAAAGACAACTGTTTTTGAGGCAACAACTGAAAAGGAAGTCTTTTTTGTTTGGATAAAGGACAAATTGTACAATTATGTAAAGAATGTGCTTGAAAAGCAGGAAATCCTAAAGTCTTACTTAGCAATTGTAAGCATTTTGGTGACAAGTGACCTAACCTAGAGTGCCATAACTCATGGCTTGCTTTATTTAAAACAAAACAGAATTACAAATGGACTTTACTCTGTGTGAACTAGAATCATTTACAGTAGTATCAGCTGGAAGTGTGGAAAGGTGAGCCTTGTAGACATATAGGCCTTGGAGGAGTTCACCCTTGCCAATCATCCTCAAGTGATTGAGGTCCTGCATAATGAAGGAATTAGCCCGAAAGATTATAGAAACATTAGAGCTAGCGAACAATACACTAACATAAAGAAGGTTCACATTGAAACTAGGAATGTATAAGACATTGTACAAAAAAGTGAAGGACTTAGCATGACAGTGCCAACAGAATCAACAGAAACTACATATTTATTAGGCAAAGTAACATATGAATTATGCACTTTTGAATGAGAAATGAAAGAATTCATAGAACAAGCAATGTGACATGTTGCACCAGAATCAAGAATCCAACTATTAGGACTAGAAAGGATAGAAACAAGACTAGAAACAGCAGATAATGCAAAACCAGTGTGAGAATCAAGGACAGGAGTATCTGCTTGAGGAGTAGCAGCCTGTGACAATTGTGTTGATAACAAGGACAGTAACATTCTGCATTGGTCAGACGTCAGACCCTAGTTGGACAAATCTTGAGGTCCTGAGAATTGATGCACAGTTTGAGCAGGTGCTATAGTTGAGGATCTTGGCTTGTAGCCAGGTGGATAACATGGATCTTGTAGCACTTCTCAATAGTGTGGCCCAGCCAGGGACGGACCCAGGAATTTTAGCTAGTAGGGGCAAGATCATATATACTGTAAATATTTTTATAAATAAATATATAAATGGATACATGATAAAATAATAACATTGTAACACCCTGTTTTTCAGAATTTTTTTTATTTATTTAAGCTGGTTTGGTTTAAGTTGGATTTATCGTTTAAGGGCTTAGTGGGATTTTTGGCTAAAAGTCCCTTTCTGGTACATGAGCACACCCGTGCTCATTAGCCAGCAAGCCCGTGCTTAAAGTCAGAAGCGTGTTTCTGATTTTAAGTTGAGCACGACCGTGCTCAACAGGTAGCACGCCCGTGCTCAAGCTGTTGACCGCGTCTCGTAACGTTAAGTTGAGCACGACCTTGCTCAAGGATGAGCACGACCGTGCTCAAGTCCGGACCTATATACGTTGAGCAGACCCCGGGTTGCGCCGTACACTTCCTTTTTGCTACTAAAAACCCTAGTACGGCTGCAACCTCCCTTCCTCCCTTTTTCCTTCATACTCAGTGTGGTTTTGAGTATTGGAGACGCTAGGGAAACGTGGTTTCGTCTGCACTTCGCGTATAGGTAATGTTCCGTTCCTTTTCTTTAGTTTCCTTTCGTTTTTGGTTGGGAAACTAACACCGTTTTAATCTGTTTATTTAAGGCTCGTTCGTGCGTGAGCCGCCTAAAGGAGAGGAACCGGTTGCTGTTAGGAAGTCTTAGAGAGCTACCTTCAATCCAGGTATGGGGAGAAGGGTAGTATTTACGTAGGTTTGGGTTTAGTGTAAAGTAAAGGGGTTCCCTAACCCCGATGTGTTTATATTTGGGTGTATGAATGACATGCTGAATTAGTTGTTTAATGATGGTATGCTATTGGCTGTTTCGGTATGTTATTAGTATGTTATTTGGTTTACTATTCATGTTCATAATATGTTGTTAATGTTAGTGTTGGTTGCTTTTCTATGAACATGATGTTGTTGGGTTGATGCCATGGTTGAATGGATTGCTGTTATGATGATGAGTTTAAACCCGAAAACACGCTGATAATTGATGTTAGGAATAATTGAGTAAAAACCCTGGTAATTTAACTAAGTTTCAGTCTCTGTTCCTGCCCAGAACAGCACTGTCGCGCGATGAGCACGATCGTGCTGAACAGGGAGCACGACCGTGCTCCCAGTTGAATTCTGGGAAGATGGCCGCGCTGTTGAGCACGGCCGTACAGGACAAAGAGCACGATCGTGCTGCTGAGTACGACCGTGCTCATTAAGAAGCACGACCGTGCTTCACTTACAGGGGAGCACGCCCCTCACGTGCTTAAGCACGACCGTGCTGGGTTACGAGCACGACCGTGTCAACCCACTGTGACAGAACCAGATTAAAGGACTTAAGGGGTTTTTAAACCCCACTTTCCCTATGATGATAACTGATTAGACAACTTGGTAAATGTTAATAAAGATAAATAAAGATGATGAGATGGTGAGATGCAAGTCGATACCCTTTAGGGTGCCGCAAGCTGATGAGTTGTACCTTGGTGCTTTTTGGCCAAGGAGGCCTTGACCCCACGGTTTGGGTCTAAGGTGTTGTTGTTACGTACCTTGGTGGCCGAGAGTTTGCCCCAGGTACTGCGGTTGATTCCGCTTAAGTCCTCAGGTAGATTCCGCGAGGCAAGTTGGTGCGGTTGATCCCGCTGTTTCCTTCGGTCGATTCCGTTGGAGTTATGGAGGTGGCGTTGCTGTTGTTGTTGTGTTGCATACGCATTGCATTGGAGTTGTTGTTTAGGGATGTTCGACATAGGGGAGATCGTCCTAGAGTACGGCGATCCGGCCATCCACGGTTGGAGTAGATTCTCCTAGCGCCCCCGTGACGAGGCATTCGTTGGTTTGATGCGTTGGCTATCCAAGGAGTAGATTCTCCGGTGTTGAGTAGATTCTCAATGTGGATATGTAACTCCGTAGTCGTTCATCCCGAGTTTAGTGGATCCACATGCATTGATGGTTTAGGGGAGTAGGACTGCATTGCACTGCATAGCATAACGATGATGTTGATATTTGATGTGATGCTGCTATGCTTGCTGTTTACTTTACTGCCTATTCCCATGCTAATATGTTTATACGATTCTTACTCCCTATATATGTTTGTTTTTTGTGTTTGGCCTGATTGGCACATTGCAGAGGATGACGAGCAGCCCGGAGAGGAGTGACTCTGAGGAGCCGCCACTCATCGTAGGGCTAGTTTATGTTTTATTAGTTGTTAGTTCAGTTGTAATTCCGTGGATTTTATTCTGGAACGGTTATACCAGCTCTGTATGTGACATCGGGGTTGGGTTATTTTTATTGGTTGTTATGTTTTCATTATTTAAAACTTATTTTATTTTCGCGTTGTAAACGGTTCATGTGGGACTTTTCTACCCATGGACAATTGTTTATTTTATTCAATAATCACATGTTTTCCTTTAAATGTTTTTTTTTAATTTAAATGGCTTTTGACATGCGGGGTAGAAGGGTGTCACATTTAGTGGTATCAGAGCAGTTCGACCTTGTTCGGACGTGGTATGAGTCTGTTGTGAGTCTGTGGTGTGACTCTTCTGTGAATTGTCTATACTTGGTATAGATAATGATGTTTTAAGTTAGTTGCCTGTAGCTTTTACTCGCTAAGTTTCTGTATTAAAGGCTGTTTTGGGCATGTACAGGAACTAATGGCCGGTAGAGGACGCAACGATCAGGCGATTGCTGACGCATTGGCACTCCTGGCCAATGCTATCGGACAGGTCAACCCTAACAACGGTGGGCCAGCTGAGTTCCAGGGACTGGATAAGTTCCAGAGGAACAACCCTCCGTCGTTCAAAGGAGCGTATGACCCAGAGGGAGCATTGTTGTGGCTGAGGGAGACAGAGAAGATCTTCCGTGCGATGGACTGCAATGATCAGCAGAAGCTCATCTTCACCACCTTCATGTTGACTGAAGAGGCGGAGCACTGGTGGGATAACTGCAGGCAGAGGATGCAGGCAGAGGGCACAGCGGTGACTTGGGCTGTGTTCAGGCAGAGGTTTCTGGAGAAGTATTTTCCAGCGGATATCAGAGACAAGAAGGAGATGGAATTCTTGTCTTTGAGGCAGGGGTCGCTGTCAGTCGGTGACTATGCGGCTAAGTTCGAGGAGCTGGCTAGGTACTACACTCCTTACCAGCATGAGACGGACGATCGCTCCAAGTGTGTGAAGTTCGAAGCGGGACTTCGGCCTGAGATCAAACAGGCCATCAGCTATCAGGAGATCAGAGTCTTCCCTATTCTGGTCAACAAGTGCAGGATCTATGAGGATGCCAGCCAGTTCAGAGCTGCTAGTTCCAGAGGATCGGACAATCAGAGTGGCAAGAGGATTGATCAGAGGGATAAGGGCAAGCAGCGGTATGCCCCTTCGGGCAAGGACTTCAAGCAGAGTGGCAGGAAGCCCCAGTTTCAGCAGAGTAGCTTCAGGGGTGGGTTCTCTGATGCCCCTAGAGCTATGAGGTGTGGGAAGTGTGGAGCACAGGACCACTATTCGTCCCAGTGCAAGGAAACACAGGTCATCTGTTTCAAGTGTGGCAAGCCAGGCCACATCAGCCGCGAGTGTGATGGAGCTAAGGCCGAGCCTCCCAGCGCTAGCAAGAATCAGAAGCCTCAGGCCAAAAGACTGAAGACCACTGGGAGAGTCTTTACTCTTAGTGGAGCCGAAGCCTCCGAGTCTGATGACTTGATCCAAGGTACGTGTCTAATTGATGGAACTCGATTGACTGTATTGTATGATTCGGGTGCTACTCACTCGTTTATATCACATGATAGGGTCAAGAGTCTAAAATTGCCTGTTACCTTCCTTGAGTTTGATTTGTTGGTTTCTACACCCACAAATAAACCTGTTTCTACTTCATATGCATGCAAGAACTGTCATATTGTTATAAATGATAAAACTTTCCTTGCTGATCTTGTATGCTTACCTTTGAAAGACCTGGACATTATTCTGGGTATGGACTGGTTATCTTCCAACCATGTCCTTCTGAATTGTTTCGATAAAACCCTGATTTTTGGAACTCCAAAGGAGTCTAAGAATCCAGACCTTCTCTCTGCCAGCCAAGTACGAGCTTCGATGAAAGACGAAGCCCAAGTGTACATGATGTTAGCTTCCCTGGATGTAGAGAGCAGCCCTCCTGATGTCGCCAGCTTGCCTGTTGTGCGAGAGTTTCCTGAAGTGTTTCCGGGGGATGTTTATAACTTACCCCCAGAAAGAGATGTTGAGTTTACCATAGACTTAGTGCCTGGCACCGGGCCAATTTCCATAGCACCCTATAGAATGTCTCCTCTAGAGCTAGCTAAGTTGAAAGAACAGTTGGAGGACCTGATGAAGAAGCAGTTCATTAGGCCGAGTGTGTCTCCGTGGGGGGCACCTGTGTTGTTGGTGAAGAAGAAGGATGGTAGTATGAGGTTGTGTGTCGACTTTCGACAGCTCAACAAGGTGACCATAAAGAATCGGTATCCCCTCCCTAGGATTGATGATCTTATGGACCAGTTGATGGGCGCTTGCGTCTTTTCAAAGATAGATTTGAGGTCAGGGTACCATCAGATTCGGGTTAAGTCTGAGGACATCTCGAAGACAGCGTTTAGAACGCGATATGGTCACTATGAGTACTTGGTTATGCCTTTCGGTGTGACCAACGCTCTTGCGGTCTTCATGGACTACATGAACAAGACCTTTCACCCTTACTTGGATAAGTTTGTGGTAGTGTTCATAGATGACATCTTAGTGTACTCCAAGAGTAAGGAGGAACATGAGGAACACCTGAGGGTTGTCTTGCAGACCCTTAAGGAGAAGCAGTTGTATGCTAAGTTGTCTAAGTGTGAGTTCTGGTTAGAGGAAGTGAGCTTCTTAGGACATGTCATCTCTAAGGGTGGCATAGCAGTGGACTCAGCTAAGGTAGAGACGGTGCTCCAGTGGGAAGCGCCAAAGTCTGTAACCGAGATTAGGAGTTTCTTGGGGTTAGCCAGGTACTATAGGCGGTTTATAGAAGGTTTCTCTAAGATAGCTTTATCCTTAACCCGTCTCACCAAGAAGGGACAGTTGTTTGTGTGGGACTCTAAGTGTGAAGAGAGTTTCCAAACCCTTAAGAATAGGTTGACATCAGCACCAGTGTTAGTTTTGCCAGATCCTAGTGCACCCTTCGTAGTTTACTGCGATGCTTCTAAGCAAGGGTTAGGTGGTGTGCTGATGCAGAATGGTAAGGTAGTCGCTTACGCTTCTAGGAAGTTGAAAACCCATGAGAAGAACTACCCTACCCATGACCTAGAGTTAGGAGCTGTGGTATTTGCCCTGAAGATCTGGAGGCATTACCTGTATGGAGCGAGGTTTGAGGTCTTTAGTGATCACAAGAGTTTGAAGTATCTCTTTGATCAAAAGGAGTTGAATATGAGGCAGCGTAGGTGGATGGAGTTCTTAAAGGATTATGACTTCGAGCTGACCTATCACCCAGGAAAGGCCAATGTGGTGGCCGATGCCTTGAGTAGGAAAACCCTGCATATCTCCGCTTTGATGGTTAGGGAGATGGACCTGATTGAGGAGTTTAGAGACCTTAGTCTAGCTTGTGAGTTTACCCCTAAGAGTATTAGGCTTGGTACCTTGAAGGTTACCAACAGTTTGATGGATCAGATTAGAGAGGGTCAGAAGTTAGATAAGTATCTCTTAGACCAGCAAGAGTTGCTCGCTCAGGGTAGAGACCTAAGTTTTAAGGATGGCAGTGATGGTATTTTGAGGTTCAAAGATAGAGTTTGTGTGCCAGATGTTCCTGAACTTAGGAAGTTGATCTTAGAAGAAGGTCATAGGAGTGGATTGAGTGTGCACCCAGGTGCCACTAAGATGTATCAGGACCTTAAGAGAATGTTTTGGTGGCCTAGGATGAAAAAGGACGTAGCTGAGTTTGTTTATGCGTGCCTAGTTTGTCAGAAGGCTAAGATTGAACATCAGAGGCCTTCGGGTAAGTTGCAACCCCTAAGTATCCCAGAATGGAAATGGGATAGTATCTCCATGGATTTTGTGTTTGGACTCCCTAGGACTCCAGCTGGTTTTGAGGCAATTTGGGTTGTTGTGGATAGACTGACTAAGTCTGCCCATTTCATTCCGATGAACATGGAGTATCCTCTAGAGAAGTTGGCTAAGTTGTACATCAAGGAGATAGTTAGGCTTCATGGTGTACCCTCTAGCATAGTTTCAGATAGAGACCCGAGGTTTACCTCTAGGTTTTAGAATAGTTTGCAAGAGGCTTTAGGAACAAAGCTTAGGCTTAGTTCAGCTTACCACCCACAGACTGATGGGCAGTCTGAGTGGACCATCCAGTCCTTAGAGGACTTGTTGAGGGCTTGTGTGTTAGAACAGTCTGGAAGTTGGGACAAGTTTTTGCCCCTGATAGAGTTCACCTACAACAACAGTTTCCATTCCAGCATTGGGATGGCACCTTATGAAGCTCTGTATGGGAGGAGATGTAGGACACCCTTGTGTTGGAGTGAACCTAGTGATAGTGTGGTGCTAGGGCCTGAGATAGTCCAAGAAACAACAGAAAAGATTAAGTTAGTTCAGGAAAATATGAGAGTTGCACAGAGTAGGCAGAAGAGCTACCATGATAAAAGGAGGAAGGCGCTCGAATTCCAGGAAGGCGATCATGTATTCTTCAGAGTTACCCCGACGACTGGGGTTGGTAGAATGATGAAGGCGAGGAAACTTACTCCGAGGTTCATTGGTCCTTACCAAATCCTCAAAAGAGTCGGCGAAGTCGCCTACCAAATAGCCTTACCCACGTTTTTGTCAAATCTCCACAACGTTTTTCATGTGTCACAACTCAGGAAGTATGTTCATGACCCTTGTCAAGTGATAGTACCCGACGCTATACAGTTGAAAGAGAACCTGACGTTTGAGGTGTTACCTCTTCGAGTCGAGGATAGGAGGGTGAAGCAGCTAAGAGGCAAGGAAATTCCTTTGGTTAAAGTGGTTTGGAGTGGGGCAACTGAGGAAAGTGCTACCTGGGAGCTGGAGAGCAAGATGATGGAAGCGTACCCGCATCTCTTCCCTTGGGGTACGTGTAAATTTCGAGGACGAAATTTTTATAAGGGGGGTGGAATTGTAACACCCTGTTTTTCAGATTTTTTTATTTATTTAAGCTGGTTTGGTTTAAGTTGGATTTATCGTTTAAGGGCTTAGTGGGATTTTTGGCTAAAAGTCCCTTTCTGGTACATGAGCACACCCGTGCTCATTAGCCAGCAAGCCCGTGCTTAAAGTCAGAAGCGTGTTTCTGATTTTAAGTTGAGCACGACCGTGCTCAACAGGTAGCACGCCCGTGCTCAAGCTGTTGACCGCGTCTCGTAACGTTAAGTTGAGCACGACCTTGCTCAAGGATGAGCACGACCGTGCTCAAGTCCGGACCTATATACGTTGAGCAGACCCCGGGTTGCGCCGTACACTTCCTTTTTGCTACTAAAAACCCTAGTACGGCTGCAACCTCCCTTCCTCCCTTTTTCCTTCATACTCAGTGTGGTTTTGAGTATTGGAGACGCTAGGGAAACGTGGTTTCGTCTGCACTTCGCGTATAGGTAATGTTCCGTTCCTTTTCTTTAGTTTCCTTTCGTTTTTGGTTGGGAAACTAACACCGTTTTAATCTGTTTATTTAAGGCTCGTTCGTGCGTGAGCCGCCTAAAGGAGAGGAACCGGTTGCTGTTAGGTAGTCTTAGAGTGCTACCTTCAATCCAGGTATGGGGAGAAGGGTAGTATTTACGTAGGTTTGGGTTTAGTGTAAAGTAAAGGGGTTCCCTAACCCCGATGTGTTCATATTTGGGTGTATGAATGACATGCTGAATTAGTTGTTTAATGATGGTATGCTATTGGCTGTTTCGGTATGTTATTAGTATGTTATTTGGTTTACTATTCATGTTCATAATATGTTGTTAATGTTAGTGTTGGTTGCTTTTCTATGAACATGATGTTGTTGGGTTGATGCCGTGGTTGAATGGATTGCTGTTGTGATGATGAGTTTAAACCCGAAAACACGCTGATAATTGATGTTAGGAATAATTGAGTAAAAACCCTGGTAATTTAACTAAGTTTCAGTCTCTGTTCCTGCCCAGAACAGCACTGTCGCGCGATGAGCACGACCGTGCTGAACAGGGAGCACGACCGTGCTCCCAGTTGAATTCTGGGAAGATGGCCGCGCTGTTGAGCACGGCCGTACAGGACAAAGAGCACGATCGTGCTGCTGAGCACGACCGTGCTCATTAAGAAGCACGACCGTGCTTCACTTACAGGGGAGCACGCCCCTCACGTGCTTAAGCACGACCGTGCTGGGTTACGAGCACGACCGTGCTCAACCCACTGTGACAGAACCAGATTAAAGGACTTAAGGGGTTTTTAAACCCCACTTTCCCTATGATGATAACTGATTAGACAACTTGGTAAATGTTAATAAAGATAAATAAAGATGATGAGATGGTGAGATGCAAGTCGATACCCTTTAGGGTGCCGCAAGCTGATGAGTTGTACCTTGGTGCTTTTTGGCCAAGGAGGCCTTGACCCCACGGTTTGGGTCTAAGGTGTTGTTGTTACGTACCTTGGTGGCCGAGAGTTTGCCCCAGGTACTGCGGTTGATTCCGCTTAAGTCCTCAGGTAGATTCCGCGAGGCAAGTTGGTGCGGTTGATCCCACTATTACCTTCGGTCGATTCCGTTGGAGTTATGGAGGTGGCGTTGCTGTTGTTGTTGTGTTGCATACGCATTGCATCGGAGTTGTTGTTTAGGGATGTTCGACATAGGGGAGATCGTCCTAGAGTACGACGATCCGGCCATCCACGGTTGGAGTAGATTCTCCTAGCGCCCCCGTGACGAGGCATTCGTTGGTTTGATGCGTTGGCTATCCAAGGAGTAGATTCTCCGGCGTTGAGTAGATTCTCAATATGGATATATAACTCCGAAGTCGTTCATCCCGAGTTTAGTGGATCCACATGCATTGATGGTTTAGCGGAGTAGGACTGCATTGCACTGCATAGCATAACGATGATGTTGATATTTGATGTGATGCTGCTATGCTTGCTATTTACTTTACTGCCTATTCCCATGCTAATATGTTTATACGATTCTTACTCCCTATATATGTTTGTTGTTTGTGTTTGGCCTGATTGGCACATTGCAGAGGATGACGAGCAGCCCGGAGAGGAGTGACTCTGAGGAGCCGCCACTCATCATAGGGCTAGTTTATGTTTTCGTAGTTGTTAGTTCAGTTGTAATTCCGTGGATTTTATTCCGGAACGGTTATACCAGCTCTGTATGTGACATCGGGGTTGGGTTATTTTTATTGGTTGTTATGTTTTCATTATTTAAAACTTATTTTATTTCCGCGTTGTAAACGGTTCATGTGGGACTTTTCTACCCATGGACAATTGTTTATTTTATTCAATAATCGCATGTTTTCCTTTAAATGTTTTTTTAATTTAAATGGCTTTTGACATGCGGGGTAGAAGGGTGTCACAAACATCATTATCATTAAGCCAAAAATTGGAAATTACAAAAAATATATCATTGTATATCCAAAATTGTTGTACGGTGTGGTACTTGCCTTTCCGCCATCTTTCTCTTTATCTACAATATCAGTTCTAATTGAATTTATAGTTTAAGTTGTAGTGAAAAATAAAAATATTACGTAGAGTAGATTTGTAAGACAATATTTTTTAGTGTCATGTGAAGTAGAATTGTAGAGTACTAGGGGCAACATTTTTTTAATGGGTGCAAAATTAAATTATTTAAGAGTTAATAAAATAAAATCAAAAACTTGGTGGGGGCAGATGCCCCCATAGTAATACAAGCAGGTTTGTCCCTGGGCCTAGCATGCCACAGTGAGTGCAGAGAGGCCTTTCTTTCTTCCCATTATGAGGTTTTTGAGGCTGTTTTGCAGCATTTCTTATTGTAAAAGCTACTTGGGAATCTACATTGGAAGGAGAGGCTCCCAACTGCCTTTGAGCTTTATCTTGAAGAACCAAAGAAAACGCATTAGTGATAGGTGGCATTGGCTCCATGGCCAATATCTGTCCTCGAATTTGGGAAAATGCTTCATTAAGTCCCATTAGCAAAGCAAGAACATACTCCTTTTGGAAATATTGAATGAGGGAAGCAACATCACCACATTGACAATTAATCTGAGGTCTAAACTCTTGAATTTCTTCCCAAAGTGATTTCAATTTGGTGAAGTATTGAGTAACAGTTAAAGAACCTTAAGTTAAATCACTAAATTCTTTCTTGAGATGATATTGCCTAGGTCCATTGGATTGCTGGAATCTCAATTTGAGATCGGACCAAATAGCAGAAGCTGAACAACCATGAATGATACTTGCCACAAGGTCCTTCGAAACAGAATTGAGAAGCCATGATCGAACCACACTATCATTTATTCTCCAAGAAGCTAACAAAGCATGATTAGCATCATCAGGTCGTTGAAATGAGCCATCAACATAGCAGAATTTGTTCTTGGCATCCAATGCCATCTCCATGATCTACTCCATGAGGTGTACTTGTCTCCAGTGAGTTGCTGTGAGACGAGGACAATCCCTGGATGATCAGAGGGATGAAGGAGGTTGGGAAGTGCAAACACCACTTAAAGTTGCCCATTCAAAAATAATCAATATAAAGAGCTACTTAGAAAAAAAATCCACGGAAGACATGAACTATACAGAACTACTATAATGTTTTTCAATAAAGAAACATATACCTATAGCATAACCAATAATATTAAGCCCAACAATGTTTGATTAAGGAAATAAAGTAGTTGAAAGAGTGATAGGTATCTAGTCTTTCAAAACTCCAGCCACTCGAATAGTTACTATTCCAGTTCTACCAATCAATAAGAATGTTGAAAAATGCAATGCCAAAGCAGAAAGAGTATTTGAAAAAAATATCCTGAAGTTACAATGCATATATGGATCTTCCATCTCAGGCTTCTCAAGGATATACAATGGGATAAAGAGAAATACAAAGATGCTTATATTGATAAGTAAAGTAATAATTATTAGCCAGACAAAATAAGGATATATTTGAACTTTAATGTACCCAGGACCCAAGATGGAAAGAGCGGAGCAATCATTTACAGGAAAAGCACGTAAAGAAGTAGCATACACAGAAGTTTCATTCAAATCCCTTCATTCTAATCCTCAATGGCAGAAGGAATAAAAAGAATGATAATGAAGAAAAAAAAATGAAGGAATGTTAAGTATAATATATGTTGGTGAGAAATGATGGAGAAATTTGAGAAACCTGAAATGATGGAGCAACTTCAGAAGCCCTTAAGTTCTTGAGGATGTTGTTGAGATCCTTATGAGAATGTTCCCTGAATTTTTTAAAAAAAAAAACATAAAATAAGCAAAACAATTTTTATTATTGAATTTGCATAATCATTTACCGAATTGAAGGGAGTTATGGGTTCTTCTTTCAGTGGATTCATCTTTCACTGTAGCAGCTCCTCTTCCAGGCCCTTTCTTGTTGCACCGCCAGCACCCCCCTCTAACTTCTCCGTCTTTTGGTGGTTGCCTACAGCCCTCCATCTTCCTCCTTTTATTTTCCCTCTATCGATCTATGACCCCCTCTTCCTTCTCTCCCGCTACTTCTCCCTCTCCATCTCTTTCTCCTTCTCTCTCTTATCCTTCTCCTTCTTTCTGCCTCCTTCTCTCCCCCTCCCTCTCTTTCTCCCTATAATTTGTCTCTGGTTATTCAGTTTTTGTGGGTTATAGAAGAGGTGTAACTGCTAATTGTACCATTCATTTTCAAAAGATAGTGGGTGACAGTTGCTATTTCAAATTTAAAGTAGCATAGTATTTTTTTTGTTCTCAACCAATGAGTCAAGATACAATAGTTTTAGGGGCAAATTAGGTAATATAAAAATGTTCAAACCAAAATTTCAAAGATCCTCTTTATATATTTGTATAGATAGATTATTATAAAAAGTCAAATGCCAACAAGTGCCTCTGAGCATACAATTGACAGAGTTTAGTTTTGCAATAACAAAAATTGAGCCCCAGTTGATTAGGGCTTATTGTCTGCATCATCCTTATAACATAAAAAATGTTTAATTCCTTTGTTGGTATTTAATTCCTTTGTACCAGAGTCTTTAAACTTATAAAACTTTGTAATTATGATTTACGTCTCTCATATACATATGTACTAGGGTTTTATTAACTTTCAATCACGATTCTGTTAAACGATTCATTCACTCGTGCATTTGTGAATCTTTGACCTTTCTAGAAAGAATAAAAAAGGACTTATTGTCATAAAGGATATGTGCATGAAGGATTTAATTATAAATTTTTATAAATTCAAAGATCCAATTAAAATTATTTTAAAGTTCAAGGAACTATTTGAAGTTTTCCAACATGGACAAGTATAATAATTAAACTAATAAAAAATAACAAATGAGTTCTCTTTTACGAAAGTAAAAGAAAAAAAATCGATTATTTATGAATTTTTAAGTAAAAATTAGATTGAGATGATCGCAATGTAAAATGGAGGATCCAATAGAAAGAAACAAATTGTTGGGTTTATAATTTTTTGGTAGTTTTTATTTATTTTAATTAAGTAGAACCAATAATTATATATTAGTCATTAATTATTAAAAACAATGCTACTTCATAAAAACAAATGCTAAGGGAAAAAAAAAAACTTTTATTTATCATAAAAGTTATTGGTCCCCTTATAGATCTATCACAGTATCTCACTAAGTGGTAGTCTGGAGCAGTTAGAAGGGAATGCAAGGTTTGGAATATGTTAAAATCCCAAGCACTAGGTTCTTCAATAACATCAAAGGCACGGGGTTTTTACAAATACAAAGAGTGTCCAAATCGTTTACAAAACTTTTGTGCTAGACTGCTAGTGATTTATGAAGTTACTGAGTTGAGTTCTAGCGAAAGCCAATGCGCTAAAGGAGTTATATCGCATATGCTGACAGGGGGAGCAGGGAAAATGGGATATAATAAAGAAATATTTTGAAAGCATGAGAAGCAGGGGAAATAAAAAACATGGGGTTATTTATGCTGTTTTAGCTGACATTTATGGACAATATGGGAAATTTCAGAATGCTGGGGAGTGTGTGCAAGCACTGAAGTCCGAAGGTCTGCTAGTTTCACCAAGCATTTTTTGTGTTTTAGCAAATGCTTATGCTCAGCAGGTAGGTTACTTCCTTCCTTTCTCTTGTTCCTTTTGTTCCAACCTATTTTCATGGATATAATTACTTATCTAACAAGCATGGGTTGTATTGGTTTCATATTGTTGTCCAATACTGATACCAGTACCCATACTTACACACCTAAACGGTGGAAAATGTTTATGTGGTATGCTGTATACCTGTATTCTATTATGTCTGATATGATATCACACTTATACCTATGTTAATTAATTTTAGACCATCCATACGATATGCTTTAATACTCCATTAATATATGTTAGGATTGATAACTACGTTAATATAGTAATGAAATGATCTATAAGTTTTGTAGGGGCAACTGGGCAAGTGCCTAACAAAAAACCGAACGATGAAATAACACATTATGCAAAACAACCCAGGATGCTACCTTGTGGTGTGAGTTACTTCACCACGTTTTGTTTTTAATAAACCAACTTTATATATATTTGGAGTACTTGGGGTACTCCAACCCTTATACATTGAAACCTCAAAAATACCAACTATTGTAAATAAAATACTACCCTAAAAAGAGGATAGTATTATCTTTATACCCTATAATCACCCATAGAACTCCCACCCACCTTAATGCATTATCACCACCAAAAGGACCATCCAGCATAGCAAGTAAATTATCCTTTAATCAGTATACCTGAACACTCTTAACCTCAAGATTACATCTTTTCACAACATATAAACCCATTATGCATTACCAAAAGAAAGCCACAGAACCCAGGGAAATTGAAGCACTTAAAAACCACCAATTAAACAAATAACCTTTCTCATGAAAACAACCAGGATCCCCACCTCATTTTGTATAAGTATAGCCACACTTATTGAAAACCTGCGCAGACCCACACAATAGTTGTCCCAAAACCATCATACCATAATAAATCATTGCACATTAGAAACACCAAGAGGCAACTTCCATACACCCAACCTCCTCCATGCCAAATTAAGTACCAATACACACAAGCCCACCCCCATGACATAACTTGATAGAGAACAAAGTCCATCACCATTTCCTTCTGTAAATTGAATACCACATTCATTCACCTAAAAGAATTAAAGCGCACTACTCTGAATGCACCCAAGCCAATTTTGACACAAGAAAAATCCATCCTGATAAAGACCATCCAAGCAGCTAGCATCCTGCCTCCAAGCCTTGCAACTTCCAACTTGGATAAAACTCCAAGAAAGATGAGGTAGAATCCTAGGCTCCATTAGACAGTTACTTTGGGCGCAAACAAAACCTTCAACATCCATACCAACGAATTACAAACAACACATGCAAACACATACATATGATGCAAACACACGCTTTGGAGCCTCACATTTTAGTCACTCACAGCCTCCCCTTTTTCACTCAGATTCTCTATATATTCTCAACCTTATGCACCCCTCACATCCATATATGTCTTTCTCACTAGTCCCCATATTTCCCCAGAACCTCCTTCCAACAAGCTAACCTGCAAGCAAAAGCAACCAAGAGAACAACAATTTATAAAAACAATCAGTTCCTAAGAACCTCTCCTCTCAAGGTATAACATACCAGATCCTCTCCTTTTTTCCTCTCAAATTTGTCACTCTATTTAGTAGTTCACACCCTCACAATGCTCTCTATATAGTATTTCGATGTCGGCTCAATCCATCCATCCTTCACTTTGCTTGATCCACAATGTTTAAAGTAAAAACAGAACTTGATTATCATAAGCCTGCACACCTGCATTTAGAACACCAGCAAAACACAGACCATCAAAAGTACCTGAAAACTCAAGCATCCTAAAAACACCACTATAAACTTTTCCACAACCCTAGACCCTAATGCCATTCCCCCTAAAACCCTTCAGCTTATTTTTTGTTTTATAGATGTTTCTATTTAATGCCTTTTTTACAAATAACCACCAAAAAAAAAAAAAAACCCTTCACTCACCTACATCCCACCCTTTACCCTTCCAATCGTTATTCCTTTCCTAATTCAACCAGTATTTCATACAAACCACCGGATTCACGCACCAAACTGAAAACTCCACCTTCCATTCCTTTTCCATCACCATCCACGACCACGATCTACATTTAATCAAATCCAAAATCTTTAACACGTCAAACTGTGCATTTGAAAAACTAATGCCTTTCTTTCTAACCATAGAGACCACATCACCGCATGCCAGACTATCAATCCTCTTTTTATACTCTTTCTTCCTACAAACAAAGCTTTGTGTTGATGGTATGACTCCCTAGTGTTATTTGGTAGATGAGCAACCACACCAAGCCACTCATACACCTTTAAACACACCGTTGCCACTTTCCTACAATGCAGGAACAAGTGATCCAGCGTTTCTGTTACATCACCACACATAGGACACCCCGAGTTCTGTTGATCTATATAACTTGTTTCATAAACAAATTTGGGAGTCTGTCCTTTATAGCCTTCCATGAGAATGCTAGAACTTTCTGTGGGATTCTCACTTTCCAGAATTTTTTGAAAACCAAGCTATTTGTTTCCCCCTAACCTCTTCACTCTGGTCATTTTGGGCCAACCAAACATAAGCAGATTTAGACGAATACTCCTTAGACCCTTCCACTGTCCATTCCCAGAGATGTCTTCCCCTTCCACCTCCGGAGACGCCGATAAAATTGTGGCATCTAGCTCTTCCTTTTGCTCTACTTCCCATCAAAAAAGTTCCTTCTCCAGGTAAACACCCATACCCATCTACCACCTTCCCACCTGCCCATCCTCTCGATAACCTTCTCTTTATCCTGTGAAACGCCGTACAGATTTGGGAAAAGATCTTTCATTGAGATTTGGCCAAACCATACATCTTCCCAGAATCTAATCTATTCCCCATACCAAGCTTTCTTTTCAAACCCCTTTGAAACCAATCATCCACATTATCTAATCTACCCACTCTACATAAATCTTTCCACCAGATATATCCCTTCCTTATTCCTTCCTGTATATTTAGGGATGCCTCCCCCTGCACACCCACACCATATCTTGCATTCAGGATTTCTATCCAAAGACCCTTCCCTTCCTTGAGAATTCTCCACCTCCACTTCGCTAATAGAGCAAGATTAAACTAGTCAGTGTTTTTAGTTCCCAATCTTCCTTCCTCCCTTGACCTACACACTACCTCTCATCTAACCCAAGCGATTTTCTTCCTATCACTGTTACCTCCCCACAAGAAATCCCTTTGCACCCTGATTATTATCTTAAGAACTTTCTTCGGGATTCTCATAAAGGATAAAAAGTAGATGGGTAAGCTGTTTATAACCACATTAATCAATGTTATCCTACTCCCAAAAGACAAATTTCTCCCTTTCCATGTTGCCAACTTCCTCTCCAAAGCACATAATATCGATTGCCAAGTTGATAATTTCTTTGGATCGACCTCCACCGATAGCCCTAGGTACTTAAAAGGAACTTCCCCACTTTTACAATTCAAAAAATCTTCTCCCATTTTTTAAAAAAGGTTGTCCACATTAATTCCTAACACTCTTGTTTTTTTAAAAATTTAACTTGAGACCTGATACTAATTCAAAACACCTCAGCATCGCTTTCATGGCCCACAGGTTCCCCCATGTTGTCTCTCCCACCAAAATAGTATCATCTGTATATTGTAGGATTGACACTGTCAGGCCATTATTCCCTACCTCACATCCTTTAAATTTCCCCTTTGTAACTGCATTCATCATTAGTCCACTTAATCCTTTGGCTACCATCAAATACAAAAATGGTGATAGAGGATTTCCTTGTTTTAGACCTTTATGAATCGTTATTTCCTCTGTCGGGCTTCCATTTACCAACACTGAACATCTACATGAGAAAATACATGCCCTAATCCAATTCCGCCACTTTTCAGAAAAACCAAATCTCCCCATCATATATTCCAAAAATTTCCAATTTACAAAGTCATACGCCTTTTCAAAATCCACCTTTAAAATTAGGCACTGTTTCTCTTTCTTCTTTACAAAATCCACAACTTCTTTAATCACTACTACCCCATCCAGGATGTTCCTGTTAGCTATAAAAACTGATTGATTACTTGATATTAAAGATTCCATTACCTTCTTGGGTCTATTCGCCAACATTTTTGAAATAATCTCATACAAAAAGCCCATTAGAGAAATGGTCTAAAATCACTCTGAACTTGTAGGTTGGTGATCTTCCTTGTATCAAAAAATTCATTTTCCATTTCCCACATTTCCTCCTTTAAAATATACCAGAATTCCTGAATGAATTTAAAGTTAAACCCATCCGGACCTGGGGTTTTGTTTCCATCAAAACTATCTACCATTTCCTCCAGCTCATCCAGAGAAAATCTTACATCCAGGTTAATTTTTTATATATCATTTAAACTCTGAAATTGCACTCCATCTAACTCAGGACGCTCCCATTCCTCCTCCCTATACAGCCTAGAAAAGTGGTTTTTTACCTCATTTTTTATTTGACTTACTTCCTCCACCCATATATCCTTCACCTTAAAAGCCACTATTTGGTTCCTTCTCCGCCGGATTACCAGACTTGCATGAAAGAATGCTGAATTTAAATCTCCCTCCCTAAGCCACTATATCCTAGACTTCGGCCTCAATAAATTTTCTTTTGCTTTCAATGCCGCCCAAAGTTCCACAAATTTATCTCTCCTCAACCCCACCTCCTCCTCCGACAAACCCCCATTCTCTGCTTTTACATCTAACCTACTTATGTCTGCTTCAATGTCTATTAATTTTTTATCCACATCACCAAACCCCTCCTAGTTCCATAACTTTAATTTACCTTTTGGTAGCTTTAATTTTTCTTTCAAAACATAACCTTTCCACTCAGATACCATTAAATTCCCCCACTCATTTTCTACCTTCTCTTTGAATCTCGGATGTACCATCCAACAGTTGTTAAACCTAAACGGTTTCGGTCCCCACTCTTGTGTCCAATTTTTTTATAATTATAGGACAATGATCCGATACATCTCTATTCAGGGCCCATTAGGCCACCACACCCCAACTTGTCATCCATTCTTCTGACACAAGACATTTATCTAGATGACTCAAAGCTGAGCCATCTGGCCTATACCATGTAAACTTTCTTCCTAGCAACGGTGGGTGTCTTAGTTCCATTTCATTTATAAAATTTCTGAATTCACCCACCACTTGATTCCCATTATTATTTCCCACCCCTTTTCTCTCTGTTTGATTTGATACCGCATTGAAATCCCCTACCAAGCACCAAAGTCCATCCCCGAAACTCTCCTTTACTTTTCTTAAGTCACTCCAAAGCTTCCTTTTTCCACTCAAATCACAAGGTGAATATATATTAATCACAAAGTACTTGGTACACAGTTCCCCCTTCTCAAAACAAGACCCCATAAAAGCCTCTCCGTAAAAAGAGTAAATACATGTAAGACACTGCGAATCTCTCAATTGCTCAGTATCCCGCCCGATCTTCCTAACGAAGGGGAATAACTCCAGTCAAAGTCGACGTTCCCCCTAATATTTTGACACACCACTCTACCAACTACCTCTAACTTAGTTTCTTGAATAGCTATAAACTCTAGATTTTCTACATTAATGAGAGTACGTTTTTTTTTTTAACCACCATACTCAAACCCGTAATGTTAATTGATCATATCTTCATTTAGGACCATTTTGCTCACCCTGATCTAAATTCGCACCTTTATCTCTCTCCTCCAATTCTTTAAATTTGTTCAAAATTGTTTCCACTCGCCCTTTATATGTTACCCCCAATTCTACTCCTAAATCCCACAATTTCACTTCATGAGACTTGTTATTCTGAGCCAAAAGTATATGATTACAGTTCAATATTGCTGAATCCGTAACTAACGTACCTTGTTCTTCTATAAATGGATTGATCATCCCACTGCCTGAAACTTCGAGCCATTCAACAACCTCCCTCCCTCTATTAAATATGAAACTGGTTCCTCTGCTGGTCTCCCACGTCCGGATCGTCTCCATTACCTAAGGAAATGGAGAATTCCATTTCCTCTCACGGATGGGCGACACATGGACAAAACTAAAATTGACGGCTCAGATTTTAATTCTTAAAAACATTATTTTATTAAAAAGAAAAACTTGAAAGTTGAAATTTGAACAAAAGAGCAAGACCCTTCCTCTCGCGCCAAAGCCTTCCTCATGCCTCGGAACAGTGTGCCGCCTTGCCCTTCTTGTCAGTCCCGCCCCGCTAGCACAACACCGCAGCACCCGACGCCCCACCACAGCACCCCAACGCCCCACCGCAACACTGCCTTAACACCTCGTTGTTCCGTTGAAGGTCCACCGCGGAGTCACCATTACAGGTTTGCTTTCGCCCTCTTTTCAGATTTTAATCTTGTTTATATGATGGTTCCTATGATTTTAATCCAACACTCTATTTCAGATTAATCCCATTTATCCCATTTTAAATGTTTTCAGATTAATCCCATTAATCCCGACACTCTGTTTTAGCTAGAGTTTTTGTTTGGTGTTTATGCTGCAGGATGTTCATATTACTGCAGGGGTTCAGTTTTTAGTTTCTGTGTTTCACAATGTTTTCTTAGGGTACCACTAGTACTCTTTCATTGATACATTGTTTATATGTTCATAAAAAAAAATGGTTTCTATTTTTATGAGATTAATCCCATTTTGTTTCTATGTTTTTGCTATTCAAAATGGTGAAAATTTAACACCCATTGCTACAGGAAGGTATACTAATTCTGATTTTCCCTCACAACAATGGGATGTTAAATGGGAAAAATCTTATTTCTATTTTTTGCTATTAAATGTGTTGAAATTTAACACGTAACGAAAGTTTACCCCTTTTATTTATTTTTCTATGATCATTAACATGATAATTCTATTCTTTTTCAGAAAATATGGATGAGTCATCAATTCCAATAGCTGATTGTGTAGACAAATGGGTCAACAATATCCATGAAAAAATTGTGCAACATGGCCACGAGAATGTTGTCAACTATACACCACACTTGGAAATGGAGTTTGAATCTGAGGTAGCGACTTATGATTTTTATAATGAGTATAGTGGGAAAATTGGCTTTGGCATTCGTAGAGAATATGGAAATAAAAGCAAAAAAGATGGAATTCTGACTTCAAGAAGATTCACATGCTTCAAAGAGGGTAAACAGGGTTCTGACAAACGAGACTACTTGACAAAAGAGCCTAGAGCAGAAACTAGAACAGGATGTGAAGCATGTATGATCATTTCACTTGATCGGAAGAGTGGGAAGTATAAGGTTGTTGACTTTGTAGCTCAACACAATCACCCTCTTCAACTGCCAGGGTGTGTTCATATGATTCGCTCTCATTGACACATATCTGAGTCATAAGCATCATAAATCATATTGGCCGATGAATCTGGATTAAGACCAAAAGTTTTTCATGAATATGTGTCCAAGCAAACTGGTGGAATGGAAACTATTGGTTATACAAGACAAGACCTTAAGAATTACCTTCGAACTAGAAGGGAGCAGTCACTAAAGTATGGTGAAGTCGGTGCACTGTTGATGTATTTCAAAAGGCAAAGTGAAAAACCTTCATTCTTTTATGAATTTCAAATGGATGTTGAAGAACAAATAACAAATATATTTTGGGCGGATGTACAAATGATAAATGATTATGGGTACTTTGGTGATGTCATCACTTGACACCACATACAAGACAAATAAGGACTATCGACCGTTGGGAGTATTTGTTGGAGTTAATAATCACAGGCAAACAATTGTTTTTGGGGCAACATTGTTGTATGATGAAACAATCCCTTCTTTTCAATGGTTATTTGAAACTTTTATCAAAGCAATGGGTGGAAAAAAGCCTAAAACCATTCTGAAAGATCAAGATGCAGCAATGGCTAAGGCTATTCCTTTAGTTATGCCAGAAACATTTCATGGATTATGCACTTGGCATATAAGAGAAAATGCCTTAAGGCATGTGAACCATCTTTATCAGAAGAGTCCACAATTCTGCTCAGACTTGAAGCATGCATTGATCTACGTGAAAAGGAATGTGAATTTTTGAATGCATGGAATGCTTTACATGTTGAGCATAATGTTTCTGATGATTCATGGCTACATATGATTTTTCAAGTGAAGGAAAAATGGGCATGGGCTTATGTTCGGCAAACTTTCACCGTAGGTATGAGATCTACTCAATTAAGTGAGAGTTTTAATGCTGATTTCTAAAACCATTTGAAGTCATATTTAAATTTAGTACAATTTTTCACACACTTTGAAAGGGTTGTCAATGGAAAACGGATCAATGAGTCAGAAGCCGATTTTGAGTTAACACATAAGTTGCCAAGATTGAAAATGAAGAAGGCCCCCATGCTCGTACAAGCTGGACACATTTACACTCCAAATTTTTTTGAAGAATTTCAAGAAGAATATGAGGAATATCAAGGTACTTGTATAAAAGAATTGAACCAAGGGTTTTATGTTGTTACAAATTATGACAACAGTAAGGAGCAGCTGGTAATGGGTAATCTTATGGATCAGAAGGTTGCTTGTGATTGTCGTAAATTTGAGACGCATGGTATCTTATGCAATCATGCTTTGAAAATTTTGGATGTCATGAATATTAAGCTAATTCCTCAGCACTATATACTAAAGCGATGGACAAGAGATGCAAGGTTAGGAATTAATCGAGATTGGAAAGGACAACATATTGATTTGGACATAAAAGCCCATTTCATGAAGCGATACAATGAGTTATGTCCTCGAATGGTTAAATTGACAAATAGGGCATCTGAATCTCATGAAACTCAGACATTTTTGTCCAAAGTTTATGAAGAGTCCAACAAAATAATTTACAACATGTTGGCTAAAAAGTATGTGGATGGAGAGTCAATTGGAATGTCTTATGTATCCATTTCAATTGGAAGTGGCAAAATTGACAACAATTTGGACACTATTGATGTTGGTAGGGCAAAAGGCATAAAGAAGCGAGTATGCTCAAATAAGAGTAATAAACAGCCTAAAACTTGGGTTAAGAAATTGGCTAGAAAGAGACAGGCAAACCTATCACAGAAAAAGCGAAAGGCTAAAAAAAATATGGTATTTTACTCCTTACTTTCTTCCTAACATGTTACTAGATTTTTAGTACTATTATCTCATTTATAATACATGTTACTTGTACTATCAACTATGTAGGAACAATCTTTGGCAATGAGTGATGGTACACATACTTTGAATGCAAGCCAATATGGGAGTGGAAGCCAACTTTTGAATGTAAGCCAATGTGAGAGTGGAAGCCAAGTTTTGAATGCAAGTCAACATGAGACTACAATCCAAATGACACAATCAAGCCAACTTGACACATTGAGGATGTACAACTTCTTTTAGGGGACTTACAATGTTTATTTTGATGTACATTTTTTGTGGGGCTTTGTTAATGATTTTTTGGGAGACATGTAATGTCCAGGTTCTATACTTAACAGGTTTTTTGGGACACATATGTCTATATTTTTTGGAAGACATATAATGTCTACATTTTTTGGGACTTCATAGATATGCATTGCTTAGATCATTTACTTGTACTCTATATTTTTTGTCTTTTAATTGTTGCCTTATTAGTTCAATGAGTAAATGTTACCATGACAGCATTACCGTGACACTTGAAGGAGTTATTTGCATTATCATGACAACATTATGAAATAAGCACTTGCATACTTGATAATGAAGTTGTTATTTACATTGCATATAACATTATAAAATACAAATCACTTGCTACCTGATACATGGAAGATACTTGAACTTGATACATGCCTTATAGCATGACTAATACAACCAAATTTAATGTTTTGTACAACCAAATTACATAACAGATAAAAGCCACTTGAATCTTTGCTCATTGTATAAAATGCAAAAATACCAGCCAAATACAATCAAGTAAACAGCCTTATGCTTTCTCTCGAGCCCCACTACAATGCACTAGTGTCACCAAATTGCTCAACAGACACAAGCCTTACTCTGGTCTTGAACCCAAACTTGAAGAAACAGATCCCACTTCGTCATTCCTACGAGCCTTAGCTGCTTGGGCATTACTCAACCAATCTTTGGCTGCAGTAAAATGTTTTCTATCATTCTCAAATAACAAGCTGCAAACAAGAAATATGCATTTAATAAGCAGTGGCAACAAACAGAACAACTGCAAGAGTAAACATTCAGGTAAAGATAATGGAATTAAGTAAACAAGTAAACAATGTAGATGAAAGAATTAATTAAGTAAAATATGCAAACATATCATCTGCAGAAAATCATTTGGGATTCAGGTACAGAAATCAATTGCCAGAGAATAGATTTATTAATTGCAGAAAATCATTTGCAAAAAACCTTTCACGGATTCGGGTTTCGGTGAAGCAGCGGGGGACCGGCGAAGGACGCAGGGGCGGCGAAGGGACCTCCAGTTGAACAAATCGCGGGTCTTCGACTAAAATGACGAGGCTTGAAGGCGGCGGTTCTGGGGTAGGGCGTCAAGCGGTGGTTCTGACGCGGTGGCGAGCGACGCCGTTTCAAGTTTTCCGGGGCGGAGGAGGTTAAAGTCACGATAGGGGAAGGTTCTTCCTGGAAGATAAACTTTCAATTTTTTTTTTAATAATAAAATAATTTTTTAAAATTTAAAATCTGAGCCGTCCATTTTAGTATTGTCCACGTCTCTGAAACTTGGACCTCCCTCTACTAAATACGAAACTGGTTCCTCTAGTCACCGACCTTCTTCTATACATTATTCCTCGCAGAGAGAGACAGTTGAAAGAGGATAACTTCCTCCGCACTCCGCAGGCTCTTGTTGTACCTCCTTTCCTTTGACAGTTGCTTCCCCCAAGTCACCCATGTACCTCTCTCGACCCCCGCACCCCTTAAGTGTGGCCACTTAGCCTATGCTCACTACCTGTTTGATCAAATGCCCCGCAGAAACATTGTTTCTTGGACTGCTCTCAGTTCTGGGTATGCCCAATTAGAGAGTGTTTCTCGCTCTTCTCTGGCTTCTTGGCTCGCTGTATGACATCAAATGTCGCATGCAGGTACATCCATCTTCTACATTTCCTTTTGTACCCAAACAACTCTTTTTGTCTCAACTCCAGAAGAAGTTCATACCAAAATCATGGAAACAGCCCACCAAACAATTTGACAAATCTGTCTTTTCTACTGATGCGTCATCTATGGTTGCTGTTCTTATTGATTCTCTCAAGCATTTTGTGACCCAAGGCCATTTATCAAATGCATTCAAAACCTTCTTTCAGTTGCAGCACCATGCAGCATCATCATCATCATCTTCTTCTTCTTTCCATATTCTCTTACACCCCATTAGCTCTCTTCTCTTGGCTTGCATCAAACTTAAAATATTGCCACAGGGTAAACAGCTTCACTCCCAGATCATTTCACTAGGTTTTGATCAACATCCTGTCTTGGTTGCCAGGCTTATTAGTTATTACACAAACCTCGATCTCCTTGCTGATGCTCACATTGTCGTCGAAAACTCTAATACCATGGATCCTTTGCATTGGAATATGCTTATCTCGTCATATGTTAGAAATGGCCTCTTTGCAGAGGCTCTTACTGCCTATAAGAAAATGTTGAATAAGCAGATTAAACCGGATGATTTCACCTATCCCTCTGTTCTCAAGGCTTGTGGCGAGTTATTAGATTGCGCTGCTGGCATGGAGGTTCACAAGTCTATTGAAGCTAGCAGGATGGAGTGGAACTTGTTTGTGCACAATGCACTGATCTCCATGTACGGTAGGGTTGGGGAACTGGAGGTTGCTCGTCGTTTGTTTGATAATATGCCGGCTAGAGATGCTGTTTCTTGGAACACTATCATCAGTGGTTATGCTTCTAGGGATATGTGGGAGGAAGCATTTCGGCTATTTGAAAGAATGCAGGAGGAGGACATTGAAATGAATATAATTATATGGAACACCATTGCTGGAGGGTGCTTACATTCAGCCAATTTTATGGGGGCACTTCAGCTGCTTTCTCGGATGAGAGCATCGATTCATTTAGACAATGTTGCAATGGTTATTGGATTAAATGCAAGTTCCCACATTGGAGCCCTTAAATTGGGAAAGGAGATTCATGGTCATGCAGTACGAACTTGCTTAGATGTGTTCGATAACATCAAAAATGCATTGATTACAATGTATTCCAGGTGTAAAGACCTTAGGCATGCATATATGGTCTTTCATAGAATGGAAGAGAAGGGTTTGATTACTTGGAATGCCATGCTTTCTGGATATGCTCACATGGATCAATCTGAGGAAGTCTCCTTCCTTTTTAGAGAAATGTTACACAAGGGTGTTGAACCTAATTTTGTGACCATTGCAAGTGTTCTTCCCCTTTGTGCTCGCATAGCAAATCTACAGCATGGTAAAGAGTTTCATTGCTACATTATGAAGCGTGAAGAGTTCAAGCACTATTTATTACTGTGGAATGCCCTCATAGACATGTATGCAAGGTCTGGCAAAGTCTTAGAAGCCAGAAGAGTGTTTGATTCGTTGAGTACTAGAGATGAAGTCACATATACTTCCATGATTTTGGGATATGGTATGAAGGGAGATGGAGGAATTGCTATAAAACTATTTGAAGAGATGTGCAAGTTCAGTATCAAACCAGATCATGTAACAATGGTTGCAGTTCTGACGGCGTGTAGTCATTCTTGTTTTGTAGTCCAGGGTCAATTGCTCTTTAAAAAGATGTTAGATGTTTATGGGATAATTCCCCGCATTGAGCACTATGCTTGCATGACCGATCTCTTTGGCAGAGCTGGTCTTCTAAACAAAGCAAAGGAGGTTATCACAGGGATGCCATACAAGCCAACTTCGGCAATGTGGGCGACGCTTATAGGAGCTTGTCGAATCCATGGAAATACAGTGATGGGGGAATGGGCTGCAGGAAAATTGCTGGAAATGAAGCCTGATCATTCAGGTTATTATGTGTTGATTGCCAACATGTATGCCGCTGCTGGTTGTTGGAGCAAACTAGCACAAGTGAGGACTTACATGAGGGATTTAGGTGTGAGAAAGACTCCTGGTTGTGCTTGGGTTGATGTTGGCAATGAGTTTTCTTCCTTCTTGGTTGGAGACACTTCCAACTCTCATGCTCATGAGATTTACCCCTTGATGGATGGATTGAATGAGCTAATGAAAGATGCTAGTTATATACGTAGTGAGGAGTTGGTTTCATCCGAGGAAGATTTTGAGGAGTTGACTATCGTAGGGAATGTTTACTGACTGGAAGTTAACATATTATTAATTATAGATTATATAGATGCCTATTCTTTTACTTTTAACCTTGTGCAGTTTGTTATTACGATCCCTTATGTACAGCTTGAAAAGCAGATAATTGCTTGATTTGTTGCTAGATCAAGCAGAATGATTGAACTATGCACCGTAAAACTATCGTGCGAGTTTATTTTCAAATGGCCATTTTACTTTGTCAAATTGGATCTCTGCTCATTACTCTGGTCCTGAAGTGCTAGCCATTTCATTTACCAGCTATCATTTCATTCATTTGCATTGTTAGAGATAAAATGATAAGTCGACATTTTATGATTTTAAGGAGAACAGGTATGTGCCTATAAACTTCTCTATAAATAATTATCTTCAAACAAAAAGACAGTAATAAAATGTTTGATTGTGAAGTGTGGAGCATAAAATGTTTATTCTGCACAGTTCCATTTCCACTGTGCAGCTTTTGAACTCAGATTCACCTTTTGCTGCTTTACCTCTGTCTAACTCATCACTCAAAGTCAGCAGAACTCCTCTTCCTTATTCAGTTATTGCATCTGGAGTTCTTCAAAAAGTTAACTAATTCTACCAGCACAGATCTTCAGTTTGTTATTGATGATTTGTCCACTGAGGACTCCTCATTGGTTGGGGTGATATGGCATTTAGGTGCATTAGTAATTCTAATATATGCCGTATATTATTTCTTTTATTATTCTTTCAAGTGTATTATTAACATATGGAAATGGCTGCAGAATGGAAGGGAAAGCCTTTTCCCTTTAGCAAATGCTGCAGTTTTTATTGTTTGGAGGTGATCAATGGCAAGAGACAGATAACGTAAGTGATGCTGTTGTGTTTGATGTTCATTAACAGGCTGAAGTTTAATGTTTTCATTTCTCAAATCCTATACTGAATCTGACTGGTTATATATAATGACTTTGGTTGCTGTATTATATACGTTTAAGACAGCTAGTTTGACAAACTTAGTGAAAGGGCATGTTTATTGTACTAACTGTTGCTGGATAAACTCTTAATATCTCAGCAGTAGTACAAATAGCTTGCAACATTTTCTATTGGATTCTTGTTTGGATGATGGTTATATGATTATGTTTCTTCTTTACAGTAGCAGCTTATAGATATATCTTAAATTTTCTGAAAACAGATATGGGCGAGACTCTGTCGAATCTGCAATCAAGCCTGGGGATGCTACTTTGGTATGTGGATTTTTCTTCATTTCATACAAAGATCCTACCACAGGGATAAAGAGAAGGAATTATATTTTTTAAAAAAAAAAGGAACAAAACTGGTGCTGTTACAGAAGATTGAAGAACTATGTGCCTTTTTTTTTCTTACTAGAACCAAATCGAATTTATTGTTGCCACATACATGGGACAGAGATAAGAGACGAAGTAAAAGCTAAACTCTAAACTAGTCAGTAAACTTTCAAAAGAAATTAAATAATAGCCTTGTATAGGCACTATTATCTTCAAATCTAATAGGAGCCAGAAATAATTGCTGCAAAAGCAAACCAAATATTTGTCTCAAGAGCCTTGTTCTTCTTAATTGTGAACCAAAGTTATGAGTCTTATGAAAATCACTAAATTAACATCTCTAACATTCATGCCATAATGTGCCTGTGCATTGTTGACATTTAAATTTCCCATTTATATATCAGTTCCAGATGGGCCTTAAAATTCACAAAAAAAAAAAAAAAACTTGTACATTTGTTCTCTTTTTCTTTCAGCCTGTTTCCTTCCTTTGATAATTTAATATTAACATTATAATAATGTTGTTGGATTAATGTTGAGAATATATAGTTTGTTGGTTTCTATTTTCTACACAAGGGTCAAATTCAAAACTTCAAATAGTAAACTCTTTTGGGTAGCTTTCACATAGGTCATTATTTAAAATTCAGTGTAGTAACTGCTGGGATAAAGCTAGAAGATACAGATTCTGAAGATAAACATACATGTTGTCCATGCCTATGCATGGGTGTGGTTGATGGTATTTCTCCATTGACTTAGTTTGATCCTCCTGGAAAACAATAAATATGCAGGCAGCTATCAGGAGTGTGACATGGCTTCTGCAGCAATTCCCTCAGTTGGCAGACCGCTTATAGTGAAAGTCTATGTCCCTTCTTTAATTTGATTGTAGTTGGATTATATGTAACATATAAGCTTCCCCTACGCAGAAAAGGGGAAAATGTTGTATATATAATAACAAAACTTATGACTGTTATGGAGACTTACATGTGCATGCAGCAATATATCTGGTTTTGATAACGTGTATGTTGCTTATCTTTCAGTCAAATCATTTAGTTCAGCTATTTTATTGACAAGTTAACATGCCAGTAAGATTTTCATAAATAATTGAATAACTTTTTTTACTTTCATAAAAGAGAATTTATTTGTTTTTTTTTATAAGTTTAATTATTCTATTCTCCCTAATTTTTTTTTTCAAAATTCAGATAGGTATATGAACTTTAAAAAGTTTTTAATTATATCTATGCAGGGTCGGTCCAACGTATTTTTAGGCCTAAAGCGAAATTTGAGATGAGCTCTTTTTAAAATCAATAATAATATTTTATTCAAAAATTATATTTTTATTTAAAATTTATCTTTATTATAATTTTTTATATTTTTAAAGTGTAATTATTATGATTGGTGTAAATTTTTATTGTATGTACATGCAATTACATTTATGATTTCCTATAATTTATGGTTTAAGGTTTTAAATTATTTTTCTTGTTAAGCTTAAATAACCTTAAAAAAATTGGAAGCTTTAATAACCTAAAAAAATTTGGAGGCCTAAAGCCCTAGCCTTGGTGGCTTTGGGCTAGGGTCGGCCCTGTATCCTTGAACTTATAAATATTTGTAATTGATCCCCTTATACACATATCCTTTGAGATTATGACAGGGTTTTTAAAGCGGATCTTACTAACCAGGATACTAGTTAAAGAATAAAAAAAAACAAGAGTTTACGGAAAAGCAAATATACAACTTTTGAAAATAATAAATACATCGATTCTCCATAAAATCTTGCTAATTTTTGTTACTTAACCAGTGTCCTTAGCATTCACCGTTCAAAAAATATAAGAACCTATTTACATTTTTTCTAAAATTGTAAGAGATCCAAAAATGCTCGTAGGAATGGATCACTTAATATAAACTTAATAGAATCCCAATGAAGATGTATATAAGGAATTCAATTACAAGTTTTTATAAATTTAGAGACCTTAATATAAACTTTTGAAGTTTAAAAATTTATTTGATTTTTTTTTTCAAAAGTTAAAGGATCAATAAAATAATTAAATTTTTTTAGGCTAAATTACTCTTTTGATCCCTTATCTTTATTTTAGGTTTCATTTTGGTCCCTTATTTATTTTTTGTTCCTTTTTGGTCCTTTATCTTACAAACGTTAGCCTATTTTGGTCCATTTCGTTAACAGCATTAGGTTTCCGTCGCCACTCATCGGAAACCGCTGCCGCTAGCCGGAATCTGACGGGAGAGAGGGAAAAAAAATAGTTTCATTTTCTCAATCTTCCTCCCCTTCCTTCTTCTTCCTTTCCCATCATCTCCTACTTCCTGACCTCACCTCCGTCGTCACCGCCACTCGCTGAGACGCCCCAACGTCCCATTAAAGAAAAACCCCAAAATTATTAAAAATCTAATCGTGTTATTAGCGTTAAACGGTCATATTAAAATAGCGAAAAAATTAAAACCTAAATATAAACCACATATATAAACATACATGCATCACTATATACATACATACATACATACATACATACATACATACATACATACATACATACATACATACATACTGGTACAGTACTGCGAAGGGAATCCCATTCGTAGGATCCCAATATATACAAACTGGTAAGATAATAAAAATACATCAAAATACTAAAGAAAAGATGCCTCACTAACTCTCAACACCAAGTCCCCTCTCAAAATACATGAAAAACCTCACCACACACCTATACAGATAGCACTGGCCTGAGCCATCACAAACTACTACCCTCGCTACCACCCGGAAGTCTCGACGGTCCTGCTACTCCTCCGCTACCCCTGGAGGAGCTCCTGTGTGATGGTCTCTGGAATATCCGCCTATAAAGCCTGCTGTCTCTGGGATCTAGTCGAGAAGATACTCGGGAAGACTCGGAAACTGTAACTCTGACCTCGGGGGGTGCTGGTACCTCGGGAACAGGTACCGGGTCCTGAGCTGGAGCAACTGGGTCCTCCTCGTGTGCAGGTGCAAGCACTGGCTCTGGTGCGGGTGCGGGTGCAGGTGCAGGTGCAGGTGTGAATCCTGGCACAAGTGCCTCGAAGGGCACCATAAAGGGAACTGGTACCATGCCAGGCATAGGCGACATCGGTGGTATCTGCCCATTCGGTTGTCCAATAGGGAAGGAAAGTGTCATGCCTGCTCTGAAAGTGCCCACTAAACCTAGTGGGGCTCCCTGCCCTGATCCGTACGTCACCGATACTGGACCCGTATATACAGAAAAATTAGCGATCGGGTCCACGAGCCACCCGTTAGGATCCACAAACTCAAACTCAAATTTCCCCGTGAGGGGAAATCCCTCATCCTGGGTCATCCAGGGATGAACCCAATGCGCCATCAGTCCGGTTGGGGTCTAAGGTACAGACATAAATAAACAAACACACAGCAAAAGGAAAAGGGATAAGAAACAATATAACACCAAACGTGGAAAGGGTTTAGCAATATTTAATTCCATAACAGCATAATAGCATCCATCTCCAAATATATATATATATATATATATATATATATATATATTGCACAACCATCCTCAATTCACGTCTAAGATTTTTCCTCTACCCTCCATCATGATGCAATGCAAATGTTGTATGAATCATCTCATCAGGTTCGGCCACATATCCGGATATCCATAACGACACGTCACCAGAGGCCCCGGCTCACACCCTCGTCCACGGAGGGAGCATGCCCATGCAAAGCCATAGCACTATAGTTGCACAATCCGGTGCACACCTCTGAACCACGGCCAGGGTGCTCATGCAAAGCATGAACTATAACTGCAACAATGATGAAATCATGTTTGGGACGGTCCCACCTATAGCCTAAACCCCAGGAGTTCTCCCTCCGAGGAATAGACCCCAACGACCATGTTTCAGGTCAACCATATCACAGACCATGTTTCAGGTCACCCCCTAGTGCCCTAACCGTTCATCCCTATCTCATAATCTCAACAATAATCTCATATCATCAATCTCAGCATCATATCACAATAGTCATCTCGGTTAGGCACTACTAACACATATATCGTATGAACTCCCCCACATACATCATCATGACTCATCATGTCCTATCACTTACTCAATCTCATCATTACAATCATGCCATCATTACATCATTTCCAATAAAATAAAATAATAATATAATCATATTTCACAATTCAATCAACACATCATTTATCCAACGTCATATCACGAGCAGTCACACAGTCAAAGCAGGCAATCTTTAAATAATAAAATAATATATTTTAAACGTAACAACGATAAACGCACAATCTCAATATCATCATTGGTACCATTAGGTAGTCCCCAATGTGATATGGACATTGTCCGTTACTCGCTCTCGAGTAGGGTTTAGGTCGCCCTACGTCATTATCGAATTAAATGCAACTGCGCCGTTTCCGACGTTAAATGGTTTCTTTCCCCCACCTGGAAAGTCGTACGATCACCGAAACGTCACGAAACGAGCGTTCCCTCTACGCTCTCAATTATGTCCCGTCAAGAACTAAGGTCTCCGAGCCTCCAAAAATTCACCTAGACACCACATTATGAAGAGCACGTTATAAGGAGTTCAAAATCGAAGACAGAATTGAATTCCGATAATTGAAACTAATGATAAGTTGAGTACCGTCACGGACAACATTTCGACAAACAAAGGAGTAGGATTTACCTTCTCTATAGAGGAAAAGAAGAAGATAAAGATGAAGAGGTCGTCGTCACGATCACAACCACGTGCTCAGATTCGTAACGGGACGATCGAATCGCTCTAATCCTCGTCTTGAAGCTTCCCCTCTCTAGGTTTTTTCTCTCCCTCTCTCTCTAAATCCTCTCTTTTCTGTCTCTGCTCTCAATCCCCTGTTCTCTGCCTCGTTCTCTTTTGATGACTTAAGTCATCTTTTATTTTTGCTGAAACACGCGCCAGCGCTCGAGCGTTGGGAACCTGGGGCTTGAGCGTTCCAACGCTTGAGCGTTGACTTCTCCACGCCCGAGCGTTGGTGGCAGGTAGGACCACCGCGCATGTAACCAATCCTAGAGCGCCACGTAAGCCCTGATTGACACATGGCAGGTCAACGCCAGAGCTGGTCTGATTGACTGGGGTGCTTGAGCATTGGTACTCCCACGCTTGAGCGTTCTGTGGATGCTTGAGCGCTGGGTTTGCCACGTTCGAGCGTTGACCATTGACCAGAAGACGTTTTGTCGCGTTTTGGGTCCGTTCGACGTCCGATTGAGCTCAAATTTGAGATGTAGGCTCATCAATACCTAATAAACAACCTCAAACCATAAAAAAATGCCTAATCTCATCCCTAACTCCAAATATTTATTTCACACTCAGACGTCTCAAATACGAAAACCGGAAAAACCCCTAATTTGTCTCCACATTCAAACTCACTCCGAAAGGTTGCGTACTTGTCATGCAAAGGTTTCTAAACCTCAAACAACACCTCAACTATATAATCCAAGTCCTAAACCTAATCCTCATACGTAAACCACACATGAAATAACGAATGTTACACTTGCCGCCGCTGCTACTCCTCCACCAAGGACCGCAGCGTGCCACCTAACCAGAGCCGCACGCCATTCACCGCTGCATCATCCTTCTCCTCCACGCCGTCCTTCTCCATCGCGACGAATCAGAGTCGCGCCCAACCCGCACCACGAGCGCAATCCAGCCGCACCGAACCACCCGTCGCACGACTCGTCGCCTCCTTGCTTGCTGCCGCCATTTGGGAAAGGAAGAAGATGAATTCCTCATCTAAATTCAAATCTGATAGTCCAAACAGATGCTTTAGATCTTAGTTATGGAGGCATATTTCCCCAAGTTCTGGCAAACTCTCAAACAGAACAAATTGTTCCTTTTCATTCAGGAGTCTGGATTGAATCTCAATTAAATATAGTACTATTAAAAAATATATTTTAGCTATAGTACTATGTATTATGAAGTTTCAAGATGATTTGGTAAATAAAAGTTTTCTGCTTAGAATTGATTGCAAAGCTGCAAAAGATGTTTTGCAAAAAGATGTTCAAAACTTGGTTTCAAAACACATTTTTGCTAGGTAGCAAAGTTTACTCAGTTGTTTTGATTTTGATATCGAATATTTAAAAGGAGAAAATAATTTTGTACCTGATTTTTTGACTCGTGAATTTTTACAAGGTACAAAACGAGTAATACTTCTCGAGGCCAGGGAGGCACTTATGGTACTAGGTCATCAGCATCAGCATCACCCTCTTCCTCTACATCTAAACAATTAACCCCTGAGTCGTTTTCCCCATCAGCTACCTCAAAATTAACTCAATCACCAATTCATTCATCCCCACAAATAACCAGGACCTAGATTTCCAATAAATTTTCACTACTGAGCCCCAATGCTAACCCATTTGATATTTGCCCTTCAACACCACCTGAAAGAGAACCACTTCAGTCAAAAGTAAAAAGCCATTGTCGAAAAATCATTCTCATGGAACCTGAATTTACCCAGTTTGGAAATTCACCTTGGGAGATAGTATCCTCTATGTTCCCCAAAAACTGCGGATTGATAACTTCCAATGTTAGAAAGAATTTAAGGTTTTACCAATACATTTTGATTGACTATGGATCTGCAGAAATTACCCAAGAATCCAATCAAAATGAACCAGACATTGTTGCTTATTCTAAATTTAAAATAAAAAAAGGTGCTAACAGTAAAGGACTGGAACCTTAGTCCTTTGACCCCTAGAAAATTCTCAAGGACTTTTGATCCTCCAATTTACACATATTTTGATTACATAGAGGCTTAGAGATATGTTCTTTTTGAGCCCAATCCTCGTCATTCATGGTACTTTAACTTCACATTAACTCAAGGCCGTTATCCCACATGGTTTATGGAGTTGTTTTGGGAATTTGTTTTGGCAGTTGATATACTTCCCAATTCACTGTATGTAATTTATGAGGAATTTAAGAAGTTAACACCTTCAATTCCAGCTCACTGCAAGTTACTTCAATTCTGTTCTCAGTTTGGTATCAGAGCCTAATGCTCTGGTATCTATAGTAACCTTTATGTTGCCTTGTCAGTGCGTCGTTGGTCGTCGTGAAGGTGTTCTTGGTAGTAAAGCCCGAAGGAGAGGGTAGTAAATCAGTTGGTAAGCCAAGGTGGTCCCGCCGTGTCGGTAAGGAATAGTAAATTACTGTAGATACTAGTAATCTAGGTTTTGTAGCTATGTCTAAGCTGCTAAGGATGGCTTATAGAAAAGGTAAAGAAATGTTAGAAGAAAATGAAGGAAGTACAAATAAAGAAGAATTTGATAAGCGAACAAAAGTGGAAAAATTCGAACAAAAGTTAAATAATCATTACTAAAAAAATTGAAATCAGCGACGACCATATTTCGTCCCTAAAGAGGAAAAATTCGTCACTAAATAAATTAATGACGAAATTAGCGATGAGAAAAAATCCATCGAAAAAAGTGGCGTCGCTAAATTTAATGACGAAATTTGTATGTCGTCGCTGTCAACGACAAAAAAAAGTCAACGCTAACAATAAAAAATTCGTCGCTAAAAATGTTTAAAAGACATAACTTTAAATTTTGTAATACTGTCGCTGTTTATGACGAATTAGGATTCGTCACTGTTTATGACGGATGGGCAGCCATCGCTGTTTAAGACGGATTGGGATTCGTCGCTGTTTACGACGAATTGGGATTCGTTGCTATTTACTACAAAAATACATTCGTCGTTGATTGCGACGAGAGTTTGTCGTCACTACCTGAGTTAAATGTTTCAAAGATTTATAAAACAAATCTTATTGATAAGTTTTCATCTGATTACATCATTAAAACTTCAGAATACACTATTAATATTGATAAAACCCAAGATAGCATAGACTTGCTGAATTCGTCTAGGGATTGACACACCTATTTGTGTTTGCTTAAGAGATACGAGACCTTTTAGGTTTGAAGATCAGATTCTATCAATAATAGAAACTAATCTTCATGCTGGACCCATATATTTTAATAACTGTCCAAACTATACAATTTCTTTGGAAAGTTTGGGAAACAATAAATATAATCTTAAATTAGATATTAAAATATGCGATGGAACTTGGAATCCCAACTCTTTCCCATTAGCTATAATATATAGGATATATTATAAAGCTATGAGATCAAATATTTCTCCAAAGGCTTTGTATGCCTCACCCAAAGGAGAAACCCTTCTGCTTCAAGTTAATTTTGAAAAAACTACTGCAACAACCCCACAAAGGTTAAAGCATGAAGAAATCTCAAGAAATCTAATTTGGGATTTAAAGGAGATTTTACCCCCAGAAAAGCCGGAACCCTCTGCTTTAGAAAATGTTTTAGAATATAAATCTGGTAATATTTCAATTAACTTTACACCTCTGTCAAGATGTGAATCTTCCAGAGAAAGGCCTATTTCAGCTTGATCCTCTGATGGATTGAAAATCATGGAAAGGCCTAGAAGCTCTGTAGAATCCATGGTTCCACCAATGCACTCATTAAAACTAGTAGGTGTCCAGGAACATCCAATAATTCCTAAACCCAAATATCAAGTTAACACCCCCTGTACTCAACATAATGATAATAGTTCACCCACTCAATCAGAAGCCGCTCAAGCTTTTGAGTCACCACAATTGCATATGATAAGTACATTTAAAATGGATAGAGAACTCCTTAAAAAAGAGTTCCTTAGTAATGAAAATAAAGAAAAACAAGAATGGTTTTTTGCTAACATCACTCAAGATCAAATGAAACAATTTAGAGAAAAATACTACAAGTATTTAGAAAAGAAAGATAAAATTATTTCTTACTTCAAATGGTTTGAAAAACATTGTTTTAAGAAATTAGAATTGAAAACTCTTAATTCAGCGAAAAGGATTTGGAAAACCACTAAAGGAAAAGAAGTTGTTTCGATTATCCCTCCTTTAGAGGAAATAAGATTTCCTAACATCGATAAAGCTGAAGTAATGCTTCACCTTTTAAGATGCCAAATGAAAAGAGTTTAGAAACTCAACCCAATAAAATTGATATTAAAAATATCCATCATCAATTAAATTATACAAATCAACTACTTCATCAAGTAGCAATTACTTTAGACACTTCTGAAGAAAAGCCCTTGTGTTCTTCATCTAGTTTAAACAAATTAGAAAGACCAATAATAACCCCTTATAAGTTTTCTGATTCTGAAATTAAAGGAATCAAACTTAAAATGGAATCTGATGAGGTTTTAGATGAAATAAATAAGAAACTTTCTTCTTTGAAACTTTCGACATCATCTTCTCCCTCAGAAATAATGAATGTTATAATTTTAGAAGAAATAAATAATATTGAAAATCAATTCAAAGGTCCCACAGAACATATAAATAAAATTAGAGGAAACCCTGGAGCAAGTACCTCTAAATCTCGAAATTATCCTACAATGAAAAATTGGTATCCTCAGCTATCGCTTGTGGATATTCAATATGAAGAAAAAGAATTAGAAATAACTGCTAGTTATTCTGTAACACCCTAACTTGGGTCATTACATGGTTACCCCGTTGCGGAAAATAAATTAAAATTTCTGTTTGCTGGTTGCTTTCGAAAAATAAATTAAAATTTCTTATAAGGCAGAAAACTCGGGTGTAAAAATTTTTTCTTCCGCGAATAATTCTAGAACAACATAATACATACCCTAAATAGTAAAGCCATATTCTTAAAGAAGTCACCACAACATACCGTTTTTATTTTAAAAAGGGCTCGATTTCCAAAAAGAGAAACTTAAAATCAAGAATATATTACAACATCACAGTTACCTACCTTTTCAACATAAAACCCAAAACAAGACTCCTAAGCTGGTCGCTTTACAAGATATTATTGGAAAGACCCCCGTGGTCTTTTCCCACAAACAGATACTTCTTCAAGTATCTAGAATCTAAGTCCGCAAGTGACTTAAAGAACTCCTCCGCTTCATCTGTACCAGTATCCCAGGATACAACGGCAATTACCAGTAGAACCTGATATATTTGTAAGGCTGAGACGCCAATATATGGATTTAACACAATAACCGCATGCGCGACTCAAAGGAAAGCATATAACATATATATTTTCATACAACATCAGTTCTTAAATAAACAAGTAGTCATCATTGGGTTTCATACCCGAAACATCATCGTTTGAAAAACTATGCATGTACACTTCAATAATCGTCATCTAACTTTTACCTAATCTCCGGAGATCCCCTACGTCATTTAAATGAGTTGATCAGGCTCGATTGCCAAAAGAGGCACGTCGATTTTACCATAGCCCACTGTCCGGCACAGTGAGAACGTCGATTTATGGTTTTTTTCATTGTACGTCGATTGCCCAAAGGCACAATGAATACGTTGATTACATGAATGTCATAAAGATACCATGATTAACAAATACGTCGATTACATGGATATCATCAAGATACCATGATTAACCTCGCAGGCACGTCTGCCGATAATGCATGTAAATCATTTTGTTTTCTTCGTTTTTCTTCTTGTTCAATCCTTCCTTTGTCAAAGCTCAAAAGCTTACGACCATCGTAGTTTTCAATGTCTTAAAATCTTCATCATTAACACAGGACACAAAGTCCGAGTGCTCAATCACGAAACCCTAGACCGATGCCCCAATCTTAGGTTCGTGGTAATAGAAAACAGCATTAGTCTTTTAACATCGTTTATTACTCCACAAAGTAGACACAATGTCCATAGGACATCAAGTCCGTTGTAAGAACACTAGTACCCCGACTTCTCGGTTACTAAGTTCCATTTCATCGTTTCCATCCTTTTCGTTCTGTGAAAAACAAATCCAAAATAAAATCTCCGCAACTTATCCAAGTTACCGGAAATACGTCATCGAGTAAAACTCGTTTACATAAAATCCTTTCTACTTGAAATTCGTTTGTAAAACTTCAAATCATAATAAAATCCATTTTCCTTTGGAAACTCGTTTTTCTCGAAATAACGTCAAATCGTCAATAAACTCTTTTTCCTCTGAAAACTTTTTCTAAAACTTCAATTCTAAAAAAAACAAAATAACTCATTTGAGATTAAATCTCTTTTCAACATAAGTACTGCTGTTTTTAAACTCCTTGCCGTTGATATTTTTCCAAATTGCCGTCGTTAAACATTTTTAAAGTCATTTAAACCAAATCTTAGCTTTTTTCCACTTAAATAATTTTCTAAAATCATAATTAAGTTATTTTCGAAGATTAATTTCATAACATAACTTTTTCTAATATTACGGAATTATCCGTGTAAAAATTAACAGTACAAAAATAATTTCACGGTTACGCCCTCACCGTGACTCATAAATTGCTTTTACACTAATAAACCATTAAAATAATAATATTTTCCAAATAATCCTTATTTTCTCAAATAATTATTTAAATCATAATATCTTCAAATATTTCTTAATTACTGTTGAATTTCCTTTTAAAGTCTTCTTAAAGCTTTTACCTCGTTTAATTAATTGAGCACTGACCACTTTCAGGCTTCTCAAACAACAATCAACCATAATATCACAAAAATATTTCCAGGCAGATCATGCATCACAACACATTATAATATAGTTGCAGATAAACAATTTAATGCAAATCAACCATCACATGTAACTTAAACAACTTGAACCAAATTAAACAAGCAGCACAACCACAGATAAATAATACAAACCACACACTAATCATATACAGTTATTGGGAAAAATCCCTCAGGTAAGCTCACCTTACCTCTTGAAGTCACAAAGAACTCTGTCACGTATCGTCGGTTTTGGTTTCGGCACGCGTCAAGGAATTTCGGCTCGCTTCAAAAGCTTAAACAAACCAAAACTATTGTCAAAACACAACCAAACAACACAAAATCCAACAACAAGTCCTCTCCTATACTATATGTTAGATTCGGCCAACACTACACAAAAAGGCTAGACAAATTCCAAATATTGCTTAAGTCATAGATTAATGATCCTAATGAACTTAAGACTTTGGATCTAGGATAATCAACTAAGTTTTGAATCAAAATCCTCCTAACCCTCACAAAGCTAGATTCGGCCATCAAGAGTATATAGGGTTAGGGTTTTCATTTTAACAAACCAACTAGGATTCAACATATGTACGTACATGTATGATAGAAGACATGATCATATATCAAAATAAAGAACAAAACTTCATTCATTCTTTCCTCTATAGGTTCGGCCATGATCCATTAAATGGGAAGGAAATTTTTTATTACAACATGCTCTTGGATATTGAATATAGAGAGGATAATATGATCATAGAAATTGGTTTCACATTTTTAGGATTTTTCTATGATTTAGTATAATTTTTCAAAGTTCTAGATCTAGATATTGGAAAATGAAGAACATGGATGAACAAGGCATTGAATCATGAAATTTATTGAAGAACATGAAGATGATTAAGCAAGGAGATCAAGGTTTACCTCTTGTAGATCCAAAACAAGTGAAGAATCAAAGACTTGCTTCACAAAATGATGCTAGAAAGCTTATGAACTTATAAGTGTTTTATGAACAAAAGGCAATAGGAATGAAATGAAGTGTGATGGAGGGTATTTATAGGAGTGTGGGCTGCGAAAATAGGGACCAAAGAGCAAGGAATTCTAGTTTCATAAGGACCAAAGTGCAAATACTTTGAAGGACCAAATTGCGAAATAGAAAAAGTCTAAGGACCTAAATGCAATTTCCTTAGAGCTATTTCTTTATACACCAGAGAAAGATAATGAGAATGAGTAGTAAATATTGAAGGGTAAATATGAGAAGACATAGTTGAAATGAACAAATTCGTAATAAATTTCAACAACCAAAAGTGCATTAAGTAGGTACCTTTTCATTGTTTTCATCTCAGCACACAAGCCCTCAGGAACATTCAAGTGCAATACAGTTTCCCTGTAAGAGAAAGGAGACAATATTGAAATAACCAAAGTGAACATAAGAAGGGGGGTTGAATTGTGTTTACCAACTTTTTCGGTTACTTTAAAAAGATTTTCGCAGGCATAACAAGCAAGGTTTGAATAAGAGAAAGTTAGACGAGTGAAACGTCTAATATTGAAAGAGAATAGCACACACAATCAGAGAAGGTTAAAATAGAGTTTGATAATCACAGTATTAACTCCCCAAGTTAAAAGTTAAAACAGAAACAATACTTAAGCAAATAAAAAGATAAAGGGAGTAGAAATATCACTCAAGAGATTTATACTGGTTCACCCCAAAATCCACTAGGCTACGTCCAGTTTCTTGGCAGCACCAAGTTTCCACTATAACTGAGTAAATTACAGTACAAGTATTCTTTGCACACCTAGTCTCTTCAGGCTCAACACTCAAACAAGTATTCTTTTCTCATCTAGCCTCTTCAGGCTCAAAACAGTAAGGGATAAAAGGTTTTTGTGTAGTTAATACAACTTGCAAATCTTTCAGATCACACTCAGAGAGTGGAATAAATATGAAGTATGAAAGACTGCGAATTTATATCAAATGATTGAATATGTATTCAATGAAGGAATGAAGAAGTTAATGAAGAGAGTAAATGCTTCTGCGCAGTGTTCTTTATGATATTCAACTTCTTAGCTTCATCTTCATTGTTTGATCTATTTAACGACTTTAATCAAGAGATCTGTTTTGACACAGCTTCAGAAAGTGTTTGCTTCTGACTTGAGCTTTCTGAGACACCATTTAATGCCAAAGAGTCGTTCTGAATATTCATTAAATGCTTGGGGACGTTGAGCTTTGACAAGGATGTCCAAGAGTACACTTTAGACTGAGCAGCTGTTCTTTCAGAGTATATAGCAACAGGCTTCTTGTACTTGTAGCAGAGAGCTTTCCTCTTTCAGTGCAACATCAGTTCACTTTCCAGAAAGCACTTTTACTTTGTACTAAAACAGGCAAAAGGTTACTGCAGTGGTGCAGAGATTGCGTGTTTATTCCTTAAAACCTTGAAACAACGTTCTTTATTCTTTGTCCTTTGAGCTATTGTCCAGAGGTCTTCGAGATCCTTAAGGAAGGCATATAATTTGAATAAGGTGACTTGGACTTGATTTCTGACATACTGACTTGGTATCAGTAATGAGAATTTTTGGACGGGTGAAAGTCATCCAGAAATTAGACGGGTGATGATCATTCAAAAATTAGATGGGTGCTGGCATGTTCAAACATTAGACGGGTGCTGACATGTTCCAAAGTTAAACGGGTGATCAACTGAGCCAAACTTAGACGCATGCTTCTTGCCACATCATCAAGTGAACTTAGTCTTTCCTGAGCGTTGACTTGATCTTTGACTAACTTTTAGACGAGTGGAATTTTAGACGAGTCAGTATTGAGCTTCTACTGAAAATTGGACGGGTCATAAAATAGACGAGTGACCTTAAGTCTATTTTCCTGCACACTTATCAAATATATCAGTAATTTCATTTGGTTCAACATTATCATACTTGAACTATTTGGAATCATCAAAACTTAGATAATTTACACATTGAATGTGTTTTAGACTTATGAGGTCTCAACATTCTCCCCCTTTTAATGATGACAAATATCTTTTCTGATTTTATTGAACATAAAAAAGAAACAGTAGAAATTTCTAAACAGATATAGTTGATCAGCGTATGTTATGCTCCCCCTTAGTTTATGCACTAAGAAGAGACAAATATCAGAACAAAACATGATATCAGAGAGAATAACATATAGTTGAACTATAAAATCATGAAAACTTATCTATATTTTCTCCCCCTTTTGGCATCAATCAAAGAGATAATAAAAAATGAATTGCCAAAAGAAATCAAAAGGAAAACTCATTTCATTTAACCAAAGTCAAGAAAGATTACAAGTGATAGACATCACTGACTTAGTACACTGCATGACTCAATAAAGAAATGAAAAACAGATTCCTAAAAACTAAGAACTAGGGCCTCCTTGGCTTTTGAAGAAAGCTTCCATCATCTGCTGCATTGCTTGTTGCTGAGCCAGCATCTGAGCTTGAAATGCAGTTTGTTGAGCAAGTGCTTCATCCTGTCTTTGAATGACAGTCTGCAAACTTGTAGCCATTTCATCAAGTCTCTGATGTGCAGCAGGATCATATGCAACAACTGGAGAGGTAGTATCTGTAGTGGCCAGAGAAGTTCCAGAAGTTGATGGAGGAGGTGGACAAGGAGGAGGGGTAAGAGGTAACTCTTCAACAAAAATATTATCCTCAGGGTGAGGGTCTAAAAAGACATTTGTTGACAGAGTGGTTACAAAATCATTATTTGGATGTAAATCCTCTAGAAAAGCATGAATTCTGTTATGATGCAGAGGAGAATCTATGACAGAGAGAAGAAACTCATAAGATCTCCTAATGAGATTTATATGTGTGAAAGGGGCAGTTTCAGGGAAGTTTAAAACAAAGAAAGGAAAAACCATGAAGAAGGGAGGAAGGGTGTAAATGGAGGGTGAAAAGGGGTATAGAGCATAGGCTTGGCTACCTCTAGTGGGAATGTCTGCCTTCTCTTCTTCTGTCAACGCAGAACTGGAGCCACCTTTGGAGAACATCCTCTCTCTGAATTTAAGCTTCTGATCATTTCTCTTGATAAGAGAGAACTTCTGATCAAATGGCAAAGATATGATCTTCTACTTTCCTCTCAGAGCCATGAAGTCAGGCATTACTCTGATTGCAGTAGAGGGCTTCATGAAGATGTGAGGGTTGAATAGCCATTTTCCTACTGGCTTCAGTGACCTTTCCAGCCTCACAATCTGTCTTTCAGCTTCCAGAGAGGCAATCATGTCCAAGGTCTTGCCATCAAGATAAAAGGGGCAGGATTCATCGGTGACAGAGAAGGGGGTGATTCTGGAAGATGGGTGGTAGGGAGATATAGTAGCTAAGGGGATAGGGTTATGTCTGGTTTCAGAGAATAAGTCTGGAAAGACTATTCTCAGAGGCACTTGGCACTGGTTATTGATATAGTCAGGGATTGGTGATTTTGGGGAGGGAGGAGGAGTAAGATTGTCAAAATACTCAAAGTCATTGACATCCTCAATTTGAGGAATATCAGAATGGTGAGATGTTTGTGGAGTGGTTGGTACTGGTGAGTGAGTATCAGACATGTGAGGTTTTGATATAGTGGGTTAGGTTCAGAAGAGTGATGGTTAGGTGATGTATGTGGTGGAGTTTGGATTTTTGGTGATGTAGGTGGTGTTGGGATTTTTGGTGATGATTGAGGAGATGGTGTTCTTTGTGGTGGTGGAGGTGTTCTTTGAGGTGAAGGTTGTGGAGTTGGAGCTGTTGTGGTAATAGGTTCTGTTTCTTGAGGTGGAGGGGATGAATCCTTCTGAGGTGAAGGTGAAGGTGATGGTGATGGTGATGAAGAGGGAGGTAAGACAAGCTTCCTCTTTGTGACTGTTGTCCTATTCTTTTTAGGGATCACAGTCTCTTCTGATTGAGACTCCCCCTCAGCTTGTACTGTCCTTTTTCTCTTGAAGACCTTAATAATTTTAGGAGCAGAGGCAGCAGCTTCCTCAGTAACAGAAGCAGTAGCAGATTCAGTAACCTGAGCAGGCTCTTCAATCACAGAAGTTTCAGCAGTTGATTTTGTGACTTTCCTCTTCTTCCTCTGAAGTTGATCCCTGACTTCCTCAGCTGGTTCCTCAACAACTTCAGCTTTGACACCAGGAATGGAAACAGTTGCTTCCATCTGAGCAGAGGTTTCAGCATTGTGACCAAGAGTAGGGGACAAGTTCATCTTCATCAAAGCTAGGGTTTTTGTTGTAATCTCAGTACAGAGATTAGCAGAGATAGCCCTTCTTAAGTCCAGTTTGCATGCCCTAAAGATTCTAGTCATAACCATTCCAAAAGGGTAGTCCTTATCTTTTCCCTTTACAGCTTTCTCCATGTGTATGAAAATCAGATCAGTTATGTCTATTTTAATTCTTTGGACAAGATGAAACAGAGCAAACTTTTCTAACAAATTGACATGGTTTCTAGACCCAGTCCTAGGCATTACACAGTTTATAAGTAAGACATGTAAAAATCTTGCCTTAGGAGTCAGATACTTGGAATCCATGTTACCAGGGTTTGCAGTCCTATAGAGCACCAGATTCACATTGTCTTTCCCTTGATCCTTCATCCAGTCTTTATAATGCCTAGCTCCTTCCCTAGGGCATTTTGTTACTTCAGCGAGTAACTTGTGAGTGATGAAAATGTGATCCTCACCAACATCCCCAGAAATCATGTGGGTAGTATTATCCTTGGTGATTTTCTGTGGTCCAGAAATCCCTAACTAGAGCAGGGAAAACACGTTCTTGCAGTTGAAGGAACGGTAACCATCCGGCATGGTTAAGCTCTGGAAGCACATCCAAACCCTTGGTTCTGAGTTCATCAAAGTTCGGAACTCTTCCAGGGAGCACCTTCTTCAGCTCAGCGATAGATACCTTGGTCTTCTCAATTAAAGTCTCAAGAAGGCTTTTGGGTGCCATTGATTTTGAGAGAAGAGGATTAGGGTTTGACAGAGAAGGTCTCAAGAAGGTGAAGACGAAGAGAGCTTAGAGAAAGAGTTTGTGAGCAAGAAATTTTGAGTGGGTAGATTTTGAAAAGACACGGGTTTTTGTTAAAAACACTTGAGTGCTTTTTACATTGGGAACAAGGAGAGAGAGTGTTGCCATAAATGACAATTAATCAATTTGAAACGATAGATGATAAAATATTTAAGAAAAGGAGGGAAAATGCAATGTACATATGTCTCAGTCAGAATTTAGCACTGAGTGCTTTTAGCCACGTCATTAGACGCTTGGCTAAAGTAGACGAGTCAAGTAAACATAGAATATTGGAATATAGACAAGTAATTTTTCAGACATATCACCAAACATTTATTCAGATACATTATGCATGTTAAGATTCCTTCTAATAAAAACAAATCTATTTTCACTTAAAGGTTTAGTAAAAATGTCTGCCCACTGATAATCAGTGTTTACAAACTTAATTCAAAAACACTTTTTTGAACATAGTCTATAATGAAATGATGCTTTATCTCTATATGCTTTTCTCTAGAATGCTGTATTGGATTTTTAGACAGATTAATAGCACTAGTATTATCACACCAAACAGGTATATTATGCTCAATCATTGAATAATCTTCAAGTTGATATTTTACCCAAAGTAGTTGTGAACAACAACTAGCTGCAGATATATATTCAGCTTCAGCAGTTGGTAGAGCAATGGTGCTTTGCCTTTTGCTTGACCAGGAGATCATATTTGCTCCAGTGAAGTGGCATCCTCCACTGGTGCTTTTTCTATCAATTCTATCTCCAGCAAAATCAGCATCACAAAATCCAGCTAACCTGAAATCTTCAGATTTCTTATATAATAGACCAAGGTTAGTGGTTCCAATTAAATATCTGAAAATTCTTTTGACAGCCTTATAATGAGATTCCTTGGGATCTGATGGAAATCTAGCACATAGACAGACACCGAATTGAATATCAGGTCTGCTAGCAGTTAAATATAGCAGAGATCCAATCATACCTCTGTAGACAGTTTGATCTACCTTTTTACCTTTCTCATCCTTGTTTAGAACAACTGTTGGATGCATAGGAGTACTCATAGGCTTTGAATTTTCCATTTTATACTTTTTCAGAAGCTCCTTGGTGTACTTCTGTTGATGGATATAGATTTCATCATTTGACTGTTTTATTTGAAGACCAAGGAAGAACTTCAATTCTCCCATCATGCTCATCTCAAATTCATTCTGCATCAACTCAGAAAACTCTTTGCAGAGCTTTTCATTAGTAGCACCAAATATAATATCATCAACATAAATCTGTACTACTATGAAGTCTTTTCTTGAGCATTTCTTGAAAAGTGTAGTGTCTACTTTTCCTCTAATGAAATTATTTTCCATGAGGTATGTGCTTAATCTATCATACCAAGCTCTAGGAGCTTGTTTGAGTCCATACAAAGCTTTCTTAAGCTTATAGACATGGTGAGGATTCTCAGAGTCCTCAAATCCAGGAGGTTGCTTGACATAAACTTCCTCCTCAATTATTCCATTTAGAAATGCACTTTTAACATCCATTTGATAAAGAGTTATATCATGTTGTGCAGCATATGACATGAGAATCCTAATTGCTTCTAGTCAAGCTACAGGAGCAAAAGTTTCAGTGAAATCAATACCTTCCTGTTGATTATAGCCTTGAGCACCTAGTCTTGCCTTGTTCCTTACCACTTTTCCATCTTCATCTAGTTTATTTATAAACACCCATCTGGTTCCAATAATGGTTTTCTCTTTGGGTTTAGAAACTAGAGTCCAGACATCATTCCTTTTGAACTGATTTAGTTCTTCTTGCATGGCTAGAATCGAGCTTTCATCTTGCAGGGCTTCTTCAATCCTTTTAGGTTCCAAATCTGATATGAAGGCCATGTTGTTGTTTTCATTGAAAGCAGATCTGGTTCTAACTCCTTGAGATGGACTTCCAATGATGAGATCTTCTGGATGATAGGTCTTGAATTTCCAATCTTTCTTCAAAGTCTGAGTTTCAGACTTATCAGAATTAGTCTGTATTTCAGACACGTCTACTTTTGACTTGTCTGAAGATTCTTCTACTGCAGGGTTAAGTTCAATACCTGTAACATCATCCTCTAGATCTGATAGTTCTCTATCAGTCTTCAAACCATCATTAAACTTTACATGAATTGATTCTTCTACAACAGAGGTTCTAGAATTAAAAATTCTAAAAGCTTTAGACATTTCAGAATAACCAATAAATATGCCTTTATCTACTTTAGAATCAAATTTACCAAGATGATCTTTTGTGTTGAGAATATAACATTCACAACCAAATGCATGAAAATATGATATGTTGGGTTTTCTATCTTTCCACAATTCATAAGGAGTCTTATTTAGAATAGGCCTAATCAGTATTCTGTTTTGTACATAACAAGCAGTGTTAATGGCTTCTGCCCAGAAGTACTTAGGAAGATTATTTTCATTAAGCATTGTTCTTCCCATCTCTTGAAGAGATTGAAATAGACAACTATAAACACGAGAAGGGGGGTTGAATTGTGTTTATCAGAAATTAAAATAAAGTTGAAAACTTTTCGCACACAGAAGCTAAGTTCGGACATGTGTAAAAAGGTTACACAGACAGGTCACTTGTCTGTTATATTTTTCTCAGAAAATAACACAAGCATGCAGATGAAAACAAGCTTGATAAAAACAGTTTTAACCCCTTAGTTAGAATGCAGATGATATATAATCAAAACAACTAAAGAGATTAAGGGAAGAGAGATTAACACAGTGATTTATCCTGGTTCACTCTTTAACACAAAGAGCTACGTCCAGTCTTTGGCAGCACCAAGATTTATCCACTATAACTGATCAGGTTACAGACTCCAAGTATTGTTTGCACACCTAGCCTCTTCAGGCTCCAAGACAAGTATTCTTTGCACACCTAGCCTCTTCAGGCTCACTCAGATTTGTTTGAGAGTTTGGTTTGTAATAAATACAATTACAGACAGACAGATCTTTCACTAACACTCAGAGAGTGGTTTAAATGTAAAGCTTAGGAAAGTCTGCGTAATAACTTCAAATGATTGAAGAATACAGAATGAATAAATGAACAGAGTAATGGCTCTTTAATGCTTTGTAATCTCTGATGTGTTCATCTTCAATGACTTCTGTATTTATAGCCTTCAAACATTTAATATCCGTTAGAGACATTCCTTGCAACGATGGCTTCAAGCAGAGCTTCATTAAATGCAATATAGTCGTTCTGGGCAGCCATTAATGCAATGGAGACGTTGGTTGTACTCTAACATGAAGGATAATGGCTTTATGCATCATGTAGCAGCCAAATCAGAGTTGTGCATAATGCTTTTGTACTTTTGCAGAGTACATTTCCCTTCTTGTGTAATAACCGAAAGTACTAGGGAATAAAGCATGTTGGAAACATTCTTTAACTGGAAGTTTGTCTCTAACTTCCTAGGTTGCTTGAGAGAGAGAACCTCTGAATTTCTTGATATGCGTGAGAGGGAGATTCAGAGTCTTTTGCATGAGGGGACAGCTTCCAAAACCTTCATGTACTTCGAGTACTTAACAAAGAACCTCAGACGAGTTTGAGAGCAGAGTGGAGACAGGTTGAAACCAGTTTGAACAAAGTCAACAATCCCAGTCAGCAGACAGGTTGACTTTTTGCTTATCCAGACAGGTTTTTACTTAGGTAGACAGACAGGTGAGTTTTGCTAATCTCTGATCTGTACACTAAGTAGACAGGTTAGCAACCACAAAAATAGATTAATTAAATCATTAACCAATGTTTAGTTTTCATCAAAACTTAGGGAAATGCACACAGACATTTTAGAGACGTAACAGAGATCTGTTCTTTCTCTCAACTACTCCATTTTGCTGTGGAGTTCTAGGTGCAGAGAAATTGTGAGAAATACCATTTTCCTCACAGAACAGTTTGAACTGCTCATTTTCAAATTCTCCTCCATGGTCACTTCTTATAGCAGAAATACAAAAACCTTGCTCATTTTGTACTCTTTTACTGAATACTGAAAATGCCTTATAAGATTCATCCTTGTGGGTTAAGAAGAGTACCCATGTAAATCTAGAATAGTCATCAACTATGACAAAACCATATTTCTTTCCACCTAGGCTAGCTACACTGACTGGTCCAAACAAATCCATGTGTAACAGTTGCAAAGGTCTAGAGGATGTGACTTCTTTCTTGGATTTGAAACTTGATTTTACTTGTTTACCTCTCTGACATGCATCACACAAGATATCTTTCTTAAAAGAAATGTCAGGCAATCCTCTCACAAGGTTATGCTTTTTCAATTTAGAAATTTGTTTCATACTAACATGTCCTAGTTTCTTATGCCACAGCCACTTTTCATCCTCTTTAGACATAAAGCATGTTACACTTTGATCTGAAAGTTCAGTCATGTCAATCTTATACAGATTGTTTTGCCTTTTGGCAGAAAAGAGGGTCTTTCCACAACAGTCATTGACTATGCATGCAACCCTAGAAAAAGATACAGAAAATCCACTGTCACATAATTGACTTATGCTAAGCAGATTACGTTTTAATCCTTTCACATATAAAATGTAACACCCTGTTTTTCAGAATAATTTAATTAAGCTGGTTTTGGTTAAGTTGGATTTATCATTCAAGGGCTTAGTGGGATTTTTGGTTAAAAGTCCCTTTCTGGTACATGAGCACGCCCGTGCTCATCAGCCAGCAAGCCCGTGCTTAAAGTCAGAAGCGTGTTTCTGATTTTAAGTTGAGCACGACCGTGCTCAACAGGGAGCACGCCCGTGCTCAATGCGTGGACCGCGTCTCGTAACGTTAAATTGAGCACTCCCGTGCTCAATAGTAAGCACGATCGTGCTCAAGTCTGAGACTTATATTAACGAAGCAGAATTCGAGGGTTTACGTTTAACCCTAGTTTTGGTAGCAGCAGCTCCTGTGTGTGCGGCCAGAACGAACCCTCTTCCGTTTTTCTTCCTCTTGATCAGTTTTGGGAGCCTTGGGAGACCGCTAGCTTAACTGTGTGAGTGCATAGGTAACGTTCCTTACCCTTCCTTAGTTTCCTTTCGTTATTGTGAATAGGGAACTAATCTTTGGTTTGTTTTGATGATCCAAGATTCGTTTCGGTGTGAGTGGCTATAAGGAAAGGACTCGGTTTGTTGCTTGGGACATCGTTAGAGCTACCTTCAATCTAGGTATGGGGAGAAGGGTAGTGTGATCATAGGCTCGGGGTTAGAGTAGAGTAAAGGGGTCCCCATGGCCCTGGTTTTGTTATATGATGAACTGTTTATGTAGGCATGATTGGTTGATTATTCTGATAACATGTTAGTGATTATTAATATGTTATGTTTATGTTTATAAACTGTTGGTTTGAGTTACGTTGTTGTAATGGTTATGAACATGATGTTATCGTTGTTGGTTGATGCCACTGTTGAATTGGTTATTGTTATGATGATGAGTTTAAGCCTTAAAAGATGCTGATAATTGATAGTAGGATTAATGGAGTTAAAACCCTAAAGTTTGGTTGAAACACAGTCTCTGTTCCTGCCCAGAACAGCACTGTCGCGCGATGAGCACGACGGTGCTGAACAGGGACACGACCATGCTCCCAGTTGAATTCTGGGTAAATGGTCACGCTGTTCAGCAAGGCCGTAGAGGACAAAGAGCACGACCGTGCTGATGAGCACGACCGTGTTCAAGGAGAAGCACGACCGTGCTTCACTTACAGGGGAGCACGCCCTCACGTGCTTAAGCACGACCGTGCTGGGTTACGAGCACGACCGTGCTCAACCCACCTGGACAGAACAAGATTAAAGGATTTAAGGGGTTTTAAACCCCACTTCCCTATGATGATAACTGATTAGACAGCTTGGTAAATGTTACTAAAGATAAATAAGGATGATGAGATGGTGAGATGTTAAGTCGATACCCTTTTGGGTGCCGCAAGCTGATGAGTTGTGCCTTGGTGCGTTTCGGCCAAGGAGGCCTTGACCCCACGGTTTGGGTCTAAGGTGTTGTTGTTATGTACCTTGGTGGCCGAGAGTTTGCCCCAGGTACTGCGGTTGATTCCGCTTAAGTCCTCAGGTAGATTCCGCGAGGCAAGTTGGTGCGGTTGATTCCACTATTACCTTCGGTCGTTTCCGTTGGAGTTATGGAGGTGGTGATGCCGTTGTTGTTGTGTTGCATACGCATTGCATCGGAGATGTTGTTTAGGGATGTTCGACATAGGGGAGATCGTCCTAGAGTACGGCGATCCGGCCATCCACGGTTGGAGTAGATTCTCCTAGCGCCCCATGATGAGGCATTCGTTGGTTTGATGCGTTGGCTATCCAAGGAGTAGATTCTCCGGCGTTGAGTAGATTCTCAATGTGGATATGTAACTCCGAAGTCGTTCATCCCGAGTTTAGTGGATCCACATGCATTGTTGGTTTAGCGGAGTAGGATTGCATTGCACTGCATAGCATAAAGATGATATTGATGTCTCGTGTAATGTTACTATGTTTACTGTTTACTTTACTCCCTACTTCTTGCTGTATATGATTACATGAACTTACTCCCCATGTTTGTTGTGTTTGGCCTGATTGGCACCTTGCAGAGGATGACGAGCAGCCCAGAGAGGAGTGACTCTGAGGAGCCGCCACTCATAGTAGGGCTAGTTTGTGTTATGTTAGTTTTCAGTTGTAATTTCGTGGGTGTTTATCCCGGAACGGTTATACCAGCTCTGTAGGTGACATCGGGGTTCGGATATTTATATTAGTTTATTATGTTTAAATCTCATTTCATTTTTTTCGCGTTGTAAACGGTTCATGTGGGACTTTTCTACCCATGGACAATTGTTTTAATTATTTCAATAATAATTGCATGTTTTCCTTTAATTGTTTTTAAATTAATTGGCTTATAACATGCGGGGTAGAAGGGTGTCACATTTAGTGGTATCAGAGCAGTTGGACCTTGGTCGGACGTGGTATGAGTCTGTTGTGAGTCTGTTGTGTGACTCTTGTTTGGATTGTCTATACTTGGTATAGATAATGATGCTTTGAGTTAGTTGCCTGTAGCTTTTACTCGCTAAGTTTCTGTATTAAAGGTTGCTTTGGGTATGTACAGGAACTAATGGCCGGTAGAGGACGCAACGATCAGGCGATTGCTGACGCATTGGCACTTCTGGCCAATGCTCGGACAGGTCAACCCTAACAACGGTGGGCCGGCTGAGTTCCAGGGACTGGATAAGTTCCAGAGGAACAACCCTCCGTCGTTCAAGGGAGCGTATGACCCAGAGGGAGCATTGTTGTGGTTGAGGGAGACATAGAAGATCTTCCGTGCGATGGACTGCAATGATCAGCAGAAGCTCATCTTCGCCACCTTCATGTTGACTGAAGAGACGGAGCACTGGTGGGATAACTGCAGGCAGAGGATGCAGGCAGAGGGCACAGCGGTAACTTGGGCTGTGTTCAGGCAGAGGTTTCTGGAGAAGTATTTTCCAGCGGATATCAGAGACAAGAAGGAGATGGAATTCTTGTCTTTGAGGCAGGGGTCGTTGTCAGTCGGTAACTATGCGGCTAAGTTTGAGGAGCTGGCAAGGTACTACACTCCTTATCAGCATGAGACGGATGATCGCTCCAAGTGCGTGAAGTTTGAAGCGGGACTCAGGCCTGAGATCAAACAGGCCATCAGTTATCAGGAGATCCGAGTTTTTCCGATTCTATTCAACAAGTGTCGGATTTACGAGGATGCTAGTCAGTTCAGAACTGCCAGTTCCAGAGGATCAGATAATCAGAGTGGCAAGAAGATTGATCAGAGGGATAAGGGCAAGCAGCGGTATGCCCTTACGGGCAAGGACTTCAAGCAGAGTGGCAGGAAGCCCCCATTTCAGCAGAGTAACTTCAGGGGTGGGTTTTCTGATGCCCCTAGAGCTATGAGGTGTGGGAAGTGTGGAGCACAGGACCACTATTCGTCCCAGTGCAAGGAAACATAGGTCATCTGCTTCAAGTGTGGCAAGCCAGGACACATCAGCCGAGAGTGTGATGGAGCTAAGGCCGAGCCTCCCAGCGCTAGCAAGAATCAGAAGTCCCAGGCCAACAGACTGAAGACCACTGGAAGAGTCTTTACTCTTAGTGGAGCTGAAGCCTCCGAGTCTGATGACTTGATCCAAGGTACGTGTTTAATTGATGGAACTCAATTAACTGTATTGTATGATTTGGGTGCTACTCACTCGTTTATATCGCATGATAGGGTCAAGAGTCTTAATTTGCCTGTTACCTTCCTTGAGTTTGATTTGTTGGTTTCTACACCTACAAATAAACCTGTTTCTACTTCATATGCATGCAAGAACTGTCATGTTGTTATAAATGGTAAAACTTTCCTTGCTGATCTTGTATGCTTACCTTTGAAAGACCTGGACATTATTCTGGGTATGGACTGGTTATCTTCCAACCATGTTCTTCTGAATTGTTTTGATAAAACCTTGATTTTTGGAACTCCAAAGGAGTCTAAGAATCCGGACCTTCTCTCTGCCAGCCAAGTACGAGCTTCGATGAGAGACGAAGCCCAAGTATACATGATGTTAGCTTCCCTGGATGTAGAGAGCAGCCCTCCTGATGTCGCCGGCATGCTTGTTGTGCAAGAGTTTCCTGAAGTGTTTCCGGGGGATGTTTATAACTTACCCCCAGAGAGAGATGTTGAGTTTACCGTAGACTTAGTGCCTGGCACCGGGCCAATCTCCATAGCACCCTATAGAATGTCTCCTCTAGAGCTAGCTAAGTTGAAGGAACAGTTGGAGGACCTGATGGAGAAGCAGTTCATTAGGCCTAGTGTGTCTCCGTGGGGAGCACCTGTGTTGTTGGTGAAGAAGAAGGATGGTAGTATGAGGTTGTGTGTCAATTTTCGACAGCTCAACAAGGTGACCATAAAGAATCGGTATCCCCTCCCTAGGATTGATGATCTTATGGACCAGTTAATGGGCGCTTGCGTCTTTTCAAAGATAGATTTGAGGTCAGGGTACCATCAGATTCGGGTTAAGTCTGAGGACATCCCGAAGACAGCGTTTAGGACGCGATATGGTCACTATGAGTACTTGGTTATGCCCTTCGGTGTGACCAATGCTCCTGCGGTCTTCATGGACTACATGAACAAGACCTTTCACCCTTACTTGGATAAGTTTGTGGTGGTGTTTATAGATGACATCTTAGTGTATTCCAAGAGTAAGGAGGAACATGAGGAACACCTGAGGGTTGTCTTGCAGACCCTTAAGGAGAAGCAGTTGTACGCTAAGTTGTCCAAGTGTGAGTTCTGGTTAGAGGAAGTGAGCTTCTTAGGACATGTCATCTCTAAGGGTGGCATAGCAGTGGACCCAGCTAAGGTAGAGACGGTGCTCCAGTGGGAAGCGCCAAAGTCTGTAACCGAGTAGGAGTTTCTTGGGGTTAGCCGGGTACTATAGTCGGTTTATAGAAGGTTTCTCTAAGATAGCTTTACCCTTAACCCGTCTCACCAAGAAGGGACAGTTGTTTGTGTGGGACTCTAAGTGTGAAGAGAGTTTCCAAACCCTTAAGAATAGGTTGACGTCAGCACCAGTGTTAGTTTTGCCAGATCCTAGTGAACCCTTCGTAGTTTACTGCGATGCTTCTAAGCAAGGGTTAGGTGGCGTGTTGATGCAGAATGGTAAGATAGTTGCTTACGCTTCTAGGCAGTTGAAAACCCATGAGAAGAACTACCCTACCCATGACCTAGAGCTAGGAGCTGTGGTATTTGCCTTGAAGATCTGGAGGCATTACCTGTATGGAGCGAGGTTTGAGGTCTTTAGTGATCATAAGAGTTTGAAGTACCTCTTTGATCAAAAGGAGTTGAATATGAGGCAGCGTAGGTGGATGGAGTTTTTAAAGGATTATGACTTCGAGCTGACCTATCACCCAGGAAAGGCCAATGTAGTGGCCGATGCCTTGAGTAGGAAAACCCTACATATTTCCGCTTTGATGGTCAGGGAGATGGATCTGATTGAGGAGTTTAGAGACCTTAGTCTAGCTTGTGAGTTTACCCCTAAGAGTATTAGGCTTGGTACCTTGAAGGTTACCAATAGTCTGATGGATCAGATTAGAGAGGGTCAGAAGTTAGATAAGTATCTCTTAGACCAGCGAGCGTTGCTCGCTCAGGGTAGAGACCTAAGTTTTAAGGATGGCAGTGATGGTATCTTGAGGTTCAAGGATAGAGTTTGTGTGCCAGATGTTCCTGAGCTTAGGAAGCTGATCTTAGAAGAAGGTCATAGGAGTGGACTAAGTGTGCACCCAGGTGCCACTAAGATGTATCAGGACCTTAAGAGAATGTTTTGGTGGCCTAGGATGAAAAAGGATGTAGCTGAGTTTGTGTATGCATGTCTAGTTTGCCAGAAGGCTAAGATCGAGCATCAGAGGCCTTCGGGTAAGTTGCAACCTTTGAGTGTCCCAGAATGGAAATGGGATAGTATCTCCATGGATTTTGTGTCTGGACTCCCTAGGACTCCAGCTGGTTTTGAGGCGATTTGGCTTGTTGTGGATAGACTGACTAAGTCTGCCCATTTCATTCCAATGAACATGGAGTATCCGTTAGAGAAGTTGGCTAAGCTGTACATCGAGGAGATAGTTAGGCTTCATGGTGTACCCTCTAGCATAGTTTCAGATAGAGACCCGAGGTCTACCTCTAGGTTTTGGAATGGTTTGCAAGAGGCTTTAGGGACAAAGCTTAGGCTTAGTTCAACTTACCACCCTCAGACTGATGGGCAGTCTGAGCGGACCATCCAATCCTTAGAGGACTTGTTGAGGGCTTGCGTGTTAGAACAGTCAGGAAGTTGGGACAAGTTTCTGTCCCTAATAGAGTTTACCTACAACAACAGTTTCCATTCCAGCATTGGGATGGCGCCTTATGAGGCTCTGTATGGGAGGAGATGTAGGACACCTTTGTGTTGGAGTGAACCTAGTGATAGTGTGGTGCTAGGGCCAGAAATAGTCCAGGAAACAATAGAAAAGATTAGATTGGTTCAGGAAAAGATGAGAGTTGCACAGAGTAGGCAGAAGAGCTACCATGATAAAAGGAGGAAGGCGCTTGAATTCCAGGAAGGCGATCATGTATTCTTGAGAGTTACCCCGACGATTGTGGTTGGTAGAGTGATAAAGGCGAGGAAACTTACTCCGAGATTCATTGGTCCTTACCAAATCCTCAAAAGAGTCGGCGAAGTCGCCTACCAAATAGCCTTACCTCCGTTCTTGTCAAACCTCCACAATGTTTTTCATGTGTCTCAACTCAGGAAGTATATTCATGACCCTAGTCACGTGATTGTACCCGACGCTATACAGTTGAAAGAGAACCTGACGTTTGAGGTGTTACCTCTTCGAGTCGAGGATAGGAGGGTGAAGCAGCTAAGAGGCAAGGAAATTCCTTTGGTTAAAGTGGTTTGGAGTGGGGCAACTGAGGAAAGTGCTACCTGGGAGCTGGAGAGCAAGATGATGGAAGCGTACCCGCATCTTTTCCCTTGAGGTACGTGTAAATTTCGAGGACGAAATTTTTATAAGGGGGGTAGAATTGTAACACCCTGTTTTTCAGAATAATTTAATTAAGCTGGTTTTGGTTAAGTTGGATTTATCGTTCAAGGGCTTAGTGGGATTTTTGGTTAAAAGTCCCTTTCTAGTACATGAGCAAGCCCGTGCTCATCAGCCAGCAAGCCCGTGCTTAAAGTCAGAAGCGTGTTTCTGATTTTAAGTTGAGCACGACCGTGCTCAACAGGGAGCATGCCCGTGCTCAATGCGTGGACCGCGTCTCGTAACGTTAAATCGAGCACGCCCGTGCTCAATAGTAAGCATGACCGTGCTCAAGTCTGAGATTTATATTAATGAAGCAGAACTCGAGGGTTTACGTTTAACCCTAGTTTTTGGTAGCAGCAGCTCCTGTGTGTGCGGCCAGAACGAACCCTCTTCCGTTTTTCTTCCTCTTGATCAATTTTGGGAGCCTTGGGAGACCGCTAGCTTAACTGTGTTAGTGCATAGGTAACATTCCTTACCCTTCCTTAGTTTCCTTTCATTATTATGAATAGGGAACTAATCTTTGGTTTGTTTTGATGATCCAAGATTCGTTTCGGTGTGAGTGGCTATAAGGAAAGGAATCGGTTCGTTGCTTGGGACATCGTTAGAGCTACCTTCAATCCAGGTATGGGGAGAAGGGTAGTGTGATCATAGGCTCGGGGTTAGAGTAGAGTAAAGGGGTCCCCATGGCCCTGGTTTTGTTATATGATGAACTGTTTATGTAGGCATGATTGGTTGATTATTCTGATAACATGTTAGTGATTATTAATATGTTATGTTTATGTTTATAAACTGTTGGTTTGAGTTACGTTGTTGCAATGGTTATGAACATGATGTTATCGTTGTTGGTTGATGCCACTATTGAATTGGTTGTTGTTATGATGATGAGTTTAAGCCTTAAAAGATGATGATAATTGATAGTAGGATTAATGGGGTTAAAACCCTAAAGTTTGGTTGAAACACAGTCTCCGTTCCTCGCCAGAACAGCACTGTCGCGCGATGAGCACGACCGTGCTGAACAGGGAGCACGACCATGCTCCCAGTTGAATTCTGGGTAAATGGTCGCGCTGTTCAGCAAGGCCGTGCAGGACAAAGAGCACGACCGTGCTGATGAGCACGACCGTGTTCAAGGAGAAGCACGACCGTGCTTCACTTACAGGGGAGCACGCCCTCACGTGCTTAAGCACGACCGTGCTGGGTTATGAGCACGACCGTGCTCAACCCACCTGGACATAACAAGATTAAAGGATTTAAGGAGTGTTAAACACCACTTCCCTATGATGATAACTGATTAGACAGCTTGGTAAATGTTACTAAAGATAAATAAGGATGATGAGATGGTGAGATGTTAAGTCGATACCCTTTTGGGTGCCGCAAGCTGATGAGCTGTGCCTTGGTGCGTTTCGTCCAAGGAGGCCTTGACCCCACGGTTTGGGTCTAAGGTGTTGTTGTTATGTACTTTGGTGGCCGAGAGTTTGCCCCAGGTACTGCGGTTGATTCCGCTTATGTCCTCAGGTAGATTCCGCGAGGCAAGTTGGTGCGGTTGATTCCGCTATTACCTTCGGTCGTTTCCGTTAGAGTTATGGAGGTGGTGATGCCGTTGTTGTTGTGTTGCATACGCATTGCATCGGAGATGTTGTTTAGGGATGTTCGACATAGGGGAGATCGTCCTAGAGTACGGCGATCTGGCCATCCACGGTTGGAGTAGATTCTCCTAGCGCCCCGTGATGAGGCATTCGTTGGTTTGATGCGTTGGCTATCCAAGGAGTAGATTCTCCGGCGTTGAGTAGATTCTCAATGTGGATATGTAACTTCGAAGTCGTTCATCCCGAGTTTAGTGGATCCACATGCATTGTTGGTTTAGCGGAGTAGGATTGCATTGCACTGCATAGCATAAAGATGATGTTGATGTCTGGTGTAATGTTGCTGTGTTTACTGTTTACTTTACTCCCTACTTCTTTCTGTATATGATTACATGAACTTACTCCCCATGTTTGTTGTGTTTGGCCTGATTGGCACCTTGCAGAGGATGACGAGCAGCCCGGAGAGGAGTGACTCTGAGGAGCCGCCACTCATAGTAGGGCTAGTTTGTATTATGTTAGTTTTCAGTTGTAATTCCGTGGGTGTTTATCCCGGAACGGTTATACCAGCTCTGTAGGTGACATCGAGGTTCGGATATTTATATTTGTTTATTATGTTTAAATCTCATTTCATTTTTTTCGCGTTGTAAACGGTTCATGTGGGATTTTTCTACCCATGGACAATTGTTTTAATCATTTCAATAATAATTGCATGTTTTCCTTTAATTGTTTTTAAATTAATTGGCTTATAACATGCGGGGTAGAAGGGTGTCACATAAAACATCATGAATTATAGGTAAGGGAGGTTTACCACCAATTTTACCTAAACCAACAGCTTTTCCTTTCTGGTTGCCACCAAAAGTTACATGTCCACCTTTCTTAGGTTGGAGGTCTAGGAACATAGACCTTTCGCCTGTCATATGTCGCGAGCATCCACTGTCTAGGTACCATGACAGGTGTTTGCTTTATTCTCTTGAGTATGTCTGCAACAGGAATGATCATGACCTTAGGTACCCATATTTTCTTGGGTCCTTTTTTGTTAGTATGAGGAGTCTGTGAAGACTTCCTTCTCTTTTTGTGAATACACTTGGACATGATATGTCAAGCTTTTCCATAGTAGGAACATATAGATCCATTTAAGCTATCTAATACAGATTTAACAGCTACATTTGAAAACTTTGTTGATCCTTTATGATGTTCTTGATTGGAATATCCTATACCTTCTTTGTTAAGGGAGTGCCTCTGACTTCCTAAGAGTTTAGTCAGATTATCTCTATCATTAACAAACTTGGCAAGATCTGAGGTAAGCTCTTCTACTTTCTGTTGAAGTTTAGTTACTTCTTCAGATGGTAGAGTTTCAACTAAGATCTCAACTTTAGACTTTTCAGTCTTAAGTTTACTATTCTCTTTAGCTAACTTCTCACACTCTAGAGATTTCTGTGTATACTCATTTGAGAGTTTAGTATACTGTCTCTTGAGGGATCTGAAAGCTTTGGATATATAGTTGGATTCCTCCAATAGTTCATCATAGGCATCATTCAATTTTTCAAGTTCAGAATGTACCTCAGTTTCTGATTCTGAATCAGTATCTGCCATAAGACAGAGATTTGCTTCAAGCTCCTCTCCTTCACTTTCAATGGAGCTTTCATCAAGATCTTCCCAAGTAGCCATCATTTCTTTCTTCTTTTTGTTGAAGAATTTCTTGGAAGATTGCTTTTGAGTTGAGGGCATTCTGCCTTAATGTGACCAGGCTTTTTGCATTCATAGCATACACTGACATTTCTATCATTGGATCCACCATCTTTGTTGTGCTTTTCTTTGTTGAAGGGCCTGAAGGGTTTGTCTTTTCTGAAATTTATTTTCTTCCACAGCTTCTTCATTTTTCTGGTGAAAAGAGAAAGTTCATCATCTTCATCATCAGAGTCATCCTCATATGATTCTCCAGATTCTTCTGAAGATTCATCTACTTTGAGAGCTTTTGAACTTGCTCCCTTAGATGACTTCTTGTCAGCTTTGAGTGCAATGGACTTGTTTTTCTTTCCATTGTTCTCTTCAATCAGTTCTTGTTCATGAATCTGAAGAGTGCCAAGAAGCTCATCAAGCTTCATTGTTGTTAAGTCCTTGGCCTGAGACACAGCAGTTACAAGTGGTCTCCATTGTTTTGGAAGACTTCTGAGAATCTTTTGAATGTGTTCCTCAGTCTTGTAAGTTTTTCCCAGAGATTTCAATCCATTGGTTATGGTTTGAAACCTTCCATACATTTGACCAATAGTTTCACCTTCCTCCATTTTAAACAACTCATACTTTCTGACAAGCATGCTGACTTTGGTTTCTTTGACTTTGCTGGTTCCTTCATGAGCAACAGCTAGTGAGTCCCACATTTCCTTTGCAGACTCACAAGCACAGACTTTTTCAAATTCTTCTCTGCTCAAAGCACACATGATTGCATATCTAGCTTTGGCATTCAGCTGCCATTTTGTTCTTTGATCAGTGGTCATGTTTGCTTTAGGAATTTCATCTCCTTTGTCATCTTTAGGAACAAAGGGACCTTCATCAATGATATCCCAAAGATCAGAATTAGTGGATTGTAAAAACCACTTCATCTTTTCTTTCCAGTAGATGTAGTCCTCTCCACTGAAGAAAGGAGGTCTCGACATTGAGGATCCTTCTCCAGCATGGTTCTGCTTCCACTGGTTTCTCCTGCCATTTCCAAGATCTTTTCCTCTACACTGTTAAGTGCTCAACCCAGAGGCTGAGCTCTGATACCAACTGAAATAACCAAAGTGAACACAAGAAGGGGGGTTGAATTGTGTTTACCAACTTTTTCGGTTACTTTAAAAAGATTTTCGCAGGCACAGCAAGCAAGGTTTGAATAAGAGAAAGTTAGACGAGTGAAACGTCTAATATTGAAACAGAATAGCACACACAATCAGAGAAGGTTAAAATAGAGTTTGATAATCACAGTATTAACTCCCCAAGTTAAAAGTTAAAACAGAAACAATACTTAAGCAAATAAAAAGATAAAGGGAGTAGAAATATCACTCAAGAGATTTATACTGGTTCACCCCAAAATCCACAGGGCTATGTCCAATTTCTTGGCAGCACCAAGTTTCCACTATAACTGAGTAAATTACAGTACAAGTATTCTTTGCACACCTAGCCTCTTCAGGCTCAACACTCAAACAAGTATTCTTTTCTCATCTAGCCTCTTCAGGCTCAAAACAGTAAGGGATAAAAGGTTTTTGTGTAGTTAGTACAACTTGCAAATCTTTCAGATCACACTCAGAGAGTGGAATAAATATGAAGTATGAAAGACTACGAATTTATATCAAATGATTGAATGTGTATTCAATGAAGGAATGAAGAAGTTAATGAAGAGAGTAAATGCTTCTGCGCAGTGTTCTTTATGATATTCAACTTCTTAGCTTCATCTTCATTATTTGATCTATTTAAAGACTTTGATCAAGAGATCCGTTTTGACACAACTTCAGAAAGTGTTTGCTTCTGACTTGAGCTTTCTGAGACACCATTTAATGTCAAAGAGTTGTTCTGAATATTCATTAAATGCTTGGGGACGTTGAGCTTTGACAAGGATGTCCAAGAGTATACTTTAGACTGAGCAGCTGTTCTTTCAGAGTATATAGCAGCAGGCTTCTTGTACTTGTAGCAAAGAGCTTTCCTCTTTCAGTGCAACATCAGTTCACTTTCCAGAAAGCACTTTTACTTTGTACTAAAATAGGCAAAAGGTTACTGTAGTGGTGCAGAGATTGCGTGTTTATTCCTTAAAACCTTGAAACAACGTTCTTTATTCTTTGTCCTTTGAGCTATTGTCCAGAGGTCTTCGAGATCCTTAAGGAAGGCATATAATTTGAATAAGGTGACTTGGACTTGATTTCTGACATACTGACTTGGTATCAGTAATGAGAATTTTTAGACGGGTGAAAGTCATTCAGAAATTAGACGGGTGATGATCATTCAAAAATTAGACAGGTGCTGGCATGTTCAAACACTAGACGGGTGCTGACATGTTCCAAAGTTAGACGGGTGATCAACTAAGCCAAACTTAGACGCATGCTTCTTGCCACGTCATCAAGTGAACTTAGTCTTTCCTGAGCGTTGACTTGATCTTTGACTAACTTTTAGACGAGTGGAATTTTAGACGAGTCAGTTTGAGCTTCTACTGAAAATTAGACGGGTCATAAAATAGACGAGTGGCTTTAAGTCTATTTTCCTGCACACTTATCAAATATATCAGTAATTTCATTTGGTTCAATATTATCATACTTGAACTATTTGGAATCATCAAAACTTAGAGAATTTACACATTGAATGTGTTTTAGACTTATGAGGTCTCAACAAATATGACCTAGACCAACAAAACTCATAACTACCCCTAAGTAGTTGAAAGAATCGATAAATGGAAAAATTGAAGATTTGGGGATCATTAATAATCAATTTTTCACAGCTGATCAACACACAATAAATGTGATGCGATCATGTTCCAACTCGATCATGGTCCGAAAATGATTATATCAAAACCATGCCAACTAATATATAGATATAATATAAATTTGAATATTATTTATAATTAAATCATAAAATTATAGAATTATGAAATTTAAATCAAGACATATTCTGCAAAATATATTTTAAATTAGATTTTAATTGACCCACACTATCAGTATAAATTTTTTTTACACTATCCACCAATAATAAATTATTAAGTCATTAAAAATGTTTTACTTTTATAATAATTATTTTAAAAGTTACATATAGGATGATTTTTTATTGATTGATGATGTAAAAAATAATGATAGTGTATAAAATTAAACCTTTTTCCCCCAATTTTTTTTTTTGGACAAAAAAAATTTGCCCCCCAAAATTAAACCTTTTAAAATAAATAATACCAATATAAATATATTATGATAAGATGAAGAAATTATTAATTTAAATAATAAATCTTATTTAAAAATATAAATTTTAAATTAATATAAATAAATTTTTTTTTTTTTGAAACAATATATAAATAAATCTTATTAAGAACCTTATTATTATTTCGCATGAAAATTGAGAAACCGTTTCATCTTTGTTTCTTTCCCCTTCGCCATCATCATTGAAAAATTGAAATTGAATCCGAACTCAGAATCAACACGCTGATCGGCAATCACCAACTAGTTCTTCTGTGCAATGGCGACCTCCGTCGCAGTGGCCGTCAATATAACGGCGCAGGATCGCCGGATTCTGACGGCAGTAAGCGCCGGAGCGTCGAGCCTTTCATTCGCGGGTTCGAGCTTCATTGTACTGTGCTACCTTCTCTTCAAGGAGCTCCGCAAATTCTCCTTCAAACTCGTTTTCTACCTCGCCCTCTCCGTATGCAATCTTTCCTTCTTTTCTTTATCAGATCTAAAACCTCTCTCTCTCTCTCTCTCTCTCTCTCTCACTCTCACTCTCACACACACTAGAGAGAGTGTGTTTTAACATTGTTTCGAATTCTTCATTTCCCAGTTTAACTCTTCGCACAATTCGAAAAAATGACATAATTGGATGTACTTTGGCTTTTAAATTGAAATATTTCATTTTTTGCTGTTTTTTTAGGTTGATTTACTCAGCAACTCCTTGAAACCACCAAGGAAATTTTAAATAGGTTCTTATTCTTTAAAAGTTTGTAATTGAGTTCCTAAACTGATAATTAATTTGTAATTTGGTCCATATACTTTAAACCTTTGTGATCAGGTCCCTTAACTTGTAAATAATTTGTAATTAGGTTCTTATAAGTTAATAGAACCACCGGATACAGATTGCTGATGAAACTGACCCCAAGGACCTAATTACAAATTATTTACAAGTTCAGGGATCCAATTTCAAACGGTTTAGTATAGGGACCCAATTACAAATTATTTACTAGTTCAAGGACCCAATCACAAAGGTTTAAAGTATAGACCTATTTAAAAATTCTCAAATAGTTCAGGACCTACAGAGTAATTAAACCTTTTTTTTTTTTTTTATCTAATTACTTAATTTTTTTCTTGGCTACTTGCTAGTTTCCATTGACTTGTTAAACCAATTTGATAGGTTTAAACAATTCTAATAAACTTGTAATTCTTACTAGGACTGGAATTAGGAGTCTAATGCTCAAGAACCTGAGCTTAATTGAAACCAAGTTCCTTTGGGACTACTTGATCCTGGGATTGAATCCCAATAAAACTGATTTGCCTTCGCCAAGGTTTTAAATTGCAGTTGAGATTGTGGTCGTTGTGATTGTGGCTGCGGTCGTTGCATTGCATCCTGATGCAGTTGGCGACCATGGTGTGATATGGTTGCATTGGCCGATGCAACAAAGATGTTGTTTTGTCGTTTGCTATGTAAATCCCTTGTCTCCACTTTAGCCTACTTTTCCCACACCGGGTCTTAGACATACTTTGAAAAAAAATGTTTTAGGAGTCTAAGTCTAATATCCTTTAGTATGTTTAAGAATATAATTTAAGCATAGTAAGCTAGTAATTACAGTAAGCTTCTCCACGCAATATATGTGTAAGTTATTACAAGCTTGTTGTTGACTTCAGTCATGGCTGTAAAACTACCTTTTCTTAATGATATCTGTTAGATTGTTAGTAAACTTCTATGTCAAGCAAACTTTTGTAATCTTTCTTGCCTTGTTGCCTTATCCACGTTGATTGTTTTTGTTCGGCCAATGCTGTTTTACAATTCAGAAGTAGGCCTCTTGGCATTTTAGGAACGATATATGTCTGTTCCTATGCACTAAATGACAAACTTTTGCCTTGTTTTCTTCTTCCGAGCCATAAGTATAATGCTCTATTTTGACATTTTCACTGATTGCAGGATATGTTTTGCAGTTTCTTCAGCATAGTAGGGTATACCTGCTATATCAAGCACAATCTTTTCAAATGTATGTATCAACTGAAGTTGTTCATCATGTTATTGATAGATGTCTCGTTTTGATACAGGGACCCATCCAAAGGTTTCTTTTGTTATGCTCTGGGCTATAGCACACATTTCTTTTGTGTGACATCTTTCCTATGGACTACAACAATTGCTTTTACCCTGCATCGTACTGTTGTAAAACACAAAACAGATGTTGAGGATTTGGAGGCCATGTTTCACTTGTATGTATGGGGTATGCATTTATGGATGAATAAGTTTTTAATGTCCTATCTTTGAGAGATGAACTACTTTGAAATAGTCTTCTCCTCCTGTAACTTCTCAATCCCTTTGAAAATGAGTTTTTAGAGCAATATCTTGCTGACGGAATGGCTTCAATGATATACCAATAGTTGGACTTCAAGTTTGTTCGTAATTTCAACCACCCTATTAGCAACTTTGATTGCGGCGAGCTCATTTGATGTAGTTTTTACCAATGATAGGTACTTCCCTCGTTATGACAGTTATGCGCTCCTTTGGTAATGACCATAGACATTTTGGTGCATGGTGTTGGACTCAAACAGGTCTCACAGGGAAGGCAAGTAGTTATAGGAGTACTAGCTAAATTTTTTTTTTTTTATGTAATTATTAATTCATGCGGATTTCTGTAAAAAAAAAATCGGTTTCTTCTTTTTACATATGGTATAAAATGGGTTTTCTTTCTATTAACTAAAAAGAGGCACCTGAAATAGGGGTGGAAAGAGGAAATCTAATTATATTTGAGGCATGGCAGTTTTCTCCCCTTTTATTGGAATTGTCTACTAATTTTCCTTTTTTCCTCATGTTCTCAAAAAACAGGTTTCTTTTTCTGTGCAGGCGGTTCATTTTGTAACATTTTACATGCCCCTCTGGGGTGCAATTCTATATAATGGGTTTACATACTTGCAAGTAATACGCATGCTTAACAATGCAACCCGTGTATGTATCCAATTTTGCTGATTCTTTTTCAAACAAATAACAAATTACTTGTTTAGGCACTTTTGAACTTTATTTATTGTTTCTTGGCAAATTTCAGATGGCAGTTGGTATGTCAGGTCGAGCTTATGTCTCAGATGCAGGAGATAACATGAGGGTATTGTGTAATGTTTCCAAGATTGGAAATCTAAACAAACCCCCCCCCCCCCCCCAACCACCCAAAAAATAAAAATAAAAACCCTAAGATAAGCATTTAGTTGTAACTAGCTACTCTCATCTTTTGTGTATATCATATTTTATATTTTACATTCTGTCATGTGGCTTTTTATTCTTTTGTTCAAATGCTTTATTTATCACTGTTGCCTATTTTTTATTTTTTATTTTTTGGAATCGAAGGAAATTTAGTTCATATGCTTTATTTATCAAATCTCGCTCTCTTTTTCATTGATAAGAATTAAAATTAACGCTTTGTACTGTGATTTCTAATATGGTCTAGAGATGCTCACCACTTATCATTTTTCTGTTGGGATTTCATGAATAAATTTATATCCATGCTTAAACCAAATTAACTAATAACCGATTGCTTGAGATGAAACTCTTATTATCTATTGCGTCTACATTACAATGGAATGATACTTAAGTATTTTCTGTTTTACGTTGCAGGCTCTAAATCGCTGGGGATACTATCCACTAATTCTAATAGGATCACATGCTTTTGGCACCATTAACCGTATTCATGATTTTTTTGAACCCAACCATAAGATCTTTTGGCTCTCACTTCTCGATGTTGGAACGGCTGCTCTTATGGTATCAACCTGTAACCATACTGTTTTAAGCTTTATTTTCCATTTACTGAATGTTCTATAACTTATCTGGAAACTGAGCATGGTTGTCATTCATTGATAAACCTCACTGATAATCTTTTCAGTTATGCCCATCACCTAGCACTCAGTTATGAACATTTTACTTTATTGAACAATCAGGCTACAGACGTTTTCCAATGTAAAAAAAATGGGAAATGATTTGATTTGTAAATCAAATCTTTTGTTTAGAATGTTAAAAAATAGGAAATGATTTGATTTCTAAAATACCGTGAATTGCTTTCCTTTTGATTTATAAATCCCATCAAACTTGATAGGATTCGTTAGAATTTGATTTGATTTTACATCAATTGACTATTTTACCCTTTCTATACCTCTCATAAGGGTAAAATATAAAATAATAAAATCAAATCAAACCAATTCCCATTTTAACGAGTTCCAAGCGAAAGAAAATGACTTCCAAATCAATTCAAACTCCATTTCTTATAATAAGTTACAAACTCAATTTAATTTCTAATCAAATCAAATCATTTCCAATTTTAGTTGATTTCAAACACTACCAATACCTTAATAACAGATTAAAATGCATTATGTAATTTGTAACCCTAATAAATCTGAAATAATTATTATGTGTACACATGTGACTCAATTGGCAACTTATACAAAATTGTTGTCTCAACATCTTTAAACCTAAAATATAATACATTTAAACATCATGTGCATTTTACTGCTTACATTTTTTAGCAGGAATGCAATGCCGATTTTACTGGCTTATAAAAGGCATTTTCCAGTGTTTGGTTAACTAACCACTGTGACAACAGTAAGTTGACTGCTTGTCAAGGTTATGTAGTTGTTTTATACAATCAATGTTTTAAAAATCAGTCCTGATAAGCTGATTGAACCTGGTTGGACTATGAACCAATTATGTTTCCGGTTCAAATATTATCCGGTTCAACTATGGTTCAGTCATGCTACGACAGAAATTTATCCCATTGAACCATGATCCCAAGGACTTGCTGCTTCAATCTCTGGTTCGGTTTTTAAATCATTGGAGATAATTCCATTTTAAAAGCATATTGTAATTGGTTATTGGATATAATTCCATTTTAAACACCATGTTGTAGTTGGTTAATGATTTTTATTTGGGGTAACATATTAAAATTAGGAGATTAATTGTTACAATTTATACACAAGTAGTTGATGCCAAATTCACAATTGATTTAGAGGAGGATATGGCAATAAAAGAACTTTTTTTTTTATGGTCAGCCTCACCTCAATTACAACATGATTTTAAGTTCATCATTAGTGTGGAAACTTCCCTGTTCACTGGCATTGTAAAACATTTTAGTTAATAATTTTACACAAGGGAATCACATGGTATCACTGCAGTTAATCACTTTTTTACTGGAATGTTCTATGCTTTTCCAGTTAATGTAATTGACATCCCATAGTACATATTTGATGTCATGTGAAGAGTGAACAAGAAGTGGAAAATAGTACATATTGAAATCTCGCTAACCTTTGTCATTTTGTGTACTTTTTGCAGGGCCTCTTTAACTCAGTTGCATATGGCCTTAACTCTTCTGTTCGTCGGGCAATTTGTGAAAGACTGGTCAAGTAAGTCCTGACTATATTCTATTCTTCCTTGATTTCCAAGTAAATTTCTATGATCTCTTCTTTGTTCCCTTGACTTTCAAGACCAGCCTAATTGTAATATCCCATCACCTATTCTGTATTTTAACTTGTGCACTTTTATCGCCAATCCAATTCTGCTACCTTTACTAGCTAGCCTTTTTTGTGTACATGTGTCTTGCTGCTATTTTGGCAAGACTTGTATGTTGACACTACAGCCACTCTTATTCTCTCTCTATTTCTCAACTCTTCACCGCTAGGATATCTCCAGGTTAGTGGAGTTATTCTGATTTTGGCATTCACAATCTGGTTGATGTTGTACCATCAGATAGAAAAACTCTAATTGGATTACTTCTCATCTTATCATCTTGTGGGATTACTTGCATGAGCTGTTGAGAAGTAACCCTGGGCTGGGACGAGGACGACGGCTAAGATGGATATCATCCACCCTGATTCCCCACCATCATTCCAGAGGGTCTATATATGTCTTGATGCATGCAACCAAGACTTCAAGGCTGGATGTAGGCCATTATTGGACTTGATGGTTTCTTTTTAACAGGGTATTATGAGGGACATATCGTCTCTGTTGTAGGCCAAGATGCAAATAATCAGATCTTCGTCATTGCATATGCTGTGATGGAAAGGGAAACAAAAGAGAATTGGAAGTGGTTTTTGGCCCTTCTACAACACAAGACCTGGGTGATGATAATGTGGTTGGAATTGTGTTTCTAACCAACAAAAGGTAACTTGGGGAATCCTGTATGGCACTCTAAGAAGGCAAATCCTGTAAGGATCATTTACCATATCTTTAATCTTCATCTAAAAAGGAGGTAGAGAACTCAATCTTCCCTTGAGCTTCATCCATCTCATTCGTCTTTCATGTTTTAACCGCTTTGATGAGAAGTTTTTTATGAGAAATAGGTCAAAGGTGCCCAAAAGGTGGTTTGTGGTAGGAACACCATTGAGGAAATCAAAGGCGGTGTTGAGAAACAGTGAAACACTGTTGTGGAAGGAATTGAAGGAAGACACTTGAGGCATAGTGGGAGCAGCACGTAGGCTGTGTGATTGGCAGCATATGATAATAGCCCCGTCATAATGCATAATCATGTGATATTAAGTGTTGAACCGGTGCACCCAAATAGTGTGGGTGTGGGTGCACCATAGACTTCCCCAATTTATTTGAATTGGCAATTATTAGTCTATTGATGACCTCTTGATTTGGGGGCAGTTTGGTACAGAATCTATGGGGTTCTTGTTTCCTTTTTCCATCTCAATAAAAAGTGACGTTTATCATTTATATCTTTTTGAACATATAATTTTAAAAAATATGCCAAATTTACTTTTTGTTTTGTTTTTCGCTTAGGTTTTGCCCTGAGAGACTTTACAGATGGCTCCCTAACAATTTGAAGTACAAGAACTTGCAGCAAGAAAGTGAACTAGTCTTGTTAAAGCCTGAAGATCAATGATACTGAACGGACATAATGTGATCCTCCATACCGTTTTTTTTTCTCGCTATTTTCGTTTTAGGTTACTGAGATGCTGTTTCCGTAGTCAAAAGAGGATATTCAGGCAGCAATGTTTCCAGGCTATTTTTTCTTGCTGCTTCAGTTTTGTGAATCATGTCACTCACAGTTAATTTTATATTGATGAGGAACCTTCTCAAAAAAAATCAGAGGATAGACCAGTTCACGGGGAATCTGTGTTTGGAAGCTGTTACACTCAAATTGAAGACCCATTGCCTGTGACTGCAGAAAGTGCATTTTTTTTTCAAGAAAGGCTTAACCTCAACCTCTGTTCCTGTGATTCGTCATCTTTAACAAGTCTAAACTTTTGAGCATTACTATATGCCCTTGTATATCTTCCTAATTTCTGAAGTAGAATGTATGCATATTTTCTTAGTTTTATAGTCTAGGTGCACTTTCAGATTGATTCAGACTGCTTAGCATTTTTTTTCCCAAATTTGCTGGGCTATTTCGTTCTTCGTCAGCTATAATACTTTAGTGTAAAATCCACATGTCCAGATCATTTTTCTTTATGAAGTTTTTTCCATTCGGTCTTTTTTATTCCTAATGTAACTTATGATAAGCGGACTGAAGAGTGAAGACCATTTACATTAGAGTGTGTTTGGTTTTTCCTTGTGAAGTTGTTGGTGCAAGCCTCCCTCAACAGAGAGAGGAAGACCTTCAAAACTAGGTGTAGATACTAGATACAAACAAGCATATGGACTTTGAATCCCAATCGCAGAAGAAGAACCACCGTGTGTTTGGAGACATGTACAGCATGATGATGCTTCCCAAAGAGATGAACTTTGAGAAAGACTCCTCCCCGGCTCGAGCAGCCGATTAATTTAATATATTTTAATTTTATTTATTTTATTTTCATAAAAAAATACATCATATGAAAATTAAAAAAAATTGGCCAAAGCACTTACGCAGGTCTCACACTTATATTTGCTATAATACATTTGGTTAATGGGCAGATTAGTACACCCTGCACAACTCCATGCGCCAACTTCAGTTTGGATTGTTTAATACAATATATAATATATTTGCTACAATTTTTTTTTATTGTTGCTACAGTTTAGTCTTAATTGATTAATACAATATATTTGCTACAGCTTCATTCCATGCGTCAACTTCATTACAGGACGCACCAATAATGGAGTAATAGTAATACCATCAAATACGTGTTGTGATTCATTAAGGTCTTTGATGGGCACCTAGTACTATCGGCCAATGCTCCAATTTTGTTTTTGTCTCGCAATATCATAAGTCAAGCTCTTGTCCTACCCCTTTCACAAGCTTGCAACATTAATTGAGTCACTACACAGTGCAAAAATGCAATCATGAACATAGAATCGGGCCGGCCCGAACAATCCATAGCCTGCATAGGGCCAGGCTCAGGCACCTTTTTTCTAGCTTGAATTATATCCAGGTTTTTTTGACCCGGACAAATAAAACCCGAACCCGCATCGAAATAGTCCACCACGGGCCGAGTAGCTCGTTTTGCCACCTCTAAATGATTGTCAAGTATAGGAGCTATTTTAATAGTTTTTTTATGTATGGGGACTAAATGGAGAATGGGTGTCAAGTACAGGGAGTTAGGGACCAATATATCATTTAAAGTTTAAACCTGATTTTTATCACACGGCAAGAAATTATTCTGGTAGATTCACGCACCAATCTTCCGATAAGATTTCATATTTTGCGTATCCTTATCATGAGGGTCTAGCAATTTCCAACTTGTAGCTATAGTGGGCCTACAAAGTACGGGTTCTTTCTGATAACTCATTGCTCAAAATGACCCAATCTCGGCATCATCTGTCCCCTATTACAACACAATTTTTCCATGTGCTCAACCCTCACAAGCAATGGACCCCCTGACATTAGATATTTTATTCCAACTCATGTCCTTCTCTCGGATGCCTCGTCAAACATAGTAATTGGGTAGCGTAAGAGCTAGAGGCTTTCATTTTTGGATATCACGATCTTAATGTGGACAATTGACATTATAATTACCCTTGAATCATTTAATAGGTTGAAATCTTAGTACATTTATTTAATTAATGTCCTAAGGATACTGATTAAGGATTTAAAAAAGAAAAATTCTTATTAGGGCTTGGTGTATTTTATATTGTGAGGTGTGATAAACTTAACTTTCCAATGAGATATAACCTCCCCCCCCCCCCCCCCCCCCCCCCTAATCAGTACCCTTAGGATATTGGTTAACATGACCCTTTAATCAAATTTTGATAAATTTAATCCTGCTCGTTTTAGAAATAAACTCAATTTAAATAAATCATTTCCCATACATTTGTCTTCCAAAATTTTTGTCGAGGAAACAACCACAAAACTTTTGTTGAGGAAACCACCAGGTAGAAACGGACCTTATTATATGCAATTGATCTGTGAACAAGAATCATCAAGAAAGAAGTGACATTTTTTGTTTTGCTGTTTTGCGAGAAGAGTCCTATGCAATATCTTTCCGATTGATTATATTTATTTACTAATTAACTCAAAGGCTAATTTGGCATCATAAACCACAGCTTTTAAGTCTTCCAGAAAACGGACAACTTCAACATACCATGCCACTGGACACTCTATTCAGATCACTCACATTCGTAAAATGTGTAATGAAATTAGTTATATAAAACATATTAGAGAAATGTTAATAACTTACGCTTTTTGATATTCTTTCTAACATACTCTTAATTATTAAATGAATTTCATAAGTGGATCTCATAAAATTCATGGTCATATATGAAATTTATTCAATAATAAAAATGTGTTGGAAAGAATGTTAAAAGAATGTATTGGTAACAAATATATTATTGTAATGAGCATCGTATCTGAAGATGAGTATCCCATTAAGAATCGCTATAAGTCTTATATAACACTACAGCCGTGCTTCAATCATGAAAGCTTAGAGGTGATTTCGAAAGAAAAAAAAACAAAGGGTAAAAGCGAGTGGCCCTGGTCATTATCAAACATAATTTTTTTTTTCCCCTGCAAAGCCAAGTATTTTGTCACAAAAAAAAGAAGTAATCAGGCAGATTATTTCATAAGTTGAATTTGGCCGATCCATAAAGAAAGGAAAATTTCATTGCTAGTAACCAAACGGAGATAACAAAAATAATGACATTTTGATTGAAGTCAAGGAAAGAAGACTCTCCTCCCAACAATCATCCACTCAATCACAAATGTCAACAGAATGACCTACTTAACCTAAACCACAATCCCAAAAACCAACGACCCCAACCAAATTATTAAACACATCTAATCACAAACCTAACCAATCCTTCTAATCAGAGTGAATAGCCAAATTAATTCCTAAAAGATGAAATGACCATCACATTAGTTCCTCAAGGAAGAAAAATCTCGCTTTAATCCATAAATACAAAAAGTCAATCAAAATAATTCCCTTTAATCCGTTTTTATCAGTCCAATTAATCCTTAAAAAAAACTAATTTCATTGGGTTTTACACTTATCAATGATTAAAATAAAGTTTTTTTTTTTTTTAACTGAAGAACTAATGTGAAGTTAATCACATCTTTCCAAAACCAATTTAGTTATCCACTCCATGTAATTATTCGCGGTTTATTAAATTATAATTAATAATTATCTCACTATCTAGGATAATTTTGGGTTAAGATCATCTAACATGAGCTTGAGTGTAAACTGAAGTAAGGTAGCATACACCATTGATTAATTAAAGTAACTTGAGATTTCAATATAGTATTCTAACTAATCAAGGGTGGACGCATCTTTACTTTCTTATTTTACATTCAAACTCACTTAAGAGAACTTTATCCCGCAATTTCTACTCTAACAACAGTACCCCAACAATCACTCAGAGTGTGTCCGAGTCTCTCCTGTTGTTCCTTGCATTGTTGAAAAGCAGCTCTGAGATCTCCCAAGTGGTCTACAATTGAAACCACGGTCCTTCCTTGGAGAATCCAAAGTGCGGAATAGGATCTGCTTCATGGCCAATATGAAATCCTCAGTGGGGTTATTTGGAGGACTAGAAGACCTAAACTGTTGACAAAACTTCATGTGCCTCTTCAGTGCCTCTTCATCTGTAGTGATCATCATGTCTCTTTCTGACCTTAGCCTCTCTTCCTTCACTGCCTCAGCACACAGCCCACAAATCCAACGACCATCATACCTCTCCTGCACCCGAGCAATGTATGCTTGTGTGCATTCCTCCATCAACCCGCAGCAAAAGCACTTCACTGAAGACACTGCCTCCACCTCTGCCACCGCCGCCGCGGCAGCTCCCGAGAGGGATTTTGTTTCTTTCAAAACAGCTGCAGCCATGTATATGCTTCTTTCTTCCATTTGGCTCACTCTGATGATGCATAAAACACAACACAACAACCTCTGGATTAAGGAATAAATTTCGAAAGGGAATAACTAGGGAAAATGTTCTTGTACAAATATATCAAACATAGCATGGAATCTATATATTTTCTTCTGTTCAGTTGTGAGATATCTATCTATCAAATGCTGTACCGGTGAGAGTAAATAGTGCAAAAATTTTGGTACAAATGATGACTAATTTAATAATTGAGCTATACATTATTAAACAATAAATTAATCATTAGATTATGATGTACTAATAACATTTTCGTTATTCAAAAATGATATTTGCACAATATTTTTTACACCCTATTTTATACTTACTTCATAACAATTGACCAAATCACATTTGCTTTAAAAACAAAAGCTGCTAGATAATAGATAATAGATGTATAGGATTTAGGTATAAAAAAGATTTAATTGATATGCAATATAGTATGAAGATTTTTTATATTATTAATCAATTATAAATTATTATATTATTAAAAAAATTGAAAATTAATCTTATCATTAGTAGTCATTCATAGAGCATAATTTGCGATTGATTGAGAATGAAAAAAAACTTCTGAGCATACCAATTAAACTCATGAAAAATGGTGTGATAAAAAAAGTTGTGTCATCGTCATTTTTCTTCTTAATAACTAGGATGCAAGTTCAAATGAAGATAACTGATGCACGTAGTGAAAGTGATGATTGAAAAGTTTGTTATACTTCTAAGTATTATTACCGTATCAGCAGCAATCAAACGCGATGGAAATTGAATTTGGAAGGAGATAAATCCAACATACAAGGATCTAAAATGATGAAGGAAATATTAATGTATAGTTGGTGGTGTAGATAGAAATTATCGCTCCTTCTCCCACTGGATCTCTTGAACTTGAACCTTCTCGCCACCGAAAATCAGAACCCCAAATGCTGTGTTGTACATCCCAGAGCCTTAATGGGCTCTCTCTTTCTCTCTGTCTGCGACTTCTTCAAACCAAACCAAATCCAACACTGCAACCAATAAAATCAATTGCTCTGTAGAGTATTAGATCTCTGTTTTTTCCTCTGCTTCTCTCATCTCTCTCTCTCTCTGTGTGATGCGGTTACGAGGAACGTGGCGCAGAGGCAGATATATATGATGGATGGATGCAGATCTTTGTTGTTCACTGTTTTATATTGAAAAAAAGGAAAAATAATTTCCAATCATTGATGATGGGTTTGGTGGCACGGTAATAAATTTTACAAAGTTACCTGGTCTCACAGGGTTGCTATGGTATTGATATTTAGATTTTACTTGGGAGATACCAGAAGCTGATTTCTGAATCTTCGGAATTTTTACAATCCTAATTCCCATATTATCGAATTTTATTGGGGAAAATATCAAATTTACTTTGACAAAGAATTAAGACAATGTATCTAAGAGTATTTGGATGAAATGACACGGGTCTCTTTTAACTTAATCAATAATCTCAAGTTCAAATTCAAGTCATGGGAATGCAGCAACATAAAAACTCTTGAAAGAAAGTTTTGCCGCCCTTGTGATCCTAACCGACTCGAGGGTTTAGTCTCTGCAGCTACGCGTAGGGAATACCTTGGGGGACCCCAAAAAAAGAGTTACGACAATGTCGCGGATGATGTTGGTTATTTCAACTGGGAAATCCATATTGAATCTTTCGCTAAGTTTAATAAACAGAGGTAATGTCGAAGGGATCCTCGAAGAAAGTAGAGGTAATGTTTTTGACAAAGAGGTGTTGTTGACAACAAAAACCTAACAAAGAAGCTTGATGGAACTAAAAATTAGAATTGAAACATTTCGACAAGAAGAACCATTAAGTTTTAATAACAAAAATTTCATAGGTCATTTGAAGATAAGAAGTCTCATGTAAAAAAAATCGTGTAATAATCAATTTTTGACTACTTTCGACAAACATGAGCATGACACATGGAATATCAACAAGCCAAAGAAACATGTGTCAAAGAAGGATTTCGTTCAAATATTGGCTAAACATCGGGTATGTTATTCAACAGAATGAAGGAACACAAAGGCAAATCATTTCGCTTTCCAGTAAGATAGGTTCCGACAAAGGTTAGGTGTGTCAGAAACAAAGAATGAATAAAGGATTTGATTAGACTCTTAAGGGAAATTCTAAGAAGCAACTTACTCTCTTGGTTTGATAGAAGAATGAGTTGTCGAAGAAGTGGTTACTGCGCCAGTTACCAAAATTTGAAAATGAGTTGTTGCAAAAGATCGGGCATCAAATTCAAATTAAAGAGAAAGGAGAAATGTAGGGCAAAACATGGGAGGTGCAGTAAGAATTATTTAAGATGTGTAAATAAGCATGTGTTTAAATTCTATTAATAGGACATGTGTCAATAGAATAGCACTTAGGTAGTTACGTTATTTACCTATAAATATTAGTTACAACAATGTACAAAGGATTAGTTTCTTGATCAAAGTTTTATAGTCCTAAGTCACGCTTATGTTCATGGACTGACGAATCACATCAAGTATGCCTTCCACCTTACATTCCAACACTTTAAATTTTCAAGACAATCTCTTTACTTTTCCGGCACTATCCTTCCTTTTCTCCCATTTTCCTCCCCTTCCTTTAACTTCTCTTTAGGTTTATGTACCTTTAAATGCTTTCTTTACATCTCCCGCACCTTTAAATTACAAGCATTTTAAGTTTTATGTGTATTTAAGTTCCTGCACTTTGACCTTCTGTAGTTTACATTTTATGCACTTTTACGTTTTTTGCACATTTATTTTCTCGCACTTTACTTTTGTCGAATTTATTGCTCCAATACCTTTTATGTCAATTTAGAATTCTAAAAACTAGATAAATAAACTTACTAAATTAACAAACAAAAAAATAATAAATGAAAGAAATGAAAGACTTACACTAGGGACCCGCATAAACATATGTTTCGCCCACGCACCCTCCCTTTCAAGATGTGTAGAAATACAGAGTTCTACGTGCTTAGAATACAAAAGAGCAAAAAAAATATTTTACTAAAATGATGAGGCTTATACATAGTACTAAATCCAAGCGTTAGAAACCAAACTTTTTACTAAAAGTCACAAGCCTTATACATAATAATAAGCTGACGTTTGAAATAGCTTATTTAAGCTCATTTTGACTTATCTTATGACATAAGCTCTTATGCAATGTGTTTGGCAGAGCTTATAAAACAATCTCATGTCATCCCATAAGGAGTTTTGGGCTTATTTTCATAAGTTACTGGGAGAAGCTTATGGGTACTTTTGAAAGTAACTTATGCGGATCAACCTTCGCACATTTCACAATTCGATACCCACACTGACATTTCTTTCTTTTTTCTACACATTTCTGATTTCTCTATTCTTTTTGTTAGTGTCCATCGGTCTCCTACAGAACAGAGGTGTGCCCCTAGCCGTGCCTGAGGCAGGAAGAGGAACCCTAGCCGCGCCTGAGCCGCCGCCTGCCGCCCGGACCGTCACTTGCTCCGTCTTCCTCCATTTCATAGGTATTTCTCTTCTCCCTCTCCCTTTTCTTCCCCTCTCCCTTTCCCTTTTCTTCCTCTCTCCTTTCCCCTCTCCTTTTCCCTGAAACTATCAACAGTTGTGAGGCTGAAACTGTCGATAGTGTGTGGCTACTGTCCAAAAAATATTTCCAAAATATGTGCTGAAGGGGTTGTAATGCAGCTTAATGTACCTGTTATTGTGAATTTTTTTTTGTTATGTTAATGTTGTCTGTGTTGCTGTGATTTTTTGAGTTGCTGTAATTTTTTGTTGTGTTAATGCTCATGATACTGAGAATAATACCATTGTTTTACTGATTCTATGTTGTTGTAGTTTCAATTAATGCTCTGCATTTGTATTGTGTTAGAATGGCCTCTAAAATGTCTTCAAACCCAGTTGAAGGGAATGGGAATGGTAGTGTAATGGAAAAAAAGCCAAGGCAGATTGGAATGAAATAAATCATGATATATTTCTTAAGTGTTGTATTGAACAAGTATGGGCTGGGAATAGGCCACATGCTCACTTTAACAAAGTGGGGTGGGCAAACTTGATCAAAAGTTTTAATGAACAAACAAGGTTATGTTACGAGCAGAAGCAAATGAAAAATAAATGAAATATTTTGAGAAAAGAGTGGCAGGCGTGGGCAAAACTCACAGGATCGGAGACTGGTCTTGGAGTGAATCATAGTAAGGGGACAGTTGATGCAACTGATGCTTGGTGGGATGAGAATATTAAGGTAAAATGATATATTTGATTTAATTATATATTTATTAACTTGATGTTTAAAATATTTACTGACCTCAAGTTCTTTTATTTTAGGTTTATCCGAGTTTGCAAAGTTCATAAAGGAAGGTCTAAAAATTTGTGAGGAAATGGAGATCCTTTTTAAGGATACCATGACCATTGGTACTGGTGCATATGCACCATCTCAAGACCCAGAAGCGGAAGCAAGAAAAAATAGTATTGAAAGGTATGCACCAATGTTGGCAATGTTCCTACACTTGTTGAATGCATGGAAATGCTTAAACAATTGGCGGGGTTGGAGTATGGAGGGGAGACACACATAATAGGTATTAGAAACCAGATGCCTACAATTATCTATTAGAAACCAGATGCCTACAAGTTAGAGACAATCATGCCTACAGGGTCAGAGACACTATTAGAAACTAGATGCCTACAATTATCTAGTTTAATTATTATGTTTTTATTAATCTATAAAAGGTGTACATCAATACTTTGATGCTTGTACCTCAAAACTTATGCTACTGATGCAATTTTTTTTTTTTTTTTTGTTTTTAATGGAACAATATTCTATTTTCTATCAAAATGAAACAAATGCCTATTAAATAATTTGCATAACTCAAAATGCTTATGATTGTATATACCTCAAAATCATTGCTACTGGTATATTTTTCAACATTAACGTCAAAAAAAAAAAAGTTCGTGATAAAAAATTTGTCATTATTTACATGATATGTGTTTTGAGATTAACATTATTTACATTTTTATTGTAATTTAATAAGACAATTTTTTTAATTTTAAAATGTTTATAAGTGCTTATATAGTAATGTATCCAGACGCCTTAATATTGTATAAGTGTTTTTCGAAGTGTGCATCCAAACGCACATAACTTATTAAGTTTAAGCGCTTATAACATAAGTTCTCATGCAATAATGTCTTATGCGATAAGTGCTTAATTAAGTTGTTTACTCAAACGCGACCTAAGTCAAAGTGTGAAGTTTTCTTGATATCTTATAAGCACTCGAGGATCCTGTCTTTATATATAGGAGGTGAAGAGGGAGAAGGATTTTGCATTTTAGTTAGTTTTTTTAATTTTGAATTAAATCAACATATTAAAAGCTAATAAATTGGGTGCTCACAGTTACAAAGGCAACCATGTTTAAAAAATAATAATAAAACATGGAAAATGCTAACCATGTTCTAAGGGCATTGATTAAGGTTTTAAAAATAGAAATTTTATATCAAAAGTTATGTATTCAATATCTTGAAAGTTTAAAAGTTGTTCTTCTCAATACAAAATTTCTATTTTTTTGTTTCCTTAACCAATGTTCTTAGGACACTGGTTAGCAAGACCTATAAAACATTATGTTGAGAAGTCAACTTAACATTTAATAATAAACATAATAGCTAATGTTAAAAAATCGATTTAGTTCCAAATCATTGAATCAATCAGAGAAATAAAGAACCAACGTGGTATGATATAGTTGGTAGATAACTGGGCCCTTTAAACATGTGGTCAGGAGTTCGATTTTTGACTCATGTGTATGGAAGAGCATCTGTTGGGAGATGTCAACCCCTTAAATGGATCTCAGTATCTCGAGGGATTAGTCTCTGGCTCCCGGTCGGAGGATACCCGGGTTCACCCAAAAAAATAGAGAAATAAAGATTTAATTTTAATAATATGAAAAATAAATATAAATTTATGGTTAACTATATAAAAACATGAATGTTTTTTTAACACAAGAATGAAGACACCATACAGTGTTTCTTTTATTTTTTGATATATTTTCAAGATACGTATATACAAAGATGATAAAATATGAAAGTGTATATATTTTGACACCAAAAATTGACACCCTAGTTTTGAGTGAGTTTTTTATCACTTTATTATTTCTCTCTTTTCATTTTATTGATTAATAATCCCTCAAAACCAGGGTGTCAATTTTTAGTGTCAATTTTTAGTATCAAAATATGATATCTCCGATATTGTATTTGATATCTAAAATTTGTGTTAAAAAACACAACTTATTTAAAATATCCAATCAAGTAAGAATCATTATGTAGGGAAGAGAATGGCTAGCCAGCTGTGATGACAAAACCCTTTTGCGGGCTTTCCAAGCCAAACGTGCAGCTTAGGATGTTCTTATTCCAATTCTTTTTGTACACTTTCAAAACCATGCGCGTGACCACATAAAGCAAGTACGAGCAGATTGTGATGAGGAATGGGGCACCTGGTTTCGTGTTTCTGTCACTTTCTTGGGCTCTGATTTGTAAATGGCCTTGCGTACTTATTTGTCCACATTCAATCACATGTTACTCAATCATTAATTTTTCTCTACTTTTCAATCAAGCTTTCTTCCATCCTTTAAAACTTTTCTTTCTTACCTTTGCTTGCTCCACGTGCCTGTATTGACTATTGAGGATATAACGGCGACCTAGATCCCAGACCATCAAAAGCACTCATCACATATCATGTTATATTTTAAATTTTATAGTAAAAAAATTTAAGTTAAAAAATTAACTTGAATATACACTTTGGTAGTATTTGGATGTGGTATTTTCAAAATTCCAAGAAATTTAAAATATAAGACAATTCAATTACTTCAGTTGAATTACTTTCATTTCAAAAATACTTTATTTGGATAGGGTAATTCAAATACCTTATATTTTAAATTCTTGGATAAAGTATTTCAATTACCTTCAATTACATTTTTTTTTAATATTCATTAAAAAAAATTGGGATTTCAACTGTCCGGGAGCCGGCGCCCCTGCATAGGGTGTCCAGGGCCGATGCCCCCCACTGGTTTGTCCGGGGGGCCATCGCCCCCCCACGGGTGTCCGGGGGCCGACGCCCCGCCACCGGGTGTCCAGGGGCCGGCGCCCCCAACACCGGGGACCGGCATCCCCCGGGTGTTTTGGGGCCGTCGCCCCCCACCGGGTGTCCGAGGGTCGTCCCCGCCCCCCCCCCCCCCCCCCCGCGGCTGTTTGGGGGCCGTCGCCCCCCCACACCAGGTGTCTAGGGGTAGGGGTGGTGCGGGGGCCGGGCCCAGGTGGTCAGGGGGACCAGGTCGGGTCTGGGGGGTCCGGGGCTGGGTCCGGGTGGTTCGGGGGGCCGACGTCGATGGTAGGTGTTACATGAGTAAGGAGAGGGAATTTCAAAATACCACCTCTTTAGGAGGTATTTCAAATTTCTCAAATTTACCTTAAATAAAATACCCCCATAAAATCCCTTGATTTTTAAAATCCTTCATATTTAATACCCAAACAAAGCATTTTAGAGTGAAATATTTTAATTACCCTCTTAAAATACTTCACCCTCTACAAATACCTCACCCAAACACACCCTTAGAATTTACAAATCAATTCTGTTATTTGGACATTACAAATTTGATAATAATAAACACCTGATTATTAACATTCAAAATCGTGATTAATAACGTATTGAATTTGGTTAACATGTGCATTAAGATTATGTAACTTATTAATCATTCACTAAACTTTATTAACCAGATTTTGTACACCATTAAGCATGTGTATTCATTAACCAAGCTCAACAAATCATTAACCATGATTTTACATATCACTAGTAGATATGAATTGTTATCAAATTTGTGATGTACAAATATCCATATTGTTTACAAATTTTTCCGGAATTCAAATTTTCCATAAGTGGAATGTTATTACTTATATGGTACCAAAGACTATTTGTATTGATGCAGGAAACAATTTTGAAGGGTCTGATTAACGTTCTTCAACAAACAAAATTGAGGACCCTCTTATGTTATATATCGATTGTATCCGATTTGCCAATAAAAGTAATTTTCATAAAAATAAGACAATAGCTTCTCTTCTATGCATGCAGACTTGCTGGAATTGCCGACCACCGCCACAGCGTCAGAGTAGCCTACGCTGGCATGGTCTTCTTCTGCAATCCTGAGAGAATAATCAGCGATAAGCATCATTCCAAAAAAATTTCTCAACAAAGAAAAAGGGAAGCATATATATATATATGAAAAAGCATACTAGTCACCCCATGGATCAAACCGCTTAACCCGCCGACATACACGAGTTTATTAAATATGAGTCTGTTTAAAAGTAGACCTGTATGAGTCAGCTCGTTTAACCCAATACGGATCGGTATGGATCAGATCGACTCGTACTCATACACACCTATAATTAAGAGAGACTAATAGAACTAGTTAAGTGGTTGGAATAAGGGGTAACATTATTTTACTAGGAGAGTGTTTATTATCATTTTTATATTTTATTATTTAATTATTAATATTTTATATTTTTGAGGCGGAGACGTAAGCTGTCACGATCGTCTCGTTGGGCGCCATGAAAAACGAAGAGGAGTCACCACCAAATTGTTTTAAAAATATTTATTTTACCAATTTAACAAATAAAAATAAAACAAACCAAAGGATTATGAAAATTTAATTTTGGCGTGATAGAATGATTAATTCTGCTCTTACATATTTTTCGGTGCAATGGAAAACTCAAAATCACATAGCTCTCATAAAAAATGTTTGGTTGGTTAGAGTTTTTTAAAAATTTTATGAAAAGGGATTTTTTTTACCTTTTTAAACGATTTTGATTGTTTTTTATTTTTTTAAAACAAGATTTTTGACTCAAAAAACAAGGGACTGAATCTCACTTAAAAGGATTAATTTTATTTTTTTCTATTTAATTTTAATTTTGAAAAAAGGGATTTTTCTTTTACTCCATAATATACCCACCTATATAATAACTTTTGATATGTTTTGATTTAATGAATCAAATTAGTTTGTTTAATAAAAAAATTAATAAAATAACAATAACACCACCCAATATAGTGGCAATAAATACTCCTTCGCATCATTGATAAATACAAATCTTGCAAGCGGTTAACGGCCTAAAAACACCTTGTTTAAATGTGTTTGGTAACACTGCAGGCCAATTTAGTTGTCAAGAGCATATATTTCTTTATTATTGTTTTCCCTATACAGTAATTGTTAAAGATATATAATTGGTTCCATCTAAGGTGCACCACCCACCAAAGTGGTGTAGTGGTGCACCACCCAAATGTCATTTTGTTGTCCAATTGTTTTGCCAAGTGGGTGAATGAAAATGCTTTTGACTTTTCAACATATTTTGTATTATACTTTGGTCAAATATACTCTCTTGTTTTGTATTTACACTTTAAGACTGATGTATTTATGTATTTTTTTTTTCTCACCAAAAAAAAAATTTATTTATTTATTTTTATTTTTCCTTAAGTTCTTTTTGACTGTGTTCCACGGTTTGGCTAAAATGTCAAATAAAAAAAATCATTCTACAATTCAGTTGACAAGCAGCAAATGAATTTGTTTCCATAACTTCGAACACAGAATACTTAAACCTTGGAAAAGGATTAAAATTTGAGATCTGCAGGTTCGACTTCGACAATATCTGTGGTTGAAAAAATAAAAAAAACAAGAAATTTGTTTTAGACATCAGATCTGGCAACCAGATCTGTGTTCCATGGGTTGTCCTCATAGGCAGTGACAACGTGTTGGAGGAAGTGTCGAGAGGCGATGGCTGGTTGCGGAGGTCGAGGTAGGTCTCGCAATGGCCGGGATTTGTTCCGGTGTGTGGCTGGCTTGACGGCGGCGCTTCTGGGATGCAATGTTTCAACGACAACAGGTTGGGCTCGTGGAGGAGACATGGCGGAGGTTTGATAGTGATTCCTAGTATCCACCGCCACAGGACCCGCGTCAACCGCCGCGAAACCTCGACCTGCCACCGTGCGCCGCCTACCGCCGTCGAACCACTGAACTACGTTTGGTGTTGATGGAGATGTTAGAGGGGATGGGGGGCCATCAGAGGGGTGGGGGAGGTGGTGCCTGATTTGGGGATTTAGATGATTATACAAATACAAATATACTCTATCTAATTTTGCAAATACAATAATTATGTTTTATGTTTGACCAAATTTAATCCCAAGTGGCAATCTGATTGGTTCAGATTTAGCCACTTGGGTGGTGCACCACTGCACCATTTTGGTGGGTGGTGCACCATAACCTTCACCATAATTATAAAGATAATTTCATAATCAAAATTTTCAAGTTTTTATATATTTAAAGTGATTATAATGATTTTTAAAAACTTAATAAAGTCTATTTGTTTAAATAATATTAGTATTAAAATATGAGTTTAATTGGTATACACTGTCAGTGTAAATTTTTTTTACACTATCAACCAATCATAAATCATGATATGAATGACTTTTAAGTTGATTTGGATAAGAATCAAAGATTTTCAATGATGTGACGATTTATTATAAATAAATCATTACATTGACAGTGTATACCAATTAAACTCCTAAAATATTATATTAATCATAGATAATATTTGTGAAAATTGCATACGTCATTATTTTTTACCCCAAAAAAAGCGAAAAACATTATTGTTTTTGCATTGGAGCAAATCCTAGTTGAATTTGTATTAAAGAATATTAAATATAAAAAAATTATATATCCAACAAGCATTAAAATGAGTATTAAATACCCAAAAAGTGTGGTCCAAGTGACTAGTTGCTTGGGCTTTTTAATCATATGTTTCGGGTTCGAATCTTAGTAATAAGAATAAAGCTGTATTTGTGGGCAAAGGAGTTGCCCATTAACTAGAACTCTATATCTTCGGGGAATAATCTTACAACCATCGATTGTGGGGATACTCTAGGTTCCATCCCGGACCTTAAAAAAAAAAAGTATTAAATACCCAACAATACTAAGTTATAGTAGAAAAAAGGACACTTTCACCAAGCGAATTTGATCTAAAATGGTTGACTTTTAAGTCCTAAGTAATCACTTTGAAAAATAAAAGACTTAACCAAATCATAAATTCAAATTTAAATTATGTGAACATTTGCTTCTACTAGAATAAATATATGTCGAATAGCATATACTTTTATCATTTATAAATGAGTTTTTGGGTGACAATGATGTTGGTGTTTTTTTATTTTTTATTTTATAATTTAGCTGTTATTATTAGCTTGAAATCAATGAACTCCCCAAGCATGTTCTCCTTGTATTACTTAATTAAACTTCATGTTTTAATTTAAAAATAAGAGTAAATAGTCACTTTGGTCCCTGAAATTGGGCCTTAGTATCAAGTTGGTCCCTGAACTGATCGAAATAGCAAATAAGTCCCTGAAGTTGCAGACCGTGATTCAGAATGGTCCCTCCGTTAACGCCCGTCCCATGACGCCGTGAACCATGCTTATGTGGCACGTTAAGTGCCTTGCTGTCATGCCATGGTGTTGAAGTTTCAATTTAGTCCCCCAAAGAAGTCCCCAAATAGAAGTTTCATTTCAGTCCCTTGCACAAAAACGTCTCCCCATATTCCCGTCCTTATCTTCTTCGTCTCCGTCCTCCACGTCTCTTCCTCTGCAACTTCCGGTCAGCATTTCGGCCTCAACCTCAGAAGCTTCCTTCATCGATTAAAATAGGTTCGTCATCATTCTTTCTGTTTCTCTCTTCTATGCGAAATGTTGTTAGGGTTTTTTTTGGTTCGTATTTTTGGTGCCCTGTGTGGTCAGGTGATAATGATCGAGTGAGGTTTGAAGTGCAAAACCCTCCTTTTAGGGTGGATGTGAATCTGGCAACACAAACCTGCAGTTGCAGATTTTGACAACTAACTGGTATGGTACAATATATTGTTCGTGTTTTAATGTTGTATTTTGTGCAAGTAAACATTTTATTGTTGTTGCATTCACAGGAATGCCATGTATGCATGCTTGTGCTGCAATTGCATACAAGAATGAGAGGCCAGAAGACCATTGCCATGGATGGCTAACCATAGGGTCCTACAATGCAAGTTATCAATATTTCATCCAGCCCACCCAGTCTGATCAATTCTGGACACCTACTGGGTATGTTAAGCCAGTTCCACCTAAGGTCAAGAGGAGTGCAGGCAGGCCAAAAAAACAGAGGAGGAAGGACAGCAACGAGGAACCTGTTAGTGGCCACAAGTTGAAGAGGAGTTACCCTGCTTTCACATGCTCAAGATGTGGAATTGAGGGTCATAATAGCAAAGGATGCATGCACACTAGAGTGGCCCAGAGACCAAAGACCAAGAGAACAACTCAGCAGCAGGAGGATTCAGTGACTGAGATACCTCTTTCGCAGTCAGCCCCTGCTGTTGATGTAACAAATGAAGATGCTGCAATCACAGGGGTAAGCACAAGTTGCTGTTTTTTCATTTCTGCTGCAATTTGATATGTGAATGCAATTGCTAATTTGTTGAACCATAGGAAATTCAGGTACCAGTAAATGATCAATCAGGAAATGCTCAATCAGGAAATGCTGTACCAAGAAATGCTCAACAACCAGTCCAATCTCAGCCAACACAAGCAGTGCAGGAAAATGCACCTCAGAGGGTATGAATGCAGGGACTAATATGATACTGTGTTATTAAATTTAGGGACTAATATGATATTAAGTTATTAAATTAAGGGATTAATCTGATATTAAGTTATTAAATTAAGGGACCATTTTGATACTAACATTTCGAGTTCACCTGTGCAGACTAGGAGGTATGGTGTGAGAGGTCCAGTTATACCACCCAGAGAGAAGGCTACACCAATCAGGGGAACTGTTCCACCAACACCAACACCAGCAGTGATTCCAGCAATGCTTGCACCTATGCCACCACCCTATACAAGGCCTGTTATGGTTGAGATTCCAGCACCACCAGGGGCTTCAACATCCAGAGGAGGTGTACCACAGTTCATGTCATTCAACCTAACTCCAGGAATGCCACAGATTCGTCCAAGACAACCTTGAACAATGGACAATGGTTTATACATGCTAGATTGATTTTAAATGCACATTTAGGTGCCTTTTTTTTTTGGCTGGAATTTGGTTTATATATGAAGATTTTTTGTTGTTTTTTGATATAAATGCACAATGTTATATGATGTTTTTTGGCTGTAAATGCACAATGGTATACAAGTGCTTATTTGGTGATGTAAGTTATATTATTTGTAAGACGTTTGAACACCATTTTGGCGCTTTATATAAGTTATTTTAGTCTAATTACTTTGTGACATTCTTCTGTGGTTTGGTTAGCAATAAGTGTGACCAGGAAAATTAACAAAAACAGAGGGTACTTATCATTTAAAAACTTCAAACATCACAGATTACATGATGAGATAATAGCTTTCCCCAAAACCTAACTAAGACATATAGACACAAAATAGCACCTAATCACTCTTCCTACCCATCAACAATACCAAAAATATACTAACCAGCAAACACATGACTGCAACCAACAATTTTAACCCTCTCACATCATTCCTCATTTCATCCAACTTGCACATGACCTCTGCCTTCCACATTTCTTCACCCTCAACCAGTTTAGATTCAGCATTACACTCTTCTTCACTCATGTCAGCCATGTTGAAAGCTGGAAGTTGATCAATCCAGCAAAAAAAACCACAACCACTAGCTTCCTGCACACAGAAAAAGAAGCACATTATGTTTGAAATTTCCAGATTTGGGGAAGAAATCTCAAGCCAAAAACCCTAATGTTTTATTCTTCAAATTACCTTTGGCAGTGGACATGCAATGAATGGTCTCCCAGGGTTCCTCGAAGTTCTAGAAATGCGATAAACAACTCGCTTAGGAACCGGACATGTGCAGAACATACCAAAGGGGTTCTGGTTTTCATACCCATTGACCCTGGAGGATTGCGACCCACTTCGCATAGGAGAACCATAACCCCCTCTCCTCATCTCCTTCGTCTTCCGTTGAAGCTTGCAAAAAACCAGAGAGGCAGCACAGTGAGAGGAACCAGGAATAGCCGTTGAAGAAGGATGGGGTGGCGATGAAACTAAATTTCAAACCCTAGGGGTTTCAATTTAGTCCCCGAAATTGTGTTTGGGTGACTGGATGATGAGATGGCATGATAGCAAGGCACTTAACGTGCCACATAAGCATGGTTCACGGCGTCATGGGACGGGCATTAACGGAGGGACCATTCTGAATCACGGTCTGCAACTTCGGGGACTTATTTGCTATTTCGATCAGTTCAGGGACCAACTTGATACTAAGGCCCAATTTCAGGGACCAAAGTGACAATTTACTCTTTAAATAATGTCATCTTCCACGCTTGTACCGTATTTTCAAATTTGAGCAATCAGGTAGAGGTCTAATGTTACTGTTTAATTAAGGTGTCTTGTCAACTGAGGCGGGTCTTGAGTTATAGGCCCATTGGAAAGCTTATCTCCCAAGGCATCCAATTCCCAATAGGACCTTCGGTTTGTAGTTTCGAATTTTTGCTGGCTGCACTACATCCTTTCAAAATTAGGTTGTAATTGTAGTTACAAGTAGCGTTTTAAAAATTGATTGGACCATCGACTGGTACCCTCTCTGGTTTTGATCGGATTAGAAAATCAGAGGCCAGTCAAAATCAACCAAAATCTGGTTCAACCAGTCTAAAGCTGGTTAAACAAAAATAAAAACGATTTTAGAGACTTTTTGGTTCATTGTTTTAATTTAAAAAAATAAAAAGAAATGTACTTTTGGACCTTTGTCTGGTTTGTTTGGGGGCTCCAGGACTTGAGTGATTAGAATCCACTCAATATGCATCTATGGTTAACTAGCTTAGTGAGAATGTTCTTAAAACCTGTATTTTTTTTTTCACTTGTTGACTGATCTCTTTATTAATGTGTGTGTGTTTATATATATATATATATATATATATATATATATATATATATATATATATATATATATATATATATATATATATATACCGTTTCGACCATCAGTTAAACCGGTTAAACCTTAAACCGCTCCATTATCCAATCCTCCGATTAGACAGATTTTTAAAACATTGGTTACGACGGACCTTACCATTTATCAATTCATATTATTCTCCGCAAGATACATTACTGGAGTCGTGCTACTCCGAATGAATAATAGTGTAACGGATTATGACGAAATCAATCAAATGAACTTACCTGAAACCACGGTAGCTGAGAGATAAAAATGAAACAATAACATAGGAAAATGAATCCCCTACAGTTAACATAAGTACATAACACAAATTCACTAAGTGTGTATTGACGGCGTCTTCTATGCACCTCGCAAAATTGGGTGTAAGTTCCTCCCCATGTGATGATCAGATCTTGACCGTTGGATGTTCATAACTCTTGCTTTCTTGTAACTTGACACCAATTCAGCAGGTCATGTGATATGAGTGGTGTTGTCTAAGGTGCACCACCCACCAAAGTGCTGTACTCATACACCACCCAAGTGGTACATTGTGATCCAATCCTTTTGCCACTTGGGATGATTTCACTTTTCAACATTCTTTGTATTGGTCAAAGTGTCTAAATATTATATATGCTTGGTGTTAGAACCAAAGTGGTTTTGGATTAAATTATCTCTTAAGTTTTGATGTTAACAAAAAGGTTAAATTTGATGGCAAAGTGCTGTCAAAGATATAACTTGTTTGTTATAGATTGCAGGACTGTTTGATTTATACTAGTCAGAGGAACTTAAAATAATGTATGGAATCATATCGGATTCTATCTTGATCCTCTAGATGAGTCCGCAACTCTTGGTAATATCTCTAAGTCTGTTAAAGATTGTGTTTAGACGAGGTCTTAAAATTGACTAAGGTAAACGAATAACTAAGTCTAACAGAAGTCAAGTAAACGAGACCATGAAATAAATTTTCAGAAATATAGCAAGTCCAAAGACTTGATAGACAAGTAGTCTCACTAGATGCCACGTCAGTAGATGAGCTATCGAGTATAGCAAGTCTTGATAATAGACAAGTAGTCTCACTAATTGCTGTGACACCCTTCTACCCCGCATGTTATAAGGCATTTAAATATAAAACAATTAAAAAGAAAATCATGCATTTAACTGAATTAAATAAAACAGTTGTCCATGGGTAGAAAAGTCCCACATGAACTCGTTTACAACGCGGAAAATAAAAATAAGTTTAATCAAATAAAAACATCATCAAATAAATAACCCAACCCCGATGTCACAATTCAGAGCTGGTATAACCGTTCCGGAAATAAATCCTCGGAATACAACTGGAACAAACTATCTAAACTTAAAACAACCCTACTATGAGTGGCGGCTCCTCAGAGTCACTCCTCTCCGGGCTGCTCATCATCCTCTGCAAATGCCAATCAGGCCAAACACAAACAATACAGGGAGTAAGATTCATGTAATCAAATAAATAGCAGGGGAATAGTACGCAAGGTAAACATACACATAAGCATACATCAACATCCAACAGTATCATAACAACCTAGTATGCTATGCTATGCAATGCATCAACTGCTCCGCTACTCCAACTATGCATGTGGATCCAAACTAACTCAGGATGAACGACCTTGGAGTTACATATCCGTATTGGCCATAAAAGCACCAACACCGGCAGTTTACCAAACCTTGGGTGAACCCCATGGATAGCCAACGCATCAAACCGTGGATGCCTCATCACGGGGGGCCTCGGTCACCAAACCTTGGGTGACCTACCGTGGATGGCCAGATAATCGTACTCTCGGGCGATCTCCCCTTTGTCGAACCTCCCCCATCAACTACTCCAATGCTTTATGCAAATGGCACAACAACAAACAATCTCAACCACCTCCTTGCTTGGGCCATGAAGCTTCCAAGACTTTCAACATCAAACTCAACGTAACCTTAGACCCAAACCGTGGGGTCAAGGCTCCCTTGGCCAATAAGCACCAAGGTTCAACTCAACGTGCTTGGGTCTATAAGCACCCAAGACTTCAACTTATCAACGTGCGGTAACCCAACGGATACCGACTTAACATTTGATTATCTAATTATCTTATATAATTAATAACCAGGTTGTCTAATCTTTATCTTTGATTAGTTATCTCAACTTATCATCATAGGGGAATGGGGTTTAAAACCCCTTAAGTCCTTTAATTTCATTACTGTCCAGGGGGTTTAGCACGGTCGTGCTTAGACCCTAGCACCGTCGTGCTTGGACACGTGAGAGCGTGCTGCCCTTTTAAGTGAAGCACGGTCGTGCTTCACACTCAGCACGGTCGTGCTCAGCAGCACGATCGTGCTGTTTGACCTGCTTGGCCGTGCTGAGCAGCACGGCCATTTTCCAGAATTTAAGTGGGAGCAGGGTCGTGCTCCCTGTTCAGCACGGTCGTGCTCAATGCACGACTGCACTGTTCTGGGCAGGGACAGAAACCAAGTTCAACCAGACCATTAGGGATTAAAACCTAACTTAACACGTTTATTAAACCTAATTATTCAATTAACAACTTTATCAACATTGTACTCATCAAAACAGTAACAACAACAACGATCAACCATCCAACATCATTATGTTAATAACAATAACATAGCATCGTATAAACAACCATCATGTTCATAGGCATATAACACTACAATAACCAGAAACATACCATCACAGATTAATTGCCATATTACAACAAACATGCATACAAAAACACCGGGGTCATAGGGAACCCCGTTACCTTACACTACCCACTGCCTAATGAATACAATCCCACTTCTCCCCATACCTGGATTGAAGGTAGCTCTAACACGTCCCAACGAACGAACCGGTTCCTCCCCTTACGGCGACTCACACCAAAATGGACCTTGGATCAACAAAACAAACCAAGGATTAGTTCCCTATTCACTATAAATGAAAGGAAACTAAGGAAGGGGAAAGAACCTTACCTGTGTACTGACACAGTTAAGCTAGCGATCTCCCAAGGCTCCCAAAACTGATCAAGAGGGAGGAAAAAGGAGGAATGCTAGTTCTGGCCGCACTATGGCCGCTGCAATACACCAAAAATAGGGTTATCTGCCAAACCCTCGACTCTGTTCACGTATATAATGTTTGGACCTGAGCCCGGTCGTGCTTAGCATTGAGCACGGTCATGCTCCACTTAGCGTCAGCGAGATGCGGTCCACGTATTGAGCACGGGCGTGCTCACTATTGAGCACGGGCGTGCTCAACTTAAAATCAGAAACACCCTTCTGACTTTAAGCACGGGCTTGCTGGCTAATGAGCACGAGCGTGCTCATGTACCAGAAAGGGACTTTTAGGCTAAAATTCTACTTAGCCCTTAACCAACATCATTAAAATAAATAAAACTAATTTTAGAAAAACATTTTACGAAAAACGGGGTGTTACAATTCCACCCCCCTTATAAAAATTTCGTCCTCGAAATTTCTACGTACCTCAAACGAAAATATGCGGATACGCCTCCATCATCTGACTCTCGAGCTCCCAGGTAGCGCTTTCCTCAGTTGCCCCGCTCCAAACTACTTTAACCAAGGGAATCTCCTTGCCTCTTAGCTGCTTCACCCTCCTATCCTCGACTCGAAGGGGTAACACCTCGAATGTCAAGTTCTCTTTTAACTGTATTGTATCGGGAACTATCACGTGACTAGGGTCATGAATGTATTTCCTGAGTTGAGTCACATGAAAAACATTGTGGAGGTTCGACAAGAACGGTGGCAAGGCTATTTGATAGGTGACTTCGCCGACTCTTTTAAGGATTTGGTAAGGACCAATGAACCTCGGAGTAAGTTTCCTTGCCTTCATCACTCTACCAACCCCAGTCGTCGGGGTAACTCTCAAGAATACATGATCACCTTCCTGGAATTCGAGCGCCTTCCTCCTTTTATCATGGTAGCTCTTCTGCCTACTCTGTGCAACTCTCATCTTTTCCTGAACTAACCTGATCTTTTCTGTTGTTTCCTGGACTATCTCTGGCCCTAGCACCACACTATCACTAGGTTCACTCCAACACAAGGGTGTCCTACATCTCCTCCCATACAGAGCTTCATAAGGTGCCATCCCAATGCTGGAATGGAAGCTGTTGTTGTAGGTGAACTCTATCAGGGGTAAAAACTTGTCCCAACTTCCAGACTGTTCTAACACACAAGCCTTCAACAAGTCCTCTAAGGACTGGATGGTCCGCTCAGACTGCCCATCAGTCTGTGGGTGGTAAGCTGAACTAAGCCTAAGCTTTGTCCCTAAAGCCTCTTGCAAACTATTCCAAAACCTAGAGGTAAACCTCGGGTCTCTATCTGAAACTATGCTAGAGGGTACACCATGAAGCCTAACTATCTCCTTGATGTACAGCTTAGCTAACTTCTCCAATGGATACTCCATGTTCATCGGAATGAAATGGGCAGACTTAGTCAGTCTATCCACAACAACCCATATAGCCTCAAAACCAGCTGGAGTCCTAGGGAGTCCAGACACAAAATCCATAGAGATGCTATCCCATTTCCATTCTGGGATACTCAAAGGTTGCAACTTACCCGAAGGCCTTTGATGCTCAATCTTAGCCTTCTGACAAACTAGGCACGCATATACAAACTCTGCTACATCCTTTTTCATCCTAGGCCACCAAAACATCCTCTTAAGATCCTGATACATCTTAGTGGTACCTGGGTGCACACTCAATCCACTCCTATGACCTTCTTCTAAGATCAACTTCCTAAGCTCGGGAACATTAGGTATGCAAACTCTATCTTTGAACCTCAAGATACCATCGCTGCCGTCCTTAAAACTTAGGTCTCTACCTTGAGCGAGCAAATCTCGCTGGTCTAAGAGAAACTTGTCTAACCTCTGACCCTCTCTAATCTGATTCATCAAACTGTTGGTAACCTTCAAGGTACCAAGCCTAATACTCTTAGGGGTAAACTCACAAGTTAGACTAAGGTCTCTAAACTCCTCAATCAAATCCATCTCCCTAACCATTAAAGCGGAGACATGCAGGGTTTTCCTACTCAAGGCATCGGCCACTACATTGGCCTTTCCTGGGTGATAGGTCAGCTCGAAGTCATAATCCTTTAAGAACTCCATCCACCTACGCTGCCTCATATTCAACTCTTTTTTATCAAAGAGGTACTTCAAACTCTTATGATCACTAAAAACCTCAAACCTTGCTCCATACAGGTAATGCCTCCAAATCTTTAAGGCAAATACCACAGCTCCTAGCTCTAGGTCATGGGTAGGGTAGTTCTTCTCGCGGGTTTTCAACTGCCTAGAAGCGTAAGCTACTACCTTACCATTCTGCATCAGCACACCACCTAACCCTTGCTTAGAAGCATCGCAGTAAACTACGAAGGGTTCACTAGGATCTGGCAAAACTAACACTGGTGCTGACGTCAACCTATTCTTAAGGGTTTGGAAACTCTCTTAACACTTAGAGTCCCACACAAACAACTGTCCCTTCTTGGTGAGACGGGTTAAGGGTAAAGCTATCGTAGAGAAACCTTCTATAAACCGTCTATAATACCCGGCTAACCCCAAGAAACTCCTAATCTCGATTACAGACTTTGGCGCTTCCCACTGGAGCACCGTCTCTACCTTAGCTGGGTCCACTGCTATGCCACCCTTAGAGATGACATGTCCTAAGAAGCTCACTTCCTCTAACCAGAACTCACACTTAGACAACTTAGCATATAACTGTTTTTCCTTAAGGGTCTGCAAGACAACCCTCAGGTGTTTCTCATGTTCCTCCTTGTTCTTGGAGTACACTAAGATGTCATCTATGAACACTACCACAAACTTATCCAAGTAAGGGTGAAAGGTCTTGTTCATGTAGTCCATGAAGACCGCAGGAGCATTGGTCACATCGAAGGGCATAACCAAGTACTCATAGTGACCATATCGCGTCCTAAACGCTGTCTTCGGGATGTCCTCAGACTTAACCCGAATCTGATGGTACCCTGATCTCAAATCTATCTTTGAAAAGACGCAAGCGCCCATCAACTGGTCCATAAGATCATCAATCCTAGGGAGGGGATACCGATTCTTTATGGTCACCTTGTTGAGCTGTCGAAAGTCGACACACAACCTCATACTACCATCCTTCTTCTTCACCAACAACAAAGGTGCTCCCCACGGAGACACACTCGGCCTAATGAACTTCTTTTTCATCAGGTCCTCCAACTGTTCCTTCAACTTAGCTAGCTCTAGAGGAGACATTCTATAAGGTGCTATGGAGATTGGCCCGGTGCCAGGCACTAAGTCTATGGTAAACTCAACATCTCTCTCCGGGGGTAAGTTATAAACATCCCCCGGAAACACTTTAGGAAATTCCCGCACAACAGGCAAGCTGGCGACATCAGGAGGGCTGCTCTCTACTTCCAGGGAAGCTAACATCATGTATACTTGGGCTTCGTCTTTCATCGAAGCTTGAACTTGGCTGGCAGAGAGAAGGTCCGGATTCTTAGACTCCTTTGGAGTTCCAAAAATCAAGGTTTTGTCAAAACAGTTGAGGAGGACATGGTTGGAAGATAACCAGTCCATACCCAGAATAATATCCAGGTCTTTCAAAGGCAAGCATACAAGATCAGCAATGAATGTCCTATCCTTTATAACTATATGACAGTTCTTGCATGCATAAGAAGTAGAAACAAGTTTATTTGTAGGTGTAGAAACCAACAAATCATACTCAAGGAAAGCAACAGGAAATTCAAGACTCTTGACCCTATCATGCGATATAAATGAGTGAGTAGCACCCGAATCATACAACACAGTTAATTGAGTTCCATCGATAAGACATGTACCTTGAATCAAGTCATCAGACTCGGAGGCTTCAGCTCCACTAAGAGTAAAGACTCTTCCAGTGGTCTTCAGTCGATTGGCCTGAGACTTCTGATTCTTGCTGGCGCTGGGAGGCTCGGCCTTGGCTCCTTCACACTCTCGGCTGATGTGTCCTGGCTTGCCACACCTGAAGCAGATAACCTGCGTCTCCTTGCACTGAGACGAGTAGTGATCTGTAGCACCACACTTGCCACACCTCATGGGCCTAGAGACATTAGAGAACCCGCCCCTGAACCCATCCTGCTGAAACTGTGGCTTCTTACCACTCTGCTTGAAATCTCTGCCGGTCGGAGCATACCTCTGCTTACCCTTGTCCCTCTGATCAGTCCTCTTGCCACTCTGGCTATCTGACCCTCTGGAACTGGCAACTCTGAACTAACTAGCATCCTCATAAATCCGACACTTGTTGACTAGAATTGGAAAAACTCGGATCTCCTGATAGCTGATGGCCTGTTTGATCTCAGGCCGGAGTCCCGCTTCAAACTTTACACACTTGGAGCGATCGTCTGTCTCATGCTGGTAAGGAGTGTAGTACCTCGCCAGCTCCTCAAACTTAGCCGCATAGTCACCGACTGACAGCGACCCCTGCCTCAAAGACAAGAATTCCATCTCCTCTTGTCTCTGATATCCGCTGGAAAATACTTCTCCAGAAACCTCTGCCTGAACACAGCCCAAGTCACCGCTGTGCCCTCTGCCTGCATCCTCTGCTTGCAGTTATCTCACCAGTGCTCAGCCTCCTCGGTCAGCATGAAGGTCGCAAAGATAAGCTTCTGCTGATCGTTGCAATCCATGGCTCGGAAGATCTTCTCTGTCTCCCTCAGCCACAACAAAGCTCCTTCTGGATCGTACGAGCCCTTGAACGATGGAGGGTTGTTCCTCTGGAACTTATCCAGTCCCTGGAAACTCAGCTGGCCCACCATTGTTAGGGTTAACCTGACCAATAGCATTGGCTAGGAGTGCCAATGCATCAGCAATCGCCTGATCGTTGCGTCCTCTACCGGCCATTAGTTCCTGTACAAGTCCAACACAACTCTTAATACAGAAACTTAAGCGAGTAAAAGCTACAGGCAACTAACTGAAAACATCATTATCTATACAAGTATAGACAATTCACACAAGAGTCACACAACAGACTCACAACAGACTCATACCACGTCCGAACAAGGTCGAACTGCTCTGATACCACTAAATGTGACACCCTTCTACCCCGCATGTTATAAGGCATTTAAATATAAAACAATTAAAAAGAAAATCATGCATTTAACTGAATTAAATAAAACAGTTGTCCATGGGTAGAAAAGTCCCACATGAACTCGTTTACAACGCGGAAAATAAAAATAAGTTTAATCAAATAAAAACATCATCAAATAAATAACCCAACCCCGATGTCACAATTCAGAGCTGGTATAACCGTTCCGGAAATAAATCCTCGGAATACAACTGGAACAAACTATCTAAACTTAAAACAACCCTACTATGAGTGGCGGCTCCTCAGAGTCACTCCTCTCCGGGCTGCTCATCATCCTCTGCAAATGCCAATCAGGCCAAACACAAACAATACAGGGAGTAAGATTCATGTAATCAAATAAATAGCAGGGGAATAGTACGCAAGGTAAACATACACATAAGCATACATCAACATCCAACAGTATCATAACAACCTAGTATGCTATGCTATGCAATGCATCAACTGCTCCGCTACTCCAACTATGCATGTGGATCCAAACTAACTCAGGATGAACGACCTTGGAGTTACATATCCGTATTGGCCATAAAAGCACCAACACCGGCAGTTTACCAAACCTTGGGTGAACCCCATGGATAGCCAACGCATCAAACCGTGGATGCCTCATCACGGGGGGCCTCGGTCACCAAACCTTGGGTGACCTACCGTGGATGGCCAGATAATCGTACTCTCGGGCGATCTCCCCTTTGTCGAACCTCCCCCATCAACTACTCCAATGCTTTATGCAAATGGCACAACAACAAACAATCTCAACCACCTCCTTGCTTGGGCCATGAAGCTTCCAAGACTTTCAACATCAAACTCAACGTAACCTTAGACCCAAACCGTGGGGTCAAGGCTCCCTTGGCCAATAAGCACCAAGGTTCAACTCAACGTGCTTGGGTCTATAAGCACCCAAGACTTCAACTTATCAACGTGCGGTAACCCAACGGATACCGACTTAACATTTGATTATCTAATTATCTTATATAATTAATAACCAGGTTGTCTAATCTTTATCTTTGATTAGTTATCTCAACTTATCATCATAGGGGAATGGGGTTTAAAACCCCTTAAGTCCTTTAATTTCATTACTGTCCAGGGGGTTTAGCACGGTCGTGCTTAGACCCTAGCACCGTCGTGCTTGGACACGTGAGAGCGTGCTGCCCTTTTAAGTGAAGCACGGTCGTGCTTCACACTCAGCACGGTCGTGCTCAGCAGCACGATCGTGCTGTTTGACCTGCTTGGCCGTGCTGAGCAGCACGGCCATTTTCCAGAATTTAAGTGGGAGCAGGGTCGTGCTCCCTGTTCAGCACGGTCGTGCTCAATGCACGACTGCACTGTTCTGGGCAGGGACAGAAACCAAGTTCAACCAGACCATTAGGGATTAAAACCTAACTTAACACGTTTATTAAACCTAATTATTCAATTAACAACTTTATCAACATTGTACTCATCAAAACAGTAACAACAACAACGATCAACCATCCAACATCATTATGTTAATAACAATAACATAGCATCGTATAAACAACCATCATGTTCATAGGCATATAACACTACAATAACCAGAAACATACCATCACAGATTAATTGCCATATTACAACAAACATGCATACAAAAACACCGGGGTCATAGGGAACCCCGTTACCTTACACTACCCACTGCCTAATGAATACAATCCCACTTCTCCCCATACCTGGATTGAAGGTAGCTCTAACACGTCCTAACGAACGAACCGGTTCCTCCCCTTACGGCGACTCACACCAAAACGGACCTTGGATCAACAAAACAAACCAAGGATTAGTTCCCTATTCACTATAAATGAAAGGAAACTAAGGAAGGGGAAAGAACCTTACCTGTGTACTGACACAGTTAAGCTAGCGATCTCCCAAGGCTCCCAAAACTGATCAAGAGGGAGGAAAAAGGAGGAATGCTAGTTCTGGCTGCACTATGGCAGCTGCAATACACCAAAAATAGTGTTATCTGCCAAACCCTCGACTCTGTTCACGTATATAACGTTCGGACCTGAGCACGGTCGTGCTTAGCATTGAGCACGGTCGTGCTCCACTTAGCGTCAGCGAGACGCGGTCCACGTATTGAGCACGGGCGTGCTCACTATTGAGCACGGTCGTGCTCAACTTAAAATCAGAAACAAGCTTCTGACTTTAAGCACGGGCTTGCTGGCTGATGAGCACGAGCCTGCTCATGTACCAGAAAGGGACTTTTAGGCTAAATCCTATTTAGCCCTTAACCAACATCATTAAAATAAATAAAACTAATTTTAGAAAAACATTTTGCGAAAAACGGGGTGTTACAATTGCCACATCAGTAGACAAGCTACTAAGTTACAAGTCCAATACTTGGAACTTGACAAGAATGTATAGACGCAATATCAGTAGACGAGCCCGTCTCACTGATAAGTTGGACGTCCAAAGATCTGCACATCTACTAGCTTTTAAGAAGTAAACCCATTTCAAATGATTGTCTATTTATTTCAAGAGAATATATGTCTTTTTACTCTTGCTGTTTCTATTGTTAACTCTTTGTCTCTTGGATAAAAGAACATAGTACCATCGAAAATATAAATCTTTGTACTCTGTCAACTACATTGCTGAAAAGTTCAAGTCAAGTACAAAGAAGGAAAGTCAGAAATCAACTTTCTGTACAACAGGGAAGTGACAGCTCTACTTTGGGCATTCCTCTGATAAGCAAGAGCACTTCTCCATGAAGCATATCAAGTTATCAGATACAACGGATCTCATGCATTAAATGCTATCTCTAAACGGGAAGTTTATTCAAGACCGTTGAAGATTTCCAAGAGAAGTTGAAGCTCAATATAAATAGATGACCATGTCTATTCTGAAGAAGAACTTTTGCCAATTTACAATCAACATTCCAATAAACTTTCAAGTGCAATCGTCTGTGTTCTTCTTTAGCTTGAATATCTCTGTAATATTCATTTGATCTTAAACTTTCATATTTTCGCACATAGTGAGTTCTTTGATCAAGATCTTAAATCTCTTTGTTAGAGTTAGAGCCTGAAGAGGCTTGGTAGAGAAAGAATACTTGTAGCCTGAAGAGGTGTTGAATACTTGTAATCTATTTGGAGAATAGTGGATAAAACCTTCAGGTAGAAGGGACTGGACGTAGCTCTTGGTTGGAAGAGAGTGAACCAGGATAACACACTTGTGTGATTCTTCTAACCCTTATCTTTTATAGTTTTTGGTTATACTAACTATGGGGATTTGAACTTGAGATTGTTAATCTTTTAAAGATCATTTTCTGTGTGCGTGCTTAGTTAATTTCTGCTTGAGAAAATTATTTGAAAAAGGTTGTTCTCGAAAATTATTAACAAACACAATTCAACCTCCCTTCTTGTGTTTGCCTGTGTCAACTTCAGTTGGTATCAGAGCTCAGCCTCGAAAGGGTTGAGCATCTAACAAGTGCTGAGGGAGTACGATCCAACAAGCATGGATACAGAAGGACAAGCAATCAACAGACCTCATCTCTTTGATGGTAGTGATTATGACTACTGGAAAAAGAGAATGATAGCTTTTCTTGATGCACAAAATGTGGACATCTGGGAGCTGATTGAAACTAGCTACACTGAACCAAGAGGTGATGATGGAGCTGCTATTCCTAGAGCTCAATGGACTCCAGAGCAGAAAACTCAATCTCAACTCAATCTGAAAGCCAAGCACTATCTGATGTGTGCTATTACCAGATCTGAGCATGATAAAGTCCATAGCTGAACACGGCTAAGGAAATATGGGATACTCTTGCCCTAGCTCATGAAAGGTCATCCCAAGTCAAGGAATCAAAGATAAGCACGCTGGTTTATCAGTATGAGCTATTTAAAATGGTTGAACATGAAACCATAGATCAAATGTTTGGAAGATTCCAAACCATCACCAATAATCTTAGATCTCTTGGAAAAACCTATGAGAATAAAGATCATATCAGAAAATTTTTGAGGAGCTTACATAAACAGTGGAGACCTAAGGTCACTGCTATTTAGGAAGCAAAAAACCTCAATACTCTCACTTTAGAGGAACTTCTTGGATCTTTGAAGGTTAATGAGCTTGAGCTCAATGAAGACGATAACTCCAGAAAAGGAAAATCTATTGCTCTGAAGGTAAAGAAGGCTTGCTCATCAAAAGTTCTCAAAGCTGAGGAATCCTCAGATGAAGCAGACCTTTCAGAAAATGATGAAGGATCTGATGAGGATGAACTGTCTTTCATCTCCAGAAAGATTCAACATATGTGGAGAAAAAAAGGTGGTTTCAGAAGGAAGCAGTTCAGCAAAAAGTTCTTCAAAGAGAAATCTAACTCCAAAGAAAAAGGTCCACCTCTGTGCTTCGAATGCAAAAAGCCTGGTCATTTCAAAGCTGACTACCTTGATCTGAAGGACAAGAAGAAGTTCTTCAAGAAGAAGAAGGGTTTGATGGCTACTTGGGAGGATCTGGATCTATCTTCATCTGAAGAAAAGGCAAATATCTGTCTCATGACTGATAAATCATCAGAGAATGAAGACACCGATGCTGAGGTAATGGATTCTGACCCATTCATTCTTCAAGATGCATTTGATGAATTATTGCACAACTCATCAATTCTGTCTCGTGAGTATAGAAGTCTCAAAAATAAATTTTCAAAACTATCTAAAGAATATGATAGGGTTTGCATGGAAAAACTAAGCCTTGTAAATGAAAATAATAACCTTAAATCTGAGAATGTCAATTTAACTGACAAACTCAAGTGTAAGCCCAATGTTTCTTGTGAAGTTGCAAAACTGAAACAAGATGTGACTTATCTGACAGACACTCTGTCTAAATTTGTAGGTGGCTCAGATAAACTAAGTTTAATTTTAAGGTACTCTAGGTCACCGCATGATCAGTCTGGCCTTGGATATGACAAAGAGAAGCATGAAGCATCTCATAAAAAGTCAAAACCACATATGCATGATAGAGCTTCAAAAGCTCAAACACAATATGTTAAGCCTAAACCAAGCACGTCCAACACTTACTGTAAAGTGTGTGGAAAAAGTGGTCATGTAACATCTAGATGCATACATCATAAACACATCAAACATGCTCGTTCAGTGACTAATAACAAAAAAGGACCCATGTCAATTTGGGTACCTAAAAAAAAGATCATCGGGAGTAAGGTGTATGTTCCAAGACCTTAGACACAAAGATGATGGCTGGGTTACTTTTGGAGGTAAACTGAAAGGAAAGATCATTGGAGTAGGTAAAATTGGTAAACATCCTTTTCCCTCCATTGATAATGTGCTTTTAGTTAATGGTTTAAAACACAATCTGCTAAGCATAAGTCAATTATATGATAGTGGGTTTGCTGTTTCTTTTGACAAGAACATGTGTAATGTCAAGAAAACTGATGGATCACTCTTATTCACTGCCAAGAGGCAAAACAATCTGTATAAGATTGACTTGGAGGACCTCTCAAATCAAAGTATCTCATGTCTAATGTCCATTGAAGATGAGCGATGGATTTAGCACAAAAGGCTAGGTCATGCAAGCTTGAAATTAATTTCAAAGCTATATAAGTATAACCTCGTGAGAGGATTACCAAACCTTAAGTTCAAATCTGATGCTCTCTGTGATGCATGTCAAAAGGGAAAACAAGTCAAGGGTTCTTTTGAATCTAAGAATGTTGTTAGTACCAATAGAGCACTAGAGTTGCTACACCTTGATCTGTTTGGACCAACAAGGACTGCCTCTGTCAGTGGGAAGAAATATGGTCTAGTCATAGTAGACGACTACACTAGATGGACATGGGTTATGTTCCTAGCTCACAAAAATGAGTCTTTCAGGGTCTTCTATGTATTCTGGAAACGTGTACAGAATGAAAAAGACGTGTTTCACTTCAATCAGAAGTGACCATGGGGGAGAGTCTGAGAATGAGCTAATCCAAAAGTTTTATGAAGAAAGTGGTATACTTCACAACTTCTCAATTCCTAGAACACCATAGCAAAATGGTGTGGTAGAGAGAAAGAACAGATCTCTTCAAGACTCTTCAAGAGATGGCTAGAACAATACTCAATGATAACTTTGCCCCTAGACACTTCTGGGATGAAGCTGTTAATACTGCCTGTTACATTCAGAACAGAATATACATAAGACCAATCTTGAACAAGACTCCTTCTGAATTGTGGAAAGGACGAAAACCCAACATATCTTACTTTCATCCTTTTGGTTGTAAATGCTTTATATTGAATACTAACGATCAACTTGGTAAGTTTGATGATAAAGTAGATAATGGAATTCTATTAGGATATTCTGAATCATTAAAAGGGTTTAGAGTTTATAATTCTAGAACCTTAGTAGTAGAAGAATGTATACATGTTAAGTTCGATGACAAGCAGCCTACTAAGAAATTATCAAAGCTTGATGAAGCTATTGCAGATTTGAATCCCAAGCATTCTGAAAATCAAGCAAATGTCAAACCTGATAATCAAGTGGACGACCCCCAACAACATGAGTCAAAAACTTCAACTTCTCAACAGGAAAATACTCAGAGATCTTGGAACTTCAAGAATTACCATCCTCAAGATCAAATCATTGGGAATCCTAATGATAAAGAGAGAACCAGATCTACATTCAGAAAGCAAGATGATTCTGCATTAGTCTCTGAGTTAGAACCAAAGACAGTAGACGAGGCTCTACTGGATGAAGGCTGGATTCTAGCTATGCAGGAAGAGATGAATCAGTTTGAAAGAAGTGAAGTATGGACTCTTGTACCTTTACCAAAGAACAAATCTGTTATTGGAACCAAATGGGTTAACAGAAACAAGCTTGATGAAAATGGGAAAGTGGTAAGAAATAAAGCTCGATTAGTTGCTCAAGGATACTATCAGGAAGAAGGTATAGACTATACTGAAACTTTTGCACCAGTTACTAGACTAGAAGCTATTCGCATCTTATTATCATTTGTTCCACATCATAGTATAATGCTATATCAAATGGATGTAAAAAGTGCTTTTCTAAATAGTGTTATTAGTGAGGAAGTTATTCAACCTCCGGGTTTTGAAAGTGAAACCCAACCTGAACATGTATATAAGCTAAAGAAAGCTTTATATGGTCTTAAAAAATCTCCTAGAGCTTGGTATGAAAGACTAAGTTCATTCTTAATGGACAATGGATTCAGTAGAGGAAAGGTTGATACAACATTATTTAGAAAATCCAATAAATCTAGTTTTATTGTTGTTCAAATATATGTTGATGACATAATATTTGGTGCTACTAATGAATCTCTATGCAAGGAATTCTCTAAGCTTATGCAGAAAGAGTTTGAAATGAGTATGATGGGAGAACTCAAGTTCTTCCTTGGACTTCAAGTTAATCAAACAGTGGACGAGGTGTACATCCATCAAACTAAGTACACAAAGGAGCTTCTAAAGAAATTTAAGATGGATGATTGCAAACCAATGAACACTCCTATGCACCCCACATCCATACTGAACAAAGATGACAATGATAAAAAGGTAGACCAAAAGGTATATAGAGGTATGATAGGATCTCTCTTGTATCTCACTGCGTCTAAACCTGGTGTTATGTTCAGTGTATGTTTATGTGCTCGATTTCAATCTGATCCAAGAGAATCTCCTTTATCAGCAGTTAAAAGAATATTTAGATATTTAAAAGGTACTACTAATCTGGGTTTGTGTTTTAAGAAAAATGGTGATTACAGTTTAGTTGGCTTTTGTGATGCTGACTATGCTGGAGATAGAATTGAAAGAAAATGTACCAGTGGAGGATGTCACTTCATTGGAGCTAATCTAGTCTCATGGTCAAGCAAAAGACAAAGTACTATTGCCTTATCAACCACTGAAGCTGAGTATATTTTAGCTGCTAGTTGATGCTCACAACTTCTATAGATCAAACATCAATTGGAGGACTACAATGTGTTTGTAAGTAGTATTCCACTTATGTATGATAATACTGCTGCGATAAATCTATCTAAGAATTCAATACTGCATTCAAGGGCTAAGCATATAGAGATTAAACATCACTTTATTAGAGGTTATGTGCAAAAAGACATTATTGATATACAATTTGTAGATACTGACCATCAATGGGCAGATATCTTTACTAAACCTCTTGCAGAGGACATATTCATATTTCTTAGAAAACATCTTAATATGATTTGTGTGGATTGATTGTGCGTCTAATGATTGTCGCGTCCATTGCATGTGTGTCTATTGCTCATGTGCGTCCAGTAAGCATTGCATCCATTAACTGTTTGCATGCTTTTTATCTGACTCATCTATGCTATCTATTGTTAAATTTGCATTAATTAATTTCAAGACAAATTTAATTTAATTCTCTTGTTGATTCAGTTATTTCCATCAATCCCATCAATAGCGTTTTTACATTTTCAAAAACCTATGACGTATCAGTACTCATTACATCTTTCTTCACACGTTTTCTTTTTTAATTATTTTCTTTGGGAAAACTCTTCACATTCGAAACCTTTTTAAGTAATATTATTTCCATCTGAAAACCTTTAACAAATTCTTCTCTTTGAAATCCTTGTGTACTCTGTTTCCCCTGTCTCCAAACCCTAACCCTCAAACCTCAAAAATGGCTTCCTCTTATGTTGTTTCTAACTTTAATGTGGACAAGCTGAATCTTGCTATGGAGCACCACTTTAACTTTGAAATTTTGAAAGAATATAACTTGGATGTGAATAAGAACATCACTGCTGCTGGTTGGGAAAGTATGTTCATAGAGAAAATCTCGATCTACCCTAACCTAATTAGGGATTTCTGGAGAAAACTTGCAGTAACAATCACTGAAATTTTTGCTGAGATACTCGGAAAAAGAGTAGTGGTCTCTGAAAAGACCATTTCTGAAGCTATCATCTGCACTCAAGAAGGAGTGGTCTTTACCAGTACTTGGGAGAAGGACCTTGGTGGTTCTAAAGTGGTAGTTGCCTTCCTGATGAAAGAAGATACAGTGAGAAATCATTCATGGAAGTCAATGGAGATGATAGATAAGGTTCGTATTCTTCATCAGTTGCTGAACAAGGCTGTTCTTCACAAGACTGGGTCTAAGGATAACTTGTCAGCTCTGCACAAGTTTTGTCTATGCCATCTCATCACTGAGAACAAAATCAACTTGCCCATAATTCTCTTTGGAAGATTCAGGGATGCTGTTGTACACAGGAAGAAGCTCTCTGCTATTCCATATTCTCACTTTCTGTCAAAGATCTTCAAATCTCAACAAATTTATGACATTCTTGCTGCCAAGTCTCCTGAAGAGCAAGCAAGAATTCTAACTGAGAAGGGTATGTCTGCTGCTGATTTTGGAAAGATGAATATAGCCAACATGAATCTCAGCACCTACATTCAGGTTGCTATGACTAAAGAAGAAGAGATGATGAAGATTAAGGAGGAACAAATAGAACTAAACAATGCTGAAGTTCTAGGGCTAAGAAAGAAAATAGTAGGAAGGAAAACTATTGCTACAAACTATTGCTACAAGGAAACCTATTGCTAAGAAGCTTGCTGGCATTGTAATCAGGGAACAACCTGCTGATGCATCTCAGACTGTTCCATCTCAGAAAAGGACAAGAAATCTAATCCTGTCTCACAATGAAGATGAAGATGATGAGGATGATGATCCTATTGGAGCTATTCTGAAGAAGCAAAAGATGTCTGCTGCTGTTCCAACAAGAAGACCACAACCCTCAAGAAAGGCTAAGTCCATTGTGACTTCTGAGGTAAACATCCCTACTAATGATCCTGTTCAATTAGCAGTAGATGCTCTGGTAGAAAGTTTAGAAAATAGGAATAATGTTGCTATTGCACCTGCTGAGTCTGTGTTACCACCTTCACCTCACCATGATGTTCATATTCCCACACTACCAACACAACCCTCACCTGACTCACAAACCACTTCACCACAAATATCCTCACCTGCCCACTCACCTGTTCAAACCTCACCAAACAGACCACATTTCCAACCCATAATACTTGCAGATGATCCCTGATTCAATCAACCAGATGATTTAGGGATTAACCCTGGTGCCCCCTTTCCTAAATTGCCAAGAACCAAATTCCCTTACATAAACACTTCAATCTTATACAATGGCAAAGCTGAAAGTTGGGCCAAAGTCAAGAGAGATTGGAGAATTCTCTTTCACAAACATGAACCAGAACCAGAGTCAACCAGACCTTTTTACCCTTTACCTGAATATGAGTATGAGCCTGAGCCTACATAATACCCATGGCATGCACCCATTCCTTATGTACAGACTAATCCACTTCCATCCACTCTGTACAATCATATTAGACCTGCCCTTATTCACCTTCCTCTACAGAAATTCCCACCAAGAAAGATCTACCTCAATCTCATCAAATTCCCTCCCTTCAAACCTTTCACAGAAGGTGTTAATAGGCACAATATTCCTGACTGGACTCAAGATCCTTTCAAAGCTAAAGCTAAGTCAGCTGAGTATAGAAGGTCAAGAACTTTTGGGAGGCCTGAGTTCATATTGGACAGAAACACTAAATGGAAGACCTTTGTGCATCCATGAGAATATGGCAAAGCTACTGATGTTGTGGATCACATCATGTATGGTCATCTGAAGGCTGAATTAGAGTTGCCTAGATACATTAGAGCTGCCAACTTTGTTCCACCATCATGGCTGTTCCACACTTTGAAGGACACTAGAACTGGAATGAGACCTTACATGATCTGTCTAGGACTAACTATGTTGGACTTGAACAAGGATAAGGACTTGAAAAAGCAAAGAAGTACTGCAAAGATGCTAGCTGACAACTCCTGTATGATTACAAGATCTGATGCCTTTGTTGATCAGAATCTGATAGATTTTTGGATGTCACAACCTGTTGAGGATTTATCTGAAGATTTTGCAACTGATTTTGGGAGATATCATATGATAGGAAGCATCTTCTTCTGGACTAAGTGATCAAGATAAAAGAAGCATTCCAAAAGTTAGAGGAAAGTGTGGTCTCTCCAACATTAGATTTTACATTCATGAGAACACTCTTGGAATTCCTCTCATCATAAATTTGGTTTACCTAGTTATAGATTTCATTAACTCTTCATGGGTTTGGTTTATGTCCCCCCATGTTTGTATTCTTTTTTCTTCTATTTTAATAAAATGGGCACTCTTTTTCCTTCTTGATGCTTTTATCCCTAAGGAGGGTTTTGCATCATAAGGTTTTAATGAGGCCCTTTGATTAAAAAAAAAAAGTTATGTTTATGAAGAAGACCTTGTTCACTGGGCTAGAGACTTGCCTCCTCCCGTACTCACTCTTGCTTCATCTTCACAACCATCTCCTCCTACTGAGCATACTTAAGAAGAGATTATAGTTAAGGACCAGATGTGAATGATGATACTGTTCAACCAGTAACTGGGTATGAGGAAGTTGCTGAGTCTACTCCAAGACAAAGTACTTCTGGAAAGCACTCATCTCAGCCACTGGCTCTGGCAGTTATCCATCCAAATGATCAACCTCAACATTCTAGAGTAGTAAGCACCTTTCAAGGTCAAGCAAATGTACATGACAGTGTTGAAAGCTCAAGACCTACTCTGCCACAAAATTTTGAAGAGATTGTTGGAAAGATAATAGAGGAGAGAGTGAAAGTAGAAGTAAAGGAATAGGTCAAAGAACAAGTTGCAGAAGCTTTGGCTCCAACGAATGTGATGATAAACCATATGATGAGTATTCTACAAAGTTTCCAACAGAGCCATAATCTGTCTACTCAACCTCCTCCACCCCTTCCAAATCAAGACCCTCCTCCTCCACCTCCACCCTCTTCTCAGTTTTCTGTTTTCAACTGATAATGATGGTCCACTCCTATTTCCTTTTTGTCTGATGACAAAAAAAAAGGGGAGAAAGGATATGAGAATTAAATTTTGATCTTAAAATATAAGTTAGTCTTTGGAAGTATCTATCTGTTTGCATATGCATGCTCTTAACTATTTATATGCTCTGATATGCCTTCTTATATGCTCTGATACAATTGTTGCCGTTATTTATAATTGATCTGTTTATATGTCTTTATCTGATACTACTTGAAAATGACCAAGTCAAAGCTTAACTGATCTGATAAGATATATATGATATGTGTTGCTGCTTATCTGTTTTATTTTTTTTTAAGTTTGAATGATTTGGCTTAGGGGGAGCTCTGTAGCTCTCTTAGACTTTGCTCACTCAAATTTAATTAGTTTTTGTCATCATCAAAAAGGGGGAGATTGTTAGAACCAAAGTGGTTTTGGATTAAATAATCTCTTAAGTTTTGATGTTAACAAAAAGGTTAAATTTGTATGGCAAAGTACTGTCAAAGATCTAACTTGTTTGTTATAGATTGCAGGGCTGTTTGATTTATACTAGTCAGAGGAATTAAGATAATGTATGGAATCATATCAGATTCTATCTTGATCCTCGATACGAGTCCGTAACTCTTGGTAATATCTCTGAGTTTGTTAAAGATTGTGTTTAGAAGAGGTCTTAAAATTGACTAAGGTAAACGAATAACTAAGTCTAACAAAAGTCAAGTAGACGAGACCATGAAATAAATTTTCAGAAATATAGCAAGTCCAAAGACTTGATAGACAAGTAGTCTCACTAGATGTCACGTCAGTAGACGAGCTATTGAGTATAGCAAGTCTTGATAATAGACGAGTAGTCTCACTAATTGCCACTTCAGTAGACAAGCTACTAAGTTACAAATCCAATTCTTGGAACTTGACAAGAATGTATAGACGCAATATCATAGACGAGCCCGTCTCACTGATAAGTTGCACGTCGAGAGATCTGCGCGTCTACTAGCTTTTAAGAAGTAAACCCGTCTAAGCTTGAACATATTTATTTCAAATGATTGTCTATTTATTTCAAGAGAATATATGTCTTTTTACTCTTGCTGCTTCTATTGTTAACTCTTTGTCTCTTGGATAAAAGAACATAGTACCATCGAAAATATAAATCTTTGTACTCTGTCAACTACATTGCTAAAAAGTTCAAGTCAAGTACAAAGAAGGAAAGTCAGAATTCAACTGTCGGTACAACAGAGAAGTGACAACTCTACTTTGGGCATTCCTCTGATAAACAAGGGCACTTCTCCATGAAGCATATCAAGTTATCACATACAACGGATCTCATGCATTAAATTCTATCTCTAAACGGGAAGTTTATTCAAGACCGTTGAAGATTTTTAAGAGAATATGAAGCTCACTATAAATAGATGACCATGTCTATTCTGAAGAAGAACTTTTGCCAATTTACAATCAACATTCTAATAAACTTTCAAGTGCAATCGTCTGTGTTCTTCTTTAGCCTGAATATCTCTGTAATATTCATTTGATCTTAAACTTTCATATTCTCGCACATAGTATTCTTAGATCAAGATCTTAAATCTCTTTGTTAGAGTTATAGCCTGAAGAGGCTTGGTAGAGAAAGAATACTTGTAGCCTGAAGTGGTGTTGAATACCTGCAATCTATTTGGAGAATAGTGGATAAAACCTTCAGGTAGAAGAGACTGGACGTAACTCTTGGTTGGAAGAGAGTGAACCAGGATAAAACACTTGTGTGATTCTTCTAAACCTTTATCTTTTACAGTTTTTGGTTATACTAACTATGTGGACTGTATGCGTGCTTAGTTAATTTCTGCTTGAGAAAATTATTTGAAAAAGGTTGTTCTCGATAATTATTAACAAACACAATTCAACCCCCCTTCTTGTGTTTGCCTGTGTCAACTTCATTTGGTATTTGCAAATAAAGATCTCAATTATTCGTATTTGCACATAAATATTTTTTATTAAATTTAAAATATATTTATTTTAAGTTGTATTTTTAAAATATAATTATTTAAATTTTTATTTAAAATATAATTATTTTAATTTTTTGTGTTTTTCTTCTATTTGTTAACTCCATAATTTTTCACATTATGTTGAGTGAAATAAAATAATATAACACATTAAAAACCCTGAAGTGGTGCTAACTACATTTAATTGTATAAACTACTTAAGTAGAAAAATAAGTTAACAAAGTATCCAAGGAAGATGTTAGATGATCTTTTTATTCTAAAAATGAAGAAACAAATATTTTAGGTACTTCAGATTTACTTAGATTTTATTTTTTTATTTCACCAAAATAAAATATTTATTTTTATAATAAAATTTCAAATAAAGTTATGGAGTAAAAAAAAAATGGAAAACACTAAACAAAGTAAAATAATGGAAAACACCTGGAAACTTAGTATTACAACTACACCCCACTCATGTTTGGTGCATGGTAGACTTCGCCAGTGTGTACTATTGGATAAATCACTAAATATGTTTGAGAATATCTAAATTGATCTAATGATGTATATTTAATGAATTGGTCAATGTGTGTTTTTATGACTGCAGTGGATTCGGATTCATAACATAGGTCCTAAAACTATTCGCACACAAAAAGAACGAAAAATTGTTTCATACCAAATATGAGTTTATTTTTAAAGTTAGTAAATAAGGATATGTTTATCTTTAGATCATTTAGTAAATTGAGATTTTTATATAACTTATCAAATCAACGGCGAATACATTATTACTTGCTCATTTTAGACACAAACTAACTATGAAAGTGTCTTATACAACTACTATTATTAGGGATATGATAACTCTTAGAAATGAGAGTTATCTACTCTTTCTTAGCTTGAGTATTTGTAATCTTAGAGTGTTTTGTATGTGTGTTTGGCGTGTTTTAGCTTAGCTTAGAGTTTTATGTGCAGGGACGGAGCCTGACCTAGATGACAGGGAGCGCCAACTAATAAAACTAAAATTCATTCAATAAATATATAAACATTAAATTTCATGAATATTCATGATTATATTTTTCAAAACCTTAATTATATTAATAATCTATCCAAACAAAGAACGTCTTTCCTGTTGCATGTCACGAAAATCGTCTATAATTGAATCTATACTAACTTTTTTTAACAATTTTCTTTTTAATGTATACTAGTGACCTGTTGTGCTAAAACTACACTTAAGGGCAAGTGCACCTTATCGCAAAAGTAATATAGGAGTATTTGGGACTCCAAGTGTCGAACCCACAGAGATTGTTGACAAGTACTAGATCAATTACTTCCTTATGTTATTTAGACAATCGAATTGGTTGAAAACAAAGAAATAGAAAATAACAAGATTGTGAAAGCCAAGAAAAGCAAAGAATTGCAAGAAAATGTTCAATTATGGAAAGCTTAGGGTGCCTGGTTTCACTTATGTCACTACCTATGATATTACCCAATTCCTCAATAATATGTATTTCTTATTGATTGCCAATCACTCACTCTAAAGCTATTAATACCCAATGGTCATGTAATATTAATATTATTTCTCCTAATCAGTTACCCCCAATGGACATGCATGGTAAGCAGTTAAAAGAAGCATAAAGAATTGGTAAGTTTTGTTAATTCAATAACTGATTGAAAACAAGGGATTGAATTTGGTCCACGCAACCCCAAATCCGGTTAATCCAAGAGTTCCGTTAACTAATTGTGGTACGGTCGCCAGTCAATTAATTAACTTATTAAAGGATGATCAAACCTCATAGGAATTCAAACACAAGGATTAAACTAATCAATTAACAGAAACACTGAATCATATTAAAATTAGGCAAATATCAACGGTATCAAAACATAAGATCCACCACACCCTAGGAATGAATTTAGCTACTCATAATAACAAAACTCACTATACAAATCAAAGACATGTAACAATCCATAAAAGAGAAAAAGAAAACTAAAACCCGAACACCCTTTTGACGCGAAGCAGTCTTCAAATCAATTGGGAGACGGTCCTTCACTCCAAGACTCGATCTTCTGTTCTGTGCACAATGAAGGCTGCTGTGTCAAAAAGCTGCCTCCAATGACCCCAGTCACTCCCTTTTATTGGCAATGTAAAAACCTAAGCAATTGGGCCTCTGGGACGCGAGCACGGTCGTGCTTAATGTTGAGCACGGTCATGCTCAACTAAAACGGCGTCAAACCGTGCTAAAACTGAGAAAGTAAGCAAGGCCTTGCTGATGAGCACGATCATGCTCAATGATGAGCACGACCGTGCTTACTAATCGGCGTCAACTCTAGCAACCAAGCAAGGGCGTACTGGTCAGCACGGGCTTTTCTTATGAGCACGGTCGTGCTTATTGTTGAGCACGGCCGTGTTCCTTTGAAACTTCAGAACTCAACCTTTTTATCCAAAAACCTTCCAGATTTGTTGCTTTTTCTCCAATTAAATCCTCCACTGCCATGATGACGAATTCTACAATAATCATGGGAAATAGGGTGAGTATTCACAATAATATCCAAATAAATAACAAATCACACCTAATTTCCCAACAATAAAGTATAAAAAATGCAGTTTATCAACCTCCCTACACTTAAGGATTGCTTGTCCTCAAGCAATAATCCTGGCCTAAAAGAATTATGAGAAAATGAAAGAACTAACCATCAAGGGACCCTAAATCTTTACATACAATGACAGATAAATCAACCTCAATTTCTATGGAAAAGATCAAGAGATCGCCCAATTAGAGGCTTAGGTTCCTTGAAATCAAACTTCTCAATGAATAAAGGGTCACTCTTCTCACAACTCTCTAAGCGTATAAGGGTAAAGACAATTATCACTCAAGTTCCCAAAAGAAAGTACATTACCATAAGCTTGTTTATAGACCAAATCTCCACTAAAAGTTTACATGCATCTAGAATCAAGAGGTCTTTCATGGGTTGTAACGTGGCCATGTGAATAATGTCGGGTAGGAAAAAGAAAGAAAAGGGATATGCAAATGGCTAAAGGAAATCAAGAATTAAGCAAATAACCCTTAGAGTATAAATGGAGCATTAGAAATGAATTATAGAATAACATCATTTACCCATTCTAATGAATTTCACATTTTACTTTACTTTTCCTTTTTCTTATTCTTTCTTTCTTTCTTTTTTTTTTTTTTTTTCAATCCACACTTATTTTCATCTTTCTTTCTTTTTTCAATTTTTATTTTCACATCAAAGAGAGAAATTCCCAACAATAATTTTTTTGCCACCCATACATAAGCAATATCTCATTAATACATTCCAAATCTAATTGCTCAATTTATGTTTCCAAGAGGTTACCGCCCAACAATTTTTAAATTAATACTTGGGTACCAAGGAAATTTTTTATTTGTTATTTTATTTTATTTTTTGTAGGCTCAAAATGGGCAACTAATGGACATGGCAAAACAATATTTCTAAAGGCCAGAAAAATACCTACAATTGCCTCAATCAAATTCACCTTGAAATGGTTATAAAACAAGTTCTAGAATGCAAAAACTTGGGGAACATCACACAAACAAAGAGAGGGGTGAATATTCATGATTTAGCAAATTCCCCTATAATGGTTCAAGCCTCACATTTAGTAGCTCAATTCAATGAAAAGCAATCAAACAAGGAACCTCATGCTAATTTTCAGCTTTCAATTGATAATCCCCAACCCAATTTAAGTTATATGTCTGTCAAAGTAATAAAAATTTTGAATTTGTTCCCCTAATAATACATGTAACACCCTGTTTTTCAGAATTATTTTAATTAAGCTGGTTTTGGTTAAGTTGGATTTATCATTCAAGGGCTTAGTGGGGTTTTTGGTTAAAAGTCCCTTTCTGGTACATGAGCACACCCGTGCTCATTAGCCAGCAAGCCCGTGCTTAAAGTCAGAAGCGAGTTTCTGATTTTAAGTTGAGCACGACCGTGCTCAACAGTGAGCACGCCCGTGCTCAACGTGTTGACCGCGTCTCGTAACGTTAAGTTGAGCACGACCGTGCTCAATGAGGAGCACGACCGTGCTCAGGTTCGAACGTTATATACATGAGCAGAGTCGAGGGTTTATCGTGATAACCCTATTTTGGTAAGTTTCAGCAGCCACAGTGCGACCAGGGAGAGTCTTGTTCTGTTTTCTTTCGTCTTGGTCAGTTTGGAGGCTTTGGGAGACTGTTAACTCCTCTGTGTTAGTGGTTTAGGTAAAGTTCCTTTCCCTATCTTAGTTTCCTTTTCCATTATTGTGAACAAGGAACTAACCTCTAGTATTTTGTTGATCCAAGGTTCGTTTTGGTGTGAGCCGCCATAAGGGGAGGAGCCAGTTCGTTCGTTGAGACGTCGTTAGAGCTACCTTCAATCTAGGTATGGGGAGAAGGGTAGTGTATTCATAGGCTTGGAGTTAGTGTAAAGTAAAGGGGTTCCCTAACCCCCGATGTGTTTATATATGTATGTATGAATAACATGCTAAATTGGTTGTTTAATGATGGTATGCTCTTGGCTGTTTTGGTACGTTATTAGTATGTTATTGGTATACTGTTCATGTTCATAATATGTTGTTAATGTTTGTGTTGGTTGCTTTTCTATGAACATGATGTTGTTGGGTTGATGCCATGGTTGAATGGATTGCTGTTATGATGATGAGTTAAGGTCTGAAAATATGCTGATAATTGATGTTAGGATTAATTGGTTAAAAACACTGAAATTTGGTTGAGTATCAGCCTCTGTTCCTGCCCAGAACAGCACTGTCGCGCGATGAGCACGACCGTGCTGAACCGGGAGCACGACCGTGCTCCCAGTTGAATTCTGGGTAAATGGCCGCGGTGTTCAGCACGGCCGTGCAGGACAAAGAGCACGACCGTGCTTCCGAGCACGACTGTGCTCAATAAGAAGCACGACCGTGCTTCACTTACAGGGGAGCACGCCCCTCACGTGCTTAAGCACGACCGTGTTGGGTTACGAGCACGACCGTGCTCAACCCACCTGGACAGAACAAGATTATAGGACTTAAGGGGTTTTAAACCCCACTTCCCTATGATGATAACGGATTAGACAACTTGGTTAAGGTTACTAAAGATAATTAAAGATGATGAGATGGTGAGATGTTGAGTCGATACCCTTTTGGGTGCCGCAAGCTGATGAGTTGTGCCTTGGTGCTTTTTGGCCAAGGAAGCCTTGACCCCGCGGTTTGGGTCTAAGGTGTTGTTGTTATGTACCTTGGTGGCCGAGAGTTTGCCCCAGGTACTACGGTTGATTCCGCTTTAGTCCTCAGGTAGATTCCGCGAGGCAAGTTGGTGCGGTTGATTCCGCTGTTACCTTCGGTCGTTTCCATTGGAGTTATGGAGGTGGTGATGCCGTTGTTGTTATGTTGCATACGCATTGCATCGGAGTTGTTGTTTAGGGATGTTCGACATAGGGGAGATCGTCCTAGAGTACGGCGATCCGGCCATCCACGGTTGGAGTAGATTCTCCTAGCGCCCCCGTGATGAGGCATTCGTTGGTTTGATACGTTGGCTATCCAAGGAGTAGATTCTCCGGCGTTGAGTAGATTCTCAATGTGGATATGTAACTCCGAAGTCGTTCATCCCGAGTTTAGTGGATCCACATGCGTTGTTGATTTAGCGGAGTAGGACTGCATTGCACTGCATAGCATAATTATAATGTTGATGTTTGGTGTAATGTTGTTGTGTTTACTGTTTACTTTACTTCCTACCTCTTGCTATATATGATTACATGAACTTACTCCCCATGTTTGTTTGTGTTTGGCCTGATTGGCACCTTGCAGAGGATGACGAGCAGCCCGGAGAGGAGTGACTCTGAGGAGCCGCCACTCATAGTAGGGCTAGTTTGTGTTATGTTAGTTTTCAGTTGTAATTCCGTGGGTGTTTATCCCGGAACGGTTATACCAGCTCTGTAGGTGACATCGGGGTTCGGATATTTTATTGGTTTGTTATGTTTTTGCTGTTTAAAACTCTTTTCATTTTCCGCGTTGTAAACGGTTCATGTGGGACTTTTCTACCCATGGACAATTGTTTTATTTATTTCAATAATAATTGCATGTTTTTCTTTATTTGTTTTTAAATTAATTGGCTTATAACATGAGAGGGTATAAGGGTGTCACATTTAGTGGTATCAGAGCAGTTCGACCTTGTTCGGACGTGGTATGAGTCTGTTGTAAGTCTGTTGTGTGACTCTTGTTTGGATTGTCTATACTTGGTATAGATAATGATGCGTTAAGTTAGTTGCCTATAGCTTTTACTCGCTAAATTTCTGTATTGAAGGTTGTTTTGGGCTTGTACAGGAACTAATGGCCGGTAGAGGACGCAACGATCAGGCGATTGCTGACGCATTGGCACTTTTGGCCAATGCTATCGGATAGGTCAACCCTAACAACGGTGGGCCAGCTGAGTTCCAGGGACTAGATAAGTTCCAGAGGAACAACCCTCCGTCGTTCAAGGGAGCGTACGACCCAGAGGGAGCTTTGTTGTGGCTGAGGGAGACAGAGAAGATCTTCCGTGCGATGGACTGCAATGATCAGCAGAAGCTCATCTTCGCCACTTTCATGTTGACTGAGGAGGCGGAGCACTGGTGGGATAACTGCAGGCAGAGGATGCAGGCAGAGGGCACATCGGTGACTTGGGCTGTGTTCAGGCAGAGGTTTCTGGAGAAGTATTTTCCAGCGGATATCAGAGACAAGAAGGAGATGGAATTCTTGTCTTTGAGGCAGGGGTCGCTGTCAGTCGGTGACTATGCGGCTAAGTTCGAGGAGCTGGCTAGGTACTACACCCCTTACCAGCATGAGACAGACGATCGCTCCAAGTGTGTGAAGTTTGAAACGGGACTCCAGCCTGAGATCAAACAGGCCATCAGTTATCAGGAGATCCGAGTCTTTCCGATTCTAGTCAACAAGTGTTGGATTTACGAGGATGCTAGTCAGTTCAGAGCTGCCAGTTCCAGAGGACCGGACAATCAGAGCGGCAGGAGGACTGATCAGAGAGATAAGGGCAAGCAGCGGTATTCCCCTACGGGCAAGGACTTCAAGCAAAGCGGCAGGAAGCCCCAGTTTCAGCAAAGTAGCTTCAGGGGTGGGTTTTCTGATGCCCCTAGAGCTATGAGGTGTGGGAAGTGTGGAGCACAGGACCACTATTCGTCCCAGTGCAAGGAAACACAGGTCATCTGCTTCAAGTGTGGCAAGCCAGGACACATCAGCCGAGAGTGTGATGGAGTTAAGGCCGAGCCTCCCAGCGCTAGCAAGAATCAGAAGTCCCAGGCCAACAGACTGAAGACCACTGGAAGAGTCTTTACTCTTAGTGGAGCTGAAGCCTCCGAGTCTGATGACTTGATCCAAGGTACGTGTTTAATTGATGGAACTCAATTGACTGTATTGTATGATTCGGGTGCTACTCACTCGTTTATATCGCATGATAGGGTCAAGAGTCTTAAATTGCCTGTTACCTTCCTTGAGCTTGATTTGTTGGTTTCTACACCTACAAATAAACCTGTTTCCACTTCTTATGCATGCAAAAACTGTCATATTGTTATAAATGATAAAACTTTTTTTGACGAACTTGTATGCTTATCTTTGAAAGACCTGGACATTATTCTGGGTATGGACTGGTTATCTTCCAACCATGTCCTTCTAAACTGTTTTGATAAAACCTTGATTTTTGGAACTCCAAAGGAGTCTAAGAATCCGGACCTTCTTTCTGCCACCCAAGTACGAGCTTCGATGAGAGACGAAGCCCAAGTATACATGATGTTAGCTTCCCTGGACATAGAGAGCAGCCCTCCTGATGTCGCCAGCTTGCCTGTTGTGCGGGAATTTCCTGAAGTATTTCCGGGGGATGTTTATAACTTACCCCCAGAAAGAGATGTTGAGTTTACCATAGATTTAGTGCCTGGCACCGGGCAGAGTTCCATAGCATCCTATAGAATGTCTCCTCTAGAGCTAGCTAAGTTGAAAGAACAGTTGGAGGACCTGATGGAGAAGCAGTTCATTAGGCCGAGTGTGTCTGCTTGGGGAGCACCTATGCTGTTGGTGAAGAAGAAGGATGGTAGTATGAGGTTGTGTGTCAACTTTCGACAGCTCAACAAGGTGACCATAAAGAATCGGTATCCCCTCCCTAGGATTGATGATCTTATGGACCAGTTGATGGGCGCTTGCGTCTTTTCAAAGATAGATTTGAGATCAGGGTACCATCAGATTCGGGTTAAGTCTGAGGACATCCCGAAGACAGCCTTTAGGACGCGATATGGTCACTATGAGTACTTGGTTATGCCTTTCGGTGTGACCAATGCTCCTGCGGTCTTCATGGACTACATGAACAAGACCTTTCACCCTTACTTGGATAAGTTTGTGGTGGTGTTCATAGATGACATCTTAGTGTACTCCAAGAGTAAGGAGGAACATGAGGAACACCTGAGGGTTGTCTTGCAGACCCTTAAGGAGAAGCAGTTGTATGCTAAGTTGTCTAAGTGTGAGTTCTGGTTAGAGGAAGTGAGCTTCTTAGGACATGTCATCTCTAAGGGTGGCATAGCAGTGGACCCAGCTAAAGTAGAGACGGTGCTCCAGTGGGAAGCGCCAAAGTCTGTAACCGAGATTAGGAGTTTCTTAGGGTTAGCCGGGGTACTATAGGCGGTTTATAGAAGGTTTCTCTAAGATAGCTTTACCCTTAACCCGTCTCACCAAAAAGGGACAGTTGTTTGTGTGGGACTCTAAGTGTGAAGAGAGTTTCCAAACCCTTAAGAATAGGTTGACGTCAGCACCAGTGTTAGTTTTGCCAGATCCTAGTGAACCCTTTGTAGTTTACTGCGATACTTCTAAGCAAGGGTTAGGTGGTGTGTTGATGCAGAATGGTAACGTAGTCGCTTATGCTTCTAGGCAGTTGAAAACCCACAAGAAAAACTACCCTACCCATGACCTAGAGTTAGGAGCTGTGGTATTTGCCTTAAAGATCTGGAGGCATTACCTGTATGGAGCGAGGTTTGAGGTTTTTAGTGATCATAAGAGTTTGAAGTACCTCTTTGATCAAAAGGAGTTGAATATGAGGCAGCGTAGGTGGATGGAGTTTTTAAAGGATTATGACTTCGAGCTGACCTATCACCCTGGAAAGGCTAATGTGGTGGCCGATGCCTTGAGTAGGAAAACCCTGCATGTCTCCGCTTTGATGGTTAGGGAGATGGATCTGATTGAGGAGTTTAGAGACCTTAGTTTAGCTTGTGTGTTTACCCCTAAGAGTATTAGGCTTGGTACCTTGAAGGTTACCAACGGTCTGATGAATCAGATTAGAGAGGGTCAGAAGTTAGATAAGTATCTCTTAGACCAGCGAGAGTTGCTCGCTCAGGGTAGAGACCTAAGTTTTAAGGATGGCAGTGATGGTATCTTGAGGTTCAAGGATAGAGTTTGTGTGCCAGATGTTCCTGAGCTTAGGAAGTTGATCTTAGAAGAAGGTCATAGGAGTGGACTGAGTGTGCATCCAGGTGCCACTAAGATGTATCAGGACCTTAAGAGAATGTTTTGGTGGCCTAGGATGAAAAAGGATGTAGCTGAGTTTGTGTATGCATGCCTAGTTTGCCAGAAGGCTAAGATCGAGCATCAGAAGCCTTCGGGTAAATTGCAACCTTTGAGTGTCCCAGAATGGAAATGGGATAGTATCTCCATGGATTTTGTGTCTGGACTCCCAAGAACTCCAACTGGTTTTGAGGCGATTTGGGTTGTTGTGGATAGACTGACTAAGTCTGCCCATTTCATTCCGATGAACATGGAGTATCCTTTGGAGAAGTTAGGTAAGCTATACATCAAAGAGATAGTTAGGCTTCATAGTGTACCTAAACTTAGGCTTAGTTCAGCTTACCACTGTGAACACCCTATTTTGACCGGGTCTTTTTTAAGTTTTTCACTAAAATCTGAAAAAATAAAAATAAAAATTGCAAAAACAGAAAAATTAAAAAATGTTTTGTCATTTACTTTTGATGTTTTTTTGTTTTGTTTTTATTTATCCCAAAATCCAAAAATTATAAAAGACAAAAATCCCAAAAATATTTTAAATTTTATTTTATATTAAACTATTAGAATTGTTTTTGTTTTATTTCATTATTGGGTTAAACCACCCAAGCCCACTACCCACATGCTTAAACAAGACCCATTTTTATTCTCAAACCCGGATCCACCACTTACACCTCTTTTCTCCCTACCCACCAAAAACCTAGCAGCTCCCCTCTTTGCTTCTCCTCTAACAAATCCCTAGCCGCAACTCATAGTCTCCAAGCTGCGAAAATCTCGTTTCTTATCTGCCTGCACAGATGGAAATCACGATTCATTCCTTTCTTGTTCAAATCACAGAAATTTCGCATCATAATCTTGACCCAAATCGTGATCTTCTCTTCTTGATCGTGTTTGGCATTAGAGTTCCCTTTCTCGCGTTCTTGATATGGAGCAAGGAGGATAATACGAGGTAAGCATCGTTTCTTTCTATTTTCGCTTTCAATTAGGGAATTAACTGCGTTTTTATGGTTTGCAGATTGCAAAAGAGGCGGGTCACAGAGAAAGCAAGGGTTGGAGTGCTATAAAAAAGAGAACAAGTCACAAGAAGAAAGGGAGGGGAATTTTCGAACAACAACAACAACACAAGGAGAAATACAGAGAGAACTCAAAAAACAGAGAGAGAGATAGGGGCGAAAATTGATAGTGAGGAAGAGAGAGTTTGTATTTCTTTATTTTCTTCTTTTCTGAAACAACACAGGGACTTAATTTCTTTCCCTGTCATTTGTATTGAATAATCAAGAATCAATGTATCCAATTTATGGTCATCATTTTGATGTTTCTTAAGCTTTTTTTTTTTAAGTTTAATTGATTTTGTTGTGTCTATTGGCAGTCTATGATTTCGGTTTTTTATTTTTATTTTTTGCTCTGCTCCTATTATTTGAATGTTACTTTGCCCAAATTCATGTTTGACTCCAATCTGTAAAAGGCGTGGATGTTGAAAATATATGGCTAATCTATTTCTTTTTTTTTTCTTCATTGATTTACTTGGATGAATTATTCAACATTGGTGCATATACCAGCATCTTGAATGTTGCAAGGACTGTATGCTTATGCTCAAGATCATGATTTATTGATCTATCGAATTGACCAAGTAAGGTTGTTAAATATGCTAGTGTGCAAAACTTATTTGAACTAAATTGTGTTCTCCTTCAAATTTCATTAATTAAGCATTGGGTTCGTGAGAGGAGCTGTAACTTGTCTTTTTAGATTGAATGCTACTTTGCTCTCATCTTTGGGCTTTCTGTTTTGCATTATGATGAATATACCAGTTTGATGGTGATGATTTTGACTCTGCTTGTGATGAGGTATAATGGTCAGATTGTTCTCATAGCAAGTTGAAGATAGCAGGGTTGTGCATCCTCAATAATTAGTTGTGGTGAAAAGAGATAAGCCCATGGAGCAATTTAGACGAAAATTGTCTGTACAAATTGCATCTCGTTGCAGTATGTTAATTTGACCAGGTAAGTCACTTTATGAAAGAATAATGATGGATATGCTTAGTTTTTCTCAGAATTTCTTTAAAGGGGTAAAATAAGTATTATAGAATTCATTAGTTATTTGCACAAATAATTTGGGTAACCGTTTCTTTAACGGGTGTACTAAGGGTGCTGTGGGGTTAAGTCCTCATCCTTTCCTATGCGCAATCGACTCCTGAACTCGATTTTGGTTCCATTGGCCATTTTTTTAAAGGTTTTCCAATTTATTCCTAAATCAAATAAAATTGGTGGCGACTCCCATGTTTTCAAAAATATTTTTCTTTCGTCATCCTCTTCGTAATTTTCGGTTGCGACAACCACCCACAGACTGATAGGCAGTCTGAGCGGACCATCCAGTCTTTAGAGGACTTGTTGAGGGCTTGTGTGTTAGAACAGTCAGGAAGTTGGGACAAGTTTTTGCCCCTGATAAGGTTCACCTACAATAACAGTTTCCATTCCAGCATTGGGATGGCACCTTATGAGGCTCTGTATGGGAGGAGATGTAGGACACCCTTGTGTTGGAGTGAACCTAGTGATAGTGTGGTGCTAGGGCCAGAGATAGTCCAGGAAACAACAGAAAAGATCAGGTTAGTTTAGGAAAAGTTGAGAGTTGCACAGAGTAGGCAGAAGAGCTACCATGATAAAAGGAGGAAGGCGCTCGAATTCCAGGAAGGAGATCATGTATTCTTGAGAGTTACCCCGACGACTGGGGTTGGTAGAGTGATGAAGGCGAGGAAACTTACTCCGAGGTTCATTGGTCCTTACCAAATCCTCAAAAGAGTCGCCGAAGTCGCCTACCAAATAGCCTTACCACCGTTCTTGTCAAACCTCCACAATGTTTTTCATGTGTCTCAACTCAGGAAGTATATTCATGACCCTAGTCACGTGATTGTACCCAACGCTATACAGTTGAAAGAGAACCTGACGTTTGAGGTGTTACCTCTTCGAGTCGAGGATAGGAGGGTGAAGCAGCTAAGAGGCAAGGAAATTCCATTGGTTAAAGTAGTTTGGAGTGGGGCAACTGAGGAAAGTGCTACCTGGGAGCTGGAGAGCAAGATGATGGAAGCGTACCCGCATATTTTTCCTTGAGGTACGTGTAAATTTCGAGGTCAAAATTTTTATAAGGGGGGTGGAATTGTAACACCCTGTTTTTCAGAATTATTTTAATTAAGCTGGTTTTGGTTAAGTTGGATTTATCGTTCAAGGGCTTAGTGGGATTTTTGGTTAAAAGTCCCTTTCTGGTACATGAGCACACCCGTGCTCATTAGCCAGCAAGCCCGTGCTTAAAGTCAGAAGCGAGTTTCTGATTTTAAGTTGAGCACGACTGTGCTCAACACTCAACAGTGAGCACGCCCGTGCTCAACGTGTTGACCGTGTCTCGTAACGTTAAGCTGAGCACGACCGTGCTCAATGAGGAACACGACCGTGCTCAGGTCCGAACGTTATATACGTGAGCAGAGTCGAGGGTTTATCGTGATAACCCTATTTTGGTAAGTTTCAGCAGCCACAGTGCGACCAGGGAGAGTCTTGTTCTGTTTTCTTTCGTCTTGGTCAGTTTGGAGGCTTTGGGAGACCGTTAACTCCTCCGTGTTAGTGGTTTAGGTAAAGTTCCTTTCCCTATCTTAGTTTCATTTTCCGTTATTGTGAACAGGGAACTAACCTCTAGTATTTTGTTGATCCAAGGTTCGTTTTGGTGTGAGTCGCCATAAGGGGAGGAGCCGGTTCGTTCGTTGAGACGTCGTTAGAGCTACCTTCAATCCAGGTATGGGGAGAAGGGTAGTGTATTCATAGGCTTGGGGTTAGTGTAAAGTAAAGGGGTTCCCTAACCCCGATGTGTTTATATATGTATGTATGAATAACATGCTAAATTGGTTGTTTAATGATGGTATGCTCTTGGCTGTTTTGGTACGTTATTAGTATGTTATTGGTATACTGTTCATGTTCATAATATGTTGTTAATGTTTGTGTTGGTTGCTTTTCTATGAACATGATGTTGTTGGGTTGATGCCATGGTTGAATGGATTGCTGTTATGATGATGAGTTAAGGTCTGAAAATATGCTGATAATTGATGTTAGGATTAATTGGTTAAAAACCCTGAAATTTGGTTGAGTATCAGCCTCTGTTCCTGCCCAGAACAGCACTGTCGCGCGATGAGCACTACCGTGCTGAACCGGGAGCACGACCGTGCTCCCAGTTGAATTCTGGGTAAATGGCCGCGCTGTTCAGCACGGCCGTGCAGAACAAAGAGCACGACCGTGCTTCCGAGCACGACCGTGCTTCCGAGCACGACCGTGCTCAATAAGAAGCACGACCGTGCTTCACTTACAGGGGAGCACGCCCTTCACGTGCTTAAGCACGACCGTGCTGGGTTACAAGCACGACCGTGCTCAACCCACTTGGACAGAACAAGATTAAAGGACTTAAGGGGTTTTAAACCCCACTTCCCTATGATGATAATTGATTAAACAACTTGGTTAAGGTTACTAAAGATAATTAAAGATGATGCGATGGTGAGATGTTGAGTCGATACCCTTTTAGATGCCGCAAGCTGATGAGTTGTGCCTTGGTGCTTTTTGGCCAAGGAAGCCTTGACCCCGCGGTTTGGGTCTAAGGTGTTGTTGTTATGTACCTTGGTGGCCGAGAGTTTGCCCCAGGTACTGCGGTTGATTCCGTTTAAGTCCTCAGGTAGATTCCGCGAGGCAAGTTGGTGCGGTTGATTCCGCTGTTACCTTCGGTCGTTTCCGTTGGAGTTATGGAGGTGGTGATGCCGTTGTTGTTTGTTGCATACGCATTGCATCGGAGTTGTTGTTTAGGGATGTTCGACATAGGGGAGATCGTCCTAGAGTACGACGATCCGGCCATCCACGGTTGGAGTAAATTCTCCTAGCGCCCCCGTGATGAGGCATTCGTTGGTTTGATCCGTTGGCTATCCAAGGAGTAGATTCTCCGGCGTTGAGTAGATTCTCAATGTGGATATGTAACTCCGAAGTCGTTCATCCCGAGTTTAGTGGATCCACATGCATTGTTGATTTAGCGGAGTAGGACTGCATTGCACTGCATAGCATAATTATAATGTTGATGTTTGGTGTAATGTTGTTGTGTTTACTGTTTACTTTACTTCCTACCTCTTGCTATATATGATTACATGAACTTACTCCCCATGTTTGTTTGTGTTTGGCCTGATTGGCACCTTGCAGAGGATGACGAGCAGCCCGGAGAGGAGTGACTCTGAGGAGCCGCCACTCATAGTAGGGCTAGTTTGTGTTATGTTAGTTTTCAATTGTAATTCCGTGGGTGTTTATCCCGGAACGGTTATACCAGCTTTGTAGGTGACATCGGGGTTCGGATATTTTATTGGTTTGTTATGTTTTTGCTGTTTAAAACTCTTTTCATTTTCCGCGTTGTAAACGGTTCATGTGGGACTTTTCTACCCATGGACAATTGTTTTATTTATTTCAATAATAATTGCATGTTTTTCTTTATTTGTTTTTAAATTAATTGGCTTATAACATGAGAGGGTAGAAGGGTGTCACAATACAGATCTCTAATTTTTCAACAAAATTGTGGCACAGAATCATCACCCAAGGACATAATGCAATTATCACAGTTAGCTAAGTGCATGTGACATATAAATCAAGTGAATCTGTGTGCACTTAGTAAAGACAAAATTGAATTTCCCCTCCCTACACTTAAAATATAGCATTGTCCTCAATGCAGAGGAATAAAAGCACAAGTAATTTCCCCTACCCACAGTTAGAATCTAGCATTGTCCCCAATGCAAACAATTAAAAGCATAAGCATGGAAAAGAAAAATTAACTAAACTAGAACGAAATAGATAGAGATAGAGATCTTCCCAGTAAAAGTAGTCCTGACTAATTATTCATTTTTTATACAAGAGCATATTAGCTTGTGTACAAAAATTGATAAAAGAAAATCACTGTGGAGGAGGGCCAAAATGGCACTGCATCATCTGGAACATAGCCGCTAACTGCTCGTCCCGTGCATCCATCCTCTGGTAGAGACCCTGGACCAGGGTGTCCTGAACATCCATCCGCTGGTAGAGACCCTGGATCTGTGTGTCCTGAACATCCATCCGCTAGTAGAGACCCTGGACCTGCGCCTACTAAACATCTTAGCGAGCATAGACACCTAAATGGAGGCTGTCCAAATGAGTAATGAGGCTATCCAAGGCTCCCTGCGGTGGTGGTGGAGCAGGCTGGTCATCTATTTGAACATCCTCCTGTGGGTGCTCATCCTGGGCCTCAGCTGCAGGTTGCTCTTGAGCGGCAACTGGAGCAGCAACGCGTAAACTCCCTTGTCAATCAGCACCAAAACACCGATGTGAATCAGCATCCTTTCATCAATGGTGAGCATAGTACACATCTGGTGCGCACGCGGGTCCATGGCGCCAAAGCTAAGTGCCAGCTGACTAAGGTAGGATCCCACCAAGATATATCATGTCTGCCCCTCTCTCAGCCTCATGCCAATGTTCAGGCATGTCTGTAGAAAGATATGGCCGGCGTTCAGTGGCCATGCCTGAACCATACACTAGAGGATGTACAAATCTGTCCTCGAAACCACGCCCTGCGTGGAATAGCGGCCTGTGATGGAGTGGGCTAGCCAGCGGTGAATCACACGCAGTGGCATGTCAGTGATGGTGGAGGCCTTCGACATTCGGGGGTTATAGTGCGCATCCCCACCGGTGATCGAGGCCCACATGACCGAATCCAAGAACTCTACTGGAGGCTACAATAATCCCTGCTGGTACAAATTAGTCTAACTCTGCAGTCGCAAAGCCGATGTGGATGTTGAACACAGTTAGAGTCAACTCCCTCTATACTCCATGCATCTGAAAAATGACAAGGGGCTCCTCCTCCTCATCATCGTAAGCGTATCTCAATGTGGAGAAAAACTCCAGGGTGGGCTCCCGATAAGCAGGACGTATGATGGATCCGATGTGCTCCCACCTAATGTGCCTAATCAGCTGCTGGACACGGGGAGCAAGCCCGTAAGTGGTCAATAAGTCCATGTCTAGCCTCCTAGTCGAGACGAACTCGAAAGGGGCTAGCCTGTGAAACCTCTGAATATGCTCAGGTCGCTGGAACTGCAGATATTCACCCTGAAGAGGTGGTGGAGCCTGAGCGGCCTGACGAGGTCGTTTAGGAGGCATAGTCCTGAAAATCAAACAGAAAGTACATCAGTGCCGCAAGAATGAAGGAAAATACGAACAGTTCAGGCACTAAATCAGGGCATCATAAGCAATAGGCAATATAAATGATGCACGCACTCTCTGTTTTATAATAATATATACTATTACTTTTTTATTTTTTTATTTATTTTTTATTTTAAATTTTCTTTATTCTGGAAAAAGGTTGAGCACGACCTTGCTAACAGGGAGCATGGCCGTGCTCAATGAAACTGGGCATTTCTGCAAATGATGAACAGCACGGTAGTGCAAAATGATGAGCACGACCGTGCTCAATGAAACTGGGCATTTCTGCAATTGATGAATAGCACGGTCGTGCTTAATGATGAGCACAACCGTGCTCAAAGAAAAAACCCAGAAAAATGCAGAAAACAGCGCAGAAAGAAACCCACAGCGCATACAAAAATCACCCAAAAAAGGCATATGCATACAGAAACCACACGCAAAGGCAATTATTATGAACATTATGCATATTCTCATGGTATTCACACAGCAAAGAAAGAAAAACGCAATCATATTACCACATATCCACTTAAACCAAGTAAGGAACAATAATAGACAGAGGCACATAAAAAATTATCTGGATTAAGTGATGTGATGAGCAAAAGTTGGGGAAAAAGGGGCGTTGTGGTTGGGGGGTCGCTAGGGTTTTGGGAGAGTGGCAGAGGTGGGCACGGGTTCAACAAATGAACCCTAGCCCGTGCTCTGCCCCACTTTTATTATTTTTTCAAAATCGCAGCTAAGCACGGTCGTGCTCATCAAGTAGCACGGCCGTGCTTAAATTTTTTTTTTTTTATTTATTTAATTACTAAAACAGAAGCAGATTACCTAACTAGACTCATTGACACTATTCAATTTTTTTTTTTTTATTTTATTTTTATGACCAAAAAGTATTTGTAAATTTTGGAAAAGAAAAAAACAAAGAGAAAGGTTTAGAAATTGTTATCTCAAGGAGTCCGAGAGGACTCCTACTCTTTCTCCTCCGCCTTCGATTCTCCTTCCAATGCTAGCTTAGCAAGCCTAGCCTTTTCAATCTTCAGATATGCATAATCATTCGCTGCTTCAGCTTCTACCAAGTAAAGCTCACACCATCTGTCTCTCTCCTCTTCAGTACAGCGCTCTATCTCTGGGAATGGGATCTGGTTTGGTCTCCCGATTTTCCTGTCAACCATGTCATGATAGCATTTACGCCCAGCATTGTACCCACGTGGGCGTTCTTCTGCCCTCCGCTCAATATCTCTAAGGGTCTCAACCCGGGCATACTCGTTTGCGTCCTGACAGAAATTCAAGCGAGATGGAGTGTATCCGGGGTAAGAATTAGTAGCAATCTTCTCCCTTTGTTCTTTAGTCAAAACTTCAACTTCCGGGAATGGGTACAGTCTGTCCCTGATTGAATTTTTGATGTGTTGAAACTCTGGATGATCCGAGGAGATTGAGAATGACATCTGTTTTCACAAATAAAATCTTGGTCAGTATTGGTAATTTAATAATAAAAGAAAACAAAAATAAAGGAAAGAAAAGGGAAACAAGAAGGGACCACATCATGCATTAACTCACTGTAACATACAGAAAGAATGGAAAACATGAAGAACATACCTTTTAATAATTGGAGCAAAAACACTTTAGGGAAGGGGTAAAGGGGCTGCCAGAGCAAAAATTAAGAAGGAGAAGGTGAGAGCGCGGTTAATCCTAATCCGCGCTCTCCCTGTCCTCCTTTATTTATAATTCAAATCAGTAAACGAGCACGGTCATGGTCAATGTTAAGGACGGCCGTGCTCAGCCCCATTTAAAAATTCCAAACCAATTTCAAATTCAAATCAGATTTTAAAATTCAAATTTAAATTAGAGAAGGAGCACGGTCGTGCTCAGTAGTAAGCACGGTCGTGCTCAACACCCTTTTAACTTATTCAGACCCACAGATGAGCATGGTCGTGCTCAATTTTAAGCAAAGTCGTGCTCAATTCAACGCTTACGAGAAGTAAGCACCAGCAAGAGTATTCGCCCCAGCAGTATTTTTCATTTCATTTTTCAATTTTTTTTTAGAAACTTTCTAATCTCCCTACACTTAATTCAATTCCTAAAAATTAAATTATGGAAAAAGAAATGAGGAAGTTTCATCTACCAAATAAACAGTTAATAAAAGGATATAGGAAGAAACACAGGTTGCCTCCTGCGAAGCGCTTGTTTAACGTCGCGAGCCTGGCGGTTGTTCCCAAGAGGGGTGTTATTCCAAGTTCACTGTGTAGCGCTCAGGTATTGCGCCATCCTTATAATGCTTCACTCTCTGCCCATTAACCTTGAAGGTTTCTTTCCCATCTCTGGTTACCTCAAGCACGCCATATGGGAAGACTTTGGTAACTTCATAAGGGCCAATACACCTAGATTTCAGTTTTCCTGGAAACAAACGAAGTCGTGAGTTAAAAATTAGAACTTTACTACCAACATGAAACTCACGCTTTTGAATGTGCTTGTCATGCCACTTTTCAGTGCGCTCCTTGTATAGTTTAGCATTTTCATATGCCTCAAGATGGAACTCATCCATCTCATTAAGCTACAATAAGCGCTTTTCACCTGCAAGATGCATATCAAAATTCAAGAATTAGTAAGCCTTATGCTCTAACTCAACAGGTAAGTGACATGCTTTTCCGAAAACCAATCTATAGGGGGACATGCCAATGGGAGTTTTAAATGCAATTCTATATGTCCATAATGTATCATCAAGTTTCAAAGACTAATCTTTCCTAGAATTGTTAACTGTTCTTTCCAAAATTTTCTTTAACTCCCTATTGGAAACCTCAACTTGCCCACTAGTTTGTGGGTGGTAAGGGATGGCTACCTTATGAGTGACACCATATTTTGTCAAAAGATTATCAAATTGTTTATTACAAAAATGAGTTCCACCATCACTAATGATTGCTCTAGGAGTGCCAAATCTTGTAAAAATATTTTTCTTTAAAAACTTTATAACTCCTTTAGCATCATTAGTGGGTAAAGCCACTGCTTCCACCCACTCTGAGACATAATCTACAGCAACCAGAATATACTCATTTGAAAAAGATTTGGGGAAAGGTCCCATGAAATCAATGCCCCAAATATCAAATAATTCACAAACCCAAATATTATTTAGAGGCATATCATGTTTTCTAGAAATATTCCCACTCCTATGACACCTATCACAAGATTTCACAAAATTGTATGCATCCTTAAAAAGAGTGGGCCAGTAAAAACCACATTGAAGAACTTTTTGAGTTGTCCTAGTTAGGCCAAAATGGCCGCTAGCTTCCCTAGAATGGCAGTGCTCTAAAATAGCATGTGTCTCAACCTCAGGAATGCATCTCCTAATAATTTTATCACTACATAACTTAAACAGATAAGGTTCTTCCCAGTAATAATACTTAACATCAGAAAGAAATTTCTTACGCTGAGCATATGAAAGGTTAGGGGGAAGTTTATTACCTGCCTTGTAGTTGACAAAATCTACATACCAGGGAAGTTTGGAAACTGAGAATAATTGCTCATCAGGAAAGGTCTCCTTTATGGCCTCTTCAACTTGTGGTCTGACAGAAGCATCCACCCTTGAGAGATGGTCTACCACTGAATTTTCCACACCCCGTTTGTCTCTAATTTCCACATCAAACTCTTGTAGCAACAACACCCATCTAATCAATCTTGGTTTGGCATCATGTTTGGCAAGCAAATGTCTAATAGCAAAATGGTCAGTATAAACAACAACCTTAGACATAACCAAATAAGGACGAAATTTATCAAAAGCAAATACTACTGCTAGCAACTCTTTTTCTGTAGTGGTATAATTCTTTTGTGCTTCATCAAGAGTCCTACTAGCATAGTTAATGGTTTGAAAAATCTTATCCTTACGTTGGCCTAAAACAGCACCTACTGCTATATCACTAGCATCACACAAAAGTTCAAATGGCAAAGACCAATCAGGAGCAACAACAACAGGTGCATCAATCAATTTAGCCTTCAAAATTTTAAAGGCTTCCAAACAAGCATCAGAAAATTCAAATGGGGCATCTTTCAATAAAATATTAGAAAGAGGTTTTGCAATTTTTGAAAAATCCTTTATAAACCTCCTATAAAAACCAATATGCCCCAAGAAACTTCTAATGGCCTTAACAGAGTTAGGAGGAGGCAATTTGGCAATTACCTCAACCTTTGTAGGGTCAACCTCAATACCCTTATGAGAAACCTTATGCCCCAAAACAATGCAATCAGTTACCATGAATTGGCATTTTTCCCAATTAAGAACCAGATTAGTGTTTTTACACCTTTTCAAAACCACCCACAAATTATGCAAACAATTATCAAATAAGGACCCATAAACATAAAAATCATCCATGAATATTTCAATGCAATCCTCTAAGATATCAGAAAATATAGCCATCATGCATCTTTGAAAAGTGGCAGGTGCATTACACAAACCAAAAGGCATACGTCTATATGCAAAAGTACCATATGGGCAAGTAAAAGTGGTTTTTTCTTGATCTTCAAAAGCCACAGGTATTTGCATATATCCGGAGTACCCATCCAAGCAACAATAAAATTCACGACCAGATAATTTCTCAAGCATTTGGTCAATAAAGGGAAGGGGGAAATGGTCTTTCCTAGTGGCCTCATTTAATTTCCTATAATCAATACACATACGCCACCCTGTTACCACCCTAACAGCTATCAATTCCTTCTTGTCATTCTTCATGACAGTAGTTCCTCCCTTTTTAGGGACAACCTGCACAGGACTCACCCAAGGATTATCAGAAATAGGATAAATAATACCCGCATCAAGCAATTTAATTACCTCTTTTTTCACCACTTCCTTTAAATTTGGGTTGAGCCTTCTTTGATGTTGCACCTTGGGTCTGTGTTCCACCGCCATGTGTATCCTATGGGTGCAAATTGAGGGGCTAATACCCTTAATATCATGAATGGTCCATGTTGACGATCCGCCAAGTGTACCGTTTCGTTGCAAGTAATAAAAACACGGTAAGTAAATACCGAGGTCGAACACAAGGATTGGAAGACCAATTTAACCAATTTAATAAATTCAAATCGTTTGACCAAGTCAAAGGGAAAAATCTTTATGAAGAGAGAGAAAATCAAATCAAAATTAAATCAAAACAAGTAATTAAAATCCTAAAAGATTATGATTAGATTTGATTTAGATTAAGGCTTCTAAGGTCACGAATCCACCTACCCTGTCAAGCAAGTTACCCAAGCGTTTATCTCCTTATCCCTATGTTCAATTTAATTTCATTGTCAATCAAGAACCCTCAATTATCCTAATGTCACTGCCGATTTTCAAGAGGAAATATCTCAAATTGTAAGTTGTCAATCTGCCAATCTATTCAACCTACGATTAGATTCATTACGTTCTTGGTTCCCTATAGCAATTGCACCGTTTTCCTATTCTATGCCTAGCAATATTCAAGCGGTGTCTTAATTCAAGTCCTAAGTACGAATTGCCTGCCAGCCTCAACGCACTAGACTAATTAACCATGTGCGCATATGATTAACACAATCAAATCAGAATTAAGAAACAAGAAAAGAGAAAAGGGTATAAGAAAATATTACTTGGATTCACTATGCCATCAATGGTAGTTTCATCGTTTCCTCAGAAATAAGGATTAGTTCCTCATAGCGATGATAACAATGAACAAAGTAATAGAAGCATTCATCCTCTATGAATTACATTAAAACTCACTACACAGCCCTTAAGAAAACAAGGATTACAATCTCTATCAAAAAGCTCCTTCAATTGACCTAAAACAAGCTATTTATAAGGTTTGGGATCTGCGCGCGCTCGCGAGGCGAACATGGATTCACGAGGCGAATCTTAAGTTGGCGCGCATTCAAATTTGGATCTTTCGCGAGGCGAGACAGGTCTCGCCAGGCGAGACAGAATGATCTTCAATTCCCTGCTTCTGTATCGCGAGGCGAACACGTTCTAGCGAGGCGAGACTGAATGGTTGCTGACATTGCTTAATCTGTTCTTCTGGCTCGCGGGGCGAGAGTATGTTCGCGAGGCGAATGGCCAATTTTACCTTTTTGCTTGTTTTCTTCATTTTTCCTAGCTTCCTCGAGCTTCACTTTTAACCTGAAAATATAAAATAGCATCAAATGCTTTATTTAACTCAAAAATAGCATAAATTACTAAAAACTACTTAAAAGGCTCAAAACATTGCTTAAGGACAATTAAAGCTAAATTTGGGCGAAAACGAGATTAAACTCGAACAATTAGCACAATAACTGTGGCCTCACTAGCTATAAAACTAGATGAGCCAGAGGCTTATCAAAATACCCCAAACTTAAACTTTGCTTGTCCCCAAGCAAGCTAAAACTTAAAAAGACTCAAGACTGGGTAAGCTCAATGGACTCCATTTATTTCGCACAAATTCCATGCAATTTTAACAATTCAATTTTCTAATTCAATGTTCCCCCTTTCATCAATGTAATCCCCACATTCATTAACTTTAAACAATTGAGAATCTAATCATTCATGCAATCATTAATCTAAGTCAAGGATCCAAGTTACACACAAAAGGGAGATCACCAATTTCAAACAATTGCCTTCCTCACAAGGGCATTTTTTATTTCACTCTTTCACTCATTTGTCTAGGTTATCAATTTTCACTCAATTTCACATTTTAAGAGCACTTTCCATCAATTTGATTTTCATCTAAACAAAGTTCCCACAAAAACATGTTTGCAATATCAAAAGGTCTTTTAAGGGTTGTAATGAGGCCTGGCTAGAGGTAGGATATTCAAGGTACAAAGCTAAGACCCTAGGAAATAAGAGAGCATGAAACATTTTATACCTTTATTTTCTCTCTAATTCCTTTTTCCATTTTTCTTTTTCTCTTTGGGTGGCTACAAACCTTTTTCTTTTGATCACCTTTTTATTTGCCCTCTTTGGCCCTTTGTACTTTTCTTCTTCTTTTTTTTTTTTTTTTTGGCTTCAACCTTTATTTTTCTTTTTCTCAACCCATAACAACATAATAAACCTTTGTAGCCACCCCAAACTTAGTTTCCAAACAACACTTACAATGTTAAGTTTCCATGCTCTCCTAAATCCTAAGATTGGGTTAACATGGTTTTTCCGAATTTTTGGCTTATAACATAAGGTCATCAAGAAATAACAGGTTATTAGGCTCAATGTGGCTAACTACGGAACATGCATTAAGGGTGGTTATTTTAAGGCCAAGTAGCTATTTTAAAGAAAATTGCCTAAATCATTTGATGCAAACATATAAACATGCAAACCATGAGGAGATTCAAGCAAATTCCGGAAAGTACAACTTAAAAGTGATTCACTCAATTCAAAAACAATGTTGGAGGCTTAAATTCCTCACCTGGACATTTTTAGCAAATTATTTGACAGAGATACATCCCTAGTGTGTGCACCCATTCACCCCAAACTTGTCATAAATCATGCAATCACAATAAAATTTCTCAAAGTTCAATCTTCAATTTTTCATGGGGATCAATTTTCAAAATTCAACTCATTAGGGGAAATCATTAAAAATCAACATTTATCATGCAATCCATCTATGCTAAAGTCAATAAAATCCCTTCAAGCTTACCAACACAAAACTCAACACACATGTGACTGTACATGACCAATTAGCAAAAAGAGAAGAAACAGAAAAGAAAAGAGTAAGGTTTAGAAATTGTTATCTCGTGGGGTCCGAAAGGACCCCAAACTTTCGTTGGTGCTCATCCTTTCTTCATTCTCTTCCTCTCCTTCCAGCTTACTAGTCTTTGTGGTTTCCTCCATTAGAGTACTATCTACCTGAAAATCATCAAATATTTGTCTCGGACTCGTCCCCTCCTGGATGAGGATCCTGGTCCCCAGGATTAGCAAACCAGACGAACCGAGGCATCAAAACAGTTCATTTTTTATTTTTTTTATTTTTTTTGTTTTTGTTTTTGTTTTTTTTGTTTTTAAGAGGGGCGAGAGGTGTCTCGCGAGGCCAATCTGGAATTTTAATAATTTCATTCTTGCCCAGATTCGCGAGGCGAACCATATGTCCGCGACGCGAGGCAGAACGAGGTGCCCACTTCTGAGTTTCTGCCTTTCAGCCTCGCGTGGCCAAGTCCTTTTCGCGGGGCGAGCCAGATGCAGGGATTTAATTTTGACATCTTTCAGGCTCGCGGGGCGAATTATTGCTCGCGAGGTGAGCCAGAGAAGAATTCTTCCCCTCTTTTCCTAAATGCATCTAAGTCCTACATGCTTTTCTAATGCAATTTTCTAACTAAGGACCCTATATGAAGACACTTTGTATTTTTATGACTCTTTAAATGCAATAAAAGGTTATAACTACTTGGGTTGCCTCCCAAAAAGCGCTTGTTTAACGTCCCGAGCCTGACGGTCATAGCCCTCAAAGGGCTAAGTCACGACGAACTCATTAAGATGGTCTCCAACGCCTTCCTCCATAAAAAACAGTTTCAACCCTTGGTCATTATTATCAAATGCCTCCCTGGGCTCTTTGTATACTTCCTTAAAAACATCATGAGGAAGCGTTGTTTTCTTCCTAACCTTGACTCGCCAACAAGACTTCACTTGGTCCGGAAATGACTTCTTTCTCGTGACAAATGGATCATCAATCCGACCCTTGGGTGGCCCCTCTTTGCCTTGATCTTTCTCATAAGCTCTCAATCGGATTTCATTGAGCTTGATTGGATCTAGCTTCCTTTTTGCTCCAGCCACTTTAGTGAGTGACTCATGATACTCTTGTGGCTTCCCATCCAACTTGCTTGGGTCATCCTTAATGGATCTATGCAACTCATCTTTATGCCCCAAGTGCGCCGACTCATCCTTTTTCATGCCATCCTCAAAAGTGTGGGATTTTACCAACACCTCACCTAGTATTGAACCATTTGCTTCATGTGTAGGAGTTGGTTTGACAGAAGGCTTCACCACATGCACACTATAGCAGTTAGCTTTCTCCACCGGATGCTTCACAGCTTCAAAGACATCAAACTCCTCTTTCTCATCTTGCACTCGAAGTGTGAGTTTTCCCAATTGAACATCAATAAGAGCCCTTCCGGTAGCCAAGAATGGTCTACCCAATATGAGTGGAATATTAGCATCTTCATCCATGTCCAGTTACACAAAATATGCCGGAAAAATAAACTTGCCCACCTTCACTAACAAATCTTCAACCACCCCATAAGGGTATTTAATTGTTCGGTCCGCAAGTTGGAGTGACATCATTGTGCCCTTGACTTCTTTAATACCAAGCCTCTTCATCATGGATAGGGGCATTAAGTTGATGCTCGCCCCTAGATCACATAGTGCCTTCCCAATAGTCATGTCTCCAATGGTGCATGGTATACTAAAATAGCCCGAATCCTTCAACTTTGGAGGTAATTTCCTTTGGATAATTGCACTACACTCCTCGGTCAAAGCAACCGTTTCCTCATCCACTATCTTCCGCTTCTTGGAGAGAAGCTCCTTCATGAACTTAGCATAGGATCGTATTTGCTTCAAGGCTTCCGCAAAAGGAATGTTGATTTGAAGCTTGCGGAAAACATCAAGGAACTTGTTGAATTGCTTGTCTTGCGAGGGTTTCTTCAATCTCTTTGGATATGGTACCTTCATGAAGGGAGGAAGGTCTTGGGGCTCAACCCACTTCTTCTTTCGGAATTCTTCATCTACTAGTTTCAACCTTACCCCTTGCTCTGGCACCTTTTCACTATCTACCTCATCTTCCTTAGCTTGCTCCTTCTCCTCTTGTGGTTGTTCTGGAGTTTCACCTTCATTAGCCTTCAAGGGGTTCCCCTTTGGTTCCAACACTTTACCACTTCTAGTGGATATGGCATTGCATTGGGCCTTGGGGTTGTTCTCTGTGTTGCCTGGAAAAGTTCCTGGAAGATGCTCATTCATTTGTTTGGCTAGCTGAGATACTTGAGTTTCCAGGAGTTGGATTGCTGACCCTGTGTGATTTGCTAACTTCTCAATGGAGGTATCAATGTGCACTGTTAGCTTCTCAATTGCCGTGCTAGTATGATTGGCTAATTTCTCAAAGGCCACTTCCCAAGTCTGCTTCCCACCATCTGTGATTTGTAATTGAGTAGGTTGAGGGAGGGCCTGTTGGGTGTTGTGCTGTTGAATTCCATAGTTTGGCCTCTGATTTTGTTGTTGTTGCCTGGCTAGACCACCACTAGTGTTGCTCCAACTGAAACCCGGATGGTCTCTCCTAATGTACCCCCGATTCTGATTGTAGTCATTCTGCCTATTCCTCTGATAGTTGTTCTGTGGTACTGTGTCATAAAAGTTGTGGCACGAGTCCACATGTTCCTGTGAAAAATTTCCTGGACAACTCTCACTGGCATGTTCACCATTACAAAAATCACACCTCAAATGCGAGCCTTCTTGCACCGCATTAACCTTGAGCTTGCTAGACAATGCCTCACATTGCTTCTTCAAGAGTGTGTTCTGTTCAAGAATAGCCTCCAGTGATGCGGTACTGATTCCGGAAGCACTAGAAGTGCCTGTACTGTGGTTATAATCATTCCTGGACATTTTCTCTAATAAGGCCCAACCGTCCTCTGCTGATTTGTAAGAGAAAGAACCGCCAGCTGCGGCATCTAAGTTCATTTGGTAGCGACCCTTCAAGCCATTAAAGAAATGTTGTACCTTTGTTACCAAGTCAAAGTAGGATGAAGGGCATCTTCTCAAAAGCACATTGTACCTTTCCCAAGCTTCATTATAGGACTCATCATCATGTTGCTTGAAGGAAGTGACGGCTATCTTCAATTGTGCCGCTTTCTGAGGAGGAAAAAATTTAGTGAGGAACTTCTGAGCCATTTGTTCCCATGTAGTGATGCTAGCCCGATCCAAGTGCAAGTCTAACCAATCGTGTGCTCTATCCCGAAGAGAGAAAGGGAATAGTCGCAAACGAAAGGCATCATCTGAAACTCCTGGAGTTTTGATCAGGTCGCAATTCTTCAAGAAGTGAGTAATATGCCTATGAGGATCTTGGTATGCACTTCCATCAAATTGATTGCCTTTCACCACATTCAGAGCTCCATCCGTTATATTAAAAGAAGGGGCCTCGATAGGAGGCCTAACAACACTTGAAGCACAATCGTCCAAGTGAGGAAGATTGTACTCATAAAGAGGCTTGTAGGTTGGAGGATCTCCTTCCGCCATCCCTTCAAGGTTGATGAGTTGGTTAGCTTCAAGCCTCTTTTTCTCTCTAAGTTCCTTCCTGTACCTCTTCTCGGTCCTGGTGATCTCTGGATCGTATAGCAAGTCTTCCTGTGAAAGGGTACCTCACATACACAAAAACAAGGCAAGACCAAGTGGGATCAAAGAAGTAAAAGAGATAAAAAAAAATTGCAGAAAGAAAAAAAAAAATTGCTCAATCAAGAATTTCCTAAAAATTAGGAAATTGGTTGTGCCAATCCCCGGCAACGGCGCCAAAAACTTGTTGACGATCCGGCAAGTGTACCGTTTCATTGCAAGTAATAAAAACACAGTAAGTAAATACCGAGGTCGAACACAAGGATTGGAAGACCAATTTAACCAATTTAATAAATTCAAATCGTTTGACCAAGTCAAAGGGAAATCTTTATGAAGAGAGAGAAAATCAAATCAAAATTAAATCAAAACAAGTAATTAAAATCCTAAAAGATTATGATTAGATTTGATTTAGATTAAGGCTTCTAAGGTCACGAATCCACCTACCTGCCAGCCTCAACGCACTAGACTAATTAACCATGTGCGCATATGATTAACACAATCAAATCAGAATTAAGAAACAAGAAAAGAGAAAAGGGTATAAGAAAATATTACTTGGATTCACTATGCCATCAATGGTAGTTTCATCGTTTCCTCAGAAATAAGGATTAGTTCCTCATAGCGATGATAACAACGAACAAAGTAATAGAAGCATTCATCCTCTATGAATTACACTAAAACTCACTACACAGCCCTTAAGAAAACAAGGATTACAATCTCTATCAAAAAGCTCCTTCAATTGACCTAAAACAAGCTATTTATAAGGTTTGGGATCTACGCGCGCTCGCGAGGTGAACATGGATTCACGAGGCGAATCTTAAGTTGGCGCGCATTCAAATTTGGATCTTTCGCGAGGCGAGACAGAATGATCTTCAATTCCCTGCTTCTGTATCGCGAGGCGAACACGTTCTAGCGAGGCGAGACTGAATGGTTGCTGACATTGCTTAATCTGTTCTTCTGGCTCGCGGGGCGAGAGTATGTTCGCGAGGCGAATGGCCAATTTTGCCTTTTTGCTTGTTTTCTTCATTTTTCCTAGCTTCCTCGAGCTTCACTTTTAACCTGAAAATATAAAATAGCATCAAATGCTTTATTTAACTCAAAAATAGTATAAATTACTAAAAACTACTTAAAAGGCTCAAAACATTGCTTAAGGACAATTAAAGCTAAATTTGGGCGAAAACGAGATTAAACTCGAACAATTAGCACAATAACTGTGGCATCACTAGCTATAAAACTAGATGAGCCAGAGGCTTATCAGTCCCCCCAAAGGCCTCCTTATTATCTCTCATAACTCGTAAGAGTTTCTCCTCCATAGAACCTGTCAAAGAAGAAGAAATTATTACTGGCAGTGAAGAAGGAGGAGATAAAAAGGCATATTTAAGATTAGAAGGAAGAGGTTTGAGATCAAGTTCTGGGGGTTCTTCAATTGATGATTTTGGCTTTTGTGAATCACGTCCCTCAAGAACTTCAAATTGCCTAGTACCTCTCCATCTTTCTTGGGCAACAATCCCTGCCTCCAATGCCATTAACTCATCTATCAACTCCTCAGAATCTACTAGTTCATCCTTTTCGAAAAATAAAATTTTCTCAAGGGTGTCCTCAATCAATTGCTGCTGAGAATGAGAAGATATTAGTGCAGATGTACTATCCAAGGCATTTATAAAATTACATGAATTAAAAGAGGAAAGAAATTTCAAAGAATAAAATATTTTAAAAACCACTTCCTCATCATTAAGCCTTAAAGTAAGCTTCCCTTGGTACACATCAATGATGGTCCTACCAGTGGCCAAAAATTGTCTTCCCAAAATTATGGGAACCTCTTCATCTTCCTCCATGTCAAGCACTATAAAATCAGCCGGGAAGATAAAGTTGTCAACCTTGACAAGAACATCCTCCACAATACCTCTAGGATAGGTAATGGATCTATCTGCTAGCTACAATGAAACAGTAGTGGGCTTTGGCTCTTCCATACCCAACCTGCGGAAAAAAGACAAAGGCATTAAGTTAATACTGGCACCTAAATCACATAAAGCTTTTTCAAAATAAGAAATACCAATAGAACAAGGAATAGTAAAACTCCCTGGATCTTTAAGTTTAGGTGGCAATTTCTTGAAGAGGATAGCAGAGCATTCCTCATTAAACCTCAATGTAGCAAACTCTCCCAATTTCTTTTTATTGCTCAAAATCTCCTTGAGGAATTTAGCAAATTTTGGCATTTGAGAAATGGCCTCCACGAATGGGATATTTACATGGAGTTGCTTCAACATATCCAAGAACCTAGTGAACTGGGGGTCTTGTTGGCTAAACCTTTGAGGAAAAGGAATGGTTGACTTGGGAGATGGCACAATAACTTCCTTCACTAGATATTTCTCATTTACCTCATCCTTTGGGTTCCCTTCAGTAGAAACCTCCTTGGTTTTTGACTTATCCTCTTCTTCATGAGGAACCTCTATCTTTTTCCCACTTCTAAGGGTAATCACCTTAGCATGCTCCTTTGGATTCTTTTCTGGTTGACTAGGCAGTGTCCTTTTTTCTCTTTGTGCCATCAATGTTACCAAAGTAGACACCTGATTCTATAAATTCTTAAACCTCTCATCACTGCTCTCTATGTGTTTCATCACTGTATCATAAAGATTTGGCCTGCGTTCCTCTTGACTTGGACCTTGATTTTTCAAATGAGGTGGACTGTAGAGAACATTCTGGTTCTGATTTTCATATGAGAGATTTGGGTGTTGCTTATAACCGGGATTGTAGTGATTTGAATAAGGATCATTGTTACCCCGATTACTAATTACCCACATAATTTGCTTCTTCATCTGGCACAAAAGGGTTGCCTGCTTGGCATTCTGTACTCTCATGTCCCTCTATACCGCAAAGATCACAAAGAACAGGAGGTGGAGCAGTCTGAGTTATCAACTGAGTTTGTGTCTGCATCATTGCTTCCATCTTCTTTGAAAGAGCCTCCAATTTGTTTTCCAATGCGGTGTTAGCATCCACTTTGTAGGCCCCAGGTTGTATAAGTGCAGGTTGCCTCTTGTTCACATGCCTATCACTGGATGGCCATTGGTAACTAGAAGTCATCTGTTCTATCAACTCATAAGCCGCCTGTGGCCTCTTATTCCATATACTACCTCCAGTTGCTGCATCAATCATGCTCTTATTTGATGAAGATAGCCTATTGTAGAATGTTTGGACTAACTGCTAGACAGGAAAACCATGATGGGGGCATTTCTTTCACAGCTCTTGAAATCGCTCCCATGCCTCATACAGAGATTCCAGTTCAACCTGCACAAACCAAGTTATGTCATTATGCAGTTTAGCAGATTTAGCAGGTGGAAAATACTTATCCATAAATTTAGAAGAGAGTTGGTCCCAAGTGGTTATGGAACCAGACGGCAAGGACTTAAGCCAAAGTTTGGCCCTATCCCTTAAAGAAAAGGAAAAAAGTCGAAGCTTAAAAGCATCATTTGAGACACCATTATGTTTGATGGTGTCACAAATCTCAAGAAAATCAGCAAGATGATCATGGGGGTCTTCACTTGGACTCCCATTAAACTAAATTGCATTTTGCAACATAGAGATCAAAGCTGGGTTGATCTCAAAGTTGTTGGCCTCAATGGTAGGCCCACTAATACTCCCTATAGCATTGGTGGTTGAAGGACGAGCAAAGTCCAACATCGTCCTGTCATCCTCTTAAGCCATGGTTATTCTTTCTCTAGCTTGCTTTCTGTTTCTGCGCGCAGTTATTTCTATCTCAGGATTATACTGCAAGTTAGGAGATTGAGAACGTGTTAGCATACAAGGAAGTAAATCAAAATAAAATAAAATAAAGTAAATAAAATGGCATGTAAAGTAACTAGGATTTAATCTCCCTAATATTGTCAAAAACACTCCCCAGCAACAGCACCAAAAACTTGTTGCTCTAAAACTACACTTAAGGGCAAGTGCACCCTATCGCAAAAGTAATATAGGAGTATTTGGGACTCCAAGTATCAAACCCACAGAGATTGTTGACAAGTACTAGATTAATTACTTCCTTATGTTATTTAGACAATCGAATTGGTTAAAAACAAAGAAATAGAAAATAATAAGATTGTGAAAGCCAAGAAAAGCAAAGAATTGCAAGAAAAGGTTCAATTATGGAAAGCTTAGGGTGCCTGGTTTCACTTATGTCACTACTTATGATATTACCCAATTCCTCAATAATATGTATTTCTTATTGATTGCCAATCACTCACTCTAAAGCTATTAATACCCAATGGTCATGCAATATTAATATTCTTTCTCCTAATCAGTTACCCCCAATGGTCATGCAAGGTAAGCAGTTAAAAGAAGCATAAAGAATTGGTAAGTTTTGTTAATTCAATAACTGATTGAAAACAAGGGATTGCATTTGGTCCACGCAACCCCAAATCCGGTTAACTCTAGGGTTCCGTTAACTAATTGTGGTACGGTCGCCAGTCAATTAATTAACTTATTAAAGGATGATCAAACCTCATAGAAATTCAAACACAAGGATTAAACCAATCAATTAACAGAAACACTAAATCATATTAAAATTTGGCAAATATCAAAGGTATCAAAACATAAGATCCACCACACCCTAGGAATGAATTTAGCTACTCATAATAACAAAACTCACTATACAAATCAAGGACATGTAACAATCCATAAAAGAGAAAAAGAAAACTAAAACCCGAACACCCTTTTGACACGAAGCAGTCTTCAAATCAATTGGGAGATGATCCTTCATTCCAAGACTCGATCTTCTGTTCTCTGTACAACGACGGCTGCTGTGTCAAAAAGCTGCCTCCAATGACCCCAATCACTCCTTTTTATTGGCAACTTAAAAACCTAACCAATTGGGCCTCTAGGATGCGAACACAGTCGTGCTCAACTAAAACGGCGTCAACCGTGCTAAAACTGAGAAAGTAAGCAAGGCCTTGCTGATGAGCACAGTCATGCTCAATGATGAGCACGACCGTGCTTACTAATCGATGTCAACTCCAGCAACCAAGCAAGGGTGTGCTGGTCAGCACCGGCTCTTCTAATGAGCATGGTCGTGCTTATTGTTGAGCACGGCCGTGCTCCTTTCAAACTTTAGAATTCAACCTTTTTATCCAAAAACCTTCCAGATTTGTTGCTTTTTCTCCAATTAAATCCTCCACTGCCATGATGACGAATTCTACAATAATCATGGGAAATAGGGTGAGTATTCACAATAATATCCAAATAAATAACAAATCACACCTGATTTCCCAACAATAAAGTATACAAAATGGCAGTTTATCAACCTCCCTACACTTAAGGATTGCTTGTCCTCAAGCAATAATCCTGGCCTAAAAGAAATATGAGAAAATCAAAGAACTAACCATCAAGGGATCCTAAATCTTTATATACAATGACAGATAAATCAACCTCAATTTCTATGGGGAAAGATCAAGAGATTGCCAAATTAGAGGCTTAGGTTCCTTGAAATCAAAGTTCTCAATGAATAAAGGGTCACTCTTCTCACAACTCTCTAAGTGTATAAGTGTAAAGAAAATTATCACTCAAGTTCCCAAAAGAAAGTACATTACCATAAGCTTGTTTATAGACCAAATCTCCGCTAAAAGTTTATATGCATCTAGAGTCAAGAGGTCTTTCATGGGTTGTAACGTGGCCATGGGAATAATGTCGGGTATGAAAAAGAAAGAAAAGGGATATGCAATGGCTAAAGGAAATCAAGAATTAAGCAAATAACCCTTAGAGCATAAATGGAGCATTAGAAATGAATTATAGAATAACATCATTCACCCATTCTAATGAATTGCACATTTTACTTTACTTTTCCTTTTTCTTCTTCTTTCTTTCTTTCCTTTAATTTTTTTTTTTTCAATCCACACCTATTTTCATCTCTCTTTCTTTTCAATTTTTATTCTCACATCAAAGAGAGAAATTCCCAACAATAATTTTCCAACAATAATTTTTTTGCCACCCATACATAAGCAATATCTCATTAATACATTCCAAATCTAATTGCTCCATTTATGTTTCCAAGAGGTTACCGCCCAACAATTTTTAAATTAATACTTGGGTACCAAGGAAATTTTATTTTTATTTTATTTTTTTTAGGCTCAAAATGGTCTACTAATGGACATGGCAAAACAATATATCTGAAGGCCAGAAAAATACCTACAATTGCCTCAATCATATTCAACATGCATGCAAATCAAATTTACCTTGAAATGGTCACAAAACAAGTTCTAGAATGTAAAAACTTGGGGAACATCACACAAAGTGGCCCTCCTTACCCACAAAGTGGCTCCGTCCCTCTTTATGTGTCATTGTGTGAATTTGCATGTATTACTGTTTTTGAAACTGTTTAGGAGTTTAATTAAAGTATTACTGTTTTTGAAACTGTTTTAGCTTAGCTTACTGTTTTGTATTTTGATAGATTTTAGTTGAAGTGAAGGCAAGTTGCTGGAAATGCTTGGGAAATACTGCAACATCTGGGCATGAACTCCTTATCAGAAAAGGACAAAAGCTAACCACTTTCTCTCTTATGCTGGACTGGTCTAAAAGTTGAGGACATGTCCTTAGTGATGCCCTAGGGTTTTGCGCTAGTGCTGTTAATGAAATGGGCCCAAGCCTTTATTTTAGTATTATTTTGATGGCCCAAAAATAGGAAATAGAAAAAGGGGTCCTTGTAAAACCCTAAAGGGGGTACACATCATTTATAATTTCCCTAATTTGTTAACCTAGGATAGCAGCAACCAAGAGTGTTCTTCTTCCTCTTCCTAGTTTCCATTTTCGTTCCTCCATTACAATGGCTTCTTCTCCCATTTTCTATTTTGTTTCCAGATTTTGTAAGTTCATTATGAGCTAACTTGGTGTAGCTATAGGTATGTTGAACTTGTAATGAATGTTTAGTTAATGTTATGTGGTGTTTTGCTTTTGCATTTTATCTTTGTCTGCGTTTATGTGATGTTTTATTTAAGCTTGGCCACCTTAAGTAGACTTGAGCTTGCTGAAACTTGGAAAATCAAAGTAAGTGGACATGTTTAAGAGATAAGTGTTAAGTCTCTAATTGGAAAATTAGTAGATGTTGAATGTATTAGAAATAATCATTCAAGTCCTTAAGCTAGCTGGAATGTGCTTCATAATAAGAAGGTGTAATTAATATGAATCTAGGAATAGAACGTATTTAATGAACCTCATCTTTTAAGTGTTGGAAAACATAACTTTCATTTCCTGGAACTAATTGTTGTAGCATCGCAGAGCATAACTGAAGCTAAACTGAAATTACAAGGGATTCATACCTGTAGTTGTTTTACCATATCTATTCACAAACCCTTTTTATTATCTTGTTCTCTTAGTACTACCTTTTTAATATTATTCTTTTTAAATATTGAAAGTCAACACTTTCACACACTATTTGGTTACCCTTTAATCCTAGCTCAATAAAACCACTGATTTGAGTTTTGGCTATTTTCATACCATTTAATCCTTGTGGGAACGATCTCTTACTTACTCATTACTACTTGTTGCGATTGTGTATACTAGCACATTTTATTACACTTGTTTGTAAGTCAATAGGATTAGACTGGGTTATTCTTTACTTAAATAAGTTTGATCTATGTAACAGCCTGATTTTTAATTATGCTGTTTAACCGGTTAAAATATAATGAATTATATTTTAATCTGAGAGTTAGAAAGTGATTTTGAATAAAATAAAATCATATTCATAGTCTCTCTTATGGTAGAAGGTTACGGTGAAAATTTGGGTTGAAAATTGAGACGGAGCCCGGTCTGCGTTTTTACTGACAGTATAATTTTATACCGGCAGAAAGCCCTAATTTGACCCGAAACTGAAATTTAAAGATTTTTTATATTTTGTCCATAAGGAAATCTATTTTCTAAATTTCTGATCAGAAATAAAATATTATGTTTATTCGAACGAATTTTGGTGAAAGTTCGAACGGAAAACAACCGGTGTTTTCACTGACAGTAAGATTTTAATGATCAGAAAACCTAATTTTGACTCGTGAACGAAATGGTTTATGATTAAATGATATTTCCAATGAGTCTGGTTAGTTTGAAAATTTTCGATCGAAAAACTGATAGAAACCCTAATCGAGAAACCGACGGAGTCGAAAACGGAACTGCAGAGACCTGTCAAGAGATCGGGACAACGAGTCACACATGATGACTCATGGAGGATGAGTCACCAAGCATTTATGAGCATTAAATGCTAGTAATCATGACTTTTAGGTAAAATGACCAAAATACCCTCAAGCTTTCGCGTTATTAACAAGACACATCTACGCACTCTTAACCACTCATTTTACGTGGTTGTAAATCTCTCACATCTCCCCAATTTCGTGCAGCCATATATACTAAGCCATACCTATTTCATTTTGCTTTCGTTTCATCATTTTCCTCTCAAAAAAGTAAAATCGGGTAAATGACGGAGCTGCGTAGGGATTTCCGGGAACCGCTAATGGATTGGATAGATGAGTCATGGATGACTCATTAGATGTGGACCAAAATCAGTCACACCTACTTTAATTATGAGCCACGTGAATTTTAATCCTAGTTAGCAAAATAACCCTAGTTAAGTTAATTATTAACTATGGTTAAGCTTATATTAATTAAATATTCACAAAACCCATTAATTCTATTCCTAAAAACCAAACAAAGCCTATTCTATTCAAGTGTTTCCATTGAAGTACTTGCCAAGATCATCATCATTTCTTCATTTCCTTCACACACTTGAGGTAACATGATCATCCATGATCATCTCCTCTCTTCTTGAATTCATTTTCTTCCTATTTCATGAGTTTTCCATTTCTAGATCTAGAACTTCAAAGAATTCTAGAAAATTGTAGAAAAATCCTAAAAATGTGACACTAATTTCTATGATCTAGATATGATTCCTATCTTCATTATCCAAAAGCATGTGATAAAAATCATTTTCTTTCCTATTGAACCCTATTTGGCCAAACCTAACTAAAAGTGTTTAATGGAGGGTTTGTTGATTAACTTGTTGTTGTGTTGTCTGGATGAAGGCGAATTTGATAACGCGTGGCGTGATAACGAGGAACGGCGAATTCAGAATTTCGGTGATAACTTAGGTGGGGGAAAGAATCAACCTATCGTCGGAATCGATAAGTAGTAGATTATATGATAATTGTGTAGGGCGACCTAAACACTACTAGTAGTCGAGTAATCGATAAGACCAAAATCACATTGGAAACCTTTTCTGTAAAACCAATGGCGATTTGGGGATTGTAGGCTTATCGACGTTAGGATGATTTTATCTTACTTGAGGTTGATTGAATTTATTATTGTTATTGAATTTACTGTGATCCGCTGGTTGAGGTATTCCACCTGCATGTGACGTATTATTTTGGTGTTTGAATATTTTCTGATGTTATGTTATGCATGATCTGCCTGGTTGTTAATATTGTGATTAGTGGATTTTAGGCAAAGATAATATATATATATATATATATATATATATATATATATAAATGTTCGAGAGATAGTTGTTTGTTTTGGGTGTGAGAATAATGGTGACTCAGAGGTGCCTAACCTAGATGATGTCTTTTAATGAGGTGTGGTGACCTAGAATATGAGTTGAGTTCTAGTAGAAGGTTAAGGCACTAGGATGCTGTTAAAATGGGTTGGTGAGATTCACGTGTATTGGTAATATAATACACGAGGTCGGTGTTGTTGTTCACAACCGTGTATTGGTAATATAATGCACGAGGTCAAGAGTTCTCGCTAGATCGTTCCACCTTAGAAATAGGTTGTGTAGCTATAGTGTCATTGAATTTCATTGAGCACCCCCGGGAGTGGACGGGGTGTGCACCGGGAGCATCGTGCAGCTATGGTGTCATGCTTAGCGTGAGCGTTCTCACCATAATGTGCACCGGGAATTTGGAACATGTCGCTTGAACATCTGACTAACATTCCCCGAGAGGAATGTGTGAAAGAAATCAGTAGTGGCCACGTCAATATGAAAGTCTAGTTGTACGAGTTTGGGGTAGAGGATGATACATTAATTTGAGGATGCTTGTTAGGTGTTGAATAATGATGTGTCTGTAACAATTACTGTATAATTTACTATTACTCCTTTCCGCTTTTTGATGGTAGAACTGCTTCTTATCCCCTATATTTCTGTATTTTTGGTGGGTTACTTTACTTACATTAGAAGACCCAGTGGAGGATTATGTTGCTGAGGAGCTGGATGGAACTATGTATGAAACAGAGGTTGTTGAGGAGTTGGATGGTATTCCTTACGAACCAGACGTTGGATGTCGAGCTGTGATCCATGGTGATTAGAGTATAGATAGTATGGCCAGTGTGTCTAAGAAGTAATTTTTATAAGTTTCCGTTAAGTATGACTTTTATTTAAGTTTATGCCTGTGAGGGATCCTACTGAAAGGATACCCTCAACAGTGTTTTGGTAATGTAATAAATAAACAGGTGTGTATTTATATATTACAATGTTGATGTGTTTAATTTGCAGAAGTTATATGATTATTAAATTAGTTTTAATTTTTACGTATTTTTTCATGCTAAGCGCGCGATTAAGAAATGATTTAAGAGTGAATTAATCTAATAAAACATCGGGGCACAACGGGGTGTCTCATTATTTAATTACTTAGTCACACGCTTAACGTAAAAATACATAAAAATTAAAACCTTAAGTTAATAAGCATATAACTTTGCATAATTAAAATCAACACACCTTATTTATAATGAGAATAAACACATATGTTTTTACGCATAATACAAAACACTGTTGAGGGTATCCTCTCAGTAGGATCCCTCACAGGCATATACTTAAATAAGAGTCATACTTAGCGGAAACATATAAAAATACTTCTTAGACACACTGACCATATTATCTATACTCTAATCACCATGGGTCACAGCTCGTCCTCCTGCATCTGGTTCATAGGGAGTTCCATCCAACTCCTCACCGTCAAGCTCCTCCATAAGGTCTTTTCCAACGATCACATCAGAAAGAAAAATACAATAGACAAACATATAGAGGATAAGAAATAGTTCTATCATCAAAAAGCAGAAAAGAGTCATAGCATATCATACAATAAATGTCACAAACAATCAACATACATAACTAACAAATCATCCTCAAATTAATGTATCATCCTCTACCCCAATCTCATACAACTAAACTTTTATACTGACGTGGCCATCTCTATTCCTATCATGTTAGTCATTAGTCCAGAACGGTCCAATACCAATAACTTTCAAACGCATCAAAGACTAAACAAGTATTAGTCTAAAATGGTCCAGTGCCAATAGTATACCAACGCGTCAAGGAGTATCAGTCCAGAACGGTCCAGTGCCAAGAACATTCGAATGCGTCAAGAACTAAAAGAGTATTACAGTAGTCTACCTCGGCATCCACATCCATAGGGTACTCACTCGCAATATCCGATATCCCAAAATAGAATATCCTGACCTCGTCTATTCCACTCACACGGCTGTGAATAACAATACAAACACATGATCCTCACCAACCCACATTGATAACAACCTAGTGACTTAACCTTCCATCAAAGCCTTAACACATATTCTATGTCACCCTTCCTTTTTAAAATAACTCATTTAGGTTAGGTACCTCTAAGTCACCATTATCCTCACACCCAAACCAACAATTATCTCTCGAACAACATATATCTTTGCTTAAAATCCACTTTGCACAATATTAAAAACCAGGCAGATCATGCATAACACAATATCACATAAGCAATTCAATAATAATAATAAATTCAATCAACCTCAGATAAGATAAAATCATCCTAATGTCGATAAACCTACAATCCCCGAACCGCCATGGGTTTTACAGAAAAGGTTTCCAATGTGATTTTGGTCTTGTCGATTACTGAACTACTAGTAGGGTTTAGGTCGTCCTACACAATTATTATATAATATACTACTTATCGTTTCCGACGGTAGATTGGTTCTTTCTCCCACCTGAGTTAGCACCGAAATCCCGAACTCGACGTTCCTCGTTATCACACCACAGCTTAATAGTTTCACCTTGAACCAAACAACATAACTATAGTTAATCAAACAAATCCAACTATACCCACTTTATGCTAGATTCAACCATTCAATTCAAATTAGGGCTAGGATCATTTTCTCATTCTAATCTTTTGGATGCTAGTTCCTAAGGTATTAGATAACATAGATAAATTGCTATACTTCAAAAATATCAAAAATCCTCTAACCCAATAGGTTAGGGTTTCGGCCATCAATAGATAATACGGAAGGAAAATGTTTTTGCTTACATGCTCTTGGATAATGAAAGTAAAGATCATAACTAGATCATAGAAATTGGCTTCACATTAAAATGGTTTTTGTACAATTTTCTAGAAATATTTGAAGTTCTAGTTCTAGAAATGCAAAACTCATGAAATAGGAAGAAAATGAATTCAAGAAGAGAGGAGATGATCATGGATGATCATGTTACCTCAAGTGTGTGAAGGAAATGAAGAAATGATGATGATTTTGGCAAGTTCTTCAATGGAAACACTTGAAGTTCTTGAAGAAGAAAATGGAGTTTTGTGTGTTTTTTGTGAAGAAAAGAAATGAAAGAGATGAAGAGTGAAGATGGGGAGGGGGGCTGCAACCTTGGGGTATTTATAGGGTAGATCTTAGGCTTTGTTTAGTTTTTAGGAATTGAATTAATGGGTTTTGTGAATATTAAATTAATATAAGCTTAACCATAGTTAATAGTTAACTTAACTAGGGTTATGTTACTAATTAGGGTTCAAATTCATGTGGCTCATAATTAATGTAGGTGTGACTGATTTTTGTCCACATCTAATGAGTCATCCATGACTCATCAATACAATCCATTAGCGGTTCCCGGAAATCCCGTACGCAGCTCCGTCATTTACCCGATTTTGGTTTTTTGAAAGGAAAATGATGAAACGAAAGCAAAATGAAATAGGTATGGTTTAGTATATATGACTGCACGAAATTGGGGAGATGTGGGAGGTTTACAACCACGTAAAATGAGTGGTTAAGAGTGTGTAGATGTGTCTTGTTAATAACCGCGAAAGCTTGTGGGTATTTTGGTCATTTTACCTAAAAGTCATGAATACTAGCATTTAATGCTCATAAATGCTTGGTGAATCATCCTCCATGAGTCATCATGTGTGACTCGATGTCCCGATCTCTTGATGGTCTCTGCAATTCCGTTTTCGGCTCCGTCAGTTTCTCGATTAGGGTTTCTGTCTGTTTTTCGATCGAAAATTTTCAAACTAACCAGACTCGGTTGAAATATGATTTAATCATAAACCATTTCATTCATAAGTCAAATTAGGTTTTCTGATCGTTAAAATCTTACTGTCAGTAAAAACACCGACTGTTTTCCGTTCGAACTTTCACCAAAATTAGTCCGAAAACATATAATATTTTATTTCTGATCAGAAATTTGGAAAGTATGATTCCTCACAGACATAATATAAAAAATCTACAAATTTTAAGTTTGGGGTCAAATTAGGGTTTTCTGTCGGTATAAAATTATACAGTCAGTAAAAACGCAGACCGGGCTCCGTCTGAATTTTTAACCCAAATTTTCACCGTAACCTTCTACCATAAGAGAGACTATGAATATAATTTTATTTTATTAAAAATCACTTTCTAACTCTCAGATTAAAATATAATTAATTATATTTTAACCTGTTAAACAACGTAATTAAAAATCAGGCTATTACACTAACCTAGATGATGTCTTTTAATGAGGTGTGGTGACCTAGAATATGAGTTGAGATCTAGTAAAAGGTTAAGGCACTAGGATTGGTAATATAATACACGAGGTCGGTGTTGTTGTTCACAACCGTGTATTGGTAATATAATGCACGAGGTCAAGAGTTCTCGCTAGATCGTTCCACCTTAGAAATAGGTTGTGTAGCTATAGTGTCATTGAATTTCATTGAGCACCCCCGGGAGTGGACGGGGTGTGCACCGGGAGCATCGTGCAGCTATAGTGTCATGCTTAGCGTGAGCGTTCTCACCATGGAAGAGAATGTGCACCAAGAATTTGGAACCTGTCGCTTGAACATCTGATTGACATTCCCCGAGAGGAATGCGTGAAAGAAATCAGTAGTGGCCACGTCAATATGAAAGTCTAATTGTACGAGTTTGGGGTAGAGGATGATACATTAATTTGAGGATGCTTGTTAGGTGTTGAATGATGATGTGTCTGTAACAATTGCTGTATAATTTACTATTACTCCTTTCCGCTTTTTGATGATAGAACTGCTTCTTATCCCTTATATTTCTATATTTTTGGTGGGTTACTTTACTTACATTAGAAGACCCAGTGGAGGATTATGTTGCTGAGGAGCTAGATGGAACTATGTATGAAACAGAGGTTGCTGAGGAGTTGGATGGAATTCCTTACGAACCAGACGTTGGATGTCGAGCTGTGATCCATGGTGATTAGAGTATAGATAGTATGGCCAGTGTGTCTAAGAAGTAATTTTTATAAGTTTTCGTTAAGTATGACTTTTATTTAAGTTTATGCCTGTGAGGGATCCTACTGAAAGGATACCCTCAACAGTGTTTTGGTAATGTAATAAATCAACAGGTGTGTATTTATATATTACAATGTTGATGTGTTTAATTTGCAGAAGTTATATGATTATTAAATAAGTTTTAATTTTTACATATTTTTTTCACGCTAAGTGCACGATTAAGAAATGATTTAAGAGATAATTAATCTAATAAAACACCGGGGCACAACGGGGTGTCTCAATATACTTTATAATGTAATAACTTTGTTAACACCTCATTTTTCATATAAAGTCCTTATGCGCTTTTATATGTTTTATATGTATGTTTGTTTTTTGGGTAGTTGTTAGGAATGTGCCTAGGAAACGTTAAATGGGGCTAAGTGGGATTTTAGGTTGAAAAGTCTCTTTCTGGTGCACGAGCACGACCATGCTCATGTATCAGCACGTCCGTGCTTCACAGTGTGCTCAGTGGCTACTTGGTCCATGAGCACAACCGTGCTCAAGGGAAGCATGGCCGTGTTGGAAAACATGCGCTTGTGACGTGAGTGTTGTGGACCCCGTGCTTGACTAAGCAAGCCCGTGCTTAGGGGAAACCCGGCCGTGTTCGGACCCGAAGTTTATAAATAAGAGAGTTCCGTGAGGGTTGAGGTGGAAAACCTCATCTTGATACTTTTAGCAATCCTAGTGTAACAGAAACCTTCCCCTTTTCCCTTCCCTTGAACCCTTTGATTTTTCTTGGAGTTCTTGAGTCCGTTTGAGAGAGAATTCACGTGCGCTAGTGTCGATTAAGGTAACATGGTCATCCCTCTGTTAATCTCTTATTCTTGTATAATTGAATTTGAGATTAATGTTTGCCCTTTTATGTTGACCAAGGCTTGAGGAACTCGTCGAGCAGCTCGAGGGAACGAGAATAGTTTTCTTGCGTTGTCGTAATTGGGATCTTCATACCATATATGGGGAGAAGGGATAATATGAACATGTAGGCATTGTTGTTTTGGCTTCAAAGACTCAAGAAGGGGTTTTTCAAAAACTTTCCTTCTTTTAAAAAATCTTTCCAAAACTTTTGTTTCACAAAACTTTAGTTTTCAGAATTGTCTTGCCTCAGGATCTTTAAACAAAAACATTGAAGGGCTTTTACAAAATCTTGAATAGAAGGTGATGAGGATAAGATGAATCAAGATCAAAATTGATACAATACAAATCAAGTTCCAAACTCAGTAAAATCAATTTATGCAATTCTCAGTTTAGTTGTTTAAGAACAGAAACTAAGTAGATCAGATTTGAGCATATGCAAACTGGTTTTAAACGTGAAGTTCAGTGTTTAAGATGCAAGAACAGTTTACACAATGTTCAATTCAGATTTCACAGATCAAGAAAAGAATTTATCTGAGCAAGAACACAGTTATAAGCTCATGAACAGAAATTAAAGGAGTTTTGAGTTTAGAGATACCACACGATCAGTTTTATACTGGTTCAGCCACCACCACTGTGACTTACATCCAGTCCCCACTCCACCTGTGGGTATTTACACACTAACACACCAAGCTTTAACCGGGTAGCTTGAAAAACCTTCACACCACAGAGCACTCTTTCACCTTGAGATACCACACTCTTGTGAAGAGCCTCAATCAATGTTCTTCCTTAGGATTCCTCGCCCTAATCACACAGAGAGACTCCCTCTCTCTTTATAGTCAAATAGAACAAAAATTGATTCCTAACTCTCAAAAGTCAGATATACAAATTGAAGTTCTTATGAGAATTGAAACACTCTTTTTCACAATAAGGCTCAAGAAAGATGATGAATGAATTTCACAATTGATCTAACAAAATTGATTTCGTGTAATTCTGATATGTTATGAGTGTTCTTTTGATCTCACTTTATATAGAAAACAAGTTATAGCCGTTTGGGATCAATCAAAACAAATTTGGGTTTGATAGCAGAATCTGTTGAACTGATTCAAGTTCTTGAACAGGGGTTGAGTACAGGGATGTATTAATCATTTTTCAAACTGATAGTTTTTGTACACCTGTGTAGTACATGGCTGTATGAGTTCTTTCAAAACTTGATTTTGGTTAATCCACCAGTACACCCATTCAGTACATCTATGTATTAATGAACATCAGATTTTCCAGAAACTTGAATATACGTGTACATAGGCTGTATTCACTTAACCATTTATAACTGATCTGATTTCATATTATGTATAGGTGTAGTACATCTATGTACTTAATATCAAGAACCTTATATTCATTTGGCAGTTACAGGAAGGGATATACACCAATTGAATACATGGCTCTACTGACAAAGAATTTTATTGATTTCAAAAATCATTTTCATTAAAACTTATTCCTTTTTAAAGCATGTTACGAAAAATGATTTTCTTCATGCATCTTTTTAAATGAGCTATTTGTGAATAAGAGATTTCTTCTCTTACAAAAAAAATCTAAGACTTAAATCTAATTTCTCCTTTAAGCTCTTGTCTTGATAATTCCTTGATCTTTGTCCTTACTCTTTGATTCCTCCATGTAGCTCTTTTGATTTCTTCAAGTTCTTCCTTGAATATCCTCCTTTAATTGCTCACAGAACTTGTTACTCACAGTTTGATACCTGTCTTTGCAATTTGACACTAAAAACACTTGCACACACATTAAATTGTATATTTGTCATACATCAAAATCTCTAAGTTATTGAGTCTTACAGGCATTGGGGGTAGCGTAAGATGAAGGGTTAACCCATGACCCTATTGTTTGCTATTTGTCTAAGTGTCTTGTATTGTTACATGTTTATCTAGGTTCTATACATATGATTGGCATGTTAATTATGAATAATTGATGATGATGATGTTATGCAATGAATGAATACTTGATGATGATGTTGCTATGCCATGAATGTTTGGATGGTTGTTGAAGTTTGTTAATAAGATCGTTAATGTTAATAAGACATTAAAGAATGTTGATAAAGATGAATGAATTTATGGGATAAATTCCCAAATTGTTCATAAGACTTGAATTATAGTAATGAGAGGCAAGATTATTGCTCAAAGGTTTAGTCAAGTCCCTAGGATTGATTCATGTGCGTTTTAGGGACATTAATAATGAAACATGAATTAAAGGATTAATTCCCAATTGTTAATAAGACATGAAGATTAACGACAATAACAAGTTAATGATTGATGGTTAGTTAAAAGCCAATAGGATTGATCTTTGAATGCCCTAGGAAGCTTATCAAGGGTTCTCCAACCCTTATGCCCAGAAACAGTACGGCCATGCTCCAGTAAGCACGACCGTGCTCAACAGACAGCACGACCATGCTTGACATTAAAGTTAGCACGCCCGTGCTAGGGGAAGCACGACCGTGCTCCCCTAGATAGAACCGAATGCTGAAATAGTGACAAGGGTGGCTTCACCCAAATTGTCCCCATGATGTAATAAGACACCAATCGAAGTAAAGACAATATAGATAACTCAATGAAGACTTAACAAAGATAATTAATAAAAACGTTAAGATGATTAAGACGGTGACAATGTGTTATCGCACGTTGTTGTACCTTGGTGCTTATTGGCCAGGGGGCCTTGATGCGTATTGGTCAAGGTGTTGTTGATATTGAACCTTGGTCCTTATTGGCTAAGGGGGCCTCGATGCTTATTGGTCGAGGTGTTGATGGTGATGAACTTTTGTTCTTATTGGCCAAAGCGGAGGTGGTGATTGTTTGATTATGTGCCGTCGTTGCTCATGCATTCACGCATTGGAGATGTTAGTGAAGGATGTTCAACATAGGGGAGGTCGTCCTAGAGTAAGGCGATCTGGCCGTCCACAGTGATTCATCCGAGAGTTAGGTGAATCTGGCCCCCCGTGGTGGTGCATCCAAGAGTAAGGTGCATCGGCTATCCAAGGGGTTTACCCATATTTTGGTGAACTGCCAGCATTGGTGCTTCTTGGCCAATGTGGATATGTAACTTCGAAGTTGATTTCCTGAGGTAGATTGGATCCACAAGCATAACAGAGTAGTGGAGTAGTATTGCACCGCATAGCATACATTATTGAGATGATGTAAATGATATGAATATGTTATGTATGATGTTATGTTATGACATGCTTGATTGTGATGTATACTCATCTTGCTAACTGCTTCCTTTGCTGTTGTGTTGTATACATGTTTCTTACTCCCCATCTTTTGTTGTTTGCTTTCATGTACCTTCTATTGTGCAGAGGATCGTGAGCAGCCTGTTGAGGAATGACTCTGAGGAGCCGCTACTCGTTGTTTAGGATTTCTTAGTTTATGTTGTTATCCGAGATGCTTTCATACTTTGGTTATACTAGCTCTGTAATGTGACATCGGGGTTGGGTTTTATCTTATTGTTATGTTTTCTTTTAAAACTTGTTTTATTTCCACGTTGAGGCGTTTTATTACAATGTGGTATCTTCTACTTTGGTTTTTATTTATGAAATAATATGCATGTTTTTATTTTATCTCTTTTTATTATTCGCCTTATAAATACATGCGGGGTAAAGGGTATCACATTTAGTGGTATCAGAGCAGGTTTGTCTTATCAGGCCGTGGTATGAGTCTATTGTGTTATATTCTGTGTGCTCTTGTGTGGATTGTCTATATCTAATATAGACAATAATATATGGTACTAAGTACCTATAGCTTTGTTTTGGCTTGACTTACTGCATTTAGTGGTTTGTCTTGGACGATCCAAGAAGCCTATGAGTGCTTCTTGTGTTTAGAAAGACTGTTATGCTATCAATTGATAATAAGAACTTTGTAGTTGACCTTGTGTGCTTACCCCTGAAATAGCTTGATGTTATTCTTGGTATGGACTGGTTATCTTCCAATCATGTCCTCCTAAACTGTTTTGATAAAACCATAGTTTTTGGAACTCCTATGGAGTCTAAGAATCCAAGATTTCTCTCTGCCAACCAAGTTTAGGCTTCTATGAAAGAAGAGGCCCAAGTTTACATGATCATGTTGTCTTCCCTGGAAGTAGAGAGCAAGCCTGATGTTGGGAATGTGCCAATAGTGAGAGAGTTTCCCAAAGTGTTCCCTGGGGATGTTTATGAGTTACCCCCTGAGAGAGATGTTGAGTTTACCATAGACTTAGTGCCGGGAACGGGACCCATATCCATAGCACCTTATAGGATGTCTCCTCTAGAGCTAGCAGAGTTGAAGAACCAGTTGGAGGAACTAATTCAGAAACAGTTCATTAGGCCCAAGGTGTCCCTATGGGGAGCATCGGTGTTGTTGGTAAAGAAAAAGGAAGGCAACATGAGGTTGTGTGTTGACTATCGGCAACTCAACAAAGTGACCATTAGGAATAGGTATCCACTCCTTAGGATTGATGACCTTATGAACCAGTTGATAGGAGCTTGTGTTTTCTCCAAGATAGATCTGAGGTCAGGATACCATCATATTCGGGTTAAGTCAGAGGACATTCCAAAGACTGCATTTAGGACACTTTATGGTCACTATGAGTATTTGGTTATGCCCTTTGGTGTGACTAATGCTCCTGCTGTGTTCATGGATTATATGAACAAGACCTTTCACCCTTACTTGGATAAGTTTGTGGTGGTTTTCATAGATAACATCTTAGTGCACTCCAAGACCAAGGAGGAACATGAGAAACACTTGAGGGTAATCTTGCAGACCCTTAAGGAGAAGCAGTTGTATGCTAAGTTGTCTAAGTGCGAGTTTTGGCTTAAAGATGTGAGTTTCTTAGGACACGTCATCTCTAAAGGTGGGATAGCCATGGATCCGGCTAAGGTAGAGACTGTGCTCCACTGGGAAGCACCAAAGTCAGTAACCGAGATTAGGAGTTTCATGGGTTTAGCAGGGTACTATAAAAGGTTTAGAGAGGGTTTCTCTAAGATAGCCTTACCTTTGACCCGTCTCACCAAGAAGGGACAGCTCTTTGTGTGAGACTCTAAGTGTGAAGAAAGTTTCCAAACCTTGAAGGAAAGGTTAACATCAGCACCGGTGTTAGTTTTACCCAATACTAGTGAACCTTTCGTAGTGTACTGCGATGCTTCTAAGCAAGGTTTAGATGGAGTGTTGATGCAGGATGGCAAGGTAGTAGCCTATGCCTCTAGGTAGTTGAAAACCCATAAGAAGATCTACCCTACCCATGATTTGGAATTAGGAGCCGTATTGTTTGCCTTGAAGATCTGGAGGCATTACCTTTGTGGAGCGAGGTGTGAGGTCTTTAGTGATCATAAGAGTTTGAAATACATGTTTGACCAAAAAGAATTAAATATGAGGCAATGTAGGTGGATGGAGTTTCTTAAGGATTATGATTTTGAGTTGACCTACCCCCCAGGAAAAGCCAGTGTAGTGGCTGATGCCTTAAGTGGAAAGACCTTACATGTTTCAGCCTTAATGGTTAAAGAAATGACTTGATTGAGGAGTTTAGAGACTTGAGCTTAGCTTGTGAAGTTACCCCTAAAAGTATTAGGCTTGGAACGTTGAAGATTACAAACAGTTTGATGGATCAGATTAGAGAAGGTCAGAAGGTAGATGTTTACCTCTTAAGCCAGAGAGAGCTGCTTGCTCAAGGTAGAAACCATAGCTTTAAGGAAGGAAGTGATGGAGTTTTGAGGTTTCAAAATTGAGTTTGCATACCTGATGTTCCGAAGCTTAGGAAGTTGATCCTTGAGGAAGGACATAGGAGTGGATTAAGTGTCCACCCAGGTGCCACTAAGATGTATCAGGATATGAAGCGTATGTTTTGGTGGCCTAGGATGAAAAAGGATGTGGAGGAGTTTGTCTATGCGTGCTTAGTGTGCCAAAAGGCTAAGATAGAACACCAGAAGCCTGCAGGCAAGTTGCAACCTTTGGGTATCCCAGAATTGAAATGGGATAGTATCTCTATGGATTTCGTATATGGACTCCCTAGGACTCCAACTGGTTGTGATGCTATCTGGGTTGTTGTGGACAGGTTGACTAAGTCTGCCCATTTCATCCCTATGAATATGGAATATCCCTTAGAGAAGTCGACTAGGTTGTACATCAAGGAAATAGTCAGGCTACATGGTGTGCTCTCTAGGGAATAGTTGACTAGGTTGTTCTGGAATAGTTTGCATGAGGCCTTAGGGACAAAGCTTAGATTAAATTCATCTTATCACCCACAGATCGATGGCCAGTCTGAAAGAACCATCTAGTCCTTAGAGGACTTGTCAAGAGCTTGTGTGCTAAAACAGTCGGGTAGTTGGGACAAGTTTTTGCCCCTAATAGAGTTCACCTATAACAATAGCTTCCATTCCAGTATTGGGATGGCACACTATGAAGCGTTATATGGGAGGAGATGTAGAACACCCTTGTGTTGGAATGAACTCGGTGAGAATGTTGTGCTAGGACCTGAAATAGTGCAAGAAACCAAAGAGAAAGTGAAGATGATCTAGGAAAAGATGAGAATGACACAAAGTAGGCAAAAGAGCTATCATAACAAGAGAATGAAGGCTCTCGAATTCCAGGAAGGTGATCATGTATTCTTGATAGTTACTCCAACGACTGGGGTTGGTAGAATTATGAAATCGCAGAAACTTACTCCCAAATTTATTGGCCCTTACCAAATTTTAAAAAGAGTTAGTGAAGTTGCTTAGCAAATCGCGTTACCTCCTTTCTTATCCAAACTTCACAATGTCTTTCATGTGTCACAACTTCGAAAGTATATTCATGATCCTAGCCATGAGATAGTACCTGATACAATTTAGTTAAAAGAGAACTCGACTTTTAAGGTACTACAGCTTCGGTTTGAGGATCGAAGGGTGAAGCAGCTCAGAGGGAAGGGATTCCTTTGGTTAAAGTCGTTTGGAGTGGGGCTACTGAGGAAAGTACTACATGGGAGCTGGATAGCAAGATGATGGAAGTGTATCCGCACCTTTTCAATCGAGGTGAGTAGAAATTTCAAGGACGAAATTTATATAAGGGGGGTGGAATTGTAACATCCCGTTTTTCGTATAAAGTCATTAAACGCTTTTATATGTTTGACATGTTTGTTTGTTAGGTAGTTGTTAGGAATGTGCCTAGGGAACGTTAAATGGGGCTAAGTGGGATTCTAGATTGAAAATTCCCTTTCTGGTGCACGAGCACGGTCGTGCTCATGTATCAACATGCCCGTTCTTAACAGCGTGCTCAGTGGCTGCTTGGACCATGAGCACGGCCGTGTCGGAAAACATGCGCTTGTGACGTGAGTTTTGTGGACCCCGTGCTTGATTAAGCACGCCCGTGCTCATGTTAAGCACGCCCGTGTTTGGGAGAAGCACAGCCGTGCTCGGGTCTGAAGTTTATAAATAAGAGAGTTCCGTGAGGGTTGGGGTGGAAACGCTCATTTTGACACTTTTAGCCATCCTAGTGTGACAGAAACCTTCCCCTTTTCCCTTCCCTTGAACCCTTTGAAAGTTCTTGGAGTTCTTGAGTCCGTTTGGGAAAGAAGTCACGAGTGCTAGTGTTGATTAAGGTAACATGGTCATCCATCTGTTAATCTCTTATTCTTGTTTAATTGAATTTGAGATTAATGTTTGCCCTTTTATGTTGGCCAAGGCTTAAGGAACTCGTTGAGTAGCTCGAGGGAACGAGAATATTTTGCTTGCGTTGTCGTAGTTGGGATCTTCAAACCAGGTATGGGGAGAAGGGATAGTGTGAGCACGTAGGTATTAGGGGCAGCATAAGATGAAGGGTTAACCCATGACCCTATTGTTTGCTATTTGCCTAAATGTCTTGTATTGCTATATGTTTATCTATGTTCAATACATATGATTGGCATACTAATTATGAATAATTGATGATGATGATGTTATGCTATGAATGAATGCTTTATGATGATGTTGAAATGCCATGAATGTTTGGATGATTGTTGAAGTTGTTAATAACAAGGTTAATGTTAATAAGACATTAAAAGAATGTTGATAAAGATGAATGAATTTAAGGGATAAATTCCCCAATTGTTCATAAGACTTGAATTATAGTAATGGGAGGCAAGATTATTGCTCAAAGGTTTAGTCAAGTCCCTAGGATTGATTTACGAGCATTTTAGGGACATTAATAATAAAACAGGAATTAAATGATTAATTCCCAATTGTTTATAAGACATGAAGATTAACGAGAATAACAAGTTAATGATTGATGGTTAGTTAAAAGCCAATATGATTGATCTTTGAATGCCCTAGGAAGCTTATCAAGGGTTCTCCAACCCTTATGCCCAGACACAGTACGGCCATGCTCCAGTAAGCACGGCCGTGCTCGATAGACAACACGACTGTGCTTGACTTAAAAGTTAGCACACCCGGGTCGGGCTTTCCCTAGATAGAACAGAACGCTGAAACAGGGACAAGGGTGGTTTCACCCAAATTGTCCCCATGATGTAATAAGACATCAATCGAAGTAAAGACAAGATATATAACTCAAAGAAGACTTAACAAAGATAACTAATACAAACGTTAAGATCATTAAGACGGTGACAATGTGTTATCGCACGTTGTTGTACCTTGGTACTTATTGGCCAAGGGGGCCTTGATGCTTATTGGTCAAGGTGTTGTTGATGTTGAACCTTGGTGCTTATTGGCTAAGGGGGCCTCGATGCTTATTGGTCGAGGTGTTGATGGTGATAAAACTTTGGTGCTTATTGGCGAAAGCGGAGGTAGTGATTGTTTGATTGCGTGCCATCGCTGCTCATGCATTCACGCGTTGGAGATGTTAGTGGGAGATGTTCAACATAGGGAAGGTCGTCTGAGAGTCAGACGATCTGGCCGTTCGTGGTGATTCATCCGAGAGTTAGGTGAATCTGGCCTCCCGTGGTTATGTATCCGAGCGTAAAGTGCATCGGCTATCCAAGGGGTTCACCCATGGTTTGGTGAACTGCAAGCGTTGGTGCTTATTGGCCAATATGGACATGTAACTCCGGAGTTGACTTCCTGTGGTAGATTGGATCCACATGCATAACGGAGTAGTGGAGTAGTACTGCATCACATAGCATACATTGTTGATAATGTAAATGATATGAATATGTTATGATATGCTTGATTGTGAATGCTCATCTTGCTAACTGCTTCTTTTGCCGTTTTGTTTTATATATGTTTCTTACTCCCCATATTTTGTTGTTTGCTTGCATGTACCTTCTTGTTTGCAGAGGATGGTGAGCAGCCTGTTGAGGAGTGACTTTGAGGAGCCGCTACTCGTAGTCTAGGATTTCTTAGTTTATTTCTTAGTTTATGTTGTTTTCCGAGATGTTTTCGGACTTTGGTTATACCAACTCTGTTATGTGATATCGGGGTTGAGTTTTATCTTATTGTTATGTTTTCTTTTAAAACTTGTTTTAATTCCCCGTTGAGGCTTTTTGTTACAATGTGGTATCTTCTACCTTGGTTTTTATTTATGAAATAATATGCATGTTTCTATTTTATCTCTTTTTATTTTCCGCCTTATAAATATATGCGGGGTAGAGGGTGTCACACTTTGAGCCTAGTTTGTTACTTGTTATAGGTTTTGGTCGCAATGAAAGTGTACTATGCCCCCAGACGAACTTTACCTATAAGGTCAAGGGTCTGAATTTTGGAGTCACCACTTTGAGGATGGCTTTACTTAACCACCACCTCGACCATAAGTTTAGTCTCACAACTTTACCTGTGGGAATATCCAGTTAAATAACAAAATTGTTATATTCTATATAAATTAAATATATAATATAATTAGTAAATTAGATATGAATTATATATTCTTAAATATACATGTAAATATTACATAAATAGATATACCTGTTAGGTTAAGTGGTTTTTTAAAGATTATTAACCCTTTACTTATATGATTAATAGACTTTTGGAAAAATTATAATATAACTTATTTGTTAAATAAATCGAATTTGTATATGCTAAATAAGCTTAGGTGTAGGCCTTCAATGAACATTTCTGCGCTTATTCATTATATATGTATAGTAAAAAGAAAGGAAAAAAACATAATCGAGGGGAAAGAAAAAGTAGGGGTGATAATTGGTAGGGTTTGGGGTCCAAAACACCCAACCCGTGAAAAATCGATGAGAGAAAATGTAATCCATTTCCGTCCATTTTGTCCGGTAGGTTGGGCGGGTTGATAGGTGGGTTTGTACGTGTATGAGCCAGTATTAGGCCAAGTTAGCTTTTTGGGCCTTATTAAAATTTTGAGCATTTTTTTTATTTCTGATCAAAATTGGCCTTGATTCATACATTGGGCCACACCTACGGAAAAACCAACCCCAAAACACCAAAGGAAAACAAAGACATGTTTACATACAAAAATGAATCTTTAGGTAAAGAAACTATTTGTGACATCTTCATTCCCATTCCTCAAAATTCTAACTTGTTCCTCCTTTTTATCATCATGCACATCTTTATCAACATCATATTCTTTTAGATTCTCTTCTTCCAAGGCTTATACTATTACTACTATAAGGAACTCCCAGACAGAAGGGCCTTTGAGAAGACTAGTGGCTCCTCCTGTGTGAGAATCATCTAGTGTTAGGGGTGTAACAAGTCGATTTGGTTCGATTTTAAGTGGGAGGAAAATCAGAACCAATCCAAACCATTCAAGAACGAGTTGGTTCGGTTTGGTTCGGACCCAAAAATTATTAAATATTAAAAGATATAGAATATTAAACTATTAAAACATATATAAATATTAAAATATAGTAATTGATTTGGTTTGGTTTGGTTTGGTTTGGTTCCAAAATCCTTGAACCTGAGAACCGAATTAATCACCATCGGGTTTGGTTTGGTTAGGTTTGGTTTAAACTTGGACACCAATAAATTCAAACCAATTTAACTGGTTTGGTTCGAATTTTCGGGTTTATCAGGTTATTGGTTCGGGTATTACACCATTATCTACTGTCCCTCAACCCCTAAAGCCTACACTCATTCTCAGCCTCTACACTGACTGCAATGGCGCCACCTCCACAGAAGGCAGCTACTGTTGCTGCGGATGATAAAAATGGCAATACATTAGAGTTTCAGAGGCAAAAGGCTATAGAATCGTATGAATACTTTAAACAGAAGAAGCTTGAATAAGCAGATATGGGCCTTTTGTTTGAATTCACTGCCAAAAATAAGATTAACAATGGATGGTGGCTCGGCATTGGTGGCCTGCGTGAAATGGTCTATGGTTGCGTGGGAAACGATAGTGGTGGCTTGCATGGAAGGAACTCAAGGAAAGATTGGATGTTGCGGTAATCTAGGGTTCACATGATATAAAGTTGTTTTAGGACCCTTGCTTAGACTTGGCTCGGTGATGGGTCTATGCCTATCTAGCCAGAATTGGGCCCAAGGTCCACTGCTGCAAGATTCAAATTTTCTCATCTACAAGTTCGGTCGGGTCGGGTACTGATAGCTTTAATTATCCAGAATCGAACCCGACCATTACAAACTATAATAAACTGCATCTTTTCACCCGATAACGCAAGTTAACTCGCTTGAATCATTAGATTTTAAAATAGGTTGGGTGGGTTTAGACTGGTCGCGAGTTTTTTTATCACTCCTAAGATAGACTTCTTAATTTACTTCATCGAAATGTAAAGTAGTTTATTGCACTCGGTCGTGGAAGACAGAATCTAGGATGCTTTGATTAAGAAACCAAACAATATTTAAATATATGAAAACAACAATTGCAATGATACAGAATGTTCATATGTTCTATAATTTATATTTAAAAAGAGAATAATTTTGTGATAATAGATAGAATACTTTGTTTCAACATGTTTTGGACAAGACCATGAGCCCACTCCAATGGGCTGACTAGGTCAAGTTCAATCCAACCATCAAACATGTCCAAATTCATGAATATATTTCAACCACCATTAAATCATAACTCGTTCAATTTCCTAACACAGAATTAAAACACTCATTCTAGAATACTTCTTTAAAATAAGATGCAACTATGCTCCTTAATGGTGGACTGTCGATTTCCCTTTAGATTTGATGAATGGTTCAAACCTAGATTTTAATTATCTCCAATCCAAACTAAAACCCCATAATTTTCCAGAATCGAACACTGAAAATGCAATACCAAACCCTAAAATTTAATGGGTAGTCACAGAAATACTGTAATAGTTGAAAGCAATAGAGATGCATAAGAGAATCTTGATGAAAATAAAGAAATTCAAAGAAAATAAAAGGAGGGGAATGCTATTTATTGCATTGTAGAAATATAAGGAAAATGGTGAAAGGAGAAGAAGGAGTACATGAAGCTTGCCACGAAGCTCTCAATTAGAACAAATTAAGCTTGACAAAAATATATTTGTTGAGGCTGATCCTGATGAGATCCATGAAGCAAGCAACCCTAGCTCCTTTCTAGAGCTTCTTTTCCTCTTCTTTCTTTTTTTGATTTTCTCTCTTTTGATGTTCTCTCTTTCTTGCATTCTTCTTTTCGTTTTCTTTCTTTCAGTCGCTATTCTTTTACCTTTGAATTTATTTAATATATTTATTTTTAACATTGGACCTAATGACCGAGCCAATCCAACCCGAATGTGGTCGGGTTGGTTTTGTTTGGATTACAAAATGTTTTCCTAAAACTCGACCGGTCCAACTCGATCAACTTTGCGGTTTAGGTCCAACCCGTTTTGTGCTCACCCCTAACCGCAACCACCTAACCAGTGCCACTTTCACCCCCTCACCACCACTTTTACCAATTACCACTGACACTTTCACCCCTACCCTTACCCTCACTTTTGGTGTCTTTTGACAGCTCACTCTTTGTGGCACCCCTTTACCTCTCCCTATCACCTACTGCAGATCCTGCTACCATGGCACCATTGTTAGTCTCAACGACTTTCTCATTCATAGCACAATTGACCCTTGAATCATGTTTTGTCAAACGGAAAGAGAATTTCAAACTCAATTTTTTTGTGACAGTTACAAAACAAGATTTATGAATATTTGATTTTTACATGAACTCAAGTTTTATTCTCATATAATTTTATCTTTTGGGTGGTATTTAAAAGTTGGCATTACAAATTGTTTAAATTTTCAATTTTATGACATTTTTATGGAAATTCTTTGGATTTCAACAATGGTACCCAAAATTCTCCCTCTATAAAACTTACATAATTCATGTAATACATTTGAAGGAAGCAATCTGGAAACTTAAAGGAGAATGCACCTAGTGTTGTGAAATGACGTACATGGTGTAGTCAAGGGGTTGGGGGAAGGAGTGGTTAATGGTGGGAGCATTTTAAAGACACTAAGAAGAGAAAGGGTTGGGGTAGATATCAAAATGTCGCTAAATGTATGTTAAGTGACATTTTAAAAATGTTACCAAAAGATATTATTAATAACATTTTTAAAAATGCAAGTAATTATTAAAAAAATGTCGTGAAAGGTAAGATTAATTTTTAAAAAATATTACCTAATTTAGAAATGCCATTAATTTTGTGGAATGTTGTTATCAATGTATAGGTGTTACAACATTTGAATGAAAACGTCCAATCAAATGATATATGACATGCATACAAATCCAGTCAAATGCAAATAAAAGATTTATTAGTGCACAAAAAAGATTTATAGGACATATGTTCAGCACATTTTGGGTTGATGAACCTTCAACATATTACAAAGGTTTCAGTAAAGTAAGATCTCCACATTATTAGAAAAGACTAGATATACTCATAATTTTAGTAAAATTAAAAATATAAAGATTGCTAGGATAGAAATGATGAAAGGATTTCTATAGTATTGCAATATCCCAAGGGTGTGAAGCTTTGGAAGGATCAATATTCCTCGGTGAAAGTGCCATGCATGCCACAAGGCCTCCCAAACATAGACAAAAGAAAGACAATGCTCAATAAATCAATGCCGTAAGATTGCATAATATGACAGATTCCTCCACATTTTGGATTGTATTTAGCACTACTATGACAGTAAATTCAATCCACAATATCAGAACATGTTATAGCTGTTGTATATTCATTTTATTTCAAAAATTTAATTTTGAAATTTGAATTTAAAAGTATTTAAATTTTATTATTTAATTTTGAAATTGTCTCATTAATATTATTAATCTCCTTTGATTGGTTTTTCCTATTCTTAATACCTATCAGAATACCTTTCAAATTATCACATGTGCAATATATAAAATTTAATTCATTGATTTGTGATAATCAATTTGCTTTTAAAACAAATATTTAATATAATTTATTTGTGCATTTGGCAACGTGCACTTTTAACATGGAAAGCAAATGAATACTTTTTAATTTGCATAGCTAGCCAATTAATGGCTATCATTTGGGTGCCGTTGGAGAAGAGAAGTGCAACGCCTCAATTGCCATGAATGGAAAAAATAATTTGTCATTACTCCATTTTGTTGGACGGTTTCTCCTCTTAGAGCTTTAATGGCAAAAAGAAAAGTTTCAAGCTGCTGCAGTGCTCAATATATATTTGTATTATAGAAGTTCTTTTGTATGCATGTTAAAAAAGATAGAATTCAGAGTGGTTCAAAAAAGAGTCGTATTTGATCTTGCTGTTTTGGTCTTGGTCTTTGTGGTAGAAGAGCCTGTTATATCCTAGGAGGAGTTTCGCATTTTGTAATTTATTTCGTGGGTGGAATAATCCTTAAAGACAGTGTCCCTTGACACGTCTCAGGCTATTTCTTGTACTCAACATTGTTATTTTATCAATATTTTGCAACAATCTTATGGATTATTATGGAGAACAATTCTGACACCGCAAACAATGTTGTGAATGCTGACAATTCCAATGTCTCTCCTGCTGTCGCCAATAATGTCCCCCAACCGATTGCTACTGTTGTCACCTACGCCAAACCTTTTCCAGATATCTCGAAAATTGAGATGTTTGGAGGCCAAAACTATAGAAGATGGTAAAAGCACATTTTCTCTATCGAGGTTATGCATGGTGTTGCTGCTGCACTGACGGATCCTAAACCTTCACCAGCTGTTGACCCCAAACAAATTGAGTCTTGGACATATGCTAATAAGGTATGTAGGCATACGATTATTAGTACATTAACTAATGATTTGTTCGATGTCTATTATTCTTACAAGGAAGCCAAGGAGATTTGGGACTCCATGAATTTAAAGTACATTGCTGAGGACATCGGGAAATAGAAGTTCGTCATTGGAAACTATTACAGATGGGAGATGACTGATGAGAAGGATATCAAATCGTAGATCAACGAGTACAAGCTATTTGAAGACCTTAAAGCTGAAAACATCACGCTCCAGGATGAGTTCATTGCGGATCTATTGATTGAGAAGCTGCCAGAATCGTGGAGGGATTACAAACAACAATTAAAACATAAGCACAAGCAGCTGTGACTTGCAAAATTGATCACACACATAATTATCGAAGATACCAACAGGAATGAACTCAAGGAAGCAAGGGCAAAAGCACTGGCCTCAAGGGCAAATCTTATACAAAACAAAAAGAGGTATGAAAATAAAAAATATGATCATGTTTCCTATGCCCCTAAAGTTGCTTCTAACCCCACTTTCAAGAAAAAAGGAAGTTGTTTTATTTGTGGAAAGCCAGGTCATTTTGCTAATCAGTGCAGATTTAGGAAGAGAAATGACAATCCTCCTAAGCCAAAAGCAAATTTGATTGAAGGAGATGATGTAATTGCTGCGGTCATTTCTCAAGCCTATCTAGTAGCCAATGTGAGACAATGGGTGGTAGACTCTGGGGTTACCAGACACATTTGTGCTAATAAAAATGTGTTTACCTCCTACACTTCTGTAGGGGATGTGGAAGAACTTGTGTATCTTGGAGATTCCCGAACTGCTGCAGTTCTTGAAGGGGAAAGTTCTTCTAAAGCTCACATCTGGCAAGACCTTGGCCTTGAATGAAGTGCTTCATGTGCCTAGTATTAAGGCAAATTTGATTTCTATAGAACTTTTGAGTAAAGTTGGGGTTAAAGTGTCATTTGAATCTGATAAGATTGTAATGACAAAAAATAATATGTTTGTGGGCAAAGGATACTGTGATCAGGGACTCTTTGTACTCAGTGTTGATGAAATTATCAATGAAAATGCATCTTCTTCTGCTTACTTGATTAATTTGGTTGATATGAGGCATGCTAGATTAGGACATGTTAGTATTTCTTATATTAAAAAGATACATGATCTTGGTTTGATTTCTGGTTTTAGTAATACATGTATGAATAAATGTGAGATTTGTGTTGAATCTAAATTAACTTAAAAATCTTGTCATTCTATTCAAAGAGAAACTGAATTACTTAACTTGATTCATACTGATCTTGGTGATTTAAAGCAAACAATGACTAGAGGTGGTAAAAAATATTATGTTATTTTTATAGATGATTTTTCACGTTTCACTAAGGTATATTTACTTAAAATCAAGGATGAAGGCCTTTGATATGTTTCTTATTTATAAAGCAGAAGTAGAAAATCAATTAAATAAAAGGATTAAAAGAGTTAGATCAGATAGGGGTGGAGAATTTATTTTGTTTAATGATTTTTGTGAAAAGGAAGGTATAATTCATGAAACTACTCCCCCTTATTCTCCTGAATCTAATGGAGTTGCAAAAAGGAAAAATAGGACTTTAAAAGAAATGATGAATGCTTTACTTATTAGTTCTTCTGCACCTGATAATCTTTGGGGTGAAGTATTATTAACTGCATGTCATTTACAAAATAGAATCCCTTATAAGAAAACTGGTAGGACACTATATGAGTTATGGAAAGGCTATAAGCCTAACCTTAAATATTTAAAAGTGTGGGAGTGTGTTGCTAAGGTAATGCTACCTGATCCTAAGAAAAGAAAAATTGGTTCAAAAACTTCTGATTGTATGTTTATTCGATATGCAGAACATAGTGCTGCCTATAGATTTCTTGTTTTGAAAAGTGATGTGCTTGATTGCAATACTATTTTAGAAACTAAAAATGCTTAATTTTTAGAACATGTTTTTCCTTTAAAATTTGAAAGATTGCCTCTTTCACCTTCTCAAAATATTAGTGTTTCAAGTGAATCTTTACAAAATAATTTTGAAAACATGCATGAGGATTTGAGAAGAAGTAAAAGGAAAAGAAAATAGACTTCTTTTGGAAATGATTTTTATACATATCTTGTGGAAAATGACACTTTGAGTTTTTATGATGCAATTAATTCTTTTGATGCACATCTTTGGAAAGAAGCTATTAAATCTGAAATTGATTCTATTACAAATTGTAATACATGGATTTTAGTAGATTTACCATCAGGAGCTAAACCTATTGGGTGCAAATGGATTTTTAAAAGGAAATATAATCCTGATGGTTCTATTGATAAGTATAAAGCTAGATTGGTTGCAAAATGTTTTACCCAAAAAGAAAATGTTGATTATGTTAAAAAGGAATTACTGAATATTACTTTTATATTGATTGATGAAGTAAGTTTTACATAGAAGGCTATTCTATTTATAGTCATAGGGTAACTAACTTCCTAACTGACTTTTATCTATTTGATAAAAGTCCTAACGGCTATATTAAAGTCTATATCTAAGTGATTACAATTATAACAACTAACTAACAAATATATTTGAATTCCTTCACTCCCCCTCAAGTTGGTGCATGTAGGTTCTTAATGCCCAACTTGTTGAGTAAAAGTTCAAATCTATCCTTTCCCAAAGACTTAGTAAAAATGTCTGCTACTTGATCATTTGTTCCAATCTTCACAAGTTCAATGTCTCTAGACTGAATTCTCTCTCGAATGAAGTAGCAATCCATCTCAACATGCTTTGTTCTTTCATGGAATACCAGATTCATTGCAATGTAAATGGCTGCTTGATTATCGCAAAATAGTTGGGTAGGTCCTTGTTGTGGTGCTCCAAGTTCTTCTAGCAGCCTTCTTAGCCAGATAAGTTCACTAACTGTTGCTGCCATAGACCTGTATTCTGCCTCTACTGATGACCTTGCCACGACTGTTCGCCTCTTTGTTCTCCATGAAACTGGTGGATGTCCTAACATAACTAGATATCCAGCGCATGATCTTCTAGTTAATGGACACCCTCCCCAATCAGCATCACAATAAGCCTGTAGTGTCAAACCTCCTTTACTGGGAATGAGGATACCTTGGCCAGGAGTAGTCTTGAGATACCTTAAAATCCTTTCAACAGCATCCATATGGATCTGTTTAGGTGTTGTCATAAACTGACACATAGTGTTTACAGCATAGGTGATGTCAGGCCTTATTATGGTCAAATACAATAGTTTTCCTCTGTATCTAGTTGCATCTGCATCAAGATCATTGTTGTTGATTCTGAGTTTGTAATTCTGTTCCATAGGGAAGCTGTTAGGTCTATTCTGCATCTTTGTTTCCTGAAGGATGTCCAATGTGTATTTTCTCTGGCTCAAGACTATTCCTTCAGGTGATCTAGCAACCTCAACTCCAAGGAAATACTTCAGTGTTCCTAGATCTTTAATGATGAAGGTTTGATCCAGATATCCCTTTATTTTCTACATGAATTATGAGTTATTTCCTGCCAAAATTACATCATCTACATAGATGAGTGTAGCAAGAAAGACTTCTTCTGTTTTGTAGATAAACAAGGAATGATCTGCTTTAGATTGCTTGAATCCAACATCATTGAGTGCCTTGGTAAACTTCTGATACTAGTTTCTTGATGCTTGCTTGAGACCATAGATTGACTTCGTTAGTTTGCAGACTCGGGTTTCTCCTTTCCTTGCAAAGCCCTCTGGTATCTTCATGTAAATTTCCCCTGTCAAATCTCCATGCAAGAATGCATTATTCACATCTAATTGGTGGATAATCCATCCTTTCTGCACTGCTACTCTTGCAACTAATCGTGCCTTGTATCTTTCAACATCTCCATTTGGTTTGTACTTTATTTTGTAGATCCATTTTGAATCTACTGTGTTTCTACCTGGTGGGAGAGTCTCCAAGGTCCAAGTTCCATTGGTTTCCAATGCTTCAGTTTCTTTTCTCATAGCCTCCCTCCAATGATCATGTGCTACTGCCTGCCTGAAATTCTTTGGCTCATCTCTAGAAGATATGGCAACTAGGAAAGCTTTGTGTGATTGTGAAAAAATATTATATGATACATAATTGGAAATAGGATATAAGACTGAGTTACCTGATGATGAGTTTGTTGTAGGAATTGCAATAGATGGTGGTAGCTTGACCTCATAATCTTCCAAGTGTTTAGGAAGAGACCTTACTCTTTCACTATGCCTCTGATTATTTTGGATTCTGCTTTGATCTTGTTCTCCCTCGGTTTCTTCTGTCAAATATGTTATCTGCAGATCCTAGTTATGCAAGTCTGATTTTTGTTCATTGCTTAGAGGAGAATGGAGTTGAACTTCCTCATCATGATTTTCATAATTTGCACATTGATCCTCAGTTGGTTTAGTCTGAGATTTATGCATGTTTTTGAAAGGAAATTCATCCTCACAGAAAACTACATCTCTAGACACAAGGAATTCCTTCTTGGCCATATCATATAGCCTATATCCTTTCCATCCAGCAGGGTAACCAACAAAGATGCAGGCTCTCCCCCTTTCATCAAACTTGCTTTCTTTCCTTGTTTTTAAAGCATATACAAGGCAACCAAAGACCCTTAGACAATCATAATTAGGTTTCTTGCCAAACGAAATCTCATAAGGTGTTTTATTGTTGATTACCTTTGAAGGTAATCTATTAATCAAGTGCACAGTAGTAAGAATGCATTCACCCCAAAACTGTATGGAAAGACCAGAATGAAATTTTATGGCTCGTGCAATCTCTAGAATGTGTCTATGTTTCCTTTCTACAACCCCATTTTGTTGGGGGTATAGGTACAAGTTAGTTCCATTATAATTCCCTTTTCCTTATAGAAATTTTGCATATTAATTGAAGTGAACTCTAAGCCATTATCAGTCCTTACCCTCTTAATTTTCTTTTCAAATTGAGTTTCTATCATGCATATAAAAGATTGCAAACAAAATTCAACTTCTGATTTATACTTCATTAGATAAACCCAAACTCCCCTACTAAAGTCATCAACTATAGTAAGAAAATAGTAGGCTCCTGAAGTAGAAGCTGTGGTATACCTTCCCCATATGTCACAATGAATTAAATCAAAACAAGAATTTGACTTTATTGAGCTTAAAGGAAAAGGCAACCTAGTTTGCTTAGCCCTTATACATGAATCACAAAGAGTTTTATTCTGATTTCTATCACTAGCAGTGGATAACCCTATGCTAATCAATTTTGCATCAGAGGTATGGCCTAACCTAGAGTGCCATAAACTGATATCGACATTCTTTCCTACCTTCACAGCTATACCTCCATCATGTGTTTGCTCAAGAAGGTACAAACCATTTTGACATTTACCCCTTCCAATAAAATTCTTTGAGGGTAAGTCCTACACAACACATGAGTTAGCTACAAAAGTTATGGCACAATTATGATGTTTTGTTAGTTTACTGACAGAAAGGAGATTGCAATGGAAATCAGGAACATACAAGACATTATCAACTTGCATACCATTTGGGAGGTTAACTCTTCCTATTCCCTTTACTGGCACACTTGGACCATTGGGAATTTTTACAGATTGCTATTCAGAAAGGACTCTTTCTTGCAGCACATGCTTATTGCATGTAATAAGTTCAGTGGCCCCAGTGTCTATGATCCAGGGCCTATTGAAACAGTTCATACCTGCTAAGCATTTACCTGCCATGTTCACACTTGGTTTGGATCATTTACCTGCCATGTTCACACTTGGGAGGTTAACTCTTCCTATTCCCTTTACTGGTACACTTGTGCCATTGGGAATTTTTACAGATTACTGTTCAGAAAGGACACTTTCTTGCAGCACATGCTTATTACATGTAATGTGTTCAGTGGCCCCAGTGCCTATGATCCAGGGCCTATTGAAACAGTTCATACCTGCTAAGCATTTACCTGCCATGTTCACACTTGGTTTGATTGACTGAGCTCCCACAGTTGCTTCAATGTCCATCTGCAACTGTTGCATCAGCTTCTCATATTGTTGGATTGACAGTCCAGGAATAGGGCTTCCATCAATGCTGACCTGATTTGCCTTAACGCTTCCTTTCTTATTCCAAGAACCTGTTTTTTCTTTTCTTTTCTTTCTTTGTATGGCTTCCTCTAATCTTGTGGATAGCCTACTATTTCCCAGCATTCTTCTTGAATGTGTCCAATTTTCTGACAATGACCACACTTAGATTTGTCCTTCTTTGCGATCATTCTGAGTTTGGAATGTAGAAGTTTCTGCTATAAGCTTGCTCATGGCTGATATGATTCTCTGCTGTTCATCCTTTGCCACAAGATGATAAGCATGGCCAAGATTTTATTTTGGAGCCATGCTGAGAATTTGTGTCTTAACTGTACTGAAAATCTCATCCAAGCCCATGAGAAAGTCATACAATTGGTCTCTTTCCCGCATCTCCTCTAACTGTTTCTGCACATCACATGTACAATTTCCACATTTGCACTTAGGCCATGGTGTTATGGATTGTATTTCATCCCATAGCCCCTTCAATTTTGTATAATAGGAAGGAACTGTGAGCTTTTCTTGTCTAAGAAGAGATATGGCTCGCCTCAATTCATAAGCTCTTGGAGCACTTCTTTTGGCAAATCTTTCTTCAAGATCTACCCAAATTTCGCGTGCTGTTTCAGCATACCTAACACTACTCCTCACCTCTTTGTCCATGCCATTCCTCAGCCAACCTTTGACCATTGCATTACAGCGCATTCAATGGGCTAAATTTGGAGAATCGACTTGTGGCATTGGAATTGTTCCATCCACAAATCCAATTTTATTCTTGGCATATAATGCGTTGCTCATGTCTGCAACTCATTCACCATAATTCCCATTGTTGAGCAGCTTGCTCACAAACATCTGTCCAGGTTGAACAGAAGGATGGAGATAATATGGAGACATAGTATCGATGCTTCCTTCATTGCAAGATTTCTTCTTGCCTTTTGAAGAAGATGGTGACTCGTCTTTCTTTGATTTATCATCATCGCTTGAATCTTCATCAAGATCTACCATGATGAAGATTGTTAGGCAGTATCACAAGCTCCAGGATTTTAGCTCGAGGATACCATGTAAAAAAGGAATTACTGAATATTATTTTGTATATTGATTGATGAAGTAAGTTTTACATAGAAGGCTATTCTATTTACAGCCATAGTGTAACTGACTTCCTAACTGACTTTTATCTATTTGATAAAAGTCCTAACGGCTATATTAAAGTCTAACTCTAACTTATTACAATTATAACAACTAACTAACAAATATATTTGAATTCCTTCAGATTATTTTGATACTTTTGCTCCTGTGACTAGAATTTCATCCATTCGAGTTTTAATTGCTTTAGCATCAATTTATAAACTTGTTATTCTTCAAATGGATGTTAAAACAACTTTTCTAAGTGGAGGTTTGGAAGAAGAAATTTATATGACACAACCCAAGGGTTGTGTTGTTTCTGGACAAGAAAATAAAGTTTGCAAACTTATTAACTCTTTGTATGGTTTGAAACAAGCACCAAAACAATGGCATGAGAAATTTGATCAAGTTTTGATTGATGATGGATTTTTATCTCTTGAAGTAGATAAGTGTGTATACAAAAACAGTAAATGGTGAATGTGTAATTATTTGCTTATATGTGGATGACATGCTTATTTTTGGTACTATCATGATATAGTAAATAAAACTAAAGAATTTCTTGCTTCAAAGTTTGACATGAAAGACATGGGTGAAAAATGTAATATTGGGTGTTAAAATTATAAGGAAGGGTGATAATATAATGTTATCCCAAGAACATTATGTTGAGAAACTTCTAAAGAAATTTAGGTACTTTGAAGTTAAACCAATAAGCACCCCTTATGATGTTAACACCCAACTGAAGAAAAATAGAGGAAACCCTATTGCTCAATCTGAGTATGCACAGATTATTGGGAGTCTGTTGCATTTAATGAATTTTTCTAGACCTGACATAGCATATGCTGTGGGCAGATTGCGCAGAGACACACATAATCCCAATAATGAACATTGAGATGCATTAGTCAGACTAATGAAATATTTGAGAGGTACCATGAGTTATGGTATTCTATGTGGATTTCCCTCTATATTGGAAGGATACAATGATGCTAATTGGATCTCAGATTCGGATAAGACAAAATCCACTAATGGTTATGTGTTCACCCTTGGTAGTGGTGCAATTACTTGGAAATCAGTCAAACAAACTATTATTGCTAAATCTACCATGGAATCAGAGTTTATTACTCTAGAGTTGGCTGGTAATGAGGCTGAGTGGTTGAGAAACCTCTTAGCAGATATTCCATTAGGAGTTAAACCAACTCCTCCTGTGTCTATGCATTGTGATAGCCAATCGGCAATAGCCATTGCAAAGAATAAAACTTACAATGGCAAGACTAGACATATTCGATTGAGACATGATGTTATTAAGCAGCTGCTGAAAGATGGAATTATGTCCATTAATTATGTGAAGTCAGAAGTGAATTTGACCGATCCTCTGACAAAGCCTTTGGGAAAGAAATTAATAAATGAAACATCGAGAGGAATGGGACTTAAGCCAATGTTAAATTAATAGTGATGGTGACCCAACCTTTGTGATTGGAGATCCCATGAAAAATGTTCATATTGGTAATAACAAGTCACCTGTTAGTTCTGGTAGCACACTTAATTTGTCTCTTCCTATGGTGTGAGAAGTGCTAGACTGCATTTTTGGGAGGTTAAACTGAAAGCTTTTAATGAATTTCATAGCCCTTATGGGTGGTGTATAAAGTGCAGTATACACTTGATGAAATCACCTATATGAGTGTGGAGTGGGGGCCGCTCCTATGAAATTGTGGCATTTCTAGAGCACTCATTAATAACCAGACATGTGCATGGCCGAAAGGCACCAAACAGCGTAACAGCAAGATCTATGGGGGTGTAAAGTTATTGGTAGGATTCCTACTTACATAAAGTGTATTGGTTCATAGAAGTTTAAAACTTCACCAATACAATGTAGGTAATCGGCCTATCAGTCCAGGTCTAGTTCATAGTCCAAAAGACACCAGGTCCGAAGCATTTACCCATGATGTTTCCAAACTCAAAATTTTATCTTCAAATTTTTTAAATATGTGGGGATTGTTGTATATTCATTTTATTTCAAAAATTTAATTTTGAAATTTGAATTTAAAAGTATTTAAATTTTATTATTTAATTTTGAAACTGCCTCATTAATATTATTAATCTCCTTTGATTGGTTTTCCTATTTTTAATACCTATCAGATTACCTTTCACATTATCACATGTGCAATATATAAAATTTAATTCATTGATTTGTAATAATCAATTTACTTTTAAAACAAATATTTAATATGATTTATTTGTGCATTTGGCAACGTGCACTTTTAACATGGAAAGCAAATGAATACATTTTAATTTGCATAGCTAGCCAATTAATGGCTATCATTTGGGTGCCGGTGGAGAAGAGAAGTGCAACGCCTCAATTGCCATGAATGGAAAAAATAGTTTGTCATTACTCTATTTTGTTGGACGGTTTCTCCTCTTAGAGCTTTAATGGCAAAAAGAAAAGTTTCAAGCTGCTGCAATGCTCAATATATATTTGTATGATAGAAGTTCTTTTGTACGTATGTTAAAAAAGATAGAATTCTGAGTGGTTCCAAAAAGATTTGATCTTGCTGTATAAACAATAAAACAAATGCCACATTTTTTCCCTTTAATGGCTACATGGTAAGATGTTTACTAACATGAAATTCCAGCTACGGTGCATACCTCTTGGAAGAGAATACAAATGCTTGTGACAAACAACTAAAAAGAATCTAGCCTATGCTAACTTATAAATATTAAAATACCATGAGACTTGACATGTCACATAATGTTCACAACACTTCATCATCGTACACCTAAAACTTCACCATCACCATCACATGTATATAGTCCACACTTCTCAAAAGTGACTAAGACAAGAATAAATCCAATGAATGTATTAAGTTTACAATAAAAAGGCAGGAAATAGCTTTAACAAAACAAAGCTAACACATCATGATTTAACAAAAATCAACATCTACACTTAATTAAAGACATGAAAAAGGCAGGAAATAGCACCTCAGAACTAGAAAACGAAATGAACCATCTCTTATAACAGTGCCAATCTTAAGAACTTAAATACGATGTGAAATAGTTCCAACCATCTTGTTATGGTACCAATAGAGGAAAAAGGAAATAAATGCTTAGCAAACAAATTATTCACATGAGGCAAGCCAAGTCAGCAAGTGGAAACAACCAAATCAGTTGCAACAGATGGACACGTAGGAGGAATGAGAGTGGGCATGAGAGATATATAACAGAATGTAGAGAGTGGGAAAAGGGTGTGAAGAATTTGGACAAGTCTCTAACGTATTGTTTGGTTGGAGGGGAATGGAGGGGAATGGAGGGGAGGGAATCTTTTAAATCTTTTGTGTTTGGTTCAAATTTTAGGAGGGGAAGGGAGGGGAGCAAAATCCCTCTTAGGTCCATTTTAGCTCCCCTCCAATATTGGGGGGATTTGGAGGGGAGGGGAGGGATTTTAAAACTTTTCATGTGTATTGACTAAAATATCCTCACTTTTCTATTTTTAAATAAATAATTATAAGGTTTAAAAGTAAAGTTGTTTTAAAATCCCTCCCCTCCCCTCCCCTCCTGAACCAAACATGAAAGTGCTATTTCCCCTCCCCTTCCCTCCCCTCCCCTCCCCTCCTCTCAACCAAACACAATCTCTAACTAAAATCCTTCCCCTCCCCTCCCTTCCCCTCCCCTCCCCTCCATTAAAATCCCTCCCCTCCCCTCCCCTCCCCTCCAATGAACCAAACACACCCTAAGACTCTCTCTCTTTCTCTCTTGGCCCCTCTTCTTCTCCCTTAGGCTCTACCTCTTCTCCTTTGCTGAACTATTTCCTTCTAATGCTTCTCATTGTAATTGTTCCTTACAATGATTAAAGTATCATACAGGGCCACGTTCCCTATTCTACATTATATTATTGTGTTTACTGTTATCATCAATTTAGCCTCATTACATTGGTGCTTTCATTGTCACCATGGCAGAGTATGCATGGATGAACATGAGACAACCCAACTTCCTTCATAGCTCTTCCCATGGTGCTGCGAACTCACCCAAAGAGATCTGAGACAACCATTTAAGTCACCCTCATATCTCCCATGGCTGAATCATCCAGAGAATTTACTCAGTGTATGGGGGAATCGTCTCGCGAAATCCGAGAGTTGTGTACAAGAATCATCGACCTGTTGCAAGAAGAAATTGACGCTTCAGAATCGTTACACAAAGATCTCCCTCTCCCGGCTGTGGATGCATTTCTTCCTTCCACAAAGCTGATAACAAAATCACAGGACGTGACTTCATTCACAGAGGGGACTCTTACACCGGTGAAGCCGCAACCATGGTCAACGGTGGTGTTAGCGGACGCCTCTTCGTTGACGACAAAAATAGACGAGGAAAAGATCCTCATGGAAGGCGTGATTCCAAGGCAAAGAGGAAAAGATATTATCGCCGCCGTGCCGGTTTGGGTTTCGAGGGGATCGCTCAACCCACAACCGCTGCTACAATCATTCGACTCGAGGTCGCCGAGGGAGAGATCATGGTCTTCAATGGTGACAGGGCCATTGGTCTTAGACATTCCAGCCGAGCTACCCTCACCGGAGCCATCGGACAGAGTAGTCGTTCTAACGTCGCCGCTCGAACCGCCTAGCTGGGGTGCTTGTGCTAAGAGTGACGAGCTCTGGCTTATAGTGAAGCCGCTCCTTCGACCACCAGCAAAACCACCGGATTCCGACCGTCGCGCAGAGAATGAAGATTGGACGGTAGAGTGGGTTCAATCGTTGCTGATGGCAATAACCAGTGAAGAATGGCAAAGAGACACATGGGCAGAATGGCATGAGTACCAACTTGACCCCCTTCCAAAGCAATTGGGCCAAACCCAGTCCAATAATGACAAGGGTTGCGCCTATAAGAAATGTGGAAGAAGTTTGATCATACTCCTACCACCATGTCTCTACATCAGTTTCCTTTCGCTAGGGTTCCTGCACGCTCTCAACGGCTGTGCCGCCGCTGTGATTGCCGCCGAGGAGTATGGCCGCCAGTTGGATCCCGAAGATATGGCGGATACCTCAAAAAAACTTAATGGAGAAGAATCAGTTGCTATTGGAGCTAATGTGGCTCTATGCGATAGTAGAGTTTATGTAGGGGTGTCTTTGTATTATGGTGAGGATTTGCCTAATTTTAAGCTTTATTTGGTTTATGTTGCTAATTATGGAAGCATATATTGTTAATTGGGCTCTCTGGAACTAACTAAAGATCAAGGGAAAATTGTCGTTTGTGATAAGGGAGGAAATGCCAGGGTTGAGAAAGGGAGCGCAATGAAACTTGCAAGTGGGTTGGCAATGATTTTGGGCAATACTGAAGAAAGAGGTGAAGAGTTTCTAGCAGATGCACAACTTCTTGCAGCAACTATGATTGGTCAAATTGTTGGTGACAAGATCAAGGAATATATATGGTTGACGCAATATCCAACAGCAACCATAGAGTTTAGAGGGACTGTGATTTGGACTTCACCTTCTGCTCCTAAATTGCATCATTTTCTAGCTATGGTCCAAAGCATCTCACACTCAAGATTTTTAAACCAAATGTTATAGCTACAGGTGATAACATCTTGGCAGCATGGACTGGACATGTAGGACATACATATTTGGACATTGTTCCTAGAAGAATTGAATTTAACATAATGTCAGGTATTTCAATGTCTTGCTCCCAGGCTAGTGGAATTATAGCATTGCTTAGGAAGGCTTATCCAACATGGTCACCTGCTACTATAAAATCTGCTTTGATAATAATATGGTTAATTCTGGGCATAATATTCAGAATCTTGGAACTGGGAAAGATTCAAACCCATTCATTCATGGGGTTGGACATGTTGATCCCAATAGGGCCCTCAACCCTGTGTTGGTTTCTTATTTGGATAGTGATGACTATTTGGCATTCATATGCTCAATTAGCTATGATTATAGGCCAATTGCTGTTCTTATTAGAGAACCTATTAGTTTGGACACTGGTGCACCAAAACTAGCTAGGACTAGGAGATTAACTAGCCAGGGTGACTTGAATTACGCATCTTTCTCTATGGAATTTGATGCTTGTGTTCTTGGAGACATTCCATTTGAATCAGGGAATATCTTATCTGCTCTGGTTATAGCCGGTCGACTTCTAAATGGATTTTGGTACTACAACATCCAACATTATCCTAGCTTCGTCCTTGAGGACAAGGTTGATTTTAATGGGGGTGGTAATGTTATGGTACCAATAGAGGAAAAAGGAAATAAATGCTTAGCAAAGCAAATTATTCACATGAGGCATGAGAGAATGGGCATGAGAGATATATAACAGAATGTAGAGAGTGGGAAAAGGGTGTGAAGAATTTGGACAAGTCTCTAAGACTCTCTCTCCTTCTCTCTTGGCCCCTCTTCTTCTCCCTTAGGCTCTACCTCTTCTCCTTTGCTGAACTATTTCCCTATAATGCTTCTCATTGTAATTGTTCCTTACATTGATTAAAGTATCATACAGGGCCACGTTCCCTATTCTACATTCTATTAGTGTGTTTACTGTTATCATCAATTTAGCCTCATTACACATCTCTTATAGGCATTCTTTCAAACAGCTTGAGGGCAATGATGAAAAAAATTAGAGTTTTGCATTCTTACATTCAAAAAAACGCAGAAAAAAGAGGGAACTAAAAATTCATAACAACACTCCAAACAAATTCAGAACAACATATGCTCAAAATTCAGAACTAACCTTTGGGGAGCAACTCAGAAATTGAAGCAAAATGTAAATTCTAAGGAGGAGGAGGAGGAGATTCAAATTCAGAAATCATAAAATCTGAGATTATGAAACAATTGACAAATGCAGTGAGAGCAACTTACCGAACAGAGAGTTGGATATCGAGGTGAAGAAATCAGAGATTTGAATTTAGTGAAATGAATCGGTAAAGAACTGTTGCTGCCAAAATCCGACTTGCCGGAATCTAGCCGGAGAAAGTATAACCAGGGATGAACACTGAGGTTGTTTTAGATTATAGCTTGACAGAACGTTGTATTCTGGTCCTACGTATCCCAAAGGGAATCAAAACGGACATAGTTCTATGTTCAACCCTCGGCCATATGGTGAAGTCAATCCCTTAATCTTGTATATGATGAATACCGATGAGCAAGGACTCTTTGGTAGTCTCTTGATTCGACTGGTTCCTCAAGTACGCTTAAGGGAGATTCACCTAGGTTAGCAAAAGTGAGTCTTTCTCTTGGGGTTTTCTTCCTTTTATAATAGGGTCCCCTTATCTCTTTTCTTAGAGATTAGTTTTATCTCTTATCTTTTAAGCCAACTTCCGGATAACCTGATCTCCTTATTTGATAAGACTTATCTCTTATACTAAGATAAGGTTGTTTAGTTACGCTTTGATAAGTGTTATATTTTAGTCTTATCTTTTCCCGTCCTTAGTAGGTCGGGTCTTCAAGCTCGGTGGCTGAACTTTCCACCTCGGCCAGTACAAGAACAATCGAAGAACGCAGTTAGAGCAAGTGTGATGAATCGGTGTTGAACAAAGAGATGAATCGGTTGTAAAATATTGATTTGCAATGAAATGTATTGAACAAAGAATTGAAGAAGTGATGCGCCAAACAGAAACAAGAAAACTGAAGCAGGAAAAAAACTAAAACAGGTTTAGTAACATTTTATTTTAAAAATGTTGTAAAATATAGTATTTTGTTTCATTAAGTATTTTATTTCATTAAGTAACATTTATTAAGTAACATATGTAGTAGTGGTCCTTCATTCCCTGTCATTTATCATTTCATATAATACGACGACAAAATGAGACATTTAAAATTGAAATATTCAAAAGTATTTTCTTTCAAAATAATAAAGGACCCACTCAATTTAATAAGTATACAATGGGCCATGCTTGTAATGCTCCCCTCATTAAGCAAGTGCAATGGCATCCTCCTTTCTGTAATTGGGTTAAATGTAATATTGATGGTGCTGCTAGAGGTTCCCCTGGTATTGCAGCTTGTGATGAGATTTTTGGTGATAGTATGGTTGCTATTCTCAGCTGTTTTGCGGTCAATATTGGTGTCTCTTTTGCTTTTCATGCAGAGCTCGCATCAGCTATGATAACCAGCGAGACAACTTACCTAAAAGGTTGGCATAACCTTCGACTGGAATGTGACTCCTCTCTAGTGGTTTTCTAAAGTGGAATTGGTACCCTAGAAGCTAATAAATTGATGGAAAAACTATTTGTTCCTCTAAAAAAGAATGAATTTTGGAATCTCCCACATTTATCGGGAAGGGAATTGTTATGCTGATAAACTTGCCTCATTTGGCATTGTTAATCTTGGTTTTAGATGGTGGGACTTAGTTCCAAGTTTTATTAGTAAAGATTTCATTATAAATAGAATGAATCTTCCTAATTTTAGATTTAGAAATTGTTGATTCTTTACATAGGTTTTGGTAAATGTCTCCCATGTCGATTTGTATTTTTTATTCTTTTTATCTTTTTAAAATAAATTTTTGGTATGCCGCAAATGATTGATAGAGACTGAGGTGCCAACATAGTTGGGATGTCTGTCTTTATTGTGATGCCTTTATATGCCATCTTTTGCATTTGAAAAAAATAAGTATACAATTTAGATTAAATAGGTAAACATTTTTAGAATGGACGGTGTAGGATGCTATTATCTGTCCTACTTGTAATCAACCCCGAAATTCAAACTTTAAAATGTAGACCACTTATAAGGTGCCTAATTGCATCATTCCATCTTTGGATAAAACGATTAGTGATGACTCCAAAAAATCTCTCTTCCTTCAAATTAATTTACTTTTCGTGGAGCCTTTCAAGATGGTTGCAACACTAATTAAATAAGATAACAATTCAAGAAATAATAAATAAGAAATAACTCTTAAGAAATCGTCTAATATATTCTAAAATATTCTAAGATACAATAAATGTTATGAGATATTGTTTCAATGTTATAACATTCTTCCTAAAGCTAAATCTTTCTTAGCTTCCCAAGCTTTACTTGTTGCAATTAAATGTCATAAAACTAAAAATAAAATAAAATAATTTCAAGCTTTGAAAATCACAACAGAAGAAGCACAGTTGTAAAAGTGTATAACAAAAGAACCAAACTACATTCAGGATAGAACTATAATGCATTTGGGACAAGCACAATAGAAGGGCAAATGACAATTGAGATGAAACCATACTGCATTTGGGACAACACAATGAAAAAGCCAAACTGCATAGGGATAAAACCATACTACATTTGGGCAAAAACCACAAAGCTAATCTTTATGGTTGGGTCATGCATAATTTATTCACTATGCCAGACTCGGCCTTCAATAGCTCATACTTAATACCGGTTTCAGGATGAACCACTTACAAAAATATGCAAAGGTTTTTAATAGCGCTTCCTGAAGGAAACATTATCTAAAAATATATAGCTTTAATAATGTTTCCCAATTAAACGCAATCTTTACTCGATATCTTATTTTTTTAAAGAAACACGCTCAAATATTAACGACAATGCTACCTATAAGAAATGTTATTAAAAGAGGTACCTATAATAAGTTTTATCAAGCAAGTGTTGTTAAAAAGACAACTATTGTAATACTTGTGTGAGGAAATGTTATCTTCCCCTGTAATAAAACAAAACCGTACGTGTAGGTGGTCAACTCTCTGCATATTAGTTGAACATGAACAACAAGATATGAAGCTAAATGAACAATAATATTTGAACAGAAAATGGGATATTCAACGCATGATATTCTCAATTCTGATGTTTTGTAACTCAACACTATTGAAAACACTACTTTGAATTATTTGACAAAACTCTCCTAAATAATTCCTCCTCTATGTTCTCTTATCCTCCACACTCCAAATTTTACCAGTTACTCATTCTCAATAAACTAGGCAAGTTCTTCATTTCCGGAGCTCCCTTTCTTGTCTGGGAAAGATTGAAAAAATATGGCTCAGTAAAATCTAGAATATAAACGCTAATAAAGTCCATAATGTGGATTTATGCTCCATCCTCATTATCAGATACAGAACTGAGATGCCAGACGAATTTCGTTCTCTTGGTTAAGAGTTGAAATTTGGCTTTATCTCCATCCTCTCTTTATTTCCCCTCCCTCGATTCGATTTTGAAGGAAAAAAAATTTGAAAGGTAGGGAGATTCAATTTTTTAATTGTCGGGTAACTAGAAATGAGATTATGAATTACTTGCCCATCTCCTGTTGCCTTTAATTCCACTACATGGTATTTTCATTTCCCAACGAAAGTATGTTCTTGACCTTCTCAAGAAGATCGGGAAACTTGGATGAAAAATTACTGATGTTCGCATTGAGCAAAATAATAGAACGAGCAATAAAGAAGAGAGTCTCAAAATTGATAAACTCAGTATCAAAGGTTGGTAGGGAAGTTAATATATCTAGCACACACAAGAAAAAATTTAGCAGATGATGTTACTGTGGTAATTCGGTTCATGCATGATCCAAGGATAAGATATATACAGGCTGCTGATCGAATTTTACAATATCTCAAAGCTTCTCCAAGAAGAGGATTACTGTTTTAAAAAGGGTGAAAAACTATCTATGGAAGCATATACTGATGCAGAGTTGCAGACTATGTTAGTTCAACTACTGACAAGAGGTCAACATCTTGCTATTGAATGTTTCTTGGAGGGAGCCTAGTAACACGGAGAAGGAGAAGTAAAAAGCAGAATGTAGTAGCAAGGTTAAGTACAAAAGCAGAATTTCGAGCTATGGCCCATGGTGTCTGTGAATTATTATGGATGAATATCATTCTAGATGACCTAAAACTCAAGCATTAAGATCCAATGAAGCTATTTTGTGACAACAAGTTTTTCCATTAGCATTGCTCACAATCTTGTTCAACATGATATGACCAAACACATAGAGGTAGACATATGCTTTATTATGGAGAAACTTGACAGTGGGTTGATTGCCGCATCATATGTTCATTTAGGACACCAACTGGTAGATATGTTGACCAAAGAACTTCCCACAGATAAGTTTCATAACCTCACTTGCAAGCTGAAAATGATAGATATCAATTCTCCAGCTTGAGTGGGAGTGTTGGATATCAACGTCAACGCCATCCAAATACATCCACTGTCCACAGTAACTTAGGAAGTAGAAATTATAATTTATTAGATTCATGTATTTTCTAGTTTATGCACTTAGGAAATAACTATTTATTTATTACTTTTGTGATTACAAGTTGTAATTAATATTTTAAATATGTATCAGTTAACACAATTTGCTGTGTGGATTAACACACAAGCCATTTAGAAAATACATATTTTATTTCTCTTTCAATTTATATATTGTTTAAAATTTAAATATTTTTTATACATTTTTTCTTTTCTTTTATATTTGTATTTTTTTTTATAAATTTAAAATACTCGTACAATACATTGAATACTTGCTAATTTATATAAGATTTTCTCTTAGAATATATTTTATGGATTTAATTGATATGCATTGACAATGTATACCTTTGACTCTTATCCTATCTATTTTAAAAGTTTTGTTTTAATTCTCCAACTATCAAACATTATACAAATGACCATTTCCGTTAGGTATGTTACCAACGCTATTAGTGTTAACGTATGTGGCAGTTAATTCCGTTAGGTATGTTACCAATGCTATTAGTGTTAACGTATGTGGTAGTTAAGTGCCAATCTAGGCAGTTGAGTTAGCCAATTGGCATGGTGAACTAGATGTCACAATCTCCACCAAATTCGGTGTCACCCCATGTTGTGGCTGATGCACCTGATGTGGTGTCTAGTAGCCTCATCAATAACACCTTCCAAGATGTGTCCACCACCACCATTAATCTTCAACTTTTACTGAAATCAATTTAGCAATTACATTGCTTAAAAGATAGAAGCGTGCATAAATTAGCAAAAGAGAAAGAAGCAAAACACAACCATATTTTTCACAAAAAATGTAACTAAAGACAGCCAATAGCATTCGAAATTCATAGGGCCTTCCAAACACATCTTCAAAAGGAACAAAACACTAACATAAATTGTAGCTGCTACATAAATAAGTAAGCAAAATTTAAAAATTGAAAATTCATTTTTAATTTTCAAAATTATGTCTTTTATCACTCGGGGGTTTATTTGAGTTGTGATTCTTAAACTGGATCGGTTCTATCTTCCAAGATTCTTTATTTTTTATCTCGTTTTTTGGAGTATATGGTTGAATTCAGCGAGTTTATTCATGTTTAGAAAAGGGATTTTTTGTGTGTGTGTGTGTGCAGGTTTTGTGCTTTCTTTGCCATCCCCATTGAACACTAAACCCAGCAAATCAAGACCCTCATCACGTGAACAACTTCTATTACTGATATTCCAAAATAGATCCCAGCCATGCTCAAGTGAAAAGCCAACCCTAAAACTTGAAGGGGAATTGGGATCTTAAGGGTCGCATCCTTTGACACCCTAGAAGATAATTTGAGAAATTTTTAGTGTTCCTTTGTTGTCAAAAATTGGAAAAAGAAGACCCGTAAGATTATAAGGCAAAACTCTTAAGAGAAAAAATGAAAGTTCAAAAGAGAGAAAGAGTGTGACAATGACATTAGGGTGATTGAGGAGCGCATGGGGTAGGAGGTATGACATGTCAACTCCACCCCATGTGCTAGAGTGGAGGATGCACCACGTCACATGTCTAGCTCGACACATAACTACTACATATGTTAACATTTACAACGTTAGTAACATACCTAAAAAAAGTGCCATTTTGTATACCATTTGATAGTCAGAGGATTAAAATGAAAATTTTTAAATATAGAAAACGAAATCAAAACTAAAAAATGGTGAAGGACTAAAAATATATTCTAGTGATTGTTGCACATTTGTTTATCGCAAGAGGTAAAAAAAAATTTAAAATATTAAATGGATAAAAATAATTAAAAAAAAAAGGTTGCCCCAAACTTGTTTTATGCATAATAATAATCCCAATCATGCAGATTAATTTAATTATAAGCAGTGTACTATTAAGAGGGTCAGAGAAAGAGACTCAAGGACACATGGAGAGAGAGAGAGAGGGAGAGGGAGAGAGAGGGAGAGGGAGAGTTGAAGGGTCAAATTGAGTGGCGAAAGGGTTGTTAGTATTTTTGTGGTGGTGGTGCTGGTATTATTAGCCAAGAGGGTTTCAAAAAAAAAAAAAAATCTGAGAAAGTAGTGAGAGAAAGAGAAAGAGAAAGGAGAAAGAAAAAGAAAAGAAAGGGAAGAGAGAGAAAGAACGGAAGGAAAAACCTGATAACAACTGAGATAACAATACTGGACAGAGTTCCAAGCTCAAATTCCCAGAATAAAAAATTAAAACTTTCTTCACTTTATCTCTTCATCTATTACCATCTGATCTCATGCAATCTTCATCCATGGATCCCTTTGATTTGATTCGCAAAGGTATAAATAAATTCTCTTTCACTCTTTTCCATAAATTTCAGATCTTTCACTTACCCATCTCTTTGATTCTTCTGTTGTTTCTGTAATTTACTGATTTTGTTCTGTTTGATTAATTTTACTTGCTGGGTTTTGTTTTGTGTATGTTATTCTGATTCTCTGAGGCGTTGAATTGTTTAAGATCTCTTAAAGTTTTTGGCTTTCATAATGAAAGGTTGTGTTATTGGAGTTCTCATGCTTTGACTTGTTACTTTTTTTTATCTGTTGCTGATTTTAATCTGTTGCACCTTTGTTTTGTTTGTTGTTATTGTGAAATTTGGGTTTGAATTTTTTTGATATTTTGTTGGGTTTTAATAAGTAGTTACTATTCAATTATTCTTTCTATTGTTCAGTTCATCTTCGAAATTGCTTTAAAACGTTTTCAGTTATTTGCTTCAGAAAATTTTAGGGTTTTAACCTTATCCTGCAGTTTCTTACTAGTTCTGAAATTGGTCATTGTTCTCCAATGCTTTTTTGGTATTCATAAGCTTCGCGAAGAGTTGTGTTGGTAACTCATACATGGTATACAATTTAGCTTATGGGAATCACTTCCAATTTAGAGTTTTGAAAATGGCCAGCTATAGTTTCTTGCAGTGGTAATCAGCGTAGTTTATTCCTCATATATATTTTGGCAACTACACGTGGTGGATTTTTAAGATAGTTGTAACTAGATTTCAATATTGAGTTGTTTATTTACTTTCCTGTATCATGTTTTCTGGGATACTATTGAATTCATTTGTCTAGTGCATGATGTATGAAACTTGGGGACTTTCTTTTGTTTCATTGTTATTTTGATGTCAGCTCACATTCCTGTATCATGTCGTCGTATCATGTCGTCTGGGATTCTGTTGAATTTTTGTCTAGTACGTGATGTATGAAACTTATGGATTTTTTATTGTTCCGTTGGAATCTTTGATGGCAGACTGGTTGATCAACAAGTATGATCAATTTAAATTATTTTGCAGGGTTTGGTTGAAGCTGACTTTAATTTTGCCGTTATTCCTTTTAAAGTCCATTTGTCCATATTTGAGTTAATAATGAGCCTGTCCAAGAAAGGATCCCTAACGGACACAAAGCTCGGCACCCCAAACAAGGCAACCACTTTGAATCCAAATGCAGCAGAGTTTGTTCCTTTTGCCCTCAGGTCATCTCCATCGGGAAGCACGGGCTCAGTAGATGCAACAGGTAGGCTCACTACTTCTGTATCTCTTGGGAAAGCAGTTTTAGATCGATCAGAATCATCCGTTTCAAATAATTCTGATGATGAGGCCCACCAGTACTGGCGTTGTCAGCTCCCTGATGATATCACCCCTGACTTCAAGGTCATGGGAGAAGATGAGTCCCAAGGTCTTAACAATCTCTCTTTAGAAGGCTTATCAATACATGATGATAATGAATCTTCAAGGTTTCCTTCTTCTAAGGGAAGTAGATATATATTAAATGAGCAGCAAGAATTATCTGAACAGAACCTTAATGGCAATACTTTCGCTGATAAATTAAGGTTTTCCAATTCAACTTACACTGTGGAACCACCTTCAGCAAGCTTTTTGAGCCCGTTAGCAAAACCTTGGGATAGGCAAATTGGGAATACCAACCAGCATGTTAGCGGTGGTCGAGAGTCACTTATCTATGATGACAACTCTAGACATGGATTCTTAAATGATATTTTGTCTGAGAACGCGATTGTGAATGATAGTGATTTGAACCCTTTGGAGTTTTTAGCTTCACTATTCCCTGGTTTTGCAGCAGAAAGCTTGGCGGAAGTTTACTTTGCAAATGGATGTGATTTACATCTGACCATTGAGATGCTCACTCAGTTAGAGGTAGTTTAATCTTCATGTAGTAACTACCTTGTGGTTAAATTATGGTTATTTTTTTTAAGCTTCTTTCCATGTGACTGCCTGTGAAAATGTCTACGTTGTCTGTTATATTTAATTATTTAATCACTATATATGTCTCCTAGCATGATGTGATGCAATTATTGGTTGGAAATGGACATCTTGCACTATGCTTTGGTAATTGGTACAACACTAAATCTGAAAGGATGGATACTAAATGTGTAAATAAGATGAGGTGACTCTCAACACAACCCTCTTCCCAGTGTTATCTATAGCGGATGGCTGTCCATGACAAAAAGCCAAAAATCCGCCATACAATGGATGCCATTGCCGAAAATGGCTGAAGCATGGTGGCTAAGTTAAAAAATAAAATATGTAAAGAAAAAAAAAATATGCTAAATATAATAAATGATAATAACTAATAGTATATACTAAGATCTGCAAAATTAGAAATATATTCTATGAAATAAAATTCATTAAAAGTATCACAATTCAAAATCATAACCGTCGTAACTCATGACGTAATAAAGTTTTCATAACTTTGTGTTTGACTTTCCATTGCTCTAGGTTAGCTCCTAGGATGGCGTTTGGTATCTGGAATGTTTTATTCCTAGGCAAACTACATTCCTGGGAATGTGATTCCCGGGAATAAAGTTTTCCCACCTTCACACATGGGAATAGTGTTTTCCCAAGTTTATTATCATTCACTAATTTTATTCCCGGGAATCTTTTATGCTTGGGAATAACTTTTTAAAACTTGTACCAAACATGGGAAACTTTTATTCCCATGCCTACATTCCCGGGAATACTTTTGTAAAACTTGTACCAAACGCTATCTAGGAGTTAAAGTAAAATAGAGACTTCGATAGGAAAACTAAACTAGGGTGCAGCAAACAGAGAGTTAAGAGGCTGAGAGTTGATAAAAGGAGAGAAGTGCGTGTATATTAGGTAACAAAAAATAAAAAACACAAAAAAAAACTGAAACAGCAAGTCAGCAACTGAGAAAAAAAGACATGGAGAGGGTGGGTAGTACTGGGTCATGTCATTGACAACAGAGTCAGAAACAGAGGAAAAAGCAGCTCACTTGGAAAACGGAGAAAAACGGTGGCCAGAGCTGACCCCATGCCGCTCAGTCGCTACCTCGCCGGAGATGTGGGAGAACAGATACATTCTTCAAGCAAAGAGAAAGAGACTCAGTCAGATAGTCTCTGTATTTCCATTGTTAGGGATTTTATATTATTCTCTAAAGTCTAAATCACGAAAACACCCATAAAAAAGGCTCAGATCTGTTTCCTGAATCCTGATACCCATGCTTCATGTTGTCAAGGGATCATTGGCATTTTATTAGGATTTTTTTTGGGTTTATAAACTTTTCTTGGTATATGATGTAATATAACCATGCCTCTAGGTTTTGTCTTTGAATCTTTCATTCTGTTGATGTCATTCATTGTCATCTGTCATGAATATTACTCATTTCTTTGACATCCTTCTTGACCTAGGAATTTTATGTTGATCATCTCTACTTTTTTCCCTCCAAACTTGTAGCTTCAAGTTGATGACAGTTTCAATCAGAATCTGAGTTCAAAGACTCTGTCAGCTCCCAATCTCAATGCAATGGACTTTCCTGCACTTGCTTCACCAAATGGCCAGACTACAGCAAAATATGCTGCAGATAATGCTCAACTAAGTGCCAGTCCTTACCTATCGTCTGACAAAAACATGCTCATGTTCAAAACTAGCTCTTCTGTTCCATCTCGAGGTGCAATCGACTTTGCTTCAGCTGTCAGGAAATTGGCTTCGCAGGATTCTGGTATATGGAAGTATGATAGAAATGGTTCTGGTGATGCTTCCACTGGCTCGAGTAGGAGTTTAAATGTTCTTGCTAGTGCATATAATGGTGGCCAGGGGAGAGCCAACTTTGGTGATAGGTTGCAGAACCGTGGGTCTGCTCGGACAGCTCCTGTTTGGCTTGAAACTGGTGACACAGTTGGTAAATATTTATGTTTATATGCTTGAATTGTGGGTTGGTTTCCTTCTATACTCTTTTTCCCTTGACAATTTTGGATGACAGAAAATATGTATTCTGAGCTGCGAGAGGAGGCTCGTGATCATGCACGCTTACGTAATGCATATTTTGAGCAGGTAGGTCTTTGACTCATACTGTGACCAAATTAATGGGTACTGAATAAAAATATAATGTAACAATTTTGGTTATGTTTCGTTGGCTCCTATCCACATGCATTCCCTATACTTCCAGTCTAATATGTCCTTTAGTCCACAATTTACATTTTCTCTTTCGTTTTCTAGTATATAAACAGGGGAAGCTCAATGATGATGAGGCCCCAAAATTTTACGCCCAATAATTTAATTTAATAATATTATATTTATAAGTTTATATAATTAGTATATTATAATATTCATAATAAATTAAGGTCCTTACTTTTCCTAACTTAATTCCTAATAAATCTTATCCTTTCTTTCATGTTTAGTAGTCCACTATAACCTAATCACTTTCTCACAATCCCTATTTTGTCTCCTTATTTGTTAATGTCCCTCTTTATTTCTCACTATTCCAACACACTAATGTTCAATTTCTTTTTTACTTGTAAAACCAAGATATTTTCAATCGTTTTTTTGGTTCTTGCCTGTAACAAGGACTGTTGTACTGAATGCCCTTTTTCATTTTTTCTCACTTCCCCGCTTACGTTCAAATCATTATTCCGGATATACCAAGAAATAATATCATTATACTTTTGTGAATAATTTTATATCCTTCTAATGAATCTTCCTATTATTCCTCGTAATTACTAAAGAAAGTAAGTATTAAATGCTATATTTTTTCATTTAATAATTTCTATTTTCTATTTTAAGTAATTAGAAGGATATTAGGAGGATGGTTTTGTTAGTAAGGTATAGCACTACTCATTTTTTGTTAAAATGCATTATAGCAATAACATATCAATGAAGCACTCTGCACTCATGAAGTGATGTATTTTGCAATAATCTTTTACAGTCACATTGTACTTCCTTTTATGTTAGTAACTCTGCATTACTCATTTTTTTGTCGTGAAGTGTTGAAGCAATATTCATTAGAGCACTCTGCACTCCCATGAAGTGAGCAATCAGCTTTCATATTCATGTTTGTTTAACTTTCTATTACATTAGTAAGTTTGCATCCCAAAAAGTTAAAAAAAAAAAAAAAACAGTATTAAATAAAACTATATATTAATTTTATTAAATTAAAGGCCTCATTAAAGTTTGGCTTTAGGCTCCCAACTATTTTGAGCTGGGTATATAAATTTGGAATATCAAGTTGAGTCTGGGTAAGGTGTGTAGATTTAATAAAAGAGCTGTTAGGCTGACACCAAAATGAATGGAACAAACAATAGAGTCAAGGAACATTTGCTCTGCAACCAGCACATGCCTACTAGAACCATATGTTCTTTAGTCTGATTTAATACAACCTTAGGTTTTTGCTTATTTTCTTGTGGAATTGAATTTGTCTACCTAATATTTTTGTAACTTGAGTTTCAACAGCTGAGCTTTGCCCCCACTAGGTAACACAATGACTTTCCAGGAGGTCACCCATCCTAAATTCTTAAACTTGAGTTTAATTGTTCATAATTTAAAAACAGGCACGCCAAGCCTACCTTATTGGCAATAAGGCCCTAGCAAAGGAGCTAAGTGTTAAGGGGCAACTACACAACATGCATATGAAAGCAGCTCATGGAAAAGCTCAAGAATCTATTTACCGCCAGAGGTGTGTTGTTCCCAACTGCTTCCACTCTTTCCTATCCATGAGTTTTGGTTAAGAAACGGATTGTATGGTGTCATGATGACAATATATATCTTGCGATGATAAACTGGGCTGAAGAATGAGCGGGTGAGACTTTTAGTTTAGGTTCAATTGTTTAAACCAACTGGTCGAACCGAATTTGGTCATTAGAAAAATTTACTTCCTATAATATGAAATATATAGAAGTATTTATGAATTGTGAAAAATAGTTTGCTTTATTATTTAAAATGATGGTTAATTGGTTCAACTGGATAAACCGGCCAGTTCAATCAGACTAGTCTTGATTGGTCCAAAGTAGTTTGACCGTCAATTCAGTTATGAGGCTGAACCATAACTGGAAGTGTTCAGTTCACGGCTAGACCGGAAGGACTATGTCTGGTTTTAATATATAACTGAGATTTCGCTGCCCTCACATAACCTGTATATAACGATATGATGAGTGTCTTTTGACAAGCTGTCTCTGTTTGTTTCTTTTGACAACCGATATTTGGTCCGGTTTTAACAACACTTGTTTCTTCCCCTACTCAATTTTTTTTTTTTTTTTTTTGCTGACTGGTCTCACAGTGGTTATGACTTTTGATAAGTGTGAAACAATCTGACCTTTTCAAATAATTTTTTTTTAAGTGGTGTCCAGTTGTTATCCATTGGCTTATGGAGAAAAATTGTTAGAAGTGAATTAAAAAGTGAGTCTTGGTGCAAATGTAAGGTTGTTGCCTTGTGATCTGGAGGTCACGAGTTCGAATCCTTCTGCTTGGGAAGAGGGGCGGGGGGAGGGGGTGGGGTGTAAGGCTATGTACATTCACCCTTCCCAAATCCCACCAGGAGGGGGGTGTAAGGCTGTGTACTTTATCCTTCCCAGATCCCACCAGGTGAGAGCCTTGTGCACTAAGTCGCCCTATTTTGTAAATTGCAAGTGAGAATACTGCCCTACAGTTTTTCCTTCTCCTTCCTTCACAAGTAGAGCCTGACAAATAGTTTCTTTCTGGAATGATTACTTATACAAAGTGCACTATATTGGTTTATCAGCTAGAATGTACCTTTTCATTGTTATAAAATTCCTCATTACTATGTCGGTTTTGTAAGTGTTGGGATCTGCTTTGATTTTTCAGGAATCCTGTTGGTCCAGATATGCAGGTCAATGGAAGAGGACAGGAGAGGATGATAGACCTTCATGGCTTGCATGTAAGTGAAGCCATTCACGTTTTGAAACATGAATTGAGTGTGCTAAGAAGCACTGCCAGAGCTGTCGAGCAGCGTTTGCAGGTTTATATCTGTGTCGGCACCGGTCACCATACTAGGGGTTCTCGCACTCCGGCGAGACTTCCGATAGCTGTACAGCGTTATCTACTTGAAGAAGAGGGCCTTGACTTCACAGAACCTCAGCCTGGCCTACTCCGTGTTGTGATATATTGAACCAAGGAGGTATACAAGTTTTTGACACAGTAAAAATCCATGAACAACACAGAGACTTTGTAGTCATTCTTGTATCTGTATATGGAAGTAATGGCAAAGTCCAAGCCTGAAGAGAAGGGGAAAAAAAACAAAAAGAAAATGGAGAAAGTTTAGAAGGAAAGAGAGGGGTTGTAACAGAATTTGTACCAGTAAGGTTTAACTGAGGCATCAGATTACTTAGTCAGTGGGGACTCCACTCTGTTAATTTTGTACCTTAATTTTCAATTTTTTTGGGTCAAATTTCTTTTTTGTTTTTATTTCTTTTTATTTTGACTCAGATGTAACTGATAGTACTCAATTACATATGATAGAACAATTCACTTTGCCAATCAGGTTCAATGCCAAAGAATCTACACCTCGGAACAAATACCCAAGGAGGCCTGCAATTTTCACAGGCTTAGTACATTCGTGGTACCCATTTACATCGTTTTGATGCTTGCAATTAATGCAGTTTCTAAAGCTTGGAACAAATACAGGTCTCGATTTAACCACTAGGGTGAAAATTGGAGATGATACATATCCTAAAAATGACACGGCTATAACATTTAGAGATGAGTCATTTTATATCCCATCACAGGTCTGGGGCCTATTTGCTTTGTTTGTTTCCTGTTTTCGTTTCCTGTTTTCAGAAATAATTACAAAACTATCATATTGTTTTCATTCTGTTTCTTGTTTTCAAAGATTTGTACATGAAACAGTAAAAATAGAAAAAAAAGTTTTCAATGTTTTTTGTATAAATTTCTGAAAATAGGAAACATAATGAAAACAAGGTGGCAGTTTTGTAATTATTTCTGAAAACAAGAAATGGAAACAGGAAACTGGAAACAACGCAAACGGACCCTTAGTATCTTAGATTGATCATACAAATTGATGTAGAAATAGAGAAGTAAATCATATGATTAAGTGGATGAGTGCTTGGAGCATTATTTGTAATAGAGAAGTGGCTATCATGCTTTAAGCAAAATCTTATAGAACAACCGTAGGAAGTGTTTGGAAGAACCTATAGAGCTTAGTAAAAAGAGTATCGACAAAAACATAGCTAAATAGTTATCAATACTAAACTACTTATTTCTTTTCTCTTCCTTTTGTTTTTGTTTTTTGTTTTTAAGGCTTAGGACCTATTCTATGGGCCCCGTGGAGTGGCTCCTAACAAAACCGTTAGGCTTTGTTTGTGAGCTTTGTTGAGGAGGGGAAGTAAGGGAAAATGAAGTTTGTGAGAGTCTCTTCCTTGTTTGTGAGTTTAAAAATTTGGAGGGGAAGTTTTTGAGGATTTTAGAAAACCCCCCAAACCCCTCATTAGCTCATTTTTTTTTGTTTTCCCCAATTTGGGGTTTTTGGGGGAATAACAATTAAATTTTTAGAGGAAAATGAATAAAATTTTTTTTTTGGATTAATATTTTTTTTGAAAGGTGCATTAATATTATTTTAAAAATATTACTTATGTTAATTTTCTAAAATAAGGGTAAGATTGTAAAAGTATGTTATAAATCCTCCATTTACTTCCTCTCGTACAATATGCACTCACAAACAAGGGTAGGAATAACACTCTTCTTTCCTTCCCCTTTGATCCCCTCCCTTTTGTTCCCCTCCAAACTCACAAACAAAGCCTTAGATAAAGTCACCAAGTGCTCAACAATGTGGTAAGAATATAGGAAAATTAATGGATCTAAGATCGGGAATTTGGATTATTGATTACCAATAAAGTCATGCATCGATTATATTATAATTTAGGTGAATTCTCTCAAACCTTCCATAAATTTTGGGTAAATTTTACACTTGTCTAGATAGCCCAATTAAATAATGCCAACTTAATTATAATATGACACTTCATCATAACTTTCACAACTCATTATTATTTATTTTAAAAATTCTTCAATTATCTAATTTGATGTTAGACCTAAAAGGACTTATTTACCCCTTCTGCCACTTTCATTCACCACCCACCATGACCCTCCATCTTCAGCCAAGAGTAACCACCATCACCTTTGCATCCCTTGCTGTCGCAAACTACAGCACTGTTCAGACCAGAATCAGCACCACCATGCACATCCCAGTTGCCAGCGACCTGCGAGCCAGGACCTTCTTGAACTACCACCAGTTACCACTACCATTGCCAGTCAGATCCGATGCTATTAGTCCAGATCGGAATCGACCCGCCACGCATTCGATAAACCAAACCAGGACTCAACTTCGTGCCATCCACGCCCAAGCCTCCACCACGAGCCAGTCACCGACGGCTAATCTTCAAGCCCCTCCATCACACATTGTTTGAACCCCCAATCTGACAAGCTTCGACATTGCAATAGATTGTGGTTTCTTGGATTTAAAGCCTCGGCACATGACAAAATGGATGATGAAGGGTTTTGATTGTATTTTATTTTTTCTAGATGGAGTAGCACTGGAAGTAATTTTAATCATCACTAACTATCCAAACTAGAAATTAGGAACGGAAGCCAAAGAAGAATCAGAATAAATCCGCATTTTCGTCACGGTGGTGAAGGTCCTCCTCGGTTGCAAAGGTGATGGTGGTTACTCTTTGAAAAGTGTTGGTGCTGAAGATGAATGGTCATGAACCCAGAATGGATGGTGAATGAAAGTGGTGGAAGGGACAAAAAGGTCATTTTGAGTTTAAAATTAAATAAGATAATTGAAGAATTTTTTAAATAAATAATATTGAGTTGTCAAAGTTATGAATGAAATGTTAAATTATAATTGAGTTGTCATTATCTAATTGGGCCATTTAGGTAGTGTAAAATTTACCCAAAATTTATGAAAGGTTCCAGAGAATTCACTATAATTTATTACATGCTTCTGCAAAGTCAAGCATGGAGAGGTCACGAAAGATAGGAGCACAATGGGCCAACATGCGTATTATTCCTCCTCAGAAGATAGAAAAATTTGAACCTCAATATGTTGTTGGTAAGGAAGGTCGACGGAATGGTTATGATGCAATAAAGCAACTCCAAGAAGATTCTCACTGATAGTGGTTTCTGCATAAACACTGCCAAGAAGATTGTCACTTGCAAAATAAATTTGCTCCAGTGGTAAATTATCGACTTTAATGACTATAGGTAACTAAATGAATGCTTAAGGCAGTAGCACTCTACAAGAAAAACTAAGTTTAGGGACTGAAATTAACGACCACAAATAAATTGGTTGCTGATAGCAACTGAATCAGCGACCAATGAAGGTAATAGTTGTAAATTTATTGAGTCGAGCGACAATCAGCAAACAAATAGTTCAGTTGCAATCAAACTAAATTGACTATTGAGTGACCTGGTAAACCATCATTCTACCTATTTATTTCCTGAAAAATTGGGGAATTTTTGTTACTTTCTTAAATATTTAATGATGAATTTCACCTATTTCCCTTTGTTTGCACTGGGTGCAGGTTCAGTGCACTCATCACATGATTCATGGCACTGGGCGATGGCTTAAACACGATTTTGCTTACCCTATGCACGGACGTGCCTCCTTTACAACGGCAAGAAAATTTCATGCACCATGAAAGGAATGTGTCTCATTTCACACGGTCATGTCTCAGCTATGCTGACGGAATTTTATGCGAGTTTGGTTGACACCAGTGGTCTCCTCTTCACATGGCGCGGGTTTAGTGTGCTAGAGCATGATTCAAGACATTGGAAGATGGCTTAAGCATAGTCGTGCTTACCCTATGCATGATCGTGCCTCCTTCACAACAATTAGAAAATTTGATGCACCACAGCATGATTGTGTCTCCCTTTCACACGGTCGTGTCTCAGTTACACTAACGGGATCTTACATGATTTTGGTAGGCACGATCGTGTCTCCTCTTCACATGGTCGTGTGAGGTCCGTTTTGAGATCTTTTGCACTGTTTAGAAAGGTTTTAGGAAGATAAGAGGAGCGTGACAACTGCGGAGCAGAGAGAAGATCGCCTTAGAAAATGGGATTTGTCATCCATAATCTTTATGTACTCTTTGATATTGGATTTGGATTTCTATTTTGTCATGGATTTCTAAACACCATAACTAAGGTTATGATGAATCTTATTACCTGAATGCTTTATTTTCTAATTTAATATGATTTTGTACTTCTTCATATGGATCTTGTTATCGTTTTATTGTATGTTCAGAATTGATCACCTATGACATTTAAGAGTTGATTGATTGACTGACAACCGTACTGCAATTAGTTAACAAACATATAGAACAATCAAATTTAGGATCAATAAATTTAATCTTAATAATCCCATCGAATTAATCAATTAGGGTTAATCAACCATTGATTGTTGATAGCATTTGTTAACGGATTTTGGTATACGTTGATTAATTCATAAATCCTAGAGAATTTGGAATGAGGAGCTAAAGTGCAAGTAAACCTTGACCCTAGGTTTTTATATCTTGAATTCCACTTCGTGTGTGCTCTTGTTTCTCATTCTGGAACCCATTTAATTGTGTTTTCTTTATATTCATTTCACCAATATGAATGTTTAGATAACATAAGAATCCCTTAATATGATAATTGTTAGTTAATCCTTGTGGGAATGATATTTGAGACTCAATTCTCTTTATTACTTGTGTGACAAGTACACTTGCCCTAAGTACAATTTGCATGCAACACGATTGATCCAATCAGTATCAATTGCTATGTCGGGTTCATTGATATGATAATGCGTAGCAACCAAATTAACGACCCCGATAGTGTGGTCTATACTAAGTAGTCGTTGACACTCTCATTTAAAGTCAAATTTTTTAATTCGTGGTTTAGTGATCGACCGCTTAAATGCGATACTAAAATTTCAAAATGAGCGACTATTTAAAATGGGCAAATCTTTATGTACAAGTCCTCCATGTAGTGAAACCGGATGCAACTAGTTAGTCGGTGATGACTAATTAGAAATAAAATTCTTACAACCGGTTGCTAACAGGTTACTGTCCCCTCTCAAAAAAAAAATAAACATGTTTGAAAGACATAAGTAAGCATTTGGCTTGAGCTTCAAAACGACGAAAGCACAAATGGTGTCCTTTAAATTACATCAAAGACTCTGGTGAGTGGGGTTTAGGACGAAAGGGTTGTCTGGAAAGAAATCCACAACTCAGGAGCACAGAAATCCAGCAGCTAGGATACTTGTGCCATTCAAATTGTTTATTGCTTCAAATCTGGGAGTATGCCCCGTGGGATTTGTGTAGACGATGATTTAGGTTTTCTTGGTTTGGTTTTTTTTTTTTTTTTTTTGAAGTGAATTGTAATTGTTGGGGGACTTAGTTAGAGAGAGGGGTTTTGGTTTTGGAAGATGGAAGTGGGCATGAGATTAGGAGGGATTTTGGTGAACCTGGTAGTAATCAATTGTTATTTTTATCGTAAAAGAACCATTACAAGTTCGTAAAAATTCATTAATTCTACTCTTATTTAGTCTTTGTTGCTCCATTTAGGCCCTGTTTGCAAGTTTGGAGGGGAAGGAAAGGGAGGGGGTCAAAGGGGAAGGAAAGAGGAGGGAGGGGAGGAGAAGGAGAATATATCCCTCCCCTTGTTTGGAAGTGAAATAAAAAAATGGGTTGAGGAGGAGAATGGGGGATTAATTAAAATACCCCAAAACCTTTCCCTCCAATTCATAGAACTCACAAACAAGAGGGGGAGAAAATTAACCTCTCATTTCCTTCCCCTCCCCTCCAAAAAACAACTCACAAACATAGCCTTAGAATCATAATCAATGGTAGTCTAACCTTTTCTTATTCAAGCAAAGGAATGCTCTTACAACAGATCTCCTACAAGTTCCCCTCTCTAGTGTAAATAAAATTAAAATTTTGAAGTTCTAAATGAACAGAAACTAATATGTCTAAATAAGCTCTTTTGTTGCAGTAATGACAACTTCCTTAGTGATACCAAACTCTTTGTGTATTCTTCCTATTGGTGCACTAGCTCCAAAACAATAAACGCAAGTTACTTTTTCCTTGATTCCAACAATTTTCTCCCACCCCTATCTTAGAGTATTGCCATGATATTGCAAGGATTTCAGTGATGTGATTCGTAGATCTTCAGGGTGGAGGGAAAGGGTTTGAGGTAAATAGTGCATATGGGTTCTTTGAAATCCAAACGAAATTAGGATGCTGGTCCAACGACTGAAACGTAAGCTAGGTCTACGACTAGTGACTAAACGAATTTATGGAGGTAGAAGAAGACTTTTGGGGAAAGCGTCTCCAATCCAACACACTCTCTCATCGCAACATGCCTCACCTGCCAGTTGATCCACCTTTATGTTAGTTTACCTATTGTCACACTTCAACTTGCAACCAGTTGCAAAACTTTTAATCTCATCCATTGTTTTATTTTATTAGTATACCTATGGTTCAAATCAACAGAGGAGCCATCCTCTGTTATTAGGAGGGAGGATTGAAGCCTTTTACATTTACGATCGCTTAGTGATCAGCTGTAAGTTGTTAACCTGGAACCACCGATATATTCGGTCATGAATCATTTAAAAAATATTGAAACTGTTTTAGCGACCAATACTTTTGGTCACTAAAACTAAATTCCATAAATTTGATAGCAAGCCTCATTTCCCCCCTCTCACTTCATTCTCTTCAAAAACAAAAAGCACTACCACATCTTCAGAACCACCACTGCCCCTACAATCTTCAAAACCTTCTCGCCACCACATCACAACCAATGCGAACCTCATTACCTTCATCGCAACCCAAGAGAACCCTTTCAGCCTCCATTTCCTTCACATTCTCTTTTCCCATATATTAAATAGCGTGGTGTTGTGGTCTTTATCACAACTACCACCATAAACCCTCTTTGACCATTCCTGTAAGGATCCTTCGTGTTCTTTCTGCCTCTATCACAACCAAACGAACCCTCTTTGTTAATTTATGTAAGTGTCCTTCATCTTCGTTCTAAAAGTCATTTTCATTTTTTTTTTTGTTTCAACATGTGTTCTTGTTGTAGATTCGATACATGTCTGGTATGGTGCTAGTTATTTAGAAATGGGTTTTCAATTTGAAGTTGCGTTGATTTTTTATACCAATATTACATGGAATATGTATTTCATTGTCAACAAGTGAAGTGTTTGCACTAGTGATTCAAACAAACGGAAGAATGTGGATAATTAAAAATGATACATTTTTGGGCTAGTGGAATAACAAATGGACCTTTGATAATTAGCTATATGTAATTGGAAAATTATTATTACACAATTACATTTGGTGTTCTATACTCTAAATCATAAATGAAGATCGATGGAAATATGAAATTGTAAATATTCTTTGTATAAGCAATACAGTGAATTTGTCAATCTAATTTTTGTCAATTCTCGTTCGGTCACACATACCTATTTTGGCTTGAAAATTCCATCTTTCTCATTTTTTGTTTATATTTAATTATGTTTCAGTGTTTATAAGGTTGTTGTGTTAATTCTTTGGTGAATGATGGTTATGGTTCTGATTTGTTTGAAACTGAGCATTGTCAGTTACGGCTTCAAACTTAAGAGGGAGTGAATGGAGTTTTCAAAACTTTTTGAAAAACTTTTCACAAAACCAATTTCAATAACAATTTTTATTCGGGTTGTGTAATGGATTTAAGATTGTGTGTTTATCAACAATAAAATAATTGAAATTAATTTAAAAATCATAATACAAACCACTTAAAACCAGAAAGTAAAAGTTTAATAAAGAGAGGATCACACAAACCAATTTATCCTGGGTCATTCACCAAACAATCGATGACCTACATTCAGTCCCTAAGAATGTTTTCTTAGGACTTGTATATTCAACAAGTTTCAACTAGGTGCTTGTAACCTATACATGAAAAAGTACTCTTAACTAATCACCATTATAAAAGAGCCTCAATACACCTTTCAAATCTCAAGGTATGGCTTTTTGACCAAAATAACCTATTTTTAGAAACTATTTACCAAAATAACCTACTTTTAAAACAATTTACTAAACTAACCTACTTTTTACCACTGTGGATTAAAATATTATTATTTTTTTGTCTGACTAGTGGAGCCAGTCAAACTGGCGCCATTGACTGCCACGTGGCAGCTTCTTATTGGCCAAGAAAATTGGCAGAAAAAATAAAATAAAAACTTTATGCAAAAAAAAAAATTAGGGGCGACGCCACGTGTCATCATCGGTGAGTGGTGCCACTGCAACAGGCGCCACCAGTGGCGCTAGTTGCAGCGGTGCCACTCACCCGGTGATGACACGTGGCGCCGTCCCCCACCCCCCACCCAATCTACCTACCCAACCCCCCTCCCTCATATAAAAACCCATCGGGCTCCCCCTCCTCAACACTCCCCAGCACCACTTCTCACCCTTTTCTAAACCAATATTTCCCCCATTCTCCTACATTCTACTACACTCTTTTATTTTCAACACTATATTATTATCAATTTTAAGTTTAGGTAAATATTATAATTTTTTTGATATCATATTTTTATTATTTTATTAGACATTGTATACTCATTCTCTAACATTCTACTACTTTTTTTTACACTCTCTTTTATCTATAATTTGGTTGGAAGTTAATAATTTAATTTTTATAATACCACATTTCTATCATTTTATGTAATCTTTATTTTTGAATTTTTATTATATTATTATTTTTATTTTTGTGCATTCATAATTTTTATATTTTTTAATTATATTATTATTTGTTATTTACTTTGTTATTATTAATGATAGTAGTAGTTTATTATTTTTTTATTGTTATTATATTAATATTAATTTTTATCTTGTTTTGGTATTTGTGTACTTTTTTTAATTTTAATTGTTATTATTGATATATATGATATTAGTAGTGGCCCATATTATGATTTTGTGTTTTTTTTTTTCTTCATAATTTGCTATGGTTATGTTAATGTTATTATTGTTAGTGTTTTTATTAATTTTTTGTTGTTAATGTTATTAATTTTATGATTATGTTAATATTCTTGTTATTATTGTTAATGTTGTTGTTGTTGTTGTTGTTGTTGTTGTTGTTGTTGTTGTTGTTGTTATTATTATTTGGGGTACATCTTTGCGTGATCTTTTGACAACATTGCGTTGGCACAACTGTGAGGACCAACGTACTTCGACACTTCCCACTTGTCTGACTTCTTTGATAAAATGACCCTTGCCTTAACCTCCAAGGACAACCTGCTGAACGATTTGAACAACCCACTTGCCATAAGGACTTTGTTGATTTTTCGACTTCAAATGATTGGTGAATTTTCATTGACTACTGCTTCACCGGCAACTGAACCGACTATTTGCTTTCAAATCGCAACCCCTCATACAACACCTGGCCCACTTGCCAAGATCCAGGAACGTCCAACCCTGCGAAATCCGTCTATTCATCTGGATGATTCCAATTAATATAACTGTAATGTGGAGATGGATTGACGAATGCACCATGTGATTGACCTGTAATAGATTAACTTATTTTATACATGTAAACTAATGAAGATATTAATATTAGAATGGAATAACATTATTAAAAACAAACCTGACTGTTGTGGAACACCGCATCTGGGCCTTACAAATGACACTAGAGAAACCAATGGTGCTGGTATTATATTAGAGCCACCTTCATCTTCATCTTCGGAGACAGTTGAATCATAATATGTAAATTCATCATCATCTTCATCTTCATCTGACGCGAAATCCATTTCACTGCCCCATTCTTCATCATCGCTAAATGATTGATCCGGTAACTCATATTGTTGGACATGTAGATAGGAGCTACCAACCACATCAATCTCAACATATATCTCAAGTTTTGTCATTTCCGTAGTTTGCAGAAAAGTGTTAATCATGCAAGTCACATCCGTGTCATCAGTTAATTCGTAACCAGTGAAAATTGGAGGATTTACTTGTACAAGATGTTTCGCCATTATCTTTGAAATACACTGATTTGGTAGAAGTTTCAACCTAGAATGTACCCTTGCCTTCAATGCTTCATACCCGATTCGTTGTTTTATTTGCATAATTTTCGTATTCCCTTCAAAAGTAAGGCCATTATCTCCAGCATATACCCTCCCGTTCCAGTAAAGCAAAACCATAACAACTTGATTCATATTGTCGGCCGACATTAATCAAACATAAATAAATAAGAATGATAATAAATAAATTACCACTACTAATGATATTTAATAATAATATTCCATATTTAAAATAAAATTAACAACATTATTAATAGCAAAATTAAACAAAGACATAATAACAATATTAATGATAATATTACAACATTAATATATTAATAAACTAATAATGATATTAATTATAATATGTAAGCATTGATATTAATAAAAAATAAACAAATGATATAAATTGACTACTAAATAAAAAAATATGATATCATAAAAATTATATTATTTACCATAAATTAAAATTTATGATAAATAAAGTGTAAAAATATAAAAGAGTGTCGTAGAATGTTGGAAAATAGGGAAAATATTGAAGTGAGAAGTGGTGTAGGGAATGGGGAGCCAATTGAGGGGGTGTATATAAGGGAGGGAGTGTGATGTGTGGGTGGGGGGACGGCACCACGTGTCACCACCGGGTGACTGGCGCCGCTGCAACTAGTGCCACTAGTGGCGCCTGTTGCAGTGGGCGCCACTCGCCGGGTGGTGACACGAGGCGTCGCCCCCTAATTTCCTTTTTTTTTTATTACGTAAATTTTTTTTTCTGCCAATTTTCTAGGCCAATAAGAAGCTGCCACGTGGCAGTCAATGGCACCAGTTTGACTGGCGCCACCAGTCAGACAAAAAAAATATATTTTAACCCACCATGGCAAAAAGTAGGTTAGTTTGGTAAATTGTTTCAAAAGTAGGTTATTTTGGTAAATAGTTTCTAAAAGTAGGTTATTTTGGTCAAAAAGCCCAAGGAATACCTTACCCTTACAAATTTTATTTTTGACTCAGAGAGATACCTCACTCTCTTCTCAGAAATATGAAAATCAAAATCATATGAAAACTCTAACATTAATATCACACAAATTTAAGATCTACGAGAAAAAGCTCACTTTCACAATGACAGCTTAATGAATCAAAACAATGTACAACATTGATCTACATTGTAGTACATTGATGTATTAATAAATATCTCACTAATTCAATCACAGGTACATCAATGTATATAATGTAGTTCTTGAGTACATCGATTCATAAAACCAATACATCGACGTACAAGTGAACTTATAACACATGAATCAGTTTTTATAGGTACATCGATGTATGATACAAGTACATCAATGTATTTCCTTTTTTAGTTAAAGCACAAGTTCTGACTTATGCTTATAGATGGATGTATTATAGGATACATCGATGTATTTCTTAATTCTTCAAAACAAGCTTTTTATTTTTCAAAAATATGCATGGATGTATAACTTGATACATGGATGTACTTTGATGTTTTTCCAAAAACAAGTCTACTGACTTTCATCATACATGGATGCACAACTGAGTACATCGATGTATTTCATGATTTTTCGAATACATACCTTTTGACTTAAAATATACATGGATGTGTAGAACATAAATTGATGTATAAATTTGTCAGAATTAAGTTTCATGCATAACTTGTTTTCAAGCACATTTGATGCAAACATCATATATAAAACCTTTATAAAACATATTTTCATGCAAATCAAAGAACAATCATGTGAGTAAAATCATTTTCTCTTATACAAGTATGAAATATCTATAACCTAAATATCTATAAAATTAAAATCCATTACTTGGCGTTGATGCTTTGTAGCTTGAAGCTCTTTTATGAAATAGTACTCCACTTGATTTCATGTAATCTTGTATGCACACATCAAACTTTCTTGCATGCTTGATCGATCAGAATAATTTCATTCTCTAACATACATTTGTCATATATCAAAATCAATATAGAATTTACTTACAAGCACATCTATGGCAATTTCCACTTTCTCATGTTGTTCGATATTGTTCAATTTCTTGGATTATTATTTAGTCATAATGATAGATATTTATGTAGGTTCTGCTTTGGTGACAATTTTGTTTATCTAGAGGTTCTAACTAGGGCTCTAGTAGATTTTGCATTCAGATGGCAGACACAAGTAAAGGTAGAGGCCGATGCAGAGGTCGTGGTGGGAGAGTTTCTACTCCCACGGACCCGTCAACTTCGCCTCATGTTGCGAGTATAACTCTGTCATGCAAATGCTAGATCATCACTAGTTACCTTATTACGGGTAGCGGGACGTCAGTTACAACATCATCCTCTGGCTGCCATCCTCCTCTGCCCCACCATCCTTTACACAACAGACAAGGGAGGTGTCACATGCACCGGGGTCTATGGATCTTACCAATGGGAGGATTTTGCTTGCCCTAGGTCAGTCCCGTGCCTCTGATTAGCTTTCCAGATCTCGTGTTTCTGATCAGTTCCGCATGCTCTAGCCTAAAAGATTGGCTTTGTGGTTCCATCCCAAATGTTGTATGGTTTCACCCTAGATGCAGTTTGGCTCTTCGATTGATGTGCTTCGTGTCTCCGATAAGTTTTGCCTGATCTCGCACCTTAGATTAGTTCTGCCTTATCCAACATGAAATATTGGCTCCGTGATTCCATCCCAGATGCACTATGGTTTCTTTTCAGATGCAGTGTGACCCTTTTGTCGTGCTTGTCCCAAGTGCAGTATGGTTCCATCTTAGATACAATTTGGTTCTTCCGCTGTGCACCCTTGTAGCATTGCTTTTAACAAGACCTTGAAGTTATTATTTTATTTATTTTTAAGTTTAATTATACAAGCTAAAGTTTTGGAAACTTTAGTTTGATGGTGAGTGTTAAAATATTTAATATTTCAATGTAATTTAAATATTTTAGGATATCTTACAAGATCTCTTAAGAGTTATTTTTTATTTATTATTTCATGTTTTCTTTTGTTATTTAATTAGGACTATAATTCTGTTAGTAGTATAAATATGACTCTTAGGGTGTGTTTGGATCTTTGTAGAGTGTGAAGTATTTTAAGAGGGTAATTAAAATACTTCACTCTAAAATACGTTGGTTGGGTATTAATTATGATGGATTTTAGAAATCAAGGGATTTTATGGGGGTATTCTGTTTAAAATAAATTTGAGAAAATTGAAATACCACCTAAAGAGGTGGTATTTTGAAATTCTCTCTCCTTACTCATGTGCTACTTACCACCGAAGCCGGCCCCCAAACCACCTAGACCCAGCCCTGGACCCCCCAAACCCAACCCGGTCCCCTGACCACCGAGGACCGGCCTCCGCACCACCCCGCACCCGACCCCCGGACACCCGGTGCTGGGGCGCTGGCCCCCAGAGACCCGATGTGGGGCGCGGGCCCCCGGACACCCTGTGCTGGGGCTTCGGTCTCGGACACCCGGTGCAGGGACTTCAGCCCCGGACACCAGATTGGGGGGGCACCGGCCCTGGACACCCGATGGGGGGGCTTCAGCCCCCGGACATCTGATGGGGGCATCGGCCCCTGAACACCCGATGCGGGGACACCGGCCCCCGGACACCCGATGCGGGGGCGCCGGCTCCCGGAAAGTTGAAATCCCAATTTTTTAAATGAATATTTAAAAAATATAATTGAAATGCTTTATCCAAACAAAAAATTTAAAATACAAGGTATTTGAATTACCTTATCCAAATAAAGTATTTTCAAAATGAAAGCAATTCAATTGAAGTAATTGAATTGCCTTGTATTTCAAATTCCTTGGAATTTTGAAATACCCCATCCAAATACACACTTAGGTTTGTCTTTGATAGAACATCAAAACACATTTACTATCTCATAGTTTTGTATATATATCAATATTATTCTTAAGGTCTCTCTTTTCTTTACCCACTTGTCCCCGTTCTAATTTCTTCAACACAACAATTATTTAAATGATTTTTCTATCATATCCTATGCAATCTTGCACATATTAAGAAATCAAAAATAGAAATATGTATCGAAAGTTGTGTATTCAATTCCTTGAAAGTTAAAATGGTTACTCTTTTCAATACAACATTTCTATTTTTTGATTCTTAAGATGCATCTGCTTTTGTTTTGTTGAGGAACTTTCCATTGGAGTGGGTGTGGTGATACAGGACGTTGAATGAAGGCAATCTTCATTGCTTATAAATAAACAAAAATCACATGACCAATGAAGATCTATTCTACAATGGTACTATCCTATAAGACTTCCTTTTGTATGGTTCATCTGATAGATATAACTCATGCGGTTACACACCTAGATGTTGTAAAGCAGTGGCTGATGCCTTGGCAGATTTAGCTAATAGGAATATTAATTGTTCATTTTGTCTTGAGGATCCTCGAGACTTCCTCCTATATTTGCTAAGGTTCGACTTTGATAGCTAATGAAATTCGAAGTTCAGATATACTTTTTTTTAAATAAAAAGGTTTCAAACAATTTTATTGGACTCGTGACAAAAAAAAAAGAAAAAAAAAAGGAGATTCCTAGTACTCATTTAAGAAGATAAATACCTAATTTTCCTAATGGTTATTTTCAAGTATAACTGGAAAGCACCGCGATTAGGTCTCTCAAGTAAAAGAAGGAATACAAAATTCTACATCAAATAGAAAAGGACAATCCGAAGAATACTAGAGAAATCCCTAATAATCAAGTAAAAGAGTAAAAAGCTCTCTATATAATATGCTTAATATTATTAATCCTCGTCATCGAAAATCACTCAATTCAATTGGAAATATTTGAACAAACTATCAATTACTTGTAGAATTATATATCGTGCACATTAAGCACTATAGCAAACTTCACAAAAAGATATAATTATACAAAAGTAAAATAAAGGAAAACAAAGAAAGACATTCCAGAATAACATTATATATGGCTTGACAAGTATACATGTAATTTAAATTTATATATCGGTAGCGGGTTGCTACTGCATACTAGCTAGTGCGATTTTTATTTATACTTTTTTTATTTATTTATGCCATAGCTACTGCTAATCAATAGAATTGAAACATGGCACAAAAAAAAACTGGGCCCCTTTCCATAATATTTATGGCAGGCTATCGGTATGCTATTCGATTTAGATTGTTGTCTTAGCTTACCTATTAATTACTACTAAGAAACAACCATATATAAATGGTTGCAAAAAATATATGATGAAGAGGCTGGCTAGTAGAAGTTGAAACAATGCAAAGCAGAGCTGGTTAATCAAAAGTTCCAACTCCAAAGGATTGAATGGTTAGAAAAAGCATCATCATCACCTTCAATAAATTCGTCCCCATTATTATCCTCAAAAAGTGGTGGAGGTGGAGTGTAATATAAAAACTCACCCGAGTACATCTTTTCTAATCCAGAATAGAGGCCAAAATCGGAGCCAGCATTAACCCCATTATAATCATCATTATCCAACGTGTTCAAAAATGTCCAATCCATGGTCCTCATTTCACCATGGTCCACTACCACATTATTCCCAAATGAATCATCACAACCACCTCGTGGCTCTGATATTGGTTCTTCTTCTTCTTGAGCCTCAGGTGTACTACTTGTAATATCATTGGCAAATTTAGCAGCAACCTCTTGAATTTCCTGTGGGGAAAGAGATAATTGGTCACCAGGAACATTAACAGCCACAATATTATTTTTTTGGTCCGGGATGGAACCCAGAGTATCTCCACAGCCGATAGCCGTAGAACTAATCTCCCGAGGAACGTTAACAGCCATAATATTATTGATCTCCATATTGAGAGGGGTATCAGGGAAATTGAAACTAGCATTGGTACCACGTAGACAATAAAGGGCTGCATCAAAGGCCCTAGCAGCTTTCTCTTGAGTATCATAAGAGCCCAACCATATTCTCTCACGGCTATTTGGAAGCCTAATTTCAGATACCCATTTGCCCCATTTTCTCTTCCTCACTCCTCTATACAACTTATTAGTACTACTACTATTATTGTTGTTGGAACAAGACTCATTAGCACTAGCCATGGAAGGGTTCAATATGTGTGTAACTGTTTATGGTTGTTGGTATGTGGATTTCAAAGTTGTGATGACTTTGATGGAATTGACGGCGGAAGGGAAGGAAAACTGTTGTTATATAGTGTGAGGGGTGAGATGAAGAAGCTCCATGATTTTGAAGGTCCAAATTAACGTGTTGATCACAAATTAAAAGAGTGTAGAAAGAGTGGACATGTGGCTTTATGATAGGGTGCATATTACATTGCAGTGACGTAAGACACGCGGTAGGACCAAAAATAATTTTTGGGCAAAAGAGCACATGGGGAAATTGTAGGTTGGAGTAGATATAAGAGAACAAATAATATGACTGTGTCAATCGATCCTGGACCCAATGAATATATCAAAAAAATATTTATAAAATTGAAGGTCCAAATTGGTCCCTAGAAAATTTTGGGAATCCATTTTTAGTCCTTAAAAAAATTTAATCATTTAGTCCCTCAAATTTTCAAACGCGAAACATATTAGTCCCTAGATTTAGTTCTAACATCCATTTATTTGCCTACGTGTCCATTAACCATCCTATTTAGTGGTTTTGTGTGACTTATGATGAATTCCCCCTGTGGAAAATGAATAAAAAGTGAAAAATGTACATAATTTTAAAATTCAAATACTTGAAAATTATATATTTTTTTTTTCACTTTTCATTTATTTTCATGGCGAAAATTCATCATAGGTCACGCAGGACCACTAACGGGCTAAGCAGGATGGTTAATAGGACACATCGGCAAGTAAGTATACGTCGGAACTAAATTTAGGAACTAATGTGTCTCGCGTTTAAAAATTTGAGGGACCAAATAGTTAATTTAGTTTTTAGAAACTAAAAGTGGGTCCTCGAAAATTTTCAGGTCCTATTTTTGGCCTTCACTCTATTTATAATGGATACAGTAATTATTAGCTTAATGGATATGGATACTAGAATTAATTACCTTCAAAATGCAAAATTTAATAGGGATGAGTGTAGGTACGAGCATTCTAGTACACACCTACCTCATACTCGCACACACTTATATAACTATAATATATTAATTAAAAAAATCTAATCCAGATTAAGTGAATTACATATTTATTCCCTCCTCTTTTGACAATAGAAGTTTCTTATTGTGTTTTTAAGCATTTACCAATTTCTTATATATGTTAATCTTCACATGCATTTCTTTAATGGTTTGCCTTTTGAATTTATTAAAGGAGTTCTGTTTTATTAATTTTGCTTGTTTACGTACCCAATCATAGATGAAAAATCTAAGTGGAGTGACTCATTCAAAGGAATTCGAAAGCAATTTTTTTTCCTATGATCTCTATTACTCCCACATAACTTGAAACTTGAAAGTGTACCTTGTGATCATGACGGTATTTTTAATCAATGCCTTTTTATTTATAGATATTTCATTGTTAATTAAAATGCAGGTAAAAAGTATGAGTACTTAGGTACCTAACAGGTAAGGGTATATGGGTATTAAAGTTGCTATTCATATGGTATGGATCTGGGTCTAAATAATTTTTTTTTAAAAGGCGGGTATGAGGACGAGTGTTATAGTTAACCTACCCAGGTCCCACCATTGTCATCCCTAAAATAATACTACTCATATATATATATATATATATATATATATATATAGAGAGAGAGAGAGAGAGAGAGAGAGAGAGAGAGAGACAAACATCTATATATATTACTTTATATTTATATAATTTAGGATTAATGAACTTTTTGGTCCCTGTAATTTAGGTCATTTTTTGTTTTTGTCACAGCCTTTTTTTTTTTTTTTTCTATGCATTGTGTACTTCTAACTTTTGAAAATTTGCTTTTATTCCTTGTCGTTAAAAACGTCCGTTAACTGCTAACAGCTTTCAAGTCAGCATGCCTCATGGCATTAAAAATTATTTTTTGATGCCACATGGATTTTTTCATTTAAAAAAAATAACTTTTCATTATTATTTAATTTTCGTTTTAAAAAAACAGAATCTCTCCAGCCTCCTCTCTCAATCGAATTCCATGAGTGCCTCCTGCAAATTCAATTTCATCCTTAATCCACTCCTTCAACTCAAATCTCTTCCCAACAACAACCTTTTCCAACTCATCAATTTTCTTCTTCAACCCCAAAAATTTCCCTCTCCTTTTCATCAATCTTCTCCCTCATCTTCCCTTCAACCCTAATCCTCTTATTCAGCAGAGAGATCAGGAAGACGAGATTGAGAAACCCTTTCCCTTTCTCTTTCTCATCCTTTTTGCCGCCTTCCTCCTCGACCTCATCCCCTCCACCGCCTTCGCCATCATCCCCTTTCAACATTAACAGATATATAAACTTTTAAGATACAAACAGTAGCAAAGATGACAAAAACCCTAGACATTTGAACCATGAATGGAGAATATGTACCAGGAAAAATGGTAGAAACCCTAGACATTTCCACCTTTAATAACCTCATAACCCATTACCCCCAACAACCACTTACCCTACGAGGTGGAGAGCGGCGGAGAAAGGGGGCAGAGGAGAGAAGACGAGGCGAGATGATGACAGAAGAGGACGGGGAAGGCGAAGGCAGCACAGTCACGGATTCGGGACGGTGAAGAAGACGAGACGACAGCTGAAGAGGGCGGAGGAGGCAGAATGATCAAGGCGAGACGGAGAAATCCAAATGACAAACCACAAAAGAAATGTCCACACACACACATACACACATACATACATACATACATATATATATATATATATACACACATATATATATATAGGCATATATATATATATATATATATAATTATAATTTGTGGATGTTTGGAAATATGATAAGAAATTTATATTATCAAAAGAGGAGAACATAAATGCCTAATGCACTTAACCTAATACATCCTCATTAAATTTTGTAGTTAATTATCCACCTCATACTCATATCCATTAAACGAGTAATTACCCTATCCATTGTGATTAATTTTTGTGGGTATCCATTCAGTAGGTCAAATTAAAGAATTTATATATTTTCTAATATAATTACATATAAACTAATTAACTCTTAAATTCTTTAAAATAATCACGCCTAGTTCATAAAAACGGTCAGTCGTCCTTCCACCTAACGCAAGGGCACAGAGAATTGGTATGTATTAATTTTGGGTTCGTGTTCGACTCTCAACGTTACGTTAGTAGACCGAAATTTCATTCCACACTTGACACAGTTGACACTCACTCCCTCCTTCCTACCTGTCTTCGACTTTGGAGAAAAGTTTTGGATGTTTGTGACTTTGCTGGTGCCACGGCCACTGTCACTGAAATTACAGGCATCGTCACTCACTTGCTAATTATCTAAAATCGCTGTCTCATGAAAGACGGCCACACTGATCAATCATTATATATTGCGGCTTTGAATTGATCAAAACTTTAAACCAATTGACCATATACATTCGCTACAAGAATTTTGTATATTACCGACCAAAATTTATTGATGAATTTTTTCTCTTGTTAATCTCCTGTTAATCTTGTTAGCGAGTCACATTGAGAAAATAACATATATTTTAGGACTTAATTAGTATGTAGTATGCATAATTAGTGTAAAATAAATTCATATTATTAATTAATTATAAATTGATATATTATTAAAAATATTTGAATTTATCTTAATTAACTTAAAAGTCAGACATTAATTTATGATTATTTGATATACAGTATAAAAAAGTTTTATGCTAATGATGTATATTTTTTATAAGTAACGCTCATTGTATTGCTTTAGACCCGTGGCAGACCTTGACTAATTTTTTTGGGGAGGCACAAGCTACTAAATAAAATAATGTAATTAATTAAACTCATATGCATCATATATAATTTTATTGTAATTCAAAATAACATATTAATGCAAAGTAATAGTAAAATATATAAAAGGAAAAATGTACCTATATTTAAATTAAAGTACCGCTCTTCATTCTATGGATGAACGGCGATGACACGACATCGATGGTCGGCTAATAGGGAGTATAACAGTATGAGAAGAGGCTTGTTGAAGACGCTTGTAGTTGTAGTTTTCGAGTCTCGAAGAGAAGAAGCGTGGTGTCTGCGGGTGAAAGGAAAGCCAACTTAAGAATTTTCAAACATACACCCCCAAAACGACGTGGTTTTGAGGGGTGCCTTGAAAAAAACATTACTCCCAAAATATTTTTCGGATTGGGTTCAGGAGCTCAGGAAGCGACATTAACATATTAGTCTGGCAAATTCTATAGACCAAAAAAGCTTAAAATTGTGATTTCCATCATAATTTACAACACTGTTGAAGAAGTTTGTGTAAGATTCGCTATGTATTTGATTTAGTAATTACTCACTTAGTAACAAGTAGACGTTCAGTTTAAACTCCTCATGTGATGTAAGAGTTGTAAGCATAAAACCATAAGTTGTAGTTTTCCTAGATATTGTGGTTCTCACATCTATAAAGAGGGTTCAAGAATTACCTGGATCTATAGCCCTTTTGGTTCTTTGATTCTTGGAGATTTCTCCTCTCTCTTCCTTCCTCATAGTGTGCCTCTGATGGTGAAGACACTTTCAGTTTCTCTCTTCTGGTTTTCTGATAATAAAAGGAACATATGCCTTTCTCTCTTTTATACCATTATCAGTTATCTTAGATGATAACTTCCATTACAGAAACTGGTCAGTTAATGAGAGAGAGGGGAGGGATTTAATTTTGAAATTCAAAATTAAACCCCCCACTAACTTTAATTACAATTAGGCCAAACAACCATCACATTAGGCCAACCTTTATTTAAAGCTAGTCTTTTAGTTACATGGGCCACTAATAATACAGATTATTAAAAATAATCTAACAATCTCCCACTTGGCCCATGTGACGACTTGAAGGTTCAACAATAAACCATAATTGTACACCAAATGTTGAAACTCTCAAATCATCATCTTTAATTGCACTGATATGATTGGATCATGGCGGTCACAAATTATCAAACAACATGATTCCTTCCATGTATCACAAATCAACTCAACTCAAACTTCTTAGTTTTGTGTCTTTAATGTCTTTTCAAAGACATGTTATGTTATCACACCAAAACAATACAAGTATACCATATAACATGATAACTAGAAACAAAGCAGAAACATAGCTTTAATCGAATTCACAAGTATCATACAATACGAGCATTACAACCATACATGTATACACATACATCACACTATATTGTTAACAAGGACTTATCCATAATGCCCATCCTTTCAACATGGCCAATGAATGTTTTGGGTGGCAACCCTTTGGTTAATGGATCCGCTATCATCAAATCTGTACCAATATGCTCAATTGACACTTTCTGTTACCGTACTTCTTCTTTAACCGACAAGTACTTCAAATCCATGTGTTTTGCACCCTTCGAATACCTGTTATCCTTAGAGAAGAAGACAGCTGCGGAATTATCACAGTAAAACCTTAGCGGCCTAGCTATACTGTCAACAATACCAAGCCCCGAGGTAAAGTTCCACAGCCAAAATGCTTGAACCATGGCCTCAAAGCATGCCACAAATTCTGCCTCCACGATAGAAGTAGCTACCAAAGATTGTTTTCCACTCTTCCATGATACTGCTCCTCCAGCCATAAGAAAAATATACCCAAATGTGGATTTTCTTGAGTCCACACATCCAGCATAGTCCGAATCCGAGTAGCCAACCACTTCAAGGTGATCTGACCTTCTATACGTGAGCATGTAATCTTTGGTGCCTTGTAAGTACCTAAGAACCTTCTTTACAGCTTTCCAGTGATCCATTCCGGGATTACTTTGATATCGGCCTAACATTCCAATAGCAAAGCTGATATCCGGCAAAGTACATGTTTGAGCATACATCAAACTCCCAACCATTGATGCATAGGGAATAGATTCCATTTCCTTTCGTTCCAAATCATTTTAGGACATTGTTTTTCACTAAATTTGTCCCCTTTCTGAATTGGAACTATCTCTGCGGAGCGTTTTTCACTACAAGAAAATTAGTTTTTAGCGTAGGCCAAAAGCCCACGCTAAATAGGGATAGCCGATGCTACAGGGCCATTTAGCGTCGGATTTGCGTTGGCCTCGTGGCCGACACTATTTTCTTCGACACAAACTATTAGCGTCAGCCAAGTTCCAGTCGACGCTGTTTAGCGTCGGTCAGACCTTCGATACAGTTGATGCTAAATCCATTTGAAGTTAGTATGAAAATGGCCGACGCTAGCTGAAGCTAAAGTTAGCGTCGCCAACAACCTACACTAGTTAGCGTCGGTTTTGTCGACTCTATTTCTTTTTGTATTGTCCTGTTTAGCCGATGCTAAATTTTTTTTTGATTGCTTGTTGACACTACATGAGCCTTGATATTCAAAATAGCCTATACAAACAGCCTGATACAGTCAATTACTTTACTACATACAAACTCAGATATATTCCAATAATAGCAAAAAACCAAAACACAAAATATAATCATTTTTAACAGATATTAACAACATCCCGAGTCAAATATCCATTTGCTTATATCTACCACAAGAGAAAAGTACCATACCCATATTAAAGACTACCAAGGTTAATGTCAAAGTAAATGGAAAATATCTAAACATAGTGAAATATGAAATCAACGACGACGACAATGACGTCGACCAACTGGTGAGGCCTCATCCATGGAATGGTCATCAAAATCATCGTCGTAATATGGATGATGACGAGACTGACTTGCACCACAGGAAGCACTACCTAACTGGCGCTCTAGAGATGCCATACGTTCCATCATAGTGTGAACTTGGTCCTCCAAATTATCATAGCATGCCTCAGCTCTAGCTGCCTTCTCCTCAGCCCTAGCGGCCCTCTCCTCAGCTCTGGTGGCCGTCTCATCACCCTCAAACCCGCTATTGCGACTAAGAGGTGCCGGGGACTGCTGAGTCAAAGACGATATACCAGGTCGTATCTTCACAGAGAAATCTGCGGTGCCATAACACCGGCCCCGAGTCTTGCTCCCAGCAACCTCCTTCCATAATTCAAGCTTTGTTGTCCCATCCACCTCTTGCCCCCCATTTGTGGAGGACTCAATCTGTGTCTTTATCTAGCTTAAACGGTTTTGATACGAGTCCTATCAAAAGAAAACATAACTCAGCTATTGTACCCTTATAAACTCAGCTACAAGATTAATGAAAAAATGGAGATTGAGAACTTATATGACTTTCAAAAATAGGATATATAAATTGGAACTTCCAAAGTGAAAGTTATGGCATATAAACTGACAAAGAAAAACAATATGAAAATTCTAAGCAAGGTCCACAATTTTAAGGTTGCGGTTCTTCAAAAAGTCTACAGATAAAAATTCACAGGGGACAGCCACGACAACATGAAAGTTCCTCCATATGATTCTAAACTTAATAGAACACGATTCTCATAATCAAGTATGATATCCTTATGCACTGTGTTTGTACACTTATCAACAAACTATAACACTGCAGCAGCAGCAAAGGCGCAAAGAGGGCAAAACCAAAAAAACTATAATACTAACCATCCAATAAAGCACTGCAGCATCAGCTTAGGCACATAGAAAACCAAGACAGCAGCTCACACTTCTTTTAAAACGTAACAGTCCAGCATCAAAAGCAGTAGCACTCCCTTCAAAGAAACATTACTCAATAACAAAATAACAAGCAGCACACGGCAGCATAGGCTTTGTTAAAACAGCAACCAAGATACCCTTCTTTTTTTAAAAACAGAACATAGCAAAAGACACATTATATCCATGCATTTTACAAATGGCAAAATACGAAAATCCATTGAGGAGCATAGCAACTCTATAAATAAAGAAAGTAGGACATCAACTAATGTCCCCACTGATAATTTGAGAAAGAACACTACTACCAACAACTTTAATATTTGATAAACAAAACCCATTACTTCCAAAGTTAAAATAGTCCAGCTGTGCAAGATCAAGAGGTATAAAGAGCACCCTTGACAAACCACACAACAGCCAACAATACTCCACAGAAAAATGAAAATCATAATCAGCAATATAAAGAGCATATGTTTCTAGATGAGATCAGAAAAAACATTTCCATCATAACAGCCTCCATATTTCTCTATCAAAATTGCTTTGAAAATCCACATATCACAATACAAATACATGATAGCTGCTATATTGCAGACAAAACAAAGCAACATCATAGCTGTCAAACTTTCTCAACCAATAAAAATAACCACTTAGCATATTGGAAACAAAAAATGAAAAAAAAAAGCACAAAAAATTGAACACAAATTGGAACCTTGAAAACAACTTACATATGTTCCTTCAGAGCGATTATCCACCCACTCACCGGACTTCCTCTTATGAGTGACCAAGAAGAATTCATCAGGCTCCAAAGGACTCCTAAGTTCTTCTTCCTACCAATAAAGCAAATATTTATTCAGTATACTTCAAGTCTTAGCTATGCTTACATTGTCAACACAATATTTAAAACATGTATGAAGTAAAGATTTGTTATCTAATGAAAAAGAGAATGAAATGAATATATTTGTTTGTTCTACTAAAATGTATTCACTCAAATAATGAACTAGAATAAGTGTGGAGTAAATACATACCAAGTCTTGTGCCATGTCACTATGAGACTTTCGACCCGTGGTGTGGACTGCTCCACCTTTAGCTGAAGCTCGGTTGGTTTTATTTTGATTTGAGATCTTTAGGAACTCGTCACTAGCCCAATAGATAAGAAGACCAGCCCATGCATCATCCCCTATCCAATGAGGTTGTACCTCTTTCTTCCTCTCCTTCGTGAGCATATCAGATAGACGTTTAGCACATTTTTGGTTAAAAATGTTCTGGATAATGGCATGGTGACAAGGATCCCATGAAACTTTGTCCTACAAAAAGATTTAGTCAAAATAGTTAGCCAAAATAGTTAATCAGTACGTACGTAGATGCAATTACTTAGTTATCAAATAACTACAATTAAATGTACACAACTTACCATAAATCTCTGCCACCAATAATCCTTCACCCCATCAGGGGTCACACTCTAGCAATGGTGAACACCCCGAAACTGTTTCTGGATGGCATTCCTAATTGCATCGGCAGCCGCCGAGCTAGGAGTCCACCTACAAAAAATCCAAGCTTTGTCAAATAACAAATCAAGTGCATACATAAAACTAAGTGCTTAATAAATAGATAAATATGAAAATAAAATTCTAATTTACCCTCGACCATAAGGACGTATGATAATCTTCCCATCAGCATCCCTCTGTAACTGCCTCGAACGACGACGAGGAGGGCCGTGCTCCTCCCCTCCCCACTCCTCCGCCGCCTCCTCATCCTCCTGTCGGTCTGCCTCCTCTTCCTCTTCCTCCTCATCCTCCTGAAGAGGCTGCTGTGACACCCTTCTACCCCGCATATTATAAGACATTTAATTTAAAAACAATTAAAGGAAAAACATGCATTTTACTGAAAAATATAAAATATTTGTCCATGGGTAGAAAAGTCCCACATAAACCAGTTACAACGCGGCAATGGAAAATAAGTTTAAAATAGTAAAAACATACAAACCAATAAATATATCCCAACCCCGATGTCACCTACAGAACTGGTATAACCGTTTCAGAATAAACATCCACGGAGTTACAACTGAAAACTAACAAAACATAAACATAAACCCTAACTATGAGTGGCGGCTCCTCAGAGTCACTCCTCTCCGGGCTGCTCGTCATCCTCTACAAGGTGCCGATCAGGCCAAACATAAACAAACATGGGGAGTAAGAATCATGTAACATAATAGCAAGGAGATAGGTAGTAAAATAAACAGCAAGCATAGCAGCATCACATCAAACATTAACATCATCATTATGCTGTGCAGTGCGATGCAGTCCTACTCCGCTAAACCAACAATGCCTGTGGATCCACTAAACTCGGGATGGACGACTTCGGAGTTAAATATCCACATTGAGAATCTACTCAACGCCGGAGAATCTACTCCTTGGATAACCAACGCATCAAACCAACGAATGCCTCGTCACTGGGGCGCTAGGAGAATCTACTCCAATCGTGGATGACCAGATCGCCGTACTCTAGGAAGACCTCCCCTATGTCGAACATCCCTATCAACATCTTCGATGCAATGCGTATGCAACACAACAACAACGGCAACACCACCTCCATAACTCCAACGGAATCAACTGAAGGTAACAGCGGAATCAACCGCAACAACTTGCCTCGCGGAATCTACCTGAGGACTTAAGCGGAATCAACCGCAGTACCTGGGGCAAACTCTCGGCCACCAAGGTACATAACAACAACATCTTAGACCCAAACCACGGGGTCAAGGCTTCCTTGGCCCAAAAGCACCAAGGTACAGCTCATTAGCTTGCGGTACCCAAGGGGGCATCGACTTATCAACTTAACACCTCACCATCTCAACATTTTAATTACCTTTAGTAGACATTAGCCAAGTTGTCTAATCGTTTATCATCATTGGGAAGTGGGGTTTGAAACCCCTTAAAGTCCTTTAATTCTGTTCTGTCCAAGAGGGTTGAGCACGGTCGTGCTCGTAACCCAGTACGGTCGTGCTTAAACACGTGAGGGGCGTGCTCCCCTTTTTAAGCGAAGCACGGTCGTGCTTCTTATTGAGCACGGTCGTGCTCTTTGTCCTACACGGCCGTGCTAAACAGCGCGGCCATCTTCCCAGAATAAAACTGGGAGCACGGTCGTGCTCCTTGTTCAGCACGGTCGTGCTCATCACGCGACAGTGCTGTTCTGGGTGGAACAGTAACCGTGTTTTACCCAAATTCAAGGAATAAATCCGTTAATCACCCTACGTCGATTATTAACACGTTTTAGGAATTAAAACTCATCATACACAACAACATCAACTCAATATTGGCATAAACCCAAACATCATATTTATCTCAACGATTAACAAACAACATCATGCTCATATTCAACAAAAATCCATCATCAACAATGTGAAGCATTTAACATACAATCATAAACCAGCCATAACATACATCATGAACATAGCCTACATCATAAAATCATTATATCAAATAACAACGGGTTTATGGGAAACCCCTTACTTTACACTAGCCCCAAGCCTATGTAAACACTACCCTTCTCCCCATACCTTGATTGAAGGTAGCTCTATCAACCAACGTATGCTCCTAACTGCAACCGGTTCCTTCCCAAACGGCTTAACCCAAAGAACCTTAGACAATATAACACAAACAGATTAGTTTCCCAATCAAAACAAAGAGGGAAACCAATGGGGAAGAGAAACCATTACCTCCAGACCAATGTAGAACCACTAGGCTCCCTAAACTGCTTTCAAAAAATCCACAACGATGATGAACGAAGGGGAAACAAAGTGGAAACGTGCTCTGGCCACAACTAAGGCTGCTGCAACTCACAAAATTAGGGTTACATGTTAAACCCTCGAGTTCTGTTCACGTATATAACGTTCGGACCTAAGCACAGTCGTGCTCTCCCTTGAGCACGGTTGTGCTCCACTTAGCGTCACCGAGACGCGGTCCACGCATTGAGCACGGGCGTCTTGGTTAATGAGCACGGGCGTGCTCATGTACCAGAAAGGGACTTTTAACCAAAAATCCCACTAAGTCCTCGAAAGATAAATCTAATTTAATAAAACCAGCTTAATAAAATAAAACCGAAAAACAGGGTGTTACAGCTGCTGTCTAACAAACTCCGGTGTGCTGCGGTATGAAGACGAACCCGGCTCAAATCGTCCAGAGGGTATGTATCCTGGGGTAGGGATCATGGTGCAGGTGTCATGGGTAGGCTGGACTAGTGGTGGTGCCGGCCTGAATTGGTGTTGGTGTTGGTATGGAAGGTGGTAGTGTCGGCTGGACTAGTGGTTGAGTAGGCAGGGGTGGGGGTACGGTGGGGGTGGGGGTGGGGGTAGGGGTGGGGGCGGGGGTGGGGGTGGTGGAGTAGGCTGAAGTGGGAGTGGTGTAGGCTGGGGTGGGGGTAGTGGAGTACTTCTTTGGCGGTGCCTACAATCAATATGTACAGCAAGATCACCAGGTTGTATAAGCTTCCCTCGACCCCTGGTCACTTGCATCTTGCCCCTCTCGTTACGACCACGTCCTGCCATTTTCTGTAATACAAAATATAACATATAAACATACATATAACCTAAGTTATTTTATTAGATAAGCAGATAAAATATGTTTCTGGAGTCCGAGAAGTACTGCAACCCATATACAAAAATAAATTTGTTCTCGACCTGTTAAGGTAAAGGTCTTATACATTCAAACGGGAAACTAAACAAATTAGAAAAATATAATCAAGAATTACTAACTAGTTAATTACAAAGTTTCCTAGTTCAAAATCACTATACTCTAAACTTCTAACTTAAGCTAATCCTCGTCATCGTCCTCATAATAGTCCTCCTCCTCGTCCTCATCCTCCTCCTCACCCTCATCACTATATTTTGTAGAAACATCTTCTTCTGATTGATCATCCACAACCATTGGATTGTTATTTGGATCAACTATCTGTTCAAACTCATTTATTGTTTCATCAAGTAAGCCATGTAATGGTTCAACTTCCGTAATTGGTAGAAGAGGTGACATCTCATCAGCTTGATACAGCATTTCATCCTCAGTGTACTCGACTTCCACATGACCCCTTGGTTTTGTGGAGATTCCCACAAACCAACCACGCATGTCTTTACACATTTCTGGATAAGGGACATAATATACTTGTCTTTGTTTTTTTTGCAAGGATGAACGGATCATATCGACCGTCTCGTCTACTCATCTTAATATCGACAATATTATACCGCGGATGAACCTTTGTGCCTCTGTTCCTCATTGGATCAAACCATTCATAGTAAAATAGGGTAATCTTATTACTCAAACCAGGGTATTCCAATTCAAAGATATGTTGGATAATACCGTAAAAATCATCTTCTCCTCCTTCGATAAGACCTTTTACATGCACCCCGCAATTTATGCTTTTTTTTACCATTACTCCATGTCTTAGTGTGAAACCTGTACCCATTAACAAAGTATATGTGCCATGATGTCACCTTTGATGCGGGACCCCAAGCTAATGCCTTTATGTCTGTGTTGGTCACCCCATTCCTTTCATCATGAACCTATACAGAAGATACACATAAGCTTAGAAAGTGTATTTGTTAATAATTACATCAATTGTGTACATTGCACTTACATATGTCTTGAACCACTCAGGAAATTCCTCATGTATATGACCAGGAGCATCACGATCATTGATGGAGTGATATTGCAAGAACGCACTGACATCAAACACATAATTGATCAATAAATCGACAGATGCACTGCATCAAGCACATACTTGATGTGATAAGAATTTTACTTACTCAAGATATGGTTTAACCTCATTGCAATTGATCAGAACATGTACATGAGCAGACTTCCATTCATCATCTGTCAACCAATGGATTTGATGCTTCCCACTAGGACGACCAGATTTGTTCAACACTGACAGCATTGGTTGGACGCCCTCATGTCCTGATCGAGGATCGTTCCTAAGGCTCGTGGTTGGCAACAAGCTAAAGTTCTTGAAATAGTGAGAGCAGAAATAGGTTGTCTCGCGGTGTAAGTTGAAAGCACATATGGAACCTTCCACCCTAGCCTTATTTTTCACTGTCCGCTTTGAGTCTCCCATGAATATGCATGTAAAATGACCATACATCTATATGAAGTTCAATTAAATTCACGATGTAAATGGTTTTTTTAAAAAAAAAATCATTTAACTTTCAAATGGATACATCCATCGATATTGAACTGGACCACCAAGGATTGCTTCATTAGGTAGGTGAATCGAGAGATGCTCCATTGAATCAAGGAAACCCAGTGGAAAAATCCTTTCTAACTTGTATATGATGATAGGAATGTTTTGATCCAATCTAATCAAGTCATCCATCCTCAATGTATTACAACATAGATCTTTGAAGAAACGACTTAATTCAGTCTGTACTTTCCATACACATTCCGGCAAGGAACGAAAGGTAATTGGGAGTAAACATTCAAGGAATACATGACAATGATGGCTTTTCATCCTATGCATCTTACCCTTGGTGACATCAACACACCTAGCGAGGTTTGAAGCATAACCATCAGGCATTTTCAATTCCTTAATCCATTTACACACTAACTTTGCATCTTCTGGTGTCAAAGTGTAGTTTGCCTTTGGCTTTCCCATCTTTCTGTTACCTAAGGGCTGCATCTCCAAATCCTTGCGTGCACAGAACACAGATATATCCATTCTCGCCTTTTCATTGTCCTTTGTTTTACCCTTAACATTCATGATAGTGTTAAACACATTATCAAAGAAATTCTTCTCTATGTGCATCACATCTAGGTGGTGCCTTAACAAGTTGTCCTTCCAGTATGGAAGATCCCAAAATATACTTCGTTTAGTCCAATTATAAAACACGCCATACCCTTGCAATCTGCCCCAACCAACCTCTGTCATTTTGGAAAATCACGAACACATTCCCAAACTTGTTGCCCTGTGAGCATGTAAGGCGGACCATCTTTCTCATCCTTGTTTCTCGTAAAGTTCCTTTTACTTCTTCTTCTGAATGATCTTCTGGAATGAACCGACGATGACAATCAAACCATGAATTCTTTCCACCATATTTCAAGGTGAAAGCCTTTGTGTCTTCCATACAACAAGGACATGCCAATTTACCTTGTGGTCCCCATCCAGATAACATACCATAGGCCGGAAAATCATTGATTGTCCACATTAAGCACGCCCTCATGACAAAGTTTTCTTTCGTGGAGATATCATAAGTCAAAACGCCATAGCTCCACAACTGTTGCAGATCATCAATCAAGGGCTGCAAGTAGACATCTATCTTTGCCTTCGGGTTAGATGGTCCAGGTATAAGACAAGTCAAAAACATGTATGGTTTGGTCATGCACATTTCAAGGGGAAGATTGTAAGGTGCAACTATTGCTGGCCAACACGAGTATGGAGAAGTAGACGCTTGGATGTAAGGTGTAAACCCATCAGCACATAGACCCAGTCTTACATTTCTTGGCTCGTTGGTAAAATCTGGATAAACATCATCAAAGTGTTTCCATGCCTTCCCATCGGATAGGTGGCGCAGAACGTTCGAACTCTTTCTGTTCTCATGATGCCATCTCATTTGAGCCGCAGATTGCATTGATGCATACAGTCTTTATAACCAGGGAATGATTGGTAGATAGAACATTCTTTTCACCGGAACATCACTGTATTTTCCGATCCCATTCCTTCGAGGAAGATATCTTGAAGCTTGACAAAATTTGCACTCAGATAAGTTTTTATCTACTTTGTAATATAACATGCAACCGTTCACACAACAATCAATCTTCGTAGTCATCAAACCTAACTTAGACACCAACTTCGTTACTTGGTAGTGGCTTTCGAGCAAGCAATGTTTTGTTGAAGCTACATCAACAAGCATTTGTGCAAAAAAATCTATACACTTTTGAGGAACATGCCAGTTAGATCTAGCTGCCAAAAGCTTAACTGATATTGACAACCGGGATTCGGTAGCTCCTTCGTAAATGGGATGGTTTGCAGATATCAAAGTATTATAAAATCGTTGGGCTTCTGGATTGGGAACCTCTTCCTCATTGAACGTCTCGTTTCCCGCATTAACATTGACATTGGGGACATCAGCAATTGGCCTAAAAGCGTCATCCACCATTTGATGCATTGACAGAAATTGATCTTCATTATCCACATGACAGCGACTACTTGGATGACCCCCAAGGTCATTAACCGGCTTCACTTCTCTGTGTTCAGTCCAGATCCAATAGTTTGGCTTAAACCCGGACTTGTACAAATGAAACTTCACCTCGCTTTGGGTCAACAACTTCATGCACTTGCACTTTACATAAGGACACCTGATCCCTCGCTCGGACAAAAAGTAGGGTTGTTCCTTAGCCTTCTTGACAAACTCTGCAACTCCACTAACAAATTCATCTTTCAACCCTCTCCTATCAGAATTGACCCTATCATACATCCAACTACGATCCATTTTCTACGCGGTCAACATATACTTATCAGCCACATAGGCAACTTTAACAAGTGTCCAATCAAGGTAAAATAACATTGCTACTGCCTAAAAACAGTCACTATCAACTACAACAACATATGCCTAGTAAAATATCATATCATGTACCCTTTTCAACACTCATGACTCTAATTGGAAAAATATATTGATGCTTGAATGAATTGGCAGTACATCTTAAATGCAATATTAGCTATGTAAATTCATATTCAAATGCATGTCCTCCTGTCCTAGTTAACAAGAACATAATTATGATAGCTTTCCATGATACATACATCTATACTTGAAAATATAATATTTTAAATAACTTGAAAATTTTAAGTGGGTGAACACTAAAATATATCATACAACTTCATTAATTACTCAGAATTTACAAAGTGAATAGCATGCAGAGCCTTTGTGACCACAGCTCCATTACTCAAAAATCAAAAGAATCATACCTTATAGTTGGAATATAAGCAAAAGTAGGCACAGGATGGGTTGGTCACACAGACCCAAGGCCAAACCAACAACACCCTACAGCAAATAAAGCAACATGATGGTTTTAAGATGACAACTTTATAGTGTAGACATTCATGTAAGGAAACAAAGAATGCAAATAATATGAACAACAAGTTAGTTACATGTATAATACAGTCAAGTTGAATGATATCAATTCACTTTTGCAGATGGAAAAAAATAGTAAAGACAGGAATACATATTTTGGAAGCTATATATTGTTTTGCATAAGTACAAAGATGAAGTGAAGAGAAAGTACTAAATCAATCTTTCAAGGAATATAAATTCATGAGATTAGAGATTAAACCATTGACCTCCATGTTTTATTGATTTCTATAGTAAAGTGTAAGTGTGAGTGTTTCAGCCAATTAAACTAACATAAACAGGAGGAGAACAAAATCTTAAAACTACCCCAGCCCCTTTAAAATCCATACCATGATGACCTTGAACACTTAAGCCACAGTATAAAATTTCCAAGAAACAGAAACTTGCAGTAAGTGAAGACAAAGACCCAACAACAGCATCAATCACATTCCAGTAATTCACCATACCCAAAATGACAAGCAACAAGCAAATTTACAAAAACCTTTTAGGAAACATCCATAACCACTTTCCTGTAAGAGACCACTTTTAAAACCTTTACATATCAACCCAAGTAAACTAGTCCAGCAAAAGGAGATAAAAAACCAATGCATTGTAACCTTGGATACTAGAGCTGCTACAACAAACTTCCAAGAGGCAAAACCATTTTGTCATCTAGCGCAGCTTTTAAATGGTGTGATTTTGATATCAATTTGCCTTACCAAAATTAACTAAACCTTGTTCTTTTCATTGTTTCATCACTAGAGTTAAAGAAAATACTTTTTGTGCAATTATGTTAGATTCCTACTATAGACATTCTATATTAACATGATATAAAGTGGATTATGGATATCAAGGCATTCCATATTTCAAGTAAAATAGACATAGAGAGAAAGTCCTCGCGTTCTATCTTATTCTTGAATAGCCCCAGTATTATTCGGAAATATGGTGTTTATGTTATATAACATAACATCTAATTCCAATCATGTTCATGAGTAACATTCACAATCACATTCCTTTTCCAAGCCTCAAAACAAAACTCGAAGAAAACATCAATTAAAATTAAATCCCCAACACACACCTGAAGGCAATTTAAAAATGTAAATCAAGCTTTAACCATCAACTCAAATCTGATATAATCCCCCATACTTAAAGAACAAATTTTAAACCAACCCTCAAATCAAACATCTCAATTCAAGTCTCACCCCAATTTCTGAAATTACCCCCAACATACTTAATTTCCAAATTACCCACCCAAAGCCTAAAATATCCAGCTCCCCAATTCCTAAAATTAACAGTAGCAGAAAAAATATGATGAGCACATTAAACCCAAAAAACCAATTTTAAGAGAATAAATGATGAAGAAACATCAGAAGAAGATAAAAATAAAAGAAAAAAAAATATATATATTTTGCAAAGCAAAGCATAGTATGTATTAATAAAAATGAGCACCAGAAGTACCCTTTGTACAACATGAACCCAGAGTACAAAATAAAGATCCAGGTTTAGATTAAACGAAAAGGAGCAGCACCCCACTTTAAACCCCCAAAGGCATCCTTTCCATAAGCCTATAACAAAGACTTCCTAATCCAAAAAGCCAACACCTCAACTTACATGCAAAGTACTTTTTTGTTTCTTAAAGGAATCGGATTTGGTTGAGAATATGCAAGGAGTATTGGAATACCAGACTAGGTAATTATTATCTACTTCTCATTTCAGTCACTCCATCACATTGGCCTTGTTACAAGCACTTATGCAAGAAAATATTTTGAGCTTTAATAAGGCAATAATACATGTATGCAATGCAATTGGTATGTGGTATAGTGGTATTGATGTGTATGTTCACACTGGTGCTTTGTGTCATTTGAGTTATCTTGTGCCTCTGCCATCATGGTATATTAATTTATTGATCCTTTGGATTAGATATTCTAAATTTCAAAGTGTGGCAAATATTACGTTGCACTTTCCTAAGAATTTTGGAGGCGACACTACTAAAATACACAATATTGGCTTTAAAGGAGAAGCTACTCAGGTACTTTAACTGTTAAATCCATAGTTACTAACTGTTTATAGTCTAGTCAGGCTACTAACTTTCTTGTTTATTGTATAGTTAGAAAGGGATGTTGTTGCCACTATTGTATTCGAGCTTATGCCAAATCCTTCTGACCACAAGTAAGTATTGAAGTCAACTTTATTTTATTACCATTTTCTTTTCTATTTACTTCCAAGACATACTCTTCTAGATTGTTTGGATCAAGGAGGCTAGCATCTCAGGGAAAAAGGGTGGGGACAGTAAAACGATGTTGAGTTCTCCACCTTAGGCATTTTTTATCCCACTCTTTTCTTGATTGCAAGTAGCAACATATAAGAATAAGGCCCCTATATGGGCAACCACAAATTGATCCAAACCATAACAGCCCAAACATTTACATTACACGTTCACATCCTGTTACTTTCAAACAATCCGAAATAGCAAGCATGTTACACAATCAAAGATATGATATGATTGTAATTACTGTCAAATATTATAATTAGCTTAATTGAGGCTACATATTAATGTAGGAAATATACTTGCCTAGTTTCTAGAGATTTAGCTTAATCTTCTCCTAGTATCATGTGTAACTGACGATGTACCACTTGTATATATCTCTCTAACATTCAATGAAATATGGCAACCAGAGAATTACTTTCATGGTATCAGTAGCACCACTCAAAATCACACAGATTTTTTTTTTTCTCCCGCTGCATCATGGCCAATGACCAAGACACATCTTCCACCACCAAAACAGACAATTCCACTTCCTCTACCTCTAGCAACCTTAATCTGGAAAGTTCTTATTATCTTCATTCTCCTGACAATCCTGGACAAACTCTTGTGAGTGATGCCCTCACAGGTCTCAACAACTACAACCCATGGAAATAGCAAGCAGAGCATCCCCTCAATATGTGTGGTGTGTGCAGGTGGCGTCAACAAAGAAGGGAAACGAAATACCTCAACCTTTTCCCATGTTAAATAGATCAACCTTTTCCCATTGTGATTTTGAAAAACAAAGTTTAAATTAAATAGATGAGGTCAGACAAATTGGGAAAGGGAAGGGCATTTTAGAGAGGAGACAGGGAGAGTTTACAGAGAACGGAAAAAAGGAGAAAGAGAAGGGGAAGGGGAACGTACCGTCGAACTGAGCAATAAGCGATGGAGGACAGGTACAGCCAACGACGAAGACGGTGATGGCGACGACAGCGTCAACCAGCAGCAACAACCGAGGCGGCAAATTCATGTTCCCACAGGCCACAGCAACACGACGACGGTAGGGTTCTCAACAGAAGAGCAAACGTGTTATTGCTGTGGAGTGTAAAAGACAATGAGGGAATAATTAATAAAAGGGGGGAAAATTTAAGCCTTCCCGCGAATGGCCCAATGGGTTCTCAAAATATAGCGTCCATTAGGCCGACACTAAATCTAAATTCATTGTAGCGTCGGCCAACGTCAGTTAGGCCCACGCAAAATTAGATCTATTGATATAAAAAAATAATACGATTAAGGCTTTTGCGTCCATTTTGCGTTGGCTAGACCGACGACACCGACGCTAAACTTGCGATGCTAAATCAGGTTTTTCTTGTAGTGTTTCCATTCTAAATCTTGCTAATACCTTATTGATATATCCTTTCTGAGACAATCCCAACAATCCTTGTGATCTATCACGAAATATTTCTATCCCTATCACATAGGATGCATCACCCATATCTTTCATTTCTAAGTTATTAGAGAAAAACTTCTTTACATCATGTAACATAACAACATCATTGGCAGAAAGCAAAATATCATCAACATATAAGACCAAAATTATGAATTTGCTCCCACTGACCTTCATATAGATACATCGGTCAACAGTGTTCTCTACAAAACCATACGACATAATGGTATCATTGAACTTAATACACCATTGTCTGGAAGCCTGCTTTAGTCCATATATTGACTTCTTTAATTTACACACTAGATTTTCCTTTCCTGTAGTCAAAAACCCATCAGGATGGTCCATATAAACTTCTTCCTCTAAGTCACCATTCAGAAAAGCGGTCTTTAAGTCCATTTGGTGAAGCTCTAAGTCATAATGAGCCACCAAAGCCAAAACAATCCTCAAAGAGTCTTTCTTTGAAACTGAAGAGAATGTCTCTTTGTAATCAATGTCATCCTTTTGAGTGAAACCTTTGGCGACAAGTCTAGCTTTATACCTTTCAATGTTGCCTTTTAAGTCATGCTTGGTCTTAAAGACCCATTTACAACCGACTCGTTTTGAACCTTCAAGTAACTCAACTAGATCCCATACCTTATTGTCATCCATTGATTTCAACTCTTCTTTCATAGCATTGAACCACTTTTCAGAATTGTTACTTTCCATGGCTTGTCTGAACGAGACTAGATCCTTATCAATGCTTAAGTCACATTCATGTTCAAGTGAATAAACAATATAATCATTTGAAATAGCTGGCCTCCTTTGTCTTTCAGTCCTTCTTAATGTTACTTCTTGTGCTTCTTCTATCACTTGTTCATTGGCAACTTGTACATCATCAGCTGGTTCATCAACTATATGTTCATCTTGTGAGGTTTGAATATTATTTTGTTGTCTCTGTGTGTTATGTGAAGGTAATACAACAAGAAGGACAACAACCTGAGGAGCCACTTTAGGTGAAGAAGATTCACCAGAAGTCTCCATAATATCCACCTTTCGTGATTTCTCACTCCCACTGAACTGACCATTCTCAATAAACCAAGCATTATCAGACCTAACTATTCTAGTACTATGATTAGGACAATAAAATCTGTAACCTTTTGACTTTTTGGGATAGCCAATGAAAAAACCACTAACGGTTCTTGCATCAAGCTTATTTTCATGTGGATTATACACCTTTACTTCTGCTGGGCAACCCCAAACATGAAGATGCCTTAAACTAGATTTCCTTCCAGTCCACAGCTCATAAGGAGTCTTAGGAACCGCCTTACTGGGAACCCTATTAAGCAGATACGCAGCGGTCTTTAAAGCGTGCATCCACAATGATAAAGGTACAGCACTATAATTTAACATTGACCTAACCATATCCATAAGAGTACGATTTTGCCTTTCCGCTACACCATTCTGCTGCGGTGTGCTAGGCATAGTGTATTGTGCACATATGCCCCGACTTTCAAAAAACTTTGCAAATGGACCTAGACATTGTCCACTCTCATTAAATTTTCCATAAAATTCACCACCTCTATTAGACCTCACAACTTTGACTTTACTAGTTGCCTTTCTACCTCATCAGTGAACACCTTGAGGATGTCCATCGATTGAGACTTTTCATGCAACAAATATAAATAACAATAACGTGAGTAGTCATCAATGAAAGTGATAAAATACTTTTCACCGCCCCAAGATGGAACGTCAAAGGGACCACATATATCAGTATATATCAATTCAAGGAGTTCACTACTTCTTGTTGCTGGATTCTTTGATATGTGTTTGGTCTGCTTTCCTTTAATGCAATCCAAACATATGTCCCAGTCATCAAAATCCAAATGAGGTAATATTTCACTTTTCATTAGCCTCATTATCCTTTCTTTGGATATGTGACCTAACCTTTGATGCCACAAATAAGCAGAACTCTCATCATGTACATTACGCTTACTACCAACAACATGTTCAACATTAAACAGAGATTCCATAAATTTAACATCAAGATTGAGATGATATAAACCATCTATTAAAGTACCAAATCTATAATAGTACATATGTTTATTTAACGAAAACACACCATGTCTAATCCTAAAATTAAAACATAAGTCATCCAACTTTCCAACAGAAACTAAATTCCTAGAACATTCTGGAACATAGAGACAACTTTCTAGATCTAAATGACAACCACTATCCAAGATCAATCTGTACGTCCCGATTCCTTCTATGCGTGCCTTCATTCTATTTCCCATGTACAAGAACTTTTCAGTTCCTTTTATTTTTTGGATTGAAAGGAATCCCTGCATAATATGTGACACATGAGTAGTTGCACCAGAATCTAACCACCAGGTATTGTAAGGAACTTCAATAAGATTTGATTCAAAACTTACGGAAACATAATGTTTACTTTCTTTTCGAACCAACTCTTTCTTTTCGGGCAATCCTTCTTGTAATGGCCATTATTCTTACAAAAATAGCACTTCTTTTCTTTTCGGACTCTGCCTTCTCTTATCGGGACACTGCCCCTCTTCTTGTCCTTATTACCCGGTATTGTCTTGCTGGTGGTAGCTCCATCATGAGTCGACAAGTGAATGGAGTGATCCTTTATCTTCTTCAACCTCCCTTCCTCTTGAACCAACATGGCCTTGATTTTTCCATTTTTCCTTAATGGTGTTATAATTCACCTGAAACTAGCCAAACTCAATAGGAAGTGAGTTGATAATGAATTGAACCAGGAAAGTCTCATTCACCTCCATTCCCATCGACTTCAACTTTGCAGCTAGATTTGCCATACTTGTCACATGATCATGAATGGGCTGAGACCATTCAAATTTCTTGGCGGTCAATTCAGTCATCAAGTTTCCCACAATGGATTTATCAGTAATATCCGATTGTGAGTACTCCTTAATTAATTTCATAAATTCTCTTGCATTGTTTGTCTTGGGCATGGATTGCTTAACATTTTCGGCCATTGACTTTCTTCATTAAGCTCAAACTCAGCCTATTAGACCGCTCCCAAGCCTCATAAAGAGACTTGTCAGCTTCCGTACTGGCCTCCGTAATGGCTGCGGGCATCTCATCTATCACTAATGTCAAGTCCAGGTCCATAACACCAAGTTGAAAGTTGATTTGCGCGGACCAATCAACATAGTTCAGCCCATTGAACTTAACAAATCCATTGCTCAAACCAAACATATTAAATGAAGCTGCAACCATTCAAACAAGCTCACACATTAATGCTTTGAGTATAACTTAAAGGATTCAAACTAATATCAAATTTAATCATGTATCTAAGTTCACCTTGGGTAATACTTAAATGCATTCACATATTAATAATGATGCCAAACAAACATACTTTAATGGGCAATCAACCATACTTTTCTTAACATGCATGTCATCTTTGGATAAACTAGCACTTAACAAGTATGTCATAAAACCTTGATATCATTAATTATAAGCAATGATCCACCTTTGGGTGATCTATACATGTCTTATAATAATGAATTTAAATAAACCCAAACATGTTATCCATATAGCATCATAAATACAATACAATTATATAATTTGGAATCATAAACATTATAGATTTGACTACTTTGATGATTAACAAACCCCCTCTTTAATATATGATTCCAAATTAATATTTATATTTTTTTTTAGTTAACAGGGGCCATTACGGCCGTAACCTTCATCACGGCTTGGCCGTGATATTCTCTGCCAGAAACTTTTGTAGTAAAAGCCAATCTAGAACCATGTTCGTCTATAGACATTTCGCAATTACATAAAAAATTGTTGGACCATGTAACGTACCAATATACTATAGACTAATATAAATTGTATACGTAAGACAAAAACACATTCTTCAAAGCAAAATCATGTTCTGGACTTTTCATGTATTTGGCAAATGGACAAATCTAATGTCATATATATGGTTCATGTGCGAGAAACAATTAGACTGTGTGTGCAGTAAAACAATTTCAATCACTCTTAATTCTAATACCATGTAAGTCTCATGTTCAATGAATTTAGGTTCCAAATTTAAAACTTAGGGTTCATATAAATTGGCAAACAATCATTCAACGAAAAATCATAATATCCCTAACCTTTGCTTTGATATCACGCCTGCAACCACCGCGTCGTCCAGGCCTGCCACCACCTGCAACCATCGTGCCGTCCACATCCCCATTGTGTAGCTGCCACGTCCCTACTCCTCACCCCGGCTGCAACCCAATTTGTTGCCGCCATCCTACCATCGTGGACAATTAACATTCGCTGTTCAAGACCAACCACCCCGCTACATCACTTTCCCTCTCTCCGGTCCTGTTCTCTCTCCCTTCATGAGGAAGAAGTTAATCGGCGGCGAAGCTTTTGTTCCCCTCTTTGTGATGATGATGCGAGGGAGGCAATGTTCTGTCGCAGCGAGGCTGCGACGGCGGTGGCTCGATGGTGAAGGAGAAGAAGACTTGCTTCTGGCAGCCATGAAAAGTCCAAGAAGAGAAAGGGTGTTTTTTGGTTTTTGAATTTTTTATGTTTAATTAAAAATAATGGCTTTTTGGGGATCGTTGGATGAAATGAATGGTCTAGATTGCTACTGGAGAGAGGCTGGGGAATGGGTTGGTTGAAGACAATTTGATTTCACAGGCAGTCGTATGACGTCCTGATTATGATTGGACTAGGCAAAATTTTCCATCCCAAAAATGACTTATAGTAATAACTCTTATTATACGCCCTAAAAAATTACTGAAATAAAAAAAATCAATCTTTTAAGCTTTTTATTTATCAAATCAAACTTTTATGAAAATTACCAACATATGGTTGATCCAAATGGTAACAGGCTCACATCCTTTAAGCAAGTGTTCAGGGGATCGACTCTTAGCACTTGTGTGTGGAGAAAACCTAGTTGGGAGATGACAACCCTTGAATTCCGTCCTGGACACCCGACGGAGATTAGTCATTATTTACGACGGTGGATACATAGTACTAATGACACGATAACCGAAAAGACTTTTAAGAAAATTGATTAACAGAAGGAAAAAAAAATAAATATTCTACCATATAAATAAATTAATCATGAGAAATATATCAATCATTTATTAATTTATAAAGTAAAATGAAAATACTAACTAATTAATTAAAAATCAGATTGCAAATTGCCTTATTCAATTTTAGAATTTTGACAAATTGTCCCATCAAGTTAAATTTTTACAATTTTTTTTTTTTTTTGGGTGAATTACAAGGGACTAGGCCCCAGGAGAAGAATAGAAACAAAAGAACCTACGAGCCACGCGGGAAGGCGATGGTAGCAATATCCGCAGACAAAGACAAGGAAATAAAGGGAGGGGGACCTCAAAAATCACTAAGTCCCTAGCAGTAGTTAAACCATGACTAGCAAGCCTATCTGCTACTTGATTGGCTTCCCCAAGAATATGCTGGAAATGCACTGTCCCATCCAAATTAGAGAAAGCATTGATCTTGCACACCAACGACTGGAACTGGTGGGTACTCTCACACCCATCCATTATCCAGCGGAGCACAGTTTGAGAGTCAGACTCCACAAGGATGCTTCTGAAGCCTCTATCCTAAGCAATCTTGAGACCATGGAAAATACCCCACAGCTCTGCTTTAGCCACGGAACACTGACCCAGATTAGAGGAAAAGGCGAGAATGAAACAGCCATTTTGATCCCTTAGAACACCACCACACGCAATATTCCTACCTTGGGTTGTAACAGAACCATCACAGTTTAACTTAGCAAACCCAGGAGGATGGAGCGTCCAAGAGATATCGACTATGCTGGGGAGGGACACTATAGGATGGAGACATAGGTTAAGGACCTTCCCTGCATGAGTATATTGGGCCACAAGTCTTCTGATCGAGCAAGCTACAGTAACAACTGTAGTGTTTTTGTTGTTAAAAATCCTCTCGTTCCTTATTTGCCAAAGACGCTCAGAGCAACCCCGGAAGTTTCATTCCAAAGTGGAGGTCGAATCGATATACCCTTACCAAGATTATCAAGTAACCAATCATGCAGGTTTGAGACCATGAAATCTTGGGGAATATCTGACCCAAAGAGTAATTTCCATAACTCCTTCGTAAAAGAGCAATCGCAACTCACATGGATGGAAGTTTCATTCATACCAGGGCAGCGAGGGCACCCCGTAGAACTTGACATACCTCGATGGGCTCTAGCATCATTTGTGAGGAGCCTATCGACCGCAAGCTTCCATAAGTGCAATCTGATTCTTTATGGACCTTTCCAATGCCAGATAGCATCAAAGAGTTTTGTATCACCATCATTTATATTAGTTTGAAGCATAGCCATTACTGATGCCAACATAAAGGAGCCATCCGGGGTTAACTTCCAAGCCAGGGAGTCCTTCTCATTACTATCCATAGGACCTACAAGTCCTCGAATACGATCAATGATGCCAGGCGGGAGAAGGTTATTAAACTGATCAAAATTCCACCCTACCCCGGGACTGAAATAGTCAAACACTGACTTGAACGCTTCATTGAGAGACATGGGAGCCAAGGCCAAGTTTTTAAGAGTATCAGTATCCGGGACCCAAGGGTCCTTCGAAAAAAGAATTGTTTTTCCATCACCTATTCTTTATGTGACATTCTTTTGGACATGATCCCAAGAATTGATTATACCACGCCAAAAGTTTGACCGAGATCTAGAAGACTGAATTTTTGGAATGAGATTCGATCCACACCTATATTTTGAGCGGATTATAGAGGCCCACAAATCATTTCTATCATGGCATAATTTCCATCCGGCCTTCATAAAGCCAGCTATATTAAGAGTTCTCATTGACCTGAGCCCCAATCCACCAAGGGCTTTGGGCATGCAGATTGCGCTCCAAGACACAGTATGGACATGTCTTTGTTGGTCAGAATCCCCCCAAATGAAGCTCCTGCATTTTTTATCAATCTCATCACAAATAGCTTTGGGAAGGAGAGTGGTTTGCATGATGTAGGAAGGTAGCACTTGGAGAACCGATTTAGCAAGGGTAACCCTACCCGCAAAGGACAAAGTACGGGCTTTCCAATTGCTAAGACGTTGATTTACCTTGTCCAGGACAAATTGGAAGGATTGCTTGTTTGAACTTTTGTGAAAAATAAGAACCCCAAGTTATTTACCAAGGTCTTCAGTTCTCTGGAAACCCAAAGTTTCACTAATTTCCACCTTGACTTGCCAATCAACATTACCAGAAAAGTAAATACGAGTTTTTTATTTACTAACCGTTTGTCCCGAGCTAATGCAAAGGAGCTCAAGAATATTGTTTATAATATGAGCCTGATCAAGGGAAGCTTCAGAGAAAAGGATAAGGTCATCAGCAAAGGCAAGATGAGACAATTTGGGCCCACCTCTAGCCAATTTGATAGGTTTCCAATCATTTTGCTCAACTGCTAAATTGATGAGGTGGAAGAGTCTCTCCATGCATAAGACAAAAAGATAGGGAGAAATAGGATCGCCCTGATGAATACCTCTGGTGGGTTGAAATTCATCAAGAGCTTCCCCATTCCAAAGCATCTGAATCCTAGAAGAGAAGATACACTGCCAAATGACATTAACAAAGTGATTGGGAAAGCCAATGTCTTCCAGAGTATCTTTAATGAAATCCCAGCTTAGTCTGTCATATGCTTTCTCTAGATCAATCTTGATTGCCATCCACCCCTTGGATCCTTTTTTACTTCGCAAAGAATGGAAAACTTCTTGCGCAATAATAATGTTATCACTGGTATATCTCTTTGGGATAAAGCTACTTTCGTAAGGATTCACTAAATCACTCATGATTGGCCTCAACTTTTTTGCCAGAATCTTTGTAATGATTTTGTAAGAGACATTGCAAAGACTAATAGGCCGAAACTATTTGATAGAAACTGCATGATCAGTTTTTGGAATCAGTGTGATAATGGTTTCATTTAATTTTGCTATACGGCTTGGCTCATTGTAGGAACTGGAAATGGTCTTGCACACTGCCTCCCTAACAATATGCCACCAAGACTTGAAAAAAACAGCCTGAAAACCATCTATACCAGGAGCTTTGAAGGCTCCCATATTTTTTACTGCCCACCAAATATCTTCTCTAGTGAAGTCGCGCCCTATGGAGTTCAGAACTTCTTCATTTAGCTTTGGAAAACCTTCTTTAAGGCAGAAAGGGATGCTATTTCCAGTATCTGAAAAAAGGTTTTTAAAAAAGCTTGTGAACAACCTTTCTAGCTCAATAGGTTCTGAGATCCAAGTACCGGTACCATCCTGGAGAGCTTCATAATTATTCTTCCTTCTTCTAACTGAAGTCACCCCTTGGAAATAATTTGTGTTGCGATCACCATAAAGGAGCCATTTACAGCGGGACTTTTGATACCACAGCACCTCCTCTTGAATTAAGATTTCTTCATACTCATTCCACAAATTATCATAAGTAATCTGAAGCCTCGGGTTGAAATTTTCCACCATTTTTCTCGGAATATTTTTCCAAACGTTGCAGGAGCCTCTTCTTGCGCTTAAAAATATTACCGAAAACATCTCGGTTCCATTGTCTATTAGCTTGTTGAAGCTTTAACATTTGCTCTCCCCAGCATAAATTTCTCGACCAATTCTGTTGCATAACTTGCAGGAAGTCTTCATGAGATATCCATGAGGCTAAGAAACGGAAAGGCCTTCTATGCCTATTAGGAGCTATTTCTTTCTTCATGCACACAAGAATACATCTATGATCATATTTGTACTTTGGAAGATGGAAAACAACCCCTTCTTGAAACATAATTCTCCATTGCATGTGAATAAACATACGATCAAGCCTAACTGATAAGTTCCCTCTGGACCACGTGAACAGGGGGCCTTGAAATCCAGCATCAACCAGATTACAATTTTGAACCATGTTACGAAAATCTACCAAGCCTCTTTGCGAAGGAGTTTGGGATCCTCCAGTTCTATCCTGGGCTGAGAGGGTGGAGTTAAAGTCTCCTATGATGGCCTAAGGATCATCCATATTATCAGCAATATTTTCTAGCCTTTCCTACAACACTTTCCTGGACTGGTAACGCGGGCTACCATAGACAGCCGTTAGGCACCAAGTATTGCCATTTCCCCATCTAACTTCCATGTGAAGAAACTGATTGTCATAGCTCAAACTATTCATGGACCAACAAGAAGGATCCCATAAACACCAAATCCCACCAGATTGACCAGTCGCATCCACAACAAAAGAACCCTGAAAACCCATCTTACTGGCCAAGGAGCGGGCTCTACTACCACTATAATGAGTTTCAAGAAGAAACAACATGGAAATATTGTATTCCCGACGAAGATCTTTAATGAGGGACACAAGCCCTTTCGCTGCAGTACCCTGCAGTTCCAAGATGCAAAAATCATTGGGAACTATGGGGGTTTTGGGCCATGAAAGGCCGAGCATCATTCTGAAGAGGAATCTCCTCATTCTTGACTTCATGGTTGACATTGGTCACTTCGGTAATCATCATATCAACTGGCTTTAACTGCTCCATGGTTGAGTCTGGGGGTCTGGAGGATGATGACCATACTGGAAAGCTTTGCGAAGCCTTTCTAGAAAGTCCAAGGTTTCTCTGTCAGTCTCATGGCCAACTTGCATGTAAAGGATACTTTTGTTTAAGTCAAAGAGCCCCAAACCTGGTTGATTCTTCTGGAGAATGCGCATAGACTCCAGCATGGCCTTCTCTTCTTCTTTTGCTTTGTTCCTGGGAGTATTTTTTTTTTTGGCTCAGAAACCACAACTTCCATAACCTCTTTCCCTTTAGCACCATCATTGTCGTTGATTCCGCTGTTATCTTCGGTCGATTCCGTTGGAGTTATGGAGGTGGTATTTCCGTTGTTGTTGTGTTGCATACGCATTGCATCGGAGATGTTGTTTAGGGATGATCGACATAGGGGAGGTCGTCCTAGAGTACGGCGACCTGGCCATCCACGGTTGGAGTAGATTCTCCTAGTGTCCCCGTGACGATGCATTCGTTGGTTTGATGCGTTGGCTATCCAAGGAGTAGATTCTCCAGCGTTAAGTAGATTCTCAATGTGGATATTTAACTCTGAAGTCATCCATCCCGAGTATTGTGGATCCACATGTATTGTTGGTTTAGTGGAGTAGGATTGCTCTGCACTGCATAGCATGTTGGTTGTTGAAGTATGTTTGAGTTGTTGCTATGTTGCATGATTTACTTTACTTCCTACTTCCTTACTATTATGTTTACATGATTCTTACTCCCTATGTTGTTTGTTTGTTTGTTGTTGGCCTGATCGGCAATTTGCATAGGATAACGAGCAGCCCGGAGAGGAGTGACTCTGAGGAGCCACCACTCATAGTTAGGGCTAGTTTATGTTTTGTTAGTTTTCAGTTGTAATTCCGTGGATTTTATTCCGGAACGGTTATACCAGCTCTGTATGTGACATCGAGGTTGGGATATGTTTATTTCTTTGTCATGTTTACTTATTTTTATTTCTGCGTTATGAACTGGTTCATCATGGACAATATTTTATATTATTCAGTAAATGCATGATCTTCTTTTAATTGTTTTATATTAAATGCTTTATAGCATGTGGGGTAGAAGGGTGTCACATTTAGTGGTATCAGAGCAGTTCGGCCCTGTCTGGATGTGGTATGAGACTGTTTTGAGTCTGTTCTGTGACTCTTGTTTGGATTATCTATACTTGTTATAGATAATGATGTTTAAGTTAGTTGTCTATCGCTTTTACCCGCTTAAGTTATGTACTAAAAGTTGTTTTGGGGCATGTACAGGAACTAATGGCCTGTAGAGGACGTAACGATCAGGCAATTGCTGACGCATTGGCACTCCTAGTCAATGCTATTGGTCAGGGCAACCCTAACAACAACGGTGGGCCAACTGAGTTCCAGGGACTGGATAAGTTCCAGAGGAACAACCTTCCGTCGTTCAAGGGAGCGTACGACCCAGAAGGAGCACTGTTGTGGCTGAGGGAGACAGAGAAGATCTTCCGTGCGATGGACTGTAATGATCAGTAGAAGCTCATCTTTGCCACCTTCATGTTGACTGAGGAGGCGGAGCATTGGTGGGATAATTGCAGACAGAGGATGCAGGCTGAGGGCGCAGCGGTTACATGGGCTGTGTTCGGACTGAGGTTTCTGGAGAAATACTTCCTAGCGGATATCAGGGACAAGAAGGAGATGGAGTTCTTGTCTTTGAGGCAGCGGTCGCTGTCAGTCGGTGACTATGCAGCCAAGTTTGAGGAGCTGGCTAGGTACTACATTCCTTACCAGCATGAAACAGATGATCGCTCCAAGTGTGTGAAGTTTGAGGCGAGACTCCGGCCTGAGATCAAACAGGCCATCGGTTATCAGGAGATCAGAGTTTTTCCGATTCTGGTCAACAAGTGCCGGATTTACGGGGATGCTAGTCAGATCAGAGTTGCCAGTTCCAGAGGATCGGATAGTCAGAGTGGTAAGAGGAATGATCAGAGAGACAAGGGCAAGCAGCGGTATGCCCCGACGGGCAAGGACTTCAAGCAAAGTGTCAAGAAGCCACAGTTACAGCAGAATAGTTTCAGGAGTGGGTTTTCTGATGCCCCTAGAGCTATGAAGTGTGGAAAGTGTGGAGCACCGGACCATTATTCGTCCCAGTGCAAGGAAACACAGGTTATCTGTTTCAAATGTCGCAAGCCAGGACACATCAGCCGTGAGTGTGATGGAGCTAAGGCCGAGCCTCCCAGTGCTAGCAAGAATCAGAAGTCCCAGGCCAACAGACTGAAGACCACTGGAAGAGTCTTTACTCTTAGTGGAGCTGAAGCCTCCGAGTTTGATGACTTGATTCAACGTACATGTTTTATAGATGGGACTCAATTAACCGTATTGTATGATTCAGGTGCTACTCACTCGTTTATATCGCATGATAGGGTCAAGAGTCTTGAATTGCCTGTTACTTTTCTTGAGTTTGATTTGCTGGTTTCTACACCCACAAATAAACCTGTTTCCACTTCTAGTGCATGCAAGAACTGTCATATAGTCATTAATGATAAAACCTTCATTGCTGATCTTGTATGCTTACCTTTGAAAGACCTGGACATTATTCTGGGTATGGACTGGTTATCTTCCAACCATGTCCTTTTGAATTGTTTCGATAAGACCCTGATTTTTGGAAATCCCAAGGAGTCTAAGAATCCGGACCTTCTCTCCGCCAGCCAAGTTCAAGCTTCGATGAAAGATGAAGCCCAAGTGTACATGATGTTAGCTTCCCTGGAAATAGAGAGCAGCCCTCCTGAGGTCGCCAGCGTGCCTGTTGTGCGGGAATTTCCTGAAGTGTTCCTGGGGGATGTTTATGACTTACCCCCAGAGAGAGATGTTGAGTTTACCATAGACTTAGTGCTTGGCACCGGGCCAATCTCCATAGCACCCTATAGAATGTCTTCTCTAGAGCTAGCTAAGTTGAAGGAACAGTTGGAGGACCTGATGAAGAAGCAGTTCATTAGGCCGAGTGTGTCTCCGTGAGGAGCACCTGTGTTGTTGGTAAAGAAGAAAGATGGCAGTATGAGGTTGTGTGTCAACTTTCGGTAGCTCAACAAGGTGACCATAAAGAATCGGTATCCCCTCCCTAGGATTGATGATCTTATGGACCAGTTGATGGGCGCTTGCATCTTTTCAAAGATAGATTTGAGGTCAGGGTACCATCAGATTCGGGTTAAGTTTGAGGACATCCCGAAGAGAGCATTTAGGACGCGATATGGTCACTATGAGTACTTGGTTATGCCCTTTGGTGTGACCAATGCTCCTGCGGTCTTCATGGACTACATGAACAAGACTTTTCACCCTTACTTGGATAAGTTTGTGGTGGTGTTTATAGATGATATCTTAGTGTACTCCAAGAGTAAGGAGGAACATGTGGAACACCTGAGGGTTGTCTTGCAGACCCTTAAGGAAAAAAAAGTTGTACGCTAAGTTGTCTAAGTGTGAGTTCTGGTTAGAAGAAGTGAGCTTCTTAAGACATGTCATCTCTAAGGGTGGCATAGCAGTGGACCCAGCTAAAGTAGAGACAGTGCTCCAGTGGGAAGCGCCAAAGTCTGTAACCGAGATTAGAAGTTTCTTGGGGTTAGCCGGGTACTATAGGCGGTTTCTAGAAGGTTTCTCTAAGAGAGCGTTACCCTTAAGCCGTCTCACCAAGAAAGGACAGTTGTTTGTGTGGGACTCTAAGTGTGAAGAGAGTTTCCAAACCCTTAAGAATAGGTTGACATCAGCACCAGTATTAGTGTTGCCCGATCCTAGTAAACCTTTCGTAGTATATTGTGATGCATCGAAGCAAGGTTTAGGTGGTGTGTTGATGCAAGATGGTAAGGTAGTAGCTTATGCTTCTAGGCAGTTAAAAACCCATGAGAAGAACTACCCTACCCATGACCTAGAACTAGGAGCTGTGGTATTTGCCTTAAAGATCTGGAGGCATTACCTATATGGAGCGAGATTTGAGGTCTTTAATGATCATAAGAGTTTGAAATATCTCTTTGATCAGAAGGAACTGAATATGAGGCAGCGTAGGTGGATAGAGTTCTTAAAGGATTATGACTTTGAGCTGACCTACCACCCACGAAAGACCAATGTGGTGGCCGATGCCTTGAGTAGGAAAACCCTGCATGTCTCTGCTTTGATGGTTAGGGAGATGGATCTGATTGAGGAGTTTAGAGACCTTAGTCTAGCCTGTGAGTTTACCCCTAAGAGTATTAGGCTTGGTACCTTGAAGGTTACCAACAACTTGATGGATCAGATTAGAGAGGGTCAGAAGTTAGACAAGTTTCTCTTGGACCAGCGAGAGTTACTCGCTCAGGGTAGAGACCTTAGTTTTAAGGATGACAGTGATGGTATCTTGAGGTTCAAGGATAGAGTTTGTGTGCCAGATGTTCCTGAGCTTAGAAAGTTGATCCTTGAAGAAGGACATAGGAGTGGACTGAGTATGCACCCAGGTGCCACTAAGATGTATCAGGACCTTAAGAGGATGTTTTGGTGGCCTAAGATGAAAAAGGATATAGCGGAGTTTGTGTATGCGTGCCTAGTTTGTCAGAAGGCTAAGATAGAGCATCAAAGGCCTTCGGGTAAGTTACAACCTTTGAGTATCCCAGAATGGAAATGGGATAGCATCTCCATGGATTTTGTGCCTGGACTCCCTAGGACTCCAGCTAGTTTTGAGGCTATATGGGTTGTTATGGATAGACTGACTAAGTCTGCCCATTTCATTCCGATGAACATGGAGTATCCTTTAGAGAAGTTAGCCAAGCTGTACGTCAAGGAGATAGTTAGGCTTCATGGTGTACCCTCTAGCATAGTATCAGATAGAGACCCGAGGTTTACCTCTAGGTTTTGGAATAGTTTACAAGAGGCTTTAGGGACAAAGCTTAGGCTTAGTTCAGCTCACCACCTACAGACTGATGGGCAGTCTGAGCGGACCATCCAGTCCTTAGAGGACTTGTTAAGGGCTTGTGTGTTAGAGCAGTCAGGAAGTTGGGACAAGTTTTTGCCCCTGATAGAGTTCACCTACAACAACAGTTTCCATTCCAGCATTGGAATGACACCTTATGAAGCTCTGTATGGGAGGAGATGTTGGACACCCTTGTGTTGGAGTGAACCTAGTGATAGTGTGGTGCTAGGGCCAGAGATAGTCAAGGAAACAACATAAAATAAAGTTGGTTCAGGAAAAGATGAGAGTTGCATAGAGTAGGCAGAAGAGCTATCATGATAAAAGGAGGAAGGCGCTCGAATTCCAGGAAGGCGATCATGTATTCTTGAGAATTACCTCGACGACTGGGGTTGGTAGAGTGATGAAGCCGAGGAAACTTACTCCGAGGTTCATTGGTCCTTACCAGATCCTTAAAAGAGTCGGCGATGTCGCCTACCAAATAGCCTTACCCCCATTCTTGTCAAATCTCCAAAATGTTTTTCATGTGTCCCAACTCAGAAAGTACATTCATGACCCTAGTAACGTGATAGTATCCGACGCTATACAGTTGAAAGAGAACTTGACGTTTGAGGTGTTACCCCTTCGAGTCGGGGATAGAAGGGTGAAGCAACTAAGAGGCAGGGAGATTCCTTTAGTCAAAGTGGTTTGGAGTGGGGCGACTGAGGAAAGTGCTACCTGGGAGCTGGAGAGCAAGATGATGGAGGCGTACCCGCATCTTTTCCCTTGAGGTACGTGCCAATTTCGAGGACGAAATTTTTTTATAAGGGGGGTGGAATTGTAACACCCCGTTTTTCGGAAGTTTTTATAAAGCTGTTTTATTAAGTTAGAATTGTTGGCTAAGGGCTTAGTGGGATTTTTGGCTTAAAAGTCCCTTTATGGTACATGAGCACGCCCGTGCTCATTAGCCAGCATGCCCGTGCTTAAAGCCTGAAGTGCGTTACCAAGTTTAAGTTGAGCACGACCGTGCTCAACAGTGAGCACGCCCGTGCTCAAGTGCGGACCGCGTCTCGCTGACGCTAAGTCCAGCACGACCGTGCTTGGTAAGGAGCACGACCGTGCTCAAGTCCGAGCCTATATACGTTGTGCAGACTCGAGGTTGCGCCGCACACTCCATATTTTGGTGGATAAAACCCTAGTACGGCTGCTACGCCTTTTTCCCCTTTTTCCTTCATACTCAATGTGGTTTTGAGTATTGGAGACCCTAGGGAAACGTGGTTTCGTTTGTACTTCGCATATAGGTAACGTTCCCTTCCTTTTTGTTGGTTTCCTTTCCATTTTATGATTGGGAAACTAATAACGTTTATGTTCTGGTTGTTTAAGGTATTGTTTGAGGTTGAGCCGCCTAAAAGGAGGAACCGTTTGTCGTTAGGACCGCTATTAGAGAGCTACCTTCAATCCAGGTATGGGGAGAATGGTAGTGTAATCATAGGCTCGGTGTTAGAGTAAAGTAAAAGGGTTCCCATAACCCCGGTTGGTTTGAATAATTGTTTCTATGAATGATGTGTTAATTATTCTGATAACCTGTTAATAATTGGTAACATGATGCTTTTATGCTTAAGTTCATTTTATGTTGTTGTAATGGTTTTGAACATGATATATTGTTTGGTTGATGCCACTGTTGAGTTGATGTTGAAAATGTTGATAAGTTTACTCCTTAAAATCGTGTTAAAGGACTTTAGGATTAATGGGATTAAAACCCTAAAATTTGGTTAAAACTTAGTCTCTGTTCCTGCCCAGAACAGTACTGTCGCGCGATGAGCACGACCGTGTTGAACAGGGAGCACTACCGTGCTCCCGGTTGAATTCTGGAAAATGGCCGCGCTAAACAGGACAAAGAGCACGACCGTGCTGTTGAGCACGACCGTGCTTCACTTAAAAGGGCAGCACGCCCTCGCGTGTTTAAGCACGACCTTGCTGGGGTTTAAGCACGACCGTGCTCAACCCTCCTGGACAGAATCAGAATTAAAGAAATTTAAGGGGTTTCAAACCCCATTCCCCCAATAATGATAAGTTGATTAGACAACTTGGCTAATGTCTACTAAAGATAATTAAAATGATGAGATGGTGAGGTGTTGAGTTTGATAAGTCGGTACCCATTGGGTACCGCAAGCTGACGAGTTATGCCTTGGTTCCTTTTGGCCAAGGAAGCCTTGACCCCGCGGTTTGGGTCTAAGGTGTTGTTGTTGTACCTTGGTGGCCGAGAGTTTGCCCCAAGTGTTACGGTTGATTCCGCTAAAGTCCTCAAGTAGATTCCGCGAGGCAAGTTGTTGCGATTGATTCCGATGTTATCTTCGGTCGATTCCGTTGGAGTTATGGAGGTGGTATTGCCATTGTTGTTGTGTTGCATACGCATTGCATCGGAGATGTTGTTTAGGGATGTTCGACATAGGGGAGGTCATCCTAGAGTACGACGATCTGGCCATCCACGGTTGGAGTAGATTCTCCTAGCGCCCCCGTGATGAGGCATTCGTTGGTTTGATGCGTTGGCTATCCAAGGAGTAGATTCTCCGGCGTTGAGTAGATTCTCAATGTGGATATTTAACTCCAAAGTCGTCCATCCCGAGTTTAGTGGATCCACATGCATTGTTGGTTTAGCAGAGTATGATTGCACTGCACTGCATAGCATGTTGGTTGTTGAAGTATGTTTGAGTTGTTGCTATGTTGCATGATTTACTTTACTTCCTACTTCCTTGCTATTATGTTTACATGATTCTTACTCCCTATGTTGTTTGTTTGTTTGCTGTTGGCCTGATCGGCAATTTGCAGAGGATGACGAGCAGCCCGGAGAGGAGTGACTCTGAGGAGCCGCCACTCATAGTTAGGGCTAGTTTATGTTTTGTTAGTTTTCAGTTGTAATTCCATGGATTTTATTCCGGAACGGTTATACCAGCTCTGTATGTGACATCAGGGTTGGGATATGTTTATTTCTTTGTCATGTTTTACTTGTTTTAAACTTATTTTTATTTCCGCGTTATGAACTGATTCATGTGGGACTTTTCTACCCATGGGCAATATTTTATATTATTCAGTAAATGCATGATCTTCTTTTAATTTTTTTATATTAGATGTTTTATAGTAAATGCATAAGCATTGCCTTCCGATCATCCCGAGATCTCAATACCATATTTTGTGGGCATCATGTTGTTGGATTCACCTAACTTTTCCAAGATAGGGCTGACGTCAGCCCTAGTTTCAGCAGCATGCTGAGTCCTTGCACCGTCTTCAACGCCTTTTGGAGATTGGGCGGAGTTGGAAGATGCCGCCGAAGCATCTTGTTTATCCACCTTGGTAACATTTGTCTTGATCGAGGCTGGACACTAGGTTGCAAGATGGCCGTAAAGTCCACAGTTAAAACAGATAGTGTGCAGCCCTTCATATTCCAGATTAACAAATTGTCCCCTTGCCACCACTTTCGTCTCAAGAGGTTTAGTAAGATCCAATTCCACACAGATACGGGCAAATTGCCCTCTAGAGTGAAGAGCAGTAACACGATCAATCTTCAGCATTACCCCTAGATTAGACCCCAATCTCCAAAGAAATTGGTCACTAAACAATTCTATCGGTAAACCTAGTATACGTATCCATACTGCAACTTTGCGAACAACATTGGCATTAGCCATGAAATAAGGTCTCCACCTCTGAACCAGGATATAATGATTTGCAACCTTCCATGGCCCTTCAAAAAGAGCCCGCTTATAATCAGTTTCAGCATTAAAGAGCACAAGAAAATACCCTTGCAGCATATCAATGATCATGATAGCCATTATTTTGGCCCAAGAATGATTCAGGGTAGTTTCCATGACCTTGTAACCGGCTCTTCTTACCATTACATTCACCATCAGGGATCCTCTACAAGTTTTACACCATTCTTTGTACTCATCTTCTTCAATAGGATTGTTTTTGTAGCGTGCTATGGTTTCCTAGGGAAGTTGAGGCATAACCGTATCCTCAGGAACACTATACCAGTTAACACATTGGATCTCTTCTTTGTTTTCCTAGAAGTTACCATCCTCCTTACCTCCTTCATTCCCTCGGGTCTTTAACAGGGTCTCTCTATAGGTTTGTCTCACCTCCTTCTCACCATCAAGAGGAGAGTCCCCTTCTGTTGTTTTGCTTTTGATTCTCCTCGTACTGCGATGGAGGAGATCCTCCTCTTGCGTGGTTGCCTCTTCTGAAACCCTAGCAGAGCTTGCTAAGGTCATAACAAAGTTTTACTTGTTTAAACTTCAAACGTTTAGCAATTTATATTGTTTTAAAGTATGTTAAATATTATTAACGCCAAACACACTATCGTGTTCATTTTTTTCATTTTTCGTGTCAATTATGTTTAATCATTGAAATGTAAAGTTGCAAGAAACTTATTTTTAATTTAAAGATGAAAATTTGAATTTCTAAAATTTAAGTAGATAAATTGTAGTTTTTTTGGTGAGTAATAAATTGTTGTTTTAATATTTTAAAGGAACATTTGTTAAAAATTTAAATTAAATGGTAATTTACAATTTAGCCATTTATTAAAAAAAATACACAATTAATATAAAAATATATTTATTTTTTAAAATTTATAAGATTTTATATTCATTTTGACGAGAAAAATACAAGACTATATTCAGTATATTTATGTGATATATAAAAAAATTAAAGCTCTTCTAACGTAAGCTTATGTGCAAATATAAATTACACTTTTGGTCCCCAAATTGTTTTTCAAAATTCAATTTGGTCCCTAAGTTTTTAAAATGTTTATTTTTTGTCCCTAAGTTCCTAAAACTTATTCAATCGAGTCCTTCTGTCAAGTTAACTAACGGACATGGACGTTGACCCCGTCTGGTCCATCGGAATTGGGGACCAAATTGAATATTGAAAAACAACTTGGGGACCAAATTGAACATTGAAAAACAATTTTGGGGACCATTATTTTGGGGTCAACGTCCATGTCCGTTAGTCAACTTGACGGAAGGACTCGATTGAATAACTTTTAAGAACTTAGGGACCAAAATGAACATTTTAAAAACTTCAGGACCAAATTTAACATTGAAAATTAATTTGAGGACCAAAAGTGTAATTTAGCCTATATATATATATATATATAAATTTAACTATTAAGCTGGTCCCTGAACTATTTGTGAATTTTCAAATTGGTTCCTTAATTAAAATAATTTGTAATTGGATCCCCAGACTTTTATAAAGTTCTCAATTGGGTCCATGAACTATAAAAGTTTATAATTGAGTCCCTAAATTTATATAAAATTTTCAATAGAGTCCCTAAAAGAGAAAATTCGATAGTGATATGTTGAATTGGATGTAATATTACTGATGTTATCCATGCTGGATAACCATATCAGCCATCTATGAGTGGTTTGGGTAGAGACATTGTCACAGCAAGATGCACCAAGATGAAGTGAGATGTAATAAGTTGGAAGTGAGAGAGCTATTTTGGATAAAATTATTTTGAGGAAGGGATATGAAACCGTGAAACATAGATTGGGGAAGGAAGTAACTATTTATTCAGATAGAGAAGAAGCAGTCACAGGTCACGTTTTGGTTTTCTTATTCAACATTTTGGTCTCTTGCAATCCTAAATACATTTTCCTTTTTGTTGGGTAGTGTTTCAACTTTCAGGTCACATTTCACATCAACAAACTTAACGATCGATTCACGGAACCCTACCCTAAGGATTCAATTGAAAATTTTATACAAATTCGAGGACCCAATTAGAATTTTTTTTAGTTCAGAGACCCAATTAAAAACTTTATAAAAACTCGGGGACCCAACTACAAATTTTTTTAGTTTAGGAATTTATTTGAAAATTCTCAAATAATTCAACGACTAACTCATTAGTTAAAAAAATGGTCTTAATTAATTAAAATACACTGATTTCCCAATTTACTAAATGATTTAAAGGTATATATTTCTTTAATTTCTTTCTTTGGATCCAAACTCATTTATATAAACTTTTTCCAAAAAAAAAAGAAAAAAAAAATTCACTTTCCAGACTATATCACTTTGATTTAAAGACTTTTGCGGTTTTATGCCTTGACATCTACTAGACATAGGCTTCCACACCCTGTGTTGCTATCATTCTCATTTCTTTGATTCTTTCTTCATCGTATACTTTTATACTCGTCCATTTATTTTTCTGAAGAAATCTCCTCTCTAGCCGTTTTTACAACAGTAGTATCACTCTTTTAGCATTTAATATTTGCTAAATTCATGCTGAATCCATAGTTAGTTGATTTTGCTCGTGACCATCCAAAGTACGTCCAAATTTCTAAGGAAAATGGCATTGACAAAATAGTATTTATCTACATATCTCAGTGACACCGACATATCTTACTAAACATAGCATAGAACAACCCCCAAAAGATGGTCAACAGTGGTCCACTACCTAACTAATGCACGAATAATATACGTGAGTCCGATCAATGATTGATGCATGATCACTACTAATGGAAATCCTCTTTTGTACGAAGTGTAATTTGTAAAATAGTGTTCGGTTTTTTTTTTTTTTTAATCCATTTATGATTTTTGCCGATACCAACTAATATCAGGTCCATGATTTTGTTAGAATTTGTGTTTGAGTCTAACTCAACCTTAATGCTTTGTTTATTTGTAAGAAGAAAATGAGAAGAGATGAAAGGTAAGAAAGAGTATGAGAAGAGAGAAAAGGATGAGAAATAGAGTAGATTTGATGTGTTGTTTGATACAAGAGAAATAAGAGAGAAATAGAGGAGAAAGAAGTGTGTTCTCTTTCCTCTTTGTTTGGTTGGATAGAAAGTGAGAAGAAAGAAATGTAATTTTTTAAAAAGACAAAAATACCCTTAATTAAGTGAAAAATCAATATACAAATATTTGATTTTACTAATTTAGTTAATTTAAATAATCAAATAATTTAAATTAATTTAAGTTATTTTAACTAATAAAATTTATTAGTGTAATATAATTATTTTATAAATTTCAATTTAATTTAATAAAATAAATTATTAGTTTAATTCAATTTATTTAAACCTATTCAATTTATTTAAATTTATTGAATAATTGAATGAGAACCCAAAAAGAAGGATACAAAAGTCATTTTAGATAAAACACTCTCCCTCTTCCATTTTCTTCTCAAATGGGGAGAAAAAAATTTTGAGGTGGGTCCCACCAATTTTGTTATATCTTCCCTATTTCTCTCCTCCACCAAACAAGAGAAAAATGTATTTTCTCCTCCTTTTCTCTCTTATTGTTTTCACTCTTCCCATTTTCTGCTATAACAAACAAGGCGGATTCTATGGTGGACCAGTGGTATAGGTATACCCACGGTGCACAAGTTTTTTTAGCCATCAAATTTATCTAGACCACAATAATATGGTGTATCTACCCTCATTGGATTTTTTTTCATCTTCCTCTTCCATCTCTCTATCTGGTGCAGCGACCAGATTCTGAAAAAAACATAAACCAGTGTTGTTGCCAATGATCCCAACCCCTGTAACCATGTACCGGAAACGTCGCCGCCGGCCAGAGCAGCCACCGCACGCGCAAGAGCCACTCAGCCGCTACCATCCTTCCCCGTCGCAGTTCCTTTGCCCAGCATCACGTCACCTAGCTTCACCGCCGCTGCTCCACACCCCGCTGCCACCAAAACCTCCACACCACACCAGATCCGCGTCCTCCAGCTTCGCAGCCGCTGCCCCACACCCCGCCACCACCCAAACCACCGCACCACACCAGATTTGCGTCCTCGAGCTTCGCCGCCGCTGCCCCACACCCCGCCGCCACCCAAACCACTGCACCACGCCACCATACAGGTGCACACTCTGAGTCTCTGTCTCCGGCAAACCGCCGTGAGTTCGTCGCCGACAAGACTCCACCGCGGCACCGTCCGCTCCACACGGCCCATGAGTTCGTCGCCGACATGATGTTTGCAGCTCAAGAACAGAAAAATGGTGCTGCAGTAGGAAGAATGAGGAAGAGGAAGAGGGGACAAAAATTCAGTGTGAGAGGTATACCATAGATTAAAACAATCTCAGCCGTCAAATATTTTTATGTTTCATCTGATGACTGAAAAAACTTGTGCACCATGGGTATACCTATACCACTGGTCCACCGTAGAATCCGCCTAACAAACAAAGCATTAAAGTTCTACAAGTGGCCCAACGGATCTATGGTAGGTTATGATAGTTCTTAAAATTTGAGTTTGGGTCTAATCTGACTCAATCCCAAGTTTTAGCTAACGTAATAAAAGTTGTCTGCCCACTTATAATCACTATTCAAACCATAACATTATCCAATGTGTGACTCCAACATATTTCACAATTTTTTCATACACATGATGTTCCTAGTGTATAGCAACGCTCTTGCTACTAATTTAATAATGCCTCAGATTCTGGATATTAGCAACATTTCAAGTAGGTACCATACATATAGCAACATGTTGTGATTCATTAAAAGGAAATGCTAATCAATACCCTTAAAGGGTTAGTTAAGAAACCAAATATAACAAGTTTGTATCGAAAATATTGTACTCAGTGTAATAAATTTTTTTAAGGGATGATTTTCAATAAATTTTTTCTATTTTTTCATTTTTTTTATCCGATGTTCTTAAAGCATTGTTTAGCAAGACTCTTTGTTAAAAAAGAAGGGCAAGGATCATTCTTGACGCTTCTCTCTTGGTCTCTCTCTTGAGAACTTCAAAGAGCAAGAATTAGAGGCACCTAGAAGTTGAGATAGGGCGTAACAAGCATGGACGGAAAGATGAATGAAGCCAATGTAGAGTCAACGGTGAAGTGACTACCCTGCAGATTTTGTGGAAGAATAACAGTCGTTTTCAGCTGCAATTTTGGTAGCTTGGGGTGACAATTTTAAGCTGACCGGGTTTTCATGATGGGCTTGTTGTGATATCTTAATGAGAATATATAGCCTGGTTAGTTTGAAGCCCAATGAGAAGCCTCGGTCGGTGAAAACAGACAAATATGGAACTTGACTAGGTGTGAACTTTGCGCATGTGCATACAATAAGAGAGATAATTAGGAGGATCCTTATGATGTTGCATATGTGGGTGATTGCCTTCCACGTTCTATGTGCATTTTTTTTACAGTTTTCCTAATTGAAACTTTCCAGAAATTTATTATGGGGATGCCCCACAACTTCACCATGGATAGAAGATATACCAGATTAATGAAGAACATAACCACTCCTAAATTAAGGAAGACATGATGTAATGAGTAATAGTTTTTTCAGTTCTAGCTAACTATAAATAAGTCTTTGAAATAGTAGAGAAGGGTAGGCAAAAACTACTACTTGATAATCCTCATAGGATTAAAGTGGTACATCAACACAACAGTACTTGGATGCAAAGGATAAACAAAGACAACAATTTTTTAGCCTTCTCTTTTCTTTTCTTGGGCACCATCGCTTCCCATAGTAGCCTTTGTATCATGTGGACAGCTGAAAGCCGAGGATATTCAAATATCTTCTTATCGTCTATCGTGACATTTAGGAGGGAATGCCCTCTTCTGGACATTAGTCATGACACACGACAAGAAGATATAAGAATGTCGACCTCTTCTGAATTATAGTGTGGCTTATAGGTTATGATAAGAACACATGAATACAGAAGAAGGAGAGCATATAAAATTTGTAGTGCAGGATAAGAACACAGAGTGAGGTTATTTATATGAGAAATCAGCTTAGGGCTTAGGTGCATTTGTTCAATAGTTACTAAGGCATAATTGATTACAGACAATTTTTTATGCCTTGAAGGTTGAATATCGAGTTCTCTGTGTAAAGGGTTTATTGCACGTTCATGAACTTCGCCAACAAACGTTCAGAGAGTTGGTCACCTAAAAGGCTTTGTGTTAATACGAGGGGAAGATAGTAATTCCTATTACAAGCACTATGATAGCCATAGTTATACCTTCAAAAGTGGTTATTTGAAGAAGAAAAATATTAAAGATGTATATTACGATAGCCCTTCCCCGATAAAATGCAGTTAATATTTGAACCTTTTTTTTTTTCAAAATAAGGTATATGGTAAAGAAAATGCTTCTTTGGGAAAATGCTTTTAAAGGTGTACCTTTTAATAATGTTCATCCGAGAAAGCGCTCTTAAGAACCTCTGTGCATTTTTTAAAGTGTTCTCTCCCGAAATCGCTATTAAGTGTTTGCTATTAAAAACTAAATCTAGTGTATTGATCGATTCTCATTAGAAGCATAATCTCAGTTATAACTACGATAACATTTTCTTGGGAAATTTCTGTCACATACGTAGGTAGATCTATGATGATGCTTCATTGTTTACCATTTTTTTTAATAACGCTAAGATGATAGCATTCGAAAAAAAAATGTTATTAAAAGTCGAATATGATATAGTGTAAAAACACTCGACAATGATATTGCCTACCAAGTTGAATCTGAAAGTGGTTGGTCTCCAAGGTCAAGCAGAATTATGTTGTCAGGTGGCTGAAGAACAAATTTCAGGTGGGGGTTTTGACTGAAATCGCGAGTCGTAATAGAGCAACACTCAGGGCGGAGGCTTACCATGAGGCGAATCTCATCTAAGGTGATGGGGGAAATTGGGTTTTGGGTATGGTTTGGACAGAGGTTGGCAATAGACGAAAATATTCCAACAAAGAGGAGAAGGGTGAATGAAGTATTTCTTGTTGCTTATTTTTGGTGGTTTGTCTCTGAAAAGGGCCTTCAGTGTTGGGTGGCAAGTGCTTGTCGTGGATGCTAGTGTGGGCTTGAGGGTGGCTAGTGTGGAATCAAAGGAGTGGATGTTTCTTATAGATGGTATTTTAAGTGTTTTAAGTGGTATTTGGGGATAGAGACTGTAATACTAATACTAGTTCGATCGGGAGTAGTATTTCTTTTACGATTTATTTGTTGCTTGTTCCTTCTTCTATATTCGGGGTCGAGTATCCCTAATACTCTTATTCAATACATATTTTGCTTATAAAAAAAAATGAAAACTCTGTATTTGAATCCAACTCATGTCTTTACCATAAGCTGAAGGTCGACCGAGTGAGGGAACCCTCATTAGTAATAACATATAATTTATTAATTAATTTAAACACACTAATCATATACACATCACTTTTTCAAGAAAGACACGACCCCCAAAAAATATAATTATGCAATTGAATAAATGATTTATTACATCAATTTTGGTGGTTAATTAGATGAATTTGGTAAATGATTTTTTATGTAAAATTTGGTAAATGATTAATGAGTTATTTATTAACTATATAAAAATAAATAAATAAATAAATAAATAATTCTGTTTAACAATTAGTTAATAATGTATGTATACCTACTCTTACGATTAGGTCAGCCTTGAAAATTCATATAAGGTGACATATAATATGCTTCAATCAATGGAGGTTGGCATAAGTGGTGGTGTACTTATGCCCCTTAACAAAGTGGTTGGAGTTCGAATCTCAGTTCTTGTGTGTGGAGCAAATTTCCGCTGGGATGGGGTTTCCCGCCTTCAGGTGTCATTCATTTCTCCGCATGAGATTAGTCATCGCTTCCGACAAGGTATACTCCTGGTCAACGACCAAAAAATATATAATATGCCTCACATTAATCGCATCCAGAACTTGTATCCTGTATGAACCGATTTGGACGCCTGCAGTTTTAAATTTCAAGTTGTGTGGTTGCAAATCCACAATGGAAAAAAAAACTCCTTTCTCTCTGATTTTCCAATTATTGAACTTCAATCGAAGGCTATAGGCTGAGATCTCTTTGCAATTTTATGAGCATTGCTTAGGATATTGATCCTGTATGAAGATAGAGAAAAATATGAATTCATTACAATCAACAAAACTATTTACAGGGCCGGCCCAACATTTTTGGAGGCCTAAAGCGAACTCCAAAATGAGGCCTTTTAAAGAAAATAATAAAAAATTATTATATTTTTATTTAAAGTTTATCTTTCGTGCTTTTTGAGATGCAAAATCATTTATTAAATTATTGTAATCGATTTCATTTAACAAATCTTTTTCAATCGATAATAAAGCTAGTCCATTTAATCTTTGTTGAGACATTGTCGATCTTAGATAAGATTTTATTAATTTTAGTTTTGAAAAACTTCTTTCTGCCGATGCAACGCTTACAGGAATCGTTAACATTATTCTATAAGCGATATATGTATTTGGAAAAGAATCAAGCCTTATTATATAATTAAGTATGTCAATTGGTGTATCATTTTTCACTTGTATAATTTCTCTTAAAATTTTTAGTTCTGTAAATAAATCTAATCCATCAATATCAGAGTTGTCATTATGTTTTAATGAACGGTCAAGGTTAAGACAATTTTCTTTTAAATTTTCATCATCCAATGACCTTAATTTCTCAATACTAAATAGAAAACTAAAAATATCTTGATACATTTTAAATTGTTCGAATCTACTTTGAAATGAGGTGATTGCTTTATCTATTATGTACAAGAAATAATCAACTTTAAATGATTCTTCGGGAGATTTTACAACTTCACTGTCAATAATCTCATCAAATTGTTTCTTTATACGAATAATACGTTTTTCACGGAATTTTGGTTCTATATTCATTTCTATAGCAATTTCTTTGGCAGAAATTAAAGCATTTTCAAATCAGTCTTCCCTATATTTTTCAAAAAATGAAATAAGACCTTTCAATTGTTGTCACTACTACTAAAAAAGAGTCATTTAGGGACCGGTTTTAGAGACCGGTTTTGGCCATATTGGTCCCTAAAACGACCAATGACTGATTTTGGGGACCGATTTGACCTAAATCGGTCTCTAAAATCGGTCTCTAAATGACTCTTTTTTAGTAGTATAGCAACATCGATACACATATCCTTTGATTACATATTTTTACTAACTGAGTTTGCCGTAAACAATATCTCATACCAAATAGTCATGCCTAATAAAAACTCAATTTTCAAGCTCATAAGTTGCTAAACAATCAGATTCACCTAATTTCAATAAAGCATCTCTTATTTGTGAAGTTTGAAATCTTAAAGCTTTTATACTTTCAATACGACTTTCCCAACGTGTTTGTGACAATGATTTAAGAGTTAAGCTAGGGATATGATCTTGTAAAATGTTCCATCTTTTAGTAGATGAAGAAAATATAGTATATATACGTTGTAAAAAAATATTATTAAAATAGGTGGTAAAAAAAAAAAAATTGGAGGCCTAAAGCCCTAGTTTCATCAGCTTCATCCTTGGACCGGCCCTGACTATTTATGTCCTTCAAAAACCAATTTATTTCCTAGACACCTTTTGTGATAATAAAAAGCAACCAAATGGCTAGCCTATTGGTTCAACAGTCTTCGAAGGCCCAAATGGCAAAGTAGTATTATGGCAAACGTTGATACCCAGTGATCATGGTTAAAAAACCCAATTCAGCTCGCCAACCCAACAAAGCTAAATACAAAGGATCTGCTCATGGTCCATTGATGTGCGTAATATATATATATATATATATTGACAGCTGTGTTTTATTATGAGAGGTGAGTGAAACAAATTTGGGCAGCTAACACATGAATGATTAGGATTAGAAATTAGATAGTGGTCATGTGATAACTAATCTTGACCATTCATATATAATAGAGATGTTCGAAAATCGGTTCTGAGGCAAAAAGTCATCTAATTCAAAGATTAAAACAACATGCGATTTGATTCGATTTGGATTGCTTCCTTAAAAAAATAAATTTTCCAATCTGATCCGATAAAATGTTATTTGGATTGGATCGGTTGATTATTGTTTTATCGATACATCATTACGTATTTATATAAGATTACAAGCTAAATTAAACAAAATCTTAAATCTATATATACTTGTTGATACATTTATGTAATAGCACTTCATAAAAAATTGTATAAAATAAATAAATATCACCATCTAGTTCCAAAATATCTTTTTTTTATGTTTGGAACACTAGAAATGGTAAAAAAAAAAAAAAAAAAAAAACTTGCATCTAATCAAACTAGTAAGTACTATTAGAAAAACAAAAAAACAACAAATAAAAAATCAGCAATGCAAAAAAATAAAATAAACATATATTAAATTTTATATAAGTGGTTTGATTTGATTCGATTTGATTTGGTTTAAAACAAATCCAAAATCCAATCTGATACGATCAGTTTTAACAAAACAAGATCCAAAAAACTCTAATAGACTCCAATAAATAAATAAATAAATATATATATATATATATATATATATATATATATATATATATATGATCCATTGACGTCAGGTACATCAAATCTGAACCATTGAAATAAATTGATCTAATGATTCTGAATATTTTATTAATAAAAAACAAAAAAATTATAATTAAGTCATGTGCCCTACCTGCCCGTTTATTGCTCCCCTTTTTTCTATCCCACAGACCTTCAAAAATCGGTGTCCAAGATTAAATCATCGACCCAAGACCATCAGAAATTCACAATCAATTTGATATGAGAACCATGGAACACGGTGAAAACCTATAATTGGACAAAATGCTTAAGGCAACAAATTTCACTACTACGATCATTGAGCCTAGAGACTAAATTGAGTAGAAAAGAAAGGAAAAGAGCACACCCCTGTAGCAAGTTATCACGAAAGGGAATAACCCGTAGGAGAATAAAGAAAGAATGATACATGTTTCCAAATAAACTAAATTTCTAAGAAGTAAACAAAAAAAAAATTACATGTTTTCATGCTTGTTTGTAGACCCAAAAAGAAAAGATCGAAGAAGAGGTTAAAGTGAGAAACAACATAAGTGAACAAAAGTTAAAAAAAATAAAAAATTCCAGAGATGTGGTTTGTGAAATAAATCCCTATAACAGATAAGAAGGGTTGTTAATGGGGAAGCAGGGGCACGAAGAAAGAGTTTGTAATGGGATGCTCCAGCGAGTCATGCTTTGTCGGTGGTATGGCGTGCTCCGGCGGCGGGGTCGCATGCTCCACGAAGTTTCTACCAGAGAAGAAGAAAGGAGCTGTGGGAAAGAACAGGGGAGTAAAAAAGGGCAGGTGGGGCAGGTGACTTAATTTTTATTTTTTTTATTTCTTATTAATAAAATGTTTTGAAATGTTAGATCAATTCATTTTAATGGTTCAGATTTGGTATAAGTCTTTTGACTTATATTTGACGTCAATGGATCCTAACTCATATATATATATATATAGACACGATCCGTTGACGTCAGGTATCAAACTTTTATCTTACACCAAATTTTAATCATTGATTTTGATTTAATCTAACGGCTTCAACTTACTTTCTTCATTGAAGAGAGAGAATAATTAAAAATAACATAAATATGAAGAGAAAAAATAAAATGTATTTAATAACGACAGATTTTAAGTATCTTGAATTTTATTAAAAAAAAATTGATACAGACTTTTATTAAAATTATAATATGCATATCTAATTTTTTTAAGTGGAACATTGTTATAAGAAAATGCAGATTGTTGAACTACAAGTTTTATAATATTTTTTTCCTAATATTTGCTTAATATTGTTGTTTTTCCGCATTTTATTAAAAAACTATTTTTTTTAATAACACGATTATTTTACTTAAAATTATAATATCTTGAATCTTTATTAAAATATAGTATTTAATCTTGACTTTTCCTTAAAATTTTAGTTTTTATGCCTTTTTTTTTTTGGATGGTGTAGTTATAGTATTTATTTATTAAATAATTTGTATTTTAATTTCTAGATTTTTTTTTTTGATATAATTCATTGTATTAAAAGAGCACTTGAGGTGCTCAACCCAAGTACAATGAAATTACTATTACATACAATGACTAAGATGAAACTTCAACTCAGAGGAAGCAAACAATCCCAACGTTAAAGCGTTGACTAAGTCCCTTATCCCCCATAAGAAAAGAACCCAAAAATGACCCCCACAAATCCATTCATTAGATTGAAATAGTCTGCAGCCACAAAAAGTTGACGTTTCCGATTATCAGATCCAAATCCAGCTTTGATCATCTATCACCAAAACCTATAAGTCCAGACCAGCTGACACTTTTGTTTCTTTTATCTCATTACCAACCGTCCCCTCAATACCAACACAGTACCCGCTATCATCTTGAATGCCTATCCAAATTTCTGTCCATTTCCTTTATTCATTAACCAATCAGAAAAACATAAATAAAATATATTTAATAACGAAGGATTTAAAGTATCTTGAATTTTGTTAAAAAAAATATTTGATGCAGACTTTTATTAAAATTATAATATGTATATCTAATTTTTTAAGTGCAACATTGTTATAAAAAAAATTGCAGATTGTTGAACTACAAGTTTTATAATATTTTTTCCTAATATTTGCTTAATATTATTGTTTTTCCACATTTTATTAAAAAAATATTTTTTAATAAAAAGAATATTTTGCTTAAAATTATAATATCTTGAATTTTTAGTAAAATATAGTATTTATTCCTGATTTTTCCTTAAAATTTTAGTTTTTTTTTATGCTTTTCTTTTTTTTCGATGGTATAATTATAGTATTTATTTATTAAATAATTTGTATTTTAATTTTTAGATTTTTTTTTGATAAACTTCATTGTATTAAAATAGTACTTGAGGTGCTCAATCCAAGTACAATAAAATTACCATTACATACAAAGACTAAGATAAAACTTCAACTCAGAGGAAGCAAACAATCCCAAGGTTGAAGCGCCAACTAAGTCCCTTATCCCCCATAAGAAAAGAACCCAAAAATGACCCCCCACAAATCCATTCATTAGATTGAAATAGTCTGCAGCCACAAAAAGTTGACGTTTCCGATTATAAGATCCAAATCCAGCTTTGATCATCTATCACCATAACCTATAAGTCCAGACCAACCAACACTTTTGTTTCTTTTATCTCATTACCAACCGTCCCCCTATACCAACACTACCTGCTATCATCTTGAATGCCTATCCAAATTTCTGTCCACTTCCTTTATACATTAACCAATCAGAAAAACATACACCATATTTTCCACCTTTTTAAGATATCAGACATAGATGACTAACCACACACCAACATAGCATTATGTTAGAAGGAATGATAACCATACATAATAGATCTTTCAAAGCAATCCTCCATATTACTCTTCCTTCCCTGCTTCCACCCCACACCTGTTGTCCAGCCTGAGCCCCAGCAATTTGTTTCTTTGTATTTAACCTTTTGTGCTCACCATGTTTTCCATTTTAACTCTCTTGACTACTATTAAAAATTACCAGTAAGTTATCCAGCATACCCTTTTCCATCTCCACCTTCTTTCCATCAATTAAGAATAACTACCAAAAGTATTAGTCACCTCATTCATACCCTTCTTCTATCTCCCCCCAATCTTCCATAGCCATGCCATATTCCTTCACCTCTATTGCCACTTCTTATTTCCTTTCCACCTGCCCTTAAATATCAACTCTGCAATTCGCAGATTTACCTTAAGATTTCCGACAAACATTTCTTTCCTTTTTACTTGTACCAAAAAGTAGTCTGTAAAAAGAATAAAAAAATTTCAAACTTTTTTCCTTTCCCCCGTTTTTTCCTCCTTTTTTTTTTCCTTTTTTTCCCCTTTTTTTTCCTTCTTTTTCTTCTTCCTCTTTTTTCTATCCAGTTTGCCTCTCTTTTTCTGTCTTTCTATTTTTCACCTTTTTCCTTTCATAATTCTTTTCTATTTTCATCCCATTCTTTTCCTTTTTTCCTGTAACCAAAACAAAATGTATGAAACCTTTTTTTTCTTCTATACTCTATATTTTCCTTTCAAAATATACATGGGTTCTACTGGTATTCCTTGAAAACCAAGCTAGGATACCAAAGAAAACCAAGGGAAACCCAAAGAACTAGATAACCAGGAAACATATAAATCACAAAAACTCAGGATCACCCCAATTGTAGCAAGCCCGAGAAAGCAAAAATGAACAACCAAAAGATGAATCTCACAAGACGCCAAGTTTTCTTTTTCCATTTTTCCTCTTTTTTCTTTTCTTCCTTTTTTTCTTTTTTCCTTCTTCCTTTTTTCTTGTTCCCATTTCCTTTTCTTCCCTTTTTTTCTTTTTTTTCTTCTCTCATATAACATCCCAAATTTTCTCCTTTTTCCATAATTACTTGTTTTTAATTTCTTTTTTTCCTTTTTTTTTCCTTCTTTTTTTTTTCCCAGACTGTACCACTCTAATTCTGGATCACTTCACCTAAACCACCTTGGTTTCATCCAATGAAAAGTTCTTTTAATGCCTCTCAAAGCACCCTTCTCAGACAAGTTATTTAAACCCCCATCCTTTGTTAAAACCTCTCTGAAACCTTTTCCTACCCAAACACTCTCTAGTCAACAAGGAGGAAAACTTGTTTATCTCACATTTTGATCAAACTTTCTCTCCACATTTCCTTCATCAGCTTGTTTTTGTTTTCCTCCCCTTCCTTTTTCCACTCATCGATCCACTCTTTCCTACTCATGTACAATGGTCACCCAATTTTCTTTTCCACTCACAGAACTTTTTAATCCTCTTACACCCATCACATAAAAACAAAGCCCAACCTTACTTCCTTTCTGCTTTGCTTTCCTTTTTTGAAAAATCGTATATCTTCCATTTCTGCCCACCATGATCCAACCTGCATAACCACTTTCTACACCAAGAGCATTAAACCATTCTTTATATACAGATCATAATTAAATACTTACAAAAACAACTTTACACATACAAAAATCAATTATCTCCCTAATGTCAATTAACCTCATCCCTTATGTTTCAAGCATTCCATTGGGTTCATGTACTAACCTACAAACTGAAAATTCCAATCTCTTTCTAAAGCTAACCACGACCAAGATCTATATTTAATCATCTCAAGAACAAACCCCAATTGAAACTGGCCATTGTTAAAAATAATGTCATTTCGCACCTTTCAAATGTGACACCCTCTACCCCACATACATTTAAAGCATTAAAAGATAAGATAGTTTAAATTAAAACATCAAAAACTCAAACCATTAACGGGTAGAGAATACCACATGTATCAAGTCTCAAAAAGCGGAAAAAAGAAAACATAACATAACATAAAAGAAAACCCAACCCCGATGTCACATTACAGAGCTGATATAACCAATCCGGAATAAATCCTCAGATACAACTGAAAACAGCTAACTAAACAAACTACTGAAAACTAGAAATCCTAATTAAGGAGTCGCGGCTCCTCGGAGTCACTCCTCAACTGGCTGCTCGCCGTCCTCTGCATAAAAGATACATGCCACAACAAGAAACATAGAGACAGGGAGTAAGAAACATGAATATGAATATAATGGCAAGGAAGCAGTTAGCAAGACGAGCTTACAACAATCAAGAATGTTATAACAATAACAACAACAACATAACATAATAACATCATCATACAAACGTGTATGCTATGCAATGCAACTCTGCTCCCCTACTCCATTATGCACTTGGATCTATCTATCTCAGGAGTCAACTTCGGAGTTACATCTCCACATTGGCCAATAAGCACCAACGTCGGGGCAATCCACCAAACCTCGGATGGACCCCTAGGAGAGCCGACGCACCTTACTCTCGGATGCGCCACCACGGTTGTACATGATTCACTTGAATCGCCGCGGACGGCAAGATCACCATAACTCGGGCGACCTTCCCTATGTTGAACATCCTCCACTAACATCTCTGATGCGTGAATGCATGCTCAACACAACACACAAGCACAACCACCACCTCCGCTTGGGCCACTAGGCTACCCAAGTTTTAACACCATCAACACCTCGACCACTCGGCTATCGAGGATTATCATTATCGTTTCGTATTTATTAATTAGACACTCTAGTCGTTTTGCAATAGAGATTACTACATTAACCATCAAGCATCAAGGCCCCCTTGGCCACTAGGCTACCAAGGTACTATATCATCATTAATACTCAAGCCATTAAGCACTAGAGATTACCACCTTGACCATCATGCATCAAGGTCCCCTTGGCCACTAGGCTACTAAGATACAGCATCTTATCACTTGTCTTTGGTCTCCATGTTTCGTTGGCACTTTATTAAGTCTTTTAAAGCATTTGGGGTGAAAACACCCCTACTTCTGCACTATTCTGATTTTTGTTCTGCATAGGTGAGCACAATCGTGCTCACCTCTCAGCACGGTCGTGCTGAGCTTCCCAGGCAAGCACAGTCGTGCTGCTTGTTAAGCACGGGCGTGCTCAAAAGCGCGCTCATATTTTAGATAATTAATTAATAAAAAATTAGTTAATTAAATTATTATATTTTATAAAAAAAAATTTGTATTGCAATTTGCGACGGCCAAGCAGTCGCTACTTTTTGGTGATTTTCGGCGGCCAAGTCGTCGCTAATGTCTGTTTATATTTGCGACGGCCATTTAAAAAAATGTCAGAAATGGTTTGCGACGACCCTATATGCGATGGATTTTTGGCCGTCGCAAATCCGTCAGAAGCACATGTTTTGTGATGGATTTGTTCTATTTGCGACGGCCTAAATCCCATTTTTCTTGTAGTGCAATTCCATTTTAATAAATAGTCTCAAAGAACTCTAAATTAGTAAATTCTTTCTAAAATTGTCCCAATTTAGATTAAAAAAAATCTAGATTGTTGTATCATAGGGAAGCATACCACAACGTTGGATACTTTCTTGTAAAATGTATGAATTGTTAGAATTTGGGAAATTCGGGTTCGAATCCTTGTGGAGTCACCCCCATTGGGAGGCTGAGAACAAAAGAGTAAAACCCTGCTCAATCAACCAGACCAGAGATTAATCTCATAATGGGCCCAAAGGGCCTAAGTCGTGGGAATACTCTGATGGACCCACTCGAGGCAAAGGGTTAATTAGGATGGGTTGCAGGAAAAAAACAAGAAGAAGAAGAAGAATGCTAAATAGTGGCATTCGTGCTAAGCGATATTTTATCTCCTTGTGTATATTTTTTAAATTAATTGTCTTCTTGTGTTGCATGTTCAAAGGCTTGAACTATTGGTCAAGATGAATTTTACCTACTATTTGATGAGATTATTTACAATTTTGTCCATTATTTAACCTACAAGTTATATGTCTCACAAAATTCGTTTCTCTTGAACACTATCGTTATATTGTGGAGAATCTTTATTCCTCCTAACTTTAACCATGGCAACAACACTCATAAATTGAGAAAATAGGAGCAACAGGATTAAAAATATATCCATCTCACTTTTTAGAGAACTGAAATGTTCATCTCATTATTTATGCTGCTTGCCTCTCTTAATCTATTGCAAGTCTTATTTATCATCGAAAAAGGATGGGGAGAGGGGGATCCTAATACTGCCCAATACCCCAGTTACTGAAAGCTAAAAAAAAAAAAAAAAAAAGGAGTATAAAATATGAAGAAAGGAGCCAAAGATTTGATTTAAGGAAAATAAAATCCTTTTCACGCTAACCATTCCTCATCCTTCGCCTCAAATTCAATATCTCCAATGTCCATGCTGCGTCACAGTCATGAGAAAAAGAACAAAAGTAATGAAAAAGATTAGTATGTATCATAAAATATACACATTAAAGAAAGTCCAAAGCCAAAAATGCATGCACTAGTGTCTAAAATGGACTTATCCTGTGGCACTCGACAAAGACAATAATTTTTAATTTTATTTTATTTAAAAAAAAAAAAAAAAAAACCTATTCTGGGTTAGTCAAACTAATGCACCTTTTACTAGGAAAAGCCAATAACTCGTCTGACATTGCCTATGACGTACGTCCTTCAAAACGCCACTGGGCCAAGACTGCACCACTAAGCCTAACACTGGAAAACCGTAGAAAAGGAAAGGTATGCTATAAACTTTATTCCATTTGCATGAAAAACAAATTACATATATTTTATATACCATAACTAATAGCCTGATAAAAAAAAAGACCATAATTAAATATAAGATTGTGTCTATCGGGTTGTTTGACGGTTTCACAGAGGGCTTTTATGGAGTATAAATCTCTTCTAAAGTAATTTGGGAAGTAAAATTAAAAAAAAGTTAGGGTGTCTCCATCTTTACGTAGTTTACATGTATTTAAATTTGAACTTATCAAGATCTAAAAGTAAATGTATATTTACTCATTTACTTTATCATTTTACACTCAAACTATGTTATTAAGTTTGGTATTGTGGAACCTGAAAAGAAGTTTTATAACGTGATTAATCAATCAATTTTTTTTATCAATTTTTTTTTTGTTCAATGAAAGGTTCATAACATGTCTTACAATGGGGAGAGGGAGAGAGGAGAAAAAAATGAGAAATTAAACGGACAGAGCACATTGCGTGAGTTTGAACTTGCACGTTACAATTCATATCCATGTAAATTAGCCAACCAAGTTGACCAAGGGCCAGTCAAAAAAAAAAAAAAACTAAGCTAACTAAGGGGACATTTATTAATTTTTTACTAAGCCTACTATAAGTTTGTTTAATGTTCCATCTATTCTTCCCTGCAGAGATAACTATTTGAAAGAGCCACACTGCGACTCAAAGAAAAAAATGGACATTGAGCAGAATAAAAGAACCTATATGTGGCTCTTAGAACGATTTCAATCTACTATTCAGCTCGGACAGACTCGATCAATCCACACAATGCTCTTGTTATATATATTGACTCCATATGACTCAGAAAAAAAGACCTAGTAAAAACTTACATCTACAATTATTTTCGTTTTGATGGGCATAAGATAGGCACCAAATTCCCCAGGAATTTAAAAAGAACTTATCAAGTAAATCTTCTTTTTCAGCAGAAGGAAAGATGGGATTGTTTTTGGTGTAACAAAAAGATGTGACCTAATCAAATTACCCTTCGCTATGTTACAAAAAGACTCAAACAAAGTAACAAACTACACACACTGTCTTCTTTCTTTTCCTTGATAGGTACAAAAAAGTACAAAATAACAAAAGGAGAATGCTAACAAGTGTTCTTAAAGCATTGTTTAAGCAATTAAAAAAGGAAAATTTGTATAGGAAATTGTGTTTTTAGCATTTCGAAGAGTGTAACACTTAGTTTTTCAATATAAATTTTCCTTTCGTGGGTTCCTTAACCAATGTCCTTAGGGCACTCGTTAGCAAGACCCGTAACAAAAACCACTTTCCTTAATTAACAAATTTCATTTTCAAAAATTATGAAACTTATTATGTTGAACTTACCAAGGTAAGCTAGGATCTTTGAAGTAATCCTCCAAGCACTGTTCTAAGCAATTGTCGTTTGCATAATTCAACCAAGCTGGAAATTCAATGAGTTCATCAAAGATACCATGATATGCATCATCTTCATTCTTGACTTCATGTGCTGCACCATGTTCCATGTTCTTCAAGAACTTGGACCACCTAGCTGAAGTGATCAAATTCATAGTATCATTCCATTCCATTTGATATTGTTCTCCTAATGACCTCATTTCAGCCATGCCCTCATCATCCATGGTTGCATGTAAGCCTCCACTAACCTGTGTTGTAGCACTGGATGATTCAATAGTGTCCACCAGTGAAGAAACCCCTTCTCCCTGTGATATTCCAATTGTAGGAATTTCTTGATCAGTTACAACAGAAAGTGGAGGAGAAGATGAATATGTTGGAGATGAGTAAGAGCAAAATGATGAATTGTTATTATTATGATTATTAAGGAAAAGGGTAGCATCTAAATTGTTGAAATCATGTAAATTGAGGTTCAATCCCAAGGTTTGATTTGGAAGTGTGAGATTGGGGTTTTCAGCAACAACTGGTGGGGGAGCAATTGGGGAAACAACAGGCCAGGTGGAATAATTTGGAAGGGAGAAAGGTGAACAAGAAAAATCACTTTCATTCATGTAATTCGAGAAACTTGTTGTGCATGATGGATAAATCCTGGGATTTCTCCTAGACTTGAATCTTCCATCTTGTTCAAAACTTGGGTGGTGTGAAAATGATGGCTGCTGTTGCTGTTGTGCTTTTTGTTGTTGTTGTTGTTCTTGTTGTTGTTGTTGTTGTTGTTTTTGTTCAGTGGCTTGTTTCATGGCTGCTCTGTGAAATTTCAAGGCAGTGACAATCTCCTTCCTAGCTTCTGCCATATTGAGAAGCCTTTCTTGATAAGGCCTACTAGTGTGAAGTCTTCTTCTAACTTGTTTTTTGTGTTGTTGTTGGATGTGTTGTTGTGCCTGATGACGGGTACCTAAAACCTTGCCTTGTTTTCTTAAATTTCGACTTGGGGATGAAACATTACTATCAACAACACAACCTGGGTCGAGTTTGGTATTCATGGTGTTGGTGGTGTCTGTTGAGGTAGTAGTTGTTAGTGTTTTCACTAGGCTACGGATGTAAGCACCAGAGAGAGAAGGGTCTTCTACTTCCATTCCTTCTTGTTTTGTTTCTTGCTTAATTTAAAGGTGACCTCTATCTCATTCATTTCTATCTGTTTATATGTATCAAATAAACTTTGGTGTAAATAGAATGGAGAAAAGAGGGGTGATAGGTAAGTGGACACAAACTGAGATGGTCTCATGAGTGTTATAAATAGTTGGGGACAGCATAGGGCTTTTATAAGGTTTTGGAGTTTTCCCTGATTTGGCAAACTACGTTTGTTACCCGTTTTATTACCCGCTTTAAATGGATTCCTTTCTGAGCAATGGTCTCTCTCGGTAGCAGCATGCCATCTCTTACCTTCAACTATAAAACAAATCTTGCCTCTCTTCCGTGAATACCCTATATTGGCTAATTTCTTTTCTTTCTTTTTTTATAGGCAAAAAATATATTGCTATGAGTACAAAGTGTACTCGAACCCATATACATATTGGCTAGTTTTTTCTACGAAGAAAACAATTTGCATTCTCGTATATTCCATTAGAATAAAATATAAATATTTTTTTCCCAATTAAAAGGAATTTACAACTTGGTGTCGGGCGGTTAATTAGAGCCATAGAGGGAAACATGCATCTTGTGTTTCTGTTAATTACCAGTGGATAACATCAAAGTTTGATGATAGATGACGGATGGATGTACATGACTTTTCCCTTCTCTCTCTCCTCTATTTCTTCAGTTCTGATTTGAGATAAAACCAACATTAATATTGAGTTAGGTTTTGATATCATATTGAAATAATTAAATCTAGTTCTACACCAAAAACTGGCTTCAGGAGAAGGGTTTTATAATATAGACAAAGACCTTTTTATAATAATTAAGGCAACCCTCCCCTTGAGTTAGCTTTTAGTTCATATTAAAATAATTGGATTAATTCCGCCCAAGACTGCACGAGTGGGACTTGACAAAGTTATTTCACACCCATAAAATTCAACATATGTAAGTGGTACAACATTATAATTGATTTGAAGAGAACATGATTGCCCAAAATTTCTATACATAAAGAATTAATCTTTGACCATATTACCATCGAATTCAAGGTAAATGATACCATGTAAATGTGCTTGAATCACTGTGGCCATCACTGTTCAGCACCCCTCGGACCTCCTTTCATCTCACCACCCACCCAGACGTGACCGCCGTCCGCCGATCTTCCTTGTGGCGAAAGAATCGCCGTTGTCCGACCTATCACGCGCCGCCACGCGCCTCCCATCTTAAGCATGTGAGACTCATGCTCCAGATGCAGATCTGGTTGCAAAGCGACCCGCAAAGCAACCCGTTGACTCGAGAGCGACCCGTTGACCCGCGAAGTGACCTGTGTTTGACTTTCTGGTTTGCGCCTTTGACCAACCTTTTTTGATCATTTCTTAAGTTTTTTGGGGATATTTTTCCATTTTTGCAGTCAGTTTTCCTCAATTTTGCTCTGATAGCACTGTTATTTGAAGTTATTGTGTTGGAATGAGAAATTTACCAAAGTTTGGCAACTTATTCTTAGCATAAAACCATTTGCAGCATTTGGGGTTTAAGGTTTAGCAGCGATTTTTTTGCAACAATTGGGATTTCCTCTTCTCAGTTTGTGTTTGTTAGCAATGGTTTGTGAAAAGGATGATTTAGGTCCTACGGTATCTGTTCTTTCACAGCAGTTCCAGAGGTTTCTCGTCACACAGCCACAAGCCACGTCTGCCTCCTCCAATATCGGTTTGCTCTCCTCTAGATCCCCAGGTATATCTTCATCGATCCTTGATTCTGGAGCCTCTCATCATATGTCACCTGATTTTAATTCATTTGTGTCTTTACATCTTGTCCCGTCTATGCCAATCATGCCTGCCGATGGCACTCCGATGTCAATAGCAGGCACTGGGTCTGTTTCTACATCTCATTTGTCCATTTCAGATGTTTACTACATTCCTAATCTCACTTTGAGTCTTGTTTCTATTAATCAATTATGTGATTCTGGTTACTCGGTTTTGTTTTCTTCCACCTCTTGTTATGTGCAGGATCCGCAATCTAAGAGGTTGATTGGGACAGGCCGTAGGCAAGGGGACTTTATATTATGGATGAGCTGAGAGTTCCAGATGTTGCAGCTTCTAGTGTTGACCTGTCTTCCTTTCATTTGAATTCTTCATCCTCTAGTTTTTATTTATGGCACTCTCGTCTTGGTCATGTTTCTTCTCCCCATTTGAAATACTCTTTACAGGAGTTTTAGGAAAGCTACAAACTAATGATATTTCTGATTGTTGTGGTTGCAAACTTGCTAAATTTTCTGCTTTGCCCTTTTACAAAAGTGTCTCGGTTTCTGTTGCACCCTTTGACTTGGTTCATTCTGATGTACGGGGACTATCATCGGTTCTTACTAAAGGTGGATTTAGATATTATGTATCTTTCATTGATATATGATTGTACTCGTTATTGTTGGGTTTATCTTTTGAAACATCGTTCTGACTTCTTTAGCATTTATCATATGTTTCTTGCCTTTGTTAAAACTCAACATAATGTTGTTATCAAGTTTTTTCGATGTGATCTAGGTGGTGAATATACTTCTAATAAATTCTCTGAATTACTTGCCTCTGATGGGACCTTTCACCAACCTTCTTGTACTGACACTCCTGAACAAAATGGAGTTGCCGAAAGGAAACATCGTCACATTCTTGAAACTGCTCATTCCCTTCTTTTGTTTGCCTCGGTTCCAAGTGAGTTTTGGGGGGAAGCAGTCCTTACTGCAGTACATGTTATTAACAGAATTCCATCTTTTGTTACTTCAGGTTTGTCTCCCTTTGAAAAGTTTTATGGTTGTACTCTTAATTATTCAGCATTGAAAGTCTTTGGGTCTACTTGTTTTTTTCTTCATCCTCATGTAGAACGTAGTAAATTGTCTTCTCGCTCCTCGATTTGTGTTTTTCTTGGTTATGGTGATAGTCAGAAGGGTTATCGTTGTTATGATCCTGCAAATAAAAAACTTTATGTCTCACGTCATGTGTTTCTTGAGCATATATATACCATTTTATTCTATTCCTCTTGATTCTCATAGTGTTACACAGTCTGATCTCATTCGTATTGATCCTTTTGCCATGGATACAGATAATTCCAATACTTCTGATGTTGAGATTTGCAAGGTTGACACTAGTAGTTCTACAGATCCAGATGTCCTTTTTGTCCCCATGGCTCTCCAAGAACCTGTTGTGATTGTTGATCCTCCTCCCCGTTATCCTCGATGTGATTGTAAGTCACTCACTAGATTATGTATACTCCATTTATTCCACTTCTTTTGCTTCCTTTCTAACCTCCATTCACAATTTGTATGAGCCCTCTTCCTACAAAGAGGCTATTCTTGATCCCCTTTGGTAGCAGGCTATGGCAGAAGAACTTTCCGCTTTGCATAAAACAGATACCTGGGGCCTTGTCCCTCTTCCTCCAGGAAAAAGTGCAATTGGTTCTCGTTGGATGTATAAGATCAAAACCAAGTCTGATGGGTCAATTGAGCGCTGCAAAGCTTGTCTTGTTGCTAAGGGATTCTCTCAACAATATGGCATGGATTATGAAGGTATGGATTATGAAGAAACTTTTGCTCCTGTTGCTAAAATGACCACTATTAGCACTCTTATAGCAGTTGCATATGTTCGCCAGTGGCATATTTCTCAAATGGATGTTAAAAATGCTTTCTTAAATGGTGATCTTCAAGAGGAAGTTTACATGATACCTCCACTAGGTGTTTCTCATAATCTGGGGGAAGATGTAAGTTAAAGAATGCTCTCTATGGGCTTAAACAAGCTCCTCAAGCTTGGTTTGAGAAGTTTTCTATTGTGATTGCATCTCTCGGCTTCCGTTCTAATCCTCATGTTTTTGCTTTTTTTCTCAGGTCCACTTCTCATGGTCGTATTATACTCTCTTTATATGTTGATGACATGATTATTATAGGGGATGATGTTGATGGATTGCAGAGTTGAAATTGCAATTAGCCCAACAGTTTGAGATGAAGGATTTAGGTACTCTTCGCTATTTCTTGGGGATTGAAGTTGTCTACTCTCCTAGAGGTTATCTCCTTTCTCAATCTAAGTATATATATTGGCAACATTCTTGAGCAAGCTCGTCTCTTTGATACTCGAGCAGCAGACACTCCTCTTGAGCTTAATGCTCGATATGTCTCCTCTGATGGTATACCTCTATTGGATCCCATTTTGTATCGTACATTGGTTGGTAGTTTGGTGTATCTTGCCATCACTAGACCTGATATTGCTTACGCAATGCATGTTGTTAGTCTGTTTGTTGATGCTTGTAACACCCCGATTTTTCGCTGCTTTTTAATATCGGTAATAAATATAAATGTTTATATTTTAATCCGAGACTTAGAAAATGATTTTGGGTAAACCAATGTCATTTCCATGATATTTTTATTATTATAAGCTTACGATAAAATTTTTGGTTGAAAATTCAAACGGAGCCCGGTTTGCGTTTTCACTGACAGTAAAAGTTTACTGTTCAGAAAAGCTAATTTTAATTCGTGAACTAGACTATTAGTGTTTTTATCGTATTTGCTATGATATTGGAAGTTTTGAAAATTTTCATGTAAAAATAAAATATTTTGTTTGTTGCGGGCGTAAATGTCGAGATGTCTCTAGGAAAAACCTGCACCAGATGAATTGGTGGGTCAGCAATGGAGCTCAGATGATTGATGTGACTGGCATTTATGATGATCCTATCCGTATCATAATGGCCATAATGGCGCATTTATGACAATAGGATATTTTTGCGTGGAAAGGACAATTTTGCCCCTAGCTTCACATAATTTTTGCAAGTTTGCCATTGAGTTTTTGGACCAAAATACCCTCAAAACCCACGGCTGCCCCTTCATTAGCACACGTAGGCAAATTTGGTTTTCATTCTCTTGCCTTCTTCATCACCTTGAAACCATTTTTCTTAAGAACTCCAAGAACATCCACAAGTGTTCATACTCGCCAGAATTTACACGGAGATTATGACCCTTTTTGGTTATGAATCTCGCAAAACTCTCAACATGAAAGTTGTTTCCCTTTCTCTCTTCTTTCCAACGAGCAAAATAACATCAAAAACGGATGAGTATGTTGGGAGATACGCCCAGATTACCGAAACAGCTCTAAAACCTTCATCTTCTTCACTTTTCTTTCATTTTCTCTCAAGAACACTTGATGATTTTTGTGAAGAACATCACCCAAATCATCATTTCCTTTGATCATCAAGAGGTAACCTCTCATAATCTTGTTATTCTAAGTCTTTCTCTTCACAACTTTTATGAGTTTAAGCCTTTGATCATCATGTTCTTCATTTCACTTAAAATTCATGAAGTTGTTTTCAAAAATCCATAACTAATTGTAGAAAAATCCTTTTGACTTGAAACCAATTGCTATGATCTCATAATCATCTCTATATTCATCATCTAGAAGTATGTGATCATGCGAAGTTTCTTTCCTATTTTTCTGAGCTGGGCCGAATCCATGGAAATTTGATGTTCATGGGTTTTGTTTCAATTTCAAGTCATGATTCATGATTTAATCTCTTAATAAGAAGAAGATCAAAAATCAAACCCTAGCCTATTGATCTTGAGAAAAACCGAAACCGTAGTTCTTGGAACTAGATGAGTTTTATTCCATGTTCTTAGTTCATGATCTTGGTTTAAGTACTTAATCATGTCTAAGATACTTAAGGATCATAAATCCCTAAGTTAACAAATTTTCAACTTTCCTAACCTAGAAGTTTTAAAGAGGCCGAAACCTAACCTTCATGATCTAAGTATGTTGTTGTTTGATTTGATTTATTATGGTTGCAATTCATTTGAAGGAATCGATCGAATTTGTTTAATCTAAGTAGACGGAGAAGAATCGGATCGAAATCGGGAGATTTCTTGCAACTGTTGATTCAACTCTTCAAGAGGTAAGAGGGGTTACTTGAGGGATCATTCGGCTGGGCATGTGTACTTTGTTTGTGGTCCATATATGTTTATCTATGTGGCTGTGGTGTTTTTTCTGATTTATTTTACTGAGCTATGTGTTTATAGCTGTAAGTTGTTATCTGTGTTTCGGTTGTTTATCTGCTTTTAATTGATTTAATTATCTGCAGCTGTATATTATATTGCTGTGATGCATGATTTGTAATTATGATGATGATGTTGAATGTTGTTTGTGAGGCCTGACAGTGGTCAGTGCACAACCGATTAATGAGATAAAAGCTTTAATAAGTTGTGTATATTATATTCAATGTTTTATGGGAAATATTGGGATATAATATTTGTGGAAAATATTATTTGGGAGAAATAATAAGTATTTGAGAAATCTTATTATTTTAATGATTTATTTATAAAAAAAATGATGTATGGGTTGTAGAGAGGGCATAACCGTGAAAATATTTTACTACTGCTAATTTTTACATAAGATATACCGCAATATTATAAAAAGATATTTTGTGAAACTAATCTGCGAAAATAACTTAACCGTGAATTTAGAAAATTGTTTAAGCGGAAAAAGCTAAGTTTTACCTTAAAATACTTTAAAATGTCTTAATGATGGCAATTTGGAAAACCTACGACGGCAAGTATTTTAGAAACGGCAACGTGTATTTTTGATGAACTTCAAATCTCTGTGACCCTCTTTTCTGAAAATGATGTTTTTTCGGTAACCGGTGTTTTTATGATAGAAGTCTTCCCACTTAATATGTTTTCCGAAATCAAGTTTTGACTTGGACGATATATTAAAAGATTTGAACCTAATAACCGAGACGTCGGGATATTAAGGTTCGGTGTATGGTAGACTGGATAGCTACCTGGTAGACTAGATAGCTACCTAAAAGAGATAAAACATTTTGAGATGTTTTCTATTACCAAGAACCTAAGCCGGATGCATCGGTCTAGGGTTTCGTGATTGAGCACTCGGACTTTGAGGTCCTGTGTTGTTAATGAATGATTTTAAAGATGATAAAACGATATTTGGTCTAAAGCCGTTGAGCTTTGCCAAGGAAAGATATAACACAAAGAACAATGTTGAAAGAAATATGTTTTCGAGCATGCATTTGGCAGACGTGCCACAATACGATATATGATTACCTTGCGGCGTCAGGTATTTCATGCTCTGAAGTTTTCGTTGTGCCAGGTTGGATAATGAAACCCCATTCACGATGTTATCACTGTGCCACGATGTTGGACAATGTGCGATGGGTTTCGGACGTGGGCCTTTGACTATATGTCTGTGGCTACGTGCCGGGAGTCTGATCAACTCAAACACGAGGTCGGGATATCTCATGAGATTAAGTGAAAACGTTAGATGATGTATATGAAGTGTTCATGCATATTTTCAAAAGATGTTGTTTGGGGGTGAAACCCATTATGCTTTGAGGTTAATGTTTATGAGATTGCAAATATGTATATGGGTACGTATATATGTTTTTTTTTTTGTGTCGTGCATGTGGCTATCGCGTTATGTCCAAATGTCGGTTTCTCACTCTTGCATGTTTTATTTGTGGTTTCTTTTCTGGGTTCCATGTGGTGAAATTCAGATGAACCTCTTAAGGACTATGGCGTCTACAAGAAGAAGAAGGTTTAGGTCGGGGCATGCTGATCGATGCTGCTTCTTTTTGTCGTAGTGTTTGACCAGCTTAGGTTTACGTTAAGTTATGTTTTGGGAATACTCCTTTCATTATAAATGTTTAAGTGTGAAACATATAATGCAATATGGTTGTATGACTTACATACATATTTTGATATATCTAAGTGTGATTATGTGAACGTTGTTGTGACGATGTTGAAAAGAAAAAATTTTATCATCACATTTTGTTTAAGACAAACGTTGAGAAAACTTTATTTTCCGAAAGCAACCAGCGAATTTATGATTTTATTTTCCGCAAACGGGTAACCATGTGATGACCCGAGATGAGGGTGTCACATTAGTGGTATCAGAGCTGGTCGAGTCTTTCGGGAATGTTGGGGAATAGGTCTGTTAAGTTTTTGTTGTGTGATCTCTGGTTGGTTCTTGGTTGAATTGTTTCCTTGTCGAAACAATGTGTGTTGACATACAAGTATGTGTGTTTTTATGGGTTCTAATCAGGTCGATGCCTTATAAGAACTCATGTTTAGTGAATAGTACTTCTGTTCATGTTGACATGTCGTTTATCCTTTTGGGATTGTGTCTAGCATTTGAATGAAGTACTTGTCGTGGAAGATTTTTCGGGAGAATTTTCTGAAAATGTTCCAGGTTTGTACTTGTGAAATGATGTTGAGTTTTTTTTATTGATCTAGTTTATTGATCTATTTTCTAGATTCAGTCAGATCTCTATCGCTTAGTGTAGAATCTAGCCTACAAAGCTAGCCGAGTTAGACTACACAAAATAGATTTTCCGTCTGTCTCTTGATAAGGTCGTAGTCAACTTCATCGACGGTGTTCTCGTTTACTCTAAGAGTCACAAGGAGCATGAGGACCCTCTGTGTCAAGTGTTATGGATTCTATGCGAGAAGAGTTATTGCGAAGTTACCTAAGTGCGAGTTTGGCTCTTGGAGGTGAAAATTCTTAGAGTTTGTGATTACAAAGGAGAATTTGTAAGCACACTCCTAAATAACCCTCGATGTATTAGACATTTGAGTGAATTGGTCTGACGGTATTCCTTGGTCTGGATACTTTCACATTTTGTTGAAAGAATTTGTTATGACTTTTTTTTTTTGAGTTATAACACAGATAACTTCATGATAGTTGAAGTTTCTTGGTGGAACTTAGTTTAATCGCTTCTATTTTGGTAGAGGTGATCTAGTCTGATTTATGGTCAGTCTGTTTTCTTTTAAAAAGTCTTCGTTTTGTAAATTCTTTGTACTAAGAATTGAACCCTCTTAGAAATTATTCACCCTTTGATTTCCTAAATCCGCTGGAAGATTCTTGTGAAAGAAGGAACTTTAATTAGAGTCATGGATGTAAATATGTATTCGCGATGCATTTTTACACTCACGAACATATTAAAGAATCTTTTTACATACTGGATATTTCTGCATTCCTTCATGATTGATAAAATTCTTCTATATACTTTCTTGTGAGAGTCAGATCTTTGGATCGAAAAAACCTCTTTAGTTTTGAATCACGAAATTTCAAGGACGAAATTTTTTTTTAGTGGGGTAGTAATGTAACACCCCAATTTTTCACTGCTTTCTAATATCGGTAATAAATATAAATGTTTATATTTTAATCCGAGACTTAGAAAATAATTTTGGGTAAAACATTGTCATTTCCATGATATGTTTATTATTATAAGCTTACGATAAAATTTTTGGTTGAAAATTCAAACGGAGCACGGTTTGCGTTTTTACTGACAATAAAAGTTTACTGCTCAGAAAACCTAATTTTAATTCGTGAACGAGACTATTAGTGTTTTTATCGTATTTTCTACGATATTGGAAGTTTTGAAAATTTTATGTAAAAATAAAATATTTTGTTTGTTGCGGGCGTAAACGTCGAGATGTCTCTAGGAAAAACCTGCGCCAGATGAATTGGTGGGTCAGCAATGGAGCTCAGATGATTGATGTGACTGGCATTTATGATGATCCTATCCGTATCATAATGGCCATAATGGCGCATTTATGACAATAGGATATTTTTGCGTGGAAAGGACAATTTTGCCCCTAGCTTCACATAATTTTTGCAAGTTTGCCATTGAGTTTTTGGACCAAAATGCCCTCAAAAACCCACGGCTGCCCCTTCATTAGCACACTTAGGCAAATTTGGTTTTCATTCTCTTGCCTTCTTCATCACCTTGAAACCATTTTTCTTAAGAACTCCAAGAACATCCACAAGTGTTCATACTCGCCAGAATTTACACGGAGATTATGACCCTTTTTGGTTATGAATCTCGAACAACTCTCAACATGAAAGTTGTTTCTCTTTCTCTCTTCTTTCCAACGAGCTAAAGAACATAAAAATCGGATGAGTATGTTGGGAGATATACCCAGATTACCGAAACAGCTCTAAAACCTTCATCTTCTTCACTTTTCTTTCATTTTCTCTCAAGAACACTTGATGATTTTTGTGAAGAACATCACCCAAATCATCATTTCCTTTGATCATCAAGAGGTAACCTCTCATAATCTTGTTACTCTAAGTCTTTCTCTTCAAAACTTTTATGAGTTTAAGCCTTTGATCATCATGTTCTTCATTTCACTTAAAGTTCATGAAGTTGTTTTCAAAAATCCATAACTAATTGTAGAAAAATCCTTTTGACTTGAAACCAATTGCTATGATCTCATAATCATCTCTATATTCATCATCTAGAAGTATGTGATCATGCGAAGTTTCTTTCCTATTTTTCTGAGCTGGGCCGAATCCATGGAAATTTGATGTTCATGGGTTTTGTTTCAATTTCAAGTCAAGATTCATGATTTAATCTCTTAATAAGATGAAGATCAAAAATCAAACCCTAGCCTATTGATCTTGAGAAAAACCGAAACCGTAGTTCTTGGAACTAGATGAGTTTTATTCCATGTTCTTAGTTCATGATCTTGGTTTAAGTACTTAATCATGTCTAAGATACTTAAGGATCATAAATCCCGAAGTTAACAAATTTTCAACTTTCCTAACCTAGAAGTTTTAAAGAGGCCGAAACCTAACCTTCATGATCTAAGTATGTTGTTGTTTGATTTGATTTATTTTGGTTGCAATTCGTTTGAAGGAATCGATCGAATTTGTTTAATCTAAGTAGACGGAGAAGAATCGGATAGAAATCGGGAGATTTCTTGCAACTGTTGATTCAACTCTTCAAGAGGTAAGAGGGGTTACTTGAGGGATCATTTGGATGGCCATGTGTACTTTGTTTGTGGTCCATATATGTTTATCTATGTGGCTGTGGTGTTTTTTCTGATTTATTTTACTGAGCTATGTGTTTATAGCTGTAAGTGGTTTATCTGTGTTTCGGTTGTTTATCTGCTTTTAATTGATTTAATTATCTGTAGCTGTATATTATATTGTTGTGATGCATGATTTGTAATTATGATGATGATGTTGAATGTTGTTTGTGAGGCCTGACAGTGGTCAGTGCACAACCGATTAATGAGATAAAAGCTTTAATAAGTTGTGTATATTATATTCAATGTTTTATGGGAAATATTGGGATATAATGTGTGGAAAATATTATTTGGGAGAAATAATAAGTATTTGAGAAATCTTATTATTTTAATGATTTATTTATAAAAAAAATGATGTATGGGTCGTAGAGAGGGCAAAACCGTGAAAATATTTTACTACTGCTAATTTTTACATAAGATATTCCGCAATATTATAAAAAGATATTTTGTGAAACTAATCTGGGAAAATAACTTAACCGTGAATTTAGAAAATTGTTTAAGCGGAAAAAGCTAAGTTTTACCTTAAAATACTTTAAAATGTCTTAACGATGGCAATTTGGAAAACCGACGACGGCAAGTATTTTAGAAACGGCAACGTGTATTTTTGATGAACTTCAAATCTCTGTGACCCTCTTTTATGAAAATGATGTTTTTTCGGTAACCGGTGTTTTTATGATAGAAATCTTCCCACTTAATGTGTTTTCCGAAATCAAGTTTTGACTTGGACGATATATTAAAAGATTTGAACTTAATAACCGAGACGTCGGGATATTAAGGTTCGGTGTATGGTAGACTGGATAGCTACCTGGTAGACTGGATAGCTACCTAAAAGAGATAAAACATTTTGAGATGTTTTCTATTACCACGAACCTAAGCCGGATGCATCGGTCTAGGGTTTCGTGATTGAGCACTCGGACTTTGAGGTCCTGTGTTGTTAATGAATGATTTTAAAGATGTTAAAACGATATTTGGTCTAAAGCCGTTGAGCTTTGCCAAGGTAACATATAACACAAAGAACAGTGTTGAAAGAAATATGTTTTCGAGCATGCATTTGGCAGACGTGCCACAATACGATATATGATTACCTTGCGGCGTCAGGTATTTCATGCCCTAAAGTTTTCGTTGTGCCAGGTTGGACAATGGAACCCCATTCACGATGTTATCACTGTGCCACGATGTTGGACAGTGTGCGATGGGTTTCGGACGTGGGCCTGTGACTATATGTCTGTGGCTACGTGCCGGGAGTCTGATCAACTCAAACACGAGGTCGGGATATCTCATGAGATTAAGTGAAAACATTAGATGATGTATATGAAGTGTTCATGCATATTTTCAAAAGATGTTGTTTGGGGGTGAAACCCATTATGCTTTGAGGTTAATGTTTATGAGATCGCAAATATGTATATGGGTACGTATATATGTTTTTTTTTTTGTGTCGTGCATGTGGCTATCGCGTTATGTCCAAATGTCGGTTTCTCACTCTTGCATGTTTTATTTGTGGTTTCTTTTCTGGGTTCCATGTGGTGAAATTCAGATGAACCTCTTAAGGACTATGGCGTCTACAAGAAGAAGAAGGTTTAGGTCGGGGCATGCTGATCGATGCTGCTTCTTTTTGTCGTAGTGTTTGACCAGCTTAGGTTTACGTTAAGTTATGTTTTGGGAATACTCCTTTCATTATAAATGTTTAAGTGTGAAACATATAATGCAATATGGTTGTATGACTTACATACATATTTTGATATATCTAAGTGTGATTATGTGAACGTTGTTGTGACGATGTTGAAAAGAAAAAATTTTATCATCACATTTTGTTTAAGACAAACGTTGAGAAAACTTTATTTTCCGAAAGCAACCAGCGAATTTATGATTTTATTTTCCGCAAACGGGTAACCATGTGATGACCCGAGATGAGGGTGTCACATTGCTACTACTACAGTGCATTGTGCAGCTGTTCTTCGCATCCTTCGTTATCTTCGGGGCACTCAATTTTAGAGTCTTCTTTTTCCCTCCTCTTCTTCCTTGGAGTTGCGTGCTTGCTCTGATGCTGACTGGGCTGGTAGCCCCACTGATCGTAAGTCTACCACAAGATTTTGCATTTTTCTAGGAGATTCTCTTATTTCTTGGAAGAGTAAGAAGCAAGACGTTGTCTCTCGTTCTTCTATAGAAGCTGAGTATCGTGTTATGACATCCACCACTGCAGAAATAGTTTGATTGCATTGGTTACTTTCTGATATGGGTGTCCCCCTCTTTGGACCGACTCCTATGAACTGTGATAACATGAGTGCTATTCAGATCACTCGCAACTCTGTCTTCCATGAACGCACAAAGCATATCGAGATTAACTGTCATTTCACTAGACATCATTTTCAGTAGGGGACCATCATTTTACCTTTTGTTTCTTCCTCCATGCAACTTGCTAACTTGTTCACAAAATCGCATTCCGCTCCACATTTTCGTTTCTTGACTAGCAAACTCTCGATGCTTCCTATTGATGCATCTTGAGTTTGAGGGGGGATGTCAGATAATATATGGCTTTTATGTTTTTATTCATTCATCTCCTTAAGGGTAGTTTAGTCCTTTTACTTATGCATATATATTTGCTCTTTCTCATTATTATATTGACTGATTTTGGATTATTGCAATGCATTTAATCCTACTATTTCGCTTTGTCCTTTCCTCTCTATCTCCCTTTGTATGTTGCATTCCTATTGTCAATATGTGTGTGTATAAAATAATAAGAGCAGCTGATGTAATCTTCTAAAGAAACTATTAGTAGATACCTAAAGAAACTATATATTCCAAAATTGACGGAGCCTTTAACTAGACCTAAATAAAAGAAAGATAAGCTACTAAGTACTCCCTCCGGTCCTTAATATATAAAGCAAATGGGTACTTTTTTTGAGATCCAAAATATAATAAACATGCATCAATTTTCACATATATTAAATGCTAATTTTCAATCTTACCCTCATTTATAATATGATTTATATTTACAAGATATATCAACTTTCCATACAAATTAGTTTGTTCATTAATTAGAAGTGGCACTTTTGGAAATTTATATGAATATTAATTTCAATTAGCTCATTTCAATGCATTTCCTTGATTTACGTGTTTTAGGGTTTTGTTTCTTATATTAACGACCAGAGGGAGTACTAACTAAGTTTCTCTAATTTTCTTCCTGACATTTAAATTATCTACGATCATATCAACCAAATACCACTAACGTAAATATGCCAAAAACCTTTCTGACCATACCGGTTTGAGAGATATCATTGGCTTCTTATAACCTTATTTAATTGTGGAAATTATGTTAATTTCTGAAGGTTTAATTTGACTGAATTATAAGTATCCTTCTTGTTCTGAAAACTAGACTCATCCCCTGATCCCCTTAAAGAAGTTCAATGTAATTTCAACAATCATTGCATCCAAGGAGATAAGTGTAATGATAATATACATAACATGTAATATATTAAATACGAGGGTATAGAATATAATTAGGAAAATACTAATGGATGCCCTTGAGGCTTGGGACATTGATTAAGAAATCAAAATATGTAAGTTTGTATGAGACATAAGTGTTAAACTTATATTCTCAAACTGATTCATCAACCAATGTCGTAGGGACAATCTTTATAGCAAAACTCATATAATTAAGTTAAACTTCAGTCAGATTTTCCCTTATTAATTGGGACACTCAAGTGTTAGTATTAGATGCTGGCCAACTATATATTAACAGCCAATAAAGATATGTGCAAGACAACAAGATACAAAACCAAACAATGAAAAACAGTAATAAATGTAATTGGAGTGCATATGACAGAGAGAGGGAAACATGCATCTTGTGTTTCTGTTAATTACCAGTGGATAACATCAAAGTTTGATGATAGATGATGGATGGATGTACATGACTTTGCCCTCCCTCTCTCTCTTCTTTTCTTCAGTTCTAATCTGAGATAAAACCAAAGCTAAGCAGCCAACTTCAGCCAATCCCAGCACCCGAAGGTGCAGTTGCCCTTTCAGAAAGAAAAAAAATTAAAATAAAAAGAAGAAAAAGAAGTTGCTTTTGTCGAATCACAGACGCCCACACTCACCCTCTTACACTGTGTTTGCCTCTCTCTCTCTTTCTCTATCTACCTTCAGATTCCATTCACACCATTGACACCAAAAATAAAAATGGTTTAGTTTCACCTCTCTTGTCACCTTTTCATAGACACAGAAAAACTCAGGCTCAGCACTCCCACCATTTACTTGGACTGGATTTTTCTGTGCTACAGGTCCCTTCTGCTCTATCTTTGTGACTGATGTCCCATAAAGGAGTCCATTAGTGCAATGACAGTGATTATTGATTAACATCATTAATTTAACATTCAATAAATAATGTAGCTAGCCACGAATTAATGATGTGAAGTGAACCCCACTTCTGCGGAGCCATACATTTGGTATCACTGATTTAACTAAGTAGTAAGTAGCACGTATGAGTATGACATTTTTAAAATTAAATAATATTTTAAGAAATATACTATATTTAAAGATAAAAATATTTAATATTATAATTATATATATGTATAATTGATTTATTTGGTTAAAATATAAAACGATACAAATTAAAAACAAACTACAAGCCAACGAAGCTTGATCCAGTTGGTAAGGATATGCTCATAACCCACAAGGTCGTCAGTTCGAATCTCACTACCGATGTGAGAACCTTGTTGATGGGGTAATCTGTAAGTACCTCTGTAAACGTTCTTTGAGCCATTAGACTTGCCTAATCCTGATGAGCCCCCGGGTTCCAACTTACCTAAACTTTTTTGGTAAAAAAAAAAAAACAAACAAACTACAATTATTATAGCTACAAAGGAGAGATGTATTATTGTAGTATTATAGAGCAGCTTAAAAGATTGAATTACTGAGAGAATGTAATGTAGTTTATTGCGTAGGGATAAATGTAACACGATGGTGTACGACAATTTTTCCCTAGTTTTGTCTCCTCAACCCTGCATTGTACCGTCAGTACTACTGCTCGTGCTTATTGTTAATTAATGAATTATATTTTTAGGTACAAAATTGTACGTGGGTAAACTAGCACTCCGAAGCCCGAGCTACCGCGGGCCCTTGATGGAGCTCTATTTTAATGATTTTTTTTATATGAGTTTTGTTAACGAGTATCCTTATGATATTGGTTAAGGAACTTAAAAGTAGTAAGATTTCATTGAAAATTCAAGTGTTTATCATCTCAAAACATTAAATACATCACTTTCCTATAAGATTTTTCTTTTCTAGGTTTCTTAACTGGTGTCCTAAGGGATTCGTTAGTATTCTCATTTTTATATAAATGTATAATATTCGGGATCACATATCGAAGGGATTTGAGTTTTTTTTACCTTGAAACCTGTGTTGGTTGTAAGAAACTTTGTAGGGATGGACAACAGGACTGCCCGAAATCGTGTTAACCGAGTCCATTAATTTCCGGCACGACGGGCGGGTGACGGCAGATCTCGGGTTGAGCAGTTTGAAAATGAAAGTTAGGCTCGGCTGATGACGGTCGGGCTAGGTTCCGGAAATTTACTACCGTCGGTGATCGAGCCAGACCGAGGAGGTTCTACTATGGAGGTTCGACTATGGAGTTTCTAATGGTGGTGATGCTATGATGGGGCTTGAGGAAGGAGACGACACATCAGGAACGAGATGAAGTGGGTTTCTATTTTTTTTTTTACTTTAATGATTATTATTAAGTATAGTAAATGGGTTACTAATGAGTTACTTGTCCAGCCCAATACATTTTTTGGGCCAAAACCTATGGGCCAATAGAAAAAACCTAGAAGCAAACCCTAATTAGGTATAGAAAATGAAGAGCAAAGAGGCAGCAAGTTCACTTCACTTAGAGGTGCGACGGCCATGGCGTTTTGCGTTTTCTCTTCCTCCCACACGACCCACCTCATCGCGCCACCGGATTTGCTCAGCAGCCACCACAAGACGCATGCTGGTCCAATCGAGAAAGCCTCTGCCGCAACCATGAGACGTGCGCTGGTCCTGGGCTACAGATCTCCTTTGGTTTTCTACCTTTTCTTTCTCAAGTTCGAAGCTTTTCTGCATTTGTGTTGCTTGATTGCTGTTTTTTATTTTTTTTTTCTTTGTGTTTCTGGGTTTGTCTTGTCCTACTCCTTTCTATAATTTTTTTATTTGACGAAAACCACCAAACCCACCCGTCACCCGCTATATCCCCCACCCGACCTAACTGTTCCCCAACTGGATGGCAACGGGCTGTATATTTGCATACCCGGTTTTGGTCGGATTGGGATTTTTTGGCTCGGATCCGACCGAAACCGACCACTGTCCACCCCTAAAACTTTGATGGATTCCTCCTAATATTTTTAATATGAATTAAACTGAATGGATGGTTGAAAAAATAAATTTATAGGCCTAAGCGAATATAAAATGAGGCATTTATTGAAATAAACAAAAATGTTCACATTAAAATCTTACTATTCTAATTTTTAGATTAATAATTTGTAATTTTTTAAATAATCATGTCATTTTAATATTTCAACATAATCTTTAGAAGAGATTATTAAAAAAATGAGGAAGGAAGAATTCAAAAGTGAATATTATAGGTTAAAAAGATAATTAGTTTTAGTATTTTGATAATGAGTGGTTTTAAAGTATTAGTTAAGAATTTTAGTACAATATATTAAATACTTTTTTATATAAAATATTGCTATTGAGTACAAATAATTTTTGTATAAATTTTGATGAATTCGAAGTTAACTTATCTTAAGGTAAAGTTTAAATTCATCCACTCTTTTGGGGAGAATCAGACATTCGAATGCAAACAATTAATCATTGATTTACTCATTTTTTTTATCTTTCAATTTTGTAATCAATTCATCAATTCTTCAGGTTGTTGAAGGACCAATTCTCAATCTCAAATTTGGAGGACATTAGCCTTGCCCTTATCTCAGGCCGTATCACCATGGAAGATAGGAGTATGAGATTAGGGATGACAATTGGTTCCCCTGGTTGCGGTGGAAGATGCATGTTATGGTCTTGGTGAAGGGAGAGAACAATTCAATCCTTTCGAACATATAATTTTTTATCATGTTGGCCCCTCTGTTGGAAAAGGACCACAAAATCCACAGCTTGGCGGATCGAGAAGGAGCAACTGTACTGACACCTGGGATTCAGACCGTATACTTCTAGTTCTGTTCCTAAGGATGATGTTGCTGATTCGGCTACCCATGTCGTTGTTGATGCCCCAGTCGTTCCCGATGCCCCCCTTGTTCTTCCTGATGCAGATGGCCAGCACGATGCAGATGATCATGAGTTTCATTCATTGACTTGTACTTTTTAGTTTGTATTGGATACTTTGTGTTGGATATTTATACTGAATTTTAATTTATTGTTTAAATTATTTGAATTTTCATTTCATTTATCGAATTTATTTAAGGTTATACAATGTTAATTTTAGTTAATTGGTGAAAATGGTGATTTGCTTTGTGTTTTTTATAAACTACATGTAGAATCTTGTTCTATCTTCTTTTTACAGTGTCATTTCTCTAATTCTCTTTGGGCACTCATACTCCAGTGACTTGGGGTTGATATTCCTTCCACAAATTCCATAATTATTTTTTTGGTTTACTTTGGAGGGTCAGCTAAAAGACAATAAGGAGGCTGCTGATTGATTTTGCATATGGTGGTTTGGAGTATTTGGGAGCTCCATAATGGTATAATTTTTTGAAATGATACTACAGATATGGTTTATTTGTTGGATACGATCAAGGTGTGTTCTTGGAGGTGGTTTATAGCTAGATCACAAGGTGTTTTCTGCTCATTCTCCGATTGGTGTATTAACCCAGCTAATTGTTTTGTATAATTACGGGTTTTCGGATGAATTTTCTGATTTGTTGTAATATGTTTTTTATATAGGAAAATTGTAAATCAGTTCTAGAGTACCCCTTTTACTCTGATTGATGACTTTTTGTTCAAAAAAAAAAATAGCTTCAGTCTAAATTAGCGACGGACAACATGGTCGCAAAAGTGGTCTCTAAAACATAATTTGGGAGCAAATTTAGCAATCAAAATTATTTGTTTTAGTTGGTAGCAACCAACTGTTGTTGTTGCAAATTTGCGACCGATTCAGACAACGGACACTAATACCATTTGCGACCAGCCTGGTAGTGACTAAGACCGTCCGGTTGCTAATTCAGTCACTAACTCATTTAGAGACCGAATTTCATCAGTTAGTGGTCGAAACGTTCGGTCGCCAGACACCTATTTTCTTGTGGTGAACTTTCCTTGTACCCCACGGATATCCACAGATAAAACCCGCAATGGACACTGAACGAGCAGCTTAATGGGTATCCACGAGTATAATAAATGAATATTTTCTCTATCGGTTTATTAATAGGACGGCGACGAGTATTGAGATATAAGTATCAGCAGGTACCCGTACTCGATATTAAAATTAATTAAATACCCCTATAGCTATTGAAATTTATAGACAATGGTGTGAGATTTACTAACATTTATCATATAATTATTTTGTTCGTTCTAGTTAAGATTGTATAGTAAACATTTAGATTGTTAGGTATTAACATTACTACTACATATATATAACTACATATATATAACGATATAAGTATGTTGTTGATTTCATATTTTTTTAGAAGTTTTTATTACATATAAGAGAATGACAGATTGCCTTCATTTTTAATTTTAAAAATGTCTAACAAATTTTTCTTGTTGTTTATTAATATTCATGGATACCCGTGGGTAATTATACAATCCGTTAAAACCCAACTAACGGATATATATCCACACAGGTAAAGGACAAGTACGTGATAGATTTTTATATGGCGGGGCGCGAGTGGTAGGAGACTACTACCCGTATCCGCTTTGCCCTATTGTCATCCCTAGATGAGATCAAAGGTAGTTGGCAGTTGTATTTGTATTTGTTCGTTCGTTTCAATCATATTGTTTAGTAGTTATGTTTCATTAAAAAAAAAAGAAAGATAAGTAGTTCAAATTAATAGAGTTGTGAGATGTGAGAGAAAGTAAAATTCACCAAAAATTAATTTCAAACGTGTGATATTCATATTAATTTATTATTTTTAATATTAATAATAAAATTATGAGGTCTTAAAAAAGTTAGAGCCTAAAGCCTTGCTTTTGTGGCCTTACGTAATTAGTTCGCTTGACTTACACTCTCTTTGGTTTAGGAAAGAAAGTGGAAGAAAAGAAAAGAGAACGAGAAAAAAAGAGTGGAAAATAATATGATTATTTAGTTTGTAGGAGTAAAAATGAACGGAAAGAAAACTAAAACGTTTTTCTTCTTTTGTTTGATTGTGTATAAAGTGAGAGACAAGGAAAAAAATATATATTTTAAAGTGATATAAATACTCTTAAGTAAAAATGAAATATTATAATTAGGTCATATATATGTATTTACGTCTTTACATTTCTTTTCTCCCCCCTTTTTTCTCATTTTTCTTTCCAAAGTGAGAGGAAAACTTTTTCCTCTTGGGCTCACACATTTTTTTTTTCCTTCCTTTTTCTAACACAATCTGTTAGATAATTTCCACTTGATTATTTTTTATCTCGAAACTCTCTTTCCCAACTTATCACTAATCATTTCCCCTCCTCTAAGACCTTTGGTGGGTGAGGAGCGAACTGTTTCTATCGCATGCATAATAGATGCTGCATCGAGACTAGTGACAATGTTAGGGTGCTTCTCGTATTAGCGTGAAGGAATTTTTTTCCAAGTTTTCTTCTTTTTTGTAAAGATTTTTTCAAGTTTTCTTAATCATGAATTTCTTAATTAAAAAAAATATATTTTTTCACATGTTTTTCATAGTCATGAAAAAATGTTACAAATTTTATTCAATTTTTAATAATTAGAAAAAAATTTAATGAAAAGATATAAAAAATAAACAAGTTCTAATTTTAAAAAGAACATCAAATATTATTAATATAAACAAATAACTTTATACCCTTTTTCATAATTTATTGTATAAAAATGATTTTTTTGCACCATTCAAACGAAATAGATTATCTTAAAATCTCTTTTCAGCAAACATACCCAAACGAAAATAAATTTGATATAATCAATTTTTACAATAATCAATTATACATATAATAGATTATCAGCATAATTTATTTTTTTCAACTTTTCCAAACACACTCTTAACAAGAAAGAGCCCATAAGAGTTGGTTGACATACTTGTGAGAATAAACAATTATAAAAAATTTAGGGTGATGGATTATATATAAAGTTGGTTCTCGTTTCTCTTAAAAGTTGGTTAGAAATTGAAATAATAGCTAACTTTTAGAAGTCAAAAATAAATTTTGATATATTTTTACTTTTAAACTGTATATAGTATTGATTAATTACACATTACATATTCGTAATTTTTAAAACAATTATTATAATAAAAATTAAATATTTTAAAAGACATAATAATATATGATGGAGACATGAAGTATCAAATATAAATTTCTTTGTAAGTGTATATAAATCTCAAAAGTTTTCCCTACCTTGAACCTCATCCCTTATCTTAAATTTTTAAAAACAAAAAAAAATTACGATTATACATTCAAATTTTTATTTCAATACATCTTTATTCTCCTATATTATACCAGCGAAAAATTTGTAGTGATAAAGGACGGTGGGACCGCATTCAGGCAATAACGAACAGGATGTGACGAGTCATAATCAAACGGCTGAGAGTGGTGGCACTGACCATGCCGTTGCCACGTTGCCTGAGCTTCGAGGGTCCAATGAGATTGTGGTTGCCACGTGGGAACTCTGGAAGCTGAAACAGACAAGTAGGCAACAAAGAGCTTGATACATAATGGTGCCATGCCCATGCTCATGTAATAGTGTGATACAAACCAAACTGAATTATTATAACAACAATGTTATTTTTTTTTTATATACAAATTTGTTCACATAATTCACATATAAATGTCTTCATTATTTTTTTTAATAAATACTTAAATTTGTCCTTAAAAATTCGTTCCCAATTTAGTCTCCAAGAAATAGAAAATCCCAATTTGATTCTTAATAATCTTAAGAGGAGACTGCACGAGTCAAAAAAAAAAAAAGAGGAGACTGCTATTAATTAACACACTTTATAACACTCTTTTTTTAACATATTTATTCTTATTGTTTGAAATTCATGTGAGTTTCACTATTTTGAAAATAAATCCCACAAATTCATATGGGTCCCACTGACACACACTAATTTCGACCAATAGAAGAGAGCAATGTTATTAAAATCGAACCGGTGATCGACTCGATCAGTACACTGGGTTAATGGGTCACTGGTTCAACCGGGTTCAACCAGGGGTCATTGGTTGACTCGGTTTGAACCGGTATATATTAAAAAATTCTAAAATATTCATATATATGACAACATTATTCAATATGTCCATACCCCAAATTCAAAATCATTATCATAAAAAAAATCTAATTAAACAAATACCAATCAAGGTCAATGGTTGAACCAGATCAACTAGTATATATTAAATATATAAATTATTATGATTGACTTATGTATATATATATAGTATTTGGCAGGAGTTGACTCGGTATACATTAATTTTTTTAAAATATTAATATATAGGCCAACATAATTTAACATGGTCAGATTGTGGTTCAGATTCAATAGAAGATATCTCTGACTAAAAAACAATTCAATATTATGAGAGTAATATTGAGTATAGTATTATGTCAGTTCAAATCAGTATCAATATATTACTTGAATATTATCAGTATCAGAAATCAATATATCATTGTATCATTATAATATAAATATAGTTCATAAAAATAAAAAATAAAGTTAGAATTCAATGGTTAAACTGGATGAACCGGTATATATTAAATTAATAGAACAACATCTATACTATATATATTATATTTTTGAGATAAGAACTAAACAGCATTGTTGTCCTAGTGGCACTTCATGCACTTGATATAGTTCCAAATTAATATTTTTATAACAAATTTTAGGAATACATTAATCCCTATTAGGAATTATTTTGACCATCATTTTACTTTCTTATGGATCATACTGTGATTTTTCATTTATCAGTAACTAAACTGGGAGCTATATTTATTTATTTTTATCAAGGACGCATTTAAATATTCACTCTTATTCTTGGTTTTTATTCATTAATATCAATGATGCATGCTCATAGTCCAGATTAAATATAAAAGTAATTGTTGATAAGACGTCGTAATCATGATTGTTTGAAAGTTAGTCTTACAGTAATATCTATGAAATACTCAATCAAATACAGAAAGGAAAGAGAGATATAGTTAAATACAGCATAGATTTCTTTTTCCAGTGATTTAATCTCTCTCTTGGATTAATATTGTTGTGGGAAATTAATAACTTTTTCATTTATCTTTCAAAATATCTATGGAGCTTCCACGTAATCGCGGTAGATAGATAATAATCAATTGTGGTGGGCAAGCAATAGCCAAAGGTCCTTCCAATTCTCATAACGCATTGTGGTCTCCACTTGGTTCGGGCCTCGGGGGCTTTTCAGAGATATACATCAGTAAATAATAAATATCTATGCATATTAATATTAATGGTGCATGTGGTGTCAAGATTAAATTGTCATTTATGAATTGCAATGCAGCACCTCACACCCAAATTGTAAGGTCACTTTCCGCTATAAAGTGGGCATGGCCAGGGTCCCCTATCTCATGTTTTAATCTGCCACCAACACAACCACCAACTTTCCGTCTCTTACACTATCCCAATTGTGCCTGCCCTTCTGTTGAGATAGCTCTGCTTTGATAAAGACATGTAAAAAGAGAGTGAAGGTTCAATTGAGAAATTTTAATTCCAGAATTTGATAGAAGCAAAGACCCTTTTATGTAACTTCGGTTATAATATGGTTTTGAAGTTGCAACTTGCAACCAATCACTAGATCGAGACTTTTGGTGTTTTAATTTGATACCCCACCCTAGACCAAGATATGATCAATACTACATAGATGAGGTGCAGTGATATAACAGTCTTTCCCCGTTTGCGTTATGTATTTTATGTTATGGTTCACTGTACCAACAACCCACCATATAATTAAGGGCATTTATTTAGGCTTTTTTCTTTAAAAATTATTATTTTTATATTTGTATAAAATTCGAAGGAAAAAAAAGACTGAAAACTATAATTTTTAACTTCTCATGAAATTACGCTATTCTTTTTTGGTTACAAAAAAAAAAACTGTTAGTTCAAATGGTTAAACTCAATAGGGGAATTGAGTATGAGGGTTTCTAACAATTTCTCCCCTTCTTAAAAGTGAAGATTAGGATAAAAAGTTCTTCTCGAAGAAAAACTTGTAAAATATAGAAAGAATGAAAAACGCTTTTAACAAAGGATTCTTTAAACAATTAGTGTATGTTTGTTTATGAGTTTCAATATCACGTTTGAGGTAGTTTCCACGTCCAAAGTGGCAAGATAGTAATTATTTTTGATATCAATAACACATGAAACTCACCCAGGATCAAAGTTTCTCTCTACACATACACACACATAAGGAGAGGAAGAGAACTATTTCATTCACTCAATTCTTGATTGATTACATTATGGCAACATACAAGGTCATGCCTTTTTATAGGCAAACATTTGCAATATAATAACATTAACTTTTCTTAATCCCTAAGCAAAAGACTTCAAATCCAATTCAAACACTACTTACTTATACAATTCAAACTCTACTACTACCTTTCTTTGACAATTCAAAATTCTATAAGCTTCCATGGACAATTCAAACTTGGTGGCTAGTAGTCAAAGTTCAATTCAAACTTTGCTACTCAAGTGGCTATAAGAGTTTGATATGGAAACAACTTCTATGCCCACAATTTTTGACTAAGCTTGATTTATCCTTATCTAACATTGCCTCCCTTAAATCAAGCTTGTATCATTCCAAGCATCTTCTTCAATTTGTAAAATAATTCAACCTTCAGAGGCTTCGTAAAAATATCTGCAACTTGATCTTCAGTGGGACAATACTTGATCACCACTTCATTCTTTTCTACCAACTCGCGTATTTTGTGAAACCGTATATCTATATGCTTGGATCGCCCATGAAAAACTGGATTCTTACACAAAGCAATTGCAGACTTGTTATCACAAAATATTTCTGTTGGAGTGCTTTGCTTCTCATGTAATACTTCAAGAATTCTTCTTAACCATACTGCTTGTGTAGCACAACTGGTTGCTGCTATATATTCTACTTTGGCTGTAGAGAGTGCAACAACTGGTTGTTTATTTGAAGACCAAGATACCGTGCCAGTGCCTAGATGAAATGCGTACCCTGACGTGCTTTTTCTCGTCTCTATATCTCCAGCCCAATCACTATCTGTGTATCCAACAAGCTTCACATCATTATTACTGGCATAAAAAATTCCGTCAGTCAGAGTGCCTTTGATATAACGAAGAATTCTTTTCGCTCCTTGCAAATGAGAAACATGTGGCTCTTCCATAAATCTGCTTAGCAATCCAACTCCAAATACAATGTCTGGTCTGGTTGCAGTTAAATATCTCAAACTTCCGATCAAACTTTTATAATGAGTTGAATCTACTCTTTTGCCATCATTTTCTTTTTTCAGTTTCAACTTTTCTTCAACTAGAGTGAAAATCGGCTTTGAATTCTCCATTTTGAATTGCTTCAAAATATCACCTGCATATTTCTTCTGAGAAATGAAGATTCCATCATTCTGCTGAACGACCTCAATGCCAAGAAAATAGGACATTAGGCCTAAATCTGTCATCTCAAAGCAGCTTATCATAGCCTCCCTGAATTCTGCAATCACCTTTGGATTATTGCCAGTAAAGATTAGATCATCAACATAAAGGCACACAATAAGAATATCTCCAGGATCAACAAATTTAATATATAAAGTGTGCTCAAATGGGCATCTTTATGATGCATAATATAGGAATCAATCTTCTTGTACCACGCTCTCGATGCCTGCTTCAACCCATACAACGCTTTCTTCAATCTGTAAACTTTGTCTTCTTTTCCTCTGACTACATATCCTGCAGGCTATTCAACATACACTTCTTCTTCCAGAGTTCCATTTAGAAAAGCAGATTTAACATCCATTTGATAAATTTTCCAATTATTTTGGGCTGACAGAGAGATAATCATACGAATTGTATCTAATCTCGCAACAAGAGCAAATACTTCAAAATAATCAATACCTGGCTTTTGCTTGTATCCTTTAGCAACCAATCTTGCTTTATATTGATCAATTTCACCATTGGGCTTGTACTTTGTCTTGTACACCCACTTCACTCCTATAGGCTTCTTATCTGCTGGCAAATCTGTTAACTCCCATGTTTTATTCTTCTCTATGGCATGAATTTCATCATCCATTGCTTTTCTCCAGCTCTCATTGTTTGAGGCTTCTTCAAAGGTTACTGGCTCGCAATCCGTAAACAAAGCAAAGTTGATAATTTCTTCATCAGATGGGTCATTATCGTTACCCACAACATAATCCTCCAATCTGGCTGGTTGTCTGCGATGCCCTTGAGGTCTTCTAGAAGATTCTGGCTGAGGTGCTGGATCTTCTTGTCTATCTTCTTCATAATTTTTCAGAAATCACCATTTGCTCCTTTTGGGATTTTGAAGACCAATCCCATACTCCTTTTTCATCAAATGTCACATCTCGGCTGATAGTCACCTTCTTCGTCTCCAGATTGTAAAGTTTATACGCCTTTGAATTTGTGCTGTAGCCAATGAAAATACACTTTTCACCTTTGTCATCCAATTTCTTCCTGAGTTGATCTGGTATGTGGGCGTAGGCTATACACCCAAAAACTCTAAGGTGTCGAATTGAGGGTCTCCTTCCACTCCAATCCTCTTCGGGTGTTTTATCACGAACACTCTTTGTTGGATACCTGTTTAGAATATACACCGCTGTAGCAACAGCTTCTGCCCAAAATTCCTTAGGCATTTGTTTGGCTCTTAACATACATCTCACCATGTCCATGATCGTCCTATTCTTCCTTTAAGCAACTCCATTCTGTTGAGGCGTGTATCTAGTTGTAAGTTGGAGTTGTATTCCATGCCGTTCAAAGAAATCTGCACAAGCAAGATACTCTTGGCCTCTGTCTGTTCTGAGTGCTTTGATTCTGCAGCTACTTTACTTTTCTACATATGCCTTGAATGTCTTAAAGGCATCACAAGCTTCTGATTTCTGCTTCAAGAAATACACCCAAGTCTTTCTGCTAAAGTCATCAATAAAAGTAATAAAATACTTGCAACCACCATGTGTTGGCACCTCAATCATACATAAATCTGAGTGAACAATCTCCAACAGCTTTCTCGCCCTCCAAGATCTTCCGATTGGAAATGATTCTCTGTGCTTCTTGCCCATTTGACAAGCCTCACAAACTCCATCAGGAGTATTCACAACAGGCAAACCAGAAACATATTCTTTTCATGATAGATAATTCAAACCAGAAAAATGAAAATGCCCAAAACGTATATGCCATAGCCAATCATCTTTTGGGATTACAGAACTTAAACAAGAAAATTTCTCATGTTGAATTTTCAAAGGGAATAGGCGGTTGGGAGTCATTTTTACCTTTGCAATAAATCTTCCACCTCTGTCAATCAACATGCAGTAGCCATGATGAATCTGCATGTTGTAACCTTTCTCTGATAGTTATCCCATACTTAATAGATTGTGATGAAGACCAGGAGCATAGAAAACATCAGAGATAAAGTTTTGAGAACCATCCTTCAACCTAATAACAATTCGGCCTTTCCCCAGAATTGGAATATTTGTATTATTCCCAAATTTTACTACTGACCGGACATTTTCATCTAGTGAAGAAAATAACTCCTTTTCCCCACATATATGGTTACTACAACCAATATCCAAATACCACATATTTTCATCTTCAGTAGAAATATTGCTTACCAAAAATAAACTTTGTGGGCTATTTGAATTCTCACCAACATTTTGATATTGATTTTCTGGAACGTTTGCCTGATAGTTGTTCTGAAATCTGGATCTACAGTCTGCAGCTTTATGACCAAACTTCCCACAGTGATAGCATTTAAAATTACTTCTTTCTTGGTAGTAGTTACCTCGTCCTCTTCCACGGTTGGTAGGCTCGAAATTATTTCCACCTCTTCCTTGATTTGGTGGTCTGAAATTGTTGTCTCTCCCTTGGTTGTAATTGCCACGTCCTCTTCCTCTGAAGTTACCTCTGCCTCTGCCTCTATAGTTTCCTTTTCCTCTACTGTTGAAATCACGACCCTACCATTAGCACTTTGGCTAGATTCTGCAATATTGTTGAAATTCACTTGGCTTTTCAAAGCTTCTTCGTTTGTCTTTTCTATCTTCTCCAAGATTCTACTAACGTGGCTTTCAATGCTTCCCTGCAACTCTGCAATCGTCATGGTGTCTGCGTCATGGGACTCTAATATTGTAGTCACCACATGATCAAATTTCATCGGCATGGTGCGAAGAATCTTTTCAACCACCTTGCTATCTGGGATGTCTTCTCCATACACCCTCATCTTGTTGACAAGATCTGTGACACGTGAAAAATATTGTTCTACAGTTTCTGAACTAGACATTTCATACCTCTCGTATTCTTTGCATAGAGATTGTAGCTTGGATTTTTGGGCTTTTTCTACACCTTTGTATGACAGCTTCAAAATATTCCATGCTTCTTTAGCAGTTTTGGCATTTGCTATTTTGCCAAAAACTGAATAATCAACTCCTTGGTGAATCTGCGACAGCGCCAATTGGTCCCTCCTTTGAGCGGTTGCATCAGCTCCTTCTTGTAATCCCGGTTCAACAAAGCTCCAAATATTGTGAGCCTTTAGGTGAGTTGACATCAAAATTTCCCAATAATTGAAATCAAGTTTCCCATCTAGTTTGGGACCGGACCACACAATATTGTAATTGCTTGCCATCTCCATTTCTCTCTCAAAGTATATGAACTAAAAGAAATTGGACACAGTGAGAACTCTCTTGTTCCTCACAACACTCAGAAATTGGAGCTGGACTTAACCAGCTCTGATACCAATTTGATATCAATAACACATGAAACTCACCCAGGATCAAAGTTTCTCTCTACACATATACACACACATAAGGAGAGGAAGAGAACTATTTCATTCACTCAATTCTTGATTGATTACATTATGGCAACATACAAGGTCATGCCTTTTTATAGGCAAACATTTGCAATATAATAATATTAACTTTTCTTAATCCCTAAGCAAAAGACTTCAAATCCAATTCAAACGCTACTTACTTATACAATTCAAACTCTACTGCTACCTTTCTTTGACAATTCAAAATTCTATAAGCTTCCATGGACAATTCAAACTTGGTGGCTAGTAGTCAAAGTTCAATTCAAACTTTGCTACTCAAGTGGCTATAAGAGTTTGATTTGGAAACAACTTCCATCCCCACAATTTTTGATTAAGCTTGATTTATCCTTATCTAACAATTTTGATATAATACGTGAAAGCTATCACCTATCAAAGGGAGTTTTCACGTCACGTCTCACCTAACTCACTACCAAACACATACTTAGAAGCAAGTATATACCAAATTCAATCAATCGAAACACTAGCTATATCATGAATTTTCATGTGATGCACAATACAACAGAATACATGACTGATTGCAAAATTAAAGAGAGCAAGGGATTAGAGACAGGTCAAGAATTAGGTAGAATTCCATATATACATTATGTGTTGTTTTCCAATAACAATAGGACATGTGTAATAGTTTATCAATGAAAATTAACATGTGTAACAACTGTTACACATATCCTATTGCCATTGGAAAACAACACCCAATATACGTACTTATGGAATTGTACCTAAGTTTTGTCCTTAAAGAAATCACGTAAGAGATCTATCCTAGTTCCATCGCCACCACTATGATCCATCCGGTCCTTAAGCAACACTTGAGATTTACCACTACTTGAAAATCAAATTATCTTAAAAGCATACACAAAAGCATAAAGGATATCTCACATTTACCTTTATGATCCCTTCATTCCCTTGAGATATCTCACTCAAGTAACCTTACCTCTAAGGACACTCCACCTTAGACTTGTTTGAGATCTCTCACTCAATAAAAAACATCAAATACAAATTGCATAAATAAACTCAAAATAGAGGTATATATAGATTGATCCATAAGTCTCAAGTGCTCGTAAGCAATTTGGCAGCTTTATAGTAGGTTAAAAACTTACTAAATTTCGTGTCAAATGCATGTCTATTTATAAAATAAAAAAAAGTTTAAAAGAAGTTCAAAATTTTAAAAAGATCATTCTGAAAATTTTGAGGTAGTCGACTAATTTTTGTGATAAGTGGTCAAATACTTTCATAAAACAAAACCTCAAGACTTCAAGATTACTGCAAGTAGTCAATTATTTTAATTGGTAATTGATTACTTTGATTCAAGGTAAAATTTATGGATTTCTCTTATAGAAAACATTCCAAAACCTTATTTCGATCAATTACTTAGCTTGAAATCAATTTCCAAATTTGTTTTAAACATTTTTTTTAAGTTTGAAAACATATTAAATTATTTCAGACTTATTTTTATCCTTTTTAAACCACTTGAGTAGGTTCGATTCTTGTTTAAAAAAAAAAAAAAAAAAAAAACCCACTTGAGTCACATTACCGATCAACTAGGAAACCTCACAAATATTCCTAAGTCTTCCTATTTCACTTTACATGAGGATTCCATGTGTGTTTGGCTCTCATCATCAAAACCTTAAGAGTGTCGGCAACTTTTACGGAAGCATGAATGTTTACATATTCAAAAATCACATTTTTATAAAATCACTTTTTAGGGTATTTTAGAATCACTTTTTTAAGTCTAAACAAAGGGAATCTAAAAAGAATAATGTGGGACTACCTTCCTCAAGGCCTCCACCCATATTAGGCTTGCACCATCCGCTACACTTGCAACAAGATTTAGGCCTAGACCATCTGGACCTGTTGCAACAACCATTGGGCCTGCACCATCTAGACTTGCTTCAACAACCATTAAGCTTGCACATTTTGCACCAAGACCCTCTGTGGATTACATTTTGAGGGCTATACCTCTCCATACTAGATGTAGATACAAATAATCTCTGATGTATAGTATACCATTGCAATGGCTAATATAATCTAAAAGAATTTAATTGGTATGTACTGTCAGTGTAAAATTTTTTACACCATCAACTAATCAGAAATCAGGATGAGATTCAAACATTTTTAATGATGTTTCAATTTCTGATTGGTTGACTATGTAAATTTTTTTACACTGATGGTGTATACCAAATAAATCCAATCTAAAATTGCATACAGGAGAACCCTCTTTCCTATTGAGTAATGATATTTGAACACCTGTGTTTGACACCCAACGTTGACACCTTAGTTAATCATGTATAAATTTTTGGTTAATTCAGTTCATTATATGATTAATGGGTTATATAAAGCTTATTTTCCATAATCTTATAAATATTTGGTTAATTACATGCACAAATTTAGTTAATTCAGTTTTTTATATGATTAATGGGTTATCATGAATTAACTAAATATTTACACGTAATTAACCATATAATGAACTGAATTAACCAAATATTTGTACCAATTAACCAAGGTATCAACTTTGGGTGTGCAAATATCATTACTCTTTCTATTTGCCTTCTCAAGGCTCACAAACATCTAAAAGTCAAGGCTTATCCTGAATTATTAGACTTCCAACCCTTTAGAATAGCACTCAGAATAAAACTACGCATAACTTTGATGTCAAAGAAGCACTTTGAAATGCACATCAATCCAATAAATGATATAAGCTGCAGGGACGTATTTAGATCTTTATTTTAATCTTTTAAGGTGTAATACATGCACTATCAAAATTACATTGCTTTGTGTATGCAATTCAAGTCTTCCCCAGCACTTCAATCCTCAAAACGACTGAACCAGTGGCTAACAGTTCTGGCAAGGATTCTAGTCTCATTCAGAGAAAGAGATTTAAGCCCTTGAGCAACAGCATCTGCTGGAGTATACAATTGACCCACTTGCCATCTTGGTTCCTGATCCCCCAGTGTAACCGGTCAGCAGTGTAAAACGAGGCAAAACATAGTTTAAATTAACTGAAATATAAGGACCTGTTTGTTTTGTTTCTAGTTTCCTGTTTTCATTTCCTGATTTTAGAAATAATTATAAATCTGCCACTTTATTTTCATTCTGTTTTCTGTTTTAAAAAATTTGTACAGGAAACACTGAAAACAACTTTTTTCTGTTTTGACTGTTTCCTATACAAATCTTTGAAAACATAAAATAAAATGAAAACAATGTGACAATTTTGTAATTATTTTTAAAAACAGGAAATGAAAACTGAAAACAAAGCAAACAGGTCGTAAGTCTCTTATAAGGAAGGCAATCGTCAAAGTTTTATATTGCAGCAAGGCAAAATCACACCTAATGTAAAGGAAATATACAAAAAATGTATGAAAATTCATGCTTCCTTCCATCAAATAGGGTTGTCAAAGAATATATATATATATATATATATATATACACACACACACACATTAAATATATATATTTATACATTAAATAATGTTCTTATCTATTAGTTTTTGTAAACTTACAAACTTATGGACATTATCTTAGTGCTTCAGCTGTTCATGATTGGGTCAAGAATTCTTAGGATATCTCCAGTTTAGACAATACTGGTAGAGTGTGTGCCATAAAAAAACTAAAATAATAATAAAAAAAAAAGTAAATCAAGCACAATTTTTTAGAAGAAAATATTTCATTTTTATTTTTTCTTGACAAGTGATCCTTAAAGTATTAATTACAAGTTTTGCTATTCATACTAGGATTGAAGGGTTAAATCTATCATCTTACTGAGCATATATCAAATATTTCAAATAATGCAATTTACATTTTAAAAAAGTCACCGCCATGATAATTCAAAGAAGCGGATTCTGCCAAAGAAGAAAGGCTTCACTATAATGAAAAAAAGTACAAGACAGAAGGAGGATTCAAAGGAGTTTTACCTGAATGCATGGTGTGATGTGGTTACCACTCAACTGTACTTTTTCTAATGTCCCACCCAAAGACTCTACACGAGGCTCAAGTGTTTCTTCAAGAATATCTGTCTCATCAATTGTGTCAAAATTGAACTTAACCTAGAGAGACAGATAGACATGTCAGAAATACCTTACCATGTCATCCATCTTTCAAGAATAGATTCTAATATACAGGGCATCATACAAACCAGTAATGTGTGTTCAACATTGTATGAACTTTTAAAGCAATCACGGTTTTCAGATGGTGTTGGCTTGAACTCTGACACTCCTTGTGTTACCTGAAAGACCCACAAGCATGAGCACACACTCACAATTAAACCTAAGGGATCATATGCATAACATAGAAGTAAACTAGAATAGAAATAGGAAAGATTCAGGGATGTGGTAGGTGCATAAACAATAAATGTAAGCATGGGAATCAACAGCAAAACTTGATCTCCAAGGATTTCTCTTTTAAGACATACCTTAATGAAATAAATAGCATTGCATAATCTCCAAAATCAAAACTTAACATGTACCTCATTCAATACCAATGGCAGCTGATCAACAAATTTAGTTATTGAATTCAGAACTTCCTGCTCACTTTCCTGTATAATGGATCCAATTGTATCTAGCAATATCTTCCATGCATCTCCTACATATGGATAGTGGGGGACAAACATAATCATCATAGACACAAATTCTTACGGTTAGTTGCCATGAAATACACATACGTACATACACTAAATGAATTCTCCATGTAATTGGACAGACCAAGGAATCCAAGAACAAGGGACTAAGATTCTACTGTAAACATACAGTTATTATTTCATGATTTGTTTCCTTATTTAATTAGGACTAAGATTGTACTGTTAGTATAAAATTAGGCTCTTAGGTTTGTCTTTTGTAACACATCGCATCAACATGTCTTTACATCCTTCAACATGTTTCCATACCTCAACAGGTATATTATCCAGTCCAACTGTTTTGCCATTATCTTATCCATCCTCTTCAATGCTTCTTTTACCTCGGCCTCCTGAATTCTACAATAAAAGCTATAGTTTTGGTCCTTCTCTCTAATATTTAGCCTATCAAAGTGCAATAAGGTTTTGTGTCCTTCATCAAATAGCTTGTGAAAGTAACTTTTTCATCTTTCATTGATATTTGTACCCTTTTCATTTTGTCTTCTAACAAATTAGGCAATGATGGCGATGCTGTCTTTTGCTGGGAGGAGTAGGATATAATTTACAAAGCTACATTGAAACTTTGCAAAACTTCAAAGCAAAACCAACAGAAGCAAGCTACTGAGCTACCTGATGCATTTCTGGCCATTGAATAAACAGGAGTTGCTGCCACAACCGGCATCATCTGCCTGACTGTAGGACCCAACTGCAGAAAAGAACTGCAAAGTTTTAGAGCAAAATCAAGATGAAGTGATGAACAACTTGAAAACATGCTATATCAGCACAAATGCAGTATGAATATGAATAATATTAGGCCCATTGAACAACGTCAATTCTCTTTAAGGTCATATGAAATGATCTCAGGAAGTATGTTGTTTCAGTGGTTCTGATGCTGTAATGGATGGAATATATAAATGGAAACAATGAACTCCACGATCAACATCAGTTATTTTTCTAGGCAGGCCTAATTTATCTTTAGAATGCCTATAAGTTGATGGCATGCTGATCATTCTCATGTTAATTGAACTTAATGATATGTATAAATGTTACATTTCTTGAGCTTACGAGACAATTATTTTAAATGGGATTGGAAAAGGAAATAGAAATGAAAATAACAGCTTTCTTAAGCTTATTATTTCCCATCCACTTAGACAGATCTATAGAATCCTTATGAAGCTATGCTGAATATGTAAAAATAAATAAAACATTCAAAGAAATCCTAAAGTCCACTCAGGAGTGTTTCTAACAATATTCATAACCAGTATTTAGCATGCCTAATTTGTTTCCATCATGACCGTGATTAGTTTGCGCAAATCATTCCAGTGAAATACAAAATATCAAGGAATCAGGCCCAAACAACGAATCTTTCTCAAAAGAAAATAGTCTTATTGAAAGCCATATGTCAAGTGAGCAGTTGTATTTTTATATAGTATAGCAATCCTCCACAAGTTTTCAATCCTCAACAGAACTTTATTTAAACTTTCATAATAAAAGTTATAATGGCTAGGTCTACTTAGCCTATTGGAAAGTTCCTTCTTTATCATAACCACAAGAACCAATCATCATATTAAAGTAGCTTATGAAGATTCTAAGATAAATTACAGTTTCACAAAGTACTACTGTTAATACCTGCTCAAAGAAAGGGACTGCCTCCGTTGCTGGCCTGTTGTTGTATGAGATTATGGCATTAGCCTTCCACAAGAGATATATACCTTTGTGTCATACTCCTTGAATTGTTTTAAGTCTATAAGTGCTATTTTAGTAATGAAATTTCATAATCTGCATTATGCTTCCACAAACTAACATATGCTTATAATAATAGAATTAACACAACACTATTTTTCAGTTGAAACATCAAAATGATTTTGTGTATTGATAAATACAGTCTTGTACTGCAGCAGCCAGAAAAATAACCAAACCTTGGGTACTTTCTCAGAAAAATAGCTTCCTGTGAGAAGTTGAAGAAGGGCACCATTGCTACAGATTCAAGAAAACAACAAATATGTTACTTCCTTGCCTTTACTTACAGGAGAAATGTTAGCAACACACTATCTAACACTCTATTTTCAACACAAGCCCTCCTATTGGTTGAAATTTACATGGGTCCTAAAACATTCAAGTGAGACCCACATGAATTAGTAGGACTCATTTCCAAAATAACGGAGCCCACGTGAATTTCAACCGATAAGAGGGTGTGTGTTAGAAAGAGAGTATGTTGCTAGCGCTCCTCTTAACTCCAGTAAGATTGACACTAAACAACCCACTTATTACCTATGGCCAACAGAGAAAACAGGAAGGTCTCCAAGCTGGGCAGGTGACAAATTTGCTTGAGGCAACCCAGATGTTAAGAGTGAATCCAAACAAGTGTGGAACCTCTCATATACTTGTTTAGCAGCTTGAGTGTGGTCAAATGTCACATTATAAGGCACCACCACAACAACAAAACCTTCCTTTGCCAATAATTCTATCAAGTACCTGCAATTTGCAAACCAAAAGAAGAAAACTTTATCATACCCTTAATATTACCAACATGGGAATAACAACTATTAATGATAAAGAATCAAACTTTGCATTAAAATAACAAATGGGTATAACACAGAATACCCATAAGTAACTTCAGGAACAGCACCAATGAAGGCACCACCAAGGAATTTGATTATAGCGCGAGGCTTAGCACGATTGAGGGTAGGTGGTATCACTAGACAAGAGTCTAGCTTTGTGTACAACTTGCCATTTACTCTGATATTTGTGTCTCTTCTTGGCACATACACATCAGAAACCATTTTTGTAGTCCTTGCCACCATTTTTGGAGACAAGGTGTTAAAGTGGGAGCATTTTCTGAATAAACCATGTGACCGTGGGTGACTCAAACTCAATTCACCAATCCTAGACAGTGTCTTAGGATTCTTCGAAGAGAACAAGCATTTGAAATTTGAGCTAAAGATGGAGGAAGAAGAAGTTGCCATTTCCATTACCCAATGAAAAAAAGAAGACTAGTATATGGAAAACAACGTAATAAAGAATAAAAAATTTGTGTTGTGCACTTGTTTGTTCCCGAGAGTAATTTAATTTTAAAATTTTAATGGATGTTGCGAAAAAATCGGTACATATGTTAAAGATTTCGCCACGATTTTGAGGTCTCTCCCTGTTATTGGATGTTTGACTTGAGATGCTGACTGTTGTGGTTTTGGGCTTAGACCTAGCATACTGAAAAAAAAAGACATTGCTATTTGCACCTTACAATTTGCTATTTGTACTTTGTATTAGTTTTTTATTAATTAATTTTCTTAAAATGCCCTTATAATTTATAAATCCGGAAATTAAATTCCGGAAAATGTCCGGAAATTGAATTTCGGAAAGTGTCCGGAAATTAGATTCCGGAAAATGTCCGGAAATAAGATTCCGGATGTATAAAATTTTAGGAAAGACCATTTTACTCATCCGGAAATTAAATTCCGGATGTGTAAAATTTTACCAAATGTCATTTTACACATCCGGAAATTAAATTCCGGACGTGTAAAATTTTACACATCCGAAAATTAAACTCCGGATATGTAAATTTTATGAAGCATTCCGGATTTGATTTTCCGGAAGCATTCCAGATTTAGTTTTCGGAAGGTTCTTGTTATAGCATCCGGATTTAGTTTTCCGGAGGTTCTTGTTATGGCATTCCGAATTTGCTGCAACTGTCATGAAATATCACGGATTTGTGCTGTATGTTGGGTGTGAGAGGGCGGCGTGTGAGGGTGGAATACAAGGTTTGCACCGTTGGGCGGTGGTGGAAGCGGCGGCGGCGACGTATCGGAGTACTAGATGTAGTCAGGGTTCAAGGTGAGAATGGGTTGAAGTGAGAATGGCTGTGAACGGTGGTGGAGAGGCACGCGCCGGAGACTGCCATGGAAGGGAAGGGATGTGTGCTGTTGGAGAGGGCTTTTTGCAAGTTTGATACAGAGTGTTGAAGTTGACACAGGCAAACACAAGAACGGGGGTTAAATTGTGTTTGTTAATAATTTTTTAAAACAACCTTTTTCAAAACAGTTTTCTCAAACAAGGAATGAAAGGCAGAAGCACACACACAAAGAAAACCTTTTTAAGAACTTAACAAGAACAAGTTCAGATCCCCACAATTAGTATTACCAAATAAAACTGAAGAGATAAGGGATAAGAAGATTCACGCAAGTCGTTTTATCCTGGTTCACTCTCTTCCAACCAAGAGCTACGTCCATTCCCTTCTACTTGAAGGTTTTTCTCCACTATTTTCCAAATAGATTACAACAAGTATTCAACACCTATCCAGGCTACAAGTATTCTTTTCTTACCAAGCCTCTTTAGGCTCTAACTCTAACAAAGAGATTTGGTTTCTTTTGATCTTCTAACTCACTATGTGTGAGGGTATGAAGGTTTAAGATCAATTGAATATAACAATATTTAAGCTAAGGTATTACAGACTTTTTCTTTGTGAAAGAATAAAAGAATTGATCTTGTAAGAGTTTTTCTATCAAGAATTCTGTATGCGCAAAAGTATTTTCTTAAGATGTTTAGGTCTTTTATTTATAGTGACATTTCTCTTCTCTTGAAATTCTTCAACGGTTGTTTTTGAATATTCCCGTTTAGGGATAGAATCAAATGTGTAATATCCGTTGTGACTCAGCTTGCTCGTGGCCATTATACTATAGGCGATCCTTGCACAAAACGGGCACACCTCTGAGCAAATGCAACTTGAAAAACTGTCTTGCCTTCCTTGTACAAAACTATTCCAGCGTTAAAGGTGATAAGGTACAAGTAGTTTTGCATTGTACTATTTTGCTTTTGCAATCCTCATTTGTACTATGTCTCTCTCAAAGAAAACAAGGCAATAAACCGTTAAAGCAAATATGAATAACCAACATATTCTTGAAATAAATATCAATCATTTGAAATAAATATTTCTATGTGGTCGAGATAGTTATCCTGATTATAACAAGGATTCATAGTAAAGAGGAGCTCGTCTACTGAAAGAGTGCGTCTATACGCTTAGAGCTAAAAACTCGTACAGTGACGTGGCAAAAAATTGCTCGTCTACTACCAAGTCTTTGGACTTGCTTCGGTGAAAAACTTAGATCTGCGTCTGCTGACATGGAACACAAGCTCGTATACTCTCATTAGATGAGAGCTCGTCTACTGGCACTGTTCAATATTCCGTCTACTTAAACATTTTCACATAAATAAATATACCATTCATTTTAGCAGCTCGTCTACTCAAGTGGATGCGGCTATTAACTCTTTAGAGGATTCCATAACTTATAAAATTTCGAATATCCCTGCAAGACTAGATGAAGCATGTTAGATCTTAACTAACACTTTGCCATACAAATTTAATCCTTTTTGTTAACATCAAAACCTAGAGATTATTTAATCCAAAAAATACTTTGGTTCCAACAATCTCCCCCTTTTTGATGATGACAAAAACTAATTAAATTTGAGTGTACAAAGTCTAAGAAAGCTTACAAAGCTCCCCCTGAGACAAAGCATTCAAACCTAATAGGGAAAGAATAATAGAATAAGATATGAACAGAAAAGCATATATCACATATTACTTATCATATCAGTAGAGCTACTTATCAGACAAAAGATAGTATCAGAACAATTAAATAACTATGCAATCATGTAAGACAAGTAACACACATACATATGCAGACAAAGGAATATTTTTCAAACACTGACTTTCATAATAAATTTAATTCTCTCTCCATTTCTCCCCCTTTTTTGTCATTAGACAAAAAAGGTAAGAGAAGTGGACCATCACTATCAGTAAGAATAAAATAACATAAAGGCTTAAGAAGATGGAGGAGGTGGAGGAGGTGGGTTTGGATTTGGATTTGGTGGAGGGGCAGGGACTTGAGTTGGCAAATTATGGCTTTGTTGGAAGCTTAGCATTATACTCATCATCTGATTCATCATGGCATTGGTGGGAGCCAGAGCTTCTGCAACTTGTTCCTTCACTTGCTCTTTTACCTCAACTTTCACTCTCTCCTCTACAATTCTTCCAATGATTTCTTCAAAGTTTGGAGGCAGTGAGAGTGTTGGTCTTGAACTTTCAGCACTTTCCTGAGCATGAGCTTGACTTGGAAGAGTGTCTAGAGCTCTTGAAGTCAAAGGTTTCTCTGGATGAACTACAGTTAAAGCTAATGGTTGAGATGATGACTTTCCAGAAGTGCTTGGTCTAGAATCAGATTCAGCAACTTCCTCATTAGCAGTGACTGGTGCAGCAGAGTCAATCTCCATACCAGAGTCTTCAACAATGATTTCTTCTTCAGTGTGCTCAGAAGGTGGTGAAGGTGGAGGTGAGTCAGTTATTTGCAGAATTGGCAGGGGCAATTCTTTAGCCCAGTGAACTTCATCTTCTACATATATTGGACTAATGGTGGGAACACCCAAAATGTCCTTATAAATGAAGTATCTGAATTTTGACAGTCCACACTTGCCTCTAACCTTAGGGATGAACTTTTTCTGCTCTGAAGACAAACCAGATGTAGATGCTTCTGCTGTGCATTCCACAATATGTTTTCCCAGATATCAACTGCCACATCTTCCCTATTGTCCTCAATAGGTTGTGCCATCCAGTAGTCTATGATATTCTAATCTGTGTCTATTACATCATCAGGGTTAAGCACATGGGACTCTGGAAAAGGCATCTTTCCAGTGTTCCTTTCCTTCTTCCTATCCTTGTCCTTGTTTAGATCTATCATGGGAAGTCTTGGACAAATCATACGAGGCTGAACTCCAATCTTGGTGTCCTTTAAGGAATGTCTCAACCAAGTTATAGGCACAAAGTTGGCAGCCCTTACAACCCTGAAGAGCTCAAATTCTGACTTTAGCATGGCATACATTATGTGATCAATGATGTCACATGCTTTGCCATATTCACTTGGATGGACAAAAGTTTTCCACTTTGTCTTGCTGTCCATAATGAAGGGAACATGTCTATAGGATCTAGACCTTTTGTATAAGACATCTTGTAGGTTCTTTTTGGTAGGATCCTTAGACCAGTCAGATATTATATGCCTCTCTACACCATCAGTGAAGGTTTTGAAGGGAGGGTATTTTATAAGGTTCAGATAGATTTTTCTGGGTGGAAATTTGTTTTGTGGTAGGTGAGTGACTAGTGGTCCATGTTTGTTGAACATTTTGGATGGAGGAGGGCCTTTGGGAGTGTCAGGGTGAGGTTTGTACCAGGGTTTTATAATTATTCAGGTTCATACTCATATTCAGGCAAAGGGTACCAGGGTCTGTTTGAGACAGGTTCTGGTTCATGAGTATGGTATAAAATCCTCCAGTCCCTCTTAACTTTGGCTAGTGATTTAGACATGCCATCATAAAGTTCAAAAGGAGGAGTATATGGAAATGGTATCTTTTTCATCTTTGGGAATGGAGCACCAAGGATAATGCCATCATTTGGTTGGTTGAACCAGGGATCATCCTCAGGTATCAGGGGTGGGAATTTTGGTTGTTGTGGTGAGGCTATTTGTGGTTGTTGTGGTGAGGGGATATATACATCATCAGGTTGGTTACAGACACATCTGGTGCAGAGACTATATCCATCCTATCCTCTAGACTAGAAACTAAGGCATCTACTGCTAATTGAACAGGATCATTAGGAGGAAGAGTTACCTCAGTAGCCATGGCAGTCTTGGCTCTTCTTTGAGGTTGTTGTCTTCTAGTTGGAACAGCAGCACTGACAGCCTTTTGTTTCTTTAGAATAGCACTGATAGGAACTCTGTCCTCATCATCTTCATCATCCTCATTGTGAGATATGATCAAATTTCTTGTCCTTTTCTGAGCTCTTGCTGGTTGAGGGACCTCTGCAGTAGGTTCCCTAATAACAATCCCAGCAGCAGGCTTCTTAGGAGCTCTTGTCCTAACAGCTGTAGTATTTTTCCTTAAAGTTCTCTTCATTCCTAGAACCTCAGCATTGTTTTGCTCAATCTGTTCCTCTTTAACCTTGAGCATTTCTTCTTGCTTGGCTAAGGCAATGGCGGTGTAAGTGCTCAGGTTCATATTAGCAATGTTCATTTTGCCAAAAGTAGCAGTTAACATACCCTTCTGTGGTAGAATCCTTTCTTGTTCCTCAGTCGGCTTAGCAGAAATAAAATCATACAGCTTCTGAGACTTGAAGATTTTTGATAAAAGATGACAGTAAGGAATTCCAGAAATCTTCTTCCTTGTGACCACTACATCTCTGAATCTTCCGTAATGAATTCTTGGAAGGTTGATTTTTGTTTCTGTAATAAGATGGCAGAGGCAAAACTTATGTAGGGCAGACAGATTATCCTTTGACCCCACTTTATGAAGAACAACCTTGTTCAAGCATCACAAAAGACAACTAATTTGTAATCTTCATTGTTCTTAAAGCACAAACCCATATTAGTGGTACCTTTCAAATATCTAAATATTCTTTTAACTGCTGATAAGTGAGATTCTCTAGGATCAGATTGAAATCGAGCACATAAGCATACACTGAACATTATATCAGGTCTAGACGCGGTAATATATAGAAGAGATCCTATCATACCTCTGTATACCTTTTGGTCTACCTTTTTCTCTTTATCATCTTTGTTCAGTATGGACGTGGGATGCATAGGAGTATTCATGAGTTTGCAATCATCCATTTTGAACTTCTTAAGGAGGTCTTTTGTATACTTGGTTTGATGGATATACACCTCGTCCACAGCTTGTTTAACTTGAAGTCCAAGGAAGAACTTGAGTTCTCCCATCATGCTCATTTCAAATTCTTTCTGCATTAACTTTGAGAATTCTTTGCACAGAGATCTATTAGTAGCACCAAATATAATATCATCAACATAAATTTGCACTACTATAAAATTAGATTTAATTGACTTTCTAAACAAAGTTGTATCAACCTTTCCTTTATTAAAGATATTTTCCATTAGAAATGAACTTAGCCTATCATACCAAGCTCTAGGGGCTTGTTTTAGGCCGTATAAAGCTTTCTTAAGCATATATTCATGTTCAGGTTGGGTTTCACTTTCAAAACCCGGAGGTTGCATAACATAAACCTCTTCATTAATAAAGCCATTAAGAAAAGCACTTTTTACATCCATTTGAAAAATCATTATGTTGTGATGTGCAGCAAAAGAAAGTAGAATTCTAATTGCTTCTAATCTAGCAACAGGTGCAAAGGTTTCAGTGTAATCTATACCTTCTTCTTGAGAATAACCTTGTGCAACCAGTCTTGCTTTGTTTCTTATAATCTTACCATTTTCATCAAGCTTGTTTCTGTAAACCCATTTTGTTCCTATAACAGATTTGTCTTTAGGCAAGGGCATCAGAGTCCAGACATCACTTCTCTCAAACTGGTTTAGTTCTTCTTGCATAGCTAGAATCCAGCCATTGTCCAGCAGAGCCTCGTCTACTGTCTTTAGTTCCAACTCAGAGACTAGTGCAGTATCTTCCTGCTCTCGGAAGGTTGATCTGGTTCTCAGCTTATCACTGGGGTTTCCAATGATTTGATCTAGTGGATGATAACTCTTGAAATGCCAAGATCTCTGAACATTGTCTTGTTGAGAGGTGGATGTTTCTGGTTGTTGAGGAGGGTCTTCCACTAGATCATCAGCTTTTATCTCTGTTGTCTCTCCTGAGATATTTAAATCAAGATCTGCAAAAGCTTCATCTAGCTCTGATAATTTCTTATCAGGCTGCTTGTCATCAAACTTGACATGTATAGATTCTTCTACTACTAGAGTTCTAGAATTATACTCCAAAGCCTTTTGATGTTTCAGAAAATCCTAACAGGATTCCATTGTCTACTTTTGCATCAAACTTACTAAGTAGATCTTTAGTATTTAGAATAAAGCATTTACAACCAAAAGGATAAAAATATGAAATGTTGGGTTTTCGTCCCTTCCACAATTCATAAGGAGTCTTATTCAAGATTGGTCTAATGTATATTCTGTTCTGAATGTAACAGGTAGTATTAACAGCTTCAGCCCAGAAGTGTCTAGGGACAAAGTTGTCATTGAGCATAGTTCTAGCCATCTCTTGAAGAGATCTGTTCTTTCTCTCTACCACACCATTTTGCTGTGGTGTTCTAGGTATTGAGAAGTTGTGAAGAATACCACTATCTTCACAAAACTTATGAAATAGCTCATTTTCAAACTCTCCCCCATGGTCACTTCTGATTGAAGTGATACACATGCCTTTTTCATTCTGTACACGTTTGCAGAATATAGAAAAGACATTGAAGGACTCATCCTTGTGAGCTAGGAACATAACCCATGTCCATCTTGTGTAATCATCTACAATGACTAGACCATATTTCTTACCACTGATAGAAGCAGTCCTTGTTGGACCAAAAAGATCAAGGTGTAGCAGTTCTAGTGGTCTCTTGGTACTAACAATATTCTTAGATTCAAAAGAACCTTTGACTTGTTTTCCCTTCTGACATGCATCATAGAGAGCATCAGATTTGAACTTAAGGTTTGGTAGTCCTCTCACGAGGTTATGCTTATTTAGCATTTAGATTAATCTCAAGCTTGCATGACCTAGTCTTTTATGCCAAATCCATCGCTCATCTTCAATGGACACTAAACATGAGACACTTTGAGTTGAAAGGTCCTCCAAGTCAATTTTATACAAATTGTTTAGCCTCTTAGCAGTGAATAAAATAGATCCATCATTTTTCTTGACATTACACTTGTTCTTATTAAAAGAAACATCATATTCACTATCATATAATTGACTTATGCTCAGCAGATTATGTTTTAAACCATTTACTAAAAGAACATTATCAATGGAGGGAAAATGATGTTTACTAATTTTACCTATACCAGTGATCTTCCCTTTCTGGTTTCCTCCAAATGTCACCCAGCCACCATCCTTATGTCTTTGGTCTTGGAGCATACACCTTTCTCCCGTCATGTGATGTGAGCATCCACTGTCCAAGTACCAGGATGTTTGTTTCTTTCTTGTTGTTAAGCAGATCTGCAACAGGTATTATCTTGTCCTTAGGTACCCAAACTGACTTGGGTCCTTTCTTGTTAGTTTTCATTGGACGTAAATGTTTAACATGCCTATTATGTATGCATCTCTTTGTAGCATGCCCATTTTTTTCCACACACTTTGCAAAAGGTGTTGGACGGGCTTGATTTAGCTTTAACATTTTTAGCTGGAGCTTTTGAAGCTCTATATGGTATATGTGGTTTTGACTTATCATGAGATGCCTCATGCTTCACCTGGTCATAACCAATGCCAGATTTATCATATGGTGACCTAGAGTACCTTAGAATAAGACTGAGCTTATCTGAGCCACCTACAAATTTTGACAAAGTGTCTGTCAAATATGTTACATCTTGTTTCAGTTTTGAAACTTCACAAGAATTATCAGGCTCACGTTCAGTTTGTCAGTTAGATTGACATTCTCTAATCTTAGCTTATCATTTTCTTGAGCTAAACTTTGTTTTTCAATGCAGACTCTATCATAATCTTTTGTTAATTTTGCAAACTTCTTTTTAAGACTTTTGTATTCATGTGACAGTATGGATGCGTCATGCAGTAATTCATCAAAGACATTTTTGAGAGTGGACGAGTCAGAATCCATTATCTCATCATCATTAGTGTATTCATTCTCTGATGATGTGTCAGCCATAAGGCAAATGTTTGCCTCTTCCTCAGCTTCATCTTCCTCATCAGATGAGGATAGATCCAAGTCCTCCCAAGTTGCCATCAAGCCCTTCTTTTTCTTGAAGAACTTCTTTTTATCTTTCAAATCAGGGCAGTCAGCTTTGAAATGGCCGGGCTTCTTGCATTCAAAGCATAAAGGTGGACCTTTTTCCTTGGAGTCTGATTTCTCCTTTGAAAATTTCTTGTTAAACTGCTTCCTTCTAAAGTTACCTTTCTTCCTTCACATATGTTGAATTTTCCTGGAGATAAAAGATAACTCATCTTCATCTGATCCTTCATCACTGTCTGAAGGTTCAGCATCATCTGAAGATTCAGCAGCTTTGAGGACTTTTGAAGAGCTGGCTTTCTTTGCCTTTAAGGCAATAGACTTTCCCTTTCTGGAATTGTCTTATTCATTCAGTTCAAGCTCACGAACCTTTAGTGACCCGAGAAGCTCTTCCAGAGAAAGAGTATTCAGATTCTTAGCTTCTTGAATAGCAATAACCTTTGGTCTCCATTGCTTGGAAAGACTTCTCAAAATCTTTCTAATATGATCTCTATTTTCATAAATCTTTCCAAGAGATCTGAGACTGTTGGTAATTGTTTGAAATATTCCAAACATCTGATCTATAGTCTCATGATCAGCCATTTTAAAAACCTCATACTGGTGAACCAGCATGCTTATTTTTGACTCCTTCACTTGTGATGAACCTTCATGAGCAAGGGCCAGTGTATCCCAGATTTCTTTAGCTGTGTTACAGCTGTGAACTTTGTCATGTTCTGATCTGGTGATGGCACATATCAAATAATGTTTTGCTTTAAGATTAAGTTGATGTTGAGCCTTTTGATCTACAATCCAATCTGCTCTAGCTATGGCTGCTCCATTTTCTCCTCTTGGCTCAGTATAGCCATTCTCGATCAGCTCCCAGATGTCTAAATTTTGTGCATCCAAGAAGGCCATCATCCTCTTCTTCCAATAATCATAATCAATTCCATCGAAGAGAGGAGGTCTGTTGATAGCTTGTCCTTCTGCATCCATGGTTGTTGGATCGTACTTCCTCAGCACTTGTTAGATGCTCAACCCTTTCGAGGCTGAGCTCTGATACCAACTGAAGTTGACACAGGCAAACACAAGGAAGGGGAGAGGGTTGAATTGTGTTTGTTAATAATTTTTTAAAACAACCTTTTTCAAAACAGTTTTCTCAAACAAGGAATGAAAGGCAGAAGCACACACACAAAGAAAACCTTTTTAAGAACTTAACAAGAACAAGTTCAGATGCCCACAGTTAGTATAACCAAATAAAACTGAAGAGATAAGGGATAAGAAGATTCACGCAAGTTGTTTTATCCTGGTTCACTCTCTTCCAACCAAGAGCTACGTCCATTCCCTTCCACTTGAAGGTTTTTCTCCACTATTTTCCAAATAGATTACAACAAGTATTCAACACCTATCCAGGCTACAAGTATTCTTTTCTTACCAAGCCTCTTCAGGCTCTAACTCTAACAAAGAGATTTGGTTTCTTTCGATCTTCTAACTCACTATGTGTGAGGGTATGAAAGTTTAAGATCAGTTGAATATAACAATATTCAAGCTAAGGTATTACAGACTTTTTCTTTGTGAAAGAATAAAAGAATTGATCTTGTAAGAGTTTTTCTATCAAGAATTCTGTATGCGCAAAAGTATTTTCTTCAGATGTTTAGCTCTTCTATTTATAGTGACCTTGCTCTTCTCTTGAAATTCTTCAACAGTTGTTTTTGAATATTCCCGTTTAGGGATAGAATCAAATGTGTAATATCTGTTGTGACTCAGCTTGCTCGTGGCCATTGTACTATAGGTGATGCTTGCACAAAACGGGCATACCTCTGAGCAAATGCAACTTAAAAAACTGTCTTGCCTTCCTTGTACAAATTACAGCTATTCCAGCGTTAAAGGTGACAGGGTACAAGCCGTTTTGCATTGTATTATTTTGCTTTTAAAATTCTCATTTGTACTATGTCTCTCTCTAAGAAAACAAGGCAATCAAACCGTTAAAGCAAATATGAATAACCAACATATTCTTGAAATAAATATCAATCATTTGAAATAAATATTTCTATGTGGTCGAGATAGTTATCCTGATTATAACAAGGATTCATAGTAAAGAGGAGCTCGTCTACTGAAAGAGTGCGTCTATACGCTTAAAGCTAAAAACTCTTTTTAGCTCGTCCAGTGACGTGGCAAAAAATTTGCTCGTCTACTATCAAGTCTTTGGACTTGCTTCGGTGAAAAACTTAGATCTGCATCTGCTGACGTGGCACACAAGTTCGTCTACTCTCATTAGATAAGAGCTCATCTATTGGCACTGTTCAATATTCCGTCTACTTAAACATTTTCACATAAATAAATATACCATTCATTTTAGCAGCTCGTCTACTCAAGTGGACGCGGCTATTAACTCTTTAGAGGATTCCATAACTTATAAAATTTCGAATATCCCTGCAAGACTAGATGAAGCATGTTAGATCTTAACTAACACTTTGCCATACAAATTTAATCCTTTTTGTTAACATCAAAACTTAGAGATTATTTAGTCCAAAAATTACTTTGGTTCCAACAAGTGTGGTGTGGGAGGAAGTCAGGTGTCGATGCAGAGTGCACAAGCTTAGGGGCAAGGGTATTTTTGGTAACGAATAGATTGCAAGGTGTGGGGAGAAATTTTGCAAGATGTTAATAGCAGGCCCCCTAAAAAAATTGGTCTTGGTTTTGGGCTTAGACCTAACATACTAAATCTGCACGGGTCTTTATGGTGCCCAACTACGTTAGATTACAACAGGGTTGACTAAAGAGGGAGTGAAAATGTAAAATGGGTTAAGGGCATCACAGAAACTTATTTCCGGACAGATCAAAAATTTAAAATCCGAAGAGCAAATGATACGTTCGAAAAATAAAATTCTGACGTTCCCAATCAATTATCGGAAAACAAATTTCTGACGATGCCATTATAACTACCAGAAATCAAATTCTGGATGGTTCCCAAAAACTAATAAAATCCATACGAAGAAGACAACGGCGACATACCTCAACACAGAAGACGACGGCTTGAAATGATGGAGCTTTGTGGACCATCGTGCTTCCTGGAGGTACATCGGAATAGCACGTGTTTTGCAGCAGTGAAATGGGTGCCCATGTTTACAGTCGTGCACCGCAGCATAAATTGTTGAGACCTCATAAGTCTAAAACACATTCAAAATGTAAATCCTCTATGTTTTGATGATTCCAAATAGTTCATGATAATATTGAACCAAATGAAATTACTGATATATTTGATAAGTGTGCAGGAAAATAGACTTGAGGTCACTCGTCTAATTTTGACCCGTCTACTTTTTAGTAGAAGCTCAGCACTGACAATGTTTATATTTTTATCCGAGACTTAGAAAATGGTTTTGGGTAAACCAATGTCATTTCCATGTTATTCTTAGTCTTATAAGCTTATGATAAAATTTTGGGTTGAAAATTCAGACGGAGCCCGGTCTACATTTTCACTGACAGTAAAAGTTTACTGGTCAGATGACCTAATTTTAAGTCGTGAACGAGATGAAAAATATTTTTATCGTATTTTCTACGTTATTGGAAGTTTTAAAAATTTTCGTGTAAAAATAAAATATTACGTTTGTTGCGGGCGTAAACGTCGAGATGTCTCTAGGAAAAACCTGCGTCAGATGAACAAAAAGGGTCAGCAACGGAGCTCAGATGACTAATGTGACTGGCATTTATGACGATCCTATCCATATCATAATGGCCATAATGGCGCATTTATGACAAATGGATATTTTTGCGTGAAAAGGACAATTTTGCCCCTAGCTTCACATAATTTTTGCAAGTTTGCCATTGAGTTTTTGGACCAAACTACCCCCAAAACCCACGGCTGCCCCCTTCATTAACACACTTAGGCAAATTTGGTTTTCATTCTCTTGTCTTCTTCATCACCTTCAACCATTTTCTTAAGAACATCCATAAGTGTTCATACTCGCCAGAATTTACACAGAGATTATGACCCTTTTATGTTATGAATTTCGGAAAACTTTCTACATGAAAGTTGTTCCTCTTTCTCTCTTCTTTCCAACGACATAAAGATCATAAAAAACGGATAAGTAGATTGAGAGATATGTCCAAATTACCGAAACAGCTCTAAACCTTCATCTTCTTCACTTTTCTTTCATTTTCTCTCAAGAACACTTGATGATTTTTGTGAAGAACATCACCCAAATCTTCATTTCCTTTGATCATCAAGAGGTAACCTCTCATAATCTTGTTATTCTAACTCTTTCTCTTCACAACTTTTATGAGTTTAAGCCTTTGATCATCATGTTCTTCATTTCACTTAAAGTTCATGAAGTTTTTTTCAAAAATCCATAACTAATTGTAGAAAAATCCTTTTGACTTGAAACCAATTGCTATGATCTCATAATCATCTCTATATTCATCATATATAAGCATATGATCATGAGAAATTTCCTTCCCAATTTTCTGAGCTTGGCCGAAATCCCTCAAAAGTGGGTATTCTTGGATTTTTTCAACTTTAAACTTTGATTCATGATTTAATCTCTTGGTACCTTGATAGCTCTTGTATGTAAGTGGTTTGAAAACCAAGAATCTAATCCAAGCCTAGTTTTGTTCAATAGGGCCGAAACCCTATGTTTTGTTGTTGAAGGGATTTTTGATTCCAAAGTTGTCTAAGTAACACTTGAAATCAACTTTAGGTTTTGTATGTTGATTTAATCCAAGAGTTGATGAAAATTCCAAATAATCCCTAGCCTTTTTGCCTTGAAGAAACCGAAACCCTAACCTTTGAACTAGATGAGTTTTATTCCATGTTCTTAGTTCATGATCTTAGTTTAAGTTCTTATTCATGTTTAAGATACTTAAGGATCATAAATCCCTAAGTTGGAAAAATTTTAAGTTTCCTAATCTAGTTTTTTTTTAAGAGGCCGAAACCTACTCTTCATGAATTAGATGTGTTTTTGTTTGATTTGATTTATTTTAGTTGCAATTCGTTTGAAGGAATCGATCGAGTACATTTGACTTAAGCCGACGGAGGAGAATCGGATCGGGATAGGGAGATTTCTTGAAACTGTTAGTTCGAAAGTCATCAAGAGGTAAGGGGAGCCTTGCCTGAGGGATTTTTCTCGATAACTATGTGTGTGATATATGTGGTTGTAGTGTTTCTGGTTGATTGTATTTGGCTATGTGTTTCTAGCTGTTTATCTGTGTTTCGGTGATTTATCTGCTTTTAATTTATTTAATTATCCGCAGATATATATTATGTTGCTATGATGTAATATAGTTTTGATGATGATGTTAGATGTTGTTTGTGAAGCCTGACAGTGGTCAGTGCACAACCATTTAATCAGATAAAAGCTTTAATAAGCTGCATAAAAATATATTCAATGTTTTATGGGAAATGTTGGAATATAATGTTTATGGAAAATATTATGTGGGAAAAATAATAGTTTTTGGAAAATATTATTATTTTAACGATCTATTAGTGTAAAAGTGAACTAGGAGTCACAGAGAGGGCGGAACCGTGAAAATATTTTACTACTGCTAATTTTTACATAAGATATTCTGCAATATTATAAAAAGTTATTTTGTGAAGTTAATTTGCGAAAATAACTTAATCATGAATTTAGAAAATTGTTTAAGCGGAAAATGCTAAGTTTTACCTTAAAATACTTTAAAAGGACTTAACGACGACAATTTGGAAAACCGACAACGACAAGTATTTTAGAAACGACAACGTGTATTTTTGATTAACTCCAAATCTCTGTGACCCTCTTTTCTGAAAATGATGTTTTTCGGTAACCGGTGTTTTATGACAGAAATCTTTCCACTTAGCAAATTTTTTGAAATCAAGTTTTCTCAAAGATGTTAAAGGTTGAAGGTGTTATGGAACTTAGTAACCGAGACGTCGGGGTACTAAGGTTCTTAAGGTGTTGTGGACTTGAGGTCCTGTAGACGTGGTGTTGACTTGATGGTTGTTAAAGGTGTTAAAACATTTTGAGATATTTTCTATTACCACAAACCCTAAGCCTGATGCATCGGTCTAGGTGTTTTGTGATTGAGCACTCGGACTTTGAGGTCCTGTGTTATTAATGAAAGTTTTAAGATGTTTAAGATTACGGTTGGTCGAAGTTTCGACAAGGAAAGATTGAACACAAAGAGAAGTATCAAGAACAAAATGTTTTCTTGCATGCATTTGGCAGACGTGCCTACGGTTTTATGTATGAATACCTTGCGGCGTCAGGTATTTCATAATTATGATTTTCTTCATTGTGCCAGGTTGGACAATGAAACCCCATTTACGGTTTTATCACTGTGCCACGGTGTTGGACAGTGTGCAATGGGTTTTGGCTGCGTGCCTTGTGCCATGGGATGGCTATTGAGTTTGATCCACTCATTACGTGTTGGGATATCTCATGAGATTTGGTGTGAATGTTTAGATGGTGTATATGAAGTGTTCATTCATAATTTTAAAATGTTGATGTTTGGGGTGTGAAACCCATCGATAGAGTATATGCTTATATATGTGTGTGTGTCGTATGTGAGTCACACTAATGGTTATCGTGTTTATATCCATATATTGGTGTCTCACCCTTACAAACAATATCAGGTATTTTTCCTGTTGGCGAATATAAGGGAAGGACCCTTTAGATTGGAGCGTACTGAAGCTACCCTCTACTGTTATAGTATTAGTTAAGTTACGACCAGCTTAGGTTTTATGTTATGTTGTGTTTGGAAATAATCTATGCTTATTACAGACAGAAGTGTGAAAACATAAGAGGCAGTATAGTTGTATGACTTATATACTATTATGTACTTAAGTGTGATTTGGTTATGTTGTTGTTATTATGAGGGTAACAAGAAGAAGAAAAACATTTATCACCATATTTTGAAAAGATAAACGTTGAGAAAACATTATTTTCCGAAAGTAACCAGCGAAATTATGGGCTTGTTTGATTACTGTTTTACAGAACAATTTTTTTGTTTTCCAGAACAAAAGAATAAAAAAACATGTTTGATAATGGTGTTTTGTGAAAATTGATTCTGAAAACAAGATTTGTTTTTTAGTTTTTAAAATAGAAATCAGGGAACATCTCCACGTTGTTTTGATTTCGTTTTATAGTTCTATTCTCAAAACAAGAGAAACACGGAGAACATGCCATTTTCATTAATGGCAATAGTGTAATTATTTGATAATCCAAAACACTCCAACCCTCTCTTTCTCGCTGCTCACGGAGGCCCCTCATCTTCTTTTTCATCTCAGTAACACGCACTATCAAACTTTGAAGGACAACGTTGACGTGTTGAAGCTGATCCAATTGGGCCTTACCATCTCTGATGAAGACAAAAATCTTCCTACTTACGACACTGACTATGGTGCGGCTGGGACACAGTTGTTCATGTGGCGGAGCAGAGGTCAGAAGTGGAGAGGACGAGTGGTGGTGAGGGGTGCTACTCGCGGTGGCTTTTGGTCAGCGCGAAGCGGCCCGATTTGGTGGTTCACTCTGGATAAGCATCCGGATCTGAAATGGCGGTGCTTGGCGGCGTGGAGGCAGTGGCGGTTCTGGGTGGAGCTGGAACGGTTCCAGATGCGGGATCTATTTCAAGAAGAAGAACAAAAAGGGAACCCAATGACGAAGATGCAAACACAAATTGAAGGAGATGGCTGAAATGAAATGGATGGTGGTGGAATGAAAAACAAGTGGTAATGAGAGAAATGGTGTTAGAGAGGTCAAGGTTCAGAGAAATGGAATGGACGGTGGTTGGTATTTGGTAGTGAAACGTGAAACAAGTGATAATTCAAAAATAAAAATAATTTATATTTTGAAAAAGTATTTTTAGAATAAATTTACCAAACAGATTTTTTTTGTTTTATAACTTCTAAAACTCTTTTCATAATAATATTATCAAACAGGTTTTTATATTTTTTGTTTTCAAAAATACTTTTTACAATTTATTTTATAAAACAGTTTTTAAAAACAAGAAAACCAAAACACAATCAAACAGGCCCTATAATTTTATTTTCCGCAACGGGTAACCATGTGATGACCCAAGTTAGGGTGTCACAGTCTAAGTTTCCACTCGTCTAAAAGTTAGTCAAAGAAAGTCAACGCTCAAGAAAGACCAAGTTCACTTGATGACGTGGCAAGAAGCATGCGTCTAAGTTTGGCTCAGTTAATCACCCGTCTAACTTTGGAACACGCCTGCACCCGTCTAATGTTTGAATGATCATCACCCGTCTAAGTTTTGGATGACTTTCACCCGTCTAAAAATTCTCATTACTGACACCAAGTCAGTATGTCAGAAATCAAGTCCAAGTCACCTTATTCAAATTATATGCCATCCTTAAGGATCTCGAAGACCTCTGGACAATAGCTCAAAGGACAAAGAATAAAGAACGTTGTTTCAAGGTTTTAAGGAATAAAACACGCTATCTCTGCACCACTGCAGTAACCTTTTTCCTATTTAAGTACAAAGTAAAAGTACTTTATGGAAAGTGAACTGATGTTGCACTGAAAGAGGAAAGCTCTCTGCAACAAGTACAAGAAGCCTGCTGCCATATACTCTGAAAGAACAGCTGCTCAGTCTAAAGTGTACTCTTGGACACTCTTGACAATGCTCAACGTTTTCAAGCATTTAATGAATACTCAGAACGACTCTTTGGCATTAAATGGTGTCTCAGAAAGCTCAAGTCAGAAGCAAACACTTTCTGAAGCTGTGTCAAAACGGGATCTCTTGATTGAAGTCTTTAAATAGATCAAACAATGAAGATGAAGCCAAGAAGTTGAATATCAAAGGAACTCTACACAGAAGCATTTACTCTCTTCATTAACTTCTTCATTCCTTCATTGAATACACATTCAATCATTTGATATAAATTCGCAGTCTTTCATACTTCATATTTATTCCACTCTCTGAGTGTGATCTGAAAGATTTGCAAGTTGTATTAACTACACAAAACCTTTTATTCCTTACTGTTTTTGAGCCTGAAGAGGCTAGGTGAGAAAAGAATACTTGTTTGAGTGTTGAGCCGGAAGAGGCTAGGTGTGCAAAGAATACTTGTACTGTAATTTACTCAGTTATAGTGGAAACTTGGTGCTACCAAGAAACTGGACGTAGCCCTGTGGATTTTGGGGTGAACCAGTATAAATCTCCTGAGTGATATCTCTACTCCCTTTATCTTTTAATTTACTTAAAATATTATTTCTGTTCTAGCTTTTAACTTGGGGAGTTAACACTGTGATTATCAAACTCTTTTAAAACCTTTCTGTTTGTGTGTGTGCCATTCTGTTTTAAATATTAGACGTGTCACTCGTCTAACTTTCCCTTATTCAAACCTTGCTTACTGTGCCTGCTAAAATCTTTCTAAAGTAACCCAAAAAGTTGGTAAACACAATTCAACCCCCTCTTCTTGTGTTCACTTTGGTTATTTCAGTTGGTATCAGAGCTCAGCCTCTGGGTTGAGCACTTAACAGTGTAGAGGAAAAGATCTTGGAGATGGCAGGAGAAACCAATGGAAGCAAGAACCATGCTGGAGAAGGATCCTCAATGTCGAGACCTCCTTTCTTCAATGGAGAGGACTATATCTACTGGAAAGAAAAGATGAAGTGGTTTTTACAATCCACTAATTCTGATCTTTGGGATATCATTGATGAAGGTCCCTTTGTTCCTAAAGATGACAAAGGAGAGGAAATTCCTAAAGTAAACATAACTACTGATCAAAGAACTAAGTGGCAGCTGAATGCCAAAGCTAGATATGCAATCATGTGTGCTTTGAGCAGAGAAGAATTTGAAAAAGTCTGTGCTTGTGAGTCTGCAAAAGAAATGTGGGACTCACTAGCTATTGCTCATGAAGGAACTAGCAAAGTCAAAGAAACCAAAGTCAGTATACTTGTCAGAAAATACAAGTTGTTTAAAACGGAGGAAGGTGAAACTATTGGCCAAATGTATGGAAGGTTTCAAACCATAACCAATGGATTGAAATCTCTGGGAAAAATTTACAAGACTGAGGAACACATTCAAAAGATTCTCAGAAGTCTTCCAAAACAATGGAGACCACTTGTAACTGCTGTGTCTCAGGCCAAGGATCTAACAACAATGAAACTTGATGAGCTTCTTGGGACTCTTCAGAATCATGAACAAGAACTGATTGAAGAGAACAATGGAAAGAAAAACAAGTCCATTGCACTCAAGGCTGACAAGAAGTCATCTAAGGGAGCAAGTTCAAAAGCTCTCAAAGTAGATGAATCTTTAGAAGAATATGGAGAATCAAATAAGGATGACTCAGATGATGAAGATGATGAACTGTCTCTCTTCACCAGAAAAATGAAGAAGCTGTGGAAGAAAAGAAACTTCAAAAAAGACAAACCCTTCAGGCGCTTCAACAAAGACAAGCACAACAAGGATGGTGGATCTAATGACAGAAATGTCATTGTATGCTATGAATGCAAAAAGCCTGGTCACATCAAGGCAGAATGCCCCCAACTCAAAAAACAATCTTCCAAGAAATTCTTCAACAAAAAGAAGAAAGGAATGATGGCCACTTGGGAAGATCTTGATGAAAGCTCCACTGAAAGTGACTCACCAACCTGAACCTATATCAACTATGCCTTTCTGTCCCTTACCAGAGTATGAGTATGAACCTAAACCCACATACTACCCATGGCATGTACCTATACCTTATAAAGAAAATGGTCCCCTTCCATCTGCTCTATAATGCCAATAGACCCCTTCTCACTCACCTGCCACAACAAAAATTCTAACCAAAGAAAATCTACCCTAATCTTATCAAACTTCCACCTTTCAAACCCCATACTAATGGTGTTGACAGAGATGTTATCCCTGTCTGGTGGACTGTGCCTTTAAAGGCAATTGAGGTAGACAAAATCCCTCTTCAAAGGTCAAGAACCTATGGATACCATAGATTTATCTTGGACAAGAATATCAAATGGAAGAAGTTTGTGCACCCTAGAGAATATGGGAGTGCTACTGATGTAGTTGATCACATAATGTATGCTCATCTAAAGGCAGAACTCGAGCTGCCATGGTACATCAGAGTTGCGAATTTCGTCCCACCAGCTTGGCTGTACCACTCATCCAAGGACACCAAGGTTGGCATGAGACCTCCAAGGATCTGTCCTAGATTACCAATGATTGACTTGAACAAGGACAAGGATGCAAAGAAAAGACTGAACACCTAACCTATGCCTCGCGAACCAGAGGAGTAGATTAAGCAGGAACAGGCAGCCATTTAGCCTCGCCTAGTGAGGCAGTGCTCGCCTCGCGATCCAGACTCGGGGAATTGAAGACCATTCAGTCTCGCCTCGCGAGAACTGTCTTGCCTCGCGAAGAATCCAAATTTGAACTGGCGCCAAGTTAAGATTCTCCTCGCGAATCCCTGCTCGCCCTGCGAGCGCACGCAGATCCCAAATATTATAAATAGCTTGTTTTGGGTTAGATGGAGGAAGTTTTGAAGTGTGGGTTGTAATCCTAGTTTGCTTAGAGCTGTGTAGTGTGTTTATTTCAGTTTCTTTAAGGATGAATGCTTTCAATACTTTGATCGTTGTTTTCGTCTTTGTGAGGAATTAATCCTCTATCCTAAGAGAACGATGAAGCCACCTTTGATGGCATAGTTTATCCAAGTAATATTTTCTTATTCCCTTGTCTCTATTCTTGTTTCTTAATTCTGATTTTTTGTGTTAATCATATGCGCGCATGGTTAACTAGTCTAGCGCGATGATACCGGCAGGCAATTCGTACTTAGGACTTGAATTAAGAACACCATTTGATTATTGCTAGGCATAGAATAGGAAAGCGGTGCAATTGCTATAGGGAACCAAGAACTTAATGAATCTAATTGTGGGTTGAATATATTGACAGATTGACAACTTGCAATTGTAGATATTTTCTTTTGAAAATCGACAGTGACATTAGGATAATTGAGGGTTCCTAGTTGACAAAGAAATTAAATTTAACATAGGGATAAGGAGATAAATGCTTGGGTAACTTGCTTGATAGGGTAGGTGGATTTGTGACCTCAGAGCCTTAGTCATTTTGATTTAATCTTTGATTTAATTCTCTCTCTCTTCATAACTACTTCCCTTTGACTTGGTCAACGCTTTGAATTTCCTTATTAAATTGGTTAAATTGATCTTCCAATCCTTGTATTCGACCTCGATATTTACTTACCGTGTTTTATTACTTGCAACGAAACGGTACATTTGCCAGATCGTCAAACAACAATAAAGAAGCTTCCTCCTCAGGACTCAGTGAAGCTGATAAGAAATCGACTCCTACTGTTAGAGGCAGATATGGGTTCTCCTATGTGATATTTAACATACATGAGGATACTCTTGGTATACCTCTTAGGAGCCTTGTCTATGAAGAAGATGAAGTACATTGGGTTTCATATGTGCCCACACCTTAACCATCTGTACAAGCTTCTGAAGCTTCTTCTGAGGAAATGGAAGAGATTGTTGTTGAAGGTCCTGACCTAAATGAGAAAGATATACAGACTGAGGAAGAAGTTGCTGAATCTGTAACATCCCTGGTTGCTTTATGGATTGATGACTGTCCCCACAAACCAACACGAGTCTTTTCAACGTGCTTTGTCCTCATTCACACGCTTCCTGGGAAAACTTCCCAGGAGGTCACCCATCCCAGAATTGCTCCAAGTCAAGCACGCTTAACTGTGGAGTTCTTAAGTGATGGACTACCGAAAAGAATATGCATCTTATTGGTATAGGTAGTACGAATCAATTCATATAAGCCATCCTCAACTGTATAGTCCCATACCTACACAGTTTCAGGATCCCTCTCATTCGAGTGTGTAATCGGTTCATTCATGCGTCCCTCCACCTAGAAGCCTATCAGGAGCCGCTCTTTGTCCGTGCCTTCTTGCACCGGCGGTCACTCCCCGCCCTCGTCAGCACCCGGGTGTTACAGAATCTGTGAGTAGACAAGGTACTTCTGGCAAGCATTCTTTTGAACCTCTGGCTCTGGCAGTTGCTCATCTTGAAGCACAACCTCAACACTCAGAAGCTCTGAGCATAATGCAAGAACAAGGCCACATGACTACTACTGCTGAAAGCTCGAGGTCTTCCTTGCCACCTGATTTGGTTGAGATTATCACCAAGAAGGTTGAAGCTCAAGTAGAGAAGTCTCTAAAGTCTACCAATGCTCTACTCAATCAAATGCTTCAATTGCTCTCCAACTTTCAATAGAACCAAGGTCAACCTGTTCCACCTCCTCAAAATCAAAACCTACCTCCTCCTCCTCCACCTTCTAATCCTTAGTTTTCCTGTATAATTTTTTTTTCTCTCTCCTTGTTTTATAACTGACAATGATGGTTACCACTCTTTACCTTTTTGTCTGATGACAGAAAAGGGGGAGAAAGGATAGATAATTAAATTTATAAAGAAGTCTTTTGAATGTCTAAGTCTTCATCTACGTAAGCATAAACATATTTACATTTATGTAATTCTCTGTGTTCTGATGCCTGTTTTTGCTTTTGCTCTGATATTTGTTATCTTGATATTATATGCTTCTGAATTGCTCTATGTTTTAAATACTTAGCTTTCTATGCTTATTTGCATGATGTTAGAATTCATCAAGTTTATGTATGCTTTGTCATAGGGGGAGCTCTGTAGCTCTCTTAGACTTTTCTCACTCAAATTTAATTAGTTTTTGTCATCATAAAAAAGGGGGAGATTGTTGGAACCAAAGAGGTTTTAGCTAATTAATCTCTTAAGTTTTGATGTTAACAAAAAGATTAAATTTGATTGGCAAAGTTGTGCCAAAAATCTAACTTGTTTATTCTAGCTTGCAGGATTGTTAAAGTATGGCTAAATGAGGAAACTTATCTTTAACTTCTTAATCTTACTAAGAAATAGTATCGGGTTCAAGCTTTGCTTGGTAGCGGAACCTTCAAACTTATGGTAAAAATTCTAAGTCTATAAAGTTATCACTAGACGAGGTACTAAAAATTGACTAAGTTAAAAGTAACTAGATGAGCACCTAAGTCTCTGTGTAAAATATGTTGTAGACGAGCGAATTAATAACTCTCAGGAAAATAGCAAGTCCAAAGACTTGACTCTAGACAAGAAGTTAACTAGACGCAACATTAGTAGGCGACCCTGTTTTCTTACTTAGTTAAAATTTGCGCATCCAAAGTCAAGCGCGTCCACAGGTTACTAAAACTGAACCCGTCTAGTCAAAGTGAATTTATTCAAAATGATTGTTTATTTAATACGAAGGAATTTGTGCCTATTTCCTGTGTTGCTTGAAATTGTTTAACCTTTATTTCTTGAGATTAGAAACATAGTACCATCGAGAACATAAACCTTTGTACTCTATCACTTATGTTGTTGTAAAGTTAAACCAAGTACGAAGAAGGAAAGTCAGAAAGCAACCTTCGGTACAATAGGGAAATGACAGCACTACTTTGAGCATTCTTTTGATAACTAAGAGTACATCTCGCTGAAAGCATATCAAGTTATCAGTCTCAACGGATCCTAGCATTTAATGCTATGTCTAAACGGATACAAATTGAAGACCGTTGAAGAAGATCAAGGCAGAGAAGCACTTCATCTATAAATACTGGACGAACCCAGTAAATAAGATGTCCAAGCTCTGATATTCAAAGTGCCAAAACTCTGCTCAAAGTTCTCTTGAAAAAAATTCATTTATAATCATAACTAATCTGAAACTTTCATACTCTCACACATAGTGAACTTGTAAATATCATACTTTAAATCTCTTTATTAGAGTTAGAACCTGAAGATGCTTGGTAGAGAAAGAATACTTGTAAGCTTGAAGAGGTGTTGAATACTTGTAAAGCTATTGGATTATAATGGAGAAAAACCTTCAGGTAGAAGGGACTGGACGTAGCTCTTGGTTGGAAAAGAGTGAACCAGGATAAATTAACTGTGTGAATCTTATATCCTTATCTTTTACTGTCTTTGCTTATACTAACTGTGGGGATTTGGATCTTAGTTTGTTAATTCTTTAAAAAGGGTTTTTCTGCTTGTGTGTACTTATCTTGTTTTGCTTTCAAAAAGGTTTTAGAAAAGGCTTTTTCGAAAAACTGTTAAGAAACACAATTCAACCCCCCTTCTTGTGGTTCCCTGTGTCAACTTCAGTTTCTTCTCAACCCATTCAAGAGAAAGATCCTATTCCTAAAAGCAACAACAATCATAGATCGATTGTTCAATCCTCTGTGATTCCTATGGATTCAGACTCTTCTTTTGTGGAAGAAACTCCTGATCTTATGGAGTTTGAGGGGATTGCTGGACAAGAAGTTCATAACTCTGCTCAAGTAGATGTGTTGCAAAAAGGAGCTACTGTCATGGAACCTAAACCACCTGATCCTTAAGTACAGATGGCATTTGATGGTTTTGACTCTATGCAAGATGACACTAGTCAAAGAGATGATGGAATCCTATCAAAAGTAGAAGCATCTGAGGATGCTATGCAGGCTTGATATCCTTTGCCTTTTCTATCAATTTATTTAATCTCTATTATTATCATATTAAATTGGAATGTTAGAGGTGCATCTAGTATTGAATTTTCTAAAACACTAAGAGAGATTATGAGAACTAACAAACCAGATATCTTAACTTTATAGGAAGCTCAGGTTGGTGGAGCAAGAGCCCAAGAAGTTATCAGAAATTTAGGTTTCAAGCACCAAATCATTGTTGAAGCAAGAGGTTTCTCTGGTGTGGAATTCCTCTGACATCAATATATCTCAAGTACAGGATCATGAGCAATTTTTCCATGTGAGAGTCCAAGAAAGTTAATTCTCTCCATGGATTCTCACTGTTATCTGTGCAAGTCCCAGGGTAGTAGAAAGATCTGAGTTATGAGAATATATTCTAAGTATATCTCAGTCTATAGATTTGGATTGGATGGTAGTAGGATATTTTAATGAAATTGCTTCAGCTGCAGAGATGAAAGGAGGAGGGCCTGTAGATTATGCAAAATGTGATTTATTTCACTCATGGATAAACAATTGCGACCTTGTATATCTGAGTTTTATCGGGTCTAGATTTACTTAAGAGAGGCCCTCAATTGCAAGGAATGGATAGAGTCTACAAGAGGCTTGACAAAGCTCGTTGCAATGCCTCTTGGAGAACCCGATTTGAGGAAGTTGTGGTCATGGTGCTAACTAGAACTAATTCCGATCATCACCCATTATTGATCAAATTGCAGGGTGTTCATTCTACATTAGAAAATAAACCTTTCATATTTGAGGCCTCTTGGATTAGGCATGAGAGGTTTCCAAAACTCTTATCTTCTATGTGGGATACAAGTAACCCTCTTCTTCCAAATAGCAGAGCCTAACCAAAATCCCACCCTCCTGGAATAGAAGTGTCTTTGGTAATATTCATTTTTGGAAAAGATCCCTCCTAGCTAGATTGAATGGAATTGAGAGAGCTTCTTCAAACAGACATAACCCCTTTTTGGAGAAGTTAGGGATGAATCTTCAAAAAGAATTCCAAACAGTTTTAGTTCAAGATTTCTTCTTATAGTTTCAAAAGTCCAGAGCATAGTGGATTAAGGATGGTGACCGAAATACAAGATACTATCATACCAAGACCATCATAAGAAGAAGAAGGAACAAAATTTTGTCTCTTAGAAATGAGGAAGGAGAATGGACATATGATCAGATTGCAATGAAAGAGTATATTGCCTAATTTTTTTAGAAACTTTTCTCTGAAGAGGATGAAGCTAGAGTGATTACTCCTACTAGAAGTTCCTATCCCTCCATTGACCAGAATGTTATTTATGGGTTAGCTATCCAAGTTTCTCAGAAGGAAGTAAGGCAAGCTATGTTCAATATAGGTACTTATAAAGCCCCCAGAGAGGATGGTTTTCCTGTTGTATTTTTTCACCTGAATTTGGAATTGGTAGGGCCTTCTGTTTCTAACTTCATTAGTCTTATTTGGTCTAATCCAGATATAATTCAAGAGGTAAATGAGACTTTACTAGTTTTGATTCATAAAATTGATCATCCTGGGTTTATTAACCATTTTAGACCTATTGCTCTATGTAATGTCATTTATAAATGCTTGACTAAGATTATTATTAATCTAATCGTATTAAACCCTTTTTAGACAAAATCATATCTCATTTTCAAGGAAGTTTTGTTCCAAGAAGAAACATTCATGATAATATAGTTATAGGCAAGGAGATGTTTCACTCAATGGGAAAAATGAAGGGTAATAAGAAGTTCATGGCTATAAAAATAAACTTAGAGAAGGCTTATGGTAGGTTAAATTGGAACTTCATCTATCATTGCTCTCTTCACTAAACTTCGGTAACCATTTCATCAATCTAATAATGAATTGCATTTCTTCTTCATCCTTTAAGGTATTATGGAATGGGTTATATTTTTGTTATATGTATGGATTACTTATCTCATATCATTGCAGATTCTGTTAGAGAGGGTAACTGGAAACCCATGAAGGCTGGGAGGCAAGGGTTTAATATATCTCATCTGATTTTTGCAGATGATTTATTGCTTTTTGCTGAAGCTAGTGTTGAGCAAATGCAAGTTATTATTAATTGGTTAAATATATTTTGTTTTGCATCTGATCAAAAAGTGAATGTAACAAAACAAGTATATGCTTTTCTAAAAATGTTTCTCCTAATGAAGCTAATGCTATGTCAACTTGTGGTGTTTTTTTGTTTCTAAAGAAATGGGCAGGCATTTAGGGGCTCAAATTATGCAGGGCAGAGTCACAATAAGTAGATATAACTATATCTTGGATAAAGTGAAATTCAAGCTCAATGGTTGGAAACAACAATGTCTCTTAATGGCTGGGAGAATCACACTTGCGGGTTCATTGCTTGGATCATTGGCAGTTTTTCAGATGCAACTTGAAAAACTACCTAAATCCATTTGTCAAGCAATTGAGAAAGCCCAAAGGCAGTTTATTTGGGGTGACTCACTTCATCAAAGGAAAGTTCACCTTATCAATTGGCATACACTATGCTACCCAAGGTAGGCAGGAGGCCTAAATTTCAAGAATTTAACTGCAATGAATAATGCCTTTCTTCTGAAAATAGGGTGGAGAGTATTCTCTAAACCAAGAGATATTTGGGTCGAAGTTCTAAGGGGTAAGTATGACAGGGGTTTAGTCAAAAAATTTCAATGTAAAGCCTACCCCTATGATTCAAGCCTCTGGAAGAATATCAGTGATCTTTGGCCTATCCTCCTAGCAAATCTAAAAAACAGTATAGGAGATGGGTTGAACACTTAATTTTGGAATCATACCTGGGTTGATGATGGTCCACCTTTGTTGGTTGTGGCCACAAATCCAGGGGAAGATACTTCTCAACAAGCTTATGTAACATCCTAAAATTCCAATACAATTAATTTAAAAAAAAAAGTTATTAAAAAGTATAGTGCAAATAAAATATACTTAAGAGGTTTAGTGTAGAGGGTTTGTTAGTATAAAATTTATTAGAGTTGTTTATTAACTACAAAAGGAATATCAAATTAAAATTTAAAAATAATAATAATAATAAAAATGAAATATGTATGAGCTTAGTGACGTGAACGTCAGGGCTTGGACTAGGAGAATGCTCAAAAAGTTTAGTGGGTCCTACAATAGTTTAAAAAGAAAAAATTAAAAACAAAATAAAAGAAAAATAAAAATAAAAATAAAAATGAAACCTAAAAGCCCTATATGCCTGAACATGCGCAGTATATATATATATATATATATATATATATATATAAGGTCAAGTTGTAGCGCCGAAGAAGAAAAAGAAAAAGTTGGTTTAGGTGAGAAGCAGACAAATCCAGTACCGTTAGCAGAGTGAAGAAGAATTTTTATTACAAGGCCGGCTTTTATCATAGAAAATTTTTAGAACGTTTTGATAGATTACGAGAAGTAAGTAAATATCATTTTCTTAAACTTTCATGGTATAATTTTTAAAAGGTTTGAGTATGAAATTAATGTGTAATTATTTGGGATTTTATTCTTAAAACTAAATTTATGTTTTCTTGGTGATTAATTATTATGAGATTAAATATTTACATATAAGGTGATATGATTATTATTATTATTATTTGGCATGCATTTTTGTGATATGTGATGCCTTAGCGTTGTTTTGATATGAAATTGATGATTGTTAATGCATGTGACATGATGTTATGTATTGAGGTTATTTGGAATGACTGTATGGTAATATACGTGTGTTTAGCTATCTCCCTTGGGGAGAGACAATCATTTGAGATTCCTCATTCGAGGAGATGACAAATGGCCTAACTCGTAGCGATGATAGATTGGCCTAATGCAAGGTAATGGCAAATGACCTCCCTTAAGGAGAAGGCAATAATGATTATTGCAAGGGTATGTGTACCTCCTTCGTGTAGATGGCAAATGGCCTAACTCGTAGCGATAGGAGATTGACCTAATGCGAGGCGATGGCAAAAGGCCTCCTACATGGAGAAGGCAATGTTAGACATTGCAAGGTTGTGGATACATCCTTCGTAGAGATGACATAGGGCTTAACTCGTACCGATGACATATTGGCCTAATGCGAGGTAATGACAAAGGGACTCCTACGAAGAGAAGGCAATGAGATGTCATTGCACTGATATGTTTGTTTTGTTGATATTATTGTATGTGATGTGGTTTATTTATGTTATTATTTGAAATACTTTGAGATTATATTATTTTTGAAAATGACGGATTACCATGGTTGTTTTTCCGGTTTCCGCGCCGGCTGAAAGCAACATCTTTTCGAAAACCTTTTAGAACTGTGTTTGCTTACTGTGATTATAAATCTCATTAGTGGTGTTGTCTTTCAGAGTTTACAGGTGATGACAGAGATGATGCAGCGACTTGAGAAAGTCTTGACGATATTAGTTTTAGTTTATTCTTTATTTATTTCTTTTGGTTTATTAGACGCCCGTGTTTTGAGGCTTTATTTTATTTGGATGTAACGGTTTATTTAGCACTAATAATTTATTTAATTATTTTGAATATACGAGATACTTTCAGACTCAAATTATTGTGAAAAAAATTTATGACTCGATTATTTAATTTAAATGCTTTAAAGGTTTTTATTGAAAATTAATTGGGCTTACTAATGTAACGAAGGGCGTTACAGCTTCAGTTGCTTCATCTGTTCTCAGCGATGAAGAGTGGAATTTACCGGCTCTTTAACAGCTACTCCTAGATGAAATTATCAACAAAATAAGAGTTCTTCCTCCTCCCTCGAGCTCGTCTGGTGAAGATAGTATTGTATGGAAGGGATCTCCTCATGGGAATTCTCTTCTAAGGGTGCTTATCTGGATATAGTCCCTTCCCCACCAAGGCAAACCTTCTGAGCATCTCTTTGGGAGTGGAAAGGACCTCTTCAAATCCCGGTTTCCATGTAATTAGCAGCATATAATAGTCTTCTGACTGCTCAAAGAAGGAGTGCTTGGGCAGGCACCTCAGCAATTATCCAAATTGTCAGAATATGCTTGAGACAGTCCTTCATGTTCTGCGTGATTGTCCTTAGGCAAATAGTTTCTGGGTATAATTAGTTTCCTCGGATAGAATTCTGCATTTTTTCTCTCTGGAGCATAACCCTTGGTTTGATTTTTGTATACCCCAGAAGATTGGAAAAGATAATGGCATAAGATGGGACGATGTATTTAGAGTGACATGCTAGTTCATATGGAAGTGGAGGAACAGTTAGATATTCATACAAGATTATTCTCCTCCTTAAAATAGGATGATGTCGATAAGGAGTTTTGTTAAGCAGATAATGCGCGTCTCAGAACCACTAGGAGGATCAAACTAGCAGAGTAAAGCAATTGAGGTTAAATGGACATTTCCTCCTCAGGGATAGGTAAAGCTAAGCATGGATGGCGCATCAAAGGGCAATCCAGGAGATGGAGGCTTAATTCCAGATACGAATGGATAATGGTTAGTTGGATTATCATATCATATAGGGCACTACTCAGCCTTTAATGCAGAATTATGGGGTTTGCTAAAAGGGCTATCACTAACTTGGGAAGCTGGGTTCTGAAATGTCATTGTCGAATATGACTCAAAAGTCATTGTTGAGACAACTCGATGCCCCATTAAAGAGAAACTTATTTAACTAAAACTTAGTCGCGATATAATGTTAAGCGTATATATACATACATACATACATACATACATACATACATACATATATATATATATACATACATATATATATATATATATATATATACATATATATATAAAGCAGCGAATCTATAAAAACTTTAAATATAAAGAACAAAGATATAAACATCACGCACTGTAGAGGGTATCCCATCAGTATAAAAATACCTCACTATCTCTCCACATCCCCAGCCCCTCTCAAAAGTACAACAAAAATGGGTTCACACTCACAACCTATGTACATAGCACGCACTAGCCTCTACTAACCCTAGCGTGGACAATTAGAGCTACCCTGACTCTCCCTGCTTGCACGTCTGTACATCTGCTGCTGTGGTCTCACTGATGGTCTAGATGCTACTGCTTCACTACTCCCAGAGATACTCCCACGACGCGGACGCTAGAACCGTTGTTGATAATAAGCACTGTGACGAATGTGATCTCAGGAAATTACTGGTGCTGGAACCATCAACTCTACATCTGGTGCTACCCAAGGATATGGCGGCAGCATGGGTGGAGGATAAAAAAAGAATGGAAAAAGGGAAGGTCTGACCGAGATGGAAAGTCCCTGCAAACCCAAAATGAGGACCATCTGCAAGCCTCATATACGCGTATACTGGACCTGTAGATACAACAAAACGGGTAACTGAGTCCACAAGCCACCCTCGGTCATCATGGTACTCTAGCTCAAGCGTTCCCATTAGTGGGAACTCCGAAGGCCCCGTCATCCACGGATGGTCTAGTTGTGGCATCCTGCTCAACTAGGTCTGCTTCGCGAATATAACAATAAAACATACACAGAAAGAGACAGGGAGATAAGAAACTAGCTATCATCATAAGCGGAAAAGGTTACATAGTACATATACAATAATAGCACACAAACATGCATCACCGAATAAAAACATATAAATAACAATGATCCTCGAGACATATTATCATCATCTACCCTTCGCGCTCGTGCAACTGGTCTTGTATGCTGACGTGGCCACCATATAATCCTGTCACGGATCCCTCGTCTGATTTAGTGATATGAGTCAGTCGTCCCAGCGGCTTTTCCATAAACGTCGGTACACACCCCCATTCATGTTAGGGCGCTCATTCAAAGAATGACACTATTCCCCCATTCCCGTTAGGGAATAGCTGCACAATATATAATAGTATCCCCATTCCCGTTAGGACACGGGACGTCTCGGCAAAGACTACAAGAGTATCATGGTAGTTTCCCCATTCCCTTTAGGGAACTGACCCGTGACATCCGGTATCTGTAATCGAATACTCTGACCTCGTGTGTTCGACTCACACGGCTGTGAACAACACCATGCATCTATATGAGTCTTGCTGACTCGTATTGGGTAATAACCTAGTGCCTCAACCTTCGGTCCTCATCTCAATCTCATATCTCAAGTCATGTCACATAACTCATTATTAATAAATTATTATTTAATTATGTTAGGCATAACTAAGTCTCATGTAGTACGCTCCCCAACATGCATCTCTCCAAAACGACATATATCATCACCTAGATGCCAACTAAGCATATAAAAATAATTATAGCATGTTATCACCCAAAGCATGTTATCACATATTAAAATATTCATGTAGTCACAATTAACCAAATAGTGCATATTAAACATGTTCACACAAACAGAACATAACAAACAGCTCAACGGGTAAAAATCATGCAAACTCGAATATCACAAATTTAACCTAACGGTGATAAACCTACAATTGCCATATCATCATTGGTACTACCAAATAGTCGTCAATGTGATATTAACATTGTCGATTACTCGCTCACCTGTAGGGTTTAGGTTGCCCTATGCTATTATCGTAAAATATACTACTTAGCCAATTCCGATGATAGGTGGCTTCTTTCACCCACCTGAGTTACACATAGCTAGCTTTAGGATCACAAAACGAACACCCCCAGTACCTAATAAAATTTACCACGCATGGAACTCCTACCTCCGGGCTCCAAAAATTCACCTGAATACATCAATATGAAGCATACGTCATAGGTAACCCTAATATGAAAACGGAACTTGAAACCGATAACCGAGTAAAGAGAAAACCTTAATACCATCATCGACGCCATGTCGGCATAAAAAGGACATAAGCTTACCTTAGCCTAATAAAAAAATAGATATAGGGTTAGGAAGCAGACGTCGCTATGAACACAATGCTGTATTCGGAATTGTGTTAGGACGAACGGATTGCTCGGGATCGAAGCCAAAACCTCAATCTCTCTCTAACTCTCTTTTCCTCTCTCTGTCTTTCTATTTGCGCAGGGGCCACTGGGTGAAAGTCTCAGACTTTCACCCTCTGGCCCTTTTTATTTTTCAAAAATTTACTGCCAGCGCTAGCGTTGGGTGACTTCTTCATGAAGTCTTCTTTATGCTTGTCCCTTTCATGTGCCACCTCCTGACATATGGCAAACCTCCCCTAGCACTCAAGTGTAGCCCCCTACACGTTTGAGCGTTCCAGCTAATCCAAAACCCTAGTTTTCACACAAGGATCCAAAACCCAAGTAGTCGCCAATGTGATATTAACATTGCCGATTGATCGCGTAATTTTCACACAAGGTTCCACATACTTAAACATGTATATTAGACATATAATCAAGGTCTTAAAAATACAGATGTTAGAATACTACCCTCCTTAAAAGAAATTTCGCCTTCGAAATTCACGTGCCTCAAAAAAGATATGGGTACTGCTACTGCATGTCCGCCTCATGCTCCTAAGTAGCATCTCCGATAGTCTCATCCCAAATGACATTGACCAAAGGAATCTGTCTACCGCGAAGCTCCTTAATCCTTGTATCTGCGATCTTAACAGGTAAAGCCTCATATTCAAGATTCTCTCAGAGTTGTATAGACTCAGGCTCAAGTACATGAGAATGATCTGGATAATACTTCCTCAATTGAGAGACGTGAAAAACATCATGAAGATTAGAAAGGTTAGGCGGTAAGACAATATGGTAGGCTACTGGGTCAACCTGTCAAAGAATCTGGAAAGGTCCAATGAATCCAGGAGCAAGCTTTCTAGACTTGATAGCTCTGTCAATTCCAGTCTTCGGAGTGACTCTCAAGAACACATGATAACCCTTCTGGAACTCTAAGGGTCTCCTCCTCTTGTTACTGTAGCTCCTTTGCCTATCCTATGCTTCCTTCATATTTTCCTTTATATTTCTAACATGTTCCATTATTTGATGTATCACTTCAAGACCCAACACTTAGCTCTCACAAGTCTCATACCAACATAAAGGAGTCCTACACTTTCTCCCAGTCAAAGCCTCATATGGTGCCATTCCAATACTGCTATGAAAACTGTTATTGTAGGTAAACTCAATCAAAGGCAAGAACTCGTCCCAATGCCAGTGTGCTCCAACACACAGGCTCTCAAGAGATCCTCCAATGACTGAGCCGTCCTCTCGAACTGCCCATCTATCTGGGGATGATAAGCAGAACTCATCATCAACTTCGTCCCAAAGCATTATGCAACTGTCTCCAAAATATAGATGTGAATCTAGGATCTCGGTCAGAGACAATGCTCGATGGCACATCATGTAACCTGACTACCTCTCTGATATAGATCTGGGTCAATATCTCCAAACTATAACTCTCACCAATAGGTAAGAAATGGGCACATTTCGTCAACCTATTGATGATGACCCAAATCGTATCATGCCTTTTCGGAGTTCGTGGTAATCCAATAAAAAAATCCATGGCTATTGATAAGCCTCTAGCTTGTCTAGTTTTACAGCTAGAAAGGCTAAGGTTTCTATGCCATCTGTGCGATTTAACCTCGCTAATTACCCAAATTTAGCTTCTTTTGTCCCTAAGCAACATTTTGAGTCTCTTAGATAAGTTTTAGGATATTTTTGTTATTTTTGAGTCAATAAAACATTAAAATGCTACTTTAAAAGTGAAGCTCGAGGAAGCTAGGAAACTAAAGAAAACAAGCTTCAAGGCAAAAAGGTAGACTCGCCTCTTGAACTAGGGCTCGCCTCGGGAGCCAGAGGAGTAGACTGAGCAGGAACAGGCCACCATTCAGCCTCGCCTCGCGAGGCAGTGCTCGCCTCACGAGCCAGAAGTAGAAAAGCTAAAGACCATTCAGGCATGCCTCGCGAGCAATGTCTCGCCTCGCGAGAATTCAAAATCAGGTGGAGCCAAAACTTAAGACTCGCCTCGCGAGCCACTGCTCGCCTCGTGAGCGCGCGTAGACCCAGCCCCCTATATATAACTTGTTTTTGGTGCATATTGAGTAGTTTTTGAGAAAGACCTAATCCTAGTTTCTTTGGAGCTGCATCTCCCTTTATTTTACACAATTTTCTATTAGTTAGCATGATTTCTTTCTTCTCTTTTGTTATTACTGCTACTATGAGGAACTAATCCTCTTTTATGAGGAAACGATGAAGCCGCTCATGATGGCATAGTTAATTCAAGTGCGATGAATCCGAGAGGAGATTCACCCTTTAGGACTTGAGTTATGAACACCGATTGAGCATTACTAGAGATAGAGTAGGAGATTGGTACAATCGTTATAGGGAACCAAGGGCTTAACGAATCTAACTTGTGGGCTGTCGGATCGAGAGATAGGCAATTTGCATGCTTAGGTATGTCCTTTCGTGCTCGAGAGAGACATTATGATAATTCTGGGTTCTTGGTTGGCAAAGAAATTGAACGTAGGGATAAGAAGTTGATAACTTGGGTGTAACATCCTAAAATTCCAATATAATTATTTTTAATAAAAAGATTAAGTTATTATAAGGTCTAGTGTCTAAAAAAAAGGTTATTGGTATAAAAAAATATATTAGAATTGTTAAATGATTACAAAAGATATAATTTTGTTTTATTTTCCTTTTTAAATTTTTTTTTTTTTACAGGGCAGCTCTCTATCAAGTCACGTTTTCCTTTTAATTTCTTTATATATATATAAATATAATAAGAGAAAAGAAAAATAAAAGAAAAATAAAAAAACAACAAAGTACAGGTGGGCACTTTTGGCACGTTGCAGGGCTTAGCCCATGGCAACACTTCCCAATACCATTAGTTGGAATTGTGTGGAATGAGAATCAGGAGTCCCAAAATTAATAAAACGTACATATATGGTTTGTTACTAATAAAGAGAATAGAGAGAAACTTGCAACTCTCCAGCGCCGAACCAGGAAAAAAAAAGGAAAAAGAAGAAAGGGTAGAAGGGGGTAGCGCGAACCAGGAAATAGAAAGGGGATAAGGGCAACAACTCTACTTGGCACAGATCAATTGAGAGAAGAAGAATTATTGATAAAATGCAATGATTTGTCATGGATAATTTTTAGAGCTTATTGGAGTTCTTCGAGAGGTGAGTAATAACACTTTTATGAAACCTTTCCATGGTACAAGTGTTTGTTTGTATGGGCAAGGGTTTATCCTATGGTTTTAGGAACTTTCAATTAAAATGAGGTATGTTATTATTAACTCTGTTTTCTAAAATTGGGGGTTTTCAATTAAGACGAAGATGATTAAATTGACTATTTACTCTTGTAATTAATGATATGAAATACATGATTGGTATTTATATTAGCTGATTGATGTGCTTGTTGATGTATATTATGCCTTGTGTTTATGATTGCTATTGTACTTGTATATTTACGTGATAACATGATATTTGTTTAATTGTATTTATGAGTTGATTATATGATGATATGGAATTGTAATTGTTGTATCCTTTACAGTTGTTTCTGCACAATGTCTTCACACTTTAATTGCAATTTTAATAAATCATATTTTCCATTTTGTTATCTCATTTCTTTTAAGTAAGATCTTCTTATCAACAGAAAGTGAAACTATTTTTTTTTGTTGGTGAAATTATCATCTTGGGCTAGATAAGAATTAGTATGTGGATGTGTTACTGCTTCTCCTTTCTTTATTTTTTCTTATTTATAAAATTCCCCGTTCTGTGAATAATATAAGAAATTTGGTGTAGATTTTGTAAGAGATTATTATATCTACGTATAGATGGTATAAAACATTAATTCAATTTCTTTTGTGAATTGTTTGTTATAAATTTAATTTGTGAGAATGCTTATAATGATGAAATACAAGTGAATGTGTTCTAATTATAAGCGGATGGATAGAAACAAATGCTTTAGTGCATGATTTTATTATTTAAATGTTAATATTGACTTCATTTTTTTTTTTGTGTCAATAGAAGTTATTTTGTGGGATTTACCACCCAGATTCATTTTGGGAGACTTTAATCGGAATAACATGAGTCTTTCTAATTATAGATTCATATGAACTTCTTGTTGCATGGGTTTGGTTTTGCTCAGGATGTTTTTGTTTCTTTTGATTCTTTTTAATAAATTTTTGGGTGCTACAAGCGATTTGCAAGGTATTGTGGTGTCGAACTAGATGGGATTACCTCATCTACAATGATACTTTTGCATTCCAATTTTTTTTAATTTTTTTTAAAATAAAATATAAAATATATTTTTATAGTTAAGGTGCCATGAATTGTACACTTATTATTTTTTGTGTCAATAGAAGTTATTTTGTGGGATTTACCACCCAGATTCATTTTGGGAGACTTTAATCGGAATAACATGAGTCTTTCTAATTATAGATTCATATGAACTTCTTGTTGCATGGGTTTGGTTTTGCTCAGGATGTTTTTGTTTCTTTTGATTCTTTTTAATAAATTTTTGGGTGCTACAAGCGATTTGCAAGGTATTGTGGTGTCGAACTAGATGGGATTACCTCATCTACAATGATACTTTTGCATTCCAATTTTTTTAATTTTTTTTAAAATAAAATATAAAATATATTTTTATAGTTAAGGTGCCATGAATTGTACACTTATTATCTTGTAAAATAGTCAATGACTATATATATATATATATATATATATATATATATATATATATATATATATATATATATATTGATGATGTGATTAGGAAATGTAAGTCCCCTTTATGTTAGGGGGAAGTAGGTGAGAAGATCTTGTTAGAATCAGATTTAATCCAAGAGACCACACTTAGGATGAATAATTGAAGGAAAGATACGTACTGCGCAGAATAGGTAAAAAGTGTCATGCCGACAAGGAAAGAAAACCTTTAGGATTTTAGAAAGAGGAAAATGCATTCTTGAGAGTCACTCCTAAAGATGGGGAGGTCAATGTCATTGAGAAAACTAATTCTTTGTTTCATGAGACCTTTCCGAATTCTTAAAAGAGTCGGGCCTGTTGCTTACCAATTGGCTCTTTCACCACAGTTGGCAAACCTTCATGATATTTTTCATGTGTCACAACTTGGAAAATACGTGCCTGACGAGTCTCATGTGATAGCTCCTTAGTCTGTACAATTGAAAGATAGTTTGATCTATAAGCTCAGGCCTAGTCAAAATTTGGACAAGAGCACTAAGACTCATGAGGAAGGATTGACTCCTGAGGAGACTACTTGGGAGATGGAGGAGGACATCGCACGCCAATACTCAGATCTTGTTGTTTAAGGTAAGGTAACCATTAAGTTTGGTTTTTGGCAAATGTTAAAATAGGTGTGTGAGTATGGGATGAATTTTGGGGACGAAATTCTTCAGGGAGGGGAGAAAATGTAACATCCTAAAATTCCAATATAATTATTTTTAATAAAATGATTAAGTTATTATAAGGTTTAGTGTATAAAAAAAAGTTTATTGGTATAAAAAAATATATTAGAATTGTTAAATGATTACAAAAGATATAGTTTTGTTTTATTTTCCTTTTAAATTTTTTTTTTACAGGGCAGCTCTCAATCAAGTCAAGTTTTCCTTTTAATTTCTTTCTATATATAATAATAATAATAATAATAATAATAATAATAATAATAATAATAATAATAATAATAATAATAATAAGGTGGCATCTAGGGTGAGGGAGCAATTAAATCCCTCACCCATGAGGGACCATTTATGACCTAGTATAACAGGTCAATAGTTGATTTTTTTTATAAAAAATATTTCAAAATTTCATTTGTACCCTTCTTCTTCTCTACCACTCAGCAGTCACCACCACCCAGTTACCCCACCATCTACCACCACCGATTCCAGTGCTGATTACACCCTCTTTTTCTTTCTTCCCTTCCAACCACACCCACAAATGCTCCCCCTTTGCTTAAACGTGGACGAAAATATCAGTGACTCTGAATAGTGCTTTGTCCATCCATTTTTTTATTTTATTTTATAAAAATATGGTTTTGGCAACCATGAAAGTTGAAATGAATTACAGAAATCATAAAACAAAGATGCTTTCCAGCTAAATGTATTTGCCCAAATCAATTTCATGACAGAAAAACAAAAATACTGCTTAATAATGTCACATCATGCCATCAACACAGTATTCTAATAACATTCACCTCACTGGTCAAGGCAAGCATTTAGCAAGAATGACTATGGCATCCATTGCTAATTTCATGTCTGGTTATCACCACTGAGAGTGACTGAGTAAGCGATAATAAAAAGGAACATTTTTGACATGAGGAATGGGGAGGATTACAAACACGTCGAACCAGAACCCTTTGAGGGATCGAAGGTAATGTGAAGCGCGTCTCACACGAGCTTCCCACACCCAACAGCCAGCGACTTCCTCAAAATGTACGCCAACTTAAACTGCAGCCACAGGTGGGACAGGTGCATTACATCCACGCTCGTATGTGCCACCATCACCATCGCCGCCAGCCCTCCGTCCATGTAAAGGCACGACGACCCCTCCCTCCCGATCGACAACGCTTAGAAGAACAGCGGGTCGATGGCCAGAGCCACCCCACGCGTCAGCAGCATCGCATTGTTCCAGACCTTCACTTGTGGCAACACGAAGGAGAAGCAAGGGACAGTACATTTGGAGGAAGGGCAAAAATGACATTCTAAAAACCTAGAGATCAGGTCATCCTAAACACATCATAGCCATTCACTTATTTAACTATTAAATCTAATGGTAATAAATACTCCCTCATGGGTGAGGGACTTAGTTGCTCCCTCACCCTAGAAGCCACCTAGGAGTAAAGAAAAGAAAATAACAACAAAGTACAGGTGGGACTTTTGGCACGTTGCAGGGCTTAGTCCGTGGCAACGCTTCTTAATACCACATTAGTTGGGATTGTGTGGAATGAGAATCAGGAGTCCCAAAATTAATAAAATATACAAATATGGTTTGTTACTAATAAAACGAATAGAGAGAAACTTGCAACTCTCTAGCGCCGAACCAGGAAAAAAAAAGAAAAAGAAGAAGAAGAAAGGGTAGAAGGGTAGCGTCGAACCAGGAAATAGGAAGGGGAGAAGGGCAACAGCTCTACTTGGCACATATCAATTGATTGAAGAAGACGTATTGATAAAATGCAAGGATTTGTCATGGATAATTTTTAGAGCTTTTTGGAGTTCTTCAAGAGATGAGTAACAATACTTTTACGAAACCTTTCCATGTTACAAGTGTTTGTTTGTGTGAGCAAGGGTTTATCATATGGTTTTGGGAACTTTCAATTAAAATGAGGCATGTTGCTATTAACCTGTTTTCTAAAATTAGGGATTTTCAATTAAGACGAAAGATGATTAAATTGACTATTTACTCTGGTAATTGATGATATGAAATACATGATTGATATTTGTATTGGTTGATTGATATGCTTGTTGATGTATATTATGCCTTGTGTTTATGATTGCTATATTGTACTTGTAAATTTACGTTATAACATGATATTTGTTTAATTGGTATTTATGAGTTGATTATATGATGATATGGAATTATAATTGTTATATGCTTTGGAAAGTCTATCAATTGTGATTGATGGTTTTATGCTTCGGAATATGGATGAATGAGTATATGCATGATGTGTGGAATTTGTTGACATGCCACCTAAGCTAGGGGCAATGGCTTGTAATATCACCACTTAGTGGGATGTCTAAGATGAGTATATGGGGCAAGGAATCCATTTTATGAACGAGGCTCTCGGGTCACCGCTAATGGGAGGCAAGGAACCAATTTAATTTTGAGGTACTCGGGTCACCATAGGGGCAAGGAGTCAATTTTGAAATGAGGTTCCCGAGTCACCATAGGGGTAAGGAATCAATTCTATAACGAGGTTCCTGAGGCACCGTAAAGAGGGGTCAATGAATCAATTCTAGAATGAGGTTCACGAGTCACCATAGGGGCAAGGAATCAATTCTAGAACGAGGTTCCCGACATGCCTAAACAGATTCTATCCTCTACCAACTCCATGCCTAGGTTCAAATCCCTGAACTGTTCGATTAACTCCATCTCCTTCACCATCATCGCGGACACATGCAAATACTTCCTACTTAGAGCATCCGCTACAACATTTGCCTTCCTAGGATGGTACTGTAGGTCAAACTCATAATCCTTGATAAACTCCATCCATCTCTGCTGCCTCATATTCATCTCCTTCTGATCGAACAGATACTTCAAAATCTTATGCTCACTATATACATTAAACTTTGCTCCATACAAATAGTGTCGTCATATCTTCAATGCGAACACTATGGCTGCTAACTCCTGATCGTGGGTCGGATAGTTCCTCTCATGAACTCTCAACTATCGGGAAGCATAAGCCACAACTCTTCCTTCTTGCATCAGCACACAACCCAAACCTTGGTATGACATATCACAATATACATCAAACTGTCCTAAAGGATCTGGCAAAGTCAGCACTGGTGATGTGGTCAACCTAGTTTTTAACTCCTGAAAACTCTTCTCACACTCATCCGTCCAAACAAAAGTTGTACGCTACCTCGTCAACTGCGTCATAGGCAACACAATCTTCGAGAAACCCTCTATAAACCTCCGATAATATCCAGCTTATCCAAGGAAACTCCTCACCTCACTCATAGACTTAGGCCTCTCCCATTTAAGCACTGCCTCAACTTTAGCCGGATCTACTAATATTCCTTCCTTATTGATCACATGCCCTAGAAACTGAACTTCCTCCATCCAGAACTCAGACTTGGATAACTTCACATACAACTGACGATCCTTTAACACTTGCAACACTATCCTCAGATGTCCCTCATACTCTTCCCGTGAACGGGAATAGATAAGGATATCATCTATAAATATATCTACATACTTGTGGAGGAACGGTCTGAAGATCCTGTTCATGTAATCCATAAACACTGCTGGAGCATTAGTCACACCAAAAGGCATAGCTAAGTAATCAGTGTCTGTACCTTGTCCTGAAAGCTATCTTCGGTATATCCTCCTTCTTTACTCTAATCTGATGGTACCCAGGCCTCAGATCGATCTTAGTAAACACTAAAGCTCCCTTCAACTGATCCATCAGATCATCTATCCTAGGCAACGGATACTTGTTCTTGATCGTTACCTTATTCAATTGTTTGTAATCGGTGCACAGCCTAGCAGTTCCATCCTTCTTCTTAACAAACAACATTGGTGCTCCCCACCGCGAAACACTCGACCTGATAATCTCTTTCTTTAACATATCATCCAACTGCTTCTTTAACTCAACCAACTCCACTGGTGACATCCGATAAGGTGCTATCGAGATAGGTCCTGTTCCTAATATGAGACCGATAGTAAACTCCACTTCCCTTTCTGGTGGCAAACCCGGAACATCAGGAGGGAAAACTTCAGGAAACTCTCTCACAACAGGAAAAAAAATATATACTCGGAGTCTCCTTAGTTTCCACCGAGAAAAGCATCACATACTACCAAGAATCATCACCCCTCATAGATACTCCTTCATTGGTAGATACTATGCTTGAAGGCTCAAGAAATGATAAGGTCTTTCTAGAGCAGTCTAACACTACATGGTCAGCCGAAAGCCAATCCATGCCAAGGATCACATCTATTTGTTGCATCGGTAAGCAAACATGGCCTACAAGGAATCTCCTATTCTCAACCACTATAGGACACTGCAAAAGACATACATAGTAGTCAAGGAATCACTGGTAGGGGTAGACACAGTAAGGTCTACCCTTCGGCTTACTGGTCCTGTATGTTGACGTGGCCACCACATAATCCTGTCACGGATCCCTCATTTGATTTAGGGATGTGAATCAGTCATCCCAGCGGCTTGTCCATAAACACCGGTGCATACCCTTATTCCCGTTAGGGCCCTCATTCAAAGAATGACACTATTCTCCCATTCCCGTTAGTGAATAGCTGCACAATATATAATAGTATCCCTATTCCTGTTAGAATACAGGACAACTGACCGGTGACATCCGATATCCGTAATCAGATACTCTGACCTCGTGTGTTCCACTCACACGGCTGTAAACAACACCATGCATCTATATGAGTCTCACCGACTCGTTTGGGGTAATAACCTAGTGCCACAACCTTCTGTCCTCATCTCAATCTCATATCTCAAGTCATGTCACATAACTCATCATTAATAAAATATTATTTAATTAGGTTAGGCACAACTATCTCTCCAAAACGACATATATCATCACCTAGATGCCAACTAAGCATACAAAAATAATTATAGCATGTTATCACCTAAAGCATGTTATCACAAATCAAAATAATATTAAAATATTCATGTAGTCACAATTAACCAAATAGTGCATATTAAACATGTTCACACAAACAACACATAGCAAGCAGCTCAATGGGTAAAAGTACGCAACCTCGAATATCACAAACTTAACCTAACATCGATAAACATACAATCTCCATATCATCATTGGTACTACCAAGTAGTCATCAATGTGATATTAACATTGTCGATTACTCGCTCACTTGTAGGGTTTAGGTCGCCCTATGCTATTATCGTAAAATATACTACTCAGTCAATTCCAACGATAGGTGGCTTCTTCCCCCACCTGAGGTACACGTAGCTAGCTTTGGGTTCACAAAACGAACACCCTCGGTACCTAAGCTTTGGTTGAATTGTCTTGATGATATGGATGTATGTGTTGTGCCTTATTATATGTTGTATATTGCTATGCCATGCTATGATGTATGTTCATCTTGCTAACTATCTCCACGCCGTTGTGTTTACATGATTTCTTACTCCCTGTTTTCTCTGTTTCAGTTGTTGGCATGTATCTCTTTATGCAGAGGATGGTGAGCAGCCAGTGGAGGAGTGACTCTGAGGAGCCACGACTCTAGTTAGGATGCTTAGTTTTATAGCTGTTTAATTTAGTTGTTTTCATTTTCGTTCTATTCTGAGGATTTATTCTAGAACGGTTATACCAGCTCTGTATGTGACATCGGGATTGGGTTATCTTTTATGTTTTGATGTTTAAGTTTATGTTTTATTTTAGACTTTGTTTCTTTCAGCGTTAAAGTGTTACAATGTGGTACCTTTTATCCAAGTTTTATTTTAATGAAATAAATGCATGTTTTTATATTACCTCTTTCAAGTAAATATTTTATATTAATATGCGGGGTAGAGGGTGTCACATTTAGTGGTATCAGAGTAGGTCTGTCCTATCAGGACGTGGTATGAGTCTGTTATGTGCTCTTGTTTTTATAGACAATGATGCTCATGTTTGGAGCCTGTAGCTTTTACCTGCTTATGTTCTCTATATTTAATGGTTGTTTTGGACATGTACATGAACTTATGGTAGGTAGGGGCAGAAATGATCAGGCAATCGCTGACGCATTGGCACTCCTTGCTAATGCAATCGGACAAGTTCAGAACAACAAAAATGGAGGATAGGCTGAGTTTCAGGGTCTTGACAAGTTTCAGCGGAACAATCCACCGTCTTTCAGAGGAGCTTATGACCCTGAGGGAGCTTTGTTGTGGATGAGAGAGATCGAGAATATCTTCAAAGCTATGGACTGCAATGACTAGCAGTGGGTTATCTTCGCCATGTTTATGCTCACTGAGGAGGCTGAGCACTGGTGGGAGAACTGTCGTCAGAGGATGGTGGCTGAGGGTACAGCAGTCACATGGGCTATGTTCAGGGATAGGTTCTTGGAGAAATATTTTCCTGCGGATGTACGTGACAAGAAGGAGATGGAATTCTTGGCACTGAAGTAGGGAAATATGTCAGTGGACGAGTATGCGACAAAGTTCGAGGAGCTGGCTAGGTATTACACACCTTATCAGGTCATGGTTGATGATCGGTGGTCTTCGTCCGGAGATCAAGCAGGCGATCAGTTACCAGGAGATCAGAGTCTTCCCAACCTTGGTGAACAAGTGTAGGATCTTTGAGGATACCTACAAGTCTAAGGTTGCCAGTTTCAGAAATTCAGATAGTCAGAATAGCAAGAAGACTGAGCAGAAGGATAAGGGCAAGCAGCGTTACGCTCCAGCCGGCCTGGATTTCAAATAGAGTAGCAATAAGCCACATTTTTCTCGTGATAGGTCCAAGGGTGGTAACTCCAACACCTCTAGGCCAATGAAGTGCGGCAAGTGCGGCGCACCAGATCGCTTCACTACCTAGTGCAAGGAATCAGACGTCATCTCCTTTAGGTGTGGCAAGTCTGGCCACATCAGTCAGGATTGTGGAGGAGCAAAGTCAGAGCCTCCAAGTGCTAGCTAGAGTCAACAGTCTCAGGCTAATCGACTGAAGACCACTGGAAGAGTTTTTACTCTTAGTGGAGCTGAGGCCTCCGAGTCTGATGACTTGATTCAAGGTATGTGCTTAATTGATGGAACTCCTTTAACTGCATTCTCGTTTATGCTGTATGATAGGGTCAAGAGTCTAAATTTTCCTATGACCTTTCTTGAGTGTGATTTGGTTGTTTCTACACCTACAAACAAGCATGTTCTTACTTCTCATGCATTCAAGAACTGTCATATCACCATTAATGGTAGAACTTTTATTGTAAATCTTGTATGCCTACCTTTAAAAGACCTTGATGTCATTCTTGGCATGGGCTGGTTATCTTCCAACCACGTCCTTCTGAGTTGCTTTGATAAAACCATAGTTTTTGGAACTCCAGTGGAGTCTAAGAATCCAATCTTTCTCTCTGCCAATCAAGTCAAAGCTTCGATGAAAGACGAAGCCCAAGTGTTCATGATGTTGTCTTCCCTGGAAGTAGAGAGCCCTCCTGATGTCGGAAGTGTGCCTATTGTGCGGGAATTTCCTGAAGTGTTTCCGGGGGATATTTATAACTTGCCCCCTGAGAGAGATGTTGAGTTCACCATAGACTTAGTGCCTGGTACCAGGCGGATATCCATAGCGCCCTATAGAATGTCTCCTCTAGAGCTATCTAAGTTTAAGGAACAGTTAGAGGATCTGATCCAGAAGCAGTTTATTAGGCCTAGCATATCCCCATGGGGTGCTCCAGTGTTGCTAGTAAAGAAGAAGGATGGCAGTATGAGGTTATGTGTCGATTATCGATAGCTCAACAAGGTGACCATTAAGAATTGGTATCCCCTCCATAGGATTGATGATCTTATGGATGTTGATTGGAGCTTGCGTTTTCTCAAAGATAGATTTGAGGTCAGGGTACCATCAGATTCGGGTTAAGTCTGAGGACATCCCGAAGACAGCGTTTAGGACGCGTTATGGTCACTACGAGTACTTGGTTATGCCCTTTGGTGTGACCAATGCTCCTGCTGTGTTCATGGACTACATGAACAAGACATTTCACCCTTACTTGGATAAGTTTGTGGTGGTTATCATAGATGACATCTTAGTGTACTCCAAGACCAAGGAGGAACATGAGGAACACTTGAGGGTTGTCTTGCAGACCCTTAAGGAGAAGTAGCTGTATGCTAAGTTGCCTAAGTGTGAGTTTTGGTTAGGAGATGTGAGTTTCTTAGGACACGTCATCTCTAAAGGTGGGATAGCCATGGACCCGGCTAAGATTGAGACGGTGCTCCAGTGGGAAGCGCCAAAGTTAGTGACCGAGATTAGGAGTTTCTTGGGTTTAGCAGGGTATTATAAGAGGTTTATAAAAGGTTTCTTTAAGTTTGCTTTACCCTTAACCCATCTCACCAAGAAGGGACAGTTGTTTGTGTGGGACTCTAAGTGTGAAGAGAGTTTCCAAACCCTAAAGGATAGGTTGACATCAGCACCAGTTTTAGTTTTACCCGATCCTAGTGAACCTTTCGTAGTTTACTGCGATGCTTTGAAGCAAGGTTTAGGTGGTGTGTTGATGCAGAATGGTAAGGTAGTGACTTATGCTTATAGCCAGTTGAAAACCCATGAGAAGAACTACCCTACCCATGACCTAGAATTAGGAGCTGTGGTGTCTGCCTTAAAGATCTGGAGGCATTACCTTTTTGGAGCAAAGTTTGAGGTCTTTAGTGATCATAAGAGTCTGAACTATCTCTTTGATCAGAAGGAGTTGAATATGAGGCAGCGTAGATGGATGGAGTTTTTAAAGGATTATGAGTTTGATCTAACCTACCACATAGGGAAAGCCAATGTAGTGGCAGATGCTTTGAGTAGAAAAACCTTGCACGTCTCCTCTTTGATGGTTAGGGAGATGGATCTGCTTGAGGAGTTAGAGACCTGAGTTTAGCTTGGGAAGTTATCCCTAAGAGTATTAGGCTTGGAATCTTGAAGGTTACCAACAGTTTGAGGGATCAAGTTAGAGAGGGTCAGAAGATAGACCAGTTTCTCTTAGACCAGTGAGAGTTGCTTGCTCAGGGTAGAAACGTTAGTTTCAAGGACATAAGTTATGAAGTTTTGAGGTTTAAAGATAGAGTCTGTATACCAGACGTCCCGGAGCTTAGAAAATTGATCCTTGAAGAAGGACATGTTGAGACCTCATAAGTCTAAAACACATTCAATGTGTAAATTCTCTAAGTTTTGATGATTCCAAATAGTTCAAGTATGATAATGTTGAACCAAATGAAATTACTGATATATTTGATAAGTGTGCAGGAAAATAGACTTAAGGTCACTCGTCTATTTTATGACCTGTCTACTTTTTAGTAGAAGCTTAGTACTGACTCGTCTAAGTTTCCACTCGTCTAAAAGATAGTCAACGCTCAAGAAAGACTAAGTTCACTTGATGACGTGGCAAGAAGCATGCGTCTAAGTTTGGCTCAGTTGATCACCCGTCTAACTTTGTAACACGTCAGCACCCGTCTAATGTTTGAACGTACCAGCACCCGTCTAATTTTTGAATGATCATCACCGGTCTAATTTTTGGATGACTTTCACCCGTCTAAAAATTCTCATTACTAATACCAAGTCAGTATGTCAGAAATCAAGTCCAAGTCACCTTATTCAAATTATATGCCTTCCTTTAAGGATCTCGAAGACCTCTGGACAATAGCTCAAAGGACAAAGAATAAAGAACGTTGTTTCAAGGTTTTAAGGAATAAACACGCAATCTCTGCACCACTGCAGTAACCTTTTGCCTGTTTTAGTACAAAGTAAAAGTGCTTTCTGGAAAGTGAACTGATGTTGCACTGAAAGAGGAAAGCTCTCTGCAACAAGTACAAGAAGCCTGCTGCTATATACTCTGAAAGAACAGCTGCTCGGTCTAAAGTGTACTCGTGGACACCCTTGTCAAAGCTCAATGTTTCCAAGCATTTAATAAATATTCCGAACGACTCTTTGGCATTAAATGGTGTCTCAGAAAGCTCAAGTCAGAAGCAAACACTTTCTGAAGCTGTGTCAAAACGGATCTCTTGATTGAAGTCTTTAAATAGATCAAACAATGAAGATGAAGCCAAGAAGTTGAATATCAAAAGAACTCTGCGCAGAAGCATTTACTATCTTCATTAACTTCTTCATTCCTTCATTGAATACACTTTCAATCATTTGATATAAATTCGCAGTCTTTCATACTTCATATTTATTCCACTCTCTGAGTGTGATCTGAAAGATTTGCAAGTTGTATTAACTACACAAAAACCTTTTATCCCTTACTGTTTTGAGCCTGAAGAGGCTAGATGAGAAAAGAATACTTGTTTGAGTGTTGAGCCTGAAGAGGCTAGGTGTGCAAAGAATACTTGTACTGTAATTTACTCAGTTATAGTGGAAACTTGGTGCTGCCAAGAAACTGGACGTAGCCCTGTGGATTTTGGGGTAAACCATTATAAATCTCTTGAGTGATATTTCTACTCCCTTTATCAAACTCTATTTTAACCTTCTCTGTTTGTGTGTGCTATTCTGTTTCAATATTAGACGTGTCACTCGTCTAACTTTCTCTTATCTAAACCTTGCTTGCTGTGCCTGCGAAAATCTTTTTAAAGTAACCGAAAAAGTTGGTAAACACAATTCAACCCCCCTTCTTGTGTTCACTTTGGTTATTTCAGTTGGTATCAGAGCTCAGCCTCTGGGTTGAGCACTTAACAGTGTAGAGGAAAAGATCTTGGAAATGGCAGGAGAAACCAGTGGAAGCAAGAACCATGCTGGAGAAGGATCCTCAATGTCCAGACCTCCTTTCTTCAATGGAGAGGACTACATCTACTGGAAAGAAAAGATGAAGTGGTTTTTACAATCCACTAATTCTGATCTTTGGGATATCATTGATGAAGGTCCCTTTGTTCCTAAAGATGACAAAGGAGATGAAATTCCTAAAGCAAACATGACCACTGATCAAAGAACAAAATGGCAGCTGAATGCCAAAGCTAGATATGCAATCATGTGTGCTTTGAGTAGAGAAGAATTTGAAAAAGTCTGTGCTTGTGAGTCTGCAAAAGAAATGTGGGACTCACTAGCTGTTGCTCATGAAGGAACCAGCAAAGTCAAAGATACCAAAGTCAGCATGCTTGTCAGAAAGTATGAGTTGCTTAAAATGGAGGAAGGTGAAACTATTGGCCAAATGTATGGAAGGTTTCAAACCATAACCAATGGATTGAAATCCCTGGGAAAACCTACAAGACTGAGGAACACATTCAAAAGATTCTCATAAGTCTCTCAAAACAATGGAGACCACTTGTAACTGCTGTGTCTCAGGCCAAGGACTTAACAACAATGAAGCTTGATGAGCTTCTTGGCACCCTTCAGATTCATGAACAAGAACTGATTGAAGAGAACAATGGAAAGAAAAACAAATCCATTGCACTCAAAGCTGACAAGAAGTCATCTAAGGGAGCAAGTTCAAAAGCTCTCAAAGTAGATGAATCTTCAGAAGAATCTGGAGAATCAAATGAGGATGACTTAGATGATGAAGATGATGAACTGTCTCTTTTCCCCATAAAAATGAAGAAGCTGTGGAAGAAAAGAAACTTCAGAAAAGATACACCCTTCAGGTGCTTCAACAAAGAAAAGCACAACAAGGATGGTGGATCTAATGACAGAAATGTCATTGTATGTTATGAATGCAAAAAGCCTGGTCACATCAAGGCAGAATGCCCTCAACTCATAAAGCAATCTTCGAAGAAATTCTTCAACAAAAAGAAGAAAGGGATGATGGCTACTTGGGAAGATCTTGATGAAAGCTCCACTGAAAGTGAAGGAGAGGAGTTTGAAGCAAACCTTTGTCTTATGGCAGATACAGATTCAGAATCAGAAACTGAGGTATATTCTGAACTTGAAAATTTGAATGATGCCTATGATGAACTATTGGAAGAATCCAACTATATGTCTAAAGCTTTCAGATCCCTCAAGAGACAGTATGCTAAACTCTCAAATGAGTATACACAGAAATCTCTAGAGTATGAGAAGTTAGCTGAAGAGAATAGTAAACTTAAGACTGAAAAGTCTAAAGTTGAGATCTTAGTTGAAACTCTACAGTCTGAAGAAGTAACTAAATTTCAACAGAAAGTAGAAGAGCTCACCTCAGATCTTGCCAAGTTTGTTAATGGTAGAGATAGGGATGGCAATTTGTACCCTACCTATAGGGTACCCACAAAAATTACTCATAATGGGTAGGGTAATTACCCGCACAATGGGTAAGGGTCTGGGTACGGGTAATTACTCGCAAAAATGAATGGGTACGGGTGCGGGTACGGGTACTATGGTACCCACCCCGCCCCATACCCGCACATATGTATACGTATATATAATTAATTATTTATTTATTTATTATATTACTAATATATATAATTTTAACTATAATACAAATTATAAAACCAAAATTAATCTAAAGATTCTTAATTTTCTAAACCTAGTTGCATCCATAATTCCTTTTTGGGTGTTTTTATTTATTTAAATATTTTGATTTGTAATATTTGTTAGTAGATTTAAAAGACCTTTGGATCTTTTTTTAATTGTTATATCTTTCTTTTGTTATTTTTTACTTTTTCACTGTTAAAGTGCAGGTAACGGGTGCGGGTACGGGTACTTAGGTACCCAGAGGGTAAGGGTAAGGGTACTAAAGTTGCTACCCACGAGGGTACGGGCCCGGGTACGGGTAATTTTTTCAAACGCGGGTATGGGGATGGGTACTATAGTACCCTACCCAAACCCTACCCATTGCCATCCTAATCTGACTAAACTCTTAGGAAGTCAGAGGCACTCCCTTAACAAAGGAGGTATAGGATATTCCAATCAAAAACATCATAAAGGATCAATAAAGTTTTTAAATGTAGCTATTAAATCTGTATTAGATAGCTCAAATAGATCTATATGTTCCTACTGAAAAGCTGGACATATCATGTCCAAGTGTATTCACAAAAAGAGAAGGAAGTCTTCACAGACTCCTCATACTAACAAAAAAGGACCCAAGAAAATATGGGTACCTAAGGTCATGATCATTCCTGTTGCAGACATTCTCAACAGAACAAAGCAAACACCTGTCATGGTACCTGGACAGTGGATGCTCGCGACATATGACAAGCGAAAGGTCTATGTTCCTAGACCTCCAACCTAAGAAAGGTGGACATGTAACTTTTGGTGGCAACCAGAAAGGAAAAGTTGTTGGTTTAGGTAAAATTGGTGGTAAACCTCCCTTACCTATTATTCATGATGTTTTATATGTGAAAGGATCAAAACATAATCTGCTTAGCATAAGTCAATTATGTGACAGTTGATTTTCTGTATCTTTTTCTAAGGATGCATGCATAGTCAATGACTGTAGTGGAAAGACCCTCTTTTCAGCCAAAAGGCAATACAATCTGTACAAGATTGACATGACAGAACTTTTAGATCAAAGTGTAACATGCTTTATGTCTAAAGAGGATGAAAAATGGCTGTGGCATAAGAAACTAGGACATGTTAGTATGAAACAAATTTCTAAATTGAAAAATCATAACCTTGTGAGAGGATTGCCTGACATTTCTTTTAAGAAAGATATTTTGTGTGATGCATGTCAGAGAGGTAAACAAGTAAAATCAAGTTTCAAATCCAAGAAAGAAGTCACATCCTCTAGACCTTTGCAACTGTTACACATGGATCTGTTTGGATCAGTCAGTGTAGCTAGCCTAGGTGGAAAGAAATATGGTTTTGTCATAGTTGATGACTATTCTAGATTTAAATGGGTACTCTTCTTAACCCACAAGGATGAATCTTATAAGGCATTTTCAGTATTTAGTATAAGGGTACAAAATGAGCAAGGTTTTTGTATTTCTGCTATAAGAAGTGACCATGGAGGAGAATTTGAAAATGAGCAGTTCAAACTGTTCTGTGAGGAAAATGGTATTTCTCACAATTTCTCTGCACCTAGAACTCCACAGCAAAATGGAGTAGTTGAGAGAAAGAACAGATCTCTTCAAGAGATGGAAAGAACAATGCTTAATGAAAATAATCTTCCTAAGTACTTCTGGGCAGAAGCCATTAACACTGCTTGTTATGTACAAAACAGAATACTGATTAGGCCTATTCTAAATAAGACTCCTTATGAATTGTGGAAAGATAGAAAACCTAACATATCATATTTTCATGCATTTGGTTGTGAATGTTATATTCTCAACACAAAAGATCATCTTGGTAAATTTGATTCTAAAGTAGATAAAGGCATATTTATTGGTTATTCTGAAATGTCTAAAGCTTTTAGAATTTTTAATTCTAGAACCTCTGTTGTAGAAGAATCAATTCATGTAAAGTTTAATGATGGTTTGAAGACTGATAGGGAACTATCAGATCTAGAGGATGATGTTGCAGGTATTGAACTTAATCCTGCAGTAGAAGAATCTTCAGACAAGTCAAAAGTAGACGTGTCTGAAATACAGACTAATACTGATAAGTCTGAAACTCAGACTTTGAAGAAAGATTGGAAATTCAAGACCTATCATCCAGAAGATCTCATCATTGGAAGTCCATATCAAGGAGTTAGAACCAGATCTGCTTTCAATGAAAACAACAACATGGCCTTCATATCAGACTTGGAACCTAAAAAGATTGAAGAAGCTCTGTAAGATGAAAGCTGGATTCTAGCCATGCAAGAAGAACTAAATCAGTTCAAAAGGAATGATGTCTAGACACTAGTTTCTAAACCCAAAGAGAAAACCATTATTGGAACTAGATGAGTGTTTAGAAATAAACTAGATGAAGATGGAAAAGTGGTAAGGAACAAGGCAAGACTAGTTGCCCAAGGCTATAATCAACAGGAAGGTATTGATTTCACTGAAACTTTTGCTCCTGTAGCTAGACTAGAAGCAATTAGGATTCTCACATCATATGCTGCACAACATGATATAACTCTTTATCAAATGGATGTTAAAAGTGAAAAATGGAATAATTGAGGAGGAAGTTTATGTCAAGCAACCTTCTGGATTTGAGGACTCTGAGAATCCTCACCATGTCTATAAGCTTAAGAAAGCTTTGTATGGACTCAAACAAGCTCCTAGAGCTTGGTATGATAGATTAAGCACATACCTAATGGAAAATAACTTCATTAGAGGAAAAGTAGACACTACACTTTTCAAGAAATGCTCAAGAAAAGACTTCATAGTAGTATAGATTTATGTTGATGATATTATATTTGGTGCTACTAATGAAAAGCTCTGCAAAGAATTCTCTGAGTTGATGCAGAATGAATTTGAGATGAGCATGATGGGAGAATTGAAGTTCTTCCTTGGTCTTCAAATAAAATAGTCAAATGATGGAATCTATATCCATCAACAGAAGTACACCAAGGAGCTTCTGAAAAAGTATAAAATGGAAAATTCAAAGCCTATGAGTACTCCTATGCATCCAACAGTTGTTCTAAACAAGGATGAGGAAGGTAAAAAGATAGATCAAACTGTCTACAGAGATATGATTGGATCTCTGCTATATTTAACTGCTAGCAGACCTGATATTCAATTCAGTGTCTATCTTTGTGCTAGATTTCAATCAGACCCTAAGGAATCTCACTACAAGGCTGTCAAAAGAATTTTCAGATATTTAATTGGAACCACTAATCTTGGTCTATTATATAAGAAATCTGTAGATTTCAGGTTAGCTAGATTTTGTGATGCTGATTTTGCTGGAGACAGAATTGATAGAAAAAGCACCAGTGGAGGATGCCACTTCATTGGAGCAAATATGATCTCTTGGTCAAGCAAAAGGCAAAGCACCATTGCTCTATCAACTGCTGAAGCTGAATATATATCTGCAGCTAGTTGTTGTTCACAACTACTTTGGGTAAAATATCAACTTGAAGATTATTCAATGATTGAGCATAATATACCTGTTTGGTATGATAATACTAGTGCTATTAATCCGTCTAAAAATCCAATACATCATTCTAGAGCAAAGCATACAGAGATAATGCATCATTTCATTAGAGACTATGTTCAAAAAGGTGTTTTTGAAATTAAGTTTGTAAACACTGATTATCAGTGGGCAGACATTTTTACTAAACCTTTAAGTGAAGATAGATTTGTTTTTATTAGAAGGAATCTTAACATGCATAATGTATCTGAATAAATGTTTTGCTGATATGTCTGAAAAATTACTTGTCTATTTTCCTATATTCTATGATTACTTGACTCGTCTAATTTAGCCAAGCGTCTAATGACGTGGCTAAAAGCACTCAGTGCTAAAATCTGACTGAGACATATGTATATTGCATTTTCCCTCCTTTTCTTAAATATTTTATTATCTATTGTTTCAAATTGATTGATTGTCATTTATGGCAACACTCTCTTTCCTTGTTCCCAATGTAAAAAGCACTCAAGTGTTTTTAACAAAAACCTGTGTCTTTTCAAAATCTACCCACTCAAAATTTCTTGCTCACAAACTCTTTCTCTAAGCTCTCTTCGTCTTCACCTTCTCGAGACCTTCTCTATTAAACCCTAATCCTCTTCTCTCAAAATCAATGGCACCCAAAAGTCTTATTGAGACTTTATCTGAGAAGACCAAGGTATCTGTCGCTGAGTTGAGGAAGGTGCTCCCTGGAAGAGTTCCGAACTTTGATGAACTCAGGACCAAGGGTTTGGATGTGCTTCCAGAGCTTAACCATGCCGGATGGTTACCGTTCTTTCAACTGCAAGAACGTGTTTTCCCTGCTCTAGTTAGGGATTTCTGGACCACGGCAAAAATCACCAAGGATAATACTACCCACATGATTTCTGAGGATGTTGGTGAGGATCACATTTTCATCACTCACAAGTTACTCGCTGAAGTAACAAAATGCCCTAGGGAAGGAGCTGGGCATTATAAAGACTGGATGAAGGATCAAGGGGAAGACAATGTGAATCTGGTGCTCTATGGGACTGCAAACCCTGGTAACATGGATTCAAAGTATCTCACTCCTAAGGCAAGATTTTTACATGTCTTACTTATAAACTGTGTAATGCCTAGGACTGGGTCTAGAAACCATGTCAACTTGTTAGAAAAGTTTGCTCTGTTTCATCTTGTCCAAAGAATCAAGATAGACATAACTGACCTATTTTTCATACATATGGAAAAAGCTGTAAAGGGAAAAGATAAGGACTACCCCTTTGGAATGGTTATGACTAGAATTTTTAGGGCATGCAAACTGGATTTGAGAAGGGCTATATCTGCTGATCTCTGTATTGAGATTACAACAAAGACCCTAGCTTTGATGAAGATGAACTTTACCCCTACTCTTGGTCACAATGCTGAAGCCTCTGCTCAGATGGAAGCAATTGTTTCCATTCCTGGTGTTAAAGCTGAAGTTGTTGAGGAACCAGCTGAGGAAATCAGGGATCAACTTCAGAGGAAGAAGAGGAAAGTCACCAAAACAACTGCTGAAACTTCTGTGACTGAAGAGCCTACTCAGGTTGTTGAACCTGCTACTGCTTTTGTCTCTGAGGAAGCTGTTGCCTCTGCACCTAAAATTACTAAGGTCTTCAAGAGAAAGAGGACAGTACAAGGTGAGGGGGAGTCTCAATCAGAAGAGACTGTGATCCCTAAAAAGAAGAGGACAACAGTCACAAAGAGGAAGCTTGTCTTACCTCCCTCTTCATCACCATCACCTTCACCTCAGAAGGATTCATCCCCTCCACCTCAGGAAACAGAACCTATTACCACAACAGCTCCAACTCCACAACCTTCACCTCAAAGAACACCTCCACCACCACAAAGATCACCATCCCCTCAACCATCACCAAAAATCCCAACACCACCTACATCACCAAAAATTCCCACTCCACCTACTTCACCAAAAATCCAAACTCCACCACATACATCACCTAACCATTACTCTTCTGAACCTAACCCTACTATATCAGAAACTCACATGTCTGATACTCACTCACCAGTACCAACCTCACCACAAATATCTCACCATTCTGACATTCCTCAAACTGAGGATGTCAATGACTTTGAGTATTTTGACAATCTCACTCCTCCTCCCTCACCAAAATCACCAATCCCTGACCATATCACTAACCAGTGCCAAGTGCCTCTGAGAATAGTCTTTCCAGACTTATTCTCTGAAACCAGACATAACCCTATCCCCTTAGCCATTATATCTCCCTACCACCCATCTTCCAGAACCACCCCCTTCTCTGTCACAGATGAATCCTGTCCCTTTTATCTTGATGGCAAGACCTTGGACATGATTGCCTCTCTGGAAGCTGAAAGACAGATTGTGAGGCTGGAAAGGTCACTGAAGCCAGTAGGAAAATGGCTATTCAACCCTCACATCTTTATGAAGCCCTCAACTACAATCAGAGTAATGCCTGACTCCATGGCTCTGAAAGGAAAGCAGAAGATAATATCTTTGCCATTGGATCAGAAGTTCTCTCTTATCAAGAGAAATGATCAGAAGCTTAAATTCAGAGAGAGGATGTTCTCCAAAGGTGGCTCCAGTTCTGGGTTGACAGAAGAAGAGAAGGCAGACATTCCCACTAGAGGTAGCCAAGCCTATGCTCTATACCCCTTTTCACCCTCCATTTACACACTTCCTCCTTTCTTCATGGTTTTTCCTTTCTTTATTTTAAACTTCCCTGAAACTGCTCCTTTCACTCACATAAATCTCATTAGGAGATCTTATGAGTTTATCCTCTCTGTCACAAATTCTCCTCTGCATCATGACAGAATTCATGCTTTTTTAGAGGAATTCCATCCAAATAATGATTTTGTAACCACTCTATCAACAAATGTCTTTTTAGACCCTCACCCTGAGGATGATGTTTCTGTTGAAGAGTTACCTCCTACTCCTCCTCCTTGTCCACCTCCTCCATCAACTTCTGGAACTTCTTTGGCCACAACAGATACTACTTCTCCAGTTGTTGCATATGATCCAGCTGCACATCAGAGACTTGATGAAATGACTACAAGTTTGCAGACTGTCATTCAAAGACAGGATGAAGCAATTGCTCAACAGACTGCATTTCAAGCTCAGATGCTAGCTCAGCAGCAAGCAATGCAGCAGATGATGGAAGCTTTCTTCAAAAGTCAAGGAGGCCCTAGTTCTTAGATTTTAAGAATCTTTTTTCATTTCTTTATTGAGTCTTGCAATGTACTAAGTCAGTGATGTCTATCACTTGTAATCTTTCTTGACTCTGGTTGAATGAAATGAGTTTTTCCTTTTGATTTCTTTTGGCACTTTACATTTTTTTCTCTTCTATATCTCATTGATTGATGCCAAAAGGGGGAGAAAATATAGATAAGTTTTCATGATTTTATATTTCAACTATATATATTATTCTCTCTAATATCATGTTTTGTTCTGATATTTGTCTTTACTTAGTGCATAAACTAAGGGGGAGCATAACATACTCTGATCAACTATATCTGTTTAGAAATTTCTACTGTTTCTTTTTTATGTTCAATAAAATCAGAAAAGATATTTGTCATCATCAAAAAGGGGGAGAATGTTGAGACCTCATAAGTGTTAAACACATTCAATGTGTAAATTCTCTAAGTTTTGATGATTCCAAATAGTTCAAGTATGATAATGTTGAACCAAATGAAATTACTGATATATTTGATAAGTGTGCAGGAAAATAGACTTAAGGTCACTCGTCTATTTTATGACCCGTCTACTTTTTAGTAGAAGCTCAGTACTGATTCGTCTAAGTTTCCATTCGTCTAAAAGATAGTCAATGCTCAAGAAAGACTAAGTTCACTTGATGACGTGGCAAGAAGCAAGCGTCTAAGTTTGGCTCAGTTGATCACCCGTCTAACATTGGAACACGTCAGCACCCATCTAATGTTTGAACGTACCAGCACCCGTCTAATTTTTGAATGATCATCACCCGTCTAATTTTTGTATGACTTTCACCCGTCTAAAAATTCTCATTACTGATACCAAGTCAGTATGTCAGAAATCAAGTCCAAGTCACCTTATTCAAATTATATGCCTTCCTTTAAGGATCTCGAAGACCTCTGGACAATAGCTCAAAGGACAAAGAATAAAGAACGTTGTTTCAAGGTTTTAAGGAATAAACACGCAATCTCTGCACCACTGCAGTAACCTTTTGCCTGTTTTAGTACAAAGTAAAAGTGCTTTCTGGAAAGTGAACTGATGTTGCACTGAAAGAGGAAAGCTCTCAGCAACAAGTACAAGAAGCCTGCTGCTATATACTCTGAAAGAACAGCTGCTCAGTCTAAAGTGTACTCTTGGACACCCTTGTCAAAGCTCAACGTTTCCAAGCATTTAATAAATATTCAGAATGACTCTTTGGCATTAAATGGTGTCTCAGAAAGCTCAAGTCAGAAGCAAACACTTTCTGAAGCTGTGTCAAAACGGATCTCTTGATTGAAGTCTTTAAATAGATCAAACAATGAAGATGAAGCCAAGATGTTGAATATCAAAAGAACTCTGCACAGAAGCATTTACTATCTTCATTAACTTCTTCATTCCTTCATTGAATACACATTCAATCATTTGATATAAATTCGCAGTCTTTCATACTTCATATTTATTCCACTCTCTGAGTGTGATCTGAAAGATTTGCAAGTTGTATTAACTACACAAAAACCTTTTATCCCTTACTGTTTTGAGCCTGAAGAGGCTAGGTGAGAAAAGAATACTTGTTTGAGTGTTGAACCTGAAGAGGCTAGGTGTGCAAAGAATACTTGTACTGTAATTTGCTCAGTTATAGTGGAAACTTGGTGCTGCCAAGAAACTAAACGTAGCCCTATGGATTTTGGTGTGAACCAGTATAAATCTCTTGAGTGATATTTCTACTCCCTTTATCTTTTAATTTGCTTAAGTATTGTTTCTGTTTTGGCTTTTAACTTGGGGAGTTAATACTGTGATTATCAAACTCTATTTTAACCTTCTCTGTTTGGGTGTGCTATTCCGTTTCAATATTAGACGTGTCACTCGTCTAACTTTCTCTTATCTAAACCTTGCTTGCTGTGCCTGCAAAAATCTTTTTAAAGTAACCGAAAAAGTTGGTAAACACAATTCAACCCCCCTTCTTGTGTTCACTTTGGTTATTTCAGGATATAGGAGTGGACTGAGTGTGCACCCAGGTGCCACTAAGATATATCAGGATCTTAAGCGGATATTTTGGTGGCCTCGGATGAAGAGAGATGTGGCTGAGTTTGTGTATGCTTTTTTAGTGTGCCAAAAGGCTAAGATAGAACACCCGAAGCCATCAGGAAAGTTGCAACCTTTAAGTATCCCAAAATGGAAATGGGATAGTATTTCCAAGGATTTTGTGTCTGGACTCCCTAGGACTCCAGCTGGTTTTGAGGCTATATCAGTTGTTATGGATAGACTGACTAAGTGTGCCCATTTCATCCCTATGAGGATGGAATACTCCTTAGAAAAGTTGGCCAAGTTGTACATCAAAGAGATAGTTAGGCTACATGGTGTACCTTCTAGCATAGTGTCAAATAGAGACCCGAGGTTTACCTCTAGGTTTTGGAACTATTTGCAAGAGGCTTTAGGAACCAAGCTTTGGTTAAGTTCAGCTTACCACCCATAGACTGATGGTCAGTCTGAGAGAACCATCCAGTCCTTAGAGGACTTGCTTAGAGCTTGTGTGCTAGAACAGTCAGGTAGTAGGGACAATTTTTGCTCCTGACAGAGTTCACCTACAACAATAGTTTCTATTTCAGTATTGGGATGACATCCTATGAAGCTCTTTATGGGAGATGTAGGACACCCTTGTGTTGGAGTGAACCTGATGATAATGTTGTGTTAGGACCTGAATTTGTGCAAGAAACCACGGAAAAAGTGAGGATGATTCAAGAAAAGATGAAAGTGGCACAGAGTAGGCAAAAGAACTACCATGACAAAAGGAAGAAGGCGCTCGAATTCCAGGAAAGTGACTATGTGTTCTTGAGAGTTACCCCGACAACCGGGATTGGTAGAGTGATGAAAGCAAAGAAACTTACTCCTAGATTCATTGGTCCTTACCAAATTTTGAAAAGAGTCGGCGAAGTCGCCTACCAAATAGCTTTCCCACCGTTCTTGTCCAATCTTCGTAGTGTCTTTCATGTGTCTCAACTCAGAAAATAAGTTAATGACCCTAGTCACGTGATAGTACCCGATACCATACAGTTAAAAGAGAACTTGACTTTTGAGGTATTACCCCTTCGAGTCGAGGATAGGAGGGTGAAGCAGCTAAGTGGCAAGGAGATTCCTTTGGTCAAAGTCATTTGGAGTGGGGCTACTGAGGAAAGCGCTACATGGGAGCTGGAAAGCAAGATGATGGAGTCATATCCGCACCTTTTCAATCGAGGTGGGTAGAAATTTCGAGGACAAAATTTTGAGTTGTAACACCCCGTTTTTCGTTAAGTGCTTTTATATGTGCCTTGTTTGTTAGATACAGTGGGCTAAGTGGGGGGTTTTTTTGTGGAAAAATCCCTTTCTTTGGCTTGTGTCTTGTGACTGTCAGAGTCACAAGCATGGTCGTGCTTAATAGAGAGCACGACCGTGCTCATTGGGAGAGCGTGTCTCGCTGACGATAAGTTGAGCACTACCGTGCTCAACAGGGAGTACGGTCGTGCTCAATGGCAGACCGTGCCTCACAGGCACTAAGCTGAGCAAGCCCGTGCTCAAGGAGGAGCACGACCATGCTTGGGTCTATGCCATTAAAAAGAGAACAGTAACTGAGGGTTTTCTCATAAACCCAATTTTGGCAAAACAGAAACCCTGTTGTGGCTACAAACCTTTTCTTCCCTGTTTTCTCTAAACCCATTACGTCGTTGGAGCTTTAGAGACTCTTGGGAACGTCTAGTTCGTCTGTACCAAATCAGCATAGGTAACGGTTTCTCCTCTTTTGGTTTCCTTTTCTATTATTGAGATTCAGGAACTAATTGGTGAATGTTCTTGTTTGACCAGGGCTTGGAAGCTGACTGAGCTGCTTAAGGGGAACTCGTTGGTTGTCGTTTGGTTGACCACTTAGCATTATGTTGTCAGATTCTTCATACCAGGTATGGGGATTAGGCAAGGGGGTAGCATAAGATGAAAGGTTTCCAAAGCCCCGTTATTGTTGTTAACTTCTATGAATGCCTAACTATTTTAATGTTGTTTAATTATGGTATGCCTGTTGTCAATGCCATGTTCTGTTTGGTTGTATGGATTAATTGCCATAATTGTTAGTTGTTGATGGCATGCCTATTGTTTTATAATTACTATGTTATATGCCAACGATGCATAATTGGTTGAATTTGTATATGGTGAATGTTGCTGTTATGATACTGTTGTTATTGATGATGTTGATTGGCTGAGTTATGTTGTTGTTATGTTGAATAGTTTATAAGACCCTAATTAGTTAAATAGGACTCTCAATTAACATAAGCATTAAAGGATTAATTCCCCAATATTTCATAAGACATGAACTATTAGTGAGAGGTGAGGTTTGATGTCAACTGGATTACTCAAAAGACCCTAGGATCTGATTTGAGAGTGTTAGGGAGTTTTGGCTCCAAGAACACAAGTTGAATCTGCCCAGAACAGTACGGTTGACTCTAAGAGCACGACCATGCTGAACAGGGAGCACACCCATGCTCCCAGTTAAATTCTGGAAGATGGCCGTGCATTGAGCATGACCGTGCATGATAGTGAGCACGACCGTGATCCACTTAAGTGGCAGCACAACCGTGCTGAGGTGAGCACGCCCGTGCTTCCCTTACTGGTTAGAATATGAGATTAAAGGATTTAAAAGGGTGTTTTACCCCAAATATTCCCAATAATGTGATAAGACACCAATAGAATAAAGAAGAGTTAGATAACTTAATTAAAGACTAATTAAGACGAAACATGAAAAATAAGTTGGTTAAGTCGGTGCCCTATGGGTTGCCGCATGTTGATAAGCTTTGGTGCTTTTAGGCCAAAGTGGCCTCGATGCTTTTTGGTTGAGGTGTCGATAAGTTGAACCTTGGTGCTTTTTGGCCAATGGGGCCTTGACCCCTATGGGTTAAGGTGTTGATGTTGATGCTGGTGATAAGTCTTAGGTGCTTATTGGCCCAAGCAAAGGAGGTGGTTGCCTTGTGTGTTGTTGTGCTCATGCATTCATACGTTGAAGTTGTTAGTAGGGGAAGATCAACATAGGGGAGGTCATCCTAGAATACAGCGATCTGGCCATGTCTCGGTGGTTCACCCAAGGTTTGGTGGACCATGCCCCCCTGCGGTGGTGTATCCTAATTATGATGTGTCGGCTATCTAAAGGGTTCACCCATGGTTTGGTGGACTGCCGGCATTGGTGCTTTTTGGCCAATGTAGATATGTAACTCCGAAGTTGCCTTCCTGAGATAGTTTGGATCCACATGCATAACGTAGTAGCGGAGTAGTGTTGCACCGCATAGCATATGTTGGTTGAATTGTCATGATGATATGGATGTATATGTTGTGCCTTATTATATGTTGTATATTTGTATGCTATGCTATGATGTATGTTCATCTTGCTAACTATCTCCATGCCATTGTGTTTACATGATTTCTTACTCCCCGTTTTCTCTGTTTTTGTTGTTAGCATGTATCTCTTTATGCAGAGGACGGTGAGCAGCCAGTGGAGGAGTGACTCTGAGGAGCCACGACTCTAGTTAGGATGCTTAGTTTTATAGCTGTTTAATTTAGTTGTTTTCATTTTCGTTCTATTCCGAGGATTTATTCCGGAACGGTTATACCAGCTCTGTATGTGACATCGGGGTTGGATGATCTTTTATTTTTTGATGTTTAAGCTTATGTTTTATTTTAGACTATGTTTATTTCCTCGTTAAAGTGTTACAATGTGGTACCTTTTATCCAAGTTTTATTTTAATGAAATAAATGCATGTTTTTATATTACCTCTTTCAAGTAAATGTTTTATATTAATATGTGGGGTAGAGGGTGTCACATTTAGTGGTATCAGAGCAGGTCTATCCTATCAGGCCGTGGTATGAGTCTGTTGTGTGCTCTTGTTTGAATTGTCTATACTTGTTATAGACAATGATGCTCATGTTTGGAGCCTATAGCTTCTACCCGCTTAAGTTCTCTGTATTTAATGATTGTTTTGGACATGTACAAGAACTCATGGCAGGTAGGGGCAGAAATGATCAGGCAATCGCTGACACATTGGCACTCCTTGCCAATGCAATCAGACAAGTTCAGAACAACGACAACGGAGGACCGGCTGAGTTTCAGGGTCTTGACAAGTTCCGGTGGAACAATCCGCCGTCTTTCAGAGGAGCTTATGACCCCGAGGGATCTTTGTTGTGGATGAGAGAGATCGAGAAGATCTTCAGAGCTATGGACTGCAATGGCTAGGAGCGGGTTATCTTCGCCACGTTTATTCTCACTGAGGAGGCTGAGCACTGGTGGGAGAACTGTCGTCAGAGGATGGTGGCTGAGGGTACAACAGTCACATGGGCTGTGTTCAGGGATAGGTTCTTGGAGAAATATTTTCCTGTGGATGTACGTGAAAATAAGGAGATGGAATTCTTGGCACTGAAGTAGGGAAATATGCCAGTGGGCGAGTATGCGGCAAAGTTCGAGGAGCTGGCTAGGTATTACACACCTTATCATGTCATGGTTGATGATCGGTCAAAGTGTGTAAAGTTCGAGGATGGTCTTCGTCCGGAGATCATGCCGGCGATCAGTTACCAGGAGATCAGAGTCTTCCTAACCTTGGTGAACAAGTGTAGGATCTTTGATACCTACAAGTCTAGGGTTGGCAGTTTTAGAAATTCAGATAGTCAGAACAGCAAGAAGATTGAGTAGAAGGATTAGAGCAAGTAGCGTTTCGCTCCAGCCGGCCGGGATTTCAAACAGAGTGGCAGGAAGCCACAATTTCTCATGATAGGTCCAAGGGTGGTAACTCCAACACCTCTAGGCCAATGAAGTGCTGCAAGTGCGGCGCACCAGATCACTTCACTACCCAGTGCAAGGAATCAGACGTCATCTGCTTTAGGTGTGGCAACTCTGGCCACATCAGTCAGGATTGTGGAGGAGCAAAGTCAGAGCCTCCAAGTGCTAGCAAGAGTCAGCAGTCTCAGGCTAATCGACTGAAGGCTCATCACAGAACACTAGAATTCCGACGTCTCGGCTACTAGGTTCACTTTCCTTTCTCAACATCGTTTCCGTTCTGTGAAACAACAAATACTAAAACAAAACTCCGAAAACTTATCCAAGTTTATCGGAAATCCTTTTGCTGATTTAAAACTCTTTTGCAGAAAATCTTTTCCTCTGAAATTCGTTTATAAAACACTAAATCACCCCGAAATACAATTTTTTCTCGAATTTCTTTTCTTTTGAAGTTTCTTTCCAACAACACATCAAATCTTTGAAAATCATTTCTAACAATAATAATATTTCTCATGATTTCCCTGAAAATCACTTTTCTAAAATTAATTTTCATTTTGAAATAAATTCATTTGTAAATCAAATGACTTTCTTCTTTTGCAATAAATTCTTCAACATCAATACTTAAAATTCTTTTAGAGTTTTTCTTTCTCTTTTCTTCATTTGAAACAATTTCTCTTTTTGCAAATAAATGTAATACAACTTTTCACCATTTGCCCTCACTAACGCTCAGTTCTTAAGTGTTATTCTCAAATGACTTTGAACTTTCTTAAAATTATAACTCTTTAATCCGAAATATATTTAATTATTCTTATCTTAAAAAAAATGTTCTTCCACTTCCATAAATCAAAAACTTTAAATTTACTTCTCAAGCTTTTAAAGCATTATTCTTACTCATCATTGAGCTCTGACCATTGTCAGACTTTCATGCAATCCAACAATCAACAGTTCAATCCATAGATACAGATATACTTATATCACAATCATAACATACATTACAGTTACAACATACTTTCATGGATAACAATAAAATCACATCAACAAATACACGATAAACAAATTAAACACCACAAAAACACTACAAATAATATACAGACAACTCACAGATAGCATGTAGCTATCAAAAACCCCTCAGGTAAACTCCCCTTACCTTTGAAGTTTCGGTTTTTCCTCTTGAAAATTGGCTCTTGAAATTTTGATTCCTCCACACGACTCAATCCACCAAACTAACACTTAATTCTTCAAAACAAACAACACAACAAGTTAAACATTGAAGAAAAATTCATCTAACCCATTTGAGAGGGTATTCGGCCTACATGAGATAAATATGCCATGGATATCTAAAGTTTTCAGCTTTTGGATCTATGATCCTAGAGTATTAAAAAGACAAGATCAATTGTCATAAATCAAAAATTGAAACAAAAACCCATCTAACCTCTAGGATTAGGGTTTCGGCCAAGCATAGTAAAATAGGCTAGGAAATTTCTTTCGTTTCAAGCTCTTGGATCTAGTAAGTATGGGTACTAGAGAGATTATATCAAGTGTCATATTTCAAAAATATATTTTCTATGATTTTCTAGAAATAAATGACGAAAATCAATGAAAATGGAAAAATAGTGTTCTTGACAAAATGAATGGAAATGAATGAAGATTAAGGCAACTATGATCATAAGTGATGAGGGTTTACCTCTTGGATGATGAAGAAATGAAGAGAAATGATCAAAACAAATGCTTGAGAGAAAATATTTGGAGAAGATGAAGTGATCATGAAACAAATGCCTGAGTGTGGAAAAAAGGGTGGGAGTCGTGTGGGTTTAGGGACATTTTGGTCCAAAACAAATTTGGACAAGTTTGGATTTTCATGGAAAGTTTAAGGGTAAAATGGTCTTTTTACATAGAAAATATCTAGATATTATTTTGTGTCATCATGACTTTGACGAGTCATGATGTGACAAATATCACGTGTCCCATCAATCACTTCCATCACATCAGCTTCATATCCAGCTCCGTCATTTACCCGATTTATGTTTTACGCGCGTTTCCTTTGAAGATTTCGCCCGAATAAAATAAAATATTTTATTTTTATATGAAAATTTTCAAAAAAACCAATATCGTTGCAAATACGATATAAACCTAATCCGTTTTGTTCACGAGTCAAAATTAGCTTTTCTGATCAGTAAAATCTTATAGTCAGTGAAAACGAAGACCGGGTTACGTCTGAATTTTCAACCCAAAATTTAACTGTAACCTTCTACTATCAAGTAGAGTTTAAATATGATTTTATTTTATCCAAAATCATTTTCTAGTTCTCGGGTAAAAATATAAATCTTTATATATCTTACCGATATTGAAAAGCAGTAAAAATCGGGGTGTTACAGATATGGTGTAACATTGAAGTTGTAATCCTCATATTAGCTTGAATTTAGTATTTAATGAGAGAACTAAACAAGCAGAAAGTATTGAAAATATGAAAGATTCATTACTAACTACACAAAAAAAAAGTACAAAAGACCAAGAAGAACAACCGTAAGTCCATAAGCATAAGCATGACATAAACAAGACAACACTTAAACTTAATCAAACCACTGACGATAGACCAACCATAAGTGCATAAGCATATCATAAATAAGAAAAACCTTGAAGGGGCTGATCCTACAATAACAAGAAGAAACATTGTAAATTGGCCATTCCAAGCATAATAAACCTCTATAGATTGATCATTATGCGTAAGGCTCCTCCTTGATTTTGACATAGTTCTTAGCTTCCATTCCGGGAGGAGATCTGATCCTGAAGGCCAACTTCTTTGTCTACTTCAACCTTGACAGGAAATGGTTGATTACCACCATCAAACCTTGGAGCAAAGTTATTTCCTACTATATCCTGAGCCTTAGAAGAAGAATTAGGAAGACAAGTGATTTGACCATTTACCTTCCCAATGCAAAAATTTTTGGGTCGTAATTTAGACATAAGCCTCTTGCTTCTCTGAGCTTTGCTTTCGTGCTTGTAGTGCTTAGCACGTACGTGATTTGCAAAATGTTGTGAAGTAGGGAACTCTTGGTTGCACTCTGAGCATGTGTAAGGCCCATTTTTCTTGTGCGGAAGGCTGCGGATGCGACCATCATCAACATCATTGCTATCAATCTCATTTCCCATGTTACTAATATGGTGAAGAGGAGCAGATACAGTAGCAGGGTGTTTGTTTTTGTTCTTGTTCAGTTCCTTGGTGATTTCTGTCAGGTTTATGCGGTGTCTGGTTTCATTGGTAGAGTTATGAACGATGAATGAAGAAGGACAGTGATTTATATTGTATTGGGCAATAAGGTTGTGATGATAAGTGATTTTATTTGTGAGCCATGTTTGAGAAGAGGGGTGATTTGGGTAAGATGAATGAATAGAGATAATCGGATTTAGAATGTCAGAGTGGTAATTAGAAGCAATTGGGATTTCTTGTGCCCAGCATTTATTATGGAGATCGAGACCGAGACCATGACTTGGAGCTTGGACGCCATGATTGTAACCATTTTCATTGAGATTCAGATTTGTCCTTAAATATTTCCAAATTGATGGGTCCTTATAAAGAATTTGAGATTCCATCAGCTCTTTAGCAGTCACTGTGCCAATGATTGAAGGAGATGATGATGACGAAGATGCACCCAAAAATTGAGTAGCCGTTCTCACATTACCATGTGCACTACTCACACTAACTTCATAGGGATTGGGAGTACTGGATGATGATCTGGCACCCAAAACTTGATTGTCATCCTCACCCGATTGGATTCTCACTCGTCCTTGAATCCACCCCATAATTTCACGGGTTCTCCTCAGCTCATTTGCCATTTGAGTGAGCTGAAATTGGCCTACCTGACCATTCCTCATGATTTTGGGATTAGATTCATAGATAGGGGCACTAGCACCTGCATAAAAGTTGTCGATATCACGATCAAAACCAAGACCAAGCTCATGAGCATGGTTGGAGTTGGAAGAGTTAGCAATTGGATTATTTGCCATGGTGAGAGATAAATGAAAAGATGGAAGCAGATGAATAGATAGTATTGAAAAAGAAGACTTCTTTTTTCACTCAAGGAGAAGGTGAATGTGCGATCAAATGGCTTTTGTGGGGGATATTTTATAGGGAGCTGGATCCTCTCTGGCAACTCCTCTCTCCTGCCATCCTCCGCAAAAGTTCAACCATTGAATATATGCATTAATTTATCCGGATCAAAACCAATACCAATATCAATGATTTTTAATCTTTTATTAATTGTTGCGATCCACGCTATATTTTTTTAATCTCTTGAGTGGGTTATTAATTATTTATCTCTTTAAATATTTATGGTAGTATTCATTTTGACTGAAAAATTTATTACATGTTGAAAATTTAATTACTACTAAGCATATAAATTTGACTCACATTAATGTAATAAATGAATTTCATGAAAAATAGTCAACCAACTTATTAAATATGTGAGAATACATTTAATTGATACAATGAATGATAAATGAATAAATTTATTTGGATAAAGGGGCTCCTCAAAATTGTGCTTGAGTGTGAGGTGACAAAGTAAGTGTATCCACCATTGATTAGTTAAAGTGTATTGAAACTTTAAATCAACTTTAATTAATGAATGCTTGATATACTATCAATTTCTCACTTTACACTCAAACACACTTTAAATGAGCATAATCCAAATAATTTTATTGGAAATTCAATAGTTTATTACATGCCGAAACCTAAAAGACAATCATTCAGACTCACTTTAAAAGAGATTAATCGAAATAATTTTGTGCTTATTAAAAAAAACCGATTAATTTTGTCGTCAACTCAACAATTTGTCAACAAACGGAAACCTAAGGGAAATTCGTTGATATTAAGAATGTGAATATATTATTGCGGGATGATATTAATTATTTATTTATTTCCTATATATTTTAGTATCAATTCTTGGGTGAAACAATTTACTAGGTAATGTCACATAGATTTCTAAGAATATGTGAGATACACGTAAATATAATACACAGAAATAGTATATGTATCTAGTTTTTGTTTTTCACATCATATTATATACGGTTGTGTTAAGGAAAATTACTAACAAAATCGTATTATATTCGGTAAAAAAAAAAAACACATATTATATATAGTATAATTTAAAATAAGAACTTACAAGGAAAATATATTACACCTCTCTAGCAATTAACGTTATGGTTTTAATTTAATGAGTTCTTCCTCTTTTATTTTTCATATTCAAGTCAAAGCAACTGTTAATAATCAGTCAATAAATAAAAAGAGAAAGTAATATATGGTTACATTTATTAATTTTGAAGGTACATTCAAGATTATTATTTCCAAATTGGAATTTTTTTTATTAATTTCTTTTATTTAATTTTTATTAATAAAATAATATGTTATTATTTGTATTAATTATGAAATGAAGTTTCAAAGTTGTGAGTTTCATTAATTTAAGGTCTTAATTTTGAAATGAACAGATAAAAATACGAGAAGGGGGGTTGAATTGGGTTTTACTTAAACTTTTTGAAAATATGAAGTTTTCTCAAAGAAGTAGGATAAACACTTTAATGCGTCTTAAAACTTACACTTTTAACCCCAGTTAGCATAATAAATATGGAAAGTAAAATTAAAAAGATAAGGGAAGAGAGTTAACACAAATTTATACTGGTTCACCCCAAACCATGGGCTACATCCAATCCTTGCTTTCACCAAGTGTTTTACTATAACTAATCAGGTTACAGACAGGTATTATTTGCACATATAACCTCCTCAGGCTTAACTAACAAGTATTGTTTGCACACCTAGCCTTTCCAGGCTCCTTACAAGAATTCTTTTTGCAAGCCCCTTCAGGCTCTATTAGACAACCCCGATGTCCCATTAAAGAAAAACCTAATTAACTAAAACTTAATCACGATATAACGTTAAGCATATATATACAAAACAACGAATATAATTTTTTTTTTAAATATAACTAATAAAGATATAAACATCACGTCACACATACATATATATAATACAAGCACACTGTGTTGGTACACTGTAGAGGGTACCCCATCATTAGGGTCCCAATGATACAAACTATCATATGAAAGAAATACATAAAAGATCCAAAATAAAAGAGACTCGGACCTCACTGCTACCTCCACTCACCCGGCCCATCTTAAAAGTAAATAAAAAATGGGCTCACACTCACAACCTATGTACATAGCACGCACTGGCCTCAGCTAATCCTAGCGTGGACGACTAGAGCTACCCTGACTCTCCCCGCATGCACATCTGTACATCAGCTGCTATGGTCTCACTGATGGTCTAGATGCTGCTGCTCCACTACTACCCGAGATACTCCCACGACGAGGACACTGGAATCGTCACCGATAATAAGCACTATGACGAACATGATCTCTGGAAATCACCGGTGCTGGAACCATCAACATTGTATCAGGAGCCGTCCAAGGATATGGCGGGGCATGGGCGGAGGATACACAAAGACTGGAAAAGGGAAGGTCTGACCTAGATGAAAAGTCCCTACAAACCCAAAATGAGGACTATCTCCAAGCCTCACATACATGTATACTGGACCCGTATATACAACAAAACAGGTAACTGCGTCCACAAGCCACCCTCGGTGGTCATGGAACTCTAGCTCAAGCATTCCCATTAGTGGGAACTCTGAAGGCCCCGTCATCCACGGATGGTCTAGGTGTGGCATCCTGCTCTACTGGGTTTTCTTCACGAAACAAAAATAAAACATACACAGAAATAAGTAGGGAGATAACAAACTAGTTATCATCATAAGCGGAAAAAGTTACATAGTACATATACAATAACAGCACACAGACATGCATCACAAAATAAACACAAATAAATAACAATCATCCTCTAGACATAATATCATCATCTACCCTTCACGCTCATGCAACTGATCCTGTATGCTGACGTGTCCACCACATAATCCTATCACGAATCCCTCGTCTGATTAGGGATATGAGTCAGTTGTCCAAGCTGCTTGTCCATAAATGCCGGTGCACACCCCCCTCCCGTTAGGCCGCTCATTCAAAGAATGGCACTATTCCCCTATTCCCGTTAGGGAATAGCTGCACAATATAAAAGTATCCACATTCCCATTTGGATACGGGACAGCTCGACAATGACTACAAGAGTATCATAGTAGTTTCCCTCATTCCCGTTAGGGAACTGACCCGTGATATCCGGTATCCGTAATCGATACTCTGATCTTGTGTGTTCCACATAGCTGTGAACAATACTATGCATCTATATATGAGTCTCACCGACCCGTATCGGGTCATAACCTAGTGCCTCAACCTTTCATCATCATCTCATATCATGTCTCAAGTCATATCACATAACTCATCATTAATAAAATATTATTTAATTAGGTTATGCACAACTAAGTGTCATGTAATACGCTCCCCAACATGTATCTCTCCGAAACAACATATATCATCACCTAGATGCCAACTAAGCATACAAAAATAATTATAGCATATTATCACCCAAAGCATATTATCACATATTAAAATAATATTAAAATATTTAAATAATCCTAATAAGCCAAATGACACATAATAAGCATATTAGTACAAACAACACACAACAAGCTGCTCAACAAGTAAAATCATGCAACCTCGAATATCACAAATTTAACCTAACGGCGATAAACCTACAATCTCCATATCATCATTGGTACCACCAATTATTCACCAATGTGATATTGACATTGTCGATTACTCGCTCACGAGTAAGGTTTATGTCGCCCTATACCATTTATCGTAAAATATACTATTTATCCATTTCCGATGATAGGTGGCTTCTTTCTCCCACATAAGGTACTCGTAGCTAGCTCTGGAACACGGAAACAAACCCTTTCCTATACACTATGTTGCTGCCACGCAAGGAACTCCTAGCTTTGGAACAACGAAACGAACCCTTTCCTATACACTATGTTGCTGCCATGCACGGAACTCCTACCTCTGGGGCTCCAAAAATTCACCTGAATACATCAATACAAAGCACACATCACAGGTAACCCTAATCTGAAAATGGAACTTGAAACCGCTAACCGAGTTAAGAGAAAACCTCAATACCGTCATCGGCGTCATGTTGGCATAAAAAGGTCATAGGCTTACCTTAGCCTAATCAAGAAAAGAAAGGTGGGGTTAAGAAGTAGACGTTGCCACGAACACGATGGTGTATTCTGTTTCTCGATTGGACGAACCGATTGAACGAAATCGACCTCGAAATTTCTTTCTTTCCTATGAGCTATCTCTCCCTCTCTGTATTTCCTTCTTTTTTTACACGAATGGTAACTTAAGTTACCATTCTAATACTTATTATTATTATTTTGTAAGATTTTACGCCAATGCTTGAGCGTGGTTGTCTCAACGTCTGAGCGTTCTGGGGCTCAAGCGCCAATGTCCCAACGATTTAGCGCCAGGTGACTTCTTCTTGAAGTCTTCCTGACGCATGTCCCTTCCACATGCCACCTCCTGATGCATGGCAAACATCCCCCAGCGCTCAAGCGTGCCCCCTGCACGCTTGAGCTTTCTAGCTGACCCGAAACCCTAGTTTTTATGTTGTTGTCCCATTCGAAGTCGATCGCTCGCGTACTTTTTAAACTAGGTTCTATACACTTAAACATGCATATTAGACATATAATCAAGGCCTTAAAAATGGATGTTACATTACGACCCCCCTTAAAAGAAATTTCGCCCTCGGAATTTACGTACCTTAGAGAAGATGTGGATACTAGTGTGTGTGTCCGCATCATGTTCCCAAATAACATCTCCTATAGTATCATCCCAAATGACCTTAACCAATGGGATCTGTCTCCCATGAAGCTCCTTAATCCTTCTATCCGCGATCCTAATAGGTAAAGACTAATACTCTAGATTCCCTCGGAGTTGTATAGACTCAAGCTCAAGTATATGAGACGGATCATGGTAATACTTTCGCAACTGAGAGACGTGAAAGGCGTCATGACGATTAGAAAATTTAGGCGGCAAGGCTATATGGTAGGCTACTAGATCAACCCGTCGAAGAATCTGGAAAGGTCCAATGAATCTAGGAGTAAGTTTTCTAGACTTGACAGCTCTGCCAATTCCGGTCTTCGGAGTAACTCTCAAAAATGCTTGATCACTCTCCTTGAACTCTAAGGGTCTCCTCCTATTATTATTGTAGCTCCTCTGCCTATCCTGCGCTTCCTTCATCTTTTCCCTTATCCCTCTGACTTGTTCCGTCGTTTGTTGTACCACATCAAGACCCAACACTTGGCTCTCACCAGTCTCATACCAACACAACGGGGTCCTACACTTGCTGCCATACAAAGCCTCATACGGTGCCATCCCAATATTACTGTGGAAACTGTTATTGTAGGTGAAATCAATCAAAGGAAGAACTCGTCCCAACTGCCAGTGTGTTCCAACACACAGGCTCTCAAGATATCCTCCAATGACTAAATCGTCCTCTTTAACTGCCCAGCTGTCTGGGGATGATAAGTAGAATTCATCCTCAACATCGTCCCTAATGCCTGTCTCCAAAATCTAGATGTGAATCTAGGATCTCGATCAGATGCTGTCTGACTACCTTTCGGATATAGATCTGGGTCAACCTCTCCAAATTGTAACTATCTCCAACACGTAAGAAGTGAGCACACTTTGTCAACCTATCGATTATGACCCAAATCACATCACGCCTCTTCAAAGTTTGTGGTAATCCAACCACAAAATCCATCGCTATACTATCCCATTTCCACTCTAGGATATCCAAGGACTGCAACAACCCAACAGGCTTCTGATGCTCTACCTTAGCCTTCTGACACACCAGGCAAGATAAAACATACTCTGCTACTTCCTTTTTCATCCTCGGCCACCAAAATATCTTCTTCAAATCATGATACATCTTCGTGGCTCCGGGGTGAAAACTCAACTTACTCTTATGTGTCTCTTCCAAGATCATCTTCCTAAGCTCTATATCCTCTGGCACACATATCCTATCTCTGAACCTCATCAGACCATCTGACCCTCTGCTAAACTCTGAAACTTAACCCTCATCTATCCCTCTAATCACCTCCTGTAAATACCGATCCTGAACCTGTTTATCCTTAAGCTCTCTAAGAAACTCATTGCTAATGATGATCATGCCTAAACAGATTCTATCCTCTACCAACTCCATGCCTAGGTTCAAATCCCTGAACTGTTCGATCAACTCCATCTCCTTCACCATCATCACGGACACAAGCAAAGAATTCCTACTTAGAGCATCCGCTACAACATTTGCCTTCCCAGGATGGTACTGTAGGTCAAACTCATAATCCTTGATAAACTTCATCCATCTCCGCTGCCTCATATTCAGCTCCTTCTGATCGAATAGATACTTCAAACACTTATGATCACTATATACGTTAAACTTTGCTCCATACAAATAGTGTCGTCATATCTTCAATGCAAACACTATGGCTGCTAACTCCTGATCGTGGGTTGGATTGTTCCTCTCATGAACCCTCAACAGACGGGAAGCATAAGCAACAACTCTTCCCTCTTGCATCAGCACACAACCTAAACCTTGGTAAGACACATCACAATATACATCAAATTGTCCTAAAGGATTTGGCAAAGTCAGCATTGGTGATGTGGTCAACCTATTCTTCAGTTCTTGAAAACTCTTCCCGCACTCATCTGTCCAAACAAAAGTTGTACCTTTTCTCACCTACTGCGGCATAGGCAACGTAATCTTTGAGAAACCTTCTATAAACTTCCTGTAGTATCCAGCTAACCTAGGAAAACTTCTCACCTCACTCACAGACTTACGCCTCTCTCATTTAAGCATTGCCTCATCTTTAGCTGGGTCTACTGATATTCCTTCCTTATTAATTACATGTCCTAAGAACTGCACTTCCTCCATCCAAAACTCACACTTGGATAACTTCGCATATAACTGACGATCCTTCAACACCTGCAACACTATCCTCAGATGCTCCTCATGCTCTTCTCGTGAACGAGAATAGATAAGGACATCATCGATAAACACAACCACAAACTTGTCGAGGAACGGTCTAAAAATCATGTTCACATAGTCCATAAACACTGTTGGAGCATTAGTCACACCAAAAGGCATAACTAAGTACCCTTAATGCTCATACCTTGTGCTAAAAGTCTTCTTAGGTATGTCCTCCTTCTTCACTCTAATATGATGATATCTTGATCTCATATCAATCTTAGAAAACACTGATGCTTCGTTCAATTGATCCATCAGGTCATCTATCCTAGGCAACAGATACATATTCTTGACTGTCACCTTTTTCAACTGCCTATAATCCGTACACAACCTAGCACTCCCATTTTTCTTCTTAACAAACAACACTGGTGCTCCCCATGGCGAAACACTCGGTCTGATAAACTCTTTCTTCAACATATCGTCTAACTGCTTCTTCAACTCAGCCAACTCTACGGATGACATCCGATAAGGTGCTATCGAGATAGGTACTGTCCCCTGTATAAGATTGATGGTGAACTCTACTTCCCTTTCTGGTGGAAAACCCGGAACATCAGGAGGGAAAACTTCAAGAAACTCTCTCATGATAGGCATAGAATCTATACTCGGAGTCACCTTAGTTTCCACTGAGAAAAGCATCACGTACTGCCGAGAATCCTCGCTCCTCATAAATACTCCTTCATTGGCAGATACTACTCTAGAAGGCTCTAGAAATGACAAAGTCTTTCTGGAACAGTCTAACACTACATGGTTAGCCGAAAGCCAATCTATGCTAAGAATCGCGTCTATCTGTTGCGGTAAGCAAACAAGGTCGACAAGGAATGTTCTATTCTCAATAACTATAGGACACTACAAACAGACAGACATAGTAGTCAAACAATCACTAGTTGGGGTAGACACAGTAAGAGTATATGCTAACAAGGAGAGTAGACACGGTAAGAGTATATGGTAACAAGGAGATAGGTAACTGTAGATGATCCACACACTCATGCGAGATAAATGAATGTGTAGCACTTGAGTCAAACAACACTGATGAGAGTCTCCCAGATATCAAACACATACCTTGGATAACGTTTATAGACTGAGAGGATTCAGCTCCCCTCACGATAAACACTCTCCCTACTGCCTGAGGTCTAGCCATCTGTTGTCCTGCTGCGGGAACACCTCTCCCAGCTCCACCACTACTGGTATTAGCTCCTTTACCAGCAGCTACCGGCTGCTGCATAAGCCTCTCACTACAAGAATACTGGTCATTACCGACAGAAAATTTCCCACGGACCCCGTGGCCGTCGGAAATTCGCCAATTACCAACGGCTATTGCCTTCGGAAATGTTGAATACGAAAAGTCACCAAACTTACAGACAGATAAGCCGTCGGAAACATTACCGACAGCTGATCCATCGCAAATACCGTCGGTAACTATGGCAGGAAACCCAATTTTTTTGGCGCCCAAGGTTTCCGACTGAAAGGCCGTCGGAAATGGTCATGCAATTAGCGACGGAAGGTCCGTCAGAAAACGGGACGTGATTTACCGACGGATATAGTCCCTCGGAAATTTGAAAATTGCATTACCGATGGCAAAAGCCGTCGGAAACTTGAACGTCAGTCGGAAACCTTTACATATCTTTGCTGCCGCATCCTCTCCCCCCCTTTTTCGCTTTCCCTTCTTCTCTCACACTCACCCTCTCCTCTGCCCGGCACCTCCTCCCACCACAGCGGCGACTAACCACCGTCCCCCACCACCATGTCGGCCACTCCCGCCACCCACCTCACTCTTCCTCTCGGCCTCTCTCTCTCCCTCTCCTTCTCCCCCACCCGTGCTGCCACAGTAGGCCCCTTGCAGTCTCCACCCGCTGCGGATAGCACCATTGGAGGAGGTGTCCCCCACCGCTCCCACCGTTCCCCTCTCTGTCTTCTCCTCTAGCAGTGCTGCCGCCCACCGCGCCTCCACCACCACCACCACCTCTGCGAGACACCACACAGCCATCACCACCCCAGCTTGTCCCAGCTTTTTGGTATGTTTTTTTTTTAACTATTAATTTGGTATTTATTTATGCACGTTTTCACTATTTGTGCATTTTTTGTTTGCACTAGCGTGCATCTGTTTGAGGGTTGCCGCCGCTGCCACCATCGTGAGCCACCTAGCTTGCTGTTTTCACCTCCTCAAGTAATCTATTCTCATTTGTCTATGTTTTATTTTTTTCCTTTCTTTCTTTGCATCCCATGTGATTGAGATAATGTATTTGAATTTCATGAATTGAATGTGTCTTGCTTTCTAGTGTGCAATTGTATTTTTGATTTGTTTCTGCCTCTAGTAAAAAAAAATTAACCCATATCCTTACTTGTTAATTTATGATTAATTCTTGAGGATGAGGGTGAATTTTATTATAATATAATGTTTTTATTAATTTGATTATGCCAATGATACGGTAATATAAAACCGTAACCTCAGCTTAAGTCTTGGATCTCTCAACGACTTTAGTGTTATAACATGATACAAGATTGTACCAAGCAAACACGATTAGCTCCTCATTAATTGTGCATCGGGAAAATCTGGTCAGGGTGCATTGGTGATCGTGGACGACGAAATCGACTGTGATTAAAACAATTAGTCTAAAAAAAGTTGAAAACCACTAGTCAAGTTTTTAAATAAAATAAAATAAATTATTTAAAACAATAATAAAATTAAAAATGTGAACAATTAAGTAATTACCAAAATAGTTAAATATGCAAATAAGATTAAATTTTGTAAATAATAATATAATTAAGTTAGTGAATAAGTGATTAAGTTTGTAAATAAGTAATTATGTAATTTAGTATCCAATATCTAATTTTAGTTTGTAAATAAGTAATTAAGTTTGTAAATAACTGAATAATTATATTACATTAAAACTAGAGGAAATAAAATAATAAAAATTATTGAATAAATAAAATTAATATAAAAAACAAATCATTTATAATAAAGCTAGACGTATAATATAAAACAAATTATTGAATTTTATTTGTTAATGATTTGATTATGATGGTTGCTTAATTGTGTATTTGATTTTTTACTAATAATGTCAATGTTTATGCAAAACATCCCTACTACTTAAAGTATTATTTTGTTAGAGTATTATTAATACGTACGTGAGAAAAACCTTAGTTTCCCGTTCGAGATTCAATATTATTGAGCATGTGTACTCGTGGTCATGGTATCGCTTATTTTATTAAATCTTGAATTGTCCAATTGGGACAGTTCGGGAAGAAACTTTTTCTCCACTGATATACTAATTACTCGCAGCTTCTCATCTGTTAAATAGTTGATGAAATTTCGGGTCAAAGCATTTCCTTTTGTTCTCCTGGTCCATACTTGATTGTGGTATCTTACCGCGGTCAAGTCGTGTACTTGGAGATCAATGGGAAATGCTGTCGAAATTTCGTCAGCTATAAGGCATGAGAAGCGATGAGTAACTAGTATAATACAGTGGTGAAAAAGTTTTTCTTCGAATGGGATAGGGCCACACCTTTTAAGGAAAGGGAGCGGTTTGGGGTTATAGTATCATGTTTAAAAATACGTCAATTTATCTGGATATGCAGAAGGATGGAATATTATCCCCCGAGTCGTAGTTGGGTGTATGATAGGAACGAGTCTGGGAGACGACTTCTGAAACAATCATTTGTAGATGGAGTCAAGGAGTTTATATCGGAAGCCAAGCTACATAGTGATTATGCCGAAAGGGGGGGATTAGATGTCTGTGCATAAAGTGCAATTGTATGACGGTTTTGAGTGATGACAACGTGAAGTTACACCTATACTGATGTGGGATTGGATATGGACAGATCATGGCGAGGAGTTGCTGGATATTGATATGAATGATGTCGGTGGTGACGATCTTGACATGGGTGCATCAGGCAGTGGCTTACACGATGACTATGTCGAACAACTCCAGTCAATGCATATGATGGTGGATCATTGTCTTGGGCAACATGGGAATTTCGAGGCAGATGAGTCTGATGACATGGAAGAGCCTCCTAATGAATCGGTGCAGAGATTCTACAACCTATTATTAGAGACAAATAAGCCATTGTTTGAAGGGGCATCAGATTCAAAATTATCAATTTGTGTGAGGCTTCTAGCTTGCAAGTCCAATTGGAATGTCCCCGAGCAGAGGATGATGCAGAGGATGATATGCCCTTCCAAGCAGATGAATCGTCACATGTCAATGAAGTAATCGAGGTCGAGCATATTACTGGCATGTTGGGATCTGCAAATGATGGGGAAGAAGTGGTCATTGGCCATCATTCATCAATGCATGCATCATCAGAGGAAGAAATCCAAAGTGATGACTCAATGAAAGAAGAAGAAGAATCGGACTTACAATCAGATGACGAGACCGAGTCTGAATAGGAATTTGACTGTTAAGTTATTTTTATTGTATTTTAAATACTTATGCAATTAAATGTAAGACTTGACAGTTATTGTTGTATTTTAAATATTGGCTTATTAGATTAGTCTTTTACATGTAGTTTGATTTATTGTTTTTACATTGACTTATAATTGTGCAATAAAAATAGATATGTCAGCATCAGGAGGAGAGCCGCCCCGCCCCCCACCACCTAGCGGTGATAAAGGGAAGGGGAAGGCTGAGCGGGGATGATACACCATTAAGTCCCAAGTGCTTGCCCGTTTTGCTACAGGTCCATCCGCACCCACAGCACCCACCCCGACAGCACTTACAGGAGCCTCTATACTACACTATGCCCTACCCATACACCATCCCCGACCCACACTACCCCACCCTCCACCCATACTGCACCCACTTGCTTTGGGCCATGACGCCCACTAGCCGGCTACTCACCGCCCCCTACTGGGCCCACACCACACCTACACCCAGCACCACCATCATCATCGGCTGTGCCGGCCACACAGCCAGCAGGTTTATCATTCATGCCGACTCCTAGGATGCTGCCATAGCCGGACATTCCATCCTCATCATCCGTGCCCGCATACGATGACGGCAGGGACATTCCGGCCACATCGTTTGTGTAGCACCCGGCCGCACAGGAGATCATGCCTGAGTGGGCCAGGATTCCTGCACCCGAGGATCAACCATGGGTCATGCCTGTTTCTGGATCGTAAGTCATTTTTAATTTAATGTTTTATAATTTTGACAATTTTAATTATTATTCATCGAGTATACAATTTTTATTTGTAATATTGCTGAATTAATAAAATTATAAATTTTTCAGCTTCATCCCATCGAAGGTGGGATCGAAGCACGTTACCTACGCCCTCACGGCATAGTTTCGTCGCTTCTGGCCATCTTGGGGGTCGATCCCAAAGGAGGACCGGGATCGTATCTTCACACGATTCGGGGTAAGTCGTTTATTATTTTTATTTTTATTTTTCATGTATTTTATATATTTTTTTGTATTATGTTATTAATATTTCTTCTTTGTTAATAGGCCCTTGTGCGCTGGTTGCCGGAGCATACCGCTCAGATACGTGCCATTTTTGACGACAGAGCTTCCGCTTGACTGAAGGATATGCTCCGCGAGGCTAGGGATAGTCGAGTGCGTCCGGATTACATCGGACCCAAGATTTGGGCCCGGCTATGTGCGCACCGTGACACTCAGAGTACAGGGCGAAGTGTGAGCAGGCGAAGAGGAATCGGGCCTCCGGGAAGGGTGGGAGCATGCATACTGGTGGCTCGATTAGCCACATGCAGCATGCCATGAACATGGTATGCACCTATAAATTTTATTTATAAACTATATCTTATTATTCAAAACTTATATTATAATCAATTGCTTTTATTCTTGTGTCGGTTGCAGGCAGGAGAGCTTTCCCGGTCTGTTGATGTCCCCATGGTCTTTGAGCAGACGCATATTCCCTCGGACACAGGCGAGTTTATTGATGAGAGGTCGAGGCAGACAATGGTGAGCTAAAGTGTCTTTTTATATTAATTTAATGTATCTTTTTATTAATATAGTTTAATAACATTTCCTTTTGTAATGTATTGACGCAGGAGGAATACAATGCCAGGTTCAGTCAGGTAGCATCTGAGGTTGCCTCTTGCTCTGCTGCCTCGGATCCTTCCCAGCTGGACCCCGCCGAGGTTGAGCGATTACAGACTCAGGTCTGGATGGATGTGGCGGGTGGGAAGAAGAAGGGACGGATTTACGGGACCGCAACTTTGGCTCGTTCCATCACTCGGGGTTCGATGCCGAGCTTGACTATTCGAGAGTCTACCTCCTCCGGTTCACAGGACACGGAGGAGGTGCGGCAGCTGAGGCAGGAGGTGCAGGAGCAGAAGCAGACTGCAGAGCGCATGCAGCAGCGGGCAGATCTCATGCAGCAGCAGATGGAGACATAGACTATGGTGATGACCTCTCTGCTTGATTTGCTTCCACCAGAGAGGCGTAGCGCTATACAGGATGTCATCCATGCCGCCCAGCCCTCCACTACTTCTACCGTGCCACCACCACAGCCGCATGATGCTGGTGTGTCTTCTAGTCCGTATGATGATGGTCAGCTGACGCCGGTGAACTCCCCCGACAGGATGACGATGACAGTTATTATGATGATTATTAGGATAGTTTTAGATTTAGTTGTGTTTTGTAGATACACAGATATTTTATGTATGCAATATTTTTTTTTTATTTTAATTTAAATGCCTTTTTAAATTTATTTGAAATTTCAATTTTGGTTTCAAATTAATAATATAATATATTAATTATAATAAACCAAATAAAAATAAATACTAAAAAAATTTATATTTAAAAAATAATAATTATTAATTTAAAAAAAAAGAAATTATTTCCGACGAAATTATCCGTCGGAACATTTTCCGACGGAAACTACCGTCGGTAAGCACAGGCAAATTTCCGACGGAGTTTCCGTCGGAAATTATTTCCGTCGGTAAACACTAACCACATTTCCGACGGATATATCCGTCGGAAACAACCCAACATTTTCCGACGACTTTTTCCGTCGGTAATTTCCGACGGATTTTGCCCGTCCGTCGGAAACCATTTCCTACGCGTCTAGTACCGACCGAATACAGTCCGTCGGAAATTTCGTCGGAAATGCTGTTTTCTGACGGCTTTTTGTAGCCGTCGGTAATACCCTTTTTTTTGTAGTGTCTATCTACAATTATGAGGCAAATGGCCTTGTTTACCACAAATAAAACAACCAGGCCTCTCCCTATAATCTCTGAGATAATGCGGTCCCCCGCATCTGAAACAAATTGAGACTCTCTGCTGCTGGCCCACTCCACCTACTGGTGTTGTAGAAACTGGTACTGGTACAGATTTCTAAACAGTTTGCATTGGTCTGGTGTAAGGCCCTCACCTCCACTGGGAACCACTTCCTCCTCTTCTCTGAGCACTTGATCTAATAGGGCCTCCACTCCTCAGATGCCCCTGCTCAGCATCCCGTTTCTGATCAATACTCTCTATGGCACTGCACCTCTCAACCAACTTGGGGAAACTGTGAATATCTAGAGGCACTATCGCTCTCTGTAACTCATGCCACAGGCCCTCCTCAAATCGTCTGTACTACCAATCCTCATCCGAAAATCTTGGGTAAAACTCTGAAAACTTCAACAAGGCCTCCGACAGTCATGTTACCTTGTAGTAAGCTCATGAATTCCCTTTCCTTCTCGTACCGAACCAGACGTGGGAATTACTTCTCCAGGAAGCACTCTCTGAACATCCCAGCTAATAATCGTGCCCGCCGCCTCCAACATTCTCCACTTACCTCCCCACCAAGCCTCGGCTCCTCCGGTCAACATAAAAGCAGCATACATCACCTTCTGATCCTCCCTACAATGCATAGTATCAAAGATCTTCTCTAGCTCCTGTATCCACCACTCTACCCTCTCAGGATCATAGTCACCTCTGAACTGTGGTGGCTTCCCTCTCAGAAAGGTAGCCATCCCCGCATCCTCATCCTCTGCAGCTCTCCTCTGGTTCTGCTACTCCTGCTGCTCTCTAGTCATCTACAGCATCTGAGCATTCTGCTGTGTCAGCTGCAGCTTAGTTGTAGCTAACTAGTGGATGGTCTGGAGAGTCTCTGCTGACTCACCTCCACCACATGTACCTCCTCCACTACATGGACCTCCTCTATGCGAGGTCTCTCCGTTGCCATCTCTGGCAACTCTATCTGTGGCTTTACTGCCACCTCGTCTCCCTCGTCCTCTATCTCGAACCACGATCCTATAACAAATAATACTACATAAAACTGGTATATAAATATTATATGCCATACAAATCTTAACTATCGCATTCGAACTCACTACCCAACTTCTACACGTAGTCGATATCCGATGTGGATTCAACTAAATTGGCCAGTACACCCTAACCTCACAGTCCGAACAGAATCAAACTGCTCTGATACCACCAAATGAGACAACACCAATGTCCCATTAAAGAAAAACCTAATTAATTAAAACTTAATCACGATATAATGTTAAGCGTATATATTGAAAACAGCGAATATACAAAAAAATTAAATATAACGAACAAAGATATAAACATCACGTCACACATACATATATATAATACAAGCACACTGTGTTGGTACACTGTAGAGGGTACCCCATCATTAGGGTCCCAATGATACAAACTATCATATGAAAGAAATACATAAAAGATCCAAAAGAAAAGAGACTCAGACCTCACTGCTACCTCTACTCACCCAGCCCCTCTCAAAAGTACATTAAAAATGGGCTCACACTCACAACCTATCTACATAGCACACACTGGCCTCAACTAACCCTAGCGTGGACGACTAGAACTACCTTGACTCTCCCTACGTGCACGTCTGTGCATCTGCTTCTGTGGTCTCACTAATGGTCCAGATGCTTATGCTCCACTACTATTGGAGATATTCCCATGACGAGGACACTGGAATTGTCGCTGATAATAAGTATTATGACGAACATGATCTCTGGAAATCACCGGTGCTGGAACCATCAACAAAGACTGGAAAAGGGAAGGTCTGACCGAGACGGAAAGTCCCTACAAACCCAAAAATGAGGACATCTATAAGCCTCCCATACATGGATACTGGACACGTATATACAACAAAACGGGTAACTGGGTCCACAAGCTACCCTCGGTCATCATGGAACTCTAGCTCAAGCATTCCCATCAGTGGGAACTTCGAAGGCCCCGTCATCCACACATGGTCTAGGTGTGGCATCTTGCTCTACTGGGTCTACTTCGTGATACAAAAATAAAACATACACCGAAAGAAGTAGGGAGTTAAGAAGCTAGCTATCATCATAAGCGGAAAAGGTTACATAGTGAAATGGCACAAAATAACACTAGAAGGGGGTTGAATAGTGTTTTTGCAGATTAGAGTTTTTCAGGCACAAAATAAAATTCAGTGCAAATAAGACGCTTAGGCACAGACGCCTTTCTGAGTAGACTAAATAACAACTATTGACACTCCCCAGTTAGTTAACAAGATAAATAAATAAACTCAATAATAAAGTAAAGAGCTAAGAAAATAAAGTACTCAAATTTATCCTTGTTCACCCACAAAATTTGGGCTACATCCAGTCCTTGTTCACCAAGTTTTAGCACTGTAACTGATCAAGGTTAAAGGCGAGTATTACTTGCACACCTAGACTCTCCAGGCTCAACACAAGTAGTATTTGCACACCTAGCCTTTTCAGGCTCAACAAGTATTCTTGAAACAAGCCTCTTCAGGCTCAGAGAGTTTTGGGAGTTGTTTGAAGCATAGCTTCAAGTTTACAATAGCAATTCAACTAATTTTAATCTTCAGTAAGTTAATGTAGGCTTTGAGATCTGGTGAGTTGCAGATGAATTCTTCTCTAAATGATTCACAGTATGAGAGAAGATGATGAGAGTGATGATAGCTTTCAGCTATTTGAAGTCTCGATATGAATAATGTTCTTTTGAATAAGATTGTCTTCATAGTATGTCGAGTATTGTGGTTGTTCTTAGTTGTTCAGCTTCTTTCAGAATCTCATCACTATTTTTTAGGTCTTCAACATCTTCAATTTATACTAAAGCACAAGAGATCCGTTGAGATATAATCAGAGGTCTTCATTCTTTATCCTTTGGATAATAGCCATTCTGTCTTGATAATAAATGCAGAAGAACGTTGGAAATCCTTTGATTGACCATAGAGCACAGCAGATATGCTTTCTTCGCCTTAGGCAGCGTTTCTTTACTTATTTGTGCAACACATAGAAAAGCTCAGATAAAGTAGCTTTTCTCTTATTTGCATAAGGAACATTTTTGTAGTATTGCCCTTTGTCTTTTCTTCTTTCTCAGATTTCGATTGAAGACGGGAAATATATTCATAAACTTCTTTCAAGTTTAATTAATTATATTTCTAGTCATACTGCTTTTACTTTTAGTAAGCAATTTCTTCATAAAGTGCTTTTCTTCTGTACGTGTTGCTTCAGATATGCAAAGATTGAGTTTCATGTCTAGATACTTCATGCCTTCCATGCTGAAGGTGTAAGTAATGAATATCCTTTGAATTCTTCAAATAGTTCTGACAAGAGTTTGGTTCTATACCTGTCAGAAACTAAGACACATCGTATGAGGGACAGACGCTCCTTGAGGTGTGTCTTCTTGACATGGTTTAGTCTGTAAACTTGATCCATCTTCTTTCAACTTCCTTCAGAAGATAGTGTTTGTATTCTTTGATTCTTCGAAGAGTATTTTGATCAGAGTATAACTGTATTGAGCTTCTTTCTTAGACACAAGAAAGATAATCTTTAACAAATCGACCTTGGCATTCTTCTTTCCATTAGCTTGATAAAAAGGATAAGATTTTATCTTCAACTTCCAATCTTGAAGATGACAGATCACTTTGCTTCATTGCTGCTAGCTGCCTTTCTTCAGAGTCAGGGAGTCTGAGAAATGATGTTGACTTAAGCTTCAGCTTGAGTCTAGCATCAGATGCATTATGCTTCAACATATATTTAACAACCACAGATCAGACGCATATACTTATGTTGTTGATCCTTTCATATCTTTTAGTTGATTTGATCTGCTAAGATAGTGTCCTTTTTCTGCACACTCAAGTAGATGATTAGCAATATTCACACAGTTCATATAAATCATTTGCTTAATGTTTGGGTTCATCACAACACACACGGGCTAACCAGAGTATGAGTTAGACGCATGACAGAGTCAAAACGCTTTGTGACTTAACATACTCCCCCTTTTTGATGATGACAAAACATTTCAAATGATTTTATATTGAATATAATTAGATACATTATTGACATTTTAAAGTAAAGCATATCAGATATAAAAACAATTAATTATTTTAAGAGCGTTTAGATGCTCCCCCTAAATGTATGCTATTCTTTAAAAGAAGTCTAACTTACAGGTTACTTCCATATATACTTTCATTTTATTCTTTGGTTCTTTATAAAATCAATCCTTTTATATTCTTCTCCCCCTTTTGGCATAATAAAAAAGGTAAGTACTTTGGTACTTAGGGAAAAAAAATCTAACAGAAACGAGAAATCAAATAAAGAATTCAAAGATATCAGAAAAACATATCAACATCAGATCATATAGCAAAAAAAAAAAATTCATCATTGACTGATGAATTAAAATTAAAGACTAACCATAATCATCATGAGTTTTTAAACAGCTCAATCAAAAACATGTGTTCAGAACAATAAAAACATATAAAAAGATCATCATAGAAGGACTTGTTCAATTAATTAATTTTCTCAAGAACTTTGTGGAGAAGGTCCACAACTAAGTCCATCTTTTCTCGAACACTTCTGATTTCTGCTCCAGCTACCGGGTCGCAGACCTTTGAGGGGTTTGATTCAGATGCTTGTCCTGCTGCATGCTCAGAGTTCTTGTGATCGGAGTTTCCTTGATTAGCTTGTTCTCCTGGATGAATTGAGTCCAAAGGAACTGATTTTGCTTCCACCATTTTCAGATCTACATTCGTCACTCCATCATAGTTCTCATGCCATGGTAGAAGAATGATGTTTTCAGACACATTTTCAGAGACAGTGAGGGGTTCTGTGGCACTACTAGCCAAACCAGCTTCATCATACCGAGATTTTCTCATCACTTCTCCTTCTTCTACTATGATTTCCTCATCAACTTCCTCAGAGGATTCATTCACAACATTTACAGCAGCGTCATTTTCTATCTCTTCATCAGAATCTAGAAAGAAATGATTTGAAATTTTGGTCATGGAGCCATCCATGGGTTCAGGTGTGAATCTGGGTTCAGAGAAATTTTGTAAAGAGGGTACAGCAAAAGACATGTTTTCAACAGATTGGGGTTCAGGAGTATCATACTCATCACAAAGATCAAATATACTTGGTTAAGATGAAACATCAGATATTAAATGATGGTGTCAGAAACAGAATAGAGATAATTGTGCATAGAGTTCAGACACAGAAACTGACAAAGAGACTGTTTCATCAAGGATTGAAGTTTTACACCACAGACTTAATCTATTGACTAGAGAGTGAGTAATGACAGTGTAAAACAAACTTTCTGTTGATCTAGAGGTTGGAATGGGTTCCTCTAAATCTTTCTCATAGACAATGGAGTCTTCTAGCCAATTAATCAGAAATCTTGGCCCAGCACAACAGAAAAAGAATGTATTTTCTAAAAGATAAACTCTAGGACATGAGGTAATCATGAAAAGAAAACTTTTATAACAAGGGTACAGAGGCAAGGGTTTTGAAGGTCCAACATACCCGAAATGTTGCAAGGCAACAAATCCAATGCTGCCATTTTTTGTTGGAATCTTCCATTTGTGATATTTTGACAAACCAAAACCTGATACCTCAGCATCCATTTGACCCTTTTCATCTTCTAGAAAAAGAGCTACATCCCTTCCAGTACTTTCACCTTTCTTCATTTTCCTTATGATGTACTTCCCTTGATGATCAGACAGAAGATACCTTGGTATTGGCACATGAGTGTCATTGGCAATGAATTCTCTATCTTTCACTGGCTTCCTTAAAGATTCTAGTGCTTCCAGAGCTTCTAAAGGCATTTCTTCAATTGTTTTGATAGGTTGAGGAGTGGTGTCCTGGTCAGGCCTATATCTGGTACACCATTCTTGTTTATGCTTGTTCCATCTTTCCTCAAATTCTTGTAATCTTTTTGTTATTTCTTCTTCTATTTCTTCTTCTTCTACAGTTTCTTCCCTTGATTCCACAAAGATTTCTTGTTCTTCTTCCCAGCCATCTTCAACCAAACTTTCCTGCACAACTTCTTATTCTTAGCTTGGTTCACGGATTCTTATTCCCTTACTCAACCTTCCTTCTTCCTGATCATTTTTCCTTTCCTTTTTCTTGTCACTCTCTTATTCTTGTTGAAACAATGAGATAGTCCAGTAGCTAACTCATGTACAGAACTTGTCACAGAGACTGAAGTTTCACCAGTCTTGACTTTCTTAATTTTCTTCTTCTTCTTTTCCACAAAAGACACATATTTCTTTTTTTTTTTCATCACACAAGCAATGGGCTTGTTATCATCAGAATCTATAGAAATCCTTCCAACAGAGTTTTCTGGATTTTCAGAAATTCTAGGGTTAATAGAGAAAGTTTCTCCAGCTTCATTCTTCAAACCCAACTCAGCAAGAGTTGCCACAGACAGAATAGGAACCTCATTCAAAATCTTAGAATTTAGAGTAGTGCCTTTATTTCTGATTAGTCTTATCAATAACATACCATATAGATAACAAGTTTTGATAGTTTGAACTATTTTAAGCATGTGATTAAAAATCAGACCATTTATATCAATCTTTCTAAACTAAAGAAGATGGTATAAGGCAAACTTATCTGGTCTTGAGATAATAAGGTCTCGAATAGATTTGCTCTCAATGAAGGAATTTCCAAACAAAGCAAGATTTACTTCCTCCTTCTCCACATTTTCTTCCCAATCATCAGATTATCCAACTCCTTCTCTGGCACAGCCCGTTACCTTTTCTAAGTCAAAAACATCGAAACGTTGTTTGACAGCATTTACATTTCCCACAACACTGAACAGATACATGTGCCTTGCAGAGGCTGAACTTTTCCAGAACTCTTTAAGATTATGATGATATACATCTTCTCTAATAGTGAATAAATGTGTCCACCCAGCATATTTTGTTCAGAAGTCACATCCAGACCAGCGTTTCTGATATCCTCGAAGTTAACTACATGCTCCACAGTTACCTTTCTAGCATCAGGTTCTTCCATGTTTTAGATGGCAGAAGGATTCGCTGCTCTTCTTGACGCCATTTGTAGTGAACAGAGAGATTAGGGCTTGAGAGAATGCGAAAAGGTGAGAACTTTGGGAGAGAGAAGAGTCTGAAGATGAATGGTTGTGTGAATGGAGAGGTTTATGAAAAGGGATTTGTCTTAATGACACGACAGATGGAGAGATAAAACTAGCCGAGGGAGTGAAAAGGTTTTCTCGATAACTTCCCACTTAATTACTTAAAAATTTTGAAATTAATTATGTCCTTGTCAGACTTTAATGAGATGCACGTCATATCAGACGAATCTTAATAATTCAGACGCATCATTCAAACATTCACACATAACATAATTTTCTAAGGTAGAGTTTGAATTCTTACTTGTATGTGATTTGTCTCATTAAATTACTAACCTCTTCTGCAATTGCCTTTTCTTTGAAACATTTCCTTATCAATTTGGAGGCTTTGGAATATACACCCTCTTGTAATTGTGAGTAGTGAGAGTCCATTTTCCAATCTCTATAATAGGAGTTCTCTTTGTTCTACTTAATAAATCTACAATGGGAACAATGAGAAGATTTGGTACCTATAACTTCTTGGGTCCTTTCTTGTTAGATTTATGAGTCTGTGAAGACTTGGGGCCTGTTTGCTTTGTTTCCAGTTTCCTGTTTTCAGAGATAATTACAAAACTGCCACCTTGTTTTTATTTTGTTTCCTGTTTTCAGAAATTTGTACAGGAAACACTGAAAACAGAAAAAAGTTGTTTCCAGTGTTTCCTATACAATTTTCTAAAAACATGAAACAGAATGAAAACAAGGTGGCAGTTTTGTAATTATTTCTGAAAACAGGAAATGAAAGCTGGAAACTTGAAACAAAACAAACAGGCCCTTGGTTTTTCTTTTATGAAAGCACTTGGACGTGATATGTCCAGATTTACCACAGAATGTACATGATGTTCTAAAAGAAGATTTATTAGGGTTTTTCAAGTTATCTGAGAATTTATCAGATACTTTATCAGGATTCTCTTCAATGTATCCTATACCAGTTTTGTCAAAGCTAGATCTCTGAATTCCAAGAAGTTTCGTCAGATTGTCCTTACCATTGACAAATCTAGCAAGATCATTAGTGAGCTTTTCAATGATCTCACCTTTCAGCATTTCTGCTTTCAACTTCCTGTTTTCTTTGACTAATTCATAAACCTCAAGATTTTTCTATTCATGCTCCCTAGTGAGCTTTACATACTTTTTCTTAAGTGCTTTGAACTTGTCAAGAATACAGTTAGATTCACTTAGAAGTTCATGATAAACATATTGTAGATCCTCAAATTCAGAATTCACCTCATAATCTGAGACAGTGTCTCCAAGTAGACATTTGAACTCATCTTCTGATTCCTTGTCTAGATCTTCCCAATTGATCATTTTCTTTAATGGTGGCATCCTGTCACCAGCAATTCTGATTGCTGCTTTTCTGGCTCTAACCTTGTTCCAGAATTTTCTCATCTTTCTAGTGGCTTCAGAAATTTCCACATCCTCATCATCATTTGGAGAATGCTAATCCTTTGGCATGCTTTAAGATGGAATGTTGTCATCATTGTTTACTGACTTCTCCTCAGAAGTTTCTTTGACAATATTATCCTCATCATAAAGTTCTTCAAGTCTGTTCCGAATGTCTTTGGCTGTTTCACAGCTACTGACTTTGTCTGATTCAGACCTGCTAAGAGAACAAACAAGTAGATACTTGGCTTTGGCATTAAGCTGAACCATGCTTTTATGATATGCGGTCCATCTGCTCCTTAGGATGACATTTCCATTTTCATTAGTTGGGCTGTAAGGTACTTGAGATATGATTTCCCATAGATCCAAGTCAGTTGACTCGATGAACATTTTCATTTTGTTTCTCCAGTACTTATAATCCTTTCCATTGAACATATGAGTCTGCTAAGGTATGTACCCTGATTGTACATACCGTTGCTTGAACATGCTTCACTTGCAATTCTCTAGAATCTTTTCCTCTACACTGTGAGGTGCTCAACCCAGAGGCTGGGCTCTGATACCAACTAAAATGGCACAAAACAACAATAGAAGGGGGGTTGAATAGTGTTTTTACAAATCAGAGTTTTTCAAGCACAAAACATAATTCAGTACAGATAAGACGCTTAGACACAGACGCCTTTCTGAGCAAACTGAATAACAGCTATTGACACTCCCCAGTTATTTAACAGGATAAATAAATAAACTCAATAATAAAGTAAAGAGCTAAGGAAATAAAGTACTCCGAGATTTATCCTGATTCACCCACAAACTTTGGGCTACATCCAGTCCTTGGTTTCACCAAGTTTTAGCACTATAACTGATCAAGGTTACAGACGAGTATTATTTGCACACCTAGCCTCTTCAGGTTCAACAAGTATTCTTGAAACAAGCCTTTTCAGGCTTAGAGAGTTTTGGGAGTTGTTTGAAGCATAGCTTCAAGTTTACAATAGCAATTCAACCAATTTTACACTTCAGTAAATGAATGTAGGCTTTGAGATCTGGTGAGTTGCATATAAATTCTTCTCTAAATGATTTGCAGTATGAGAGAAGATGATGAGAGTGATGATAGCTTTCAGCTATTTGAAGTCTCAATATGAATACTATTCTTTGGAATAAGATTGCTTTCACAGTATGTCGAGTATTGTGGTTGATCTTAGTTGTTCAGCTTCTTTCAGAATCTCATCACTATTTTTTAGGTCTTCAACATCTTTAATTTATACTAAATCACAAGATATCCGTTGAGATGTAATCAGAGGTCTTCGTTCTTTATCCTTTGGATAATAGCCGTTCTGACTTGATAATAAATGCAGAAGAACGTTGGAAATCCTTTGATTGATCACAGAGCATAGCAGATATGCTTTCTTCGCCTTGGGCAGCGTTTCTTTCCTTATTTGTGCAATACATAGAAAAGCTCAGATAAAATAGCTTTTCTCTTATTTGCATAAGGAACATTTTTGTAGTATTGCCCATTGTATTTTTCCTTTTTCTCTGATTTCAATTGAAGACAGGACATATATTAATAAACTTCTTTCAAAATGAGAATTTTGAGGCGAATGAGTCTGATGACATGGAAGAGCCTCCTAATGAATCGGCGCAGAGATTCTACAATTTATTTTTGTAAAATGCTTCAAGATATGACACCCTTCAAAGAGTTGTTGCCAAAAAGTTATTATGATGCGAAGCGGTTGGTGTCGAAACTACGGTTGGGGGCTAAGAAGATTTGATTGTTGTCCGAAAGGGTGCATGCTATATTATGACAGTGATTCGGGCCTAAATGACAGCGCGCTGGAAGCATGTAAATTTTGTCAGACACCCAAGTACTGCATTCAAAGTAGTGACCGTAGTAAGAACAAACCAGTTCCTGCGAAGGCAATGTTCTATCTGCCAATAATTCCAAGGTTGCAGAGACTGTTTGCATTAATGCAAACTGCGGGACAGATGATGTGCCATTATGAAAATAGAAGAAGTACGAGCATTATGTGCAACCCTTCTGATGGTGAAGCTTGAAGCACATCGATCAAGTACACCCTGATTTTGTATCAGATCCTCGCACTGTACGACTTGGGCTATGCTCAGATGGTTTTACCACATACATTCAGGTGTCAGCCTCGCCATATTCACGTTGGCCAGTGATTGTTACACCATACAATCTTCCTCCCGAGATGTGCATGTGAAAGCCGTATATGTTTCTGACTTGTCTCATACCGGGACCATCTAATCCGAAGGCTGTGATAGATGTATATTTGCAGTCTCTGATCGATGATCTGAAGAAGTTGTGGGATGGTGTGTTGCCGTATGATGTTTCAAAGAAGCAGAACTTTATGACGAGGACAACACTGATGTGGACTATCAATGATTTTCCTGCATTTGGCATGCTCTCTGGTTGGGGGACCCATGGTAAATTGGCGTGCCCGTATTGCATGGAACATGGAAAGGCTTTTACCCTAAGATATGGTGGCAAAAGTTCCTGGTTTGATTCTCATCGTCGGTTCTTAGTTTGTGACCATCCCTTCCGAAGGAATATCCGAGCATTTAAAAAGAATCAGACAGAAAAGAAAGGTCCACCGCCTTTGTTGACTCCTGAACAAATTTGGGGTCAGGTTAGCGATCTTCCAAAGTCACTGAAGCCGGTGTGTCAAAATTACTAGGATATGGAGAATGGCATAACTGGACAAAACAAAGTATTTTTTGGGAACTACCGTACTAGAAGGATAATTTGTTAAGACATAACCTTGATGTGATGCATATTGAGAAGAATTTCTTTGATAACATTTTTAACACGGTTATGAATGTGGTTGGCAAGACGAAGGACAATGAGAAGGCAAGGATGGACATAGCTCTGTACTGTAGACGAAAGGATTTGGAGCTGAAGCCGCAGCCTAATGGAAAAATGATCAAACCAAAAGGTTGTTACACTCTAACTACCGATGAAGTAAAGTCAATTTATTGATGGTTAAAAGGCCTTAGGATGCCTGATGGTTGTTCATCTAATTTGGCACGATGTACTGATGTAAGAATGGGGAGGCTTCATGGGATGAAAAGTCATGATTGTCATGTATTCATGGAGTGTTTGCTTCCTATTGCTTTCGGTTCGTTGCCCCCGTATGTTTCGAACCCGCTTATAAAAATAGTCATTTCTTCAAAGATCTATGCTCTGCAACTTTAAGAATGGATGGTCTGAGGAAGATGGAAGAAAACATTCCAATAATTCTATGCAAGTTGGAGAGGGTATTTCCCCCAATTTTTTTGATTCAATGGAACATCTCATTATGCATCTTCCATATGAAGCGAAACTTGGCGAACCAGTACAATATAGGTGGATGTATCCGTTTAAAAGGTAATTTTATTATATTTTCACATTTAAATAAGTAGCATCCCTTGAATAATGAGTTGTCACTAATGTTTTTTATTACTTAGATTCATGGGCGACTCTAAACGATCAGTTAAAAACAAGGCTAGGATTGAAGGATCAATCTGTGCGTCTTACTTACACCGCTAGACAACCCATTTTTGTTCACACTATTTCAACAACTTCATGTTGGAACCAAGAAATATTAGGAACGAGGTAGATGCTGATAATGCAGGGTATCCTTATATGCTATCCGTATTCAACCTTCCTGGTCGTCATGCTGGCAAGGAGCTTACTTATTGGTTAAGTGATGAGGAGTATACATCGGCCCATGTTCATGTCTTGATAAATTGCACCGAGGTAAAACCATACCATGAGTAAGTTTACTTATTTTTTAAATAATCTATCACATGTTATATCAATTTCTCTGTTAACACATCGTACACATTTTATTTGTCTGTGTGTTCCTGCAAATTAATCAATTAAGTGAACAAGATGCTTCTGCTCGTACACAAGCAGAATTTCCTGAATGGTTCAAGCAACAAGTGTCATATAACTTAGCAAAAATTATCAAGCTTTATTGATAATTGAAAAGTAATTATTTAATATGACTTACCTAGTCGTAGGTGTATTGATGACGATCCGGCAAGTGTACCGTTTCGTTGCAAGTAATAAAACACGGTAAGTAGATACCGAGGTCGAACACAAGGATTGGAAGACCAATTTAACCAATTTAATAAGGAAATTCAAAGCGTTGACCAAGTCAAAGGGAAGTAGTTATGAAGAGAGAGAAAATTAAATCAAAGATTAAATCAAAATAATTAATTAAAGATGCTAAAAGATTATGATGAGATTTGATTATGACTAAGGCCCTAAGCTCACGAATCCACCTACCCGATCAAGCAAGTTACCCCCAATGTTTATCTCCTTATCCTTATGTTCAACTTAATTTCTTTGTCAGCCAGGAACCCTCAATTATCCTAATGTCACTGCCGATTTTCATTATTAATTTGGTTCAACCCATAATTAGTTTCATTAAGTTCTTGGTTCCCTATAGCGATTGCACCGCTTTCCTATTCTATGCCTAGCAATATTCAAACGGTGTTCTTAATTCAAGTCCTAAGTACGAATTGCCTGCCAGCCTCAACGCAATAGACTAGTTAATCATGCGCGCATATGATTAACTCAAACAAATCAGAATTAAGAAACAAGAAAAGAGACAAGGGCATAAGAAAATAATACTTGGATTCACTATGCCATCAAAGGGGGCTTCATCGTTCCCTTAGAATAGAGGATTAGTTCCTCATAGAGACGATAACAACGAACAAAGTATGGAAAGCATTCATGCCTGAATTAAAACTCACTACATAGCTCTAAGCAAACAGGGATTACAATGTATTTCAAGAACTCCTTCAATTGACCTAAAACAAGCTGCTTATACTGTTTAGAATCTGCGAGCACTCGCGAGGCAAACAGGGATTTGCGAGGCGAATCTTAAGTTGGTACGAGTTCAAAATTGGATCTTTCGTGAGGCGCGCCAATGCTCGCGAGGCGAGATAGAATGATCTTCAATTCACTAAGTCTGGCTCGCGAAGCAAACACAACCTCACGAGGCGAGGCTGAGTGGCTGCTGACATTCCTTCATCTGTTCTTCTAGCTCGCGGGGCGAGCTTCTGTTCCAGAGGCGAATGACCTATTTTGTCTTTTTTGCTTGTTTTCTTCATTTTTCTTAGCTTTCTCGAGCTTCACTTTTAACCTGAAAATATAAAATAGCATTAAATGCGTTATTTGACTCAAAAATAGCATAAATTACTAAAAACTACTTAAAAGACTCAAAACATTGCCTAGGGACAATTAACGCTATATTTGGACGAAAACAAGATTAAACTCGAACAATTAGCACAATAATCATGGCCTCACTAGCTATAAAACTAGGTGAGCCAGAGGCTTATAAAAATACCCCAAACTTAAACTTTGCTTGTCCCCAAGCAAACTAAAAATCAAAAAGACTCAAACTGGATAAGCTCAATGGACTCAATTATTTTCGCACAAGTTTCATGCAATTTTAACAATTCAATTGTCTAATTCAATGTTTCCCCTTTTAATCAATGTAATCCCCACATTCATTTACTTTAAACAAAGAAAAATTCTATCATTCATGCAATCATTAATCTAAGTCAAAGATCCAAGATACACACAAAATGGAGATCACCAATTTCAAACAATTGCCTTCCTCACAAGGGCATATAGTAATTCACTCATTCGCTCAGTTTTGTCAAGGTTTTCAACTTTCACTCAATTTCACATTTTAAGAGCATTTTCCATGAATTTGATTTTCATCTAAACAAAGTTCCCACAAAAACATGTTTGCAACATCAAAAGGTCTTTTAAAGGTTGTAATGGGGCCTGGCTAAGGGTAGGATATTCAAAGGTACAAGGCTAAGACCCTAGGAACTAAGAGAGTATGAAACATTTTACACTTTTATTTTCACTTTAATTCCTTTTTCCATTTCTTTTTCTTCTTTTTTTTTTACTTGGGTGGCTACAACCTTTTCCTTTTAATACCCTTTTTGACATTTATGTACTTTTCTTCTTTTTCCTTTTGCCTTTGGCTTCAACCTTTATTTTTCTTTTTCTCAACCCAAAATGACATATCAAACCCTTATAGCCACCCCAAACTTAGTTTCCAAACAACACTTACATTGCTAAGTTTCCATGCTCTCTTAAATCCTATGATTTGGTTAAAATGGTTTTTCTGAATTTATGGCTTGTATTGTAAGGTTATTAAGAACAATAGGCTTTAAGGCTCAATGTGGCTAACTAGGGATCATGTATCAAGGTTGGTTCATATTTGGCCAAGTAGCTATTTCAAAGAAAATTGCCTAAATCATTTGATGCAAACATATAAACATGCAAACCATAAAGAGATTCAAGCAAATCCGGGAAAGTGCAACTTAAAAGTGATTCACACAATTCAAAAATAATGTTGGAGGCTCAAATTCCTCACCTGGACATTTTTAGCAAATTATTTTACCCAAATACATCTATAATGTGTGCACCCCTTCACCCCAAACTTATCATAAATCATGCAATCACAATAAAATTTCTCAAAGTCTATTTTTCAATTTTTTATGGGGATCAATTTTCCAAAATTCAAATCATTAGGGGGACTCATCAAAAATCAACATATATCATACAATCCATTTATGCTAAATTCAATAAAATCCCTTCAAGCTTACCAAAACAAGACTCAACACTCATATGACTGTATATGACCAATTAGCAAAAAGAGAAGAAACAAAAAAGAAAAAGAGTAAGGTTTAGAAATTTTTATCTCGTGGGGTCCGAAAGGACCCTAAACTTTCGTTGGTGCACATCCTTTCTTCATTTTCTTCCTCTCCTTCCGGCTCACTAGTCTTTGTGGCCTCCTTCTTTGGAGTTCTATCCACCTGAAAATCGTCAAATCTTTGCCTCGGACTCGCCCCCTCCTGGGTGAGGATCCTAGTCCCCAGGATTAGCAAACCAGACGAACCAAGGCATCAAAACAATTCATTCTCTTTTTTTTTTTTTAGTTTAGTTTTTGTGGGGCAAGAGGCATCTCGCGAGGCCATTCTGGGATTTTAATCATTTCATTCTTGCCTGAAATCGTGAGGCAAGCAAGTGCTCGCGACGCGAGGCAGAAAGAGTCCCTAATCTCTAAGTTTCTGTCTTTCAGGCTCGCGATGCCATGCCTTTTCCGCGAGGCGAGCCAGAAGCAGGGATTTTGACATCCCTCAGGCTCGCGGGGCGAATACTTGCTCGTGAGGCGAGCCAGAGAAGAATTCTGCCCCTCTACTCCTAAATGCATCTAAGTCCTACATGCTTTTCTAATGCAATTTTATAACTAAGGACCCTATATGACGACACTTTGTATTTTTATGACTCTTTAAATGCAATAAAAGGATATAACCCTTAGGTTGCCTCCCAAGAAGCGCTTGTTTAACGTTTCGAGCCTGACGATCATAGCCCCAAAGGCTAAGTCACTGCGAACTCATCAAGATGGCCTCCAACTCCTTCCTCCATAAATAGAAGTTTCAACCCTTGGTCATTATCATCTAATGTCTCCCTGGGCTCTTTGTATCCTTCTTTAAAAGCATCATGAGGAAGAGTTGTTTTCTTCCTAACCTTCACTCGCCAACAAGACTTCAATTGATTTGGAAATAACTTCTTTATGGATAATTGGATCATTGAGCCGAACCTTTGGTTGCCCCTTTTTGCCTCGATCTTTCTCATAAGCTCTCAATCGGATTTCATTGAGCTTGATTGGATCTAGCATCCTTTTTGCTCCAGCCACTTTAGTTAGTGACTCATGATTCTCTTGTGGCTTCCCTTCCAACTTGCTTGGGTCATCGTTAATGGATCTATGCAACTCATCTTTCTGGCCTAATTGCGCCGACTCATCCTTTTCCATGCCATCCTTGAAAATGTGGGATTTTACCAACACCTTACCTAGTGTTGAACCATTTGCTTCATGTGTAGGTGTTGGTTTGACAAGAGGTTTCACCACATCCACACTATAGCATTTAGCCTTCTCCACTAGATGCTTCATAGTTTCAAAGACATCAAATTCCTCCTTTTCATCTTGCACCCGAAGTGTGAGTTTACCTAGTTGCACATCAATCAATGCTCGCCCGGTAACCAAGAATGGTCTACCCAATATGAGAGAAATATTAGCATCTTCATCCATGTCAAGTACCACAAAATCCACAGGAAAAATAAACTTTCCCACCTTTACTAGCAAATCCTCTACCACCCCATAAGGGTATTTGATTGATCGGTCCGCAAGTTGGAGTGACATCTTTGTGCCCTTGACCTCTTTAATTCCAAGCCTCTTCAACATGGATAGGGACATTAAGTTGATGCTCGCCCCTAAATCACATAGTGCCTTCCCAATAGTCATCTCTCCAATGGTGCATGGTATACTAAAAGAGCCCGGATCCTTCAACTTTGGAGGTAGTTTCCTTTGGAGAATTGCACTACACTCCTCGATCAAAGCAACTGTTTCCTCATCCACTATCTTCCGCTTCTTGGAGAGAAGCTCCCTCATGAACTTAGCATAGGATGGTATTTGTTCCAAGGCTTCTGCAAAAGGAATGTTGATTTGAAGCTTGTGGAAAACATCAAGGAACTTGTTGAATTGCTTGTCTTGTAAGGGTTTCTTCAATCTCTCTGGATATGGTACCTTCATGCAGGGAGGGAAATCTTGGGGCTCAACCCACTTCTTCTTTCGGAATTCTTCATCTACTCATTTCAACCTTACCCCTTGCTCCGGCACCTTTTCACTAGCTACCTCATCTTCCTTAGCTTGTTCTTTCTCCTCTTGTGGTTGTTCTGGAGTTTCACCTTCATTAGCCTTCAAGGAGTTCCCCTTTGGTTCCAACACTTTACCACTTCTAGTGGATATGGCATTGCATTGGGCCTTGGGGTTGTTCTCTGTGTTGCCCGGAAAAGTGCCTGGAAGGTGCTCATTCATGTAATTGGCTAGCTGAGATACTTGAGTTTCAAGGAGTTGGATTGTCGACCCTGTGTGAGTTGCTAGCTTCTCAACGGAGGTATCAATGTGCACTGTCAGCTTCTCAAAGTGGCCGTGCTAGTATGACTGGCTAATTTCTCAAAGGCCACATCCCAAGTCTGCTTCCCACCATCTGTGATTTGCAATTAAGTAGGTTGAGGGAGAGCCTGTTGGGTGTTGTGCTGTTGAATTCCATAATTTGGCCTCTGATTATGTTGTTATTGATCGGCTAGACCACCACTAGTGTTGCTCCAAGTGAAACCCGGATGGTCTCTCCTAATATACCCCCGATTCTGATTATAGTCATTTTGCTTACTCCTCTAACAGTTGTTCTGTGGCACTATGTCATAAAAGTTGTGACATGAGTCCACATGTTCCTGAGAGAAATTAATGGGGCAACTCTCACTGGCATGTTCACCATTACAAAAATCACACCCCGGAGGCAAGCCTTCTCGCACTGCATTAACCTTCATCTTGCTAGATAGTGCCTCACATTGCTTCTTCAAGAATGTGTTCTGTTCAAGAATCGCCTCAAGTGATGCAGTATTGATTCCGGAAGCATTAGAAGTGCTCTACTGTGGTTATAATCATTCTTGGACATCTTCTCTAATAAAGCCCAACCGTCCTCTGCCTATTTGTAAGAGAAAGAACCGCCAGCTGCGGCATCACAGTTCATTTGGTAGCGACTCTTCCACCCATTAAAGAAGTGTTGTACCTTTGTTACCAAGTCAAAATAGGATGAAGGGCATCTTCTCAAAAGCACATTGTACCTTTCCCAAGCTTCATTGTAGGACTCATCATCATGTTGCTTGAAAGAAGTGACGGCTATCTTCAATTATGCCGCTTTCTGAGGGGGAAAAAATCTAGTGAGGAACTTTTGAGCCATTTGTTCCTAAGTAGTGATGCTAGCACGATCCAAGTGCAAGTCTAACCAATCGCGTGCTTTATTCCGAAGAGAGAAAGGGAATAGTCGCAAACAAAAGGCGTCATCTGAAGCTCCTGGAGTTTTAAACATGTCGCAAATCTCCAAGAAGTGAGTAATAAGCCTGTAAGGATCTTGGTATGCACTTCCATCAAATTGATTTTCTTGCACCCCACGCAGAGCACCGTCCTTCATTTGGAAAGAAGCGGTCGTGATGGGAGGCCTAACAACACTTGAAGCACAATCATCCAAGTGAGGAAGATTGTACTCATAAAGAAGCTTGTAGGGTGGAGGATCTCCTTCTGCCATCCTTTCAAGATTGATGAGTTGGTTTGCTTCAAGCCTCTTTTTCTCTCTGAGTTCCTTCCTGTACCTCTTCTCGACCCTGGTGATCTCTGGATCGTATAGCAAGTCTTCCTGTGAAAGGGTACCTCGCATACACAAAAACAAGGCAAGACCAAGTGGGATCAAAGAAGTAAAAAGAGAAAAAAATTGCAGAAAAATAAAATTTAAAAATTGCTCAATCAAGAGAATTGAATTTACAAAAAATTAGGAAAATTGGTTGTGCCAATCCCCGGCAACAGGGCCAAAAACTTGATGACGATCCGGCAAGTGTACCATTTCGTTTCAAGTAATAAAACACGGTAAATAAATACCGAGGTCGAACACAAGGATTGGAAGACCACTTTAACCAATTTAATAAGGAAATTCAAAGCGTTGACCAAGTCAAAGGGAAATAGTTATGAAGAGAGAGAAAATTAAATCAAAGATTAAATTAGAACAATTAATTAAAGATGCTAAAAGATTATGATGAGATTTGATTATGACTAAGGCCCTAAGGTCACGAATCCACCTACCCTATCAAGCAAGTTACCCAAATGTTTATCTCCTTATCTCTATGTTCAATTTAATTTCTTTGTCAACCAGGAACCCTCAATTATACTAATGTCACTGCCGATTTTCAAAATGAATTATCTACAATTGCAAGTTGTCAATCTGCCAATCTATTCAACCCATAATTAGTTTCATTAAGTTCTTGGTTCCCTATAGCGATTGCATCGCTTTCCTATTCTATGCCTAGCAATATTCAAACGGTGTTCTTAATTCAAGTCCTAAGTACGAATTGCCTGCCAGCCTCAATGCAATAGACTAGTTAATCATGCACGCATATGATTAACACAAACAAATCAGAATTAAGAAACAAAAAAAGAGACAACGGTATAAGAAAATAATACTTGGATTCACTATGCCATCAAAGGAGGCTTCATCATTCCCTTAGAATAGAGGATTAGTTCCTCATAGAGACGATAACAACGAACAAATTATGGAAAGCATTCATCCTCAAAGAAACTAAATTAAAACTCACTACACAGCTCTAACCAAACTAGGATTACAATGTATTTCAAGAACTCCTTCAATTAACCTAAAACAAGCTACTTATACTATTTAGAATCTACGCGCGCTCGAGAGGCGAACAAGGGCTCGCGAGGCGAATCTTAAGTTCGCACGAGTTCAAAATTGGATCTTTCGCGAGGCGCGCCAACGCTTGCGAGGCGAGATAGAATGATCTTCAATTCACTGAGTCTGGCTCGCGAAGCAAACACAACCTCGCGAGGCGAGGCTGAGTGGCTGCTGACATTGCTTCATCTGTTCTTCTAGCTCGCGGGGCGAGCTTCTGTTCGCGAGGCGAATGACCAATTTTGTCTTTTTTGCTTGTTTTCTTCATTTTTCCTAGCTTCCTCGAGCTTCAATTTTAACCTGAAAATATAAAATAGCATTAAATGCTTTATTTGACTCAAAAATAGCATAAATTACTAAAAACAACTTAAAAGACTCAAAACATTGCCTAGGGACAATTAATGCTAAATTTGGGTGAAAACGAGATTAAACTCGAACAATTAGCACAATAACCATGGGCTCACTAGCTATAAAACTAGATGAGCCAGAGGCTTATCATGTATCAGCAACCATTAAGTATGACTAATCAAAACTTGAGAGATTTAGCTTACGAGCCCTATAGCAGTGTTAGATCATGCATACATACTTCGTTAATGGGTACAAATTCCACACAGATGAATGGAACGTGGGCAAAAAGACAGTTAATAGCGGGGTTGTCGTACAGGGTGAAGGTAGTGATAATTTTTATGGGGTGATCAAACACATATATGAGTTACAATACAATACTACTACTTGATCCGTTTATAATTGCTCAGAATGCAAAACAAGTTTATTATGTCCCTTATCCAGTAATACGAACGGACAAACAAGGTTGGTGTGTTGCTGTAACTACCAAGCCTAGGGGTCGCATATAAATCGATGATGCAGAGGATGAGATGCCCTTCCAGGCGAATGAATCATCACATGTCAATGAAGTAATTGAGGTCGAGCGTATTACTGGCATGTTTGGATCTGCAGCTGATGGAGAAGAAGTGGTCATTGGTAATCAGTCATTGATGCATGCATCATTAGAGGAAGAAATCGAAAGTGATGACTCAATGCAAGAAGAAGAAGAGTCAGACTTACAATCAGATGATGATACCGAGTCTGAATAGGAATTTTACTGTCAAGTTTTTTTTATTGTCTTTTAAATATTTGTTTATGCAATTAAATGTAAGACTTGACAAATTTTATGCAATATTCTTATTGTATTTTAAATATTTACTTATGCAATTAGATATTATTAATTATATGTTTATTAGATATGTCAGCATCAAGAGGTGAGCCGCCCCGTGCCCCACCGCCTAGCGGTGATAAGGGGAAGGGGAAGGTTAAGCGGGGATGATACGTCGTTAAGTCCTAGGTGCTAGCTCGTGTTGTTGTAGGTTCTTCCGCACCCCCCATCCCTTCTGCACCCATCCCAGCGGCACCCACCCCGACCCCTACCCACTCTACACCCTCCCCCACCCATTCTACACCCACACTGACCCATACTACGTCATCCCCTACCCATACTACACCATCCCCGGCCCACACTACACCATCCTCCACCCATATTGCACCCACTCGTTTTAGGCCACGACGCTCACTAGGCGCCGGCTACTCGCCGCCCCTACTGTACCTACACCACACCCACCACCATCACCATCATCGGCTATGCCGGTCACACAGCTAGCATGATTATCATTTATGCCAATTCTCGGGATGCTGCCATAGCCAGACACGGCCATTCCATCCTCATCATCCGCACCCCAGTACGATTACAGCATGGCCATTTCATCCTCATCGTCTGTGCAGCAGTCGGCCGCGGTGGAGGACATGCCTGAGTGGGCCAAGAGTCCCGCATCTGAGGATCGACCATGGGTCCGGCCTGTTTCTGGAGCCTAAGTATTTTTTAATTTAATGTTTTATAACAGTTACTATTTTAGTTACTATTCAAAAAATTGTTGGTTGTCATATTGTTGCCTTTTTAAAATTATAAACTTTTCAGGTTCATCCCATCGAAAGTGGGATCGAAGAACGTTACCTTCACCATCAAGGCGCAATATCGTCGCTTCTGGCCATCATAGGGGTTGATACCGAAGGACGACCAGGATCGTATCTTCAAACGATTCGGGGTAAGTTGTTGTTTATTATTTCCTGTAATTTTCCCTTTATTTTTCATGAATTTTATATGTTTTTTTGTATAATGTTATTAATATTTTTTCGTTATTAACATGACTTTGTGCGCTGGTTACCGGAGCATGCCTCACAGATACGTGCTATCTTTGATGACCGAGCAGCTGTGAGACTGAGGGACATGCTCCGGGAGCGTAGGGAGAGCCAGGTATGTCCGGATTACATCGGGCCCACATCTGGGCCCAGCTATGTGGGTACTGGGACACTACAGCTTATAAGCTGCAGTGTCGTCAGACGAAGAGGAATCGGGCTTCCGAGAAGGGCGGGAGCCTGCACACGGGTGGTTCGATTAACCACATGCAGCATGCCATTAACTTGGTATGCATATATAAATAATTTTATTTATAAACAGTATATTTTCATTTAAAATTTATTTTATTCGTGTGTCGGTTGCAGGCAGGAGAGCTTTCGCGGTCCGTTGATGTCCCTACGGTCTTTGAGCAGACGCATATTCATGCGGACACCAGGACCTATGTTGATGAGAGGTCGAGGTTGGCTGTGGTGAGCTAAAGTGTCTTTTTACAACTATATTATATGTTATTATTATAGTTTAATAATATAATGCTTTTTAATGTATTGATCGTAGGAGGAGTTCAATAGCAGTTTAGTCAGGTAGTGTCTGAGGCTGCCTCCTGCTCCGGTGCCTCGGATCCTTCCCAGCTGGATGCTGTCGAGGTTGAGCGACTACAATCCCAGGTCTGGATTGATGTGGCAGGCAGGAAGAAGAAGGGGCGTATTTACGGTACTGGGAGTCTAGCTCGTACCATACGGGAGCCTACATCCTCCGGCTCACAAGACACGGAGGAGGTGCAGCGGCTGAGGCAGGAGGTGCAGCAATAGAAGGAGGCGAATGAGCGCATGATGCAACAGATGGAGACATTCTCTACGGTGATGATCGCTGTGCTCGATTTCCTCCCACCAGAGAGGCCCAGCGCTCTACAGGGGGTTATCCAGACCAACCAGCCCTCCACTACTTCTACCGGCCCAACACTACAGCTGCATGATGCCGATGTGCCTTCTGAGCCGCAGCCTGATGGTCATCTGACGCCGGTTAACTCCCCCCGTCAGGATGACAATGAGGGTTATTATGGTGATGATTATTAGGATAGTTATAGCTGTAGTGTATTGTAGCTTGACGGATATTTTAGTTATGAATTATATGTTGAATTTGTTTTATGTTTTTATTTTAATTTAATTTTAATTTAATTGCTTTTTTAATTTTATTTGTAATTTCAATTTTTTTATTTAATATTATAATAATATAATAAATTAATTAAAATAAAATAAAATAATAATTTATATTTAAAAAAAAATTAATATTAAAAAATATTTAAAAAATTTAATTATTAATAAAATTAACAATGTATTAAAAAATTAATAATTAAAAAAATATAAAATTAATTATTAATAATTAAAACAAAATAAAAAACAATTAAAATTAATAATTAAAAATTAAAATAAATTAAATAATTTTAATATAAAAAAAATTAAATTCACATTACGGACGGAAATGTTTGTCAGTAATTTTACAACAGTATTTCCAACGGACATATCCGTCGGTGTCTGGGGACCCCTTTTGACTAGTTTCCGACGGGCTTTTCCGTCGTTAATTACCGATGGATGAGTTAGATCCTTCGGAAAACCATTTCCGACCAGCCTCTAACCGACGAACACGTGTCCGTCGGAAGTCCGTCGGAAATAGCTGATTACCGACGGCTTTTTGCTATTTCCGACGACTTTTGGCCGTTGGTAATCAGCTGTTTTTTTATATTGGCAGTAATAACTTTTCAATAAATACAAATGATTGAGCAGAGAAGTATTTTCAGAAAGAAGGACTAAGAGAGCTTTGAATGCAAATTGAATGCTGTCAATGAAGTTTTGGTCTATGTCTTCAAGAAGTCTTCAAGGTCTTCCTTTTATACTCATCAACAATAAATCTGTCGAGAGATGAACATAATTTTCGTTCTTCTTTCATTAGTGCCAAAGATCTGTTCTGATTCTCTATTTAATGTTTATGATCGTTGGAGAGTTTCAAGACAAGTTGAATGTATTTCATGGCATTGCTTTATCAAACTGCAACATGATTCAGGGTAGCTTCAATTGCTTTTCTGAATTGGGCAACGCGACTTTCCTTATTTGTGCAATACGGGTCTGTGACCACAGAAAGGTCTCTTAGCTTATTGCAACAAAAGGAATTTTCAACAAAGCTTCGTGCTTTATACTTTGTGCTCTTGAATCAATATTCTTTGATTTGAAAATGCTAAGGAATATGCTTTTCCTTCGAATGAAAGTATCGTGAACTACTTTCACGCACTTTGCAGGGTCAGACACATTTTCCTAGCTCGTTGCCACCGAGTCTAAAGTCAGACGCATTCTATAAGTAAACACAGACACATTTTTAGATACGTTGTTTTACTAAAATGCTTTTGTCTTGTGATCTGCATACTTAGTACACATATCAGTAGATTTCGAAAGGTTCAATAAAAATCATTCTTTGTTTGGATTCATCAAAATTAGAGATGTCAAAAACTTATACTTAACAATCTCCCCTTTTGATGATGACAAACATTTTTTTATAATTTTAATGAACTTCATAAAGAGCAGCAACATATATTAATATCATATGTGTTCATGCTTAATTAACATGCTCCCCCCCTAAACTTATGCTTATTTTTAGCAGATTTTCATTTAGGGTTATTATGCATTTGTTTTGTTATTATGCTATAAGAGCTATACTGTCAAAGCTTTGTGAATCAGAGCAAAAATTGTTTTATGATCAGAGCAGATGATATAATCAAAACATATATCCAATTATGATCAATGTGGATAAATGACTCTAAGTGTTTTGATTAATGATTAAAATTAAATGAATTGATGATTCACTAACTACTTGAAAAGCTTGAGTTATCAATGAGTATTCTAGAGCAAGTAACGTGGATGCAATGGAACCTAAAGTGAAGATCATGAAGATAAAAGGAAAGGATCATGAAGATTAACTTGAAGAAGGAGCATCATGAGCAAAGCAAATGGAAGAAGATCCTTAGATGCTTAAGTAATGAAATTCTTAGTTAAGCTCTCAAAAGAATCAAGAAAATCATTTTTTAAAACAAGTTTTCAAAATGAACTTAGAATGGAAAAGGTTAATTAAAAGATCAGTACATCAATGTATACATCTATGCACTTTCAGTTAATTAACTAAATTTTAATGAAAACCTGTGTGTACATCTATATATAAGTGTTATGAAATAACCAAAGTTAACACAAGAAGGGGAGTTGAATTGTGTTTACCAACTTTTTAAGAAACTTTGAAAAATATTTTCGCAGGCACAACAAGCAAAAATAAAGCATTAGAAAGTTAGACGGGTGACTCGTCTAATTTCAAAACAGAACACATGTGCATACAGAGAAAGTTAAAATAGGATTTGATATTCACAATATTAACTCCCCAAGTTAAAGGCTTAAACAAATAACTCTTAAACAAATTAAAGAGATAAGAGAAGAGAAATATCACTCATGAGTTTTATACTGGTTCACCCCAAAATCAACAGAGTTACGTCCAGTTCTTGGCAGCACCAAGGTTTCCACTATAACTGATCATATTACAATACAAGTATTCTTTTGACACCTAGCCTCTCCAGGCTCACACTCAAACAAGTATTCTTTTCTCACCTAACCTCTTCAGGCTTAACCTCAAACAAGTATTCTTTTCTCACCTAGTCTCTTCAGGCTCAACACAGTAAAGGATAAAAGGTTTTGAGTATTTAATACAGCTTTGCAAGTCTTTCAGATAACATTCGAAGACTGGAATAAATGAAGGAATGAAAGATTGTGAAATTTATTTCAAATGATTGAAGAGCTATTCAATGAGGAATGAAGATGTAGATGAGCAGAGTAAATGCTTCTTTGTATATTTGCGCAAAGCTCTTGACTCCACCTTCATGGTTTGCACTATTTAAAGGCTTCAATCAATTTGATCCGTTAGATACAACTTCAGAAAGTGTGCTCCTTTATTTTGAACTTCTAGGAAGCTATTAATGCCAAAGAGTCATTCTATATAAGCATTAAATGTTTAGGGACGTTGGACTTTGACATATGCGACCAAGAGTACACTTTGCTTATGAGCAGTTGTTTCAGAGTTGCAGTAGCAGACTTCTTGTACACGTAGCAGAGAACTTTTCATTTCAGTGCAACACTCAGTTCAATTTCTGGAAAGCACTTTACTTTGTACTAAAACAACTAAAAGCTACTGACTTGGTGCAGAGGTAGCTTGTTTATTCCTTAAACACTTGAAAGAATGAATTCTTTATTTTTTGTCCTTGGAGCTATTGTCCAAAGGTCTTCGAGATCCTTAAGGAAGGCATCTTTTTCAAATAAGGTTGACTTGGACTTTCTTCTGACAGTCTGACACTTGAACTTGTGTAGCAGAATCTGAAATTGGATAGGTGTTGTAGAGTCTAAAATTAGACGGGTGAGGTGATCCAAAACATAGACGGGTGAGCAAGTCAATTTTAGACGGGTATCTACTAAAGCTTCTTCAGACTTTTGATCCATGCCACATCATCAGTTAAATCAGAACTTTGACTCGGAGTTGACTTGGTCTATGTCTGAGTTGTTTAACTTTCAAATGGGTGGTTTTTTAGACGAGTCTAAAAAACTGTTCCTTAGAGAAATTTAAACGGGTCAAATTTAGATGAGTGAGCTTAAGTCTATTTTTCCTGCATGCTTAACAGACTTGTCAGTAATTTCATAAGGTTCAATATTACCATACTTAATATATTTTGAATCATCAAAACTTAGAGAATTTACACATTGAATGTGTTCCAAACTTATGAGGTCTTAACATTCTCCCCCTTTTTGATGATGACAAATAAATTTTCTGATTGTATTGAACATCAAAAAGTAATAGCAGATATTTAGACAAAATGATATAAGTATGAAAATATGCTCCCCCTTAGTTTGTTCATTAGATGAAAACAAGTATCAGAGCAAAAACAAGAGCAAAACAGATTATATCTTGTTAAGTTATATTTCTGTTACTTTTACTTCCTCCCCCTTTTGGCATCATTCAAAAAGATAACAATCATTTAGATAAAGAATAAGAGGCCAAAAGTAATAAAAACTTTTTCATTTCATTCAGAGCAAATGTTTACAAAACATCACCAACAGTACATTGCATGACTCTAGACAAAAAGAAAAGTTGAGTCCTAAAGCTAAGAACTAGGTCCTCCTTGACTCTTCAAGAAAACTTCCAGCATTTTCTGCATTGCTGCTTGTTGGGCTAAGACTGTGGCCTCAAATGAAGCTTATTGTTCCATGGCTTTATCTTGTTTCTGCATAACAGATTGCAGACAAGTGGCCATTTCATCCAGCCTTTGATGTGCAGTAGGGTCATGAGCAACAACAGGAGTAGTAGAGTCTGTTGTAGCCAAAGAAGTTGTGGGGTTTGCAGATGCAGATGGAGGAGGGGTAGGAGGTAAGTCTTCAACCAAGATTTCATCCTCAAGTTGAGAATCCATATAGACACCAGTTAAAAGAGTGGTTTCAAAATCATTGTTGGGAAAGAAAGTATCCAGAAACCATTGGATTCTTTCATGATGGAGGGGAGACTCAATGTAGGCAAGCATGAACTCATAAGATCTCTGTGAACACCCTATTTTGACCGGGTCTTTTTAGTTTTCACTAAAAATTTAAAAAAAAATAAAAAAATGCAAAGAAAATATATTTTGCCATCTTATTTTGTTTGCTTGTTTTTATTTATCCCAAAATCCAAAATATATATATATATAAAGACAAAAATAACAAAAAGATTTTAATTTTTTAATTTAAACACTTAGGTTTATTTTTGTTCATTTTTGGCCAAACCAGCCAAACCCATTACTCAAGCCTATTTCCTTCCTTCATCGTCCTCCAACAAACCCTAGCAGCCACCCTTTTCTTCCCTCCAACATTATTTTTTGAATTTGAATCCAGTTGGCAAATCCCTTGATTTTTGCAGTTGAGGCTCACAAGTTTGATTCTATTTCAAATCAAAGATAGAAATTTTAATCCTTGCAGATTTTTTGGATCAAAATCGGAGCGAATTTGGCATTATAAAGTCACGAGAGGCTACTGAATAAAAAACAACAGTGAGACCAGGGAGAGCAACAACAAAATTTCAAAAAAAAATGTCTCTGGAGAAATACTGATTGAGAGCAAAAACAGAGAGAAGAAAAAAAAATACAAACAGGCACAGGCAGATAGGCGCCCTTCCTTGGTGACCACCATGCACCGCCAACTTGTCCACCTCAGACCACCGCGAGTCATCACGCTTTGCCCAGATCCACGCACGAACCGTCATCCCACCGCATCGATTGCGCGTCGCGGTCACTAGAGGAACTAGCCTCGCCGTCCCGGTGCTGCCCAGATCCGGTCACGAGCTCACCGCCGCCGTCATCCCGTGCCAGGCCACCGCATCACTGGTCCCTTTCTCTGTTCTCACGTACACAGGTATAAGGGGGAAGGCCTCTCTGCAATGTTTCTTTTGAAATAATCAAAATAGAATGATGTAAAAAAGAAACATTTGAAAGAAAAAACAATTTTGGAATTGCTTTGTGAGAGGTTTAACATTCAATTCCTTAGATACGAGATAGCTCTGTGGACGTATCTGCCATGTTCTATCTCGTTTAGGAGTTTTCGAAAAAAATGAAGTATATAAAAAACCCTTTTTAAATAAAAAAAAACATTTTCATAAAAAAAAAACAACAAACAAAATATTTTCTACAAGAACTCCGTGGCTTTGAGTTTCCCATCGCAGCAGGGAATACGTAGGAGCGTGATCAATCATCCCGTCAAGCCAAAATTAATTTTTCCTTTATTTTTGTGTTCTTTTTAATTTGTTAATGTAGATAATTAATTAACAATTTATATAATGTTTTTGGGTTGCTCTATGACAAGTGTCATGCTCAATCCTTTAGCTTTGAGGTTGCCCTATGGACTTACGTGCCATGTCCAACCTCATTTAGGGTTTATCAATAATAATATTTTCAAAAATTTTAAAAAATTCAAAAAACCAATAAAGAAACATAAAAATAAATAATATATAAATAAATAATTTCTTCCTTGTAAATATTTTTTTGGGGTAAAAAAATAAATAATTTAATTTTGCGCAATTTATTTAAGGTATCATTCTAAGAATGGGCGATGTAGGGTGCTTAATACCTTCCCTACTCGTAACCGACTTCCGAACTCATTTTGGTTCCAAAGACCATTTTTTAGGTTTTTCCAATTTTTATCCCAAATAAATAAAATTGGTGGCTGCTCTACTTTTTTTTTTTTTTAATTATTATCGCCGTTCCCGTCGCGATTTTTCGATCGCGACAAATGGCGACTCCACTAGGGATATTTCGAGAGTCAAGCCTAAGTAATGATTTGCATATTTTGGTATTTATTGTTTATCCCTTTTACTTGTTTTCTTTTATTTTTTGTATATATTTGATTCCTTTTTGCTTTAATAATTATTTTACATTAGGATAGAAGACCATGATATTTGTTGTTTGCTTGTCTTGCAGGTTCAAGTAGTTTTGTTTTAGGATTGTACAGGTTTGTATGCCTTTAGCGAACACAACACCGACACTCATTTTCACACACTTTCAGCTCTATACCCGAGCTTGTGGGAGCTTAAGGATTAGGCGGTGCCTCGGCATTGTCATTGAAGGCCTAGTGCCTCTCTAATATTTGTTGATTCATCACTCAGATTGTTACTAGTGTCATGGACTAGTCATCCTGGAGGGTTTATCCCTACTTGTGATTAGGTTCATGAACTAGGTCCTTGACAAGGGCAATCTGGGGACCATGACCTTTAGAAGTCTAGACCCGTCCTAAAGTTTGCACTCCTAAATTGACTTAGTGGTCGCTCGACTTATAAGTTGTCATCATAGGTACCTTTGATTAGACCCTACCTCTTAAGACAATTGGAGGCATACCATATCTCCCTTGTGTTTTTCTATCTATTTACTTATTTATTTATTTTTATTTTTACTTCCTTTCCCTTTGTGTTTAACAAATGAATAATAAATAAATAAAATACAAAGAGGGGGTGAACGGGATCAATAGTAGTTAGCGAGCCTGTATCGCTTTAGGCCCAAACGACCTATTAACATGGATCATAAAGGGGGCAATGCTTTTATACGTCCCATGACCTTTGGGTTTATGACCCTACAAGGACATCCCTTTCTACATAGTTTTTTTTTATTTATTTATTTGTTTGTAAATAATATCATCTTCTTTTTTTTTTGGTAATAGGTGATTCTCTTTTGTGGAGGAAAGACACTATCTGTGTAGCAAGGAATGGAAATGTCTAACTCTGGCAAGGCAATTGGCCTGAAGAAGAATATTAGAGTTGACGTGAAAATCAATGATGTGAACACTTTAATGGAAATCAGTCGCTTGATGCCAAAAGAAGTATGTTCTGAGTTCACAAGCAAGTACGGGAAGATTTTGGACTTATTACACATGCCTGTAGATGCTTTGGGCTTGAGTGCTTTGGCCCAATATTGGAACCCGAGTTTGAGGTGTTTCGAGTTGCCGAATTTGGATACGACGCCTACTATAGAAGAATATACTTACATGCTAAGGATACCTCTTCCAAGGGAGTTTCGTGTTTATTTCTATTATGGACAGCATATTAATGATGGGAAGATAGCAGAGTTGTTGGGAGTTCTACCGAAGCCATCAGACAAAATGGAAAAGGGAGCTGCCAGAGGTCTGAGGTGAAGATTCCTTGAAGTTTATCTCCAGGAATTGGCATGACAAAATAATTGGGTTATCTTCAAGCAGGTGTTAGCTTTAACCATTTATGGGTTGGTGCTTTTCCCCTTTATACCAGACATGGTGGATTACGTAGCCTTGGATGTCTACTACAAGGTCGAAGAATATACTGTGAACCTTGTTCCCGCAATTTTGGCAGAAACATTCCTATCATTGCAAGTTTGCCATGAAAGTCAACAAGGCAAATTACGATGTTGTGCACAAATGTTGTATGTTTGGATCGTGACTCACATGTATGCTCGAAATTATGTTAGTTGGATTGATGACCCTTTGAGGAGATTCCATCGCATTCCGATAAAGTCGCGCAAACCCAATGAATGGAGACAAGAATTTGATGAGGTTGTTTCAAAAGCTTTTTGCTGGATGTGTCCTTGGTATAGAGGAAATACAGTCATCTTCAGTTGTGGGAATTTCTCGAATATTCCTTTGATGGGACCAAGGGGTTGCGTGTCATATTCTCCGGCACTTGTGATTCGACAATTGAAATGGACTCAACAGGAACCACTCGAAGAGGTGTTGGGTGGAATTTCTTTCTTATATAAAGAGTGCGAGGTTGTCAAGAATACAACAATAGCTATTAGATCCGCCTGGAGCAACATCCGGGTACTGGGATCAAATGAGTTAGGGAGACAAATTATTTCTCATACTAGAAACTATGAGGCATGGAGGAAAGCAAGGAAAGGCAACCCTATTATTTCGAAACCAATCCCGCATGAAGATGAAAATCCACAAACGAAAGCAGAAATGTTAAAGAAGATCGAGATTATGATGGCCCAGATGGGAGTGCTAGAGGAAAAGAACAAAACAGATCAGATCACCATCGTCACACTTCAACACCAAGTCCAGAAGTTAAACATGAGGATAGAACAATTGAAAGATGAATGTGCCGATACATATGAAGCCGCAGGTCTAGCAAAGAGATCAAGGAAGTGGAATATGAAAGAGTCAGAAGTTCGAGGATTACTAGCAAGGATAGAAGATCAAGAAAAAACGCTGGCACAAATCTTCAAAGAAAAAGAAGACTTGGGGGAAAAAATCGAAGTGCACATTCAGACAATCCGGATATTGGAGGAAAGCTCTGCAGCTTTAAGGAAGGGATATATAGTGATATAAGCAAGTTAGAGGCGTGACTCATGAAGAAGCATACCACTAAGCCACTATAATGATACAAAGAGTAAAATACACTCGGCTTCCTAATAACAACAAACACAATCTTATGGTGGGATCCTTAGCACACATCCAAACATGGCCCAGGGAAAGTGGTAATGCAACTTTAGGCCCCACATTCACCAACCTATTGGTCCTTTGTAATTTTCCACTATTGTAAATGCCCAAAAAATTTAATATTTAATTTAATATATAATACACACATCAAACAGCAACAACACGTGGGAGAGTTTTTATTTATGCATACCAAGCAACAAAAGAAATTAATACTCCAATAGAAATATTAAATTATATTTAAATATTAGATTATTTTCCAAATCTATGCCTTACTTATAAAATATTATTAACAATATATGTAACAGTTGCTATTTCTGGAAGAAATTTTTTAAAATTAAAATTGCTTATATCCTGTACATCTTGGATCAACAATATTACAAGATAAATTGAATGAGTTAACCATGCTATCTATTGAGAGTGAAATGTTAGAATTACTTAAATATAAAACTTGATTAAAATAATTTTGCAGCTCAAAAGGCCAAGTAATAATATAATGATTAATAATTTAAATTATATTAAATTTCTCTGATAGTTTTGCTTTAGGCCCCAAATTGTCTGGACACGGCCCTGCATCCAAAAATAGTGGTTGCGAAGTTTGAGGTGGTGGGGTTGATGGAACAGTGAAAAGGCCAACCAAGACACAAATAAGCTAGGAGTATCAAGTTTCGAGCATCAAGACCTCAAGCAAGATTGGGTAAATATATTAAGTCTTAAATATCTTGTAAGGGTATGATGATTAAAATTCACTTTGACCCATTTAATCAATTTAACTAAAATACTACACTTTTGGATAAAATATTTTTAATAAGCATTTAATTTGCAAAGTGTTTTAAAAATTAATTTCAAATTTAAAAAAATTGATTTAGCATAAAAGAAAAGAGAATAAGTTTTTTATATTTATATTTCAATATACTGATACATGTTTTCAAATGGTGCACGTTGCAATTGTGCAAATTAAACAGTATATATATTATGTGCAAATCATTTTTTTTTTTATAACAAATTATTTGCAGATCTTTGTTTCAATAGATCCATAAGTCAATTCAATCCATTGAATTAAATTAAATATATACATTGCAATGTTTTTATACGGAGCAACCTACTCATCCAATTGAGCAATATAAATACATGGGTGCAAATTTGTTTCACTCTATGCATTGTTATTATTGAATAATAATAAATCTATGGATAGCAAACCTTTTTCAATCATTGGTTTCCTTCTCCAATTACTTCAATTGATTTCCAACGGTAAATTGCTCAACATTGGCACCTTAATTCCTTCCTTATTTTCTTAATTAATGCTGAACGGTCATATTCTCATAATCCTCCATTTCCTATATTTTTTAAATATAACATCATATAACTAAAAATGTAATTTTAAAAATTTGAAGAATTGTTAAAAAAAAAATGAAGAGTCAGAGTCTTTTTGGTTTGTCAAATCAGCTAGCGTATAGAAAATAGCTTATAGCAGAAGGAAAAATAGCCCCGTTTTGTAACCCTTTTTAAAATTAATGTATAACGTTTTTTCACTAGAGTGTAGCGTTTTTTTCCAAACGCTGGTTGAAGTAGCGGTTGAGCTTATAGCGTATAACTTATCATTTTTTCTTCCATTTTTATCCCTAGTATCTAAATTAAATTCCTCATTTATCCTTAGATTATAAAATAAAATATTAATCATTTAACATAGTATACAAATAAGAATTAATTTCACTATTTAGATTTATATTTAAGATAAAAAAAGTAGAAAATATATTTTTATTGATAAAAAATAAAATATATATAAAAATCATATCAATATATACTTTTATTTTTAATATTACATTTTATTTATTAAAAATAATTAAAAAATAATATTAAAATTAAAATTTTAATTTTAATTTTTGAAATGATGAATAATTTAAAATAAATTAAAGTGATAAAAGTAAAAATTATTTTAAAATAAATTATATATATGATGCCTTCTAAGGTGATGGAGTAAGTAAGTCACTCACCCATGAGGGAGCAAAATCAGTCTTTAGATATATTAAGTAAATAAATGAGTGGTTAGGATCATTTAAGGGTGACCTGATGTGCCAGTTGATGCAACATTTATGAAATTGACCAAGTAATATCTGAGACCCACTATCTTTTTCTTTTTTTTACGGGAACCATCTTCGTTCCTTAATTTCTGTAACTATATCAACAAAATATTTACTTTAGGGTTTTTCCCAACACCATGACCCACCGCAGACACAGGGTGTGTGACACCCTCTACCCCACATATTATTTATAAAACATTTACATAAAAGAGGTAATATAAAAACATGCATTTATTTGGTAAAATAAAAACTGGATAGAAAGTACCACATTGTAACATCTCAACGCGGAAAGAAACATAGTTTTAAAATAAAACATAAAACATACGCATAAACATAACCCAACCCCGATGTCACATACAGAGCTGGTATAATCGTTCCGGAATAAAATCCTCGGAATACAACTAAAAACTGAAACTAAAAACAAACTATAACTACTGAAACAACTAAACATCCTAGCTAGAGTCGCGACTCCTCAGAGTCACACCTCCACTGGCTGCTCATACTGGTGGGAATAGGCCGGGCTGCCCGACAGGGGCCTACGGCCTGGCCTGTTTAGCAAAAAAGTCAGGTTTAGGCTTTTTAAAAAGCCTTTTTAATTAAAAAGGCAGGCCCAGGCCTATTGAAAAGCCTTTATGGCCTGTTAGGCCGGCCTGTTTATTAAAACAAAATGATTTTTATAATTTGACTATTTGTAAAAGCCTATTTAAAGCTAGAGGCCTATTAGCCTATTTAAAGATAGGTCAGACGGCCTATTTGAAGTTTTTAATATGAAGCAGGCTTTTAAAAAGGCTAACAGGCCAGGCTAGGCTTTTAAAAAGGTCAGGCCATGCTAAAAATAAAGCCTTTAATAGGTAACAGGTCAGGCGTAGGCTTTAAAATTTTTAAACAGGCCAGGCCTATTTAAGCAAAGCCTGGCCTAGCCTATTCCCACCCCTAGCTGCTTACCGTCATCTGCATAAAGAGATACATACCAAAACAGAAGATAGAGAAAGCGAGGAGTAAGAAAACATGTAAACACATCGGCATGGAAGTAGTAAGCAAGATGAACATACATCATAACATGGCATAGCAATATACAACATATATATAATCACATCAACATGCTATCTCAACCAACATATGCTATGTGGTGCAATACTACTCTGCTACTCCATTATGCATGTGGATCCAAACATCTCAGGAAGGCAACTTCTGAGTTACATATCCACATTGGCCGAAAAAAGCACCAACGCCGGCAGTCACCAAACCATGGGTGAACCCCTTGGATAGCCGACACTTGGATGCGCCACCACGAGGGCGCACGGTTCACCAAACCTTGGGTAAACGACCAACGCCGTACTCTAGGACGACCTCCCCTATGTTGATCTTCCCCCACTAACAACTTCTATGCATGAATGCATAAGCACAACAACAAACAAGAGCAACCACCTCCTTTGCTTGGGCCAATAAGCACCCAAGACTTATCCAACATTTACATCAACATCAACATCAACACTCTGACCCTTATGAGTCAAGGCCCCCTTAGCCAAAAAGCACCAAGGTTCAACTTATCAACACCTCAACCCAAAAAGCATCGAGGCCACTTTGGCCAAAAAGCACCAAAGCATATCAACGTGCGGTAACCCATTGGGCACCGGCTTAACCAACTTATTATTCTTGTTTCATCTTAATTAGCCTTTAATTAAGTTATTTAACTTATCTTCATTCAATTGGTGTCTTATTTCATTATTGGGGACAATTGGGGTGAAACACCCGTTTAAAACCTTTAATTCACATTCTGCTCGCCCTAGCACGGTCGTGCTCAATATCCTGCATGGCCGTGCTTAAAGCGTGGCCATCTTCGATATTCAAACTGGGAGCATGGGCGTGCTTCCTGTTCAGCACGGCCGTGCTCCTGAGGTCAACCGTACTGTTCTGGGCAGATTCAACATGTTCTTGAAACCAAGAATTCCCTAAACACTCTCAATCAGTTCCTAGGGTCTTAACTAAACCAGTTGGCATAAGCCTCACATCTCACTACTAAGTTCATGTTGTATGAAACATTAGGGGAATTAATCCCTTAACTGTTATGTTTAATAAGAGTCCTATTTAGCTAATTAGGGTCTTATTAACTGTTCAATGTTAAACAACATCATTCAACCAATCAACATTATCAACAATAGAATTCATAACATAGAGCATGCCATACAGTAATTGGCATACAGTCTCATAACCAGTTTACAACATATAACCAATAGGCATACAACAGGCATACCAATAACTAATGAGCAGTTATAGCAATTAAGCATACATAACAGGCATACTCATAATCAAATAGCATTAATAGCAATTAATCCAATTATAACATGGCATTGACAACAATTAACAAACAGCGGGGCTATGGAAACCTCTCATCTTACGCTACCCCCTTGCCTAATGATTACACTATCCTTCTCCCCATACCTGGTATGAAGAATCCGATAGTAGGACGCCAAACGGTAGACCAAACGACAACCAACGTGTTCCCTTAAGCGGCTCAGTCAGCTTCCAAGCCTTGGTCAAACAAGAATGTTAACCAATTAGTTTCCAAATCTAATAACAGAAAATGAAACCAAAGGGGAAGAAACCGTTACCTATACGGATTGGCACAGATGAACAAAGGCTTCCCAAAGGTCTCTAAAACTTCTAAGACGCACTGAGTTTAGAGGAAACAGGGAAAAGAGTAGGTGTAGCCGCACTAGGGTGGCTACTGTGCCAAAATAGGGTTTACAACTAAAACCCTCGGTTACTGTTCTATATTTCAAGGCATCATACCCGACCACGGTCGTGCTCCTCCTTGAGCACGGGCATGCTCACATTAGCGCCTCTGAGGCGTGGTTTGCCTTTGAGCACGGTCGTGCTCCCTATTAAGCACGATCGTGGTTGTGACTCAGAAAGTCACAAGACACAAGCCTCAGCACGGACGTGCTGGACATGAGCATGGTTGTGCTCATATACCAGAAAGGGATTTTAAGCCTAGAAATCTCACTTAGCCCTCAACAACAACTCTAAGCTAAGTCCTAAGGCTTAAACAATCAAACAAACAAACAAACAAACAACACTTAACAAAAAAACGAGATGTTACAGGGTGTGCGACCGGGACTAGGCACGAGGGGGTGACCCAAACCTCACCTTGCGACGGTGGTCTCACATTAAGAGGATCAGATCTGGTCGCAAATGGAGGAGTGCATGATTGCATTGCCGGTATTGTTAAGTCATTTCATCAATTGGAATGATACCTCAAATTATAAATTGCGGACATGAAAATATTGGTGTACTCTAAGAACTTTTGCAGATCTGGAAACATGGTCTATGGGAAGAAGATGAATCGTGAAGCAGAGTGAGAATAAAAAAGAGATGAGTTTAGGATAATCACAAAAATAAAAATAAAAATAAAAAATGGAGAGAAAACACCTGCTATATCCGGTTATTTTGCTCCTTCATATTACCTTCTCCCATATTCAATTGTTTAATTATTTTAATATAACCTAAATATATTGAACACCAACTCAACCTCTATTCTAACAATTATTTTAAAGTAGCAATAAAATAATTATTAATAATAATAATTTCTGCTTAACAAACTTTTAACTATTAAATTAATCTTCAATAGCAGGAAGAATGATCGAGACAATTATTTCATTGGGTTCCATGAACGAGCTAAATTGTATCTCCCAAAACATTCTCAACGTCTCGTGCGGTTGTTTGTTCAAGCAATAGCTCTCGCCATAGCATTATCATTTTCCTATCAAGCAATAAATCTTAAAAATTTTGTAAAAAAAAAAAAAAACTGATGGCCAGAATAAGGTATAATATATCATATATAAGAGGAACCTATTTGTGATTGTCAATTTATAGTGACTAATTGTCGCTTAGTCATTATTATGAATAATATTAGCGATAAATTTTTGTGACACATATTTTGGTCACTAATGATAAATTTATAGTGACGAATTGTCGCTGGCCATTATTCTAAATAATATCAGTGACGAATTATCTGTGACACATATTTTCGTCACTAAGAATAAAATTGAGTGACGGATTATTACTTCGTCACTATTATGACTAATATTAGTAACAAATTAGTTGTGACACAAATATTATGGTCATTAATAATAAATTTATAGTGACGATTTGTCACTTAATCACTATTATGAATAATATTAGTGACGGATTATTTGTGACGCATATATTTTGGTCATTAAATACAAAATTATAATGACGAATTATCGTTTAGTCACTATTATGGATAATATTAGTGACGAAATGAAATATAGTCACAAATAATATATAATTAGTGACCAATTTTATATTCGTCACTAAATTTTGGCCACTAAAAATCACATTTCTTATAGTGGCAGAGACGTATGGGATTCTATTCTATCTACTTAGGTCGGTGGGCAACTTCTTTTATGACACTCATCACTTATATCCCAACTACTAGTAGTAACCAAAAGATATAAATTTCCCTCAAAAAGAAAAAAGAAACCAAAAGATATAAATCAAACTGATATGTTTCTAGTGCTTGGTACTGCAAGATTAAACCGTTGCCATCTAAGTACCTTTTTTATTTATTTATCTTTGTGTGACCATCACATCTTTGGTGAAGTAAAAGAAATATATTATGTAAATTTCAATACAAATTACCTTGCTTAACAACTGAATCTACGACCTTACGTTACACATTTTTATTGCCTTAAATGTTATTTAGCTAATGTACATTTTATTGCCTTAAATGTTAATTATTTCAAAAATAATTATTTATTTAAAAAAAAAATAGCCACTAGATATGTTTTGTTTTATTCATGAAAAAAATATCTGTTTTGTTTTACAATTTATTCATTTTGTTTCTGCGTATCTGATCACTTTCCAATTATTCTCTAAATTGTTATTGTTGAGCATCTTTCAAAGAAGGAGTAAAGAACCTCGGAAACAAATTACCCCTTACACAAGCTAGCCTTGAAAAAAAAAAAACAAAGTTACTAGTTACTTACTACAGAGCCAGCTAGCAATTGTTGGTTAGTGTTTATATAATTTGATTTGATCTAAAGTACTTAACGAATTAATTAGTATGTTTGATGATAACATATCTTTGTTCTTTTCCTAAGTTTCACAAAAAAAAAAAAAAAACATGCATCCCAGTTGCTTTGTCGTTCTTGCTTCCTAGTGTAGTGACCCGTGAATGTATATGTTGATTTTTGAATATTTATATAAAATATTTTAAATTTTTAACATATAAGAAACAAATACTTTAAAAAATGTTTATGTTGTTTCACATGGATCATAAAATATGACACTTTTAAAGTTATTACACTTTTAAAGTTATTAATTATTTTTATTCAATATAAATAGTTGGTTTAATATCTTATTAATTAATATTATTATCTTTAGAATAGAACATAGGGGGAAAATAAAAAAATAATTATGGGGAGTTGGCAAAATAATTTAAAGAGCAAATTACACTCTATCACCTTAAGGTTTAACAACAAACCCCAAATATGAAAATAAATTACACTCTACCTCAATTTCTGATGTTGACTAACCATAGACTTAACACCGTTAATTCACTAAAAAATAAAACAATTATTTATAATTAGTTAATTGATATTTATACATTAAAAAAATTAAAGATTAATCATAGGCTTTCTTGTTTACAAAATAAATTTAATTTTTCGTTTGAAAATATTATGCAAAGAAATATAATTTATTTAAGTATTTATTTTTAAATTTATTATATATATTTAATTTTCTCAAATGGATGAATTTTTATACTTAAAAATAGATGATTTATTTTAGTATACACTCTTTTTTTGAGCCATTTAGTTCAACAACTTTAAAATAAATATCACACTTCCAATTATTTTGTCTGTAAAATATATAATTTATTATAGCAATTGTCACCGATAAAGTTAATAAAAATATCATTTAAATATTTGAGTATACAAGAATGAAGATAAATATGTATCTATATATCTTCTAAATGGTGATATATAGAAGTTAGATTGAAATTTACGTCCTTGTAAATACTTAATATATAAACTTATAAAAATAACTTTAGCATAAAAAGTACGGAATATATATGTTCATATTATAATATTTTTTCAAGAACAGACAAAGAAATTTGAAATAAGAACTTTGCTAAAAAAAACAACTAAGTTATAGACTCAACAAAATAAATAAATCGAGTAGATAAAAGTCTTATATATAATTTTGTTACATAATGAACATAATATATGTTAATTATTTTTAAATTAAAATAATTATACAAAAAATAATAAAATTATTTAAAACAAGTTTGTAATGAGTCTTATACTCTTATCCTCGAATATGCTTTGTTTAAATAACATTTTTATGATATTTATCAACAACTATTATAGTAACTCATATATTCTACAGATAAAACAATTAAAAGCATGATATTTATTTGAAATTGTGTATCTACATAACTAAAAAAAAAGAATACAATGAAAACTAATATTTTTTTTTCCATATAATTGATACTGTTTTATATGGATTATTTGTTACCGCAATTGATAAGATAACACTATATAAGAGCAATCCTAACATCACACTCTTAATCACACTCCTCTTAACATGCCTTTTATTATTGGGTGGATTTCATGTGAGACCATGTGTTGAAGACAAATGTGATAAAGAGTGTGTCCTTAGTATTTTTCTAACATTAATTAGAAAGAGAAGAAGCATAATGTCTTAAATGTTATTAAATGATCAATACTTAAATTAATATTTTGTAAATTAATGTTTGAATTTGAATTAAAAATTCATTTGGCAAAGTTGGGTAATCCAAAATTAAAACTTCCTATAGTGTCCAAAGTTTCACGTACGGTTTGTTCTCAAAGCTATGCTAAAGCTTTCAAGACATGATAATTATAACTTGTAAGGATCACCTGCATGTTGGAAGATATTAATTTCAATGTTAATTAAACCCTCTTTGTGGTCCTAACATAATTTACTCCCTCATTGAATTTCATCACAGATCAACGGCTAGAAATTAAGGCCGTGAGTGACATTGCTACTGTCATACCATATTTTTACAAAACCATTGACTTAAGCATGGGGTTGGAATCATAGGTAAAGGGATTACATTGAAGATACAAAATTGAATGATATTAATAAATTAAAATGTAAAATTTTATTCCATTGAAACTGCCATATAGAATTTGAATATAGCATCATTCATACCCCCGGACATGCCTTTTATCTATCATACCTTTCATTTGAATAAATTCATATTAAATTATATAATATTTCAAATTTCATACATTACATCATTTTTTCCTGCATTTATCTATTATATAACAATTTTTTATGCAGATGAGCATTTTTTTTCTACACGGATAAGTGCTTGTAGGCTCGTCTTGCTAATATAATTTGTTCCCGCCATTAGATTATAAACAGAAGGAGACAGAGAATCTGGGTTGACCATGAAAAGTACATCTTTAGATTAGATTTTGGCACCAAAGTAATATGAGCATAAACCTACTCTAATTACATTGGTCCTTTTCTTTGTCTCTTTGTATTTGGGTTAGTACCCTGTACTCATTATTCAATATACATTCTTTGTGTAATGCCTTAAATTAGTATTTACAAACCAATACAAGACATTTACATAATCTGATAAATCAAACGATAGTCTTAGCACAATGGTCATAACCGACCTTACAAACTCAAACATTAAAAAAAAACATTTCATACATAAACTACTTTCGAACTTCAATAAAATAGTTTATGAAACTTATCACAGTTACATATTAAAGGTTCCAATGAAACATATTTAGAAAGAAAAGAAATTCCTTCTTTATCTCTTTATTCCTCCGAGGGACCTAATGTTGGGGTTTTCATGAGATAATCCTCTTTAAAAATCATATCTCAAGCGGAAGAAAACCAACCCATGGATCGCGCATTACAAAACATGAATCACATAAAGGGCTGTTTGTGTTTACCTCTTGAAGCGTGCTTTCACTATAATCACAAGTGCCGCCACAAAGGAGAAGCACCTCTACTCAGTTCACACGAGCAAACGGGCGTCGGAGCTATGCGTCTTGTGCTAGCTGACGGCTCTGGGAGGCAAGGTTATCAAGACTAGGTTTAGAGCAAGACTAGTAGTCTATTTATAAACCACATACTCCTCTTGACCTAACTGTCTACTTATTGGGCCTTGTATGCTACAAGTCCAATAACCTTTAAATTAATTAAATCATATTTAATTAATTGACCTGCTCCGCATTTGCTCTGTGCGTGTGACCCTGTAGGCTCCTATTAAGTTGGCAATAATATTCAATATTACAATTGTTCTTGCAAATTCTGACACTAAGATAGAATTTAACAAAGAACGATATAGCTATTCTTAAACAACACTCTTAATTCGAAGAACTCGGTATATTCACACTTTCTTTGAATTAGCAGAGTATTTCAGTTACATGAAAGAACAGCCTACCCTCTCGGACCTCTCCCGTTCCTATATATACAATAATTCAAAAATAGTAAACTACTCAATCTCCGCGGGAACAGTTATCCCTCTCTCTTTTCATCTCACCCGCCCCCACATATCCCATGTCGTCCACTCTTGTACGTTCTCGGTTTTCTCTTCTCCAACTACTCATTTCCAACGCTCCTCGGTTGTCACATCTCGGCTCACTCTCGGTTCTTCTTGGGCCGCATAAAGATTGGGCTACTTTCATGGGCCCGCGATCCATAACAATTCGTAAGTACATTAGTCCCCCAAGCTCTCAGCTGATAAAGCGAAAGAGCTTCTAACCTTATGGGCCTACAGCCCATAATAATTCGTCACAACATTAGTCCCCCAAGCTCTGAGCTGAGAAAGCGAAAGAGCTTACAATGGGAACTGCTCACACTTATTGATGCCCCAATCCCCCAAGCTATGAGCTGAAACAGCAAAATAGCTTCCAAAGACAGCTACCCGAGATCTGATAATTCACCAGTGTTCTTCACCTTGATGTGCCTCGTTAAAACCTCTTCGGCCAAAAACCCTATTGGGAGAAAAGACCGATAGTAGGAAAAAGAGTACACATCTAGGATCCGTTTCCGAGACTATTGTTTCCGAGAATTGGTGTAGTAATCTTCAACAACATGATCAGGCAAACAACATCCCTATGACTTGACACGCATTTTCAGGGCTAATTATCTAGATCCTTCTACTCTCTTACTCTGATATTTCGTGCAACGCACGCTTCTTGTAATTGATGACCGAGGCTCTCGCTCCACAGTCCTATGACACTTGTCACGCGCCTGTCACACACTTCCCCGTATGCCGCCGTCTTACATTATTAGCTGCATTTAAAACAGCTATAATGACTTGCTATTTCTCTCTCATCTTGTCCTTTCATTTTCTTCTCTTTCCGTTGTCTTTTCGTCTTCTTTACTTGACCCCTCTATTTGAAATTCTTAAATACTTGACCTTCTTCCTCAACATTCCACAACTCCTCTGCGTTCCCTTCTTCTTTCTCTCAAGCTTCCTTCGTGTCCTTCCAGGTACGTCTCCTTTATCCCCCTCCTTCACTTTTCCTTATCTTCATTATGGCTTCACCCAATCTTCCCGAAGGTTCCCCCACTCCTCCTCCACCAAATAACCTTGAAATTTTACTCATTGACGACTCCACTTCTGCCTCCTTATCTTCTTATCAACAAAATGATGAATCTTCTGATTCTTCAGATCACCCTCGTGGCCGCACTACTCCTTTGCCACCTCCTCCCATTATTCCTGTCCTTGGCTATGAATGGGTCAGTCCTGGTGTGATAGGATACTTCTCTAGCTTCCAATCTAATTCAGCCATTGCTGCCCTCAGAAAAGAAGTTTACCTAACCATCTCTGGGGAAGAAGATAAGATCATCTGTTCCCCTTGCTCAAGTACAGACCGAGTTTGCTTCAGGGCTGCCGGGACTGACTTCCCCTTCGTGTTCCTTTATAAAGCAATGTTCAAGGATTTGGACATTCGTCTTCCATTCTCGGATTTCCAGTGTGATGTTCTTTTTCATCTCAATGTCGCTCCAAGCCAACTACATCCCAACAGTTGGGCCTTTCTTCGTGCATTCGAGATACTCTGTGCCGAGTGATGCATTACTCCAACCTCTTCAAAACTTTTTCACTTTTACTCCATCCGGTTATATAAGGAAGCCCGTTGGATTTCCCTTCACAGCCGCCAAAATAGGAGGCTTTTTACACTCTACCAATCATCCTACAAAAATTTCAAAACAGAATTTTTTAAAGTTTGCTCTACTCCAAACGAGCTAGCCTTCTTCCTCAACCAAGAGGGAATGCCGAGATTCCCACTATACTGGACTCGGAATCCCTGCCGAGTCTCTGACCCCTATCACAAACTTTCAGTTGCCGAAAAAGAAGAAGTGGATCTCCTCTTTAAACTTGCCCCCTTAGATGTCAACCACTTCTTAAGCTCCCTACTGCGGTAAACCGCTCAGATGAATGGCGCCGTAAGCTATGCAATAGATATATTTTTACACATTGTTCAAATTGACTTACACTGATCTTTTATTTTCACATTGCAAAAATTATGGGTGACAAGATTTCCATTGCCGAGATGAGGTGTCTGAAGTAACAATCTCGGTTGAAGCAAACTAGTCTAGTTCCCGGTTCTAGTCCCGGTTCCACACCACAAGCCGTCAAGACTTCTGCCGAGAATCTACATACTTCAAATCCAACTGCTCCGAAAAGGATGAAGGTTGCCGAGAGTGTCAAAATCCACACTTCTTCTGCCACCGAAAAGGATGTTCCTCCGAGACCTCAAACAAAGAAGAAGGGCACCAAAAGAAAGTGGTTTGGTGTCACTCAGAATACGCCTTCTCCCTCTTGCTGGAGTGTAGACTTCAGCCCCCGCCGCCATATTGACGACCACTTAACGTTTCAAGCTGATATGGATGCAGTTGAGAAATACGAACCTTCATCTGCTTATGAGGCTGCCGCCACCTATGCTTTTCGTACTGCCGAATTAATACGACTTGCCGAGAAGGAAAGAGCCCAAATGCACTACAAAATGGAACAAGTCAACCGAGATCTTCTAGGCATCGAGGAGCTGAAGAAAGAACCGGCCGTCTTCAGGAGCGAGAAGGAACTCCTCATTCAACAGAAAGAAGAATTGATGAAATCCACCGAGGAGTTGAAAACCGAGTACCAAAGTGCTGAGGACGCTCTTCGGCTATGCAGTTAGAAGAAAAGCTGCATATTCAGAAAGTAGAAATGGAAACAACAATTGAATCCTACAAGCTGGAAGCCGCTGATAAGTATGAAGAAGGGTTTAATGCGGGCATAGAACAAGCAAAGGTCATAGCTCCTGAGGTTGATTTCTCTGAGGCTGATGCTTGGAAAGAAATCAGGGATGGCAAAATTACGTTTCCTCCTCCGGATTACTCATCTGACTTGCACAACCAGGACCAGCCTTCTTCTACTGCTGATATTAGAAACACCGAGAACAATTCAGCTACCACCACTACTGAGATCTCTGTCGACCCTCCTGCTGCTGTGATTGATCCTGCCGATGAAAATGCTCTTCAGTAATCAAGTCCATTTTACACATCTTTTATCTTAGTTTTCTTTTGTAAACTGCTATCAATGAGAGGGATTCGAGACCTCTACTTTTGTTCTCCCTTTTATCTGCCAATCCGACTAAGTTAATGAAGCTCTTCATTTGTTTCTGTGATATTTCTTTTCTTTTTCTATAATACAACTTCACAATTTGCATAAGGGATCCAAAGATTCCCCAACAAACCATAACATCAACGCACACCGAGAACTTCTGAAAAATTAACATTTTTGTACTTCATCTAACCTTTCCCGCAAACATTCGCTTTACTTTCCCTCCCTTTCGGGTGTAACAAGCTATATTCCGGGAATGCCATCTTCTTCCACCTTCTACATTGTTTCAAACTTCTTCAACTTACGTACTATAATTTCTTCTCCCTTATTTCTTCTTTTTCACCCCAAGGTTTTCTTCTACAAGCTCCCCCTTGCAATTCCTTCTGACTTGCATATGCTCTCTGATCCACCATCTCCACAAAACCTTCCTCCGAGATCACTACATATCTCTCAACAAATCCTTCCTCCAATAATACTACAACCCCCTTTTCCAAAGAACCTTTCTCCGAGATCACTACATCTCTCCCCCACAAATCCTTCCTCCGAGAATACCACAACCCCATTTTCCAAAGAACCTTCCTCCTAGATCACCACATCCCTTCCCCACAAATCCTTCCTCCAAGAATACCACAGCCCCTTTTTCAAAGAACCTTCTTCCGAAATCATCTTGTTTATCTTACTTATCCACTATCTCTACAAAACCTTCCTCTGAGATCACCACCTCTCTTTCTCCACAAACCCTTCCTCTGAGAATGCTACAACCCCTCTTTCCCAAAGAACCTTCCTCCGAGATCATCTTGTTTATTTTCCTTATATCCTTCACTACCTCTCTTTCTCCACAAACCCTTCCTCCGAGAATGCTACAACCCCTCTTTCCCAAAGAACCTTCCTCCGAGATCATCGTTATCTTCCTTATATCCTCCATTTGAAAACATCATTCCCCGAGATCACTACATCCCTTCTCAACAAATCCTTCCTCTTCTTTCCCAAATAGCCTTCCTCCGAGATTATCTTGTTTATTTTCCTTATATCCTTCACTACCTCTCTTTCTCCACAAACCCTTCCTCCGAGAATGCTAGAACCCCTCTTTCCCAAAGAACCTCCCTTCCTCCGAGATCATCTTGTTTATTTTCCTTATATCCTTCACTACCTCTCTTTCTCCACAAACCCTTCCTCCGAGAATGCTACAACCCCTCTTTCCCAAAGAACCTTCCTCCGAGATCATCGTTATCTTCCTTACATCCTCCATTTGAAAACATCATTCCTCGAGATCACTACATCCCTTCTCGACAAATCCCTCCTCTTCTTTCCCAAAAAGCCTTCCTCCGAGATCATCTTGTTTATTTTCCTTACATCCACCATTTCCATAATACTTTTTTTTTGTGGTAATATAAAAATGAAATTCAAAAGAAATACACAACTTCTTTAATTAATTGACAAGTACATAACATAGGGTGGTGGCCTCATCAAAACCTCCTCAGCCAAAAACCTCTTTTCTATGAGGGAAAAAGACTGAGGTAGGAAAAAGAGTACCACCGAATACAACAAATCAACTGAAATAAAACTTAAGGTGAGAGGCATTCCATGTTCTCGGAATAGCCTTTCCTGATAGTTCCTCTAAGCGGTATGCTCCATTCTCCAAATTGTCAATTATCCGGAAAGGTCCAGCCCAGTTTGCTGCCAGCTTCCCCTCGGATTTGTCCTTTCGAGCACTTCCCTGTAATCGCAATACCAGATCTCCTACTTCGAACTTCCTCGGTTTCAATAATGCATTATGCCTCTCGGCAATTCTCCTTTTGCATTCTGCTTCTCGTACTCTCACCTCTTCCCTGACCTCTTCTATCAAGTCTAGCTCTTCCTTCCTCATCTCTTCATTCACCTCTGGATTATAGAATTCCCTCCTAATAGACGTCTCCCCAACTTCAACTGGTATCATTGCATCAGCCCCATAAGCCAATCGAAAGGGTGTCTCTTTTGTTGTTGATTGTGGAATACAATGATATCCCCATAAGATACTGGGCAATTCCTCAATCCATCTTCCCTTTGCCTTTCCTAACCTCTTTTTCAGTTTACCGAGGATTACCTTGTTAGCCGCCTCTGCCTGACCATTTGTCTGGGGATGTTCCACCGATGCAAATCTTCGTTTAATTCCAAGGTTACTGCAAAACTCAGCAAACACTTTGTCCGTGAACTGCGTCCCATTATCAGAAATAATGACTGCTGGGATTCCATATCTGCATACAATGCTTTTCCACACAAACTTCTGAACTTCGCTAGCAGTAATTCTGGTTAATGGCTTCGCTTCAATCCACTTTGTGAAATAATCGACAGCAACCAATAAAAACTTGACCTGCCCCTTTGCTAATGGGAAAGGTCCGAGAATGTCAATTCCCCACATGTCGAAAGGCCATGCCGGAAGAATACTGTGCAGTTCTTCTGGTTTCGTGTGTGGAATCACCGCATGCCTTTGGCATTCATGACAATTATGAGCAAATTCAATACAATCCAACATCAACTTTGGCCAATAGTAACCAGCTCTAATTACCTTCCTTCCAAGTACTCTCCCTCCATTGTGCATTCCACAGATACCTTCATGTAACTCGGCCATGACATACTCGGCTCTTTCTTTTGTGATACACTTCAACATTGGGCCATTGATAGCTCGCAGGCATAACACTCCCTTCACAATCGTATACTGACTAGCCTGCCTACGTAACTTTCTGGCCTCTTGAGTATCTTCAGGAAAAACATTCTTTGTCAAAGATTTCCATATCGGTTCCATCCATTCTCTGCTCACCTCTTCAATCACCAATGATGCCATCTCATCTTCAATGCTCGGTTTTAAAAGTGTTTCTTGAATGACAGTTTTATGTCCCCCAGGAGTTTTAGTACTAGCCAACTTGGACAACAGATCCGCCCCACTATTCTTATCTCTCGAGATGTGCTCAATTTCAAACTTTTCAAATTCAGAAACCAATGAATTAACTATACATAAGTACCTGGTCAAATGTGATTCCCGTGTTTGGAAAGCTCCTCTGACTTGTCCAGTGACTAGTTGTGAATCACTTCTACACTTGACCGCTTTGACTCCTACCTCTTTTGCCAGCCTCAGACCTGCTATCATTGCTTCATACTCAGCTTCATTGTTCGATACCTTGAAATCGAATCTCAACGACTGTTCCAAAACTCTATCTCCCGGTCCCTACAATATCACGCCTGCTCCACTGCCCCTGACATTGGACGCCCCATTTACATACAGAATCCACCAATCTGATTCCGGTTTTGGTTCTAGTTGTAACTCAGCAGCAAAGTCTGACAGACATTGAGCTTTCATTGAGCCTCTCGGTTCGTACTCGAGACCAAATTCAGATAGCTCCACGGACCAAGCAATCATCCTCCCAGCCAACTCAGGCTTCCGCAACACCTGTCTGATAGGATGGTCTGTCTTCACTATTATCTGATGGCTTTGGAAATAAGGCCGTAATCGCCTAGCCGCTGTGACCAAAGCAAATGCCAGCTTCTCAATCACTTGATATCTTGTCTCTGCATCGTGTAATACCCGACTGATGTAATACACAGGAAGTTGCCTCTTCTCCACTTCTTGAACAAGGACCGCACTGACCGACATTTCTATAACCGACAAATATAACAGCAATTCTTTCCCAACTTGTGGTTTAGTCAAGATGGGTGGGGAACTCAGAAGGGACTTGAAATCTTGAAAAGCCTCTTCACACTCAGGACTCCATTCAAACTGTTGTGGCTTTTTAAGCAGCTTAAAGAGCGGCCGAGCCTTCTCAGCTGATCTCGGCAGAAACCTGGATAGAGATGCCAATCTACCCGTGAGTCTCTGTACTTCTTTGACGTTCATCGGGCTTCTCATTTCGATGATTGCTCGGCATTTATCAGGATTCGCTTCAATTCCTCGGTTCGTCAACATGAAACCTAAAAATTTTCCACTTTTGATCCCGAAATTGCATTTCTCAGGATTAAGCCGCATATTGTGTTCTCGTACTTGACCAAAGATCTCTCTCAAGTCTTCGGCATGTTTACTCAGTTCTTCAGTCTTCACCACGATGTCATCCATATAAACCTCCATGTTTCTTCCAATCTGACCTTCAAAAACCCTATCCATCAGCCTTTGATAGGTGGCCCCCACATTCTTCAAGCGGAATGGCATAACCTTATAGCAGTAGTTTGCTCTGTTTGACATGAAAGCAGTTTTCTCTTCATCAGGTGCATGCATTCGGATTTGATTGTAACCTGAATATGCATCGATAAGACTAAGAACTTGATACCCTAACGCTCCATCTACCAGCTGATCAATGCTGGGTAAAGGATATGAGTCCTTAGGGCAAGCCTTATTCAAATCTGTATAATCAGTGCACATACGCCACTTCCCGTTTGACTTTTTCACCAAAACTACATTCGCAAGCCAAGTAGTATACTTCACCTCTCGAATAAATTTTGCATCCACCAATCTTTTGGTTTCATCTTCTATTACCTTCCTCCTCTCCTCCCCCACCTTTCTTTTCTTCTGAGAGACAGGTTTGGCTCCCATGCAAAGGTATAGTTTATGACACACTACCCTCAGACCACACCTGGCATGTCAGCAGTACTCCATGCAAAGAGATCAGAATTTTCCAATACTACTCGGATTATTGCTTCTTCTACATCGGCTTCAAGTTGCTTCCCGATATGCGTGTCTTGCCCTTCCTTTTTCCCTATTCAAAATTTCTTTAAGTCATCTGCAGACTGTGGACGCAGCTCCTTTATGTCTAACCGAGGATCCAACTCAATTGTTCCTACCGAAGCCACCTGCATCTTACCCTTCTGTTTTCGATCTGTTTCCATTCCCTTCTCGGTAGACTTTTCTTCCTCCTTGAACTTCATCCTTAAACTGTCTACATAGCACTGCCGAGCTTCTTTCTGATCGGCCCTCAACGAGATCACCTCACCTACGCCGGAATGAAACTTCATGGTTAGATGAGGCGTGGATACTATCACGTCGAGTTCATCCAGACTTGGTCGCCCAAGAATTAAATTATATGCTGCTCCAGGGGCATCCACAATAATAAACTTCACCGCAACAGTTCTGGAAGCTATGCCGTTACCAAACTTAGTTAGTAATTCAACATACCCCCGAGTTTCCACATGTTCTCCTGCAAATCCCACCAAAGCATTCCCGAATTCTTTAATCTCGGCCTCTGGTATTATAGGATATCAGCCGAACTCCCCTGATCTACTAAAACCTTTTTCACCACAAAGTTCGCCAATTCTACCGAAATGACCATGGGATCATCTTGATTCGGATCAGTTCCTACAAAATCATCATCCGTAAAAGTTATTGGATGATGGTTTTGCACTGGCTTCTGTATGACCGAATATACTGACCGAGCAGCTCTAAGATGCCTCCTTCTTGCTGAACTTGTTACTCCCCCTCCAGCAAAGCCTCCCGATATAGTATTTATGACACCTCGAACCTGCGGATTATCTTCGACTCGATGATCCTCGATGTTTCCCATTCTCTCTTGATCTTCTCTTCTGAATGCATTTCCTCTTCCTCCTACACCTCGTCCTCTTCCTCCATACCCCCTCCAGGGTGCTTGCCTTTTCGATCCTCCCCATTGCACATAATCTGCAAGTTCTCCCATTGGACCAATTCCTCGATCTGATCCTTCCATTCAACACATTCTTCAGTTGTATGACCATACAAATTATGAAAGCGACAATACCTTCTTCTATCGGCTGACTCTGGGGTAGTAGTAGGAGGAGGGTATTCTATAAACCCTGCTTGGCACACCTCATCTAAAATCTGCGCTCTTGTAGTGTTAAGTGGAGTGTACATTGTATACTTCGGTCCTCTCGGCTCATACAATCTGGGCAGTACTTCAACTCTGGACGCCAGTCTCCTACCCACATTCTGATTTGTTTTTCTTTCTTGATGATCGGTCCTCTCCTTCCTTTTTGCCTCCCGTACCTCTTCCATACTAATATACTTTGAAGCCCGCTGTCTAATCATCTATGTCAATGGCCGGTCTCTTTGATAAGGAATCTAGGAAAGGCCCTTCCTTTAAACCAGCCCTCATGGAATGTAAAGCCACTCCAGGTTCTAGATCTCTGATCTTCACTATCTCCGCAGTGAAACGGTTTAAATATTCATATAGTGACTCATTTTTTTCCTGTTTAAAGTTATCCAAACAAGCCGAGGTCTTCCTGTACATCCTACTGGTTGCAAATTGAATAAGAGACTTCTCGGTCAAGTCATTCCAAGAATAGACCGATCTCGGTGGTAATTGAGAAAACCACATGAGCGTCGGTCCTTCAAGGGTTGTTGGAAAAACTTGACATTTGACCCTTGACGTAATGTGTGAAACCATTACTTTGACATTGAAAGCCGTGAGATGCTCTTGTGGATCTGAAGTACCGTCATAGTACCTCATCTTCGGGAAACGGAAATTCTGTGGCACCAGCTCAGACATCACCTCATCAGTAAAAGGATGATCTCTCCTTCCTCTCGAACGTCGGCCTTGGTATCCTCTACTCTTGTAACTAGATTCTCTGTCGCCAGAACGACGACGACGCCTCTCCCGAATGGAATCTCTGGTCTCACTTTCCAAAACATATGTTCGGTCCTCTGAGGGGCTTCGACTTTCCTGATTTCTGGACCTGCGCCTATATCGACTCGACACTTCAGTTCTAGACTCCTCATCTCGGTTACTTCTCCTTTCGTGTCGAGTTCTACTGCGTTCGCTCCAACGAGAGAAATTACTCCTTTCCCGGCTCCGACCCCGACTCCTTCCCTCGATTTGACTTCTTCTCAACCGTTCTACCTGACGTCTCAAGTCATTGACATCCCTTTCCAAGGCTTCACCATTTGTATTCCTCGACTGTCTCCTTGACTCCTGCCTCGAAACAGTGTTAGTTCTTCTTCCTTCCACGCTTCTCGACCCCTCCATCACCCTATTAAGGTTACAATGTGACCGGGGAATATTTGCCTCGGCCCCAAGGTGGGTGCCAAATGTTCTTGCAAATTCTGACACTAAGATAGAATTTAACAAAGAACGATATAGCTATTCTTAAACAACACTCTTAATTCGAAGAACTCGGTATATTCACACTTTCTTTGAATTAGCAGAGTATTTCAGTTACATGAAAGAACAGCCTACCCTCTCGGACCTCTCCCGTTCCTATATATACAATAATTCAAAAATAGTATACTCAATCTCCGCGGGAACAGTTATCCCTCTCTCTTTTCATCTCACCCGCCCCCATATATCCCATGTCGTCCACTCTTGCACGTTCTCGGTTTTCTCTTCTCCAACTACTCATTTCCAACATTCCTCGGTTGTCACATCTCGGCTCACTCTCGGTTCCTCTCGGGCCGCATAAAGATTGGGCTACTTTCATGGGCCCGCGGTCCATAACAATTCGTAAGTACATTAGTCCCCCAAGCTCTCAGCTGATAAAGCGAAAGAGCTTCTAACCTTATGGGCCTACAGCCCATAATAATTCGTCACAACATTCAATAATATCAAATATTAATTATAATATTAAATATTATAAATAATGAGTGGCATCTAGCAATGCATCATTACTACCCAATTAGCAAGAGTATCGGTGATCCGATTTTAGCCTTACCACGACCAAATTTTACTGTGCAGTAAATGTCCCTTCGTCCATATGTCTTAATTGAACACAAGGCATAAGAGTGTCATCCTTGTTATGTTCAATTATTTATTCATCGATCCCCGAGTAGACGTGTAATCACAAATGGGCCCAATACATATTGACCCATTTCCGCGTGGCCACGCATATTTCACGTCTCACTCTATCGAGGGGCCCAAGACATTACCCCTGCTATGTAGGAGGGACGAATCCTATCTACATCACTCACACTCCTCAACATGATTTATTGCAGGCCCAATAACTATCTTTATGATCACCCTGTTATGCGTGACATTTGATAGCATTAAAGCCTACAAATCCTCATGTAGGAATTGTAGTGACTTCAAGTCGAAGGACTACTTCACTATGGTCGCCATGAGAATACTTATGACACTTATATAACTATTATGAAGTATTCTCATAGTGGGTCATCCGGTATAAATATTACTCCTAATATTTATACCTGTGTGCTGACTTGATATCATAAAAGAGATCAAGGGCTCAAATACCTATGGCCCTCTCAAGATTGAAGAACTTTGTCCTGCCACAAATGTTGTGATTCCTAAGGATTTCAAAATTCCTCATTTTTCCAAGTATGACGGAAGTGGGAACCCACGATTCCATTTGATTAGCTATGCCACCAAAATGGCCATCTGGTCTAAGGATGACAAGTTTGTCATTGGTTTTTTCCATGAAAGTTTGACCGAAATCGCACTAGAGTGGTACCTTCAGTTAGACCATTCTAAGATCTCGCAGTGGACAGAATTAGCCTATTTGTTGATGGATCAATACAAATTTAATTTGGACGTAGCTCCAACCCGTGAACAATTGAATACAATGCAGAAGTGATGAATCATTCAAACAGTATGCACAAAAGTGGAGGAGTTTGGCTGCTCAGGTTCAGTCACCGCTGATGTTGTCCGAAATGTGCTTATACTTTTTGGGAACCCTGGGATCCCCCTTTATTGGAGCAATGGCAGGAGCAGCTTATAGGGATTTCTCTGACATGATTGCTGTAGGGGAAAGAATTGAAATTCTAGCCAGAGCCGGGAAGTTGCCAATTGGCATGGAAGGCAGTGCACCCAAGAAGGGGTTCTAGCCCAAGAAGAAGGAAGCAGAAGCAAATTGTGTGCAACACCAGCAGAACTTTGGACCTCGCCATGTCTCTTCATACCCAAGGTACCAAGCATCATATCAGACCCAAACACCAATTTACCCACCTCAACAGGCCTCGCCAACCATCACTCAACCACAAAACCAAATCTACCCCTCAGCCATACAACCCCATTCACCCAACATATACTCATTATCCATATGCACCTCAACAAAACCATCCAAGCTACTCTCGACCTGCTCAAATTTTCAAAATCAGGGACGCTTCCAATCTCAAAATCTGCCACCTTTCCCAAGACTGTCTATCTCCAATGCAGATTTGTTCTAACAACTATTCGATCGTCACCTAATCGCTGGAAACCTTGTACGACCTATGGAACCACCTTTCCCTGCTTGATACAATCCAAACTTGACTTGCAAGTATCACATGGATGCCCTGGGGCATTCCATCGAAGAATGTGAGGCCTTCAAGACAGTAGTAAGAAAGTTGATTGCTTGTGGAAGATTGGGTTTCGAAGAAGATTCGGGGCCTAGCATTGTTAATAACCCAATCCCAAACCATAATGCGGGAAATAGTGTGAATAACTTGGAAGTGAAGGGGCCATAAGTCAAGAAGGTTTTGGAATTGAAAACCCTGATGCAATAAGTATTTGAGGGGCTCAAGAAAGTAGGATATGATATGATATTGTTGCACCGGTGAAGCTAGTCGAAAAAAAAAGAGAAGGGTGATGGTGATTTAAGTTGTGACTATTATCATTGGCAGGTAGGACATGATATTGAAACTTGTTGGGACTTTAAGGTCCAAGTCCAAGGATTGCTTACCTTGGGGGTGATCTAAGCCAGGCGAGGTACAACTGAAGAAGTTAATATGGTTGAAAAAGTTGTGCTCCGGATACAACCCATGAATGATGCCCCAGCGCCAGAAAAAGTGATTGTAAAGGTGAAAAATCCAACTCCTTTTGCTTATAATGATACACATGCTGTACCATGGAATTATGAAAAGAAAGTTGAGCTAGTAGGAGGGGCAGGAGAAACTTTGAAGGCCCATGTTACTAATGTTGTGAGAATTGGAGGCATCACAAGGAGTGGGCGATACTACGGCCCTGTAGAAGAAGAAGCAAGGAAGAATGCCAAAGATAAGGAGATTGTGGATGAAGGAAAGGAGAAGAAAGAAGAATAAGAGTTTCTGAAGATCATGAAACAAAGTGAATATGATGTGATGGAGCAGTTAAAGAAAACACCGGCAAGAATATCCCTTTTGTCGCTTGTCCTCACATCAGAGATGCATCGTAAGGCATTATTGAAGGTGTTGAATGAAGCTTATGTTAATCCCTACGTCATGCCAGAGAATGTAGTAAACATGGTGGATCCGGTGAGGCGGGTCAACATGATCAATTTCTCGGAAGATGAGGTGTTTTTGAAGTTTAGAGGTAGTCCTAAGGCACTCCACATTACCCTAAGGTGCAAAGGATTTGTGATTGCGAAGGTGCTTATAGATGGTGGCTCGGCATTGAATGTGGTTCCGTTGTCCACTCTAGAGCAGCTGAACATTGGCTTGACAGATTTGACACCCCAAGAGATGATTGTGCGAGCCTTTGATGGGATGGCAAGAGGGATCTTAGGGGAAATAACTCTGCCCCTCGAAGTAGGGCCTAGTTGTTTTCATGTTCTCTTTCAAGTCATGGAGATCCAGCCAGCTTATACTATGCTTCTAGGAAAGTCTTGGATTCATGAAGCTGGTGTTGTTCCATCAACATTGCATCAGTGTCTGAAATACATTCAGAATGGGGCTGTGATTACCATCTGTGGTGAAGAGGAAATTATGCTTTCAAAGCCAGTTTCGGTACCTTACGTAGAAAGTGCAGAGTAAGTCGAGGATGATTCCCTACGTAGTTTTGAAATCCTAAAGCCAGAGAGCAAGAGGAAGGAGCTGCCAATGCAGAATGTGAATGAAGTGGCAGTTCGTATAATGGAAAGGAATAGGTATCAGAAAGGAAGAGGCCTAGGGGCAAGCCTCCAAGGGATCCCTCAACCAATTGCAGCAGCAGTAAGAGATGGAAGACATGGACTAGGGTACTATCTTTCTCTAGCAGAAAAGATGAAGTACCTGACTCTCGGAGGCAAGAAAGGAGAAGGCAAGGGATTTAATTATGTCCCCCACTTGACGGATACTTTCTCGGCATCAACTGAAGCGATCTCGCCAGAAAAGTTGACTTCCCCTCATTTCACTATCAGTATACTTGAAGAGGAGCAAGAAAGAAACCCTGTTATTTATCTCTCTGCTGACAATGAGGTCCTTGGCAATTGGCGGTCTGAACCATTTGTTGATGTTATTTCCATGAAGTAATTACCTTTTTGTATCTCGAATAAATTGATGTTTACTTTAGTTGAGACATGAATAAAATGAGTTAGTATGATTTTTCAGCATTTTTTGGTGTCTTCCTTTCTCTACCTCTTATCTTATATCAATCGCGCTTTATTTCTTGAATAATATCCTTACCTATATTTCTATTGTTGCAAACATCTTCTTTCAGGAACCTCACCCCCGTCGAAGGTTTGTCTCACAAAAGGAACCTTGAAACCTCATTTACTAATTCCCTTGCGACTGTGGGCGAAGACGATTCTAGGATTAGTAAGGAAGAAGAAGCCATTGAGGAATTTACAAAGTTGATGGAGCGCTCAGAAAATGGGTTCACTTCAAATGATGAAGTTATACAAGTGATTAATATGGAGACCGAGGAAAACAAGAAGGAGTTGAAAATAGTGGATAATCCAGAGCATGCAGAATGGTTGTGCTATTTAAGGAGTATCTTGATGTGTTTCCATGGTCCTACAAAGATATGCCAGGATTGGATCCAGAGATAGCATCACATAAAATCCCATTGTACATAGATACGGTGGCGAAGAAACAAATGTTGAGGAGGATGCATCCAGAGATGTCATTAAAGATCAAAGAAGAGGTAACTAAGCAGTTAGAAGCTGGGTTTGTGGAAGTGTCGAGACACCCAGAGTGGGTAGCTAATGTCGTACCAGTACCAAAAAAGGATGGGAAAGTAAGAATGTGTGTGGATTACAGAGATATGAAAAAAGCAAGTCCGAAGGATGACTTCCCATTGCCTCATATTGATGTCCTAGTATACAGCACAGCAAGAGACCACAGGTTCTCCTTCATGGATGGGTATTCGGTATACAATCAGATTCTCATGGACGTTGAAAACAAAGAGAAGACGACTTTCATCACCCCTTGGGGAACGTTTTGTTACAGAGTAATGCCTTTTGGGTTGAAGAATGCCGGAGCTACCTACTAGTGTACTATGATAGCATTGTTCCATGATATGATGCACAAGGAGATAGAGGTATATGTGGATGACATAGTGGCTAAGTCTAAGGAGGGGGAAAGCCATGTAGCAGTTTTGCAGAAGTTATTTAAGAGATTAAGGAAGTACAATTTGAGGCTCAATCCCACGAAATGTGTATTTGGAGCATCAACTAGGAAATTGCTTGGTTTTGTGGTCAATAGAGAAGGAATACAGGTGCAGCCAGAAAAAGCAAAGGCGATCAGAGACATGCTGACTCCCAAGAATGAACGAGAAGTAAGAGGTTTTCTAGGGAGATTGAATTACATTGCCCGATTCATTGCTAACTTGACTAGCACATGTGAGCCAATTTTCAGACTATTAAAGAAGAATAATCCGGGAAATTGGAATGAGGAATGTCAGGAAGCCTTTGACAAAATAAAGGCACACATATTAAGCCCACCAGTGTTGGTGCCGCCCCACTCGAGGTCGTCCCTTGATACTGTATCTCACTATTTTACCAACCTCAATGGGGGCAATTTTGGGGCAACATGATGAGTATGGCAAAAAAGAACAGGCAATTTACTATCTGAGCAAGAAGTTTAATGACTGCGAAGCCCGATACATGGAAATTGAGAAGACTTGTTGTGTGCTGGTGTGGACTTATAAGAGACTCAGGCAATACATGTTATATCACACCACTTGGTTAATCTCTCGAATGGACCCTTTGAAGTACATCTTTGAAAGTTCCCACATATCCTTAAGGGTTTCAAAGTGGCAAGTGATATTATCAGGGTTCGATATTAAGTATATGACTCGGAAATCCATCAAGGGAAGTGCAATCACTGATCATTTAGCTGAAAATCCTCTCAAGGGTGGACAGCCGATTACATCTGAGTTCCCTGATGGGGAGATTCTATCATTGGAGGAAGACGAAGTAGAAAAGGAGAATGTATGGAAGATGTATTTCAATGGTGCAGTTAATATGCACGGCTCTGGCATAGGAGCAGTGGTTGTTTCTCCGAATGGCAAGCAATACCCAGTGGCCATTAAGCTTGAATTTGAATGCACCAATAATATTGCTGAGTATGAAGCATGTTCAAGTGGATTACAAGTGGCGATTGATCTTGGAATAAAACAGCTAAAGGTCTTTGCCGATGCAGCCCTAATCATTTATCAGGTCAACTGTAACAGCCTGATTTTCAGTATGCTGTTGATTAATTAAAATATAAGTAATTATATTTTAATATGAAGTTTAGAAAATGTTTTTAATAAAATAAAATTCATATTCTTGATCTATCTTATGATAATAGCTCACAATAAAATTTTCGGCTGAAAATTCAAACGAAAGCCGGTCTGCATTTTCTCTACCAGTATAATTTTACTGAGCCGGAAACATAATTTTGACTCGTGAACGAGATGGTTAGTGTTTTTAGGATGTTTTGTGTGGGTATGGAGATTTTCATAAAATCTCGTTCGGGGCCAAATTCTAAGTATTACCCGGGCGAAATCGTCGGGAAATACGATCGGGGAAGTCATCTGATACGTGATGGAGCAGAGCACAAAGGAAAGGAAAGGACTAGAAGAGACATGATGTGATGGCAAATAGTAACCACCATCACTCACTTTTTCAAAATCTTACTTTTTCAACTAATTTCTCTCTCCAACCATACCTCCCCACCATACCTCTAAACTTCCTCAACAAGCCTTAAGACCAAACTTGCTCTCCAAGCACCTCCCTTCCTCACAAATTTCGTGCTTCTCTCCCCTCTATCTATATAAACTCACTTCATCTTCATTCACTCACTTTTTCTTCTCCAAAACTCCATTAACACTTACACTTTTCATTTCTTCTTCTTCCTTCTACTAAAGCTCTAATTTTTTTACTTAGCTTTTGCACTTGGTTCCTTCATCAAAGTTGTTCATATTGTTGAGGGTAATACTCCTATGTAGTTTATTTTCAATTTCTTGTCTTTATTTTCATAGTTATGCTTTATGTTTTCTTTAACCTTTCAAACTTCTAAAATCTCTTAAAAATGGTAGAAAACTCTGTTTGAGTTGAAACCACTTTTTATAGTCTTGTATTAACTTCTATTTTCACATACTATGAGCTTGTGTCAAACAAAAATTTCTACCTCTTCTCTCCAAGGATGGCCGAAACCTAACAAAAGTGGCCTAGGAGGTTTTGTTTCAACTTTTACTTGTATGAACTTGTATTTGAGTTTCATTTCCAAGATGATCATGACAAAGGCTCCTTTATACTAAAGGGTGTTATGTCTAAGTGATTGAAAAGTTTAAAGCTTTTTACACATTTTTCATGTAAAGGCCAAAACTTTAAGAGTTTAAGATAAAAATGTTTAGTTGTTTTTCCAAAATGATCATGGATTAAGGCTCCTTGATGTATAAGGATGCTAAATCCAAGAGATTGGAAAGTTTGAAGATTTCTAACCTTTATTTCATACCAAGGCCGAAACTTTAATAGTTTTTGGCAAAAATGGTAAGTTTTATTTTCTTCCAAAATGATCATAGATTAAAGCTCCTTATGATAAAGGATGCTATGTCTAAAGTGATTGGAAAGTTTAAATATTTTTCATTGAGTTTCCTATGATGGCCGAAACTCATTTGTTTTGGACCTAGGATGTGTTGTTTTTATTTTCCAAGATGATTATGGATTAAAGCTCCTTATGTGAAAGGATGCTATATCTAAGAAGATTGGAACGTTCTAAGTTGTTTCTCTTCCAAAATGATTATAGATTTGAGCTCCTTAATATCAAAGGATGCTATGTCTAAAAGATTGGATGATTTAAAGATTTCTAGTTTAAAAATCCTTTGATGCCGAAACCTAAGGTTTATGGACCTAGGATGTTTTGTTTTCATTTTCCGAAATGGTCATGGTTTCAAGCTCCTTACTATGTATGGATGCTAGCCTAGAGAGATTGGAAAGTTTAGAAATTTTTAGCCAATTTATTTATGTTGGCCGAAACTTGCACTAAAGAAAATAAAATGTTTTTGATTTGGTTTGTGAAAACTAGTACTTGATTCCTACTCCTTAATACTCTAAGATCATTAATCTAAGAGATTGTGTCGATTTGAAAACCCTAGCTTATTTTTGTCATACAAGGCCGAGTCCAGGCTTTCAAAAATAAGGATGAGTTTGTTTGATTTGGTTATTTTATGTTGTGTGGTTGAAGGTGGTGTTAACACATATCGATCGGATAACGAGGAGCTGCGGGCTCAAACCTTCGGTGATCACTCAGGTGGGGGAAACAACCAACCTATCGTCGAAATCGATAAGTAGTAAATTATCTAGTAATTATATAGGGCGACCTAAACCCTACTGGTAGTCAAATAATCGACAAGACCAAAATCACTTTAAATTGCTTTTGAAACACCCATAGTGATTCGGGGATTGTAGGTTTATCGATATTAGGTTGATATTTATTAACTGTTGATGGATGATCTATTTTTATTATTTATACCGAATTGGTTGTACGCCATGTTTATGTTTGGAATATCTTGAATTGTTCTATATGATGCATGATCTGTTTGGTGTACTGTATGCTTAGTGGATAAGTGATGATATATGTGATGTTTAAGAGATGAGTTGTTTTGGGTGCGAGGATATAATGACTGTTAGAGGTGCCTAACCTAAATAATTGGTGATAATGAGGTATTTTGACTTAGAGCTTGTGTTGAGGTTTTGATCTGAGGTTAAGGCACTAGGTTATGACTATAAGAGTCTGTGAGGTTCATGAGTTGGGTTGTTTCTACAACCGAAGTCCTTATGGGACCGTCCAAGGGTAAACTTAACAAGTGCAGCTATGAGCGTCATTGCTTTGCATGAGCACCTCCGAGAGTGGTTGAGGTGTGCGCCGGGATCATCGTGCAACTATAGTGTCACGCTTAGCGTGAGCGTTCTTAGCATGGTTGAGGTGTGCACCGGGATCATCGTGCAGCTATAGTGTCATGCTTAGCATGAGTACCCACGATCGGGGTTTGCACCGGGAGCTTCGTGCCATTAGGAGTGTCATTGCGCAGCATTGAGCATCTCATCATGACTAAGGATGTGCACCGGGATTGGGACGTGTCACTTGGACGATCGATCAAGAATCACTACAGTGATAAGGAATTCCGTAACCGCTTTGACATCAAGGTTTAGTTTTTGAGTGAGGGTAGAGGTGAATATAAGAACTTTAATGAAGGATGGATGACTTTGATTGATGTTGTGTCTGTGATAATTACTGTTTAGTTTACTATGAATCTTTTCCGCTTTTGATGATAGCATGTTTCTTATCCCCTGTACTTTTCTTTGCTTTGTTCTATCTTTTATGGTTCGTGTTCAAAGATCCTGTTGATGAGCCGAACGAGGAGGAGCTGGACGGAACTCCTTACGAGCCGGATGCCGGAGGAAGAGCTGTGACCCATGATGAGTAGGGTCTAGTCCTGGTTATGGCCAGTGCGTCCATGTCACGACACTTTATCTTTTCCGCTTTTACGTTTAGTATAACTTGTACACCTGTTAGGACTTCTATTGTCGGGATGCCCTAAAACAGTGTTTTGTTTAACTCTGATTGCACTTACATATGTTTAATGTGGTCATGTTTTCTTATTCCTATTCTACATGAATATGTTTACTTAATAATTTAAGTTTTAATTCCGCCGTATTTTCATGTTAAGTTTAAGAATAAGAACATAATAATCAAGTTTATTTCCAAATAAAACACCGAGGCACAGCGAGGTGTCTCATTATGGTATCAGAGCAGTTTGATTCTGATCGGACTGCTAAGTTTAGGTGTTGTTACTGGCCGTGTCTAGTTGAATCCACATCGGATTTAGACTATGTTTAGAAGTGGAGTAGAGTGTCCGAACCTAATGAGAAACAGTTAATATTAGTATGGCATATGGTATTTATATACTTGCTTATGTAGTATTATATGTCATACTAATTAGAGTGAATGGTTTCTTTCACTCAGAATCATGGCACGTGGAAGAGGACGACCAATCGGCAATGGTGACAACGTTGAGAATACGAACAATGGAAGAGGATCATCTTCGACTCCAAATACCATGGAAACAATAGCTGCTGCGATGCTATTGCAAACCCAACAGAATGCTGAGATGCTGCGAATGAACAAAGAGCAGCTAGAGATAAAGAATCAAAGAAGGGCAATAGCAGCTGAAGATGCCGGATTGGCAACCTTTATGAACAGAAAGCCACCTCAATTCCGAGGAGAATACGATCCAGAGAAGGCAGAATGGTGGATACAAGAGATTGAGAAGATATTCGATACTGTACGTTGCCGAGAGGATAAAAAGGTGACGTATGCTGCCTTTATGTTGACTGAGGGGGCAGAATTCTGGTGGAAGGGCAAGAGAGGGTTGTTGGAGGCTGAAGGTAGTGTGATTACCTGGAAATTATTCACTGACTGCTTCTTCGAGAAGTATTTTCCGCGAATAGTTAGACGCGAGAAGGAAAAGGAATTCACAAACCTCAAACAAGGAAACATGTCTGTTGGTGAGTATGCATCACGGTTTGAGGCTCTGATCAAGTTTTCAGATTACTATCAAAGGTTCCTGGATGAAGACTGGCAATGTAGAAGATTCGAGGAAGGACTCAGAGACGAGCTGCAGAGGGCGGTGGTGTCTCTTGACATACAATACTTCCCAGAACTGGTCGAGAGATGCAGTGCCATCGAAAGCATCGATCTGAGGATGGCTAATGAGCAGAAACAACTGAGGATTGGAGGTCCTAACCGATCAAGTTTCCAGAGGCGTGGAGGAAGTGGTTCTCAGTGGAGACAGAGACCATATGCTAGACCTGCGCAAAAACAGGGACCAGCACCAGCAGCTAGAACGGGTCAGCAATCGCAAGGTGTAGTTTGCTTCAGATGTGGGGGACCACATTATGCAAACATCTGCCCTAGTAGACCTAGCTGTTTCAACTGTGGGAAACCAGGTCACATGGCACGAGACTGCAAGCAGCAGGCTTGGCAACAACCCGCAGCTACGGGAAAAGGAACTGGAGATAATAGAGGTGGAGCTGGAAGAGGAGTCCCAGCAACCAGACCTCAAGCCACTAGAAGGGTGTTTACCGTGAGGGGAGCTGAATCCTCCCAATCTGCTGATCTTATACAAGGTATGTGCCTGATAGCTGGTAGACTCTCTAATGTATTGTTTGACTCAGGCGCTACTCATTCTTTTATCTCGCATGAGTGTGTGGATCATTTGAAATTAACTGTTTCCAAATTGCCTTATACCCTTACGGTATCTACTCCAACTAGTAACCCTTTGATTACCATATCTGTTTGCTTAAAGTGTCCTATAGTGATTGAAAACCGAACTTTTGTCGTAGACCTTATCTGTTTGCCTATGCAACAGATAGATGTTATCCTTGGTATGGATTGGCTTTCGGCTAACCATGTGATGCTAGATTGTTCTAGCAAGACCTTATCATTCCTTGAACCTTCTAGCATAGTATCTGCCAATGAAGAAGTACCTCCGAGGAGTGACAACTCTCAGGATTTTGTGATGCTTTTTGCCATGGAGGCTAATGAGACTCCCAGCATAGATTCTATGCCTATTGTAAGCGAGTTTCCTGAAGTTTTCCCTCCAGACGTTCCAGGTTTGCCACCGGAAAGAGAAGTAGAATTCACTATAGATCTTGTACCAGGGACAGGGCCTATATCAATAGCACCTTATCGGATGTCACCGGTTACGTTGGCTGAGTTGAAGGAGCAATTGGATGACATGTTGGGGAAAGAGTTCATCAGACCGAGTGTTTCGCCTTGGGGAGCGCCGGTGTTGTTTGTTAAGAAAAAGGATGGAAGTGTGAGGTTGTGCATGGATTACAGGCAGTTGAATAAGGTGACAATTAAGAACAAGTATCCGTTGCCTAGGATCGACGACCTGATGGATCAGCTAAAGGGAGCAGCAATATTCTCTAAGGTTGATTTAAGATCTGGGTATCATCAGATTAGGGTAAGGAAGGAAGATATACCCAAGACGGCTTTTAGGACAAGGTATGGACACTATGAGTATTTAGTCATGCCTTTCGGTGTAACAAATGCGCCAGCCGTGTTCATGGATTATATGAATAGGATTTTCAGACCGTTCCTCGATAAGTTTGTTGTTGTGTTTATTGACGATATTCTTATCTATTCTCGTACACAAGAGGAGCATGAGGAACATTTGAGATCGGTGTTACGAGTTTTGAAGGATAGGCTGTTGTATGCCAAGCTTTCCAAGTGTGAGTTCTGGCTTGAAGAAGTACAGTTTCTAGGTCATGTGATTAATAAAGAAGGAATAGCCATAGATCCAGCTAAGGTTGAGGCAGTTCTTAAATGGGAACGACCCAAGACTGTAAGTGAAGTACGGAGTTTCTTAGGACTTGCTGGATATTATCGGAGGTTCATAGAGGGATTCTCTAAGATTGCGTTGTCTATGACACAGTTAACAAGAAAGGATACAGTTTTTGTATGGACGGACAAGTGTGAGCAGAGTTTTCAAAAGCTGAAGGAAAGGTTGACTACATCACCTGTACTGATTTTACCAGACCCTCTAGGACAGTTTGACATATACTGCGATGCATCCTACCAAGGTTTAGGTTGTGTTCTGATGCAAGTGGGAAGAGTTGTGGCTTATGCTTCCCGACAGTTGAGAATTCATGAGAGGAATTATCCGACTCATGATTTGGAGTTAGCAGCAATAGTGTTCGCATTGAAGATATGGCGACACTTCTTGTATGGAGCAAAGTTTAATGTATTCAGTGACCATAAGAGCCTGAAGTACCTGTTTGATCAGAAGGAATTGAATATGAGACAACGAAGATGGATGGAGTTTATCAAGGACTATGATTTTGAGTTACTGTACCATCCTGGGAAGGCAAATGTGGTAGCAGATGCTCTAAGTAGGAAATCTTTACATGTATCCGCAATGATGGTTAAGGAGTTAGAGTTGCTTGAACAATTCAGAGATCTGAACTTAGGAATGGAGTTGGGTAAAGATAAAGTTTGCTTAAATATGATCACTATCAGTAGTGATTTTATGAAGGATCTTAAAGATAAGCAGGTTTAGGATCTATACCTTCAGGAGATAAGTAAAGGAATGGATGAGGGTAAAGTTTCCGAGTTTACTAGAGGAACAGACGGGGTGTTAAGGTTTAGAGATAGAATATGTGTGCCAGAGGATGCAGAGCTTAGGAGGATGATTTTAGAGGAGGCACATAAAAGTAAGTTGAGTTTCCATCCTGGATCCACAAAGATGTATCAGGATTTGAAGAAAATGTTCTGGTGGACGAGGATGAAGAAAGAAATAGCGGAGTATGTCTTATCTTGCCTGGTGTGTCAGAAAGCTAAGATTGAACATCAGAAGCCAGCAGGATTGTTGCAATCTCTAGATATCCCAGAGTGGAAATGGGATAGTATAGCTATGGATTTTGTGGTCGGATTACCACGGACTCCTAAGAAGCATGATGCAATTTGGGTTATCATTGATAGGTTGACGAAGTGTGCTCACTTCTTACCTATTAGGGAAGGTGATAAATTAGAGAGGTTAACCCAGATTTACATCGATGAAGTGGTCAGGTTGCATGGTGTGCCATCAAGCATTGTCTCAGATCGAGATCCTAGATTCACCTCTAAATTCTGGAGATAATTGCAACATGCCTTGGGATCGAAGTTGAGAATGAGTTCTGCCTATCATCCCCAAACCGATGGGCAATCAGAGAGCACAATTCAATAATTGGAGGATCTATTAAGAGCTTGTGTGTTGGAACACACTAGCAGTTGGGATGAGTTCTTACCTTTGATTGAATTCACTTACAATAATAGTTTCCACAGTAGTATTGGAATGGCACCATATGAGGCTTTGTATGGGAGAAAGTGTAGGACCCCGTTATGTTGGTATGAGACTGGTGAAAACCAAGTTTTGGGTCCGGATGTGGTACAACAGACTACGGAACAAGTCAGGAAGATAAGGGAAAAGATGAAGGAAGCGCAAGATAGGCAGATGAGCTACAGTGACAAGAGGAGGAGACCATTAGAAATCCAGGAAGGCGATCACGTATTCTTGAGAGTTACTCGAAAAACTGGAATTGGCAGAGCTATCAAATCTCAAAAACTTACTCCTCGTTTCATTGGACCTTTTCAGATTCTTCGACGAATTGGTCCAGTAGCTTACCAAATTGCCTTGCCACCTAATCTTTCCAATGTTCATGACGTCTTTCATGTTTCCCAATTGAGAAAGTACTACCCTGATCCATCTCATGTGATTGAGTCTGAGTCTATACAATTGCGAGAGAACCTGGAGCATGAGGTATTACCTGTAAGGATCGCATATAGACGGATCAAGGAACTTCGCGGTAGGCATATTCCTTTGGTTAAAGTCTTATGGGATGAAACTACTGGAGATGCAACTTGGGAACGTGAGGCGGATATGCAACAACAATATCCACATCATTTCTGAGGTACGTAAATTCCGAGGACGGAATTTTCTTTTAAGAAGGGTAGTAATGTAACAGCCTGATTTTCAGTATGTTGTTGATTAATTAAAATATAAGTAATTATATTTTAATATGAAGTTTAGAAAATGTTTTTAATAAAATAAAAATCATATTCTTGATCTATCTTATGATAATAGCTCACAATAAAATTTTCGGCTGAAAATTCAGACGAAAGTCGGTCTGCATTTTCTCTACCAGTATAATTTTACTGAGCCGGAAACATAATTTTGACTCGTGAACGAGATGGTTAGTGTTTTTAGGATGTTTTGGGTGGGTATGGAAATTTTCATAAAATCTCATTCGGGGCCAAATTCTAAGTATTACCCGGGCGAAATCGTCGGGAAATACGATCGGGGAAGTCATCTGATACACGATGGAGCAGAGCACAAAGGAAAGGAAAGGACTAGAAGAGACATGATGTGATGGCAAATAGTAACCACCATCACTCACTTTTTCAAAATCTTACTTTTTCAACTAATTTCTCTCTCCCACCATACCTCCCCACCATACCTCCCATACCTCTAAACTTCCTCAACAAGCCTTAAGACCAAACTTGCTCTCCAAGCACCTCCCTTCCTCACAAATTTCGTGCTTCTCTCCCCTCTATCTATATAAACTCACTTCATCTTCATTCACTCACTTTTTCTTCTCCAAAACTCCATTAACACTTACACTTTTCATTTCTTCTTCTTCCTTCTACTAAAGCTCTAATTTTTTTTACTTAGCTTTTGCACTTGGTTCCTTCATCAAAGTTGTTCATCTTGTTGAGGGTAATACTCCGATGTAGTTTATTTTCAAGTTCTTGTCTTTATTTTCATAGTTATGCTTTATGTTTTCTTTAACCTTTCAAACTTCTAAAATCTCTTAAAAATGGTAGAAAACTCTGTTTGAGTTGAAACCACTTTTTATAGTCTTGTATTAACTTCTATTTTCACATACTATGAGCTTGTGTCAAACAAAAATTTCTACCTCTTCTCTCCAAGGATGGCCGAAACCTAACAAAAGTGGCCTAGGAGGTTTTGTTTCAACTTTTACTTGTATGAACTTGTATTTGAGTTTCATTTCCAAGATGATCATGACAAAGGCTCCTTTATACTAAAGGGTGTTATATCTAAGTGATTGGAAAGTTTAAAGCTTTTTACACATTTTTCATGTAAAGGCCAAAACTTTAAGAGTTTAAGGTAAAAATGTTTAGTTGTTTTTCCAAAATGATCATGGATTAAGGCTCCTTGATGTATAAGGATGCTAAATCCAAGAGATTGGAAAGTTTGAATATTTCTAACCTTTATTTCATACCAAGGCCGAAACTTTAATAGTTTTTGGCAAAAATGGTAAGTTTTATTTTCTTCCAAAATGATCATAGATTAAAGCTCCTTATGATAAAGGATGCTATGTCTAAAGTGATTGGAAAGTTTAAATCTTTTTCATTGAGTTTCCTATGATGGCCGAAACTCATTTGTTTTGGACCCAGGATGTGTTGTTTTTATTTTCCAAGATGATTATGGATTAAAGCTCCTTATGTGAAAGGATGCTATATCTAAGAAGATTGGAACGTTTTAAGTTGTTTCTCTTCCAAAATGATTATAGATTTGAGCTCCTTAATATCAAAGGATGCTATGTCTAAAAGATTGGATGATTTAAAGATTTCTAGTTTAAAAATCCTATGATGGCCGAAACCCAAGGTTTATGGACCTAGGATGTTTTGTTTTCATTTTCCGAAATGGTCATGGTTTCAAGCTCCTTACTATGTATGGATGCTAGCCTAGAGAGATTGGAAAGTTTAGAAATTTTTAGCCAATTTATTTATGTTGGCCGAAACTTGCACTAAAGAAAATAAAATGTTTTTGATTTGGTTTGTGAAAACTAGTACTTGATTCCTACTCCTTAATACTCTAAGATCATTGATCTAAGAGATTGTGTCTATTTGAAAACCCTAGCCTATTTTTGTCATACAAGGCCGAGTCTAGGCTTTCAAAAATAAGGATGAGTTTGTTTGATTTGGTTATTTTATGTTGTGTGGTTGAAGGTGGTGTTAACACATATCGATCGGATAACGAGGAGCTGCGGGCTCAAACCTTCGGTGATCACTCAGGTGGGGGAAACAACCAACCTATCGTCGAAATCGATAAGTAGTAAATTATCTAGTAATTATATAGGGCGACCTAAACCCTACTGGTAGTCGAATAATCGACAAGACCAAAATCACTTTAAATTGCTTTTGAAACACCCATAGTGATTCGGGGATTGTAGGTTTATCGATATTAGGTTGATATTTATTAACTGTTGATGGATGATCTGTTTTTATTATTTATACTGAATTGGTTGTACGCCATGTTTATGTTTGGAATATCTTGAATTGTTCTATATGATACATGATCTGTTTGGTGTACTGTATGCTTAGTGGATAAGTGATGATATATGTGATGTTTAAGAGATGAGTTGTTTTGGGTGCGAGGATCATAATGACTGTTAGAGGTGCCTAACCTAAATAATTGGTGATAATGAGGTATTTTGACTTAGAGCTTGTGTTGAGGTTTTGATCTGAGGTTAAGGCACTAGGTTATGACTATAAGAGTCTGTGAGGTTCATGAGTTGGGTTGTTTCTACAACCGAAGTCCTTGTGGGACCGTCCAAGGGTAAACTTAACAAGTGCAGCTATGAGCGTCATTGCTTTGCATGAGCACCTCCGGGAGTAGTTGAGGTGTGCGCCGGATCATCGTGCAGCTATAGTGTCACGCTTAGCGTGAGCGTTCTTACCATGGTTGAGGTGTGCACCGGGATCATCGTGCAGCTATAGTGTCATGCTTAGCATGAGTACCCACGATCGGGGTATGCACCGGGAGCTTCGTGCCACTAGGAGTGTCATTGCGCAGCATTGAGCATCTCAACATGACTAAGGATGTGCACCGGGATTGGGACATGTCGCTTGGACGATCGATCAAGAATCACTACTATGATAAGGAATTCCGTAACCACTTTGACATCAAGGTTTAGTTTTTGAGTGAGGGTAGAGGTGAATATAAGAACTTTGATGAAGGATGGATGACTTTGATTGATGTTGTCTCTGTGATAATTACTGTTTAGTTTACTATGAATCTTTTCCGCTTTTGATGATAGCATGTTTCTTATCCCCTGTACTTTTCTTTGCTTTGTTCTATCTTTTATGGTTCGTGTTCAAAGATCCTGTTGATGAGCCGAACGAGGAGGAGCTGGACGGAACTCCTTACGAGCCGGATGCCGGAGGACGAGCTGTGACCCATGATGAGTAGGGTCTAGTCCTAGTTATGGCCAGTGCGTCCGTGTCACGACCCTTTATCTTTTCCGCTTTTACGTTTTGTATAACTTGTACACCTGTTAGGGCTTCTATTGTCGGGATGCCCTAAAACAGTGTTTTGTTTAACTCTGATTGCACTTACATATGTTTAATGTGGTCATGTTTTCTTATTCCTATTCTACATGAATATGTTTACTTAATAATTTAAGTTTTAATTCCGCCGTATTTTCATGTTAAGTTTAAGAATAAGAACATAATAATCAAGTTTATTTCCAAATAAAACACCGAGGCACAGCGGGGTGTCTCATCAACGGCGAATGGCAAACTAAAGATCCCAAGCTTATCCCATATCAGAAATACTTGACTCAGTTAGTTGCGAAGTTTGATGAGATTACCTTCTCGCACTTAACTCGAGACAAGAATCAATTTGCAGATGCTTTTGCCACATTAGCCACCATGACCAAGCTGGATCTCCACACCACCGTCCAACCTATTCAAGTAAAGGTACAAGATGAGCCAACATACTATGCACATGTGGAAGAAGAGCACGATGGTAATCCTTGGTATCACGACATCAAGCAATATATGTAGAGCAGAACGTACCCAGCGGGAGCAAATGAAGTGAATAAGAGGATGATCCATAGATTATCAATGTCCTTTTACTTAGATGGTAAAGTTCTGTATAAGAGGAATTATGATGGGGTCCTCATAAGGTGTGTTGATGCTCGTGAAGCCCGGACTATCATGATAGAAGTGCATGAAGGGATATGTGGAACACACGCTAATGGTCACATGATGGCACGCAAGATCTTACGAGATGGTTACTATTGGTCAGCCTTGGAAGCTGATTGTTTGGAGTACGTCCGAAGATGCCATAAATGCCAAACATATGCAGATCAGATCAAAGCTCCACCATTTCAGCTGCACAGTATGGTGTCCCCTTGGCCCTTTTCCATGTGGGGGATAGACATCATTGGACCAATCAATCCCAAGGCTTCAAATGGACATCGCTTCATTTTGGTTGCAATAGATTACTTCACTAAGTGGGTGGAAGCAGCATCATATGCCAATATAACTCAAAAGGTGTTTACCAAGTTCCTAAAAAGGGATATTATCTGTCGCTATAGAATACCAGAAAGAATCATTACAGATAATGCTGCCAATCTTAATGGGGTGGATGTAAAAAAGTTATTAGAGACTTTTAAAATCAAGCATCATAATTCCGCCCCATATAGACCTCAGATGAATGGGGTGGTAGAAGCGGCCAACAAGAATATCAAGAAAATTGTTGCTAAAATGGTCATAAATTATAAGTATTGGCATGAAATGTTGCCCTATGCTTTGCATGCGTATCGTACCAATATACGATCAAGTACTGGGGCAACGCCTTTCTCATTGGTGTATGGAATGGAAGTTGTTTCCCCCATAGAAGTTGAAATCGCTTCATTAAGAGTGTTGATGGAAGCTGACTTGGAAGAATCAGAATGGGTAAAAGCTCAATATGATCAGTTAAACGTGATTGAGGAAAAAAGACTGGTGGCCCTTTGTCATGGACAACTATATCAAAGAAGAATGGCTAAAGCCTTTAATAAGAAAGTCCGTCATAGAGAGTTTCAACCAGGTGATTTGGTGTTAAAGAAGATACTTCCCAATCAAGAAGATGCCCGAGGAAAATGGGCACCCAATTATGAAGGGCCATATATAGTAAAACAGGCATACTCAGGCGGAGCCTTGGTCCTAACAGATGAAAACGGACGAGAGCTACCGAGACCTGTAAACTCTGATGCTGTGAAAAAGTTATATGCCTGATTAAAAAAAATGGGGGAGAGCCCACTAGTTTGAAAACTTGCAAGGGCGACCTAAGCAAAAGTTAGGGCATAAAAAAAAAAAAAAGAGCCCGTTAGGTCGAAAACTCGCAAAAACAACTTAAGCAAAAGTTAGGGCATTAAAAAAATTAAAAATTAAAAATTAAAAAGCCCGTTGAGTTGAAAACCCGCAAGGGCGACTTAAGCAAAAGTTAGGGCATTTAAAAAAAACAATAAGAAAAAAAAGTCCGTTAGGTTGAAAACCTGAAAGGGCGACCTAAGCAAAAATTAGGACAAAGAAACTGAATCTTAGGCTGAAAACCCGCAATGGCAGCTTAAGCGATATCTTAATGTTCACCATACTGGGGCAATTTTCCTTGTGACTTGCCACACTGGGGCAATTTTGTTTGTGACTTGCTACACTGGGGCAATTTTTGTTTGTGACTGGCTACAATGGCAAAGAAAATCAGTGAAATGGAAGAATGTATGTGGAAGCTAAGACCAGGATTTGTGACGTCAAACAGTTGTTGGGAATCAGATAAAGAGGATCAATGAACCAATACTGGGGCAAATTTTTATGCGGTTTTCTTCTGTTCCATTATCCCTTTTCATACAATTCCCATACACCCCTTTGTATCTTCCCTCTTTCTTTCCAAATTCCTTGTGTGCAATGTAAATTCTCATATTAAGGCAAGGATTTTATTCATCCATTTTTTCCTATTGTGCTTAAATCATGTTTATGCATTGAAATCATGTCTCAATTTAATTAAATTTAAGTTTAATAGTATGATTTGATAATTCTAATGGTTACTTCAATGAATGGTTTGAACCAAAGAAAGCCCAGCATTCCAAAGTCAATAAGAGAGATAACGGTGCACAATGGGGAGAAAAGTAAAGTAAAAATGAAAGTCTCCACGGATCCTGGTCTTGAATGAAGCAATCGCTCTACATGCCTCCACCGCTTTGAAAGAGAAGCCCCTCCTATCGAAAGGAACTGACAAGACCCTGACTCAGAGCTGTCGGTAAACAAAGGTTTGATTGGTCGAAGTATTTCCATGGAGCGTGTGGTACAGCTTTAATTGAAGGAAAGGTAAAGAAAAGGAAATAATAATTAAAAAAAAAAAAGAGAGAGAAAAGAGAAAGCAAGTTACCATCATTTTATTTTTGGGATTTGAGGCCCATTGCAATTTATTTTGGAGCTCTGAGGCTCACTGCGTTTTTACTTCTGGGATCTAAGGCCCACTACAATTTATTTTTCGAGCTCTAAGGCTCACTGCTAATTTTATTTTTGGGATCTGAGGCCCACTGCAAATTTATTTTTTGAGCTCTGAGGGTCACAGGTATTTTTATTTTTGGGATTTGAGGCTTCCTGCAAATTTATTTTTCGAGCTCTGAGGCTCACTGCTAATTTTATTTTGGGATCTGAGGCCCGCTGCAAATTTATTTTTCGAGCTCTGAAGCTCACTGGTAACTTTATATTTGGGATCTGAGGCCCACTGCAAATTTATTTTCCGAGCGCTGAGGTTTACTGCTAATTTTATTTTCGGGATCTAAGGCCCGCTGTCATCTTTATTTTCTAAGCTCTGAATCTTAATGTTCTGAATTTTCTCCAGTCTGTTTCCCATCCAGGCCAAAACGCGAGTTCATTTTATTTACTAGTTCCTTACTACGATCACATGAAAAATCATTCTTTCTTCATGTATTGTAGTAATGAACAGGTAAAAACGGGCAACTATGAACACCCTATTTTGACCGGATCTTTTTAGTTTTCACTAAAAATTTCAAAAAAAATAAAAAATGCAAAGAAGATATATTTTGCCATCTTATTTTGTTTGTTTGTTTTTATTTATCCCAAAATCCAAAAAATATATATATAAAGACAAAAATAACAAAAAGATTTTAATTTTTTAATTTAAACACTTAGGTTTATTTTTGTTCATTATTGGGCCAAACCAGCCAAACCCATTACTCAAGACCATTTCCTTCCTTCATCCTCCTCCAACAAACCCTAGCAGCCACCCTTTTCTTCCCTCCAACATTATTTTTTTAATTTGAATCCAATTGGCAAATCCTTTGATTTTGCAGTTGAGGCTCACAAGTTTTGATTCTATTTCAAATCAGAGATAAAAATTTTAATCATTGCATTTTTTTCGGATCAAAATCAGAGCGAATTTGGCATTATAAAATCACAAGAGAGGCTACAAAATAAAAAACAACAGTGAGACCAGGGAGAGCAACAACAAAATTTCAAAAAAAAATGTCTCTGGAGAAATACTGATTGAGAGCCAAAAAAAAGAGAAGAAAAAAAAAATACAAACAGGCACAGACAGACAGGCGCCCTTCCTTGGTGACCACCACGCACCGCCAACTTGTCCACCTCAGACCCCCGCGAGTCATCACGCTCCGCCCAGATCAGCTCGCGAACCGTAATCCCACCGCACCAATTGTGCATCGCGGTCACTGGAGGAACTCGCCTCACCGTCTCGGTGCTACCCTGATTCGGTCACGAGCTCACCGCCGCTGCATCATTGGTCCCTTTCTCTGTTCTCACGTACACAGGTAGAAGGGGAAAGGCCTCTCTGCAACGTTTCTTTTTATGTTTGTCCTGATACATAGTATTGGGATTTAGTAGCTTTTTGTTTTCCTTATTTTTATTTTATTATATCTCTTTTATTTATTTTTGACTTGAGCCCAAACTAAGTGGGTTTAACATGATTTTTTTTACAAAGACGGAACTGGGATAATAAAAAGTGTATGAAACTGGATTTGATCTTCTTATTGAAATAAACAAAATAGAATGATGTAAAAAAGAAACATTTGAAAAAAAAAAACAATTTTGGGATTGCTTTGTGAGCGTTTCACATTCAATTCCTTAGATACGAGATTGCTCTGTCGACGTATCTGCCATGTTCTATCTCATTTAGGAGTTTTCGAAAAAAATGAAATATATAAAAAAAACCCTTTTTAAATAAAAAAAAAACTTTTCATAAAAAATAAAAAAACAACCAACTGTAACACCCTGAATTCCACAATACGTTAATAAATGTTGATATGTGTTAGAATTAGCCTATATATGCTTGTTATGCTTGGTCTTGATGTCTAAGTTCATGTTAGGAAGGTTTAGTCTTAGGAAGGTTTAATTGTCTTAGAAGTCCTAGTAACTTGTTTTACCGTTTTGGGTATATCTTGAGTTCTAGATGTCCGATCGAGGTGATCTTTATGGCGTTGGAAAGCTAAGATAATTATCTACAAATATTATTTCATGTGTTTTGGCCAAATTCAACTGTTTCGGCCTCGCACCGCGAGCCTATGTTCGCCTCGCGAAAAACCAAAATTCAGCTTTTGCGCTTTCTGGTTATCCCCGCGAATCCAGCTGATAGAAATTGGTTCTCTGTCTCGCCCAGCGGATGGGCGTTCGCCCCGCGAATATTTGCAGAACCACAAAACGCAATTTAGGTTCTTTTTAAGCCCAAAACGCATTCCAACCCGTTTTTAACCCCTAAAACACGATCTAAACCCTAGTCTATCACGTCCCAACACTCAGAGCTGCCTCCCTTCTCTTTTTCTCTCAATCTCCATCAACCGTCTCTAGAAAACTCTCTCTAGGGAACCCGTCTTACACTGTGCTTCACCATTCGTTGATAGGAGAACATCACTGCGAAGACGTGATCATCATATTCGCTGTTTAAACCTCCAAACAAGGTAGGATTCGTACACCTCGTCCCTCTCGTGCTTTTCCATTGATTTCTTGGCCTAAGATTCTAATTAAGGTGTTTCCTTGTTGTTCTTGAGGTCGTAGATAAGTGCTTGTGAGACGAGACCCTAGAGGACTCTCTTTCTTCTTTTGAAACGCGAACCGCATACCAGGTGTGGGGAGAAGATAGTATAATCTCTAGGCTAGGGGTATAGTAAGATGAGGGGTTCCCATAACCTCGTTATATTGTTGTCGTATGATGATATTATGTGTTGGTAATATGGTTGTTTAATACTATGTCTCTAACATGTTTAGTATGTTTATTGATGCTATGATAAGTTGTCTGTTGGTTGTACTGTTCGCTATATTAACATGTTTAGTGTGCCTATGATGTTGTGCTTATTATACCGTTGAGTGGTTGATGATATGTTAGTTAAAGGACCCTACATGATTAATTTAGGACCCCTAATTGATTTAGTAATTAAGGATTAATTACTCAGACTGTAAATTGATTATGAACAATTAGTAAGGTGTGAGATTTATGTTGATGGATTAGCCCAAGAACTCTAGGTTATGATTTAAGAGTGTTTAGGGAGTTTTTCCCAAAGAATTAGGCTCTGTTTCCTGCCCAGAGCAGTACTGTCGTGCATTGAGCACGACCGTGCTGAATAGGGAGCACGCCCGTGCTCCCAGTTGAATTCTGGAAAAGCGGCCTTGCGTTTAGCACGGCCGTGCAGCGATTAAGCACGACCGTGCTCCATGAGCACGACCGTGCCTGATAGTTAGCACGCCTGTGCTCCACTTAAGTGGCAGCACGATCGTGCAGGGAAACGAGCACGACCGTGCTCTTCCTCCTGACGGAAACTGGATTAAAGGCATTTAAGAGGCTTTCGACCCCAACTATCCCCAATAGTACCTTGATAGTGAAATAAACAATTAATGAGACTTAGATAACTTGGCTAATGATTAACCAAGAGGATTGTAACGATGAATTGGTTAAGTCGGTGCCTAATGGGCTATCGCAAGTTGTTGGACTTTGGTGCTTTTTGGCCAAAGTGGCCTCGATGCTTTTCGGTCGAGGTAATGTTAAGTTGGACCTTGGTGCTTTTTGGGCCAAGGGCCTTGACCCCATGGTTTGGGTCTAAGGTGTTGATGTTGATGTGAATGATAAGTCTTGGGAGCTGAGTCGGCCTAAGTGCTGGAGGTGGATGTCTTGTTCATTGTTATGTCATTTGCATAGAGCATTGGAGTTGTTGTTGAGGGGGGGATGTCTACATAGGGGAGGTCACCGTTATGTGATCTGGCCTAAGTCTCGGGTGTTCACCCTGCTATGGTGAAACCGTACGCGTCCGAGGTGTCGTATCCGTTATGATACGTAGGCTATCCATGGGGTCCACTAGTTAGTGGACTGCCGGTGTTGGTGCTTTTATAGCCAATACGGATATGTGTCTCCGAAGTAGCATCCTGAGTTAGCTGGATCCACATGCATTGATGAAGTAGTGGAGTAGCGTTGCATTGCATTGCATAGCATATGTTGAATGATTAATCTATTGATGATGTTGGATAATAATACGTCGTTATATTGCTATGCCATGTCATCTTGCTTCCTATTCCTATGCTGTTATGATTATATGTTTCTTACTCCCTTTCCTTGTTGTTTGTGTTTGGCCTGATCGGCATTTTGCCGAGGACAGTGAGCAGCCAGTCAAGGAGTGACTCCGAGGAGCCACGACTAGTTAGGGTGCTTAGTTATCAGTTTTAGTTTGTTAGTGGTTGTATTCCGTTGACGTATTCCGGAACATTTTATACCAGCTCTGAATGTGACATCGGGGTTGGGGTTTATGCTTTTGTCTTATGTTTTACGTTTTGAACTTTCTAAACTTATGATTTATTTCCGTGTTGTTTTTGTTGAGATGTGAAACCTTTTTATCCAAGTTTTTATCTTTTTCAAATAAATGCATGTTTTATAATTACCTCTTTTAAGTAAATATTTTATATTAACATGCGGGGTAGAAGGGTGTCACATTTAGTGGTATCAGAGCAGTTCGGCCCTGTCCGGACGTGGTATGAGTCTGTTGCAAGTCTTCCGTGTGTTTTTATTTGAATTATCTATATTAATTATAGGTAATGACGCTTTAGTGTTAAGAACCCTTAGTTCTTCCGGTTTGGTTGGAGCCTCCGAGTCCGAGGAATTGATCCGAGGTTATGTGCCTAATTGGTGAAAGTTTACCCAATCATGGCGATAGAAATTTCGAGGACGAAATTTTTATAAGGGGGTGGAATTGTAACACCCTGAATTCCACCATACGTTAATAAATGTTGATGTGTGTTAGACTTAGCCTATATATGCTTGTTATGCTTGTTCTTGATGTCTAAGTTCATGTTAGGAAGGTTTAGTCTTAGGAAGGTTTAATTGTCTTAGAAGTCCTAGTAACATATTTTACCATTTTGGGCATATCATGAGTTCTAGATGTCCGATCGAGGTGATCTTTATGGAGTTGGAAAGCTAAGAGAATTATCTACAAATCGTATTTCATGTGATTTGGCCAAATTCAACTGTTTCGGCCTCGCCCCGCGAGCCTTTGTTCGCCTCGCGAAAAACCAAAATTAAGCTTTTGCGCTTTCGGGTTATCCCCGCGAATCCAGCTGACAGAAATTGGTTCTCTGTCTCGCCCCGCGAATGGGCGTTCGCCCCGCGAATACTTGCAGAACCAGAAAACGCGATTTAGGTTCTTTTTAAGCCCAAAATGCATTCCAACCCGTTTTTAACCCCTAAAATACGATCTAAACCCTAGTCTATCATGTCCCAACACTCAGAGCTGCCTCCCTTCTCTTTTTCTCTCAATCTCCATCAACCGTATCTAGAAAACTCTCTCTAGGGAACCCGTCTTGCACCGTTCTTCACCATTCGTTGATAGGAGAACATCACTGCGAAGACGTCATCATCATATTTGCTATTTAAACATCCAAACAAGGTAGGATTCGTACACCTCGTCCCTCTCGTGCTTTTCCATTGATTTCTTGGTCTAAGATTCTAATTAAGGTGTTTCCTTGTTGTTCTTGAGGTCGTAGATAAGTGCTTGTGAGACGAGACCCTAGAGGACCCTCTTTCTTCTTTTGAAATGTGAACCGCATACCAGGTATGGGGAGAAGATAGTATAATCTCTAGGCTAGGGGTATAATAAGATGAGGGGTTCCCATAACCCTGTTATATTGTTGTCGTATGATGATATTATGTGTTGGTAATATGGTTGTTTAATACTATGTCTCTAACATGTTTAATATGTTTATTGATGCTATGATAAGTTTTCTGTTGGTTGTACTGTTCGCTATGTTAACATGTTTAGTGTGCCTATGATGTTGTGCTTATTACACCGTTGAGTGGTTGATGATATGTTAGTTAAAGGACACTACATGATTAATTTAGGACCCCTAATTGATTTAGTAATTAAGGATTAATTACTCAGACTGTAAATTGATTATGAACAATTAGTAAGGTGTGAGATTTATGTTGATGGATTAGCCCAAGAACTCTAGGTTATGATTTAAGAGTGTTTAGGGAGTTTTTCCCAAAGAATTAGGCTCTGTTTCCTGCCCAGAACAGTACTGTCGTGCATTGAGCACGACCGTGCTGAACAAGGAGCACCCCCGTGCTCCCAGTTGAATTCTGGAAAAGCGGCCGTGCGTTTAGCACGGCCGTGCAGCGATTAAGCACGACCGTGCCTGATAGTTAGCACGCCCATGCTCCACTTAAGTGGCAGCACGACCGTGCAGGGAAACGAGCACGACCGTGCTCTTCCTCCTGACAGAAACTGGATTAAAGGCATTGAAGGGGCTTTCGACCCCAACTATCCCCAATAGTACCTTGATAGTGAAATAAACAATTAATGAGACTTAGATAACTTGGCTAATGATTAACCAAGAGAATTGTAACGATGAATTGGTTAAGTCGGTGCCTAATGGGCTATCCCAAGCTATTGGACTTTGGTGCTTTTTGGCCAAAGTGGCCTCGATGCTTTTCGGTCGAGGTAATGTGAAGTTGGACCTTGGTGCTTTTTGGGCCAAGAGGGCCTTGACCCCATGGTTTGGGTCTAAGGTGTTGATGTTGATGTTGATGTTGATGTCTTGCTCGTTGTTATGTCATTTGCATAGAGCATTGGAGTTGTTGTTGAGGGGGGGATGTCTACATAGGGGAGGTCACCGTTATGTGATATGGCCTAAGTCTCGGGTGTTCACCCTGCTATGGTGAAACCGTATGCGTCCGAGGTGTCGTATCCGTTATGATACGTAGGCTATCCATGGGGTCCACTAGTTAGTAGACTGCCGGTGTTGGTGCTTTTATGGCCAATACGGATATGTGTCTCCGAAGTAGCATCCTGAGTTAGCTGGATCCACATGCATTGATGGAGTAGCGGAGTAGCGTTGCATTGCATTGCATAGCATATGTTGAATGATTAATCTGTTGATGATGTTGGATGATAATACGTCGTTATATTGCTATGTCATGTCATCTTGCTTCCTATTCCTATGCTGTTATGATTATATGTTTCTTACTCCCTTTCCTTGTTGTTTGTGTTTAGCCTAATCGGCATTTTGCAGAGGACGGTGAGCAGCCAGTCAAGGAGTGACTCCGAGGAGCCACGACTTGTTAGAGTGCTTAGTTATCAGTTTTAGTTTGTTAGTGGTTGTATTCCGTTGAGGTATTCCGGAACTTTTTATACTAGCTTTGAATGTGACATCGGGGTTGGGGTTTATGCTTTTGTCTTATGTTTTACGTTTTGAACTTTCTAAACTTATGATTTATTTCCCCGTTGTTTTTGTTGAGATGTGAAACCTTTTTATCCAAGTTTTTATCTTTTTCAAATAAATGCATGTTTTATAATTAACTCTTTTAAGTAAATATTTTATATTAACATGCCGGGTAGAAGGGTGTCACCCTAACAAACAAAATATTTTCTACAAGAACTACGTGGCTTTGAGTTTCCCATCGCAGCAGGGAATACGTAGGAGCGTGATCAATCATCTCGTCAAGCCAAAATTAATTTTCCTTTATTTTTGTGTTCTTTTAATTTGTTAATGTAGATAATTAATTAATAATTTATTTAATGTTTTTGGGTTGCTCTATGACAAGTGTCATGCTGAATCATTTGGCTTTGAGGTTGCCCTATGGACTTACGTGCCATGTCCAACCTCATTTAGGGTTTATCAATAATATTTTTTTCAAAAAATTTAAAAAATGCAAAAAACCAATAAAGAAACATAAAAATAAAAATCTATAAATAAATAATTTCTTCCTTGTAAATATTTTTTGGGGTAAAAAAAAAAAATTTTAATTTCACGCAATTTATTTAAGGTATCATTCTTAGAATGGGCGATGTAGGGTGCTTAATACTTTCCCTACTCGTAACCGACTTCCGAACTCATTTTGGTTCCAAAGACCATTTTTTAGGTTTTTCCTAATTTTATCCTAAATAAATAAAATTGGTGGCGACTTTACTTTTTTTTATCTAATTTTTATCACCGTTCCCCCCACGATTTTTCAATCGTGACAATCTCCTAATAAGATTTATGGGGGTTACAAAGATAGACTAGGGAAAGTTTAAAATGAAGAAAGGCAAAATGACAAAGAAGGTAGGGAAAGTATAGACAGAGGGTGCAAAGGGGTAAAGGGCATAAGCTTTACTACCACTGGTGGGGATATCCTTCTTTTCTTCTTCAGGCATCCCAGAGCTTGATCCACATCTCAAGTAAATGTCTCCAACTTTCAGGTACTTGGAGGAGGTGGCAGTGGTGACTATCCTTTTTCTGAATTTTAATCTGTCATCATCCATATCAATGAGAGAATCTATCTGTTTACCAGGCATATAGATAACCTTCTGCTTCCCTTTTAGTACCATGGATTCTGGCATCACTTTAATCACGGTTGAGGGCTTCATGGTGACATATGGATTGGGCTTCCACCTTGCAGAAAACTTCTGCTTTTCAGCCAGCTTGACCAGTTGTCTCTCTCTGCTTCCAGAGAAGCAATCATATCCAGATCCTTGCTGAAGAGCATATCATAGCTGCAAGCATCTAAGACAGAAAAGGGAATGGTTCTAGAGGAGAGATGGTATCTGGGTAAGGTAGCTTTTGGCAGAGGGTTATGTCTGGTTTCTGAGAAAAGATCAGGAAAGATGATTCTCAAGGGGACTTGGCACTGATTTTTTATATAATCAGGTGTGGGTGGTCTAGGTTGAGGTGGAGGTGTGGTAGGGTTGTCAAAGTAGTCAAAATCATTAAATTCTTCATGGTGAGATTCAGAAGAATGAGGGGAATGTGGTCTGGATGGTTCAGAACATGAGGTTCAGTTTCAGACACATGTGGTTCTGAAACAGAAGTGTGTGGTTAAGAGATATTTGGTTCAGAGAAAAGTGGATCAAGTTCAAGAATGTGTGGTTCAGGGACAGAAATGGGTGATGGTTGTGGTGGTGGTGGTGGTGTGGAAGCTTTTTGTGGTGAGGTATGTGGTGGTGTTGGGGCTCTTTGTGGTAAGGGTACTGGCAATGGTAATGTAGGTGGAGGTGTTTTGTTCTTTGGTGATGGGGAATGTGTTTTCTGTTTGGGTTGAAGGTGAGGATGGAGGTGTTTCTATCAGAACCAATCTCCTCTTGATTCGGTTTGACCGTCTAAAAGGCGTAGTGGCTTTCCTCTTTGTAGTAGAGGTCCTCTTTGTAACAGCCCGATTTTCGGATAAGCTGTATTAACAGTAAATATATATTTATTTATATTTTTATCTGGGACTTAGGAAATGATTTTGGAGGAAACAAAATCATATATAGAACCTACTCTATGGTAGGAAGCTTTGGTTAAAATTTGGGTTTAAAACTCAGACGAGAACCGGTCTGCGTTTTTTAACTGACAGTATAATTTTATACCGGCAGAAAACCTTAATTTGACCCAAAAACTGAAATTTGTTGATTTTTTATATTTTGTCCGTGAGGAAGTCTACTTTCCAAATTTCTGATCAGAAATAAAAAATTAGGTGTATTCGGACGAATTTTGGCGAAAGTTCGAACGACAAACAGTCGGTGTTTTCACTGACAGTAAGATTTTAATGATCAGAAAATCTAATTTTGACTCGTGAACGAAATGGGTTATGATTAAATCATATTTCCAACGAGTCTGGTTAGTTTGAAAATTTTCGATCGAAAAATAGACAGAAACCCTAATCGGGAAACCGACGGAGTCGAAAACGGAACTGCAGAGACCCGTCAAGAGATCGGGACAACGAGTCATACATGATGACTCATGGAGGATGAGTCACCAAGCAGTTATGAGCATTAAATGCTAGTAATCATGACTTTTGGGTAAAATGACCAAAGTACCCCGAAGCTTTCGCGGGTAGTAACAAGACACATCTACGCACTCTTAACCACTCATTTTACATGGTTGTAAACCTCCCACATCTCCTCAATTTCGTGCAGCCATATATACTAAACCATACCTATTTCATTTTGCTTTCGTTTCATCATTTTCCTCTCAAAAACCGAAATCGGGTAACTGACAGAGCTGCGTACAGAATTTCCGGGAACCGTTAACGGATAGGATCAATGACTCATTGGTGAGTCATTATGTGTGGCCCAAAATCAGCCACATCTACCTTAATTGTGATCCACATATTATTAATCATGATTAGCCAAAATAACCTTAGTTAAGTTAACTATTAACTATGGTTAATCATATATAATTAAATAATCACAAAACCCATTAATCTAAAAGCTAACAAACCAAACAAAGCCTAAGATCTACCCTATAAATACCCCCAAAACCGTGGCCTCCCTCCCCCTTCACTCACTTCTTCATCTCTTCCATTTCTTCTTCACTTTTTCTTCAAAAACTCCATTGTTGTTCTTGCACAACTTGATCATTCTTTCACTTTCTTTTAGAGGTAAACCCTCACTTCTATGATCTTAGTTATCTTCCTCATCTCCTTAAATCTCTTTATCAACCACTACTTCGGATTAGAGGAGAAGAATTGAGAGAGAAATCTCAATAGTTGCAAGAAGCCTTTGATGGAAGCTTTGAAACCAAGTTGGAGCAGTTGCAGTGAGGGAGTCTCCAAACACTCTTCAACCGTTGGATCATTCCCATATTTTAGACGAAGGTTCAATACTTGTTGTTATTAATATCCAACGGTCAGAATTTGGAAAAAACCTCCATAGTGTGAGATATGAAGCTCGGACAGTAGGCCTAGGAGGTGAGAAACCCAAACCGGGTACCACCAAACCTGTCACAATATAATTACGATCTGAGATTCGTTAACCGTTGGATCGAGCTGAAACTTTGTGATATTGTTTCTGAAGGATAATTATTCAGTCTCACCGTTCGGTTTTATAAATAAAGATCTGTGTCAAGAGGAATGAAGCTCGAACAGTAGCCCTGTTTTGGTAGCTTTTCACTAGGATTCATGAGCTTATTTTGAATCCGATTTCTCCTAAGTCCAGCCGTTGTTCTCGTAAGTTTTTCCATCGATTCTTTCTCTTGATTCAAATAGATTTATTTATTTGAAACCCTATTGTTGATTCGGTTGGTATTTGGTGTTTCCGGCGAATTGTGTTACTCGTATGTGTAATCGGGACGGAAAGCGGAACGGTGGATGTGTAAGGATGGATGGTGGCAGATTCGTGGATGTTGTTGGACAGCGTGATGAGGTTCGTGGCAGTAACGTGGACCCATTCGGAGCTTGTACGGGAAAGCGTGCATGTCAATCAGGTGGGGGAAAGAACCAATCTACCATCGGAAACGGATAAGTAGTATTTAAATTATAATAATTGTGTAGGGCGACCTAAACCCTACTAGTGGTCGAGTAATCGACAAGACCAAAATCACATTGGAAGCTTTTTCGTGAAACCATGATGATTTGGGGATTGTGGGTTTATCACCGTTAGGATAATCTTATGATATTCGAGGTTGATTGAATTTATTGATTATTGAATTATGTTGTGATAAATTGTTTATTATTATGTCTTGTGATACTTGCGTAGTTGATTGATAATATAGTATGTATGATCTGCCTGGGATGATAAACTGTTTAGTTAATGTTAGGGCACGAGATGTGTGATTTAAGAGATGTATTTGGGTGAGTGAATTATGATGCATTAGTGATGCCTAGCCTTAGTGTATAGATGAGATGAGATATTGAATGAGTATTGAGACTTGTGGTGGAAGGTTGAGGCATTAGGCTATAATGAATGCGGGTTGGTGAGATTCATAATATAGATGTGTTAAGGTTCATGGCCGTGTGTGATGAAACGCACGAGGTCGGGATAGTCCTTGAGTCCCTGAGGGATCGCGTTGCGCAAAGGTTACTAAAATGGTGTATGGGCACCATGGCACTAATTGCGCAATAGCATGAGTAGTTTGGGAACTACTGGGTTCTATCGCCGCACAACGGCATGAGTAGTTTGGAACTACTGTACTGGTGTATGGGCACCAGGGCACTAAGTTACTGGCACCGGACCAATTGGACTACTGACTAATGACAGGAATATAGATGGCCAAGTTTGCATGAGAGTAAGGGTAGAGGAACCACATAGTGGTTTAAGGTTGATTTGGAGTTTTGAGAGATGTTGGTGTTAATGGTTATTATATTTATGATACTATGTCCATTTTTCCACCTTTGATGATAGACATGTGTCTTATCCCCTATTCCTGTATTTGTATATGTTTTGCTTATGTGGATACGAGAAGATTTTACGGAAGATCCGGGTGATGACTATGGGGAGGAGCCAGCTGAGGACTTCATCGAGGACTTGAATGTGGAGGAGTTGGACGGGACTCCTTATGAACCAGACGCAGGAGGACGAGCTGTAGATGGTAGACAAACTTTGGCTTATTGGAAAGATATGAAGAAAAGGAACAACTTTGATATTGAAGGTTTTATTTGGTTCGGATCATAACAGGGGTAAAAATAGGCTTCTTTCTGCTGTCTCGCATGGATCTGAGGATTCTGGGCAGTTTCTATATTTTGGTCATAACTCTCAATATACTCATCCGTTTTTGATGATCTTTAGCTCTTTGGAAATAAGAGAGAAATAGGAACAACTTTCATGTTGAGAGTTTTTCGAGTTTCGAAACCGAAAATGGTCAAAAGTTGCGAGACAGTTTTGGCTGAGTATGAACATCAATGTGTGTTCTTAGATCTCAAAACTAAACCATGGATGAACATGTTGAAGAAAGCTTTAAATCAAGAAAAGTTGTGAACAAACTACACTTATATGATTGAGAGGATGAAGAATCACCTATTGAAGGTCAAGAAATGAGCAAGAATCACCAACTTCCTTTGAAATCTTGCTTCTTTGTTCTTGGAGAAAAGTAAGAACACTTGAGAACTTTTTGGAAACTTTGAGAATGTTGTGGAATGTGTGAGAATGAGCTTGACTCATCCAACTTAAGGGCAGCCACCTCTCCTCCTTGGGCTTGTGCATGGGCCATGGTAATTGGGCTTAGATTCAATTGTTTTGGCCCACCAAAATGCTTAAGGCATACACATAATCTAGGAAACTTATATAAGTGTTTTATGAACAAAAGGCAATAGGAATGAAATGAAGTGTGATGAGGGGTATTTATAAGAGTGTGGGCTGCGAAAATAGGGACCAAAGAGCAAGGAATTCTCGTTTCATAAGGACCAAAGAGAAATTACTTTGAAGGACTAGTTTGCAAAATTCCAAAAGTATAAGGACTAAAATGCAATTTCCTACAACTTAGTCATCATGATGCCATGTGCACCATTAATGTGTTCACATGGGTGACTCATCATGCATGACTCAATGGTATTATCCATTAGCGGCTCCCAGAAATCCCGTAATCTGCTCCGCCGTTTACCAGATTAAATACTACGCCCGGATAAAATATAATATTTCACTTTTTAGTGAAATAATTCTAAAAATACATTATTGTGGGAAATAAAATAAAAATCTTAAGTTTTTCGTTCACGAATTAAAATTAGGTCTTCTGGTCAGTATAAATATACTGTCAGTGAAAATAGCAGGCCGGGATTCGCCCGTCGTTTCAACCTAAATTTTAATCGTAGCTTCCTACGTTCAAGTAGGATTGACTGATGAACTCCGTTTATTTAAAATAATTTTCTAACACTCATATAAAAATATAAACATAATCGTCCGCATTTCGATTATTTTGAAACAGTGAAAATCGGGGTGTTACATTACTACCCCTCTTAAAACAATTTCGTCCTCGAAATTTCGTGACTCAGAAAACAACAGGATTTCTTATTCCCAACATTTTACTCCCAAGAAAAGATATAGAACCTACTCTATGGTAGGAAGCTTTGGTTAAAATCACCAACTTCCTTTGAAATCTTGCTTCTTTGTTCTTGGAGAAAAGTAAGAACACTTGAGAACTTTTTGGAAACTTTGAGAATGTTGTGGAATGTGTGAGAATGAGCTTGACTCATCCAACTTAAGGGCAGCCACCTCTCCTCCTTGGGCTTGTGCATGGGCCATGGTAATTGGGCTTAGATTCAATTGTTTTGGCCCACCAAAATGCTTAAGGCATACACATAATCTAGGAAACTTATATAAGTGTTTTATGAACAAAAGGCAATAGGAATGAAATGAAGTGTGATGAGGGGTATTTATAAGAGTGTGGGCTGCGAAAATAGGTACCAAAGAGCAAGGAATTCTAGTTTCATAAGGACCAAAGAGAAATTACTTTGAAGGACTAGTTTGCAAAATTCCAAAAGTATAAGGACTAAAATGCAATTTCCTACAACTTAGTCATCATGATGCCATGTGCACCATTAATGTGTTCACATGGGTGACTCATCATGCATGACTCAATGGTATTATCCATTAGCGGCTCCCAGAAATCCCGTAATCTGCTCCGCCGTTTACCAGATTAAATACTACGCCCGGATAAAATATAATATTTCACTTTTTAGTGAAATAATTCTAAAAATACATTATTGTGGGAAATAAAATAAAAATCTTAAGTTTTTCGTTCACGAATTAAAAAGATTATCACGAATTAAAAGTATATAGAAGAATTTTATCACTCTGAAAAGAATACAGAAATGTTTTGTGCATAAAAAGATTCTCTAATAGGTTCGTAGATGTAAAAATGTATGATCGGTACACATTTACCAACATGAATCTAAGAAAGCTCCTTCTCTCACAAGAACATTACGAAACAACAATTTTAAAAGGATACTAGTCCGATAAGAATTCAGACTGGATCACTTCCACCAAAGGTAAAAGTGACTAGACTAAGTCTCATCGAGAAACTTTGAAGTTTAAAACAATGACATCATGAAAATCAAAGAAACGGATAATTTCAACATATCCACACACAATCCATCGAAACAAGTTTGAATTGTACACAAGTTTGAAAATTATAGCTAAGAGATTACCGTCGTAGTTTGGAGTCTCAGCTCTGACCATGGTATAAACTCTCCCTGCAGTCTTCGGTTTAACAGCATTGGTATTATTGACAGCCGATCCACGCTTTGGTGTAAACACATTACTTCTAATAAGTAATTCAAACAAAACTTAACTCAGAGAAAACACAACGTCAACACAACAGACCTACTTCCCAAAGATCCCGAAAGACTCGACCAGCTCTGATACCACTAATGTAACACCCTCCCTGGGTCATTACATGGTTACCCGTTGCGGAAAATAAAACTTTAGTTCGCTGGTTGCTTTCGGAAAATAATATTTTCTTAAGTTGTTAACATTCCTCAAAACGGTGATAAATTTGTCTTTTTTTCTTTTCTTTTCGACCAATCCAACAACAACGTAAACATCATCAAATATGGAGATATATAAATATAACACACTTCTATACTGCATCATAATCGTTTACACAACAAGACCTTACTAAGTATAGGTTCTTCCAAAACATAATATAGCTCAAAACCTAAGCTGGTCGGAACTAACAGACACTATGAAATTAGTAAACAGCATCAGCATGCTCTGAACTAAACAGCCTTCTTCTTGTTGTAGGAGTCATATTCCTTGAGCGGTTCATCTGGACTCGAATATAAATATATGCCCAAGGAGAGAAAACAGAAATAGAACATACAAGAGTGAGAAACCAATATATGGATTTAACGCGATAACTACATGCGTGACCCAAAAGAAAACATATACAGAAATACAAGTTTATAACACCATCAACATTCATAATAAGGCAAATAGTTTATCCATGGGTTTCACACCCCAAACATCATCATTTGAAAACTATGCATGTACACTTCAATAATCGTCGTCTAACTTTTACCTAATCTCATGAGATATCCCCAACCTCGAGGTGTGTTGATCAAACTCAATAGCCACGCAGGCAAAAAGGCACGAAGCCAAAACCATAGCACACTGTCCAACACAAGGCACAGTGATCACCGAATATGGTTACCATAGCACACTGTCCAATTTAAGGAGCAGTGATCACCGAATATGGTTTTTCATTGTCCAACCAGGGCACAATGATACGTCGATTCATGAATATCGCCATGATATCATGATTAACAAACAGGCATGTCTGCCTAAAATGCATGTAAAACATTTTGTTCTTGACACTTTTCTTTGTGTTCAATCTTTCCTTGTCGAAGCTCAAAAGCTTACGACCAACCATAATTTTAGACATCTTAACACTTTCATTAATAACACAGGACCTCAAGTCCGAGTGCTCAATCACGAAACCCCTAGACCGATGCCTCGGGCTTAGGTTCGTGGTAATAGAAAACAGTATTCACTTTGAATAATATTATTTACTCCGAAATTAGGACACGCAGTCAAAACTACACCGAAATTAGGACACGCAGTCCAAAACTACACCGAAATTAGGACACGCAGTCCAAAACTACACCGAAATTAGGACACAAATTCTAAAACACCGCAAGAACACTATTTCTCCTACATCTCGAGTACTAAGGTCAAACTCACTGTCTATACGGTTGCGTAAAACTTGTGTCTGGAAAATCATCTTAAAGGGAAAATTCTTTTATAAAATCATCTGATACTAAAATCTTTTCTGTAACCGTGTTTTCAGAACTAGTTGCCGTCTAACGTTTTAAAATACGTTTAAGTCAAAATTTGATATTTTTCTCCTTAAATAATTTTCTAAATTCATGATTATGTTATTTTCGAAGATTAATTTCATAAAATAACTTTTTATAATATTACGGAATTTCTTACGTAAAAATTAGCAGTACAAAAATAATTTCACGGTTACGTCCTTACTGTGACTCATAGTTTACTTTTTCACTAATAAATCATTAAAATAATAATATTTTCGAAAATGCTTTATTTTCTCCAATAATTATTTAAATCATAATTTATTCCAATACCTCTCCATTAAATACTGAATATTACTCATGAAGCTTCTTAAAACTTTTATCTCGTTTAATTAATTGAGCACTGACCACTGTCAGGCTTCTCAACCCACAATCAACAACATCATAACAATTATTTCCAAACAGATCATGCATCACCACATTATAACATTTAACTGCAAATAAACACTTAACCGCAAATAAATAAACACAACTTAAAACAAATTACACAAAAATACGACAACCACAGATAAAATACAGACCAACAACAGATAGCATGTAGCCATCCGAAAATCCCTTAGGAATTCCCCTCTTACCTCTTGAAGACCTTAGCTTCCGATCAAAAACTTTGTCGCGAATCCGGAAATCGTCGACGCACGTACACGACACAATTCTTTATCCTTCCAACAAACCACAATCAACCAATCAAAACAAGAAAATACAATCACCTAAATACTAAGGTTAGGTCACGGCCTCAAGGGGTTTTTGTGACTAAAATTCCTAAATTTACTTAAGTCTTGGATTAATGATCCTAATATACTTAAGGAAATGGATTAGGGCTAAACAACAAAGTTAAGAATCAAAACCATCCTAACCCTCTAAATTGTAGATCCGGCCAAGACATGTCCATGAGGCTAGGGTTTTTAGTTTAATGATGAAGAGACTTGGAGATTGAAGAAATGAATAAAATGATCAACTAACACTTATATAAAATCTGGACAGTTTGAGGGTGTGTTGGTTTTGTGAGTATATCTCATGATCTACTCATCCAAAAATTACAAACTTTGGCTTATTGGAAAGATAAGAAGAAAAGGAACAACTTTTATGTTGAAGGTTTCATTTGGTTCGGATCATAACATGGGTAAAAATAGGCTTCTTTCTGCTGTCTCGCATGGATCTGAGGATTCTGGGCAGTTTCTGTATTTTGGTCATAACTCTCAATATACTCATCCGTTTCTGATGATCTATAGGTCGTTGGAAAGAAGAGAGAAAGGGGAACAACTTTCATGTTGAGAGTTTTTCGAGTTTCAGAAAGAAAGATGGTCATAATTTCGGTGCAAGTTCGGTCAGTTTAGGACATCCATAATCATTTTCATGAAAAATGAACAAAAGTTCATCCCCCCACATGAACATAGGTTCGGCCTAGGCATGAAACAATATCTTGGATTATGATAGCAAGATTTTCCGAAAGCAACCAGCGAACTAAAGTTTTATTTTCCGCAACGGGTAACCATGTAATGACCCAGGGAGGGTGTTACATTAGTGGTATCAGAGCTGGTCGAGTCTTTCGGGATCTTTGGGAAGTAGGTCTGTTGTGTTGACGTTGTGTTTTCTCTGAGTTAAGTTTTGTTTGAATTACTTATTAGAAGTAATGTGTTTACACCAAAGCGTGGATCGGCTGTCAATAATACCAATGCTGTTAAACCGAAGACTGCAGGGAGAGTTTATACCATGGTCAGAGCTGAGACTCCAAACTACGACGGTAATCTCTTAGCTATAATTTTCAAACTTGTGTACAATTCAAACTTGTTTCGATGGATTGTGTGTGGATATGTTGAAATTATCCGTTTCTTTGATTTTCATGATGTCATTGTTTTAAACTTCAAAGTTTCTCGATGAGACTTTCCATATATACTAAACCATACCTATTTCATTTTGCTTTCGTTTCATCATTTTCCTCTCAAAAACCGAAATCGGGTAACTGACGGAGCTGCGTACAGAATTTCTGGGAACCGCTAACGGATAGGATCAATGACTCATTGGTGAGTCATTATGTGTGGCCCAAAATCAGCCACATCTACCTTAATTGTGATCCACATATTATTAACCATGATTAGCCAAAATAACCTTAGTTAAGTTAACTATTAACTATGGTTAATCATATATTAATTAAATAATCACAAAACCCATTAATCTAAAAGCTAACAAACCAAACAAAGCCTAAGATCTACCCTATAAATACCCCAAAACCGTGGCCTCCCTCCCCCTTCACTCACTTCCTCATCTCTTCCATTTCTTCTTCACTTTTTCTTCAAAAACTCCATTGTTGTTCTTGCACAACTTGATCATTCTTTTACTTTCTTTTAGAGGTAAACCCTTACTTCTATGATCTTAGTTGTCTTCCTCATATCCTTAACCCTCTGTATCAACCACTACTTCGGATTAGAGGAGAAGAATTGAGAGAGAAATCTCAATAGTTGCAAGAAGCCTTTGATGGAAGCTTTGAAACCAAGTTGGAGCAGTTGCAGTGAGGGAGTCTCCAAACACTCTTCAACCGTTGGATCATTCCCAAATTTTAGAAGAAGGTTCAATACTTGTGGTTCTTCATATCCAACCGTCAGAATTTGGAATACACCTCCAGAGTGTTAGATAGGAAGCTCGGACAGTAGGCCTAGGAGGTGAGAAACTCAACCCGGGTACTACCAAACCAGTCACAATATAATTGCGATCTGAGATTCGTTAACCATTGGATCAAGCTGAACCTTTGTGAGATTGTTTCTGAAGGATATTTCTTCAGTCTCACCGTTCAGTTTTATAAATAAAGATCTGTGTCCATAGTAATGAAGCTCGAACAGTAGCCCTGTTTTGGTAGCTTTTCACTAGGATTCATGAGCTTATTTTGAATCCGATTTCTCCTAAGTCCAGTCGTTGTTCTCATAAGTTTTTCCATCGATTTTTTCTCTTGATTCAAATAGATTTATTTATTTGAAACCCTATTGTTGATTCGGTTGGTATTTGGTGTTTCCGGCGAATTGTGTTACTCGTACGTGTAATCGGGACGGAAAGCGGAACGGTGGATGTGTAAGGATGGATGGTGGCAGATTTGTGGATGTTGTTGGACAGCGTGATGAGGTTCGTGGCAGTAACGTGGACCCATTTGGAGCTTGTACGGGAAAGCGTGCATGTCAATCAGGTGGGGGAAAGAACCAATCTACTGTCGGAAACGATAAGTAGTATATTCCATAATAATTGTGTAGGGCGACCTAAACCCTACTAGTAGTTGAGTAATCGACAAGACCAAAATCACATTGGAAACCTTTTCTGTAAAACCAATGGTGATTTGGGGATTGTAGGTTTATCAACATTAGGAGGATTTTATCGTATCTGAGGTTGATTGAATTTATTATTGAATTGCTTATGTGATATTTTGTGGTATTTGAATATTTATGATAGTCTGTGTTATGCATGATCTGCCTGGTTTTAATATTTGTGCTTAGTGGATTTAAGCGAGGATATATGTTGTTCGGAAGATTTGGTTGGGTGAGAAAGTATCGGTGAATTAGAAGTGCCTAGCTTAAATTGATTAGTTTAAAGATGAAAGGTGTCATAGAATGTGAGTCACGGCTAGGATGGAAGCATGAGGCACTAGGTTGTTATTGATGAAATTCAGTGAGGTTCATAAGTTGTATTGTGTTTATAACCGTATGTTTGATACATAAAAGGTCCGAAGTCCTTGTGGGACCGTCCAATGATAGATTTAATTAGTGCAACTATAGTGTCAATGCTTTGCTTGAGCACCCTGGAGAGAGATAGAACCAGGGTGTGCACCGACTGTACCGTGCAGCTATAGTGTCATTGTTATACATGAGCATTCTTACCATGGAGGAGGTTGTGCACCGACTGTACCGTGCAGCTATAGTGTCATTGCTATGCATGAGCACCCTTGATCCAGGGTGTGCACCGACTGTGCTGTGCAGCTATAGTGTCATTGCTTTGCATGAGCATTCTCACCATGAATAAGGGTGTGCACCGGTTTTGGGGATGCGTCACTTGGACGACTGATTAACATCCCTAACGGATATAGGGAATTAGTGGCCACGTCATCATAAAGGTTTAGTTGCGTGAGGTTGAGGGTAGAGGATGATATCTTAATTTCGAGGATGATTTGCTAGTTATATATGTTGATTGTCTGTGACTTTTATTATGTTATATACTATGACTCCTTTCCGCTTTTATGATGATAGATATGTTTCTTATCCCCTATATCTTTCGGTGTGTTGTATTCTATCTTTTTATGGGATTGTACAAGAAGACCCTGTAGCTGAGCTGAATGAGGAGGAGTTGGATGGAACTCCTTACGAACCGGAGGTCGGAGGACGAGTTGTGATCCATGGCGATTAGGGTCTAGTCAGTCATGGCCAGTGCGTCTCGTGAGACGTTTTTATATGTTTCCGCTAAGTATAATTCTTGTTTAAGTATATGCCTGTGAGGGATTCTATGGAAAGGATACCCTCAATAGTGTTTTGGTAATGTAATAACTAACCAGGTGTGTATTTATATATTAAAATGTTGATGTGTTTAATTTGCAGAAGTTATATGATATTTAAATAAGTTTTAATTTTTACGTATTTTTCACGCTAAGCGCACGATTAAGAAATGATTTAAGAAAGAATTAATCTAATAAAACACCGGGGCACAGCGGGGTGTCTCACTCTTCTTCTTAGGGATAGGGATCACAGTCTCATCATCTTGAGGCACTTCCTCTTCAACATACTCAATTTTGACAACAGGAACATCTGGTTCTTCTTCCACTGGAATTTCTTCAGCAGGAACTTGTTGAGGTTCCTCAACAATAGGTTCCACAAAGGGTGTTGGTGGCACCTTCATCAGAGACAGAGTTTTGGTGGTGATCTCAGTGCAGAGATGCACATTGAAAGCACCCCTAAAATCTTTCAGAGAGTTTGTCCTAAACACTCTGGTCATGATCATGCCATAGGGATAATCCTTGTTTTTCCTTTTTGCAGCCTTCTCCATGTGCCTAAAAATGAGATCAGTGATATCTATCTTAATCTTTTGGACAAGATGATAGATAGCAAATTTCTCAACTTTACTCACATGGTTCCTAGATCCTACTCTAGGCATCACACAGTTTATGAGCAAAACATGAAGAAATCTTGCCTTAGGAGTCAAGTACTTAGCATCAGGGTTAATAGGGTTTGGGACTCCATAAAGCACAATGTTGACAGCTTTCTTCCCCATCAGCTTCATCCATTCTCCATCATACCTAGCACCTTCTCTTGGGCATTTTGTCTTTTCAACGAGTGACTCGTGAGTGATGATGACATGGTCATCACCCACATCTCCACACCTTCTCTTGGTCATGGAGGTGAGATTATCCTTGGTTATCTTGGCCATTCTCCAGAAAGCCCTAACCAATTAGGGGTAGACAACCTCACAGAGTTGGAAGAATGGAATCCATCCAGCGACAATAATCTCAGGTTAGACATCCAAGCCTTTGTTCTTCAATTCCTCGAAGTATGGCACCCTTCCTGGGTGTACCTTCATCATCTCACTCACGGAGATTTTAGCATTTTCAGCAACGGTTTCCAGAAAACTCTTGGGTGCCATTGATTCAGAAAAGAAGAGAATTTTAGGGTTTGAAAACGAAAGGTTTTTGAGAGGTTGAAGAGGAAGAGAGAATTAGAGACACAAGGATTCTGAGTGGAGAGATTGTGAAACGACTAATTATTACTTTTAGGATAAGAAACAAAAACACTTGAGTGCTTTTTTGACTGGCAACAAGGAGAGAGGTTATGCCATAAACAGTAATAACTTTTGAAATGACAGTTGTGAAAAGATGGAACGTTTTTTAGAAAAAGGAGGGAAATTTTGCAATGTATACGTGTCTCAGTTAGGGTCACCACTTTGTGAGTGCTATTCATGTGTGTGCCTTGTTTGTTTGGTTAAGCCTTAGGGCTTAGCTTAAAGTTGTTGTTGAGGGCTAAGTTGGATTTCTAGGCTCAAAATCCATTTCTTGTACATGAGCACGGCCATGCTCATGTCCAACACGCCTGTGCTTGGAAGGCGCGTCTTGTGACTGGCTGAGTCACAAGCACGGTCGTGCTCAATAGGGAGCACGACGGTGCAAAGCGCATGACCGCGTCTCGGTGACGCTGATATAAGCACGACCGAGCTTAAGGGCATGCACGGTTGTGCTCGGTGCAGAGTCTATATATGCATTGCTAGCAGCGAGGGTTACGAGTTAAACCCTCTAAATTGGCACTTTAGGCAACCCTAAGTGTGACGATAGCCTCTCTCATTCTTCCCCTTTGAACCCGGATCATTCGTGGTGTTCTTGCTTTGTTTGGGAGAGTCAATCACGCGTTAGTGCCAATTAGCAAAGGTATAGTTCTTCCCTTTCTTAGTTCCTTCTGCTTGTTATGAATTGGGAACTAATGGGTTAACCCTGTTTTTGTTGACCAAGGCTTGGGATCGTTCGTCGAGCCGTTCGAGGGAACCGGTTTAGGATCGTCTTCAGTTTAACGAGAAATCTTCATACCAGGTATGGGGAGAAGGAATAGTATGAGTATGTAGGCTTGGGGGTAGCGTAAGATGAAGGGTTACCCATGACCCTTTCCTTTGATAACATGTCTATATGCCTTATGCCTGTTTGTTGTATGATGTTTAACTGTTATGATTGGTATGACTGTTATTATTGATTGATGATGTTGTGCTCTTAATGGATGTTGATTGTTAAGGATGTTAATGCCAACAATGATGTTAGGATGTTAAAATACGTTAATAATGATAATGAGAATTAAGGGATGCTTTCCCAGTTGTTCATAAGACATGAATGTAGTATGAGAGGTAAGGTTATGTTCATAGGGCTTAGTTAAAGACCCTAGGATTGATTAGTGAGTGTTCTAGGGACATTAATAATGAAGGCATGGTTAAAGGATTAATTCCCCACGTGATAAGACATCAATATTAATGAAGAACAGTTAAGATTACTCCATATCTCTATGTTTCTTGTTTGTGGTATGTATCTTTTATGCAGAGGTCGGTGAGCAGCCAATTGAGGAGTGACTCGGAGGAGCCGCGACTCGTAGTTAGGATTTCCCACTTTCAGTAGCTTAGTTATGTTTAGTTTTCAGTTTGTTTATCCGATTTGTTTATCGGATTGGTTATACCAGCTCTGTAGTGTGACATCAGGGTTGGGTTCGTTTATGGTTTTGTTTTTATGTTATGTTTCTTTATAAACATGTGTTGGTTTTTCCGGTATGTTATAATGCGGCAGTCTCTGGCCGGTTTTTAATATTACGATATTATACGCATGTGTTCTTTCTATTTTTATGTCTGTGTTATCGATTTTGAATACATGCGGGGTAGAGGGTGTCACACTTAGCCACATCATCAGATGCTTGGCTAAAGCAGACGAGTGAAGCATAAAAAACTAGACAAGTAAAGCAGAAAATTTCAGACAAGTAAATTTTCAGACATATCAGCATACAATCATTCAGACACGTTACACATATTAAGATTCCTTCTAATAAAAACTAATCTATCTTCACTTAAAGGTTTATTAAAGATGTCAACCCACTGATTTTCAGTGTTCATAATCTTAATTTCAAAAACACCTTTTTGCACATAATCTCTAATAAAATTATGCTTTATTTCTAAATGCTTTGCTCTAGAATGTTGTATGAGATTTTTAGACAAGTTAATAGCACTGGTGTTATCACATAAAACAGGAATATTATGCTCAAACATTGAATAATCCTCAAGTTGATATTTTACCCAAAGCAGTTGTGAACAACAACTTGCTGCAGATATATATTCAGCTTTAGCAGTTGAGAGAGCAATGATACTTTGCCTTTTGCTTGACTAGGAGATCATGTTTGCTTCAATGAAGTGGCATCCTCCACTGGTGCTTTTTCTATCAATTGTATCTCCAGCAAAGTCAGTATCACAGAATCCAGCTAACCTGAAATCTTCAGATTTCTTATACAATAGACCAAGGTTAGTGGTTCCAATTAAATATCTGAAAATTATTTTAACAGCCTTATGATGAGATTATTTAGTATCTGACTGAAATCTAGCATAGAGACAAACACTGAACTGAATGTCAGGTCTACTAGCAATTAAATATTGAAGAGATCCAATCATACCTCGGTAGACACTTTAATCTACCTTTTTACCTTTCTCATCTTTGTGTAGAACTATTGATGGATGCATAGGAGTACTCATAGGCTTTGAATTTTCCATCTTATAATTTTTCAGAAGTTCCTTGGTGTATTTTTGCTGATGGACATAGATTCTATCACTCGTCTATTTTATTTGCAGACCAAGAAAGAACTTCAATTCTCCCATCATGCTCATCTCAAACTCATTCTTCATCAACTTAGAGAACTCTTTACAGAGCTTTTCATTAGTAGCACCAAAGATAATATCATCAACATAAATTTGTACTACAATAAAATCTTTCTTTGAGCTTTTCTTGAAAAGTGTAGTGTCTACTTTTCCTCTAATGAAGTTATTTTCCATCAGATATGTGCTTAACCTATCATATCAAGCTCTAGCAGCTTGTTTGAGTCCATATAAAGCTTTCTTAAGTTTATAGACATGGTGAGGATTTTCAGAATCCTCAAATCCATGAGGTTGCTTAACATAAACTTCCTCCTCAATTATCCCATTTAGAAATGCATTTTTAACATTTATTTGATAGAGTTATATCATGTTGTGCAGCATAAGACATAAGAATTCTAATTGCTTCTAATCTAGCTACAGGTGCAAAGGTTTCTGTGAAATCAATACCTTCTTGTTGATTATACCCTTAAGCAATTAGTCTTACTTTGTTTCTTACCACTTTTCCATCTTCATCCAGTTTGTTTCTAACTACCCATTTGGTTCCAATAATGGATTTGTCTTTAGGTTTAGAAACTAGAGTCCACACATCATTTTTTTTTTTTGAACTGATTCAGTTCTTCTTGCATGGCTAGAATCCAGCTTTCATCTTGCAGAGCTTTCTTAATTCTTTTGGGCTCCAAATCTGATATGAAAGCCATGTTATTGTTTTCTTTGAAAGCAGATCTGGTTCTAACTCCTTGAGATGGATTTCCAATGATAAGATCATCTGGATGATAAGTCTTGAATTTCCAGTCTCTCTTCTCATCCTGTTTTTCAGACGTTTTGAGCACTCGTCTCATTTTCTGGAATTTCAGATACGTCTACTTTTGACTTGTCTGAAGACTTTTCCTCAGATGGACTTAGATCAATACCTGCAATGTCATCTTCTAGATCTAATAGTTCTTTATCAGTCTTTAAACCATCATTAAATTTCACATGTATTGATTCTTCTACAACAGAGGTTCTAGAATTAAAGATTCTAAAAGTTTTAGACATTTCAGAATAACCCATGAATATGCCTTTATCTACTTTAGAGTCAAATTTTCCCAAATGATATTTTGTATTCAGAATATAACATTCACATCCAAATGCATGAAAATATTATATGTTGGGTTTTCTACCTTTCCAAAATTCATAAGGAGTCTTATTTAGGATAGGTCTAACCAGTATTCTGTTTTGTACATAACAAGCAGTGTTAATGGCTTCTGCCTCGAAGTACTTAGGGAGATTGTTTTCATTGAGCATTGTCCTACCCATCTCTTGAAGAGATATGTTCTTTCTCTCAACCACTCCATTTTGCTGAGAAGTTCTAGGTGCAGTGAAATTGTGAGAAATACCATTTTCCTCACAGAACAGTTTGAATTGCTCATTTTCAAACTCACCCCCATGGTCGCTTCTAATAGTAGAAATGCAGAAACCCTGCTCATTCTGTACTCTCTTACTAAATACTGTAAAGACCTTATAAGACTCATCCTTGTGGGTCAGGAAGAGTACCTATGTGAATCTAGAATAGTCATCAACTATGACAAAACCATATTTCTTTCCACCTAGGCTAGCTACACTGCCTGGTCCAAACAGATCCATGTGTAACAGTTACAAAGGTCTAGAGGAGGTGACTTCTTTCTTAGATTTGAAACTTGATTTTACTTGTTTACCTCTCTGACATGCATCATATAAAACATCTTTCTTAAAAGAAATATCAAACAATCCTCTCACAAGTTTATGCATTTTCAATTTAGAAATTTGTTTCATAATAACATGTCCTATTTTCTTATGCCATAGCCACTTCTCATCCTTTTTAGGCATAAAGCATGTTACACTTTGATCTGAAAGTTCAGACATGTCAATCTTATACAGATTGTGTTGCCTTTTGGCAGAAAAGAGGGTTTTTCCATTTTTGTCATTGACTATACATGCATCCTTAGAAAAAGATACAGAAAATTCACTATCACACAATTGACTTATGCTAAGCAGATTATGTTTTAATCCTTTAACTAACAATACACCACAAATGATAGGTAAGGGAGGTTTACCACCAATTTTACCTACACCAACAACTTTTCCCTTCTGGTAGACATCAAAGGTTACATGTCCACCTTTCTTAGGTTGGAGGACTAGGAACATAGACCTTTCTCCTGTCATATGTCGCGAGCATCCACTGTCCAAGTAACATGACAGGTGTTTGTTTGTCTTGTTAAGCATGTCTACAACAGGAATTATCATGAACTTTGGTATCCATATTTTCTTAGGTCCTTTTCTGTTAGTGTGAGGAGTTTGTGAAGACTTCTTTCTCTTTTTGTGAATACACTTGGACGTTATATGTCCATATTTTCCACAGTAGGTACATATAGGTTTATTTGAACTAACTGAAACAGGTTTGGCAGTTATTTTTGAGAACTTTGTTGATTCATTATGATGTTCTTGACTTGAATAACCTATACTTTCTTTGTTAAGGGAGTGTCTCTGACTTCCCAAAAGTTTAGTCAAATTATCTCTACCATTAACAAACTTGGCAAGATTTGAGGTGAGCTCTTCTACTTTATGTTGAAGTTTAACCACTTCTTCATAATATAGAGTTTCAACTGAGATCTTAGCTTTAGACTTTTCAGTCTTAAGCTTACTATTCTCTTCAGCTAACTTCTCACACTCTCGAGATTTCTGTGTATACTCATTTAAGAGTTTAACATATTGTCTCTTGAGGGATTTGAAAGCCTTAGATATACAGTTGGATTCTTCCAACAGTTCACCATATGCATCATTAAATTTCTTAAGTTCAGATTGTACTTCAGTTTCATAATCTGAATCTGTATTTGACATGAGACAAATATTGGCTTCAAGCTCCTCTTCTTCACTTTCAGTATAGCTTTCATCCATGACTTCCCAAGTGGCCATCATTCCCTTCTTCTTTTTGTTGAAGAATTTCTTGGGAGGTTGCTTCTTGATTGAGGACATTCTGCCTTGATATGTCCTGGCTTTTTGCATTCATAGCAGACAATGACATTTCTGTCATTAGATCCACTATCTTTGTTGTATTTATCTTTGTTGAAGAGCCTGAAAGGTTTGTCCTTTCTGAAATTTCTTTTCTTCCAGAGCTTTTTCATTTTTCTAGTGACTAGAGAAAGTTCATCATCAGAGTCATCCTCATTTGATTCCTCAGATTCTTCTGAAGATTCATCATCCTTGAGAGCTTTAGATATAGATCCTTTGGATGATTTCTTATCAGCCTTGAGAGCAATGGATTTGCTCTTCTTTCCTTTCCATTGTTTTCTTCAATCGATTCTTGTTCATGGATTTGAAGTGTACCAAGAAGCTCATCCAGCTTCATTGTTGACAGATCTGTGGCCTGAGACACAGCAGTTACCAGAGGTCTCCATTGTATTGGAAGACTTATGAGAATTTTGTGAATGTGTTCCTCAGTCTTATATACTTTTCCTAGAGACTTCAACCCATTGGTTATAGTTTGAAATCTCCCATACATTTGACCAATATTTTCTCCTTCTTCCATTTTGAACAGTTCATATTTCCTGACCAACATGCTGACTTTGGTCTCCTTCACTTTACTGGTTCCTTCATGAGCAACAGCTAGTGAATCCCACATTTTTTTTTGCAGATTCGCAAGCATAGACTTTTTCAAACTCTTCTCTGCTCAAAGCACACATGATTGCATATCTAGCTTTGGCATTGAACTGTCATTTTTTTCTTTGATCAGAGGTCATGCTTGATTTACGAATTTCTGCTCCTTTGTCATCTTTAGGAATGTAGGGACCTTCTTCAATGATATCCCAGAGATCAGAGTTAGTGGATTGCAGAAACCACTTCATCTTCTCTTTCCAGTAGATGTAGTCCTCTCCATTGAAGTATGGAGGTCTGGACATTGAGGATCCTTCTCCTGCACGATTCTTGTTCGAGCTGGCTTCTCCTGCCATTTCCAAGATCTTTTTTTATACACTATTAATGCTCAACCAAGAGGCTGATCTTTGATACCAACTGAATAACCAAAGTTAACACAAGAAAGGGGGTTGAATTGTGTTTACCAACTTTTTAGGAAACTTTGAAAAATATTTTCGCAGCCACAACAAGCAAAAATAAAGTTAAGAAAAGTTAGACGGGTAACTCGTCTAATTTTGGAACAGAACACACGCGCATACAGAGAAGGTTAAAACATGATTTGATATTCACAGTATTAACTCCCCAAGTTAAAAGCTTAAACAAATAACTTTTAAACAAATTAAAGAGATAAGGGAAGAGAAATATTACTCAAGAGTTTTATATTGGTTCACCCCAAAATCAATAGGGCTACGTCCAGTTCTTGGCAACACCAAGGTTTCCACTATAACTGATCATATTACAGTACAAGTATTCTTTTCACACCTAGCCTCTCCAGGCTCACACTTAAACAAGTATTCTTTTCTCATCTAGCCTCTTCAGGCTCAACCTCAAACAAGTACTCTTTTCTCACCTAGCCTCTTCAGGCTCAACACAGTAAAGGATAAAAGGTTTTGAGTATTTAATACAACTTTGCAAGTCTTTCAGATAACACTCAGAGAGTGGAATAAATGAAGGAATGAAGGACTGCGAATTTTATGTCAAATGATTGAAGAGCTATTCAATGAAGGAATAAAGAAGTAAATGAGCAGAGTAAATGCTTTTTTGAATACTTGCGCAGAGCTCTTGACTTCATCTTCATGGTTTGCACTATTTAAAGGCTTCAATCAATTTAACCGTTAGATACAACTTCAGAAAGTGTGCTCCTTTGATTTGAACATCTGGGATGCCATTAATGCCAAAGAGTCGTTCTGTATAAGCATTAAATGTTTAGGGACATATGCGACTTTGACATATGCGACCAAGAGTACACTTTACTTCTGAGCAGATGTTTCAGAGTTGTAGTAGCAGGCTTCTTGTACTTGCAGCAGAGAACTTTCCATTTCAGTGCAATACTCAGTTCACTTTCTGGAAAGCAATTTTACTTTGTACTAAAACTGCTAAAAGCTACTGGCTTGGTGCAAAGGTGGCGTGTTTATTCCTTAAACACTTGAAAGAATGAATTCTTTATTCTTTGTTCTTGGTGCTATTGTCCAGAGGTCTTCGAGATCCTTATGGAAGGCATTTTTTTCAAATAAGGTTGACTTGGACTTTCTTCTGACAGTCTGACACGTGAACTTGTGTAGCAGAGTCTGAAATTAGACGGGAGTTCTAGAGTCTAAAATTAGACAGGTGAGGTGATCCAAAACTTAGACGGGTGAGCAAGTCAATTTTAGACGGGTGATCTACTGAAGCTTCTTCAGACTTTTGATCCTTGCCACATCATCAATTAAATCAGAACTTTGACTGGGAGTTGACTTGGTCTCTATCTGAGTTGTTTAACTTTCGGACGGGTGGTTTTTTAGACGAGTCTAAAAAGCTATTCCTTAAAGAAATTTAGACGGGTCATATTTAGACGAGTGACCTTAAGTCTATTTTCCTGCACACTTAACAGACTTGTCAGTAATTTCATATGGTTCAATATTACCATACTTAATACATTTAGAATCATCAAAACTTAGAGAATTTACACATTGAATGTGTTCCAGACTTATGAAGTCTCAACATGTTATACATCGATTGCCACTTGAATTACTTGATCAGAAAATATTTCTGAAAATGTACATCGATTAGTACATCTATGTATAAGCAAGAACAGAACCTAGAAGTTTCTGAGACAAATACATAATCGATTAGATAATCGATGTATGTGGTTCTGGGTTGCAAATAAATATGTTTTCAAGAAATACATCGATGTACTAATGTGTGAATTCTTTTGGATTAAGAACACTCAAGAACATAATCGATGTACGCTAGAGAATTTACTATGTACACAAGGACAACAATCGATGTACACATGTTCTAAAAGTGAAAATTTTGTTTAATACATCTGTGTACTAATCGATTAACTGGTTACAGGATTTTCAAATCAATTCTGTTTTGATCTCAACTGATTTGTTAAGTATGTCCAACGGATCTATTTTGAATAATAACTATGTAAGGACATAAACAAACACTTTTTCTAAATCTAGAACTCATAATATGAGATCATTCACTGAAAAGCTTGAGAGAACTTAGCATTGAGAAAACTGAAATTTTTCAATAGGACTTCAACTTGTAAATCTGATTTCTGAGAATCTGTATTCAATTTTCTGATAAGAGAGAAGGTGTCTCTCGTGGGCTAATTCAAGAGTAGAAGGGACTCTTGGTGCCGTGCAAGAGTAGAAAGAACTCTTGTGGTTTTCAAGATTGCTTGGAAATCTGTCATATGGGTAGAAGGAACCTAGAAGTGAAGCTTTTGTAAAGAATCTTGTAAAGTTTGATTTTGATTAGTGTACGAAACTCACAGTGGTGTGGGGACTAGATGTAGGTTAGCAGATGAGGTAGCTGAACCAAGATGAAATTGGTTTGCATTTTCTCTTTTACTTAAACTCTTTTATATGCTAATTGATAAATGCATGAACTAGGAGTATGATAAAGAAATCTGTATGATTTGTTTTGTTCTAATAATTGTTTACATCAGAAATCTAAGGGTTATCAATCTTTGTTACTTGAATCCTAAGTCTTGATAATTTGAAATCTTGCAAAAACATATTTTGTTTTGTTGGTTGACAAAATCTTTAGAAAGAAAATAATCAGTTTTTGCAAAAAGGGGAAAAAGTTTCAAAGTTCACACACTCAATTCAAACCCCCTTCTTGAGTGCGAAGCCACAACCAACAAGTGGCATCAGAGAAGGTATTATTCACAATTCATCGGCTCAACCATTGTAAACATATTAAAATTTTAAAAAAGAAAAGTTTGAGACTTGCGACCTCTAAGACTCAAGTCAAAGCACGTGGCCTAGGCAATAAAACGAAGATGGACATGTGACCTCTAAAACTCAAAAACTTGAAGTACAAGCGTAGGTTGGAAAAAAGATAAAGACAAGTCACAACGGAGTTAGTCCAGTTGGCCTCGAGAGAGAGTCATGGGCTGGAAATAAGAGCAAAGAACTAATTATATTAACTTGAATAACCTTCTCTCTATGAGCTAGCTCTTCGAGTAGAGTTAGAGTCAATTATTCTAACAATTACGTTTCCAAGAAAAATAATAAAAATATTTGGAATATTTTATTTATGCTATTAACCACTAAATCTTAAACTTTTTATTTGCACTAAATTTAAAATATTAATGATCCAAAAGCATTTAAAATATTCTGTCTATATTCTAAAATATTTACATATTATCATTTAATTATATAATATTTTAGTATCTTTTTTTTTTTTTAAAACAAAAGGCATGCTAAAGCATCACTACAATGCAAGACATCCCAACTATGTTGGCACCCCAGGCATTGCCAATCATCTGTAGCACACCTAAATTATTAATAAAAATGAAAAAAAAAATCCAAATACAAAAATGGGGTGGCAAAAACCTGACCCATGAGCAAATTTATTTGAACCTATAATTTGGTAAACCAAACCTATTACAGAAAAAATCTTCCCTAATAAAATTAGGAATTAAATCCCAGCTTATAAATCCCTGGATGCTAGTACCATGAGAAGCAAGTTTGTCAGCGCAATGGTTTCTTTCTCTAAAAATATGAGAGCAAACAAAGTTCATTCCTCTCTTGATCTTCATGCAATTATCCCACCTGTTTCGAAGTCTCCATGGGACTAAATTAGAGAATTAAAAGCTTTGATAACTAGCAAGGAGTCATATTCAAGCCAAAGGTTTTTCCAACCTTTCTTAAAAGTTGTTTCTATAGCTAGCATTGCCCCCAAGAGTTCAGCTTGAAGAGCGAAAATGTAACCAATATTAGCTGAAAAAAAATCCCAAAATGGCTGCTCTATAATCACGAAAAATGCCTCCACAAGTAGCTGGACCAGGTGCTCCTTTAGCTGCACCATTGGTATTACACATGATCCAATTACAAGAAGGAGGAAGAAAATTAACCTCTTTAATTTTTGGAGCGCGATTTGGATGACCAACAATGGAGAAGGATTTCAGAATTTGGAACTCAAGCAGATCCGATGACATATGACCATTGCTTAATTTACCAGTTAGAGCAACATTTGCCATGATCAAATAATGGCTTAGCTAAAGGATTAATATTTTAGTATCAAAAGAATGTAAACTCTTAAGAATTACTCAGTGGATTTAATTGGTATGCATTGTTAGTATAAAGATTTTTTTATACTTTTAATCAATCATAAATTGCTACATCACTAAAAATGTTTGATTCTTATCTTAACCACGTTAAAAGTCACTCAACCGGTCATTCCATGATTTGTGATTGATTTTCACTGTAAAAAATTTAACTGACAGTTTATATTAGTTAAACTCTTTAGTCAATTGTACTTTAATTATTATTTATTGTATTAAATACTTGGGTTACCTACAAGTGGTTCGTCGTAGTGGAAATGGATTGTGCCATCAGACGAACTTTACCTACAAAGTCAAGGGTTTGAATCTTGGAGTCGCTACTTCATAGAGGTTTTGTCTAATCAGCATCCCAATCCGAGGATTAGTCTCACAACTTTACCTGCGGGATACCCAATCAAAGATAGAAAAGGCTTGTGGTGCATTAATAACTAGAATAAAGATATCACGGGCCTTATAAAAATCTTCAATATATTTATTGGGGCCAAATCATATTACAACAATAAATACTAAAAAAGAAAGGAAATTGTTGTTATATTTCACAAGATTGATTATTTTATATAAAAAAAGCTTTTCGCATACCAATTGTTTGTTTTGGCATATAACCGCTAGTATCTATTTTGATCTTCATGAACTTGCAGCAAAATCTAAGCAGAATCTAATCATGAACTTACTAAATTTCTATTCAAATTGTTTCCATTTTTATTTTCTTATGATAAAACTATCCACTATTCAAACTAGTTTTATTTTTTATTTTAAAAATTGATAGTTATTGTTAAGTTACAAGTTATAGAGACGTGTAAAGGGAGGTCAAGGACATAGAAAGAGGTCAATGACATAGAAACTAGAATCCTTCGTATAGATATAAAAGACATCGTTCAAGGTTACTCTATCAATAACTAGATGGAAGGAGGGGGTCTGAGAGTGGGAGTTCAGGTGTAGGAGATGGTTGTTTGAGTGGGAGGAGAGTTTATTGCAAGATTTGATAAATGTTATTGACTCAATAAGGCTATAGAAACTGGTTTTGGATGGTTGGATATGGACAACAGATAGTTTCTAAGCTACTCATACAAATCGGCTTATAGGTGGATGCTGAGGCAAAAATTTCACTCTGACAGTACTTTATTCAAAAGGTTATGGACTACATTTGCTCCATCAAATATTGTGGTATTTCCTTCGAAGACAGTATTAAACAAGATCCCTTCTTAGCGTAATCTAGCTAAAAGGAAGGTGTCGTATAATGATGAATCATTAAAATGTGTTTTTTGCTGCAATGAAATAATGACAACATACCATTTTTTTTTATTTTTTCAGGTACAACCATGCTTATTAATTTTAGCATCAGGCATATGACTGGTTGAAGTTTAAGATGAGGGAAAAAATCATTTTAGATAACATATGGGAGTGGGTTTTTCCGAAGGGATTAAGGAATATTGGAAACTTATACTATTCCTTGTAGTTGGGTCAATTTGGAAGCATCAAATTATATCAAGCCATTTTTAAAATGGAACAATTTGATATGAACTAGATTCTAAAACTGGTAAAGGTTAGAACTTGGGGGTGGAAAAAAGAAAAAGTGCTAAAATGTTGTTTTCCTACTTTGAGTAGTGGTTGAATCTCAAACCGTGTTTACTTTCAAATCTATCCTAGTAGGAAAATTTGTATAGATGTCATGGGAATTGTAAATGTACTTTGTATATTGGCAAGAGTACCCCTTGTACTTTATACCATTTTTTTTAAAGAAATATCAATATTGGGCTATTTTATTTTTCTTGGTGAGAATTGATTTCTTGGAGAACTAACAATCGGAATATGACTCCAAGGTGAAATTCAGGTAAAGGCATGACACAAGTCACTTATATGAGCTATTATAGGTGAATCATTTACTTGACGAGATAGACTTCAAAATCCATTTAACTATGAAGCATTGATATGGTGTAACATTGAAGTTGTAATCCTCATATCAGCTGGAATTTAGTATTTAACGAGAGAACTAAACAAATAGAAAGTATTGAAAATATGAAAGATTCATTACTAACTACACAAAACAAAAGTACAAAAGACCAAGAAAAACAACCATAAGTCCATAAGCATGACATCAACAAGACAACACTTAAACTTATTCAAACCACTGACGATAGACCAACCATAAGTCCATAAGCATATCATAAATAAGAAAAACCTTGAAGGGGCTGATCCTACAATAACAAGAAAAAAAACATTGTAAATTGACCATTCCATGCATAAGAAACCCCTACAGATTGATCATTATGCGTAAGGCTCCTCCTTGATTTTGAAATAATTCTTAGCTTCCATTCCGGGAGGAGGTCCGATCCTGAAGGCCAACTTCTTTGTCTAATTCAACCTTGACAGTAAATGGTCAATTACCACCATTAAACCTTGGAGCAAATCTATTTCCTGCTATATCCCGAGCCTTAGAAGAAGAATCAGGAAGACAAGTGATTTGACCATTTACTTTCCCAATGTAGAGATTTCTAGGTCGTAATTTAGACATAAGCCTCTTGCTTCTCTGAGCTTTGCTTTCGTGCTTGTAGTGCTTAGCACGTACTTGATTTGCAAAATGTTGTGAAGTAGGGAACTCTTGGTTGCACTCTGAGCATGTGTAGGGCCCATTTTTCTTGTGCGGAAGGCTGTGGATACGACCATCATCATCATCATTGCTATCAATCTCAATTCCCATGTTACTAATCTGGTGAAGAGGAGCAGATACAGTAGCAGGGTGTTCGTTTTTGTTCTTGTTCAGTTCCTTGGTGATTTCTGTCAGGTTTATGCGGTGGAAATATTTTTCAGTACGGTGTGGATTTTGGTTGTCAATATTATTCCAATTGTGTTATTTTGACAACTAATATACGACAACTTGCTAGACAACTCCACTGTACCGGCACCGTAGCTCACTGTAGCGGTGGCATTTTCATAATTTTGACCATTTTTTTAAGAAAAAAATATTTAGCTTTTTTTAGTACTAACATTTTTGGTTAATTATGTGCAAATATTTGGTTAATCACGTGCAAATATTTGGTTAATTCAGTTTATTATATGGTTAATGGGTCATCCTGAAACTTGCAATAATCTTCCACAAACATGTAAATATTTGGTTAATCCCGTGTAAATATTTGGTTAATTCAGTTCATTATATAGTTAATGAGTCATCCTGAAGCATACAATCATTTTCCACAACCATATAAATATTTGGTTGATCACGTACAAATATTTGGTTAATTCAGTTCAATATATGGTTAATGGGTCATCCTGAAACTTGCAATCATTTTCCACAACCATGTAAATATTTGGTTGATCACGTACAAATATTTGGTTAATTCAGTTCAATATATGGTTAATGGGTCATCCCGAAGCTTACAATCATTTTCCACAACCATGTAAATATTTGGCTAATCACATGCTAATATTTGGTTAATTCAGTTCATTATATGGTTAATGGGTCATCTTGAAACTTACATGGTTGTGGATAACTATCATAAGCTTTAGGATAACCCATTAACCATATAATGAACTGCATTAACCAAATATTTGCACGTGATTAACCAAATATTTACATGGTTGTAGAAGATGATTGTAAGTTCCAAGATGACCCATTAACCATATAATGAACTGAATTAACCAAATATTTGCACGTGATTAACCAAACTTTGTAAGTAATTAATAAAAAATGTTCGTACTAAAAAAAAACTAAATATTTTTAAAAAATGAATATTTAAAAAAAAAAACCTCAAATCACTGTTTATACATACGGTTGTCACGTATAGTTGTCTAAATAGGTTGTCAAGAAAACATTTATGTATTATTCGAACAACTAAAAGCAACACCAACACCATACAATTGAGTTTTTCGAATTTCTTTTATATTTTCTCTTAATTTTTTTTAACTAAATATAAGAAACAGCATGTCTTCAAAACTATATGGTGTCCACTACAGTGTTGGATTAGGATGTCAAAATAACTTTTACCTTCAAAAAACTAAAACTTTACTCTTCATCCCTCCACCACCATTCCTCCGATGGGTAATGTTCGTGCATAACAAGTACTAAAGAATAATTACACGTGTGGATTAAGAGTGTGTTTGGGAAAGCTGGAAAAAAAAGATTATGCTGATAATCAATTTTTGTATAATCGATTATTGTGATAATCGATTATAATCAGAATCTGTTTTTGTTTGGGTCTGTTTGCTGAAAAGTGGTTTTAAGATAATCTATTTCGTTTGGGTGATGCAAAAAAAATCACTTTTATATAATAAATTACCAAAAAGGGTATGAAGTTATTTGTATAATTTAATAATATTTATTTATAAGTTAGTTTTGTAGGGGTAAACAGGGAAGAGAGTTTTGAGAATGAAAAATAATCAAATCACAACAATCTTAAGCTAGAAAAAACTAGATGGCATAAAACAGCTTTTTTTTCCTAAAAAAAGCTTTTTTATAAATTTAAGCAAAATGCCAAACATGATAGATTATCTATAAAACAGCTTTTAAGCTAAAAAACAGCTGAAATCAGGGAAAATAATCTTTCCCAAACATACTCTAAGAGTGTATTTTGGAAAGCTGAAAAAAAAGATTATGTTGATAATCTATTTTCAAATAATCGATTATTGTGATAATCGATTATAATCAGAATCTATTTTTGTTTGAGTATATTTACTAAAAAGCGATTCCAAGATAATCTATTTCGTTTGGATGGTACAAAAATAATCATTTTTAACATTTTTGGTGTGAAAAACCGTTGGAGAGGAGGTTAATATGGGGACAACAGTGAATAATCCAGAAGATTTTAATCAAACATGGAGCTTATTACAAAACAGCTAATTCTATTTGTGCCGGCGAATTTTTTATTATTATTATTATTTTGGTTGAACGGTAATTTTACTTCTAAGTTCCAATCCAAGCCACTTCAGATGTGAAGCATATCAAGTTCACCGACGTAAACAACCTTAAAAAAAGCTAAAAGTAAAAATAAAAACAAAAGAAAACAGAACAAAAAATCTAAGCAAGCAGAGTATCTTGGTCGTCTGCGCTTCTTCTCTCTCTCCGATTCCGCCATGGACGATCACAAATCCATCGACCCATTCCTCCTCAACTACCAACCCTCAGATCTCCGAATCGCCTCTGAGTTTTTCTCCACGTGGCTTCCCTTCCTCTCCCGAGATCTCTGCCACCGCTGCACTCAATCGCTCTCCGATCGCATCCGCTCCATCGACCCAGGTCAATTCATCTCCTAAAACCATCGATTCTCATTGAAATTTTCGATTTTTTCAACTGGGTCTTGCTTCGTTTTCGATTTAGCCTCCCAAATTTGAACGCTGTTTTGTAATTTTCCATACTTTTTTTTTTTTGCATGTAGCAGAGTCTAGAAAGGAAGATTCCAATAGTTCAAACGCTAATGATGTGCAACGGAACGAGACAAGTGACAATGTTGTTGATGATAACTGTGATACGCATTCTCTTGGGAGTTGGAAGGATGGGGAAGATGCAAATTCTTCAATCTTCTTGACTTCGACTTCGACTCCACGCATGTCGTGGGCTGATATGGCTCAGGAAGATGATGAATTTGGTGAAGAAGAGCATGGATCAGACAATAACAATGTGGTGGTGGCTGATTCGAATCCTTCAGAAGCTGTTGCTGAGAAACCTACGTTGCCTAGAGAGCAGAGAGAGTACATTAGGTTCATGAATGTTAGGAGGAAGAAAGATTTCATCTGTTTGGAGAGGGTTAATGGAAAATTTGTTAACATCCTTGAAGGGCTTGAACTACACACAGGTATTTTTAGTGCTGCTGAACAGAGAAGGATAGTTAATTATGTTAGTGAACTGCAGGAGATGGGAAGAAAGGGAGAATTGAAAGGTTTGTAATCTTCACCCTCATAGGTTTTTTGTTATGATTAGTAAGATTTGTTCCGTTATTAGATGCTTATGCTTCGTGTTTTATAATTGTGTAATGATGCCAGAACTGACTTCTGTCTGAGATCCTGTGTTGTTTTGCTGTTGTTATTCTCTGAATTTGTATCGGTGAAAGAAGAAAAGAATCTGCACCTAATAAATTTAATTGAATGTCCAAAATTGCAGTCACTCTGCTTGCCTAATTTGGATATAAATACAATCAGATTACTTATATTGTTCCTCTTACAGCGGCTGACTAGTAAAGTGCAATATCATGAATTTTATGATTTGTAGCTATACTCCAAAATGTAGATTTAGCTAGTGCTTAGCCCAGTTGTTTTTATTTTTTCCTGCTTCTCTTTTCCTTAGAAGGAGAAGCTGGGCCAAACACCTTTTAGAAGAAGAATTTAAAAGAAAGGGAGCTTATTTGCAAAGAAGAAAATTAAAAATAAGAGCTTTTAAAAAGGCTACTTTGAGGAGCTTTTGCAGAGCTTTTAGAGAAGACATTCACTCGTCGCGGTGGCCTCATTTTTGAGGATGAAGATGTTCGTGACCGTGACTTCGTGTTCGCAACCTGAGGTGTTTGCGATATGAGATCTGAGATCTGGGAGAAAGCGGTTGAGTTGCGATCTGAGATTTGCGAGAAAGAGGTTGAGTTGTGAACTGAGATTTGGGGCGACACGTCTGAGGAGTGGAGAGCCGCCGGCACCCAACGATGTTGCTGTGTTGTGGCCTTGTGGGTGAGGGCGAGGATGAGAAAAAGAAGAGGGGTTAGGGATTTCATGGTTCTTATTTTGATTTCTGAATGTGTCACAGATTGACACAGTAAGCCAACACATCAACTGTAATACTTTCCCGAACAGTAAGCTAAAAAATCTGAAAATTACCAAATAGCTGTCTTTACTTTAAAGCCTTTATTTTAACTTTAAAGTAGCTTTTAAGCCCAAAAAAGTTGGGCCAAATGCTAACTTATACTACTAATGTGTCTGTCCCAATCCTGTTGTATTTGAGACTACAAATTATTACTACCAATTCCATTTTGTTGTGTTTTATATTCTATTATGACATTTTGTAGCAATACAATTGCTACTGATTTATCAAATATCTAGTTTTTTCCTTCAATATTTCTGATTCATATTTTTAATTGTTGTCTATATTCGATATTCTTTAAATATTATCTAGTTAATTCAATTGTGAGTTTAGACTATTATTATTAACACAAAATATTTTGTTGCGAAGAACAAGATATCGAGGAATTGTCAATACATAAAATTATAATTATTGATACAGGCCTTTTCCACATAAATGGGAATGTTTTGTTACAAAAGAGGTAAACGTGATATCTCTTATTCAAGAATCTAAGTTGATCTATTTTATAAAATGAGGGTATCAATTAACTTCAATGTTTGGATTTATGTGATTCTTTTTTGCAAGTGTTGTTGAATATTAAAATCTTACTATATGAAATCCATTTTTTTAGAATGTTTAAGGGAGTAGGTATTGTTGTTGGTGTTGTGTAATAAATTGGGGTTTATCAGGACCTATGCTTGATGCTTCCGGAAATCAATGGGATCTGAATAAAGTTGATAATTATTAGTGTTATGAGGAATTTGATTGGGAAGTTCAATGGCAAAAGAAGGATATTAATTAGCTCAGTTAAACAATTTAAACCTCCACTTAGTTTCACCCAAGCTTCATTATGGTCATGGATAGATAGATCAGCTAGGTTCAGGCCCATAAGCAGTGATACTTATGAAGACTTGCTTCTGCTATGATTCTGGTGGTTTCCCTTAACCAAGCCACTGCCTATGAGTCACTGGCTCTATCTTCAATAGGCATGAACTTATAAGCAATGTTTATCTTGAGTTTCTTTCACTTCTATCTCCTATCTATCTATAATCTGTTCTATATTTCCTTTAATCTATTATTTGTAGTTATTCATTGTAACAATTATGATGAAGTCAATCCTAGACAAGTGTTTGGATCTATTATTATGACATAGTAGTGAAGCACTCGACAGAACTTTTTTTAATCTTCCACAACCTTTTATTGGAATTGGATCAATAATCCAAATGTTTTGAGTATGAGTAAAGGACAGAGAAAATATAGAAAATTTATTTCTAATCATAATGAAATCTTCCAAATTTTTTTATTTGTTTTGGATAAGAGAGATTGAAGGAAAATAGCAATGAAATGATTACTTTAGTTTACTAGAGACATCGATATTTGTTTTTCGCTCGATGGAAATTTTATTCTTTTCCTATACATTCTCTAAAATAGAAATAGAGAACGAAGAAACTAGAAATAAAGAAGATTGTAAGAATACTCCTCTTCTATTGGTCAAATCATACATAAATTGTTCAAATAGAAGTTATGGACCCTTCTTTGGGAAAAGTTATTCTTTCTTGTAAAGAACCCATTTTAGCACTAAGGGTGGGTTGATAATCCATTACCCTAAGCATTCAACCCGTTGATAATCCATTACCCTAAGCATTCAACCAACAAGGCAGATATTTCAAATCCTGTGTTCGTGCATCACTTTTTTTTGTAGAAAGCTTGACCGACAAGAAAATGTGTTCGACTGAAGCCAAAAGAAGTTGACCCACTTCATTTTCTTGGCAAATGATCTTTGCTTCGCAAGAACAACAAAGACCATCATCTCACCTTTCCTTTCTTTGGTGCTACCTTATTCTTTCCAAGGGATAGAGTTGGGATGTATAATAATCTTTTTAGGATGCTCGGGAACCATTCCTAGGTCAATTAAGGATCAAATGTTGGAATCCGCAACAATATGGACTCGACCCACTCCTACCCACCCTGGGGTACCATAGTATGTTGTAGAAGTAGTATACTATTAAAATTTATACGGGATATAACCCTTGCTGTAGTAGATGGTAAAGAGATCACACTTCCTCATGAATTTATCTTGAATCGAGATCTTTTGTCCCAACTTATACCAATTTTGCCGCGGGAGCAACGCCGTTTTTCACCTTGAATTTGTCAAAATAGGCACTTCGCCATGGGTGTTCTTTTTTATCTCTACGCATTTAACCGCTCCACCAGAAATTCCCTCTGCCCTTATCGTATTCCAACTTGGTAGTTTCTGCCTCTACTCCTGGGTCGAGCCTTGGGTTTTGACGACAAACTTAAAAGGCCACCTAAAAATGCTTTGTGCCCAATCATTACGGATAATACTTGCATCCTTTGTCTTACCGCGGTTGTTGGCACGAAGTTAGTCAATTCTTATTCCTCAGATAGTGTCATTGCTTCTTCTACAGTAAAAGAAGTTCACGACCCATAGGCCTTCTACCTCCACGCGACGTCAACGCCGTAGGGAAAGCGAGTCTTCATAGGGCAATTGTCACTGCTAATGGACATGGACCTAGGTGAAACAAAGTGGAGGTCTGAACCAACTGATGTTGAAGAATCAACGGATGAGTTGTGGTTAGGGGTGAAATGCCACTCAAGCCTAGAGCTAGCTAGTTCTCCCCGAAAAGCATTGAGATGCAGCAATTGTCTTGAAAGGAACAATGGTGAACATTTACCTGGATATATATTTTTTATGGTATAGATTATAGATTATGTATTATCACCTTGGGGCTTGGGCAAAGGCAAAGTAATCCAAGGACTAAAGGTCTCCTTACGTATTGTTTGGTTGGAGGGGAAGGATTTTGAAAAAAAAATCTCTAGTTTGGTTCAAAAGTTAGAAGGGGAAATCGAGGGGGCCAAAATCCCTCCCCTCCAACCTTTTCCTTCCTTCCAAAGTTGGGGAAATTTGGAGGGGAGGGAAAATAACTTGAAATTTATAGACTGTGCTGATTAAATTATCCTTAGATATTTTCTTAATTCCAAAACTGAAAAATAAATAGAAGATATATATGAATGGGTAAATTATTTTTATTCTCCCTCCCCCTCCTTTGAACCAAACAGTACGTTAAGGTGCTAGGCGTTTCTAACACCTTATGACGAGGTGCAGAAAAGAACATGTCTCATTGAAGAAAGGCATTAACAACGGAAAAGTAAGAAAACATTAAAATATAAAACATTTTAGTATATTACATTCATTTGCCATGTAAATTACCTACTCAATCATGACATTCATAATAATAATAATAATAAATCAAAATAATCAATTTACAGAACCCTAAGACGCTTGCTGTTAAGAGTCCTGGAAACTAACAAGCGGTTATTTGTTTTAACATTATGATTATTTTATGATTTTAGCAACATAATTATCAAGTTAGCTGGCCGGGCTTGCTTGAGTTTCTAACCTTATCAATAAGGTGCTAAAGGAGTGCCTTGTCTTCATAAAAAAGGCATGGACCTCAATGAAGGGGAAGCGACTCATCCAGCAAGAGGCTCGAAACTCCCTCCTAGCGCATCCCCTAAGCACCTTTTGGCTATGTAGTCAATAGTGGCCATAGTGGCCACTATCGTGGCGTAGTGTGGCATAGTGGCTCCTAGGCACTATGCAAGACCCCGTAGCGTTGCAGTTTTGAGTGGCCATAGCGCCGCAAATAGCAGCTATAGTGGCAGCTACGGTGAAGCCCCTGTGAAAACCTGATTATGCCCTCAATTTGTAGCCTTTCCCTCTTTCTTTTTGGACATTTTGGTCATTTTGGCCCTAAAATCCTGAATGACAACGAAATAGGGCTCATAGTCTCCTCTCCATTTGTTTTCTTCTCCTCCAAAATGGTCGAACACAGTTCGTCAAAACTCAAAAGTCGACTGTATGTGCGATTTCCGGCAGCCCCCTTGTTCTGCACAAGTTCTCCCTTTGTGTGCAGGCTGTTCTGTTCTGCACAGGTTCTCCCTCCGCGCAGGCTGTTCTGACTGAAGGTGGTTCTCCCTCTGTTCTGTTCAGGTTATCCCTCTGTGCTGCCAGTGTTCTCTGTTATGGGTTCTGCCACTGAAACATGCCTCCATTTCTTCTCTGTTCTCTGTTCTTTGGAGATGGTGATTCCTTTCCATTTAAGGAATTACTTGTATTCATTTTAAATGCTTAGATGAGTTATTTGCCTTGGAGGCTAGAATTTATTTGGTTTATATTGGTTTTGAATATTGGTAATAATGAACTTTGATTATTAGCTATGAATACGTCTTTAATTTTGTGTATTCTTCTATTTTTGAGCTTTTATATGTATATGGTATAAATTTCTTGTATTGTTTCCCTAAACTTTGACGTAGCTGCCATACCACTACTCGCTATATAGCGTTTTGGGGGTCGGCCGCTATCTGAGATTGACCTCATTGCTTGGTGCCTTTGACTACACTGGCGATGGAAAATACCAAATTTATGAAGATGTGACTTTTTGTCTGTCTACAGTTTTGAGGGCTGCCCCAAACTTAGTGAGGCCAATGACTTCGGGACTAATCAAAGATCTTCTCTTAGGAATAAATGTGGTGGGGTTTAGGCTTCATACCAATTAGACTTTATGCATTTGCTAATTATGTGTCATAAGATACTGAAAAGGAAAGAAGGCTCTTTTTTACCCCAATTGGCTATATTTATTGATAATTTGGTAAATCTGTTGTATTGTATTATTTTTTAGGAACTATATGATGTTCATTCTTAACTTTTTCAGATCGGACATATTCGGCTCCTCAAAAGTGGATGAGAGGCAAGGGACGTCAAACTATCCAATTTGGGTGTTGTTACAATTATGCAGTGGTTAGTTCTTCTCTAATGCCTGCCTTTTATATTTCTCATTTAAAATCTTTTATCTTTGCTTTATTTGGAAACAGTAATTTTAATGCTTGGGGATGCAGTATAATTGCTGATGAGTTTGATAAAAGGGATGAAACTCTTAAAATGTAACTTTCTGCTTACAGGATAGAGATGGTAACCCGCCCGGTATTCTTCAGAATGCAATGGTAGATCCTATACCTGACCTTTTCAAGGTCATCATACGGCGGATGGTCAGGTGGCATGTACTCCCTCCTACTTGTGTTCCAGATAGTTGCATTGTAAATGTCTATGAAGAAGGCGACTGTATACCTCCACACATAGATAACCATGATTTTGTTCGACCCTTCTGCACTGTCTCATTTCTTAGTGAATGCAATATACTTTTTGGATCCAATTTAAAGATTGTAGGCCCTGGTGAATTTGATGGTTTAATGGCTATTCCCCTACCTGTGGGGTAAGTATTCAATGTGAATTTATCTACACTATCTATTTAGTTCTTTTCAATCTTTTGCTGCATTAATTTTAATCTAGCTGTATTGAATTCTTCATCAATTTGCCCATGTTATGGAGGATTCAAATCATATAGTTACCCTTTTCCTTCAGATCTGTACTTGTCTTGAATGGAAATGGAGCTGATGTAGCTAAGCATTGTGTACCTGCAGTTCCTTCAAAAAGGTATTTTCTGATATGATATTCTCTCTGCCTCTTTTATGCCATGAACTTAATATTGATTCATAATCTTTTTTGTCAAATCTTTCACTAGGATATCAATTACATTCAGAAGAATGGATGAATCGAAGCGGCCTTTTGGGTATGTTCCAGAACCTGATCTTCAGGGGATTCAACCATTGGTCTATGAAGTTGACAAGAAAAAAAGGTCAAGTGGACCGAGACCTAATCATCATATGAATAGAAATAGTGATAGGAGAGGTGGCAGGAGTAATGCAATGGGATCTGCAACTAGAAGTGATAGATTCTTGGATCGTGAGTTTACTCAAAGTTCACAAAGACCTGGAAATAGGTGGAGTAGAAGGCCTGGTAGTTGACTTATTAGGATCCAACGTTCCTGAGTTGGTTCAAGTGAATTCTCTTAACACCCCAGTGTTGGTTGTGTTCATGCAATTCTTCTACACATATCAATAGGTTTGTGATGGAGATTTCTTCTATTTGGTTTCTGAGAAAGCTTTACACAGCAGCAATTTCATGATATCCCCCATGTATGCTCAAGTTGGTTGATTGGCTGTTGATTTGTTATCTCTATTTCTTAGGCCGCAGGTGCCACTGTATATTTGAGTGATTTTGGAGGTCAATAAAGGTTGCAACTGGTGACAAATTCGTCTGTATTTTAGTACCAGCTAAAATGTGGCTTGGTTATATATGACCTTTTAATTTGTTTAGCTTGATGCTTTATTTGGTATTGAATTATTGATGACTGATAGAAAAGATTAAATAAACTGTTTGGTTGCTATAGTTTACACCAACATTTGATTTGGTCCATATACTTTTTCTTTTCGAAGTGTCTATAGTTATAAATATTTTTAGACCCCTTTTTGTTATTTCTATAACATACCATATGTTGGATGATATGCATATTCGGTATTTGATATAAAATAGTAACATGTGTAACATGTCATTTGGACGATTGTTTTCTCAATGGTGCTATAGTTGAGAGTATAGAGATGTTTATTTGAAAATTTGAAAATATTTATAACTATAACTTAAAAGGAAAAAAGAGTAGGGAATAAATTAAAAATAAATGGAACCCACGAGAATAAAAAATAATAATTTTACCAATAGAAATTATTCATTGTGAGGTAATGATGGTAAAATTGGGAGCTCAGCATTCAGCATTGCTAGATTTTGTGGATCGATTACTTCCAATTGTCAGCTTATAAAAATGAATACAAATATTTGAATACACAATTTGGACACCTTGTATAAACAACGTAAAGCTTATATGTGTTTTGGGAGTGATGAAATACATGATCAAAGAGAAGAAAATAATAAATAAGTGGGAAGCGGTATTTTTATATAGTATTTGATACTATTTTTGTGTCCAAATATCATTACTCTAAAAATGTGTTGAAGAATGTTGATAAAGTACATCAATCAAATCTGATACACGTATTGTTTCTTCATTACAAGGCTCGTGTATCTTTTTGCTACTCTCTACACGGTGTACTTTTGTGGATGTACATTACATTAATTACGATTGTTATAAAGGTTTTGGTGTATATGCTAATTTCTATCCAAATTAAGCACAATTTACATTTGTTTATCTTATAATTCGTTTGAGATGATGTGGAACTTTTATGCCAAGGTCGCCTTACCATTTCAAATGGTTGGGCTCTTTCTGACACCATATTTAGGAATGTTAATTTCCACAACAATTAATCCCTCATGGAAGGCAGTTGAAGGTATGGTCTGAATGGGATTCAAAAGATGTATTTTAAAAAATAAAATAAAATAAAAACTTAGTGCGACTTGAGTTGAGACCCATACTTTATTTGTAGAGTTTAATTGATATACACTTTCAGTGTAAAGGTCTTTTACACTGTCAACCAATAATAAATTATCACGTCATTAGAAATCTTTGATTCTTATCCAAATCACCTTAAAAGTCATTCATTACATGATTTGTGATTGGTTGGCAGTATAAAAAACTTTACACTGACAGTACATACCAATTAAACTCTTATTTGTATCATGTTAATTAATAAATTTCAACCTGGAAAGGTAATTGTATAGACATGCTAGTTGACAATTGATCAAACTCTTTTAAGGAGTGATTCTTACATAAGCACATGTTCATTCGGTACAATCAATCAAAATTTTTAACTTAAAATAATTGTAGTAAAGTTTAAATTATTATTTTAACTAACTTTAAAATAATTATAGTAAAGTTTCAATAGCTTCATTTTAAAAAGAATACACAATAATTCACCAAAATAATTTTCCAAATCCACTACTAAACGAACATATCACCGATCATACACAGAATAGCCATCTAAACATACATGAATTCACCACCTCGAACAGCATTTTCAGCACCTTTCCTCTCTTCTTCAGCTTCCTTTTCACGTTCCTTCCAGCTCTCATAGGCATGATCATCAGTTTGCAGCTCATACCGACAGATTGGACAAGAATTGTGCTCATCCTGAGCATAAAGGAAAAATTGAACACACTTTATATCTAATCATCTCATTTCTTCAAGAATGTCACATTATCAAAAGCATAATGATGGTTTCGTGAGGGGAACACGAAATCAAATAAATATGGGGAGGAGCTATGGACAATACCAGCCATGGCTTTACACATGGTGGGTGGAATGTGTGCTTGCAAGGCAACTCTTGCATTTTGTCATTTAAAACCAAGTTTTCCCTGCAAATTGCACACTCTGCATCTTTCCCCAGTTTAGCCAGGAATTCCTCTGTGAGAGTAATGACTGGAAGTTTTGCCACAACTTCTTTACTGGCCGGAGGGGGTCTTGGAGCTATAGGACCATCATCCACCATCTAATCAAAAAGAGGAAAAAAAATTTACAGCATATCACCCTTAATAAAGCAGTGCAAAATGTAATGATGGAATTGCTGTCTGGGATAAATAAATGCATGTTTCAATCAAAAAGTAAGTTGAAAAGAGCGACAATGTGACCAAGGACTGAAAAAGGAAAGAAAAGAAGAGCTGAACTGAGTAGTAGTTGTTTATATCAAGTTAGCCTACGGAACGACATACCAACATAGATGATAGATCTACTAAAGCAGACAACAACAAGGGGCACTGAACATGGATGTAAATAAAATGAGTCCAGTTGAAAAGAAGGCTGTTTGTATTGATTCCTTAACTTGAAGAAGCACTTTATTGAACCTATCTCAAGTAGTTTGGTTTCTAAAAGAGCAAATATAACCTGAACTGGATAGAATGATGGGTACTAAAAAGTTCTAACTTTAAGTCAACTAGGGGTACTCAAGTTCCAATTTGAGCCTAAATAATTTGTTTATGATCTCCAATGAAGCTCGAATAGCTTGGTTTGCTAATGCTCCAAACTATGACCAAGCCACATTATACCTTTTTCTTGAAACTTATCTAACTAAAGAAACTGAATCTGGAAATTCAAAGCCGTGTTGATATTTAAGAGCGAAAATTGAAACCTGCATAACCAATGGTTATCAGAAACAAATGAAAAGATTTCGAATGAATACCAGGGGCACAACTTCGTCCAATCTATTTATAAGCTCTTGAAGCACATTTGCGGCATTCTCTGGTGTGGTATCATTTGCTGCTGAACCTTGAGAGCTTTCGGCAGCAAATAGACTAGCTGCTGCTGTCAAGAGGTTTGACTGCACCAACCATTGAGGCTCTGGTGGCTCTGGATCAACAGTAAGGTGACCCTCAAAGAGATATCCTGAATCAACACAAAATGGAGTAAACACAGGAAGATTAAGGTAAATGATTTCAAAAATTTTGAGCGATACAACACAGGAAAAAAGAACAACTACAATAAAAAAAAAGGAGAAAAAAAATGTAATTTTGTAAAAGGAAATTCACCTCCATTTGTATGATTCTGCTCTCGCTGCAAAGCTTGTGATGGGTTATCTTCTAGATGCAAATGTTCTCTGGCCTGAGCAATGCAAGCCTTCAAGTGCTCCTTCTCAGAAGGTTCAGAAACAAGCAATTGAGCCTGCTCAAAAAGGCTCAGGCCAGCATTCCAGAAACCCGGTGCCGTATACCTGGTCTTCAACACAGTAGAAACTCGGCATATAACTGAATAAAACTGCCACCAACACCAACTCCATAGTCAATTTACATATTTACACGTGCCTTAATTCTTCAACAAACACTAACAATATTACCTTTATGCGTAAAAGCTTAGGGGAAGCAAGGTGGTCCTATTCTAAGGGATTTGGATTTTCTCCAGATCTAGAAGAACGGGATATTGTCGTGTTGAAGAGAGAAAGATACAGATTTTTTGAAATGTGATTAATGGACTCTGCAACCATACATGATGAGTCCTTGTATGAAAAAAATATATCATTCTCCATCCAAAAGGACCATATCCTGTTCTTATAAAACAGGAGAGGATCTAAATCCTTATGCTAAGGTCATGACAAGTCACAGGCCTATGCAAGAGCTTGTAAATTACCGATATAACCTACTAATGAAAGACAACAAGTAGATCAGTGTTCAATACTACCAGCTGAGCCAACCCTCATCAGCAATAACAACATGTTTATTTTATATATTATTATTATTAGTTTATATTAGTTTATTGCATAGATAACCATATTTATCAATTCAAACAAACTCAAATCTGTTCTTTCCAACTATAAACGAAACAATTGAGAAAAAGGAACCAAACCCAGAAACATTACAAAATTAAATTGAAGCATATGCTACTAACTAGTTACACGATTATAATGGGGAAATTGAATATGAATTTTAAAAAATAAATAAATAATCAAATGAAATATGAGCATACGATTTTGCGAAGAGAGGGAGAAGCTGATGGGTAGGTGCGTTGTAGCAGAGATTTGAGAGATGAGACAGCACTTTCGAATTTCTGCTTCTTCCCCAATTGTTTCTGCAATTCCTCTAATTCTTGTCTCACCAAATCCTCGGATTCCATTATCTCCTGTTCTTCTTGTATATGAAATTTAAATTCAAATTTAAAATTCAGATGATTTTGCCTCAGATTCAGATCAAATTATCAGAATTCAGGAACCCTTGTTCTTCTTCTTCTTGGTTTTTCTATTTTTTTTATATCACTCGGAATTCCATTTTCTTCAGCAAGGGGAAACCGAAGGGCGTGATCAGGTACAAACGCGCCGACCGATTTCCGAGCAAGTCACTGCCACGTCATTGGAGTCAGAATTATACCAATAGTTTAAGTGTGTGGAATAAAAACATCGGTTAAGAAATAAATATAGAAAGATTTTAGAGGAAATCACAATTTTTCAATTATTTGTGTGTGAAATGCATCATTTTCGAATATAAACTTTCTATTTTTGCCAAAGTTTAAAACGACATCAAGCTTAAGCGTCGTTTATGCAAAAGCGAGTGACAATTTTCGTTTAGTCGTGTTAATACGATATTCGATTGGAGAACTGTGATGTGGTGTTTGTTGTTGATCGTGACCCTAATTAAAGTTGGATTTTTCCATGAAACTATAGTTTATTGGCGAGTTCTACCGTGGACCACTTTCATGGGTGGTACCACGGTGGACCATGATTTTTATCCATTAGATTAATCTCTTCCTTGCAGTTCCACCAGATCTAACAGTGGATCCTATGCACAAATCTTTCCCGTCTTCTTCTTAGTTCTCTCCCTCTCTTCTTCCTTGCACAGTTCCACTTTCGCCGCCAGAACCTACTCAAATTCCCCACCAATATTGTCTGTGAGCCACCGTCTCTGTCGCGTCGTGCACCCCCTTCATCACAAAATATCTTCCATCTCCATTCTCTTTCATCTCCCTCTCGAAAGCTTCTACCTTTTTGCTTCAATTTGCAGTAAAGGCGACACCTTTTTGCTTTAATTTACAATAATTAGGGCACCTTTTACTCCAATTTACAGAGGACGGTCACGAAGGACCTCCTCTTTGGGCACTTCATTTCTAAAGCCCTCTCAGTCGGGACCACTAGAGGCGAGCAGAACCGTCGAAGCCACTTCGCAGTCTATATCCACGAACAACACACCTCCATCCGACATAGAACCACCGCGAATGCGCACCACCACAGATGCACTCCTGCACATCTCATTCGAACAGTCATTGCCACCATTTGTACATCTCTGGCCTAAACGTTATTCCTAGTCTCTGCCGCCCAAAACTTTGTTCTGCTCATCTTCCTCTACCATTTGACAGCACCGACACGAAGATAGTCGGACACCAACCCAAATCGACCGACGGTGTGGTGGTAGATTCTTGGACTAACGGGGGTAGGGAAATGGAAAATATAATCCAGTGTGGAGAGTCTAGGATGTAACTATGAGGAACATATGAATTTAAGAGTGAATAAAGGTGGTCCACAATGGTACCACCCATGAAACTGGTGTATCGTAAACTCGCCACAATTTATTATTTACAAGTTATTAATCATTTATTGGAATTTAGTCACTTAGGGTGTGTTTGGTTCAAATAAGGGGAAGGAATGAGAGAGATTTTAATGGAGGGAAGAGTGGGGGATTTTACTAGAGGGGAGGGAAAATGTTCATGTTTGGTTCGGGAGGGGAGGGATTTCAAAACTAATTTACTTTAAAACCCTTATAAATTTTGAATTGAAAACATATAAGTGAGGATGTTTTAGGCAATATACTCAAAATATTTAAATCCTTTTTCCTCACCTCCAAATCCCCCCAATATTGGAGGGGAGCCAAAATTGACATGGGAGGGATTTTACTCCCCTCCCCTCCAAAAATAAAATAAAAAATGAACCAAACAAAAACGATTTAAAATAATCCCTCCTCCCCCCTCCCCACAATATTCCCCTCAAGCCAAACAGTATGTTATAGATGCATGTTTTTGTATTAGACCATTTATATGAAAATTTTCCTTTTCCAAACAGTTTTAAAACTTAATATTGTTCCAACCAATCATTTTTATAACTTTGTTATATGCTACAATAAACTACATGTTAACTTAATTTTGCATTGCATAATGGAAAACAAACATAACTATCAATATTTTTTTGTAGTTGAACACCTAGCTATAACATCCTATTTTTGGTAAATAAGCTTAATGCGTTTATATATGTTATATATATGTTTGTATATGCTTGTTATGTTTGTTTTTGATGTCTAAGTTTATGTTTGGAGAAGTTTAGCCTTAGAAAGGTTCAATCCTTAAAGAGTCCTAGTAATCTGTTTCACCGTTTTGGCCATATCTTGAGTTCTAAGTGTCCGATTGAGGTGATCTTTGATGTGTTGGAAAGATAAGATAATTATCTACAAGTCTTATTTTATGTGTGTTTGGCCAATTCGGTCGTTTAGTTGGCCTTGTGCTGCAATATTTGTCTGCCCCGTGCTTAGGATTGAGCACGGCCGTGCTTAAAGTGAGCACGGCCGCGCTCGGGTCTAAAGTTATAAATAAAGAGCAGTCTGCGAGGCTTTCCAGTAAAAACCCTCTTTTTGGCACTTTGGGCAATCCTAGTGTGACAGAAACCTCTTCACTTTCCCTTCCCTTGAACCCTTTGAAGTTCTTGGAGTTCTTAAGTCCGTTTGGGAGAGAAGTCACGCGCGCTAGTGTCTCTTAAGGTAAACTGGTTATCCCTCTCTTTAATCTCCTTTCCCTTTTCTTAAATTGGAGATTAATTGGTTAATCCTCTTGTGTTTGGCCAAGGCTTGAGGAGTTCGTCAAGCTGCTCGAGGGAATGTGTTTAGTTGCTCGCGTCGTCGTTGTTGGGAATCTTCATACCAAGTATGGGGGGAGGGGATAGTATGAACATGTAGGCGTGGGGGTAGCGTAAGATGAAGGGTTAAGCCGTGACCCTGCCATATGTTGTTTGCCTATTTGATGTTAATTAATATATGTATGATGTGATTCCAATGTTAATGGCATGATTTGATAATTGTATTGTTTGTGGTTAATTCATGATGATGAATGATTAAATGTTATTGGTATACTTAATTGTGTATGATGTTTAATGATGCAAAGGATGAATGTTCATGATGATGATGATGATGCTGTGCTCTGAATGAGTGTTGATTGTTGAGGCTGTTATGCTAACATGGACGTTAATAAGACTCTAATTAATTAATAGGGCTTATTAATGATGTTAAAGACGTTAAACTATGTTAACAATGATTAATGAGTTAAGGGATGTTTTCCCAGTTTGTTCATAAGCCATGAATATAGTATGAGAGGCAAGGTTATGTTCAAATGTTTAGTTAAAGACCCTAGGACAGGCTCATGAGTGTTTTAGGGACATTAATAATGAAGCTGGAATTAAAGGATTAATTCCCCATAATGATAAGACATGGAAATTAATTAAGAATAATCAAACTGAAGACTGATGGATAGTTAAAAGCCAATAGGATTGATCTTTGAATGCCCTAGGAAACATAGCAAGGGTTCCTAAACCCTTTCTTCCCAGATCAGTACAGCCATGCTCTAACGAACATGACCGTGCTCAACTTAAAGTTCAGCATGCCCGTGTTGGGGGCAGCACGCCCGTGCTCCCCTAGACAGAAAAAAATGCAGAAAACAGAAAAGGAGTGGTTCACCCCAATTGTTCCCAAAAATAAAAAAGAAAGAAGACATCAAACGAAGTAAAGACAAGTTCGATAACTTAAAGATAATAATCTACCTTGATAGCCGAGTGGCCAAGGGGCCCTTAATGCTTAATGGTCAAAGTGTTGAGCTCTGGTGCTTATTGGTCAGAATGTTAATAATTCAAGAGAAAAGATGATGTTGTACCTTGGTAGCCGAGTGGCCAAGGGGGCCTCGATAGCCGAGTGGTAGAGGTGTTGAGCTTTGGTGCTTATTGGCCAGAGTGTTAAATGAAGTTCACACAGGCAAACACATGAAGGGGGTTGAATTGTGTTTGTTAATAATTTTCGAAAACAACCTTTTTCAAAACAAATTTTCTCACACAAGGAATAAAAGGCAGAAGCACACACATAGAAAAGGATCCTTTTAAAGACTTAACAAAATCAAGTTCAAATCCCCACATTTAGTATGAACAAATAAAACTGAAGAGATAAGGGATTAGAAGATTCATACAAGTGTTTTATCCTGGTTCACTCTCTTCCAACTAAGAGTTACGTCCAGTCCCTTCTACTTGAAGGTTTTACTCCACTATTTTTCAAATAGATTACACCAAGTATTCAATACCTCTCCAAGCTACAAGTATTTCTTTCTTACCAAGCCTCTTCAGGCTCTAACTCTAACAAAGAGATTGTTTGCTTTTGATCTTCTAACTCACTATGTGTGAGGATATGAAAGTATAAGATCAGTTGAATATTACAACAATATACAAGCAAAGGTATTACAGACTTTTGCTCTTGAAAGAATAAAAGATTTTGAGCTTGCAGAATGGCAAGCGTTTTTCTAACAAGGTTTCTATATTTGCAAAAAGTTGTTTCTTCAGAGGTTGAGGTCTTCTATTTATAGTGACCTTTTTCTTCACTTGAAATTCTTCAACGGTTGTTTTTAATTTTCCCGTTTAGAGATGGAATCAAAGGCATAATATCCATTGTGACTGATAGCTTGAACGTGGCCATTGTGAAATGTACTATTGGTTATCAATCTTGCACAAAATGGTCACACCTCTGAGCAATTGCAACTTGAAAACTGTCTTGTCTCATTTGTACAAACTTCAGCTATTCCAGCGATAAAGATGATAGGGTACAAGGCGTTTTGCATTGTACTATTTTGCTTTTACATTTCCTCATTTATACTATGTTTCTCTAAAAGAAACAAGGCAATAAAATAGTTAAAGCAAATAGGAAGGACCAACATATATTTGAAATAAATATCAATCATTTGAAATAAATACTTCTCTATGGTCGATGTAGCATTTTCTGAGCATATGAAAGATTCAGAAAGAAAAAGAGCTCGTCTACTTAACAATATGCGTCTACACGCTCATAGTTAAAAACTCTTTTAGCTCGTCTACTGACGTGGTAAATTCTCTCGTCTACTATCAAGTCTTTGGACTTGCTATATATCAGTGAGTTACTTTGATCTCCGTCTACTGACGTTGCACTTAAGCTCGTCTACTCATAGGAATTAAAATTCCTGTCTACTGAGAATACTTTATATTCCGTCTACTCAAATATATTAAAATAAATAAATATACCAATGATTTTGAGCAGCTCGTTTACATGGGTGGAAGCGGATATTAAGAAACTCTTTCAAGGTTTCCATAACTTATTAAATTTTGAACATTCCTGCAAGACTAGATATAGCATGTTAGATCTCAACTAAACATTTGTCATGGAAATTTAATCCTTTTTGTTAACATCAAAACTCAGAGATTATTAATCCAAATCACTTTGGTTCCAACAATCTCCCCCTTTTTGATGATGACAAAAACTAATTAAATTTGAGTAAGCAAAGTCTAAGAGAGCTTACAAAGCTCGCCCTAAGACAAAGCATTCAAAATTAACAGGAATAAAATATAAGACATAAACTCAGCAGCGACATAAACTCAGCAGCATATATCATATATAACTTATCAGATCAGTTCAGTTACTTATCAGAAAAAGATATCAGAGCATATAATCAATTATGTCAAACATCTATAGACAAAAACATGCATAAGTAGACAAAAGTATACTTTCAAAAGCTGACTTTTATATAAATTTAATTCTCTCCATTCTCCCCTGAAAAAGGTAAGAGGAAGGGACCATCATTGTCAGTAAGGAAATAATCAAAAGAAAAGCTTAAGAAGAGAGTGGAGGTGGAGGTGGAGGATGAGGGTTTGGATTTGGGTTTAGTGGAGGAACATGAATTGAGTTGGTGGATTTTGACTCTGTTGAAAACTCAGCATGATGTTCATCATCTGGTTCATCATGACATTTGTTGGAGCCAGGGCTTCTGCAACTTGTTATCTCACTTGTTCCTTGACCTCAACCTTTACTCTCTCCTCTACAATTCTTCCAATAATCTCTTCAAAGTTTGGAGTCAGTGAGAGTGAGGATCTTGAACTTTCAACACTCTCTTGAGCATGTGCTTGACTTGTAAGAGTGTCTAAAGCTCTGGAAGTTTGAGGTTGCTCTGATGGATGAATTACAGTCAAAGCCAATGGCTGAGATAATTGCTTCTCAGAAGTGCTTGGCCTAGAACCAGACTCAGCAACTTCCTCATTCTCAGTGACTGGTTGAGCAGATTCAATCTCCATAACAGAGTCTTCTACAATAATTTCTTCTCCAGTAGGGCTTGATTCCAATCTTTGTATTCTTCAAGGTATGGAACAACCAAGTTGGAGGCACAAAATTTGCAGCCCTTACAACCCTGAACAGCTCAGACTCTGACTTCAGCATTGCATACATGATGTGATCAATTATATCAGCTGCTTTGCCATATTCCCTTGGATGTATGAATGTTTTCCATTTTGTTTTGTTATCCATGATAATGAGAATGTGTCTGAAGGATCTTGACCTTTTGTATATGACATTGCTCAGGTCTTTCTTTGCTGGATCCTTAGACCAGTCAGAAATCATGTGTCTCTCTACACCTTCTGTGAAGGGTTTAAAAGGAGGGTATTTAACAAGGTTTGGATAAATTTTTCTATGAGGAAATTTATTTTGTGGTAGATGAGTGATGAGAGGTCCAAGTCTATTGTACAGTTTGGATGGTGGAGGGCCAGGGGGGATATCAGGTTGAGGTTTACACCAGGGTTTGACAATTGTTTCTGGTTCATACTCATACTCTGGTAAAGGGTACCAGGGTCTGGTTGAGATAGGTTCTGGTTCATCAGTATGATACAAAAGTTTCCAGTCCCTCTTTACTTTGGCTAAAAATTCAGATTTGCCATCATAAAGTTCAGAGGGAGGAGTGTATGGAAAGTTTGGCTTTTTCATTTTAGGGAGGGGTGCACCAAGGACAATTCCATCATCTGGTTGGTTGAACCAGGGATTAGTCTCAGGTATCAGGGGTTGGAATTTTGGTTTTTCTGGTGAGGCTTTTTGTGATTGGTCAGGGGAAGTGATTTTTGGTGAAGGTGGTGTAGGGACATACAGATCATCAAAAGTTTTAGATTGATTCACAGACATATTAGGTGCAAAGACAACATCCATTCTATCTTCTACGCTAGATACTAAGGCAACTGCTAATTGAACAGGATCATTAGCAGAAATAATTACCTCAGAAGTCATAGCAAACTTGGCTTTCCTTTGAGGTTGATGTCGTCTTGTTGGAATAGCAGCAGCAACAGCCTTTTGTTTCTTCAAAATCTCAATGATGGGGACGCTGTCATCATCATCTTCATCATCCTTATTATGGGACAGGGCCAGATTCCTTGTCCTTTTCTGAGTTGTAGCAGGTTGAGGGGCCTTAGCAGTAGGTTCCCTAATTACAATGCCAGTAGCAGGCTTCTTAGGAATTCTTGTCCTAACAGCCATGGTTTTTCTTTTGAAAGTTCTCTTCAGCCCTAGAACTTCAGCATTGTTCTGTTCAATTTGTTCTTCTTTGACTTTGTACATCTCTTCTTGCTTGGCTAGGGCAGCTGCAGTATATGTGATCAGATTCATGTTGGCAATGTTCATTTTACCAAACACAACAACTGACATGCCCTTCTCTGGCAAATTTCTTTCTTGTTCTTCTCGAGTCTTAGAAGCAAGAAAATCATAAAGAGTTCATGACTTGAAGATCTTTGGTAAGAGATGACAATAAAGAATTGCAGTGACCTTCTTCCTAGTAACCACAGCATCCCTGAATCTTCCATATAGAATTCTGGGAAGATTGATTTTCGTCTCAGTAATTAGATGACAAAGGCAAAACTTGTGTAGGGCAGACAAGTTATCCTTTGACCCTGTTTTGTGAAGAATAACCTTATTTAGTATCTGATGAAGAATGCGGACATCATCCTTCATTTCCGCTGACTTCCATGCATGAGTTCTCACTTTATCTTGTCTCATTAGTAAGGTAGATATTACTTCTGTACCACCAAGCTCCTTCTCCCAAGTTTCAATAATGACCTTTCCTTCTTGAGCGCAGTTGATTGCCTCAGAAATGGTCTTCTCAGAATCTACTATCCTTCTCCCAAGAACAATACTAGAAATTTCAGCAACAGTTACATGAGGTTTCCTCCAAAAACCCTAATCAGGTCTGGGTAAATAGAAATCTTCTCCACGAACATGCCATCCCAACTAGCGACAGTGATATTTTTGCTTACATCTAGGTTGTATTCCTTTAATATTACGAAATCAAAATGATGTTCTGTGGCAAGTTTCAATTTTTCCACATTGAAATTTGCAGATGAGGAGGCCATTGTTGATGTATGAGGGCTAGGGTTTTGCAAGCAGAAAACAAAGAGTTAAAGAGAGAGTTCAAAGACGAAGGTTAACGAAAGGTTTCCCTAGAGGGAAGGGGTTTGCTTTAAAAGTTTTGAAATTCAAAGGTTTTCCTTTTGGAAATAAATCAAAAAGAAAATATTTGACAAGACATGTCATAAAAGATAACACGACGTTGTTATTTTTAAAATGTAAAAAGATTTAGATGGGATTGATAGAAATTACTAACTCAGTAAAGAGAATATATGATAAATTTGTCTTTGAGACAAAATAAATGCAGTTAATAAATACTATATGTATAGACGAGTTTCAAGCAAAAAGCATGTATGGACACGACATGCATTGGACGCGACACACAAATACAATGGACGCGATATGCAATGGACGTGACTAAAAACATGTAATGATCTTGAAATGCTTTAGACTTACATATATAAACAACAAAATTTCTCAAGGCTGAGTAACATAATCAATCCACACATAGCATGTTGAGATGTTTTCTAATAAAAATAAATCTGTCCTCAGCAAGAGGTTTAGTAAAGATATCTGCCCATTGATGGTCAGTATCTACAAATTGTATATCAAAAATAACTTTTTGCACATAATCCCTTATAAAATGATGTTTCATCTCTATATGCTTAGCTCTAGAATGCAATATTGGATTCTTAGATAAATTAATTGCAGCAGTATTATAACAAATAAGTGGAATACTACTTACAAACACATTATAGTCCTCCAAATGATGTTTGATCCATAGAAGTTGTGAACAACAACTAGCACCTGAAATATACTCAGCTTCACCAGTTGATAATGCAATGGTACTTTGTCTTTTGCTTGACTATGAGACAAGGTTAGCTCCAATGAAGTGACATCCTCCACTAGTACTTTTTCTTTCAATTCTGTCTCCAACATAGTCAGTATCACAAAAGTCAACTAATTTGTAATCTTCATTTTTCCTAAAACACAAACCCAGGTTAGTAGTACCTTTCAAGTATCTAAATATTCTCTTAATTGCTGATAAATGAGATTCTCTAGGATCAGATTGAAATCGAGCACATAAACATACACTGAACATTATATCAGGTCTAGACGCGGTAAGATATAGAAAGGATCCTATCATACCTCTATATACCTTTTGGTCTACCTTTTTCTCTTTATCATCTTTGATCAGTATGGACGTGGGGTGCATAGGGGTATTTATTGGTTTGCAATCATTTATTTTGAATTTCTTTATGATTTTTTTTTTATACTTGGTTTGATGGGTGTACACCTCGTCCATAGCTTGTTTAACTTGAAGTCCAAGAAAGAACTTGAGTTCTCCCATTATGCTCATTTCAAATTATTTCTGCATTAACTTAGAAAACTCTTTGCACAGAGATTCATTAGTAGCACCAAATATGATATCATCAACATAAATTTGCACAACTTTAAAATTGGATTTAATGGACTTTCTAAACAAGGTTGTATCAACCTTTCCTCTATTAAAGTCATTTTCCATTAGAAATGAACTTAGCCTATCATACCAAGCTCTAGGGGCTTGTTTTAGGTCGTATAAAGCTTTCTTAAGCTTATATACATGTTCAGGTTGGGATTCACTTTCAAAACCCGGAGGTTGCATTACATATACTTCTTCATTAATAAAGCTATTTAGAAAAGCACTTTTAACATCCATTTGAAAAAGCATTAGTGTGCAACAAAGGAAAGTAGAATCCTAATTGCTTCTACTCTAGCAACAGGTGCAAAAGTTTCAGTGTAATCTATACCTTCTTCTTGAGAATATCCTTGTGCAACAAGACTTGCTTTGTTTCTTACCACTTTACCATCTTCATCAAGTTTGTTTCTGTAGACCCATTTTGGTCCAATAACATATTTGTCCTTAGGCAAGGGTACCAGAGTCCAAACATCACTTCTCTCAAACTGATTCAGTTCTTCTTGCATAGCTAGAATCCAGCCATTATCCAGCAGAGCCTCGCCTACTGTCTTTGGTTCCAACTCAGATACTAGTGCAGTATCTTCCTGCTCTCTGAAGGTTGATCTGGTTCTTAGCCTATCATTTGGATTTCTAATGATTTGATCTTGTGGATGATAATTTTTGAAGTGCCAAGATCTCTGAACAGTGTCTTGTTGAGAGGTGGAGGTTTCTGGTTGTTGAGTAGGGTCTTCCATTTGATCATCAGCTTTTACTTCTGTTGTATCTCCTGAGATATTTAGATCAAGATCTGCAAAAGCTTCATCTAGCTCCGATAATTTCTTATTAGGTTGCTTGTCATCAAACTTGACATGAATACATTCTTCTACTACTAGAGTTCTAGAATTATATAATCTAAAGCCTTTTGAAGTTTCAGAAAATCCTAACAGAATTCTATTATCTACTATTGCATCAAACTTATCAAGTTGATCTTTAGTATTTAGAATATAGCATTTATAGCCAAAAGGATGAAAATAAGAAACGTTGGGTTTTCGTCCCTTCCACAATTCATAAGGAGTCTTGTTCAAGATTAGTCTAATGTATATTCTGTTCTGAATGTAGCAGGCAGTGTTAACAGCTTCAGCCCAAAAGTGTCTAGGGACAGAGTTGTCATTGACCATTGTTCTAGCCATCTCTTGAAGAGATCTTTTCTTTCTCTCTACCACACCATTTTGCTGTGGTGTTCTAGGTATTGAGAAATTGTGAAGAATACCACTTTCTTCACAGAACTTATGAAATAGCTCATTTTCAAACTCTCCCCCATGGTCACTTCTGATTTAAGTGATACACATGCCTTTTTCATTCTGTATACGTTTACAGAATATAGAAAAGACCTTGAAAGACTCATCCTTGTGAGCTAGGAACATAACCCATGTCCATCTAGTGTAGTCGTCAATAATGACTAGACCATATTTCTTACCATTGACAGAAGCAGTACTTGTTGGACCAAAGAGATCAAGGTGTAGCAGTTCTAATGGTCTATTGGTACTAACAACATTCTTAGATTCAAAAGAACCCTTGACTTGTTTTCCTTTTTGACATGCATCACAGAGAGCATCAGATTTGTACTTTAGGTTTGGTAGCCCTTTCATGAGGTTATGTTTATTTAGCTTTGAGATTGGTCTCAAGCTTGCATGACCTAGCCTTTTGTGCCAAATCCATCGCTCATCTTCAATGGACACTAGACATGAGACATTTTGATTTGAGAGATTCTCCAAGTCAATTTTATACAAATTGTTTTGCCTCTTAGCAGTGAATAATAGTGATTCAACATTTTTCTTGACATTACACATGTTCTTATTAAAAGAAACATCATATCCACTATCACATAATTGACTTATGCTCAGCAGATTATGTTTTAAACCATTTACCAAAAGAACATTATCAATGAAGGGAAAAGGTGTTTACCAATTTTACCTATACCAGTGATCTTCCCTTTCTGGTTTCCTCCAAATGTAACCTAGCCGCCATCTTTATGTCTTAGGTCTTGGAACATACACCTTTCTCCCTTCATGTGACGTGAGCTCCCACTGTCCAAGTACCAAGATGTTTGTTTCTTTCCTATTGTTAAGCAAATCTGCAACAGATATTATCTTATCCTTAGGTACCCAAAATGACTTGGGTCCTTTCTTGTTAGTTTTCACTGGACGCGAATGTTTAGCATGCTTATTATGTATGCATCTATATGTAACATGCCCACTTTTACCACACACTTTGCAAAAGGTGTTGGACGGGCCTGACTTAGCTTTAACATAATTAGCTGGAGCTTTTGAAGCTCTATGTTGTATATGTGGTTTTGACTTATTATGAGATGCTTTATGCTTCTCCTTGTCATAACCAAGGCCATATTTATCATATGGTGACCTAGAGTACCTTAATATAAGACTGAGCTTATCTGAGCCACCTACAAACTTTGACAGAGTGTCTGTCAAATATGTTACATCTTGTTTTAGTTTTGCAACTTCACAAGAATTATCAGGCTCACACTCTAGTTTGTCAGTTAGACTGACATTCTCTGATTTTAGCTTATCATTTTCTTGTGCTAAGTTTTGCCTCTCCATGCAGACTCTATCATACTCTTTTATTAATTTTGTGAACTTCTTTTTAAGACTTTTGTATTCATGAGACAGTATAGATGATTCATGCAATAATTCATCAAAAGCATTTTGAAGAGTGGACAGGTCAGAATCCATTACCTCATCATCAATGTATTCACTTTCTGATGATGTGTCAGCCATGAGACAGATATTTGCCTCTTCCTCAGCTTCATCTTCCTCATCAGATGAAGATAAGTCTAAATCCTCCCAAGTAACCATTAAGCCCTTCTTTTTCTTGAAGAACTTCTTTTTCTCTTTCAGATCAAGGCAATCAGCTATGAAATGGCCAAGCTTCTTGCATTCAAAGCACAAGGGTGGACCTTTTTCCTTGGAGTCTGATTTCTCCTTGGAAAACTTTTTGTTGAACTACTTTCTTCTGAAGTTACCTTTCTTTCTCCACATGTGTTAAATTTTTCTGGAGATGAAAGATAGTTCATCTTCATCTGATCCTTCATCACTATCTGAAGGTTCAGCATCATCTGACGATTCAGCAGCTTTGAGGACTTTTGATGAACTGACTTTCTTTGCCTTTAGGGCAATAGACTTTCCTTTTCTGGAATTGTCTTCTTCATTCAGTTCAAGTTCATGAACCTTGAGTGACCTGAGAAGCTCTTCAAGAGAAAGAGTATTCAGAATTTTGGCTTCCTCAATGGCAGTAACCTTGGGTCTCCATTGCTTGGATAAACTTCTTAGAATCTTTCTAACATGGTCTCTATTTTCATAGATTTTTTCGAGAGATCTGAGTCTGTTGGTGATTGTTGGAAATCTTCCAAACATCTGATCTATGGTTTCATGATCAGCCATTTTAAATAGTTTATACTGGTGAATCAGCATGCTTATCTTTGATTTCTTTACGTGAGATGAACCTTCATGAGCTAGGGCTAGAGTACCCCAGATTTCTTTAGCAGTGTTGCAGCTGTGAACTTTATCATGTTCAGATCTGGTGATGCACACATCAAATAATGTTTTGCTTTGAGATTGAGTTGATGTTTAGCCTTCTGATCTGCAGTCCAATCTGCTCTAGCAATACCAGCTCCATTTTCACCTCTAGGCTTAGTATAGCCATTTTCAATCAGTTCCCAGATACCTAAATTTTGTGCATCCAAGAAGGCCATCATCCTCTTCTCCCAGTAGTCATAATCAGTTCCATCGAAGAGAGGAGGTCTGTTGATAGCTTATCCTTCTGCATCCATGGTTGTTGGATCGTACTCCCTCAGCACTTGTTAGATGCTCAACCCTTTCGAGGTTGAGCTCTGATACCAACTGAAGTTGACACAGGCAAACACAAGAAGGGAGGGTTGAATTGTGTTTGTTAATAATTTTCGAAAACAACCTTTTTCAAAACAATTTTTCTCACACAAGGAATAAAAGGCTGAAGCATACACACGGAAAAGATCCTTTTAAAGACTTAACAAAATCAAGTTCAAATCCTCACAGTTAGTATAAACAAATAAAACTGAAGAGATAAGGGATTAGAAGATTCACGCAAGTGTTTTATCCTGGTTCACTCCCTTCCAACCAAGAGCTACGTCCAGTCCTTTCTACTTGAAGGTTTTACTCCACCATTTTTCAAAATAGATTACACCAAGTATTCAACACCTTTCCATGCTACAAGTATTCCTTTCTTACCAAGCCTCTTCAGGCTCTAACTCTAACAAAGAGATTGTTTGCTTTTGATCTTCTAACTCACTATGTGTGAGGATATGAAAGTATAAGATCAGTTGAATATTACAATAATATTCAAGCTAAGGTATTACAGACTTTTGCTCTTGAAAGAATAAAAGATTTTGAGCTTGTAGAATGGCAAGCATTTTTCTAGCAAGGTTTCTGTATTTGAAAAAAGTTGTTTCTTCAGAGGTTGAGGTCTTCTATTTATAGTGACCTTTTTCTTCACTTAAATTCTTCAACGGTTGTTTTGAATTTTCCCGTTTAGAGATGGAATCAAAGGCATAATATCCGTTGTGACTGATAGCTTGAATGTGGCCATTGTGAAATGTACTATTGGTTATCACTCTTGCACAAAATTGTCACACATCTGAGCAATTGCAACTTGAAAACTGTCTTGCCTCCTTTGTACAAATTCCAGCTATTCCAGCGATAAAGATGACAGGTTACAAGGTGTTTTGCATTATACTATTTTGCTTTTGCATTTCCTCATTTGCACTATGTTTCTCTCAAAGAAACAAGGCAATAAAACAATTAAAACAGATAGGAATGACCAACATATATTTGAAATAAATATCAACCATTTTAAATAAATACTTCTATGTGGTCGAGATAGCATTTTCTGAGCATATGAAAGATTCATAAAGAAAAAGAGCTCGTCTACTTAACAATATGCCTCTACACGCTTATAGTTAAAAACTCTTTTAGCTCGTCTACTGACGTGGCAAATTCTCTCGTCTACTATCAAGTCTTTGGACTTTCTATATATCAGTGAGTTACTTTGATCACCGTCTACTGACGTGGCACTTAAGCTCGTCTACTCATAGGAGTTAAAATTTTCGTCTACTGAGAATACTTTATATTCCGTCTACTCAAATATATTAAATTAAATGAATATACCAATGATTTTGAGCAGCTCGTCTACATGGGTGGACGCGGATATTCAGAAACTCTTTCAAGGTTTCCATAACTTATTAAATTTTGAACATTCCTGCAAGACTAGATATAGCATGTTAGATCTCAACTAAACGTTTGCCATGCAAATTTAATCCTTTTTGTTAACATCAAAACTCAGAGATTATTAATCCAAATCGCTTTGGTTCCAACATTAAATATTGTTGTATCTTGGTAGCCGAGTGGCCAAGGGGGCCTTGATGCATAATGTCGAGGTGTTGATCTGGTGCTTAAGGACCAGAGTGTTACAAGATTAAAGATTAAAAACTAAAGATTAAAGATAACGTTGAACCTTGGTAGCCAAGTGGCCAAGGGGGCCTTGATAGCCGAGTGGTCGAGGTGTTGATGGTGATAAAACTTGGGTAGCCGAGTGGCCCAAGCGGAGGTGGTGATTGTTGGTTGTGCACTATGTTGCTCATTCATGCATTGAAGTAGTGGAGTAGCGTTACATCGTATAGCATACCCTGTTTAGAATGATATAGATGATATTAATATGCTGAGATGTTATGTTTTTTATATGCTATGTATATGTGTATATGTGATGCATACTCATCTTGCTAATTGCTTCCTTGCCGTTATGTTCATATATATGTTTCTTACTCCCCGTCTTTGTTATTTGCTTTGCATGTATCTTTTTGGTTATGCAGAGGACGGTGAGCAGCTTGCTGGGTAGTGACTTTGAGGAGCCACTACTCGTAGTCTAGTATTCCTTAGTTTATGTTGTTTATCCGAGATGTTTCGGACTATGGTTGTACCAGCTTTGTAATGTGACATCGGGGTTGGGTTTCGTTTATGTTTTCAGTTATGTTTCTTTTAAACATGTTTTATTTTTCGCATTAAGAAGTTATGTTACAATGCGTCAGCCTCTGCCCGGTTTTTTATTATTATGATATAATATGCATGTGTTCCTTTTATCTCTTTTATGCTTTATGAATACATGCGGGGTAGAGGGTGTCATACTAGCCATTAGTATTTGTTCTAACTGGCCAAGTTTGGCTTGCACACAATGTGGGTGGTCGGCATCCTTTTATTCAGGTCAGATCTCCTTAATTTCGTATTTAACATGCTCAATCGGTGATAGGTTAGCTCCTCCTTCATCGTCAATGTTGGATCTCCTGAGGGCGTACATTCATGATGGGCTGCCAACCTCAGCTCAACCACTTGCGACAAAGGGGATATATTTCCATCAAGATATTGTCATTGCCTATCTCTACAATGGTATGCTATGATCCTAGGTCTTATAAAGGTAGGGCAACAAGGCTCGGTAGGTTAACGGAGGTAAGTGGAGAGCTTGGGTAGGCCCGTAGAGGTAGGGTTATGGTAGGCGAGAAGCCTAGGTAGACTAATGATCCATGAGACGTCATGGATTGGGCCCACCTCAACCTATCTCATTAGCCGTCCCTCTTTTTTTATAAGTAAAAGTATATTAAAAAGAGTACAAGGTATACTTTAACCCATATACAAGTATCAAGAAAGCAAACAACCAATGTAAATAAAATACTGATCCAAATCCAAAGAACAGTATTAGTTTTACATTAGCTACAGCTTGGAGCACTATCACCCAAAAAAAAAAAATACAAAATGTACAAATGCCCTCCTAAATGTTCCTCAGAAGAGAAGTCCCAGAGGCTTCAAAAGTGCTACATTCATAATGCATAAGGAGATCCAAGTATAAGAATCCAATTCGTATCTTAATGGAAACAAAGGTGTGGTACTTGGTATGGCTGAGCATCTAAGAACCAAACAGTACCATAGCCACATCATAAAAAGCAAATCGAAACCATTAGTTCCCCTTGTCCAAGATCATGTATCATATCAGCATCCCTCCATAGCTATACCGAAACAGAATCAGGAAAATAAAAACTGCCTGATCATACCCAATATCAGTAAATGACACCAGAGAAAACACTCATTGACTGCCAAGAAAAGCAGACTGCAGGAACTAAGACCATACACTGAGGAAAAAGATAACCTACCCTTTACACTTAATTGTTGTCAAACTAGCATTTGCTAGTTTGCTTCACATACTCCCAAGGGCAAGAACACCAATCCAAAAAGAGAAAGACCCCCGCATTTTATTTTCATTGAGTACCATGATCTTATTTTGATAAGATCCACAATATTCAGCACATCCGCCCTCTCTTGCTTGAAAATAACATTGTTTCTATGTAGCCAAATGGACCAAATAGTTGTAAACCAAGCAAACATCCATAGTCTCTTCAATTTCTTACTTCACACCATCCTATAATGGTTCACACCATCCTATAGCAAAAGCCTCACCTTCACGAACAGTCATCAAACAAGGAAACCACATAGACTTAGCCAAGATATATGAACCATGATCATCCCTAAGACAAAATCCAAGACCAGTGCGATCCTCCCTTTGGAAAAAAGCATCAACAACATTGCATTTTACAAACCCAGAGGGAGGCTTTTGCCATATAATATTTGCGTGATCCTCCAACTGGCCATCTTCCAACTGTTGATATATGATCTTGGCTTGTTTCCATTCTTGGTGAACTGAGGCTGCACGACTAATAATACCCTCTACTCCATCCTCCTTTGAATTCCAAAGCAAGTCATTTTTGGAAGTCCAGATACTCCATAAGGTCATAACAAACATTGACCTTTCTATATTAGTGAGGAGATCACAAACAAGGAAGAACAACTCTAAAAAAGATTCACTTTTTATAAGCTTTGGTTCAATCTTGCTCCATAAATGACTCCTCTCCCTTGAAAACCTAGCCATGAGTAAATCTTTCCCCAACACTAGGCTTATTGGGATGGATCTAGTCAGCCATTTGGGCCAGGCCACAAGACAGGTTCAGAATAGTATTCTAGTTGCATAACATTAAGTTACAAACAATAATTGAATTCTGCTTAACATAAACAATATATACAAATTTTTTAGGTTAAAATGTATTTTTTTGGTCCTTCAAATTTTCCACTTTGGCAAAATTTATCCATCCCCCCCCCCCCCCTCCCCCTTTTTTTTAGTGAATTTTGTCCTCTCATTTTCAAAATTTTGCAACTTTTGTCCATCTGTCAAGTTACCGTAAGAAAAATAATGGATATCTACATGGCAAACATTTTAACATGTGGCTTCACGTGACATGCCAACTGGCTATAAAATACTAAAATAATAAAAATACTTAAATAATATTAAAATTACTATAATAAGAAAAGGGTAAAATGTATTTTTAATTCCTCAAATTTATCATTTTGGTGAAATTCGTTCTTTTTTTTTTTTTTCTTTCCCGAATTTACTCTCAGTTTGTCTTTTGACACCATCAGATCCCAAAAGGACCAAACCTGTGCGTTACCTCTTAGAGGGACTTTACCTATTGGTGGGACACCCGCGCTATTGGCAAATCAACCTCATTGAAGAGTTTAACAACTAGCCAAAGTTGCCAACATGGTCACCATCTAACTAGCTATAGTGAAATTAAAATCATCACATTATGTATAATAAAATTCAAATAAGCGTTAAGAGTCTTTCTCTTACATAAACCATGTATATATCTGTCAATTTCAGCCACTAACATATGCATCACGACAGAAGAAAAACCAAGAAAAAAATTCCAAGGAAAAAGAATCATCAATAAGTCCATTCATTGATAATACCACTCACTGGAAAGTGGAAACAGTGTACATCTAATAATCAAGGTACGTAGAAAAATACAATATCTCAGTCAGCAATCAATCACTTGGTTAACTTCCATAACTATCTTCATACAAATCTCAACTAGCTATTTGACTTGAAAAATTCAAGTACAAATGAAAAGAAAATTTGAACTGACAGAACACAAAAAAAGGGTAGCAACCAAAAATAAGATCTCAGGCAGCAGCGTTTTGATATCATACAGAAGCCTCTATCCTGGGCTCAAATGAAAATGCAGACATGAACTCTATGACTTCACCACTTATGCAACATTTTGGCAATTCAACCCACTTGTTGGTTATCAAATCACACAGAATATAAGTACATAGCTCAGGCGAGTTCAAGCATATAAATATCCGATTACCAGCTCCGACACAGTTAATATCTGCCTTCTTTCCATACCACTCATGAGACATTGCTGCAGGCATTGCCGCAATCTGTTGCCAGCATCGATTAGCCTCGTCATATTTCCACACCCTCAAACTCGCACTTTCGAGGAATTCCGATAACAAAACAACTACCATCTCGCCATCACACTCCACAACATCAATGGAGTACTCACTGAAAACAGGCAACAATCTGGGGTACTCCAAGAAGCACTTGGATGTCAAATTGCAAGCTACAACTGTTCCTGTGGAGCTAAGAAAATAGACTATCTCCTGACCATCTTTGTTAGTAATAACCGACGAATATTGCTTAGATGGGCTTCTCTGCATGTTACTCGCCACCACATTTCCAGCCTTGCTAAGGAAGTATACAACATCGTCGTCATCAGTTGAATCACAATCCATGGAATTATCATCAACCTTACTCCTCAGCACAGTCTCGTCTTCCCAACAGCCAGAGCTTGAGTTGTAGACTTGAAACAAAAGATTCGGAAGTTCACCAAAGATCAACACAATCTTATAGGAGATTTGGTCTTTGGAATTTGTACTCATCACAATGGCATTGAGAGATTGATTTTCTGGGGTGAAATACAATGGAGGAAGCTCGCTACAAGATCCGGTAACGGGATTGCATACAATGAGGTTTCCTGACCATTTGCGGTAGCAAACCAGGCCACCAGAGGCTGCAACTGGCATGCAACCTCGGTTAGAATCTTCGCAAAGAAGACGCGGATGATTGAGCCTTTTCCAACTGTTTTCAGCATAGTCAAAGATAACAGATTGGTTGAGGCTGGGAGCAACCATCAAAAACCAAGGATCCCTGGAAGGAATGTGTGAGCAGGCAAGCTTGAAACTCGACGAAGCAGCAGCTGATTTCCATCTTTTGCACACAGCAGTAAGGCGGAAGAATGAAGAAGTTGGCAGTCGCGAAAGTACCCTTTCAAAGAGATCTTCATTAAGATCATCCAGAGAAAAGCTGTTGCAGAGTAGATGGTCTCCATTTTCTGGGGACTTTCTCTTCAAACTATGTTCCATTGACCAGAAATTTGGAGAAAACAACTGCAAAAACAAAGGAACTAAGATGTTATCAAGAAATCAACTTTTCCCTTATATAAGCCTACACCAATCATAAAATATTTCAGGAAAAAAGTAGCCATAAACTAATAATCTAAAACATTATCTGAATGCAAAAGATCAAGACTTTCTCTTTCCCCTTCATTCCCAACCCAAACAAGATTTGAAACTAAAATTGTAGGCTTTAGAGAGCTGTGAAAGAACCCCTTTATAACCTTAAAGTTTAATAAAGTTTTAACAATCTATCCTTTAGAAGCAAACATGAAGCTTGAGACCTAAATGCAAAGGGAACGCCTTCAACCATGAAACCCTCCCACCAGGACTAGATGAAAAGAATGCTAAGATTTCCAAATAGCAAAAACATAATCTCAAGACACACTCCCTTAAAGGGTTTCAATAACTCATGAGAAAATAGGAAACAAGGGTGTGATGATGATGATGAAGACAACAAAAGAACAAAATCAATCAAGGGAAAGAAATGTACCTGAAAGAACTGAAACTGCTGCTTTGTTGAGTGGATAAGGAAACAAAAAACACAGTGAGAGTATGTTTTGGTTGAGGGTTGGATTGTGTTTTAAAATGGGTGTTAGAGAGTAGTAGGAAATCACAAAAAGGGAAAAAGGGAAAGGGAACTCAAGCAGTAGGAAGTGAGGTAGGAAGTTTCCTGGGGAACTCTTTTTGTTGGAGTTGGAAGGTTGACACTTTGTTATATCACAAAGGCAAAGCCACACACACGGGTGGGTTACCCAATGTCAAATTTCCATACAAAATTTGGACATTTATTCTTGCACCCAATTAGTTAATATAAATAAATAAATTAATAGATAAATAATTTCTTTTTAGAAAACTCGTATAAGTAATTTATCATCTTTATCATCTTTATTAATAATTGTATCATAGTTAATGAATATAAAAAGAGTGTGCAAATAAATAACTATACAAAATATGATATTCATATACAGCTTATTAGTTATTCTCTTATTTTATCAAAAAAAAAAAGCTTATTAGTTAATAGTTAGTATATTAGAGAAATCGTTGACTATTGTTAAAGGACCTTAAACATAGCCTTGGCTTTGGATTCGGGTTGAAAATGAAAAATTAAATCTGCATATAATCACTTTAATTGTCTCTGTCTACGCTGCATCAAAGAAAGAGAAAAAGAGAAAGGACCACTGAGCCTCAAAGTGGAAAACCAATGTATGTCAACTGTCAAAGGGAAGGGGTGGGTTTTGTTTTGTCTGTGACATGTCACTTGTGTGGTTTATAGCTGACCCTCTCAAAGCAAAAGCAGGAAGCAACCCTCTATTCCCGGTTCCTTTGGCTCCTCGTTAAGGAATCTTTGTCTTCTTTTGCTGTCATAGCCCTTACTCATCTATGCCTCCTATTATATGCCACAACTAAAAGTCAATGCTCAAAGCCCCATTCACAAGGCAACCAATATTTATTTTTATTTTTTTAAAACAAGCGATTAAATTAAAATTATTGAAAAGCAAAAGCCTTAAATTATAATCTTTTTCTTTTCTTGCACCTCGTGTGCTTTCATCAACTCAAGTAGATGCTCACACGTCCAAAAGCAAGGCCCCAATGCAATGGTCTCAATCCTGCACATGATGCAGCCTCATTTGTCTCAATTTGGATTCTAGAGTAACGTTACATTCACATACATCAAGTTCACACGGGCCTCTAGTAATAATAATAACAAGATTTCCTTATCCTCGTTATAGATGTTTGTCGAATATTATTTATGTAAAACAATGCTGTAGTTTACGAGCAATTCCCATTAAATAATCTTCAACAAAACTTGTTTATTAGTCTTATATAACAAAAATTAGTTGCTGAAAATTCTATTTAAGTGTAATTAGTTAATTTAATATAAAACTGAAGTAATTCTCAGGAACAGGCACTTATTTCAGTTAGTCTATTCCAATACTCACTGAGTTTGTAATTCTTGTATCATCTGAAGTAAATCGGGCCTTCCTAGTTCCTAGAGAACACACAATACCTTTTCCACAAGCTGAAATAACAGTGTTATGTCACTAAGGGCACAAAGCTTCCAAATGAGTGATATAAGGACATATGTCTTCAATGTATCTTCTTATCGAGCCAAAAAGATAATTTCTTGTTAACGAAATTATAAAATTTATATTAGGGGGTACAGCTAGCAGTAATAGAGGTAAGCAACAAATTAGAAGAATTTTGCTTTTATAATGTACAGAGTGAAGGCAAAAAAGGAGAAGAAAAGAGTAATATAATCTATGAGTGTAAGTAGAGAATCCATCTAGAAATGTTACAATAAGATCCAAGGTTCCTGCAAATAATGAAGCCCCAGACAAAAATTTCCCAACTCACCACCTCCTCTTTGATGATGGGATAATCAAATGATATGAAGAAATAACAAAAACAGCTGCACCTACATCATTATCTTGACCTTGATTATTTCCAATTTCTTAATTCCACTACCTATGTCAGTTTCACTGGGCAAAGAACCAACACCTGAAAATAGTGTACCTTCAAATAGCAGATTTATTTGCAGCGACATGCCCATTTCCATAATATGGGTTATCTTTAGATGTTGTCAACTTGCATTTAGCCACATCTATATGTTCTGAATCTTCTCCCATTTTTTGACAATCCACTGAAACGGAAGAATACTTATCAAAGCAAGAAAAGTCATTTGGCAAACCCAAAGAAGGACCAGAGCTAGCCATATCCGTATCATGTTGCTCTTCCGTGCAGCCTGAAGTTTCCGAAGATATGTTCATATCTACATCCCCAAAGTCTTTGACAGCTTGAGAAATAGGTATATAAGATGATTCAACAGCACTACAGGAAAGAACCTCATTTGCAGCATTAGTCGGCTTAATATCAATCATGTCCACATCCTCAGAATTATCGCACTTGGCATCAGAGTCCACTACAGTGGAAGACTGGCATTCATAGCCAGAAACCTTCAATCCTGGACTAATATCAGATGGCAAAACCTCACAACCTCTACTGCAAGTCACAGACTCCCCATTTGAAAGGCATTTAGCTTGTTCAGTTGGGCCAGGCTCCATTTCCACTTTGACTGTTTGCATTTCTGCTATCCTGGAAAGTTCAGTAGTTTGAATTTGAAGACCTGATGGCCGCGCACTACACCTGTCCAAGATCAAATCAAGCAATACTTGCCACTTCAATCAGAAAGTAATGGACACAAATGATTGTTAAAAATAGCTACATGCACCTGCCCCAGCTTTGATTATTGGGACTATTCTGCTGAGGAAAATGTTTCTATATTATTCATCTATGAAAAAGAGTACAAGCCTATATACATGTAGTCATGAGTCTAGGGCCTATTGGGCTAGACTAGAATAGATTAAAGAATAAAGTAAATTATTCTACTCATAGTTATAAATCCCGGATGGCTGTGTAGCGGCCGACCACAAAAACGCTATAGTGAGGTAGCGTATAGCAGGATGGCCACTAAAATTTTTAGAGGTTAAATAATTTATACTATATACGTACAAATGCTTAATTAAAAAAATACTCAAAATTCATGATAAATTCATAATTAATAATAAAAGTCATAGGAGTGAATAGTTTGGGTCTTTGGGAGATAGATGACACCCAAAAAAAAAAAAAACAGAACAGAACAGAACAGAACAGAACTAGTTTAAGAGACAATAAAAAAATAAAACAGAATTCAGACTAGAGAGACAAAAAAATCAGAACAGAAACCAACAAAACACCTAAGGAGAACCCAAAAAAAAAATCCTGCGTCCAACAAAACACAAAAAGGCAAGGAGAGAACAGCAGCCTGTGGGACAGTGAGAAAGCAAGGAAAAAGCACCAGGCCAGAAAATGCAGAGCAGATGGCCAGAGAGTAGGTTCGCCGAAAAACACCAGGTTGTGGCCAGAAACTCGCCTGAGAGCAATGGGTTCAATGGGTAGGACAGTAGCAGTGAAAGGAATGCACAAGACTGAGATGAGAGGCACGAAGGGTTTTCTCCCAAACCCTTTTGAAAACAACCCTAAATTACCCCCAAAAAATGCCTCTTAACATTCCGATTTGAGGGCATTAACAGGTATTTTTTCCCATTTTAGAATCGAGGCCAACACGTGCACGAAATGCCACGATTTCTGCCTCTAGCAGCCATGACAGCTGCAATGCAGAGAAGCAACACGACAAACTCGAAATAACGGCCACCCGTCGCAACACCACGATAGCGGCGCTATTATGTGCTATTAACGACTATGATTGTACTGCATTCTTCACATTTAACAACTCTCCTCAAGCCGGAGCATACAGATTATATGCACCGAGCTTGTCACAAATGAACCCAATACGAGGACCCCTAAGGGACTTTAGTGAGAATGTTTGCTAGGTGGTCATTCATGCTGATGTAGTTCGCGACAATACAACCAAAAAGCACAGTTTCTCTAATAAATGACAGTCCACTTTGATGTGGTCATTTCACGAAAAACCAGAAAGGAGGCTATTTGGAGAGCAACTTGATTATCACAGAAAAACTTCATCAAGAGATTTTCACAAATTCCAGTTCTCGAATTAGTTGCCTAATCCATATGAGTTCACATGTAGCAAAGGTCACAGCTCAATATTCTACCATGACACTAGATCTAGCCACAACCTCAAAAATGGATAAAACATCCGATCAATTTTCCATTAAATACAATCAAGTGCAATTAGAATGATCACCAATAAAAGTTACAAAGTATTGAAAACCAGAGACATACTCCCTCCGGTCACTATTATAAGCAAAAATTAACTAAAACACACATATTAAGGAAGTTAATAAATCTCATTTTATTTTATTAAAAAATTAAGCTTATTACCTAAATTACCCTTCATCTAAAATTTCAATTTTTATCGTTAAAATACATCTGCATTAAATAGATCCTACTTTCAATAAGGATGAGAGGGAAGATGACCTTTTATATGTCAAGGAATATATTCAGCATTAAATTGGAAGATGATCCTTTATATTCAGCATTAAATTGAAAGATGATCCTTTATATTCAGCATTAAATTGGGAATAATATCAAGGAGTATTAGAAAACATAATTTATATTAAGTGGGGGGTATTTTGGGAATAATAGCACTACATTGGATGGAAGTACGAAAAATTTGCTTATATTTTAAACCAAAAAATTTAGGGTTTTTTGCTTATAATATTGACCGGAGGAAGTATACGACATGACTAGGAACCCAAATATCAGAATGAATTAAAGCAGACGGGGATGCAACTTGATTGTTGATATGCTTAGGAAATGAAGATCTACACTATTTACCTAGTTAACATGACTCAATTAAATTTTGATAAAGAAGAAAGACTAGGAACCATCTTTTGAAGCATGGTTAAACTTTGATGGCCTAAACGATTGTGAAGGAGAGTCCCAGGGATGGAGCAATAATGCAGGCAACGGACGGTGGTGAAATATGATAAAGGCCCTGTGACTCATGTCTTGTGCCAATCACCTATCCCATACCGGAATCCCAAATAACAACAGAATTATGAGTGAAAGTAATGGAACAAAATACGACACGAGTAAGACGACTTGCAAAACAAAATTAATGGGCAATTAGGAATATACAAAAGAGAATCTAAAGGAACATAAGGCAAAGATCTTGCACTACAGGCAACTGTACAACCTAATTAGTGCCATTAGCCAAGTAATAGTCAGTAAGGAGTTGGAGTGAGTAAAGGTAGAGAGTAAAAGAGAATTACTAGAAATATGATCAGAGTCACTGGTATTGAGAACCCAAGAGCCAGGAGGTCATGATTAGGTAAAACAGGTGGTGGGATCATCAAAATGAGCAACCAGGACAACTGACGATGGCTGTTGTGATGCACAATACCTCAAATATTCATCATAATAAGCGCCAGTGTAAGGGTGATAGAATGCTATTGCCAAGGGCCAAAATACTGCTGTGGAGGGCACTAAACTGCTCATGCTGAGTCTCATCAGTGTGAATAAGGTTGACATGAAGGGGACGATCGTGTAACTTAAATTATAAACTTGTCTTTAGAATGTCCACATCTACGGCAATCAGGGCAAGGTGCCCAATTGCCTCCACGGTCACCATCCTGCTCTTCCCCAGGACCCTGCTAAACTTAATAAGAAACTAATGTAGAAGTATCCCGGTGAAGGACGTTGGTGGAGGCACATATGTCACACGAAGAAGACGAGAATAGACCACCTACAAGGTAGGAACAGTCGGGCTAGCAAGGATTCGGTCCCAAACAGAAACCAAATTGGGAACATATAGCAGCCAAAGTATATACCACAAAGAACATATCATGCGCAAAATCCTCAGCAACAGTTTTACGAGTAGGTAAAAAAAGAGCATTAAACTCGGCCTTAATGGAGGACAAATAAAAAACTGTTATGCCTTGTTGGCGAGGATTAATCAACTTATCAACAACAGAATACAAACATTCAATGGCATCAGTGTAAAGAGATTTAACTTGAGACCAAAAGTCATAACACGTATCAAAATTAGTGTAGATATTGTGAAGGGATCAATGAACTGCTGCAAAAGAGTATGTTGAAAGCCCCACATCGACTAGAGATATGGCCTAGGTAGTATTTATAAAGCTTGGGAAATCCTCACCATACAAGCTGGTTTTGTGGGGTTGAGTTAGGCCCAAAGCCCAAAATTTAAGATGGTATCAGAGCCTATCCTAGATCTGTTATTGGGCCAAGATCTCTGTTATTCCACCCACATTTGTCCACGCTCCAGATGTCCAGTCCTGAACATGAAGGGATGCGTTGATATCCCTACTATTCCACCTATTAGATTTTGGGCCTAACTCAATCCCAAAAGCTAGCTCATAGGATAAGGATTGCCCACTATTTATAAACTCTTATTAGACACTATCTCTAGTCAATGTGGGACTTGGGTTTTTCCAAATACACCCCCTCATGCCCAGCACTATTGGGCTTGGTGCGTGGATAACATGGTGGGTGACCCAACAATGAATCTAGGATAGCTCTTATACTATATTAGATTTTGGGCCTAACTCAATCCCAAAAGCTAGCTCATAGGATGAGAATTGCCCACTATTTATAAACTCTTATTAGACACTACTCTAGTCAATGTGGGACTTGGGTTTTTTCCAATACCACCCGTATCAGTCCACGCTTCAGATGTCCAATCCTGAGCATGAGGGGGTGTGTTGAAAGTCCCACATCGACTAGAGATATGGCCTAAGTAGTGCTTATAAAGTTTGGACAATCCTCACCATACAAGTTGGTTTTGTGGGGTTGAGTTAGGCCAAAGCCCAAAATTTAAGAGAGTATATAGCGAAGCATCAACCCTTTCCCAATTGTTTCTATCAGTTTTCACATCTTCTAACTTGGTGGTCAGATGATCCTTAACCCATGCACCACTTCTCAACAACCTTAGACCATGAAACATAATTAGAGGAACCCAAACAATTCTTCATTGCAATAGCCGGAGAAAGGGAAAAAGTGGCAGAAAACAGTTCAAACTACCCTATGGATGATTGTGTCGCCAAGTGTGGAAAGAAGAAAGCTCTAAAGGATCACAAAACTGACGAACAAAGGTGGAAGTAGGACAAACTAACAAAATAATTGGGACCACAACAAAAAAGCGATCCAGGCCAGATAAGATGGCAGTGGCAGCAAAGGTGTGGACAGAGTCGCCGTTACGGTGACCACATCTAAGGTGGCAGTGAGATCCCACTCTCACTCGAAGAAGGGAAGGAGCGGCAGGAAGGAGGGACGGCACGTGGCAGCACACTGACTCTGACAGCCAAATGTTTCTATACTATTCATTTATGAAAAAGTCAGGGACCTAGGGCCTATTGGGCTTGAATAAAGTAAACTATTCTACTACATTCTACACACAACATATTCTTCATCAAACAACAGATAACGACAGGTTCCAATAACCAGACTTCTCACTAGGCGCAAAGCAACTTGCAAGATGTAAGATCTCTCACCCAATAATCAAACCCAGTGTTATCAATGGGGGATTATGGCTTCCAGCCAAAAATGGACATAACACACACACACACATAATAAAAAAATAAAAAACTAACAACATATGTCAGAAACACAAACCAAATTAATTGATAGAAAATATCACAAGTCTTATAACACACATCATAAACTACTAACAAGCTTCATGACCATCAAGTTCAAGACTTCAAATAACAACGAAATGATATAAAAAACAATACAATCACAAAGTCAAACAATAACATAATTAAAAAAAAGAGAAGCAAAGGAAGAATAAAAAGAATTGAAAGAAAAAAAAATTAACAGCGTTGATAAAAACAGATTTTTTTTTTTTTTAAAAAGAATAAACTTTCCCCAAAAAAAGAATGAAATAAAGGAGAAAAAAATAACAGCATATAAAAGGAAAAAAAATAGAACAGAAATAGGAGAAAGACTAAAAAAACACAGATATAAAAAACAAAAGCGAGAGCTGACAAAAAGATAAAAGACATGGTTCACTGGAGGAGGTCATCGGCTGGTAGTGGTCGACAGAGGATGGAGGACGCCGGAGGACGATGGTCGATGGAGGGAAAGGTTGGAGGAGCAGACACGTACTGCATCATGTTTGAAACAAAGAAAAAAAAATTGAGAAAGAAAGCAGTCTTTGCTTAGTTTACGGGTTTTCACCCTTTTGGGCCCCAATTTCCAGGTCGGGTAGCACAACCCAGTCATTTAAAGAAAAAACCTTTTTTTACACTTTTTCTGCCATGGCTCACTACGCGAAATCCACAACGCCACCACCATACAATGTCGACCTGTCATTTTTCTGCCACCACCATCTGGCATCCGCCATGGCACCACCATGGCTGCCTTTTGACAACACTGATCAGACCAAATGCACCACACATCGGAATGGAAAACTAAACACCCAATCTGAAATTATTTAAGCAAACTAGTTAAGACAGAATACACATCACTAAGGCATAGGATTCCCCATGTTACCAAAGAAAAGGCTAAGACAGACTGCAATGAAAGATGAAGCCTAACAAACAAACGAGACCAGAATTTAATCTCTTCTTGGTGATGCATATAAAAAGGTTTGAGCCAATATTGTAACAGTTGACCTGGTCCACCATTCAATAGATCAGACCATCCAATTCAGGCCATGTCAGTCATCATAAACACTTAACAAAGGTAAAGACACCCAAATCTGCACTCAGACCATGCTGACAGAACCAGCTATTTGGCTCAAAAGAACTAAAATGAGACCTTCCAACAAGGACAATTATTTTCTTGATAAAAAAATCCACGTCCAAGGCCAACTGAATATCAGCATAAAGAATAAACCTAAACTGTCAAACGAAGAGATAGGGTTCAACGTTAATTGATCCTAAACAGATATTCTATTCTATGAAAATTCAAATCACATCTGACAAAACCAGGGTAGCCTAAGTTCAAAGGGCATCATCATTCAGGCACGGGGCAGTAAAAAGAGAGAGCATTAGCCTCTTCAACATGGTCACAAGAATACCTGCTATACAACAACATATATGCTCCCTGAGAAAGTACCTCATCCAACTCCACATTTGCAACCTGGGAAATGAAATGCAACCCAAATGAGGATACTGAAGTGAAAGTTCCAGAAAGTTGCATGGGGAGACAGAAATCTACCTTCCAATCATCAATCCTATACCAGTTTCCTTGGAAATCCTTGATGTAGCAGATGTAATGACCAAAAAATGATGCATTTAGCATATCAATATGGACTACAACAGCATATAGCTTATAGATATCAGATCCATCTCCAGCTTCGCTCATGTAAGGGCTAAGATTTAAAGTCTCAGGGAAGGCTACTCTCTTGTTAAGTTTCCCAAAGCTCCCACTCTGCATGTATACACAGGCCCAAAAAAAACATGAGATAATTTGACAAAGAAAAGTTCAAAACAAATACAAGCCTTTCAAGGTTTTATATACTAGTAGGGGAAAATTAATGTGCTCAGAGTATAATAAATACTCATGCTAAATCAACATCAACATCCATACAACATTTCACATCACATGAAGCACATTTTCGGAGCAGAAAATACTAGAAATAATACAAGTATATAACTGATATCTAAACAACTTATAGCATCCGACAAATACTTACCAAGACGGTCTAGATTAAGTTAGTCATACCTGAAATCTTTTTAAGGCAATTGTAAGAATATTTGGAGCACGTTTCACAGTAAGACGTTTCCATGCCTTGACATAGTCCTTGCACCTGGCAAAAAGCATCAAGACTTGTTTAAGACAAGAGCTGCCTAACAGTAAAGATACACTATCAAAAGCAAAATTTCGAATTCATTTCCATTGACAAAACTAACTTCCACCATACAAAGTTCCTTGTTCATAAAAGTCTTTCCACATTTTATGCATCAGTTATCAAAATTCGCACCCCCAAAATTTATTCTTTTTACAAAAAAAAACTCAGGCATACATTTAAACAGGAAAGAAAATTGAACAAGAATTCTGGCATAACCATGACCAAAAGCAGCAATTAAATTAATTATAAGGATAATTTTTTACGACATTAATGGACTGGGATATTTTAAACACTAAAGAGGATACCAAAATTGTACCTTCTATCTTATTGCCCGAAGAAGAAAGGAGTTGGTATTGCCTATATTCAAGGAATCAAAGATATATATATGATGAAGTCACAACTAGTGTGAGAACACAAGGTGGAGTCACAAGATTTTCCTATAACTATCGGACTGTACCAAGGGCCAACTTTGAGCCTCTATCTTTTTAACCTTGGTCTTAGATATGCTCACTGATAATGTTCAAGAGTCGGTGCGACTATGCATGCTTTTTGGAGATGATGTAGTCCTAGTTGGAGAGTCGAGAGAGGAAATAAATGAGAAGTTAGAGATGTGAAGACAAGCTTTGGAAGCACATGAGTTTCATTTAAGATGAAGACAGAGTCTATGGAATGTAAGTTTAGCAGGAAGCACACTAATTCTAAGTGGTGAAAATAAGAGACCAAGCCATACCACAAGTCATATTTTTAAGTATCTTGGATCCATCATACAAAATGATGGAAAAATAGAGGGAGATGTAAACCATATGATACAAGCGGCATGAATGAAATGGAGGAGTACTTCGGGTGTTATTTGTGACAAGTTTAAAGGAAAATTTTACCATACAGCTATAAGACTTGCAATGTTGTATGGGACTAAATGTTGGGCGACAAAAACAAACAAGACAACAAGCTCAATGTTACAGAAATGAGAATGTTGCGTTGGATGAGTGGACACACTAGACAAGATAGCATCAAGAATGAATCAATTAGAGAGAAAGTTGAGGCAACACCTATTGAAAATATGGTAGAATCTCACCTTAAGTGGTTTGGGCATGTGTGGAGGAGACGCGTAGAAGCCTCACCTCAATAAGGATAATATATCAAATGGAGGGTAGCCCAATAACTAAAGATAGAGAGGCCAAGAAAAACTATGAGCAAAACCATTAAAAAGAATTTAAATTTAAATGGTTTGTATAGACATGATTTACAATGAGAAAGTACGATATCGTTTGATCCATGTAGCTGACCCGACCTAGTGGGAAAAGGCTTGGTTGTTGTTTAACGAGATAATGTGGTCAAAGATAATATCAAATAATGTGGTCAAAGATAATGCGGTCAAAGCACTTTGATTCCCATTAATAAGAACAAGGGAGATATATACAATTGTGCTAATTATAAAAGGATTAAGCACATAAGTCATACTATGAAGCAATGGAAAAGGATGTTTGGATAGAGATCAAGACAAGATATTACCATTTCAAAGAATCAATTCGGTTTTATGCCAAGCAGGTCAACCATGGAAACGATATACCTTTACAAAGATTAATGGAAGGTACTAGAGAAAGGAAAAAGATATAGATATGGTTTTCACTGGCTTGGCAATGACATATAATAGTGTGTCAGAAGAAGTCTTATGGAAGGCATGGAAAGGAATTCATCACTTATATTCCAATGATCAAAGATATGTATGATGGGATCAAAACAAGTCAATGAAAATATGATGGTTTCACTAAGGATTTTCCTATAACTATAGGGTTACATCAAGGGTCAACTTTGAGCCACTATCTTTTTTACCTTGGTTTTGGATGTGCTTACTAAGCATATCCAAGAGCCAATGTCACAAAGCATGGTTTTTTGTAAATGATATAGTACAAGTGGAAGAATCCAAAGAGGGAATAAATGATGAACTACAGATCTGGAGAAAATCTTCGGAGGCATGTGGTTTCCAATTAAATAGAAGTAAAATGGAGTATATATTATATATAATGTAAGTTTACCAAGATGCATGGTTTAGGTATCTTCGATCTATCATAATCATTGTGCAGTAAAAGGAGATGTACAACATAGTATTCAAGTTGGGTGGACGAAATGGAGAAATGCTTCAAGTGTTATTTATAATTAAAAGGTGCCTCTTGGTTACAGCTATAAGAAGCGCGATACTTTATGATATTCAATGTTGGGTGGGAAGGAGCCAACACAAAACAAAATAAGATTAGAAATGAATGCATTTGAGAGAAAGTCAAAGTAGCCCTCATGAGTGAATATTGTCAAAGGTAGTTTGGCCATCTGAGAAAGAAGACCAGTAAAAAGAGTTGATCAAGTGGAGCACAATAGTTAGAAGTACAGGAGGATCAAGAAAAACTCCAGGTAAAACGAGAAAAAAAGTCATTAGATTTATATGGTCTTTCTATAGACTTGGTCTGTGACAGAACGAAATGGCACTGTCTGATTCAAATAGCGAACCCCAGCTAGTAGGAGAAGGCTTTTGTTGTTAATTTTTTTTTTCAATTTTTATTAAATTTAATTTTATGGTTAATTCTCAAGCAAAAGACGTTTTGCTATTGCCCAAAAACTACAAAGCTATAGCAATGGAACAACCTAAGCATCATGATTTGACAAGGTATTTTAGACGTTCCATCACCTTCCAAATTCTTTAATAACCACCTTCCAAATTCTTTAATAACGTGATAATAAACCTCACTAAGGCACTAGTATCTTTCAATAGGAAGGATAACCTTACCCATCACATTTATACATATTTTCTCCGTGAAGCCACTCCTTAGCAGTAAACTGGTCTAGACAATCCTCCAAGGAGGCAGCATCTCCATGAATTTCGACTGTCAAGTCCATCATGTTTTCATACTGATTCGAAGTGTTATCACATTTTGTGCAAATAACCTATTTAATTTCACAAGAAAAAAGATTAAAATATTAGGACAGACAACCCCATCCATGTCAGCATCAAAATAACACAAGGCGGAAATTGATAATAGCAAAAAAAAAACACTATGAAGATTTATATCCATGTCAACATCAAAACATTACAAAAAAGTGGAAATTGATAATCAGCCAAGAAAGAAAACACTATGAAGATTTATATCTTATAGGCAAAAGAAAGAGTAATCCATGACTAAACTATAACTAACTAGGAATGCTCAAGAAGGAAAATCACATGACAGCTTTAATCTTATTCACAATACAATCCAGCCAAAAAGCATAATATCATTCTATTTCATCATCATAAGCTGAATTGAGTACCTTATAACTCCTTTATAAATATGCCATAAAATGCATTCCCCACTATCCATGACTAAACTATAACTAACTAGGAATGCTCAAGAAGGCAAATCACATGACAGCTTTAATCTTATTCACGATACAATCCAGCCAAAAAGCATAATATCATACTATTTCATCATCATAAGCTGAGTTGAGTACCTTATAACTCCTTAATAAAATATGCCATAAAATGCATTCCCCACTATACTCAAAACTCAAAAGGCTTCTTCCATTAAATTAGCTGACATTTAACTTTTTAACTCCCAGAAGGATGAGAAACAAGAATCAGACTCTAAGTCGATTTCTCCAAACACGGACTATATAAACAAGGTTTATGCCCATCTGAAGAGGACAAGAAATTTAAAACTACAGAGACTGTAGCCCGTGTTTGGTTCTGTTTTCATTTTATGGTTTTTGAAACGAAATCTGCAAAACAAAATTCAAAAACAGTTTGGAAATTTGATTTTTCTTGTTTTTATAGAGTGATGTTGTAACAATTACAAAATTTCCATGATTTAGAGTGGGTTCTTGTTTTTCATTGCTTCCAAAATAATAAAATAAAAACCTCTTTAAACAGTTCTTGTTTTCTCTTTAGACAGCTATCTTGTTATATTTTTTAGAAAACCAGACACATGCATTCAAACAGTTTTTTTTTTTTTTTTTTTTTAAGAAAACAGCTCTGGAAAAAAGAAATCAAACAGGAGACGATATTATTTATTCTCCAAAGTCCAACCTTAAATGGAGTTCTTTAGTTTAATGATAGAAAGGAAAAACACAGGAAGTTCCATTCAATAATTTCACACCAATATAACCTTTTAGTCACATTTTCATTATACATGCAATGAATTATGAAACAATAGAAAAGTTTCCATTCTAACAAGAAAATGTTTAGTTCAGTTCAATTAGTCGTCTAACCTCAGATTGAAGGCAGCCGCCGAAAATGTGTTGAATAAGGGTTGTCTCCTGTAGGTTAGGAGGCACAGCTTTTTCTCCACCAAATTCATCAAGGCAAACAGATTGCATAGCATCAATGGAAAACCTACCAAAAAAAAAAAAAGGCATTTTAACAGATACCTTTCATATATTACCAAACTAACTTTAAGATGGACATCCTTCTAAAACAATCAATGTAGAATTCACTATAAAAGGTGAAATGACAATGTTGCGCGAGAATACAAACCTCATGAACTCATGAGCATCCTCTTGTCTTCCATAGCCAAGAGTACCACCAATATTAGGCAGACGAGAGAGAATATTCATTGGAGAAAATGCCTGTGAACTTAGCCTTGTTCTTTCAACATGGATTTCAAATTCACATAGAAAGCACCAATCATTACAACTACCTGAAAAGCAACCACTAACAAATATAAGAATGAAGCATAGTTGATATCCAGCAAAAACCAAAAGGTCTGAGTTATGACATTACATTCTCTGCGGTGGCCCTTCTCCAACAAGTAGGCAACAAGTGGCCTTGTGAATGAGAGACACTGAAGAACCACATTTGCAAAGCAACTACAAAGATTTGCAACGAATGTAAATTTCTCCCTGAATCCCTTAATCGCAACTTATCAATGATAGCATAATAAAGCTAAAGCTCAGTTGCAAAATAGGCAAACCTGTTTCCACAATTCAAGAGTCCACAAGGAGGAGGTCCTGGCTTATCCCAGTTAAAAAATCTCACAAATTCATCATAAGGAAAAAGAACCTGAAAAAATACAAACGTATATGTAGGTGTGCGAGAGAGAAAATATATAAGATATAACCCCATAAACTCAGTGTAGTCAAAGGAGCTGAGGCAAGGACCAAGAAGGGTCAGCACCTCTTGCTGGTTGAGGCACTGTCCCTTCAGTGAAGGGCATGTTCTGGCCTTAGGAACATCTTTCTAGTCCAGGCGAGGCACATCACACCTTGTAGATAACAGTTAGAAAATCTTTGAAAGCCTAGCCATCAAACTTTCTAATTGTTGTATGGAAGGTAAATTTGTGAGTATGTTAAAAGAATAACGGGTGGTTGACCTTTGGCCATATAAACTATGAGAGAATATAATGGAATTGCTTGAGTGATTTGATGCTCAGCCTCTTATACTTACATATATCAAAGTGATATACATGTTACAATTTACAAGGCTAATTAGTGGGAGCTATTTCCTAGATTCTAAGTTCCTATGATAGAGCTAATTAAAATGTATAATAATCAGCTCTGATAAGGTTAGATCCAAAGAAGTATGAATATATGTTGCATGTACTAATTCTAACAACCCCCCTCAATCTGGATCCTGCATATGTTGTTACAAATAAAGTCAACTCGGGTCCCTCTCAAGACTTAGAAAATATATCTGCCAATGGTTCATTGGTGTCGACAGAGGAAGTCATGATTTCACCTGAAAGAACTTTTTTCTCTAACAAAATGAGAGCCAATTTCTATATGGAAAAACTGGAATTGAAGCAATATGTGATGCAGCTTGGTTGTCACAGATTAATATCATTTCCTTGACATTTCTCACGTTAGCTGTTGGAGTAATTGTTGTAACCATATGAGTTCACAAGTTGCTGTTGTCATAGCACGATACTCGACATTTGCGTTGGATCTAGCAACTATGTTTTGTTTCTTAATTCTCCATGGGATTAAGTTACCTCAAAGACACAATACCCTAAAGTTGATATTCTATCAGACGGCAAACCTGCCCAATCAGCATCAAAATAACAGGCAACTTGAGGAGGATTACCTTTGTTTTAAAAAAGAAACCCTTTTCCTACTGCACTCTTGTGATATATCTAAAATGCAGACAAAGGCATCCCAATGACTGTCAAAAAGAGCATTAAAAACTAGTTGACTACACTTACAGCAAAGGTAATGTCTGGTCTAGTTACTATAGTTAAGCTTCCCAACAAGACGTCTGTTTATATCTACCAAGGTCTTTTAGTGGCTCCCCTTGACCCGATAGCGGTTTGATATTGGGATCCATCGTTGTATCACTAGAGTGGAAGTCAAACCCATGTTTCTTCAAGTTGTCCAAAGCACACTTTCTTTAAGTGATGGCGACACCTATGTTAGATTGACCAACTTCAATTCCTAGGCAGTATTTGATACGGCCCAAATCTCTTGTGTGAAAATGATCAGAGGAGTGTTGCTTAAGATGTTGGATACCAGCTTGATCATTGCCTATGATGGCTATGTCATCAACATAAACAACAAGATATATACAAAGGCCATGGGAAGAGTGCTAGAAGAAAATAGAGTGATCAACTTCGCATCTGGTCATGATAAATTGCTGAATACCATAACTGAATCTCCCAAACAAAGCACGAGGGGATTCTTTCAAACCATAGAGGGATGTGAGCAATCAGCATACTAAGTTAGGTGACCCTTGTGAAGTAAATCATGGTGGTGGTTTCATATAGACCTCTTCGTGTAATTCACCACGGACAAAGACTTCTTGATGTCTAGTTGGTGAAGAACCAATGGTGAATGGCAGTCATGGCAAGGAAGAGACAAATAGAAGCAATCTTGGTCACGGGAGAAAAGGTATCACCGTAATCAAGGCCGAAAATCTAAGTGTACCCTTTGGCCACCAAGTAGGACTTCAGACAATCGACATCCCATCAAGACCAATCTTAACAATGTAGACCCATCGACAACAATCGTTTTTCCAGGGAGAGAAGGGTCAATTTCCCAGTTCACCAAAAAAAGGGACAAGTTCCTACATGCAACTAGGGTGTAAGGCATCCATTTCGTCAACCATAGACTGTGCATCCAAATGACATAGGGATTCACCTATAGTTCTGAGAATAGGAATAGAAGACAGAAGACACGCAAGCATAGTAAGAAGGAGATAAAAGATGGTAACTCAAATCACAAGATAAAAGGGGTTAGGATTGCGAGTAGACTTGATACCTTTGTGTAAGGTTATTGGTAGTTCCTATGCAGGAGTAAAAGCAGGAGACTATGTTCGAGTAGAAGATGAGTCACGAGGTGGATCATTGGTTCTGATGGAGGGCCATCAACAGCAATGATAGTGATTCACATGGATCTACAGGTTCATCAACTAGTTGTAGTTGTGGTCTCCGTTGATATATGAGCAAAGGAGGAACCAAGACAAATGGAAAGGAATAAGAACATATGGGCAGCTAGCAAGCGACGTAGCTATGTTAGATGCTCATCGAAAGATGATGAAAAGAAAACACGAGTCTCAAAGAAACTAATTGCAGAGTCAAGTTACCTTTGGAGGTCTGCAAAGTAGCAGAGATAGCCTTTTTGCGACCGAAATATCCTAGAAAAAGGTACTTCGAGGATTTAGCGATCAAATTTTCTTTTCCTAGAGTCAAATTACGAACAAAACAAGTACATCCAAAGACTCGCAGAGAAATAACAGAGGGTGAGTATTATATTTGCAGGAGATGGAACACTTGGAACAAATACGATGGAGGTCACAAAGGGATAAGGGGCGGGCCACCCGTGTTACTGGCAAAGTTTGATGGCCGGAGGATGTGGCAAGTGCACTCACGTGTGGAGTGCAGATGGAAGGCAATGTGTCATTGCTAGACCCATGAAGTGGCGGCGCATCGTTACTCCAATGATGTTGCGGATCCACAGTTCGGTCAAACTGGACATGACGAAGGTGATGGCGGTGGGAGGGAAAAAAAGCCCATTGACAATGGCAAAGCACCACTTATTGCATGGGAAGGAGCACCAGAAAGGGATGGATCATTACCCTAATGTTGCCAGATAAACTATGAGAGAATATGATGGAATTGCTCGAGTGATTTCACATTATATACATCAAGTGAAAAATATGTTATAAGTTACAAGGCTAATAAGTAGTAACTACTTCCAACTAAGTTCCTATGATAGAGCTGATTACAATATACTGTAATCAAATCTACGAGTAGGCTAGATGCAATGAACATGTGTTAATTCTAACAGGCCACTTAAGAGTTTTGCAAATTGAAAATCTTATTATTTTATATTTACGATGGATATGCTTGAGTAATTACTTAATGTGATAAACTAATGCAAAATAGTCCTGCTTTTCTTTAATGTTATGGCCTTTCTTCAATGTGGAACACACTTTTTGGGATATCTTGCCTCAAGGCTTAAAACCTCCTTGCACCTCAAGGATGTATTTTGCCTTTGACTACCTGGGGTAAGAAGAGTAATGTAATTTTTTTAATACTCCCATAAAAGAAGATTACATCTTTAGGCTGCTTGATTGGCTTGGAAGTTCCACTTCCCGAACTAGGAATCAATGCAATTGAAGGTGAACTTTTACCCCCAGCTGGCGAAGCCTTTGACCCACGCTTAGTCACCTCATTTTGACCTGAGTTTATTGCACTTGTGTCATGAAGATTCTTGCATTTTGCCTTATGCCCAGATCTCCAATGCGACTGCTGGCATTCTTGTGAGCTGAAATTTTGACACACACACATAGACAAACTAAACTCAGTTTATTTTTTCCTATTTAAAAAATAAACACAATCACTAACATCACCACATTATTTATAAAAAAAAAAAAACCAATAAAAATTTGTCAATTTCATAACAAAACCCTGAATTTGCAGAACGAAATCAAGTTAGCTAATTAAAAACCAAAAGCAACGTGAGGAACAACATACTATAAATTACCAACACAACAAAAGAAAACAAAACCCCAAGATAAACATAATGATCACATTAATTAAGAAAAACAAAAAGAAAACGATCTAGAAAGAAAGTAACCAATACAAATTTGTCAATTACATTACTAAACTCTGAATTTGCACCAAACTGAACCTAACACAAGAAACCAAAACCCCATAAGAATGCTAATGAATGAAAAAGACATAAAAATAACAGTTATGCTATTTGAAATAAAAAAAATAGGACAACAAAGATGATGTTCAAAATTGTGATTAATGACTTGTTGAACCCATTAACCAAGTTCAACACATTAACCGCGATTTGAACCCCATTAACCATTGTCAATTGTTCTCAATGTCCAAATAACAATTTTGTAGAAAAAGGATCAAGAACAGAACAAAAGGGTAGTTAGTAGTATAGTTACCAGTATCTCACGGCTTTGCAGCGCGAGCATTTCTTCGTGCCGTGGTTACCGCAGACGGCGCAGACAGGATCGTCGACGGCGGCGAGAGCGCCAGGCATTGGGGTTTGATTGACGGCGGCGTTGTTGTCACCTTCGAAATTCGCGTCGACCTCAAAGTACTTGGAAGCGGTGGCTTTGACCAAAGTGTGCACCCCAATGGCCACCACAAGAACTGAAAATACCAATTGCAGGAGCCAGTTCAGATCCCACGATACTCCAGTGATAAGCATCTACGTAGATGATCCACGATGTGCCTTTAATTTCTATTCTAGGGTTTTTCTTCATCGATTATGTTGTTGTTATTGTTGTTACATTCTCAACAACGCAAAATTAGGGTTTTCTCTTCTATTTAATCCGATCTAAGTAACTATTTCTATCTGTTCTATCAGTGTCTATATTCTTCTGTAGTGTTCTATTCGTCTAATATATATCAAGGATTTTTTCTATCGAAAAAAATATATATCATGGACTTGGATAATCGATAATTAATCATTAATCATAAATAGCTTAGAATCATAGTTTAACTTTATAATGCAATAATGCAAGATCGCAAAAGGAAAAAAAAACCTTTATAATGCAATAAATAGTTAATTTATATTAAGGATGAACAGCAAAAAGAAAAAATTTTAATGAGATGAGGAAAGACAGAGGAATCCTGCAGCAAAAATGTTTTTTTCCCCTTTTCCTGTTGGATTTTTTTGGTTTCCCACACTCCCAACCGATGAGTGAGATATTAATTTCTCGAGATATTGGCAAACACCTAAATAAGTGTAATACCCGACAATTTTTAATATTTTAAAACTATAAGTTTAATTAAAATTATGATCGATAATTCAAAATTATTCTGTGTACGAGGTTCTATATGTTAATTTTTTTTAGTTATGAATATGTTTGTAAATAATAAATTACGATATAATTTAAAAATACTTTTGGACAATCTTTAGAAATTAATTTATGATTTTATGACCTAGATATCTTAGTACATACTTAACTCACCCTTAATAATCAAATTAGTTTAATTTATGATGACATTTGTGCTTTAATGAGTTAATGGGTTTTACTCACCCTTAGGCCCCATGATAAGTTATAAGAGGGTGTTACTCATTTTCTCTTCATTAATCTTCTTGTTGAAACAAACCCTAGAGAGATAATTTAGAGTGAGAAAGTGAGAGAGAGCCTGGACAAGGAGAAGTCATTGGAGAGAGCTAGAAGCTTGGTGTTCTTGCTCATCCGTTCTCATTTTCGTTTTGCTTCAAGACAACAAGTTCATGCTTGTTTTAAGGTGAGGGATTTGTGATTTATTTAGGTGATTTCGTGGGTTCTTTTGAAGGATATGAAATGGGTTGGTAATGGTTGAAATAATGATGTTTGTGAGTAGTTTTGGGTGAAACCCTTTCATGAAAATCATTTGGAATATGTTTAGGTTGATTATTTGGAATATGTTTAGTGATTTGTTTCCATGAAATTGGAATTAATTTTGGATATTGTTATATTTGGACTTGGAATGAGTTTATTGTATTATTAATGAATTGTAAATATGAATCTTTTACTTTAAGGAAATATATTAAGTATTAATTGATGTTTGTGATGACTTGATTGGAATGTTCAAGTTGGATGTGTTTATTGAATTATGAATATGATATTAAACAATATGATATTCTATGTTGAGATCTTGGTTATGTTAACATGGTAATGAGGTAAGTCATAATGAAATGTTTTCTGTGAGTTTGATTGCGTATGTTTATTGATGCGATGATGATTGATACATGTGATTGAAACTTAAGAGAAGTACTTAGTGGAATGGATTGCCAAGTATTAGATGCGAATATTTGGGTAGGCCGACCAGGGAGCAAGAGGCTCCGGTATATAAATATCACCGTAGGGGATGAGGGGACCCCGTTAGATACCCCGGGCGTTGAGGAGGGATGTTGATGTTGGCCGGAGGGTGTGGTATCTCCGGGGTACGAAATTAAAACCGTCGGGGCAGGAGGTCCTCAGAGAACCCACCTCCTAGGATACCCAAAGACTCGATGTTAGTATGATATGTAATATATACGCTTGAGAAACATACGGATCCCTTGTGAGGGACTTGAGATATGAGAATTGTGACACCCTCTACCCCGCATATTAATATAAAACATTTACTAAAAAGAGGTAATATAAAAAACATGCCTTTATTACGCAAAATAAAAACTGGATAAAAAGTACCACATTGTAACAACTCAACGCAGAAAGAAACATAGTTTTAAAAGAAATAAAACGTAAACAAAGCATAAACATAACCCAACCCTGATGTCACATATAGAGCTGGTATAACCGTTCCGGAATAAAATCCACGGAATACAAACAAAACTGAAAATAAACTAACAACTATAACTACTGAACAACTAAACATCCTAGCTAGAGTCGCGGCTCTTCAAAGTCACTCCTCCACTGGCTGCTCACCGTCCTCTACATAAAGAGATACATGCCAACAATAGAAAAGAGAAACAGGGAGTAGGAAAACATGTAAACACATCGGCATGGAAGTAGTAAGAAAGATGAACATACATCATATTGTGGCATAGCAATATACAACATAACGTCAACATAATATAATCATATCAACATGTTATCTCAACCAACATATGCTATGCGGTGCAATACTACTCCGCTACTCCATTATGCATGTGGATCCAGACTATCTCAGGAAGGCAACTTCGGAGTTACATATCCACATTGGCCAAAAAGCACCAATGCCGGCAGTCCACCAAACCATAGGTGAACCCCTTGGATAGCCGACGCACCATACCTAAGATGCGCCTCCGTTCACCAAACCTTGGGTAAACTACCTGCGGACCACAAGATCGCCGCACTCTAGAACGACCTCCTCTATGTTGATCTTCCCCCACTAATAACTCCAATGCGTGATGCATGAGCACAACAACAAACAAGGCAACCACCTCCTTTGCTTGGGCTAATAAGCACCCAAGACTTATCACCAACATCAACATCAACACCCTTATGAGTCAAGGTCCCCTTGGCCAAAAAGCACCAAGGTTCAACTTATCAACACCTCGACCAAAAAGCATCGAGGCCACTTTGGCCAAAAAGCACCAAAGCATATCAACATGCAGCAACCCATTGGGCACCCACTTAACCAACTTGTTACTGTGGTTTATCTTAATTAATATTTAATTAAGTTATCTAGCTTGTATTCATTTGATTGGTGTTTTATCACATTATTGAGGATAACTGGGGTGAAACACCCCTTAATTCCTTTAATCTCCGATTCTGACCAGTATGGGGAGCATGGGTGTGCTCACCCCAGCACGGTCGTGCTGCCACTTAAGTGGAGCACGGTCGTGCTAACTGTTTTGCACGGCCGTGCTGAAAGCACGGCCATCTTCAAGATTCAAACTGGGAGCAGGGGCGTGCTCCCTATTCAGCACGGTCGTGCTCCTGGAGTCAGTCGTACTATTCTGGACAGATTCGACATATGTTCTTGGAGTCAGAACTCCCTAACACTCTCAAATCAGATCCTCGGGTCCTTTGACTAATCCAGTTGGCATCAAACCTCACCTCTTACTAACAGTTTGTAACACCTCAACTTGGTTACATCATATATAACAGTTATACGCGTCTAACTATTATATATGTATCAGAATAAACAAAATCTCATAGATTTCTCAAAAACATAGTTTGAAAACTTCATAAATTCTCTTTATACAAACTCATTTCTTATCAATAAATTACATTTTACATCAAATAATAACATACATAAACTTAAAGACTTTGACATGTCACTGAGCATCTAACTACTTCTCTAATCTTCCATATCTTCATCTTCACTTTCTCATGTTAGTCCTTGCTCAACCTGCATCCACATCTGATTGTACTACTATCGTGAGACTACGTCTCAATGAGGAATTACAATCACTTAATAAAACAGCAGTACAACCAGCCGGAGGAACTCCGGAAAATCCCCTCAAGTTAAAATCAATACTATAACCATGAAAAATATATATATATATACTCTATAATCAAAATACTTAGATGCTTTTTCATCAAACTTTATCATAAAGTATTTTTCATACTTTTACATTAAACTTTGACATAAAATACTCTTTATGCTTTCTCATCAACCTTATAATAAAACATCATATCATATTAAATGTCATAAATATCAATATAAAATCACAATCTTAAATAAAACCTCACATATCATGAATAACATTTTAGCCTAGGGAATGAATCCTCAACCTCTATGGTACGTGAGCTCACTACCTAGCAGGGCGTCCCACTGCCTTACCTCAATGCACATGTTATGAACTTGACCCTCAACCCTCAACATCATAAGACTCTCATTCCCTTACCTCCTAGTCTTAACTAATCTCATAAAGACATCAGTTCAAGCATTATCATCAAACATCTCATGAAATAATATTTTCTTTATAAATCATATAGCATCAATGCTTAACAACTTAACATTCCTGAACATATAAATCTTTTATCAAAACATCACTTGTAAACTTCCAGCATCAAACTTTTCCTTAAAATACACTCTTTCATAAAACATAAACCTTAAATATTTCAAATAATGATATAATACTTGCCAATTTCTAGAAAGATAGCTCAATGACCATAAGATATTGGTTCAAGCATTTCATCAAACACCTTATGGGCTATTTTCAATTCTTTCAAAAGGAAAGACTATTTAAAACATAAACATCCCTTTACAATGTCTATTTCTCATAAATATCCAGGAATCCAAAAATCTTCCTTCAAATCAAATATCTTCAACTTAGAAATAACACTACTTCAAACATAGAAATTCATCAAACATGGTAATTCATCAACTTAAACATAAAAATCCCTTAAATCTTCTATAAAATCTTATACATGCATTTCAAGCTTAGAGGGGTTTAAAGATTGTGATTCCTCACCTCATTTGGAGCTCTTGAATCCTTGCACCTCTTGCTCCTCCTCATCTTCTTCTTCTCTTCCTCTTTTCTCATCTTCTTGATCTTCAACCTCCAAATACTTGATTCCAACTTCAATCCTTGTTATCTTCATGTTTCTTCTTGGTTTTCCTTCATTTCCATGCATTTCCCTCACTTTCTCTCTCTTCTCTCTCTCTAGAACCCGGTTTGGAACCCTAAAAAGCCTCTCTTTCGTTTCTGGTTCGAAACAGGGTTTTTATATAAAATCTGCTGTCATAATCGATTATTGAACAGTATAATCGATTATTTTAGGGCTGATAATCGATTATGGAAGCTCAATAATCGATTATCTGGGTTCATTTCCTGTTCCAGCGAGCTCATAATCGATTCTTCAATCGATTATACATATCCTGGACTCATAATCGATTACATAATCGATTATATAATCGATTATGTACGTTCTGGACTTCTGGTTTTCAAACCAGAGAGCTTCTAATCGATTATGAAGATCTCTGTAATCGATTATATGCTATCAGTTTGTCATTTCACTGTTCCAGAGGACCCATAATCGATTATACTCAAAACATAATCGATTATTACACTCAAAAACCAAATTTTAACTAACTATCTCTAATCAATTCTAATCCTCCAAATCATCCTAAAGATATAAACTCAGACTTAGATAAAAATCTACAAAACATCTACAAAACATCGGGGTGTTACAATACTCCCCTTCTTTAAGAAATTTCGTCCTCGAAATTTGGCTCGATTTATTTTCTCAACACATTCCTCTAACTCATTATTCTCCTCATCCCTTTGTAAATTTCATTCATGAAATAACTTGGTCAAGGATATGGTTCATCTTTAATAATCTTATTTTCCTCTAATTCTACCTATCTCTTCCTGTGTTTTCGACAATTCTTACTTATCTTATGCGCGGGTAAAACTTCACCTGAACTATTGGGATTTCCTGGTAGTTGTTCGGACTAACTCGGCTTGGCAAGACCTATACTCTTCATATGTTATTAACTCTGCATCATCTCTACATGATAAGATTGCCTTAATATCCACCTCTTGAACCACATACATCTTTTTGGTTCTTATAGGTTAGTGAAATCCTATGACATGACTTTCCTAGTATTTCTTTTCTATGCCTCTTTCTATGCCTCCCCTCCTTATAGGAATAGGTCCTCCTTTGGAAGTACGTTCCTTCTACTGCACTCATGACTTTTACTTAACCTTTTTACCCTTGTATCAATACTACATGCTTCTACTGCGATACTCTGATAATGATTAACTTCTTTATTTCCAAACTAAGGTTTCTCAGGATCATGTTTGGATTCCAGCTTCTGACTTCCTTGGAATTAACATGACTCTTTGTACCCTTACTGAATAAGACTGTCTTTAAACCTTACTCGAGGAACATACTATTCAAACTGCTTTACGGTTTGCCAGTGGTCCTAAAAAAAAACAAACTAGTTCTTTTAGACCTCCATCGATTGTACAATCCCATATTTGTACAGTCTCAGGATTTCCTCAACTACACAGTCATATACCTGTATAGTCTCAAGAGTCTCCCCTCATTTCGTAAAGCCCTTAAAGCTAAGGTAACTCAACTTGCACCTCTATAAGCGACATTTCTGAGTTAGTCTATAGCGATAATCCTTAATTCATCACCATAGAACTCATGTACATGATAGTACTAATTGTCTCCATCTTATGTGCCACCTTTGCAAATTGCATTATGCCCTTGCATAAACTTCTACGATATTTAACAATTGCATTTCCTTTTATGCCCGAACGTTGCACTTCAACAGCTTTCTAACTTCTTCATAATTCTACATAGTGGCTTCACTTAAAACCTTTAAACATCCTTATCAGCCACAACATCACACCTCTAGGATGGTGGAACCTCACTGCACTACTTTTCCTTTATCTCCCACCTGATTCTTCCTCTTTTCTTTTAGACAAGAGATCCTCCAATATGATCTTAAAAGTTCCATCGATTGTCTTTATAGACTTAGGAATTGTGTCTTCATTTCTTCAGATAGACTTGATGTCTTGGACTCTTTTTAGACAAGGGTCTTAGCCTTTTATTGAATTTCCGATATCTGACTTCTTTTCTTTTTCTTGGATCTTAATCTCCTTCATCTCATAACTGCTAAAAGAACTCGAACATGTTTACTTTCTTTTTTCCTTTTGCTCTTCTTCCATCACATCCATATCTTTCCATATTCCTTTTAACAGCTTCTTCAAACACTACTTTAACTCTCTTGAATTCTGAGTTTTCTTCTATCCCGAGCTTTCATCCTCTTTTACGAAAATTTAGAGTTCATCATCACCATCAATATCTTCTTCATCTTATATTGAGACTCTTCCCTCATTTCTTTTTGTGGCGACGTCTTTCCTTACGTCGTTCCTTGTAGCTTCATTAAAATTCATCCTTATCTTCATTTAAACTCTTCCTTGAAGAGGTATTCTTGACCTCAGTTCATACACTGTCTTAGTGCTCTGTGTTTCATCCTTATCTCAAAATCATCTTCACACAAAGCACATATGCCATGACAAACATTTAAGTTTTCACCTTCATGGACTCTAAGTCAAGTCATTCCCAAAATTCTTATCTAGTATAGCTCTGCCTTGATTCTTTACACATAGTCCAATTGGACAACATCAACTTCTGTACTCACCTCAGCTACGTTTACCTCGCCTTTATTCATAGCTACATTTATTTAACCATTGTTTTACTTTACTTCCACTACACAACTGACTTTAGGTCTTATTCCCCATTCAACTTGAAAATCTTAACCTTCCCTCCTCTACTTAGCCATGCCTCAAAGTGCTCTTAGCCACAAAGGATCCTCCTACTTCCTCAGTTTGTCCCTCTGTCAAACTGTCGCTCGCCATGTATTCGTCATCAATCTGAGCAACAACCAATGGTAATAACATGAAGAGCTTGGTAGTTGACAAAGCAACCATTGAAGTCTGACGATGGAAACTGGTTGGTTTTGATCCTCTCCATACATATCCAAGATATCACTTTCTCCATATAAGTCGGAATGAGCATCACTTGCTCTTCCATCCATCTTATTCAGTTCCAACTTCCTCAACAGATTGCAACAGTCGCACCATAATCGATTATCCGATTGACCATAATCGATTATGCTACCTCTGCCTCAGATACCATTTCTGAAACTAGCCATGATCGATTATCCTAATCGATTACTATGTTTCTGCCAAACCTATAATCGATTACGCCACAACCATAATCGATTATACCTTTACAACATCAACTTCATATTACTGATTTTGAGGCATTCTTTACACTTACTATCATGTTGTTTCCTCACTCTTCGTCCTTAGAATCTAATTTCCAACTTTTGCCTCTTTTGATGCCTCTTCAATCAACTTCAACTTCACTATCCTTAACATTTCCTCCTTAACTTGCTTCCTCCTTAACTTGCTTCATTGTTTCCTATACCTTAATTATCCTCAATCTACCTCAACGTCCTCAGTTTGCTCCTCTATTCCAATCCTCGTAACACTTTCTACTTATCAATTCCTCCTTCAAGGGATCTACCCTTGATTCCATTGTTCTTGTCTGTCGGCTCCCATGTCCCTAGTACAATCCAATAACACACTGAGCTGGCCAGGCTCAACATCCTATTGCAAGGCACTAGTTTACATGGCATACCACAGACAAACTCTCATCCTAATTGCCCAGTCCAGACATGTCTTAGCCCTAACCACAGTCCAACATAGGATTGAACTGCTCTGATACCATAATGTAACACCTCAACTTGGTTACATCATATATAACAGTTATACGCGTCTAACTATTATATATGTATCAGAATAAACAAAATCTCATAGATTTCTCAAAAACATAGTTTGAAAACTTCATAAATTCTCTTTATACAAACTCATTTCTTATCAATAAATTACATTTTACATCAAATAATAACATACATAAACTTAAAGACTTTGACATGTCACTGAGCATCTAACTACTTCTCTAATCTTCCATATCTTCATCTTCACTTTCTCATGTTAGTCCTTGCTCAACCTGCATCCACATCTGATTGTACTACTATCGTGAGACTACGTCTCAATGAGGAATTACAATCAGTTAATAAAACAGCAGTACAACCAGCCGGAGGAACTCTGGAAAATCCCCTCAAGTTAAAATCAATACTATAACCATGAAAAATATATATATATACTCTATAATCAAAATACTTAGATGCTTTTTCATCAAACTTTATCATAAAGTATTTTTCATACTTTTACATTAAACTTTGTCATAAAATACTCTTTATGCTTTCTCATCAACCTTATAATAAAACATCATATCATATTAAATGTCATAAATATCAATATAACATCACAATCTTAAATAAAACCTCACATATCATGAATAACATTTTAGCCTAGGGAATGAATCCTCAACCTCTATGGTACGTGAGCTCACTACCAAAACATAATCGATTATTACACTCAAAAACCAAATTTTAACTAACTATCTCTAATCAATTCCAATCCTCCAAATCATCCTTAAGATATAAACTCAGACTTAGATAAAAATCTACAAAACATCTACAAAACATCGGGGTGTTACACAGTTCATGTCTTATGAAAAATTGAGAAATTAATCCCTTAATTTTTATGATAATTAAGAGTCCTATTTACCAATTAGGGTCTCATTAACAAACCAACATCAACAACCATACATTCAGCCAATACTCATAATAGCAACATTAACAATAGCACAACTCAGCCAGTTAATCATAACATAACATATTAATCATCATTCATAATTGGCATCAAAACATATACATGAACTAGGCATTAACAGACACACCATTAACCAGATACCAATTATGGCAATTAATCCAAATGAACACATAATCAATTAAATCATGGCAATGGCAACAGTTAACAACAATAATAATAATGGGGCTATGGGAACCCCTCATCTTACGCTACCCCCTTGCATAATGTCTACACTATCCTTCTCCCCATACCTTGTATGAAGAATCCGGTAGTGACAACTCAACGATGAACCAACGCGTTCCCTCAAGCGGCTCAGTCAGCTTCCAGGCCTTGCTCAAACAAGAACGTTAACCAATTAGTTCTCAAATCTAAATAATAGAAAAGGAAACCAACAAAGGGAGAAACTGTTACCTACACGGATTGGCACAGACGAACTAGACGTTCCCAAGAGTCTCTAAAGCTCCAACACTGCAATCGGTTTAGAGAGAATAGGGAAGGAAGGGTTCGTAGCCACAACAGGGTTTTTATTTGTGCCAAAATAGGGTTTATGAGGAAACCCTCGGTTACTGTTCTCCTTTTAAAGGCATAGGCTTGAGCACGGTCGTGCTCATCCTTGAGCACGGGCGTGCTCACATTAGCGCCTCTGAGGCGCGATTTGCCTTTGAGCACGGGCGTGCTCCCTATTGAGCATGGTCGTGTTCAACTTAGTGTCAGCGAGACACGCTTTCCCAACTAGCATAGTCGTGCTCTCTAATGAGCACGGTCGTGCTTGTGACTCAGACAGTCACAAGACACAAGCCTAAGAAAGGGATTTTAAGCCTAGAAATCTCACTTAGCCCTCAACAACCATTCTAAGCTAAGTCCTAAGGCTTAAGCAATCAAACAAACAAACAAACAGCACTTAACGAAAAACGGGGTGTTATAACTTCACCCCTTTATAAAAATTTCATCCTCGAAATTTCTACTCACCTCGGTTGAAAAGGTGCGGATACGACTCCATCATCTTGCTTTCCAGCTCCCACGTAGCACTTTCCTCAGTAGCCTCACTCCAAACGACCTTGACCAAAGGAATCTCCTTGTCTCTTAGCTGCTTCACCCTCCTATCCTCGACTCGAAGGGGTAATACCTAAAAAGTCAAGTTCTCTTATGGTATCGGGTACTATCACGTGGCTAGGGTTATGAATGTACTTTCTGAGTTGAGATACATGAAAAACACTATGAAGGTTGGACAAAAACGGTGGTAAGGCTATTTGGTATAGGCGACTTCGCCGACTCTTTTTAGAATCTGGTAAGGACCAATGAATCTAGGAGTAAGTTTCATTGCTTTCATCACTCTACAAACCCCAGTTGTCGTGGCAACTCTCAAGAACACATGGTCACCTTCCTGGAATTCGAGCGCCTTCCTCCTTTTGTCATGGTAGCTCTTTTGCCTACTCTGTGCCAGTTTCATCTTTTCCTGAATCATCCTCACCTTATCTGTGGTTTCTTGCACTACCGCGGGTCCTAACACAACACTATCACCAGGTTCACTCGAACATAAGGGTGTCCTATATCTCCTCCCATAAAGAGCTTCATAAGGTGCCATCCCAATACTGGAATGGAAACTATTGTTGTAGGTAAACTCTATCAGGGGCAAAAACTTGTCCTAACTACCCGACTGTTCTAGCACACAAGTTCTAAACAAGTCCTCTAAGGAATAGATGGTTCTCTCAGACTGACCATCAGTCTGTGGGTGATAAGCTGAACTTAGCCTAAGCTTGGTTCCTAAAGCCTCTTGCAAACTATTCCAAAACCTAGAGGTAAACCTCGGGTCTCTATCTGACACTATGCTAGAGGTACACCATGTAGCCTGACTATCTCTCTGATGTACAACTTGGCCAACTTTTCTAAAGGATATTCCATGTTCATAGGGATGAAATCGGCGGACTTAGTCAGCCTATCCACAACAACCCATATCACCTCAAAACCAGCTGGAGTCCTAGGGAGTCCAGACACGAAGTCCATGGAAAGACTATCACATTTCCATTCTGGGATACTTAAAGGTTGCAACTTACCTGATGGCTTCTGGTGTTCTATCTTAGCCTTTTGGCACACTAAACAAGCATACACAAACTCAGCCACATCTTTCTTCATCCTAGGCCACCAAAACATACACTTTAAATCCTGATACATCTTAGTGGAACCTGGGTGCACACTCAGTCCACTCCTATGTCCTTCTTCAAGGATCAACTTTCTAAGCTCTGGGACGTCTGGTATACAGACTCTATCCTTTAACCTCAAAACTCCATCACTTCCGTCCTTAAAACTAAGGTTTCTACCCTGAGCGAGCAACTCTCGCTGGTCTAAGAGAAACTGGTCTAACTTCTGACCCTTTCTAACTTGATCCATCAAACTGTTGGTAACCTTCAAGGTTCCAAGCCTAATGCTCTTAGGGGTAACTTCCCAAGCTAAACTCAGGTATCTAAACTCCTCAATTAGATACAATGATTATATATTTTTGTTTGGTGTATCACGTATGTGACTACCATGATAAACTTACATATCGGTATCTCACCCTTGTGCATTATCTGTTTTGATTTTACTGTTGTACCTTGGTATACAAGTACATATGTTGCTGAGAGGTCCCCTGATCCATTCGGGGACATGAGCCCTAACTTGTGGAGAGGCCTTGGATAGCTGGGATGACCACAGGGGTTTGTCCCAATGGATGTCTTACAGAGTGACCAGTTTAGGATATATTGAGTTGTCTTCATTTTGTGGCAGTTATATCTTTTGAGGACAATCTGTATATATGACTCGGAAAGCCTCTCTTTTGGATAGTAGTTTCAAACTTTTTCAGCTCGATTATATTTGTAGGTATGTATATTTTAGGAAACTAGTACGCTACAACAGACTTTTATGTATATGACCAGGATTTGCATATTGATATGTGAAATGTGGTTTTACTGCTTTATATGGATGTTTAAGTTTTAACTTATCGCATAGCAAATATTTCTATATTCATTTTTCGAACTTAGTTATTACGTAAATTATTTTCCAAAAGCAACCAACATTTTTTTATTTATTATGTTTTCCGCAATCGAGTTAGGCATGTGGCACCGAAAGGGGGGTATTATAGATAACATGGAACAAAGCATGAAGACCAAGTTGATTGAAGATCTTTAGTTCGTAGATGCTATTGTAAGAATAGCACACTTGATCTCTTAGTGAAGCTCTTGGGAAACAAAGGAAAACCTAAGTTTTTAAAAGACTAATCAATCAGGTTTTTTATGAAAAAGGATTTTCAAAATATGTTAAAAGAAAAAGGAAAGAAAAAGGATTTTTTTTTTGTCAAAAATCCCTTTCTAACGCATATGTATGCCTGTGCTCAATGTTTCTCTCTCCTGGAGCTCGGCACAGCTGTGTCTCCTGATGGACACAACTGTGTCTAATTCTCGAAATCAATGTCCTGGCCCGGGACACAACTGTGTCTCCTGATAGACACATCTGTGCCTAATTCTCGAAATCGATGTCCTGGCCCAGGACACAGCTGTGTCTAACTCTCCAAATCGCTGTCCTAGCCCGGGACCACTACAAAAAATCATCTGTTTAGCGACCGACAAAATCGGTCGCTATACCTGCTAAATCGGTCGCTATTTCATTTAGCGACCGCCTCAAGGTGGTGGCTAATAACCTGGTCGCTAAGATTTTAGCGACCGAAATATAAATTCGGTCGCCATTTAGCGACCGAAATTACGGTCGCTAAATAATAAACACAGGTCGCTACTCGTTTGGTCACATTGATGGGGTAACCATTTTTAGTGACCGATAATCGGTTGCAAATTCGGTCGCTAAATCTGGTTACTGTTAACCTATATTAGTGACCGAATTGAGCTTGCTAGTTCGGTCGCTAAATCTAGTTACTGTTAACCTATATTAGCGACCGAACTGTTGGTTGCTAATTCGGTCGCTAAACTGGATTTTACCAATTTTTTTTTAAATTTAATTTTTTAAATAATAAATTTTTTTTTTGCTTTAAAGTTTCGCAAAATTACTAATAAAACACACCAAATTACTAATGAAATATAAAATCATAAAAAATACTGAATATATATAAAATAAAAAAATCCAAAGTGTCGTACATGAATGGTTTAAAATCTAAAAAATGAAAAAAAAAAAATCAGTCATGATGAGGTGGAGGTGGAGGAACCCAATCATCCTCAGCGTCCGTGCCGCCAACGTCTGCAATCTGATCGTCCTCTGGAGTAGCATCATCAGTAGCTGGCGGCGGAACTGGAGGAGCGGCAACAGGCGGCACAACAGTCGGAGCATCACCCTGAGCAACTGGAGGCTGGATCCTCATCTGCTCCAACACCAGCCGCAGTGTCTGGCCCTGCTCGATGCTCGTCTGCATCAGCTGCTGGTGTGCCTGAGTCAACTGTGCAATCTGGTTAGCCATCTGCTGCTCTGTCTCCCTCTTCTCCCGAGACTCCGCGTTCAGCTGCGTGATGGTGTCCTGCATTTGGTTGAACTGCTCCTGAGGGACGGTATCGGCGTAGGCAGGAGCAGGCGTGCCGGATGATGAAGCTATAAACTCGCCTCCCAGGTGTCCGAGGCTATACACGTGCCCCTTCTTGTTCCTGCCCCCGACGACCTCCAAATAAATGGCATTATCGTCGACGGAGATAGGAGGGCTGGGCCCACCATCAGTCAAGGCCTCATCCCGTGACTATGAGGCACGTGATATGGCATCGTCCTTCTTCTCGTTGAAGCCCACCTGCAAAGTATAAATGAAGAGATTTAGTTAAAATTATAATCAATATTAACAAATCAATTATAATAAATTACAAGTAAAGACTAAATTTTTTTTTTGCTTACAGCATAGTTACGGGCCTTGTCGTTGACCCATGCCCCCGACTTCAACTTCTTTGTCCTCTCCACCAACTCCATAGCAGTGGGGGGCCGCTGTTTCTGTGCTTTCTGCACAGAAAAATATAATCTTAAATTCATAAGAATATTTAAAAATGAAAACTCATTAAATAGTATACTAACTCAATAAAGTTTTAAGTATTACCACATGCACATGCGCCACCATCAGAAGCTCGATTACGCCGAGCTGTGGACTGGATCTCCTAGAATTTCTCAGTAGCCCAGTACTGGTCCAGCTGCCTCCTGATCTCAGGATCCACCCACCTCCCCTTATTCTTACCTTTCCTCAGCTTGTTCGTCAGATTCTTCATGACTAGTGAGCCTTTATGCTCAAATATGTCCCAGACGAGACCCTCTAAAGCTGCGTCCCACCTATACTCTTTCTGCAACTTACAGTTGTTTGGAAATTTGTGTGTGTGTATATATATATATATAATGTAAATTTAATTTAAATAACTTAATAAATTGTTACCTTAAACTCTTTAAACAACTGATCCCTATGGCCATCTGGGATGGCCTTCCATGTAGGCCATGGACCATCAAACTTGCGTCGCAAGATCTTCGATATCGAATCAGAAGGGCCCTTCGCGGGCAGAAAGCTACAGTAAAATTAGAGCATTAATAAATGTTATAAATAAATTAAAAACAAGTAAATAGAAATTAACGATACTTCATATAAATTAATTTGATTAAATTAGCTTACTTGTTATCCCCCCTGGGGATAAGAAGAATCCTCCTGTCTGATGGACCACGGCTCTCCTGCCCCGATGATGATGATGGTCCTGTCATAGGTGTGGCTGATGACAGTGCAGCCTGTGTCCCGACCACATGAGGTTGGGTAGGGGGTGCAACTCCATCATCCCGATGTGGCCCGTCCACAGAGGTGCTGGTAGGGTGGTCTCGATCTAAAGGCTGTGGGTCGGCCGGCGAAGGAACTCTCGCAGCACGAACTCTGCCACGACCTCCTCGTCGACCACCACGCTGCCCCCTACCTCTAGAGGAATCTGCCATCTGTGTAAAAAATGAAAAGACGATTACACCACAGTGTAAATAATACAAAAATAAATTACCTAAGTAGAATGAGCATTACGCAATGAATTATGACATAAATAAATTACCTAAGTAGAATCTCCGTCACTAAATTCACCCTCACTCTCATCAGTCTCACTTGATTGGAATGTGGCTTCGCTAGATGCGTCCAACTCAGATTGATCCATTAACTCTCTTTCAACCTCTTCCCCATCGCCGGAAATGTCTGCCAGAGAATTAACAATAATGTCCGGCGTAATTTGCAATGGTACGTGGGGTCTTGAAAACTCATCGTCTTGGTACGGAGCATCTTTTTTAGGCTGGTTGATTACATTATCAGTAATTGTACTGCGAGCCTTTATCTTAATGACACCCAACCAACCTTGATGTCCTTCGGGATATGGCGAGTAATAAACCTGATCTGCCTGTTGTGAAAAAATGAATGGGTCGTACGCCTTGTTATACCTACGAGACAACCTAACTTGAACAATACCATTTTTTTTTTATCGATTTTGTCCCTACGTCAAGAGTAGGATCAAACCAATCACACTTGAAGAGAACCAACTTCATCACGGGGAAACCGGTATAATCGAGTTCAACGATGTCAGTTAGAACCCCATAGAAATCATCCTCTACATTGCCATCAGTGGCTCGCACACAAACACCATAGTTACACGACTGCATTCCTTCATTCCATGTTTTTGTGTTAAATTTATATCCATTTACAATGTAAGTATTCAATGATGTAACCCATCTGTTAGGCCCCCATGCCAAATTTGTCAACAATGGATTTTGAACATTGTTTACTGGATCTAGTACCTAAAAAATCGAATATTATATTATTCTTATACATGCTATATATTTAAGGAGATAAAATGTATTGCAATAAATGAAAATGCTTAACCTACATATTTACTGAACCACGTAGCAAAGTGAGAAGTAATTTCTCGATCAACCTGATTGTTTGAAATGTCAGGTTGGAGATCCCTTAGAAAATTGCCGTACATCCTACATATGGGAGATTAACAGCAGGACGATTAATAATCATAAATGTCAATTGAACTTATAAAAGACATTGTAGAAACTTACTCTAAATATGGCGCCACCTCTTCACAATTTTGAAGGATATACAGATGAGCAGCATTAATGTCACACTGCTCCAAGAAATATCCTTTTGATTTGCCACTAAATCTGCCCGGATAGTTGAATATTGATATAGGAGGACTAGTTGAACTTCCTTCGCCCGAATCAACGTTTCTAGGCATCCTTGTCCTTCTCGTGTTAACTTCGTCCGGATAGTAATAAGAGGCAAAAGTGGAAGTCTCCTCTACTAAGTATGCTTCACAAATGGAACCCTCCACTCGTGCCTTGTTCTTGACTTTGTGTTTAAGGGAGTGCAGGAACCTATTAAAGATGGATACATACAAATAATTACTAGTTTTAGGGAAAGCTAAACTACGATTTCGTGTTCGTGAATTTCATATGTATTAAGTAAAATAGTTGATGTTTTATACCTCTCAAATGGATACATCCAGCGGTATTGGACTGGACCACCAACTCTTGCTTCATAAGGTAGATGAACCGGAAGGTGTTCCATTGAATCAAAGAAACTCGGCGGGAAGATTTGCTCCAGCTTACATAACAAAACGGGTATCTTGACTTCCATATCCTTTAATTGATTCACATTTAGTGTTGTCGACGTAAGCTCCCTGAAAAAGTGGCTCAGCTCAACTAGTGGGTTCCAAATTGGTTTCGGTAATGCATCGAACGCAATTGGAAGCAACCGTTGCATGAACACGTGGCAATCATGACTCTTCATTCTATGTAACTTTGATTCCTTAATGTCAACACATCTACCCAGATTGGAAGCATACCCATCTGGTAACTTTAGTTCTTTAACCCACTTACAGACAGCCACTTTCTGTGTTTTGCTTAATGTATAACTTGCCTTCGGTTTGATAAGTCTGCCACGACCACCGTCCTGTAACTCAAGCTCCTTCCGATTACAAATTTCAGCCAGATCCAATCGGGCTTTATTTGTATCCTTTGTCCTCCCCTTGATGTCCATCACAGTGTCAAACACATTCAAAAACACATTCCTCTCAGTATGCATGACATCAATGTTGTGACGGAGTAGCTGCGTCCTCCAATACGGCAACCTCCAAAATATACTTTGTTTTGTCCAATTATGGTTGACCCCATAATCAGGGATATGTTCTCCTTGGGATTCATGGACGAGTGGTAAGTACTGTACTCTCCGCCATACATTTGGACCAGACAAACGTGGTGGAGGCGGTGTTGTCTCAGCACAACGCTTCTTGAATGCATTCTTGTTCCGCCTATAAGGATGATCTTCTGGAAGGAATTGGCGATGACAATCAAAATATGAGATCTTTCGACTGTTTTTAAGCGTGAATGCCTTCGAACGCTCCATACATATTGGGCAACCAAGCTTCCCCGCGGTCATCCAACCCGACATCATCCCATAGGCGGGAAAGTCGTTGATCGTCCACATCAAAGCTGCTTTCATCATGAAATTCTGCCTCAAAGATACGTCATATGTCAACACACCATCATTCCACAGCATTGCCAACTCATCTATCAGCGGCTGCAAGTACACATCAATCTTCTCTTTTGGATTAGACGGACCCGGAATTATGACTGTTAGGAACATAAACTCCCGCTTCATGCACATCCCTGGGGGAAGATTGTACTGAGTCAGGATAACCGACCAGCAAGAGTATGCTTTTCCTGACTGCCCGAAAGGATTAAATCCATCCGTACATAACCCCAATTGGACGTTCCGAGGGTCCTGCAAAAATGCCATGTGAACCCTATCAAAATGCTTCCAAGCTTCTCCATCCGATGGATGACACAAGACATCTTGCTCCCTCTCAAGCTCACTATGCCACCTCATGTGAGCTGCAGTGGCCATCGAAGAGTACAATCTTGTAAGTCTTGGCACGAGTGGAAAGTACCACATCTTTTTTAGTGCGGTATTCTTCTCAACGCCCCTCCTAGTGGTTGTCTTATACCGATCCGCACCACAAAATTGACAACATGTTATGTTCTCCGCTGAATCATCCTTATAGTACAACATACATCCATTCGGGCAACAATCAATTTTCAAACACCCCAGACCCAAATTCTCCACAGACTTCTTAGCATGATAAAAACTAGTAGGCATCCGATTGTCTTCCGATAATGCCTTGGACACTGACATGGCGAGGCGATTAAAACAGTCTTCTTGCATATTGTAGTCAGATTTGATGCTTAACCATTCCATACACATCGACAACTCTGTGTACTCCCGACATCCTTCCCACAACGGAGATCGTGCAGCACTCAACATATTATAGAATCTTTGAGCTTCGGGATTCGGATTCTCCTCTATGTATTGGGAACCCATTCCACCATCTTCTCCCCCATCTTCTTCTAGTGCAACACCAACCGAGGGTCCAGCATGATCCATTATCATCTGCTCGTATGGATTCAATTCTTCCCTCCGGTCACCACTTCCATAGTACGAACCTTCAAACACAACCGGGTTTAAATCAGGCAATGTCTCACCATGGTTACTCCACCAATAGTAATCAGGCATGAAGCCCTTTTCATAAAGATCGGCTACAACTCCATCCACACTTTTGAAAGATTGACACTTGCATCTTGTGCAAGGACACCTCAAATGATCACCGCCCTACCGTATAAATCTCTCTTGGCTAACAACAAATTCTATAAACTCACCCACTCCAACTATATACTCTTGCCTAAGACGTTTATTCCGATCCAACCTACGGTACATCCATTTTCGATTCTCCGGAATATCCATTCTTGCTAATTAAATAGCCTGACCAACCCTACAATAACACATATATTATGGTGCATTCCAATAACTACATCAATCTCGTTCTTATGACAAGGTATGAACCTATCCCATTCGAGAAGAAACCTTTACCACACTCGGCTAATAATAGTTATTCCCTAATTCAAATACCTTATACCTAACAAAATTTCGGCAGCATTTCCCATCGGTCTCCAAGTACACGACTCGAGCACGGTGAGAATCACCGCGATCAAGTATGCACCCGGAGAACAAAAGGAAATGCATCAGACCGAGATTTCAACAAGTATATAAGGCATTTGAACATGGAAATGACTATTGTACGAGTGTGAAAAAGGTTTTTTCCCAAACTGTCCCACTTGGACAATTCAAGATTCAATACAATGAGCATGCATACCTTGGGAAGGTACGCATGCTCATTGATATTGAATCTCAAACAGGAAACTAAGGCTTTCGTAACTTAATAGTTAACTCTAGCAGAAAATAAAACCATTGACTTATAAGGATTGCAGCATACTTCAACAAATATATATTGAAGCATAATTCAATACAAACTTAGATAAAATATAGTAGCAAACATCCTATTGAGCTCCGCTCTCCACTAACAAGTAACACATAATTGTCAAACACATGCATAACTTCTAAATTAGCAGCACACAACAAGCATCCCGCCTTTTGGACAGGATCACATCCTATTGAGCTCCGCTCTCCACTTCCGCCCTCCACTAACAAGTAACACATAATTGTCAAACACATGCATAACTTCTAAATTAGCAGCACACAACAAGCATCCCGTCTTTTGGACAGGATCACATCCTATTGAGCTCCGCTCTCCACTAACAAGTAACACATAATTGTCAAACACATGCATAACTTCTAAATTAGCAGCACACAACAAGCATCCCGCCTTTTGGACAGGATCACATCCTATTGAGCTCCGCTCTCCACTAACAAACAACACATAATTGTCAAACACATGCATAAATATTAAATTATCAGCACACAATCAACATCGTGCCTTTCAGGCAGGATACCATCCTATTGAGCTCTGCTCTCCACTAACAAACAACAAGATATATAATTCACATAACACATTAAAAACACCACACAATCAGAACCTTTTAGACAAAGCAGAACCTTAAAAGAGAGTATTGAGAGAACTTACCTATGCAACAAAATGCAAAAACAAGTAAGGATGGGGAGGAGCCGCAGACAAGAAGATCGGGAACTGATAAATATAATAAGACAATATGAAAGCAAATTAATATCCTTAAAGCCAACTTAATTGTATTCAATTCTGTAATATAAAAGTTCAACAAATTGTCATTACGACCAATTGATTACCTGTGGAGATGGAGAGGAGATGAAGGGACTCGGTTTCAACTCACGAGAAATAGAGCAATGACCTATAATGCATAAATAAAATAAAGTATCAACAATTACCGATTTTGAATTCCATTAACCAGTAACCAGGTGTCCCAAGTTGTCAAATTTAAGGTGTACAAATATCATTATTAATTTGAAAAGTGTCATAGTTTTTCTATTGAAGTAATATTTTAGATTTCACCCAATAGTCGTGTTACGATCAGAACAGTTTTCTCTTTTGCCTTGTACATGCCACCGAATGGAAGTAGGATAGACCATAAAATAAAATTTATTTGTTGTATTTTATTTTTTTGCTATGGCTACATTAGTTTCTCCTTCTCTTTTCTTCTTGGCTCTCTCTCATCAATTTGACACAATTATAATTGAAAAAACCCTCATATTCTTCTTGCATTTTGTATATGAGTGTTCTCCTAACTGTGTGGGAGCTTCCTCCTTGACAAATTCATTTGAAATTCAAAGCTCACTCTAATGTCAAGTCTTTAGTCTGGATATCTTTACTTAACAACATTCATGCAATTGAATTTCTACAAATTCATAGACCTTATGTCATTCTTTCCACAAATTTATGTCTTATGTGCAGGTCTAGCTCAGAGACATTGAACCACCTTTTATTGCACTGTATGCTGGCTACTTTACTTTGGAGCAACATTGTCAGGTTTGTCTCACTGCTCTAGAGAATTTTTTCTTGAAGATAACATGAAGGCAGAAATTAAAGACAAAGGTGATGTTCTAACTCTTACAAAAGAAAAATAAATTGGAGAACTTGATGAAGAATTTACATGTGAGAATTTGAATGGGGAAAGTAATTTTGAACCAAAGAAATTTGTAAATAATCCAATTAAGGACTACAGAGAACTTGATGAGTGCTTCATACAGAGAACTACTTAGGTTAGTAATAACTTATGGTGTTGGGTCAAGGACTACAATGCACTCAAATCATCATTTAACATTATTAAAGATACTGTTTAGAGACATGAATTTTTACTCTGTCCTACAATACCTTTTCATACATCAAATACTGACATGAATGGCTATGATAAGAATTTCCTACCTACAACACAAACTAATGCGTATCTCACGTACTCACGCAGGCGTGCAACCTGCCTAGTATTTCTAAGTTGTAGCAATAACCAAGCCATGTCACTCAACACGTGAAGCCAGACAAAGAGTTCTTCTGCACTAGTTGAATGTTCAAACCATAGAGTTTCTGAGAAATCCTTATCTATCTACTTGCATGAAGTCATGGAGAATGAAGCATATATTGCATAAAGCAGGAAGAGTAAAATATTGTAATTGTAGTTAAGACTAGGCAACATATATACTTGGTGATATCATTATCAGTATGAACAATAAGTTTAATAACTTATGAAGCTATTTTATATATCAATATTTATATTTATTCCCCCAGTACAAATTAACTAGAAGCAATATTAATACATAAATGACAATCTAGAGAATAAAATAAACAAATATACATATGGTTGATTTCTGATTTGTACTCAAACCTATCTGTTCTTATATTCTACTGTTCAGGTCAAAATTCCCAAAGTCTGAGCTAGATATGATTACTGCTCAATCTGTTCGGTTATCACCTGTTTCCGAATTTTGTGCTTTTTTGGGTTTCTGAGATTATGTATGAAGAAAATGAGTCAAGCTTAGTCAATCAAGTGGTAATTCATTCTGTTCTGATCATAACCCAATTCAAATTTCGGTTTCAGTTCTACCCTCCCCCCTATCAGCATCCCAAAGTTGAGAGAGAGAGAGAGAGAGATAGAGAGAAGAGAGCTTACCTATGGAAGAGGAGGATAGTGGCGGCGGTGGTGGTGGCCGGAGGGAGCCTGAGTGAGCACATGAGAAAGATAGAGAGAGAGAACAAGTGTGAGACAGAGAGAGAGAGAAATAGAGTGAGATAGAGAGAGAGGGATGGAGAAGATGAGAGGATGAGAGCTTACCGGAGGAGAGGGACTACGGTGGCCGGAGATCGCAAGAGGAGGAGAGAAACAGCGAGAGAGAGTGAGAGACCGAGAAAAATGAGAAAGAAAGGGGGTTCTGCTGATTTAGGGATTTTATTTTTAGCGACCGAAAAAATCGGTCGCTAATTCGGTCGCCAAAGGGTTAATTTGAATTTTCACCTAAAATATTTAGCGACCGAATTAAAATCGGTCGCTAACATGCGCTATTTTGAATTTTTTTCGCGGCATTTAGCGACCGAATTAATTTCGGTCGCAAAAAAAAGTAAAAATGTATCCGTTGAATAAAACTCGGTCGCCATTTCGGTCGCTGAAAAGTCAGTAAGGTTGACTTTTAAATTCATTTGTTTAGCGACCGAAATAGAGACCGATATCTCTGCTACGCGCTATTTCAGTCGCTAATTCGGTCGTAGTATCAACTATAACAAGTATCTCTTGTTTATCCTTCACTCGGTCGCCATTTCGGTCGCAAACAGCAACCAACAAATTCGGTCGCTAATTTCGGTCGCTAAATGACCTTTTTTTTTTGTAGTGGACACAGCCGTGTCTCGTGATAGGCACATCTGTGTCTAGTTCTCATAGACACTATTCTGGTCAGGGACACAGCTGTGTCTCCTAATAGACACGGTTGTGTCTAGTTCTCAAAGACGTTATTATCTGGCAGTATAAATAAGTGAGTTAGGGGGGGTTACAAGTTACAACCCTCATTTTGACACTTTTTGCAATCCTTGTGCGACAGAAACCTCTTCTCTCTCTTCTCTTTAAAACCCTTTCGTGTTCTTTGGTGCTCTTGCTTGCGATTGGGGAGGAAGTCGCGTGCTAGTGTCAAGTTAAGGTAACCATGTTATCCCCTTTGTTAATCTCCTTTTCTTGTTTGCTCGAATTTGGAGATTAATGGTTTCCCCTTTTGTGTTTTGGCCAAGGCTTGAGGAACTCGTCGACCCGTTTGAGGGAGCCAAGAGTAGTTTAGATCTTCATACCAGGTATGGGGAGAAGGGATTACTGTAAACATGTAGGCCTTGGGGTAGCGTAAGATGAAGGGTTAACCCATGACCCTGTTGTGTGCTAAATGCTTAATTGATGTTGTTTGTTATATGAAGGGCTATGTTTTCTATATATGCTTGGCATGTTGTAATTGTGAATTAACATTGATGATGATGATGTTATGCCATGATTGAATGTAATTTTTGATGATTGATATTATGAGATGAATGTCGTTGTTGTTATAAAGACACTAATTAAAGACATAGGGACATTAGTAACCAAGTAATGATTAAAGGTTAATTCCCAATGCTCATGACATGAATCTTAGTAAAGGGGGCGAGAATAATGCTCAATGGTATAGTTAAGACCCTAGGTTTGATCTATGAGTGCTTTAGGGATGTTAGTAATAAAACAAGAATTAAAGGATTAATTCCCAACAATCATAAGTCATGGAGATTAAAATAAGAGGAACGAGATTGATACTTGATGGTGTAGTTAAAAGACCATAGGATTGATCTATTAGTGCTCTAGGGAGTTGGCGAGGACTCCTAAAACTTCTTGCCCAAACGGAACGGCCATGCTCCAGTAAGCACACCCGTGCTCGATAAACAACACGTCTGTGCTCAATGCTAGCATGCCCGTGTTGGGGGTTAGCACAACCTTGCTTCCCAAACAGAATAAGACGTTAAGTGGAAACAAGGTGGCTTCACCCAAACTATCTCCTATGACGAAATAAGACACCAATTAAAGTAAAGGCAATATAGATAGTCTAATTAAGCCTTAATAAAGATAATTAAAGATGACGAGAGATTAAGATGGTAAAGATGAGTTACCGCACGATGTTGAACTTTGATGCTTAATGGTCAAAGTTGCCTTGATGCTTATTGGTCAAGGTGTTGTTGTTGTTAAACCTTGATGCTTATTGGTCAAGGAGTTGCTGGTGTTAAACTTTGACACCTAAAGGGTCAAAGCGGAGGTGGTGGCTATGTTTGGTTGACGTTTTTATACATGCATTCACGCATGGGAGATGTTAGAGGGGGAAGCTGCAACATAGGGGAGGTCGTCAGAGAGTAACGGGATCTGGCCATCCGCGGTGATTCATCTAGGTGGATCGTGCGCCCCCGTGGTGGTGCATCCGAGAGTAAGGTGCATCGGCTATCTAAGGGGTTCACCCATATTTTGGTGAACTGTCGGCGTTGGTGCTTAATGGCCAATGTGGATATGTAACTCCGACGTTGTCTTCCTGAGATAGTTATGGATCTACATGCATAATGGAGTAGACGAGTAGTGGAGTAGCACTGCATCGCATAGTATGAATTGTTGATTATGATATGATGTATTGAAATGTTAAGTGTTGTTTTAATATAATATGTTTATATACATGTTGTGTGATCATCTTGCTAATTGCCCTATTGCTATTATGTTTATACAACGGTTTCTTACTCCCCATCTTCTGTTGTTTTTTGCATGTACCTTGTCTTTATGCAGAGGATGGCGAGCAGCTTGTTGAGGAGTGACTCCGAGGAGATCGCTCACTCGTAGATTAGGACTTTAGTTTTTACATAGTTATTTTAGATGTATTTTCCGGATTTTGGTTACCAGCTCTGATATATGACATTGGGGTTTTTGGTTTTATGTTTCCTTTTGTTTGTGTTGATGTTTTATTTTTCCACATAGATTATGTTTTTGGTTTTATGTTTCCCTATATATATATATATATATATATATAGGGGTAGAGGGTGTCACAATGTGACCATTGGCTGAGAAGCCTAGGGATCAATTGTCTTGTAGCTGCCATTATTCTTTGTGACTGATCGTGACTGTTCCATGTCACTTAAGCTCCTACGGTACCTTAAGTGCATGTGCCAATTGTAACCGTTACCTAAAGAAGCAAACTTCCCAACATGTTTACCTTTCTTGTCCTATCGGACATGCCAAAATTGTTTGCTTGTTGTGAACACCAAAATTTGTCCTATATTTATTTGGATTAATTATTATTTTTATTTTATCACAGGAAAATAAAAAATAAAGCAAGGAGAAGAAGGAAAAAAAAGAAGGACAAGGAAGAGAATAAAAAAAAAGAAAAAAAAATTGGGCTCAATTTCCACCCAAATCCATCAGAAACAAAAGAAAGAAAGAAAGAAAAAATGCATTTCAGCCACCAGAGTAGCCCAACTACCAAAAAAAAAAGTAGACTTACAAAAACCGAACCGGTTCGGCCCATCCCCCTCTCTCACAGATGCCACCCACATCCAGAGAACCGGGTCAGAACCGACCCGGTTAGTGACCCATCTCCACCATTTTTTATTTTTCCATGGACCAGCCCACAACTGCCTAGACCGGGTCGCACGACCCGTTTCCTACCTGACCCGCTCCATCTCTTATTTTTCCTCCTTCTCCTCCATTTCGTTACCCTAGTAGACCCTCCACTATCAGAATACAAAAAACTCACTTCTCCTCCACTCTTCATAGCTGCTGCCGCCGTTTCCTCACCCCCAACTCCACCATTCTTCTTTCTTCCTTTGCTCTCCTCTTTAACCTCTGCCATCATCGCTCCTCTACTCCATCTTCTCCACACTCACACGAAATCCCTCTCCCATGTGACTCCATTGTTTCTTTTCTGACAAGAGGTTGAAAAAGAATGTCAAGGATTGCGGCTTGGGACACGTGGACGGCGAGGAGCGCTTCTACTTCTCTGAACAAGATCGAAAAATCCCTGCCAGTATCTGAAGCATTGAAGGGCCATTAAATTTGAGCAGCAAGTTGAATGAGTGGGTCTCTGCAATTTGCCAATAAAAAGAAACGAAGATGAAGAGAAGAAGGGGGGGGGGGGGCTCTCTGGTCTCTGTATGTTGAAATTGAGAGTTCTGAGTTCCTGGTTTTGATGCCGAAAATTCTGAGTAAGGTCATTGTATACTGAGTTTGTTCAGTTCTGAATGTTGTTTTCCTTGGGCCCGAAAATTTTGAGCAGAAAAGAATTGGGAAAGGGCTTTGGATTTTTCTATTTGTAAGTACAGAGAGTGATAAAGCTCTTAGGAGGAACCATCTCTTGGTAACTACATCTGTCTCTATTTCTTTTTGAGGAATTGCAGTAATGGTGTAAATTCATGTGATTTCTTAATAGCCTGTATCATGTTACTGGACCATCTCTGTCTTTGTTTTGTGTAACTTTAATAGTTGATGCAAATTATATTACTGGATTATGTCTAAAGGTGTTCATGTATCTAGATAACTATATTGCTGTTAATTTGCATCACTTTAATTTTTCCCTTTTGAGCTAGCATTTATCTTGAAGGAGAACTATGTTTATGTCTTGTTTGTACCATTTGATTCTATTTCAGGGGAATTAGAAATTTTATTTCAGAATCCTAAATTGTAAGAACAAGATTTGAATCATGATCTTTTGTGATGTATAAAAGCTGTTGAACTGTTTGTGTATGATCAAATGAACTTGTTTGCACTTTACTCATTTGAAAGCCATCAATCAATATGTTATGTAACTAACACATCATAGTTCATGAGAATAAGCAGATGAAAAAAAACCTTGAGCACCTGTTTTGTTTCTTACTCTTCTGCTTTGCACAAAGAAATTTGAACTAATAGGAGACAATGAATTTCAATGTATTGAGAATGGTAGACTGGTGTATTGCATAGCTTCTGTAAATCATGAAACTCCACTCACATGTATATTTGATAAAAAACTCTGAATTGGGTCATACGAAATATACTGCTTGCGGTTTGAATTCTTCTCAGGTTTAGAGATTGATTTGATAAACATTTTTATTTCTAACATTTTTGTGGATGTGGGACCAATGCTGTCATGATCAGAGATATTCTAGTTTCAGCTTCTTTGAATTTTGCCTAACTGCTGATGTTTTGGTTGCAACCTGTAATGCTATACCAAAAATCATGTTGATAACCTATTTTAAAAGTAAGCAAGAATAAAAAAGAAACCTCCCCTTTTGTTTCATGTAAAATTGCAGAAAATTCCTAGAACCTGAATTCTTACACTGTCAAAATATTTGTCTTGCTTTGTCAAGTTGAATTATGTGTACCTATTTGTTGGATTTGATCAATAAAGTTTGTAATGGGTAGTTTTGTTTTTTGTTTTGTTTTTATCATTGGTGTTACTGCGTTGGTTTCTATCATATTTTAAATTTGTTTGATAAAAGATTTTTTTTTTATAAAATATTAATCAAAGTTGTGTGAGTCTTGCAAGATGCCCAACTTGAAGCTTAAATTGTTGAGTCATGGTACCATGTCACACGTTTTTTTTTAAACCAAGAAGACTAGTTCTTGTCAAGCTTGCCTTTCTTTCCCTTTTCTCCATTAATAGCTACTTGAGCTCATATTGTAAGTGCACTGAGTATACATTTTCTTTTCACTAACATGTTAAATGAATGAATAATGGAAAATTTCCCAAAGCAATACTAAATCATGTTTATTCCATTTTTCTCGCCAATAGTAGTTCATAATATCCTTGAATAAATTTTGGCGATGTCTTGGCTACACGTTGATCTTCATTCGGGTGCAATAAAAAGGTCAACTTAATCGTAACGATTTGTAGACTCCAAAATTCAAAATTTTCTTTTTACATAAAAATCACAATTTGTTTTTTTTTTTTTTTGGGAATACCACAAAAGATAAAAAAATAAATTTCTTTTGCAAGTTGATTTGATGCTAAAAAATATGACAAATACTTTTAATAGGATAAAAATGGAATCAATTTAGTGTACACTTATTGATTTCTCAATCGTTGGATAGATGTCCAAGTTTCTACAACTTGACATTCCCAAAGCTTCTTTTTATAGAATAGAATTTAATTTTACACTAAAAAAATAACTATTAATTTATTTTTTAAAAATATAATAATTCACGTCTCAAAATAAATGTCTAAAGGAACTAAAATAGTCGTACGACTCATTAAGCCCTTAATCATTAGAGAGAAGTCTAAGCTTATACAGTTTGATCTCTCAAAATTCATTTTTTTTTAAAATTAAAATTCTCTTTATGCCAAAACATAAAAATTACGAGCACCGCATTACAGAAATCAAGAAAAAGATCAATTTAGTTGTAATGACTTATTGATCCCACAAATCTGAGCTATTTTAACTATACAGTTTAATGACTCTTTTTTCCGGATTTTTAATAAAAGGGGTAATCCTAATTTGCACAATCTAAGGGTAACCGTCGTAACGACGGATGCTCTAGGGTGCCGTGGGGATAATCCCCCATGCCTTCCCTAGACATAATCGACTCCCGAACCCTATTCATTCCTATTTAAAAATAAAGACCGGTCGCTTTTCAAGAAGGGTTTTCCCAATGTTTCCCAACAAAAAACCTTGGTGGCGACTCCATTCTCAAGAAGGAAAACAATTATCCTTTTTCCTTCGGTCGCGATAGATGGCGACTCCACTGGGGACTGTTTGGTAAAAGAGGGTCAAGCCTAATAAAATAGATTGTTCATTTGTTTCTTTATTTATTACTAACCCCTTATTGAACCTTAGGGTAGATGATGTTATGTGTTGTGCGTTGTTGTATTCTTTTGCAGGCTTTCATAATAAAGGTGGTGAAAGGTATGTTTGCCCCCCACACACGCACAATTTTCACATACCAAGTATGGCCCTATACCCGAGTCTGAGAGATAAACCTAGGATTAGATTCGAGGTTGTGTAATGGTCAGCCTTTGGATGTACGTCCTTTGGTTTATCATGAAGACCTCAGCTAGGACGAACTCCTCCTCGAAAGATGGTCCACTTCTGATAGATCCCTATTGTTGTGGTCACATCCTAGAATGGAGATTTAGTCCTAGTGGCTTATAAATCCTTTAGGACATAGCTTACCCACCTTTGTGAGGACACACATTGAAGAAAACATAGTTCCCCTAAGGTGACCCAAAGTTTAGGACACGATGGGGGCATCCTTATCCTTCATACCTCTTTTGTCCTTATTATTATTTTTTATACAAAAAAAAAAGGAAAGGAAAGAATGAAATTTTTTGATGGTTTACTAATAAGTTCTGGATGCGTTTACAAGTTAAATACATCTGAGAATCCGGGAACCATTGCGCGACCCAGGAAAGACGAAACCAATCAAACCCGAGTTCACAACACCAGATCTCGGACCAGAATGGCTGCTAACAATCCTGAGGAAGGAAGGAACTTAAGCTCTGAAATAGATGAAGTGAGGGGAAGGATAAACGAAATGACTGAAACCCAAGCAAGGTTGGAAGCCATTCTACAGGATATGAGAGAGTCCCTTAGCATGCTTGGTGCAAATAGAGATGAAGCTGGCAACCAACCGATCTTTCCCATGGTAACGACACCAATATTCTCAAGCATAAGCACAAGCCACACTCATGGAACATCTAGCCATGAGCAGACGCTTCATACAGCGCTAATAACAATTCCCATTGGAGAAGGATATCGCCCTTATGAAAATGCCTACCATGAAACTTCTGGCTATGCAGCACCCACATGGGAACAACCCCATGTATCTACTCACGGGCAGTCACTAGGAGTTCAGGCTGGGAAGGATAAAATGAAAGATGAATGGATGGAGAAAATGGAGGAGCAGATAAAGGCGATAAAAGGTTCAAATACCTATGGTCCTCTTCAAATCGAAGAACTTTGTCCTGCTACAGATGTTTTGATCCCCAAGGACTTCAAGATCCCTGATTTTTCCAAATATGATGGAAGTGGGAATCCACGATTCCACCTTATTAGCTATGCCACCAAAATGGCAATTTGGTCCAAGGATGACAAATTCCTTATCAGCTTTTTCCACGAAAGTTTGACAGGTCTCGCATTAGAATGGTATCTTCAGCTAGACCATTCTAAGATCTCATGATGGACTGAATTGGCTGACCTATTCATGACCAATACAAGTTCAACTTGGACGCAGCTCCGAGCCGTGAACAATTGACTACGATGCAGAAAAAAAGTGAAGAATCCTTCAAGCAATATGCACAAAGGTGGAGAAGTTTGGCTGCACAAGTTCAGCCTTCGTTGACTTTATTTGAAATATGCTCATACTTTTTAGGAACCCTTGGAGCGCCTTTTATAGGGGCAATGGCTGGAGCAGCTTATAAAGATTTCTCCGTCTTAATCGCCGCAGGAGAAAGAATTGAGTTTTTAGCAAGAGCTGGAAAGCTTCCATTTAATAATGCTGAAGGCAGTGTACCAAGGAAGAGATTTCAACCAAAGAAAAAGGAAGTTGAGGCGAATTATGTACAATACCAGCAGAACTTCAATCCCCAGTACCAAACACCATATGACCTCAATCCACACCAGACACAAACCCCACTTTATCCACCACAACCAGCCTCGCCAACAATCACCTACCCATAAAACCAAATCAACAACGTTCCAACCCCTTCATCATATAACCTTGCTCGTCCAGCATATGCCCGTTACCCATTTATGCCTCCACAAAATCGCCTAAACTATCCTCAATCTCGCCTAAATTTCTAAAACCAAGGACGTTTCCAAACTCCAAATTTGGCACCTTTTCCAAGATTGTCTATCTCCAATGCGGACTTATTCCAATAGTTGTTTGACCGCCTCTTAATCGCAGGAAACCCTGTACGTCATCTAGAACCACCATTTCCAGCTTGGTACAATCCAAACCAGACTTGCAAGTATCACATGGATGTCCCCGGGCATTCCATTGAAGATTGGGAAGCCTTCAAGACAGCGGTGAGAAAGTTGATTCCTTGTGGGCGACTAGGTTTTGAAGAAGGATTTGGTCCTAATATTGTGAAAAAAACCAATTCCGAATCATAATGATGGAAGTCGGGTGAACAATTTGGAAGTTAATGGGTCTCAAGTCAAGAAAGTCCTGGAACTGCGAACACCAATGCAAGAAGTGTTTAAGGGGATCAAGAAAGCAGGATATAATATCATCGCACCAGTGAAGGCGATAGAGGAAAGAGAGAATTGTGATGAGGATTTAAGTTGTGCCTATCATCACGGGCAGGTAGGGCATGACATTGAAACTTGTTGGGATTTTAAGGTCCGAGTTCAGGGATTGCTTACCTTGGGAGTGATCCAAGCTAGACCAGGTATGATCGAGGAAGTCAATGTAGTCGAGAATGTTGTACTCCGGATACCACCCTTGAATAATGCTCCAACACCAGAAAAAGTGATTGTAAGAGTAAAAAAGCCGACTCCTTTTGCTTATGATGACACACATGCCGTGTCATGGAATTATGAACAAAAGGTTGAGCTACTAGGAGCTGCAGGAGAGACTTCTAATGCCCAAGTTACTAATGTTGTCAGAACTGGAGGTATTACAAGGAGTGGGCGATGCCACGGCCCCTTAGAAGAAGAAACGAGAAAGAACTCCAACGATGAAAAGGGGAAGGAGGTCATGGATGAAGGACAGGAAAAAGAAAAAGAAGAGGAGTTTCTAAAGATCATGAAGCAAAGTGAATATGATGTGGTGGAACAGTTAAAGAAAACTCCGGCGAGAATATCCCTCTTATCACTTGTCTTGACATCAGAGTTGCATCGCAAGGCATTATTGAGGGTTTTGAATGAAGCTTACATCAAGCCAGACGTCACTCCCGAGAATGTAGTAAATATGGTGGATCCAGTAAGGCGGGTCAACAAGATCACTTTCTCAGAAGATGAAATAGTTTTGAAGTCCCAAAGTAGTCCCAAAGCCTTACACATTACCCTATGGTGCAAAGGATTTGTGATTGCGAAGGTGCTTATAGATGGCGGCTCGGCGTTGAATGTGGTTCCGATGTCCACTCTAGAGCAACTAAACATAAGCCTGGCGGATTTGACACCAGATGAGATGATTGTGCTAGCCTTTGATGGGACAGCGAGAGGAATCTTAGGGGAAATAACTTTGTCCCTTGAAATAGGACCTAGTTGTTTTCCTGTCCTCTTTCAAGTCATGGAGATTCAACCAGCTTATACTATGCTACTGGGAAGGCCTTGGATTCATGAAGCTGGAGTTGTTCCATCAACATTGCACCAATGTTTGAAGTATATTCAAGATGCGGCTGTAATTACCATCCGTGGTGAAGAAGAGATCATGCTAACAAAACCTGTTACAGTACCTTACATGGAAAGTGCAGAGAAAATTGAAGATGATTCCTTGCGCAACTTTGAAATCTTGAAGCCAGAAAGCAAGAAGATAGAGCTACCAATGCAGAATGTGAATAAAGTGGTGTTCCGTATTATGGAAAAAAATGGTTACCAAAAAGGAAAAGGCCTAGGGACTAAGCTTCAAGGGATCCCTCAACCGATTGAAGCAACTCCAAGAGATGGAAGGCATCCACTGAGGTATGAGCCTTCCTTAGGAGAAAAGATGAAGTTCATGACTCTCGGAAGCAAGAAAGGAGGCGATGATGAGATAAAGTATGTTCCCCTTTTGACAGAGACTTTCGCAGCAGTTGCTGAAGTTATCAGTCCAGAAAAGTTACCTTCCCCTCATTTCACTATCAGTGCACTTGAAGAAGAGCTGGAAGGGAACCATGTTATCTGTCTCTCTGCTAGCAATGAAGTTCTCAATAATTGGCACTCTGAATCATTTGCTGATGTTATTTCTATGAAGTAATTATCTTATTGTATTAAATATGAACTGATGTTTACTTTGGTTGAGACATGAGTAAAAATGTAGCACTTTGCCTGGTGTTTTCCTTTTGATACCATTGTCCCCCCCCCCCTCTCTACTTTACTTTGTGTGATCTTTCTTTCTTGAATAAAATTCTTGCCAATATTGCTCCTATTGCCGAATTTTCTTTCAGGGACCTCTCTCCCACTGAAGATTTACCTCAGGAAAGGAACCTTGAAAACTCATTTATTGATTCCCTTGTGGCTGTTGATGAATACAATCTTGGATCTGATGAAGAAGAAGAAGACATTGAAGAGTTTACAAAGATGATGAAATACTCAGAAAAAGGATTCAGCTCGAATGAGGAGGTTACAGAAGTGATCAATATGGGGACCGAGGAAGACAAAAAGGAGTTGAAAATAGTGGATAACCCAGAGCATGCAGAAATGGTAGCATTATTCAAAGAGTATCTAGATGTGTTTGCATGGTCCAACAGAGACATGTCGGGTCTTGATCTCGAGATAGCATCGCATAAAATTCCATTGTACCCGGATGTGGTTCCGAAGAAACAAAAATTGAGGAGGATGCATCCTGAGATGTCACTGAAAATCAAGGAAGAGATGACCAAGCAGCTAGAGGCTGGTTTTCTAGAAGTGGCAAGACACCCAGAATGGGTAGCTAATATTGTTCCAGTGCCGAAGAAGGATGGGAAAGTCAGAATGTGCGTGGATTACAGAGATCTGAACAAAGCCAGTCCAAATGATGACTTTCCGCTACCTCATATTGATGTCCTCGTAGACAGTACAGCTGGAAGCCATAGGTTTTCTTTCATGGATGGGTATTCTGGATTCAATCAGATCGTCATGGACGATGACGACAAAGAAAAAACTACTTTTATCACTCCTTGGGGAACTTTTTGTTACAAAGTGATGCCTTTTGGGCTGAAGAATGCTGGGGCTACTTACCAACGTGCTATGGTAGCACTGTTCTATGATATGATGCATAAGGAAATAGAGGTATACGTTGATGATATAGTGGCCAAATCCAAGGAAGAAGAAAGTCATGTAGCTGTCTTGCAGAAGTTATTCGAGCGGCTAAGAAAGTACAAGTTGCGGCTCAATCCTACAAAATGCGTTTTTGGAGCATCAACTGGGAATTTGCTTGGTTTTGTTGTCAGTAGAGAAGGAATAAAGGTGGACCCAGACAAGGTAAAAGTGATACGTGACATGCCAGCTCCTAAGAACGAGCGGGAAGTAAGGGGTTTTCTAGGAAAGCTGAACTATATTGCGCGATTCATTGCTAACTTGACTAGCACGTCCTAAAGAAGAATAATCCGGGAAGATGGGATGAAAACGGTCAGGAAGCCTTTGACAAGATAAAGGCGTATCTACTAAATCCCTCGGTGTTGGTGCCACCTACTTGAGGCCGCCCACTGTTTCTCTATCTTACCATATTGCCAACCTCAATGGGGGTAATGCTGGGACAACATGATGAATCTGGTAGGAAAGAGCAGGCAATTTACTATTTGAGTAAGAAGTTTAATGATTGTGAAGCCCGTTACCTGGCAATCGAGAAGACTTGTTGTGCATTGGTGTGGACCTCCAAAAGACTCAGGCAATACATGTTATATCACACCACTTGGCTAATTTCTTGAATGGATCCTTTGAAGTATATCTTCGAAAGTCCTCACATCTCCTTAAGGGTTTCAAAGTGGCAAGTGATATTGTCAGAGTTTGACATCAAATATATGACACCGAAGTCCATCAAGGGAAGCGCAATTGTCGATCACTTAGCAGAAAATCCTCTTGAGGATAGATGGCCAATCAACTCCGAGTTCCCAGATGGAGAGATATTATCGCTAGAGGAAGATGAAGAAGAGGATATGTGGAAGATGTATTTTGATGGGGCAGTTAATATGCATGGGAATAGTATAGGAGCAGTGGTTATTTCACCAACTGGCAAGCAGTACCCAGTAGCTGTTAAGCTTGAATTTGAATGCACCAATAATATTGCAGAATATGAGGCATGTGCTAGTGGATTACAAATGACAGTTGATCTCGTCATAAAAAAGTTGAAAGTCTTCGGAGATCCAACTCTAATTATTTACCAAATCAATGGTGAATGGAAAACCAAAGATTCCAAACTAATTCCATATCAGAAATACTTGACTCAGTTGATTGCGAAATTTGATGAGATTACCTTCTCGCATTTGACTCGAGACAAAAATCAATTTGCTGATGCTTTAGCCACGCTAGCTGCCATGACCAAGCTGGACATTCATACCATCGTCCATCCCATCCAAGTACAGGTGCAAGATGAACCAGCGTATTGTGCCTATGTGGAAGAAGAACCTGATGGTAAGCCTTGGTATCATGATATCAAGCAGTATATTCAGAACAAGACATACCCAACAGAAGCAAACGAGGTAAACAAAAAGACCATCCGTAGATTGGCTATTGCCTTTTTCTTAAATGGGAAGGTCTTGTATAAAAGAGGACATGATGGTACCCTTCTCAGATGTGTGGATGCTCGTGAAGCTAAATTGGTCATGATCAAAGTTCATGAAGGAATCTGTGGGACTCATGCCAATGGTCATATGATGACTCGGAAAATCTTGAGAAGTGGTTATTATTGGTCCACTATGGAATCCGATTGCATAGAATATGTTCGGAGATGCCAAAAATGTCAGATGTATGCAGACCGAGTCAATGCACCTCCATTTCCACTACACAATTTAGCATCCCCATGGCCATTCTCAATGTAGGGGTTAGATGTCATCGGTCCCATTAATCCCAAGGCTTCCAATGGTCATCGTTTCATCTTGGTGGCGATGGACTATTTCACTAAATGGGTAGAAGCTTCTTCATATGCTAACATTTCTCAAAAGGTGTTTCTCAAGTTCCTCAAGAAGGACATCGTCTGTAGATATGGGATCCCAGAGAGAATTACCACAGATAATGCCCCTAATCTTAATGGCGCTGAGATTCAAAAGTTTTGTGACACTTTCAAAATAAAACACCACAGTTCAGCCCCTTATAGACCTCAGATGAATGGTGCAGCTGAAGCAGCAAACAAAAATATTAAGAAGATTGTTGCCAAAATGGTTGTAAATTATAAAGATTGGCATGAAATGTTGCCGTTCGCTCTACATGCTTATCGGACTAATATACGATCAAGCACTGGGGCAACACCTTTCTCCTTGGTGTATGGGATGGAGGTTGTCTCTCCTATAGAGGTGGAAATCCCTTCATTAAGAGTTTTGATGGAAGCAGATTTAGAAGAATCTGAGTGGGTGAAAACTCGATATGAGCAGCTGAACATGATAGAAGAGAAAAGACTAGCAGCTATCTGTCATGGGCAATTGTATCAAAGCAGAATGGCAAGAGCTTTTAATAAGAAGGTTCGTCCTAGGGAATTTCGTACAGGAGACTTGGTTTTGAAGAAGATTCTCCCTAATCACGAGGATGCTCGAGGAAAATGGGCTCCGAATTATGAAGGCCCTTATATTGTCAAACAAGCATTTTCAGGAGGAGCTTTGATTTTGCAAAACATGGATGGAGAAGAGTTACCAAGGCCAGTAAACTTTGATGCTGTGAAAAGGTTCTATGCTTGAAACTAAAAAAAAAAAAAAAAGGGCCCGGTAGGTTGAAAATCCGTAAGGGCGACCTAGGCAAAAGTTAGGGTATTAAAAAAAAGAAGAGAGAGAGAGAGAGAGAGAGAAGCCCGGTAGATCGAAAACCCGTAAGGGCGATCCAGGCAAAAATGTTTAAAAAAAAAAAAGAAAAGGAAAGAAAAAAGAGAGGCCCGATAGGTCGAAAACCCATAATGGCGACCTAGGCAAAAGTTAGGGCAAAGAAATCTTAGGCTGAAAACCTATAAAGGCGGCCTAGGCGAATGCGATGGTCCAATACTTCTGTAAACACTCACCACACTGGGGCAATCCTATTCGACTGACTATAGTGGGACAAATTTGTTGATGAGTCATTAAGGAAGGCGTGTCTGAAGAAGTAGAAATGGAGTCCTCGATTAGTGTCATCAGAAGGTTGTTGGGAATCAATTAAATGAGAATCAAGGAACCAATACTGGGGCAAATTTTTATGTGATTTTCGTTATTTCTTTTGTTTCCGTTTGCTTTGAACCTTCATAATCCCTCTTGTAATCTTGTTCACTTCCTTTTACGAACTAAATTATCATATTAAAGCAAGAGGTTTTTCCTTTCATACTCACCTATTGTGCTCCATCTTATGATCATGTCTCAACTAAAGTAAATTTGAGTTTAATAGTATGATTTGATAATACTAATGGTGGCATCAATGAATGTCTTGAACCAAAAGAACTCAACATTTCAGAATCAATAAGGGAGATAGTATGCACACTGGACGACAAAGGAATGATGCAAATAAACTTGGGAGAATAAACAGGACAATTGCTTCACATGTCATCGCCTCTTGCCTAATAAACCCTTGTTGCTAAAAGAATGAACAACACCTCAGCTCAGAGTGCTCGGTGAATAAGGGTTTGGTTGGTTGAAGTTTTTCCATGGAGCGCCTGGTTCCGTTTTCTTCCAAAGCAAATGTCTCTCAGTAGTTTCAGATTCTTGGGTACATTTTATCGAGCTCTGAGGCTCACTGCAATTTAGTTTTGAGCTCTGAAGCTCACCGCAATTTTATTTTTCGAGCTCTGAGGCTGACTGCATATTTATTTTCGAGCTCTGAGGCTCACCGCAATTTTATTTTCGAGCTCTGAGGCTCACTGAATTTATTTTTTAGCTCTGAGGCTCATCACATTTTATTTTCCGAGCTCTGAGGCTCACCATATTTTATTTTTTCGAGCTCTGAGGCTCACCGAATATTTATTTTCGAGCTCTGAGGCTCACCGTAATTTATTTTTGAGCTCTGAGGCTCACTGCAATTTATTTTTTCGAGCTCTGAGGCTCACCGCAATTTATTTTTTCAAGCTCTGAGGCTCGCCGCAATTTTATTTTTGAGCTCTAAGGCTCCCTGCAATTTAATTTTCGAGCTCTGAGGCTCACCGCATTTTATTTTTCGAGCTCTGAGGCTCACTACAATTTTATTTTTGGGCTATGAGGCTCACCGCATTTTATTTTTCCAGCTCTGATGCTCACCACATTTTTATTTTCGAGCTCTGAGGCTCACCACAATTTTATTTTTCGAGCTCTGAGGCTCATCGCAATTTATTTTTCCAGCTCTGAAGCTCAGCGTAATTTATTTATTTTTTGAGCTCTGAGGCTCCCTGCAATCTATTTTGAGCTCTGAGGCTCATCACATTTTATTTTTCGAGCTCTGAGGCTCCCTGCAATTTATTTTTCGAGCTCTGAGGCTCACTGCATTTTATTTTTCGAGCTCTAAGGCTCACTGCAATTTTATTTTCGAACTCAGAGGCTCACCGCATTTTACTTTCGAGCTCTATGGCTTACTGCAATTTTATTCTCAAGCTCTAAGGATCTCTTTTGAATCTTCCCATGTATTGTCGGACAAAATATGTGTTCATTTTCTTTACTTGTTCATTACTATAATACATGAAAAGCCATGACTAATCATGTCTTTTAGTAAGCAACAAGTAAAGAGGGACAACTGTGAACACCAAATTTTGTCCTATATTTATTTGAATTAATTATTATTTTTATTTTATCACAGGAAAATAAAAAGTAAAGCAAGGAGAAGAAGGAAAAAAAAAGAAAGACAAGAAGAGAAGAGAAGAAAAAAAAGAAAAAAAAAGATTGGGCTCAATTTCCACCCAAATCCATCAGAAACAAAAGAAAGAAAGAAATGCATTTCAGCCACCAGAGTAGCCCAACTACCCAAAAAAAAAAAAGTAGACTTACAAAAACCGAACCGGTTCGGCCCATCCCCCTCTCTCTCAGATGCAACCCGCATCCAGAGAACCAGGTCAGAACTGACCCGGTTAGTGACCCATCTCCACCATTTTTTATTTTTCTATGGACCAGCCCACAACTGCCTAGACCGGGTCGCATGACCCGGTTCCTACCTGACCCGCTCCATCTATTATTTTTCCTCCTTCTCCTCCATTTCGTTACCCTAGTAGCCCCTCCACTATCAGAATACAAAAAACTCACTTCTCCTCCACTCTTCATAGCTGTTGCCACCGTTTCCTCACCCCCAACTCCACCATTCTTCTTTCTTCCTTTGCTCTCCTCTTGAACCTCTGCCATCATCGCTCCTCTACTCCATCTTCTCCACACTCACACGAAATCTCTCTCCCATGTGACTCCATTGTTTCGTTTCTGACAAGAGGTGGAAAAAGAATGTCAAGGATTGCGGCTTGGGACACGTGGACGGCGAGGAGCGCTTGAAGGTGTTCATGTATCTAGATAACTATATTGCTGTTAATTTGCATCACTTTAATTTTTCCCTTTTGAGCTAGCATTTATCTTGAAGGAGAACTATGTTTATGTCTTGTTTGTACCATTTGATTCTATTTCAAGGGAATTAGAAATTTTATTTCAGAATCCTAAATTGTAAGAACAAGATTTGAATCATGATCTTTTGTGATGTATAAAAGCTGTTGAACTGTTTGTGTATGATCAAATGAACTTGTTTGCACTTTACTCATTTGAAAGCCATCAATCAATATGTTATGTAACTAACACATCATAGTTCATGAGAATAAGCAGATGAAAAAAAAACTTGAGCACCTGTTTTGTTTCTTACTCTTCTGTTTTGCACAAAGAAATTTGAACTAATAGGAGACAATGAATTTCAATGTATTGAGAATGCTAGACTGGTGTATTGCATAGCTTCTGTAAATCATGAAAGTCCACTCACATGTATATTTGATAAAAAAATCTGAATTGGGTCATACGAAATATACTGCTTGCGGTTTGAATTCTTCTCAGGTTTAGAGATTGATTTGGTAAACATTTTTATTTGTAACATTTTTGTGGATGTGGGACCAATGCTGTCATGATCAGAGATATTCTAGTTTCAGCTTCTTTGAATTTTGCCTAACTGCTGATGTTTTGGTTGCAACCTGTAATGCTATACCTAAAATCATGTTGATAACCTATTTTAAAAGTAAGCAAGAATATAAAAGAAACCTTCCCTTTTGTTTCATGTAAAATTGCAAAAAATTCCTTGAACCTGAATTCTTACACTGTCAAAATATTTGTCTTGCTTTGTCAAGTTGAATTATGTGTACCTATTTGTTGGATTTGATCAATAAAGTTTGTAATGGGTAGTTTTGTTTTCTCTGTTTTTATTATTGGTGTTACTGCATTGGTTTCTATCATATTTTAAATTTGTTTGATAAAAGTTTTTTTTTTTTTTTAAATATTAATCAAAGTTGTGTGAGTCTTGCAAGATGCCCAACTTGAAGCTTAAATTGTTGAGTCATGGTACCATGTCACACGTTTTTTTTAAACCAAGAAGACTAGTTCTTGTCAAGCTTGCCTTTCTTTCCCTTTTCTCCATTAATAGCTACTTGAGCTCATATTGTAAGTGCACTGAGTATACATTTTCTTTTCACTAATATGTTAAATGAATGAATAATGGAAAATTTCCCAAAGCAATACTAAATCATGTTTATTCCATTTTTCTCGCCAACAGTAGTTCATAATATCCTTGAATAAATTTTGGTGATGTCTTGGCTACACGTTGATCTTCATTCGGGTGCAATAAAAAAGTCAACTTAATCGTAACGATTTGTAGTCTCCAAAATTCAAAATTTTCTTTTTACATAAAAATCACAATTTTTGTTTGTTTTTGGGAATACCACAAAAGATTAAAAAAAATAAATTTCTTTTGTAAGTTGATTTGATGCAAAAAAAATATCACAAATACTTTTCTTAGGATAAAAATGGAATCAATTTAGTGTACACTTGTTGATTTCTCAATCGTTGGATAGATGTCCAAGTTTCTACAACTTGACATTTCTAAAGCTTCTTTTTATAGAATAGAATTTCATTTTACACTAAAAAAATAACTATTAATTTTTTTAAAATAAAAATAATAATTCACGTCTCAAAATAAATGTCTAAAGGAACTAAAATAGTCGTACTACTTATTAATCCCTTAATCATTAGAGAGAAGTCTAAGTTTATACAGTTTGATCTCTTAAAATTCTTTTTTTTTTTAAATTAAAATTCTCTTTATGCCAAAACATAAAAATTACGAGCACCGCATTACAGAAATCAAGAAAAAGATCAATTTAGTCGTAACGACTTATTGATCCCACAAATCTGAGCTATTTTAACTATGCAGTTTAATGACTCTCTTTTTTTCGGATTTTTAATAAAATGGGTAATCCTAATTTGCACAATCTAAGGGTAACCGTCGTAACGACGGATGCTCTAGGGTGCCGTAGGGATAATCCCCCATGCTTTCCCTAGACATAATCGACTCCCGAACCCTATTCATTCCTATTTAAAAATAAAGACCGGTCGCTTTTCAAGAAGGGTTTTCCCAATGTTTCCCAACAAAAAACCTTGGTGGCGACTCCATTCTCAAGAAGGAAAACAATTATCCTTTTTCCTTCTCTTCGATTTTCGGTCGCGACACTTGTGATATGTGTTTAGCATAATGGATTAGCTAACTCGCACCTTTGATTCACTTGTTCTGAAGATATGTTAAGTACGGGGTGTAGCGAATTTGAATCTATTCAGGAGTCTGATGGATCCGAACCAAACTGATTTGATTTGGTGGTTTGAATTGCTTCATTGGATTAAATCAGATTTCAAATGTTGAATCCAATGACAATCAATATGGAATTCAAGAAAATTAAACTTGTCCAGTCCGAACTGAATCGATGACTTAAATAATTAATATATTATTATTAATTTTACTATAATATTTTTATTTAAAAAAATTAATGTATTATTCCTAAAGTCTAAAATTGGTTATATCCTAAAAGGTTGTCAGTTTAGGTTGCCTCTCAACCATTTGGTTATATTAGGATTACATCATAAACTTTTTATATCTCAAATGTCGCAACCGGCATTACAGGAAGGAAAATGATATTATTATTTTTCCTTCTTGAGATGGAGTCCCCACCAAAGTTTTTTTTGGGAAACATTGGGAAAACCCTTCTTGAAAAGCAATAGATATTTGTTTTGAAATAGAGATGAATGGGGTTCGGGAGTCGATTATGTCTATGGAAGGCATGTGTGATTATCCCCACGACACCCTGGAGCATCCATTATTACGACAGTTACCCTTAGATTGTGCAAATTAAAATTACCCCTTTTTATTATTGAATTTTAGAGGTAAAAAAGAGTTATCAAACTGTATAGTTAAAATGGCTTAGATTGTGGGATCAACAAGTTGTTGTACCTAAATTGACCTTTTCTCTATTTTCGTAAGGCGGCTATCGTAATCTCATATTTTAGCGTAAATAGATTTTTTTTTTCTACAATGAGATTTTGAGAGATCAAGCTATATAAACTTAAACTTCTCTTGAATGATTAAGGAATCAACAAGTCATATGAGTAAATAAATTCCCTTAAATAGTCGTCAATTTGAGAAATGAATTAAAGAATTTTTTTTATTTTTAGCTAAAAAAGAATCATCAAAAGAAGCTTTTGAGAGGTCAAGTTGTTGAAACTTGAACGTTTCTCGAACTAATGAGGAATCAACAAGTGTACACTAGTTTGATTCCCCCCTTTTTTTTTATTGAAAATATTTTATTTTATTTTATTTTTAAGAAATAGATTATTAATTCTTCGACATATTTATTTTCTAATTTCTAGTGTAAATAGAAATTGTATTTCTAGGAGGAGCTTTGAGAAGTCAAGTTGCAGAAAAAAGAACTAAAATAATAAGCGTACACTAAGTTGATTCCATTTTTTAAGTCTTTATTTTTTTTTTTTTTTGAGGAGTGAATTAAAAAAAGAACTAGATAAGTTTTAATATTTTCTCATGCAAACAAAAATTTATTTTAAAAGGAAGTTTTGAGATGTCAAGTTGTAGAAACTTAGACATCTCTCAAGCAGCTGAGGAATTAATAAGTGTATACTAAATTGATTCTTATATCGATTCCTTTTATCGAATTTTATTTTGAGAAACAAATCATTTACAAAGAAAAGGACTTTAGTTTATATCATTGTTGTCTTTTCAAAAAAGAATTTCTGATTGTTATTATTTACATAAAAAGAGAGAATTGGAGCCAGCAAATCATTACAATTAAATTGACCCTTTATTACGCATTAGTGTAGCTCAACGTATAGTTAGAGATGTCACTAGAATTTTATTTACAAGTGATATAAAAAGACACATGAATTAATAAAAAAAAAGGCTAAAAGAAATTCATCCTTTTATAGTTTTGTATTCCCCACTCTTAATTTTCGTAAGCAATCAAAGGCCCAAAGCTTACCCACGTCACATTTTAATTAGAAAGAATATGAAGACTGAAAAACAGCACTCTAAGCATTAATATGTAAACTGCTACGTAATACTCACAAAAATTCTCATTCAACACCAACATAAAAAAAAACTTTGATTGATTGCATTAAACAGATGTTATTTATCTAGCCATATACAGTTACAAAGAAGACAAGAACAATTAAAAAAAATATTAGATCTAAGATGAGGGTCAAGTAAACAAAATTTGGTGTGTATAAAATCTTGATTTTAACAAGTAATGGCCCAAGTCACACAACTCACATTGAATTGATTCAAACTCATCACTTAAAAAAAAAAAAAAATACATCTATAACACCATGTGATGGCTACAACTATACAACACAAAGCTATAAATTTAAAAAAATGGCTTTGCCCTTATTTACACGTCCAAACCAGAAATTAAGTGTTGGTCATATATTATATGCAAATGTATATTGTTTATTTCCAGTAACTTACATCTTGTATATGGAAAAAAATCCTTTCCTTTAAATAACTAGACGATATCAGTTTCATAAAGCCAACAAACTTACAACAACCTTAAAATCATGTCTTTATCCAAGTTCTAACTTCATGAAGTAGGAAATCAGCTAAGCAGAAAAATAAATTTCATACATTGGACCTTATTCCCACACAACACAGAACACAAAAAAAAAGAAGAAGAGGCAATTCTAACTTTTCTTAATAAAATTAAAATTGCTAAATGAAAGCTAAAATGATCATAGGTGCCCACGAATTAGCCAATAAAAATCACTTGCAGGTTGCACATTCACAGTATATTCAAATTGGTCCCATCATTCAAGCTCAAATAGAAAAATAAGAGTCAAGACAAAGTCTTCATGACAGAGGAGAAGAAATTTGGAGAAGGTGGAGGGAGAGGGGGCGTCGGTGCTAAGGAAAAAGGAAAAGAGCTGGAACGGGTCAGCAGAAATCGGGTTGCGCGACCCAGTCTATGTAGGTGTGGGTCAGCTTAGCAGAAAGGAAAATAAAAGGTGAAAGCGAGTCGCGAACTGGGTCGTGTGTGCGAGGGGGAACAAAATGGGACCGAACCGGGTCGGTTATGACCCGGTTCGATTTTGCGGGCCTGGCTTGGGCTGTTCTGGTGGGCTGGGTGTGTTGCTTTTATTTTCCTTTTTCTTTTTTGTTTCCGATGGGCTCTTCTATTTTTCTCTTTTTGATTTATTATTTTCCTGAAAAATAGAATTAAATAAAGTAAAAGGGGACAAAATTAGGTGTTCACATTAAAAAATATTTAATTTTGCATGGTTATATTTGCAGCCACTGATTCATTGCCTTAACAACAAACAATTCTTATAATCATAATCGATTATGTTTTGTGGTGTAATTCAAATGGTCTTTATATATATATATATATATATATATATATATATTATTGAATCCTGTTTTATAAAGGAGATCTACTTCTATTTCATTACATGGTTTCAATAATAAATTGTTTCCTTTTAATCACACATAGTGTATAATGAATTTGCTAGTGGATTGTGAATTTGCAACATGTGTAAATTTTTATTTTTGATAAGAAAGGAGGATATTATTAATTAAGAAACAAAGTGTTAGGTAGAAACCCCATCACTATTGACAAAGATACTAAGCAAAGGATTCACTAAGTTAACTGATTGCAGTTGTAAAGGGGCATCAAAACCATTTCTAGCTAGAAAATCCACACACTTATTTGCTTCCTGATATGTATGAAGAACCGAGGTTTGACAATCTTCTAGCCGCAGTAAGGAGATAATCTCTCTAAGAAGAGATTTTAGATGAGGATTGAGAATAGATTCATTCAAAATAGCATTAGCCACAACTGATGAATGAGATTCAAAAATAACTTTTCTGACAGAAAGACTTCAGGCTACCTGAACACCATGAAGTAAAGCCAGCAATTTAGACTTGATAACACTGCAAGATCCTAGACTGCAAACAAAACCTTTAACAATGCAACCCTTTGAGTCTCGGATAATTCCTCCACAAGCTGCTCTACCTGAATTTCGATTATCAGCTCCATGAACACAATCTTTAGAAAATCTCCAGGAGGAGGAACCCATCCAACAATTAACATAACTCTTCTGTCATCTAAGAAAATTGAAGGATGAGTCAGCTCTTGATCTATAAGCTTTGTCTGAGAACAAACAGATCATTCCCCATCTTGGATGATTGAGCAAAAGCCAAATTGTTTCCATCTTTCCATAAAGCATTGACAGCAGCACTGAAAAAATTACACCATTTCCAAGGGATAATTCCAATCTTTGTAGAAGATAGGCTAAATTTCAACCAAGGGAGAAGGCCAATGCTGAAAAATTTGCTCCAATATTCAAGCCTAATCACTCTATTCCAGAATTGGGTAGCTTCATCACAATCTCTCAAAATGTGCATAATTGTTTCAGGGCTCGAGCTATATCTAGGACACATCACATCTGCAGACATTCCTCTTTTATGTCTTTCCACAGTAGTTAAGACCTTATCATGGACTAGCTTCCACAAAAAAGCTCTGATGCGATTAAGCCCTCTCCATGTCTAGATCTTCTTAAACAAGGGACTATCAACCTAAACAGGCACTGAATCACTACAAATAAACTGATATGCAAACTTTAAAGTAAACAATACCATCTGAGCAGAGGGTTCAGGAAGGAAAATCCATCCTATCAAGTCATTTGGAGGCTACTCCAAAAGTTCCTAATCTTAAAGGTCGAGTATAAAGGCAAGGATAAATTGTAGGCATGCTGAAAAGAAAGGGATAAAGTAAAGATAAATGTAAAAGTTTGTGTTTGATTAATGTGTTGTGTTTAAAAATAAATGTATAGTTGATATTTATAAGTATGAAACTAATCATTAACCCACACTAAACATGTCTGCCACATTCTTAACCCATTAAACCACGTTTAAAATTATGTAGGATCATGACTTACAACAAAAATGCAGGTAAGTATTATATTAGCTTAGTTATGAACCGAGACTAACTTCTCAACAAACTAACTAACTAACTAACTAACTAACTAACTAACTAACTAACTAACACTTTCATCAATTATACGTCCAGGATATCCCTAGCTTTTGGGGGGTGGATCTTCATGCATATTCCTTAACTTGATCAACACATGGAATGCCTATATTTCGGTATCTCCATTCCACTTTATGCTTAACTAACCAAACTCTCTATTATCCCTAAATTGTAGGGTGTTTGTTGCATAGCTAAACTTCTTCGACTTGCTAAACTTTGTACCATCATGCATCTGAATCTAGCTAAGCATATAAGGTTTACTAGATCATCATTGTTACAAGCCCATCATGGCCCACTAACTAGTTTAGTCCACTAACGACTTCCAAGCCATCTCAACTCAGTAAATCTATTCAATTGGTTCCATCTTAGCTAAATCTTCTTGATTATGTCTAGCTCACAACTGCTTCTTAGCTACCTATCTTGTGACACCCTCTACCCCGCATGTATTCAAAAGCGATAACACGGATAACCTATCGTCTGAGTCAGCGAGACGCGTTCACGCTTGAGCACGGTCGTGCTCCTTGTTGAGCACGGGCGTGCTCAACTTAGCGTCAGTGAGACGCGAACATGCGCTGAGCACGGTCGTGCTCCCTAATGAGCACGACCATGCTTGTGACTCAGACAGTCACAAGACACGCCTAACAAGCACGGGCATGCTGGATATGAGCATGGTCGTGCTCATGTACCAGAAAAGGATTTTAAGCCTAGAAATCCCACTTAGCCCTCAACAACAACTCTAAGCTAGGTCCTAAGGCTTAACCAAACAAACAAGACACACACAAAAGCACTTAACGAAAAACGGGGTGTTACATATCTCAACTCATTAACTTCATTCAACTTATCCCGGTTCAGCCAGTATCCTTCACCTATTTGACGTTTTTTGCACTTCAACTGAGTGGCAAAATGCTCGATTTAGTCCAACAATTATTTAGTGCCAATGGTAATATAATTAGTCAACAATATTATTTTTTTAAATACAAATAGTACATTAAAATTAAACTATAACATTATTTACATTTAATTAATTTATTTTATGAGTTCATCCTCTAGGTTATTGAACATCATCTAATTTATTTTAATGTTTAGTTTTAATGCATTATTTTAATGTTCTCAAGAGTCAACTTATCTAGTTAGATTGTAGGGCATAAATCGTTAGTAAGCGGGTATAAATTAACCGTCATAATGCGTTCAACCCTTTATCACTCCATTCTTCCTTCTCCTCATGTGGAGGCTCCTATGGACCTTCCTCTTAGGCCAAAAAATGCACACACGCGCACTCGCACTCACACACACAAGGCTCGTCCTATCCTCCTAATTTATCCCAACGCGTATTCAGATTTAGAAATTAAATCTGACGTATTTTGGGGATGGGTTCAAGTTATACATCATGTGACTTATGTCATCCCAACCTGGTTTGGTGTCCACATTATTTTAAAATTTAATTTTTGTTAACAATTAGATATAATTATCAATAACCTTTTACATAACATGATAATATATTTATATTGATACTTTTTCTTGAAATATATGCTGTAGAATATATTTTAGTTTTAGTTTTCTACTTCTTTAATCTATCTATACTATATACAAATTGAAATAACCTTATTGATTACTATTCCAAGTGTCATCATATTAGCAACTTAACATTTAATACAATCATCTAAATGAAACCATTTATGTCAGGTTTGAAATGTTGTTTTGAAATCATTAACCTCACGTTGGGAATCACCTGCAGGGAATAACCTATCGATTCAAATAATTTATGTGAGACAAATAAAGGGCATTAAAATGGTCAGTCACTCATGGAGTATTAATATGAAATGTGACATAAATGGTTTCAATTAGATGATTGTATTAAAAAAAAAAAGTTGGTGGACAACACATATTTAAAACGTGGCTTATTAGTCTATAGTCTGCAGGGAATATGCTAATTAGTCTATAGTCTACAAGAATCAAATAATATGATCTCATGCATCTAACTATACATCCATCCATATATATATATATATATACAAATTGAAATAACCTCATTGATTACTATTCCATGTGTCATCATATTAGCAGCTTAACATTTAATACAATCATCTAAATGAAACCATTTATGTCAGGTTTGAAATGTGGTTTTGAAATCATTAACCTCACGTTGGGAATCACCTGCAGGGAATAACCTATCGATTCAAATAATTTATGTGAGACAAATAAAGGGCATTAAATGGCCAGCCACACATGGAGTATTAATATGAAACATGACATAAATGGTTTCAATTAGATTGTATTAAAAAAAAGTTGGTGGACAACACATATTTAAAATGTGGCTTATTAGTCTATAGTCTACAGGGAATATGCTAATTAGTCTATAGTCTACAAGAATCAAATAATATGATCTCACACATCTATCTATCCATCCTTCCATATACTATATACAAATTGAAATAACCGCATTGATTACTATTCCAAATGTCATCATATTAGAAGCTTAACATTTAATACAATCATCTAAATGAAACCATTTATGCCAATTTTTAAATGTGGTTTTGAAATCATTAACCTTACGTTGGGAATCACCGGTAACACCTATTGATTCAAATAATTTATGTGAGACAAATAAAGGGCATTAAAATGGGCAACCACATGTTGAAGCTATAGCTAGACAACAAACCCACCCACCCCCCCGAGGCGAGAAAAATGGTATGTTTTCAATTAAATTTACTATCTGAAAATGTAAACATATTTTAAATTGATTTTATTAGGAAAGTATTTATGTTTATATAAATGCTTATTGTCTAGAATATTTTATAATTTATTATGTATTTATTTGTTTTGATTAGAAATTAAATATCAACTTAGAAACAAAAGGTCTCATCATATTATTGGAGGTAATTATAAAGATAACAATTATAATAAAGTTAATATTAATTATAATTATAAGAATTTTACAATCAATGTCATTAAGTAAATGATTATTGTTCTAGATTTAATTTGACAAATTTGAAATTGAGATTGGAATGAAAGGTTACGAATTGATTAACATTTATATGAATTAAAAGAATATATCCAGTATTGATATCAATTTGTGATGTGATTTAGGTCTTTCTTCCTTTAATTATCATGAATTATCGAATTGTTATTGATAAATTGGAGAATCCCTTTTTAAATCATGCGACCATGTTCTTTCGCCGAACATTATTTAATCATATTTATAATTAAATTTATAACTTTTCTCTTTTAAATAATTTTTTTGTATTATTTTGTTCCATTTCCCTATTGAGGTAGAAACAAATTGTATTTAAGAGGCAAAATTTCCCTCCCATCATATTTGATGTTGGATCAGACTCCTCTAAAGAGAGTAAAATTGTAAAGTGAGAAAATAAAACTGTATTAACCGTTAATTAGTAAAGGTAAGTTGAAAGCATTAACAATATGAGATAGATAAATATATTTTTTAAAATGATTAACTTGCATAAAAAATGAGGAGAAATAAATCAAGTAGATTTTCAAGATACACTAAAAATATATTATAATAAATAAAAATATTTTATAAAATTAATTAACTTACACAGGCCGGAGAGGAGAAATAAATCAAATAGATTTTCAGGAGAGAAACAGAGTATGACAAATAAGTATATTTTCTAAAATTGTTTAACTCGCACCGAGAAAAAAGAGGAAATAAATCGAATAAATTTTTAAAAAATAATAAAAATTAATATGATAGAAGAATATATTTTTCAAAAATGTTTAACTTACACGGGAAAAGGAGAAAAAATAAATCAAATAAATTTTAGAGAGAGAATAAAAATGATAATATGATAGATGAGAAATAAATGAAATTGACTTTGAAAAGAGAAGAAAATTTAATATGATAAGTAAATATATTTATCAAAAAAGGTTAACTTGCACAGGGAAAAATGAGAAATAAATAAATAAATTTGGCAGAGAAAAGAAAAATAATATTATGATAGATAAATAAATTTTCTCAAAATGATTAATTTAATCGGGGAAAAGGGAAGAAATAAATCAAATATATTTTCGAGAGGGAAGAAAATATAACATGATTGATAAATATATATATATTTTTAAAAAAATTTAACTTTCACGAGAAAATAGGAGAGATAAATAAATATATTTTCCATAAAGTTTTTTTTTTTTCATTTGACCAATAAATATATTTTCTAAATTTATTTCCATATAGAATACCAAGGTATGGGGAGAAACGTCAAATATTAAAAATTATACGATAGACAAATATAATTTCTAAAAATGATTAAATTTGACTGGAAAAATATTTTTTCAAGTGAAAATAAAAATTAATATGATAGATAAATATATGGTCTAAAAATGGTTAAATCAAAACAGATAAAGAAGAGAAATAAATCGAATACATTTTCAAGAGATAAGGAAAAACTAATATGATAGATGAATATATTTTCTAAAAATATTTAACTTACACGAAAGATAGTATAAATAAATCAACTAGATTTTCGAAAGAGAATAAAAATAGATAATTAATTCTTTAGAAAATACTTGAACAAGAAACGAGGAAGAATAAATCAAATAGAATTTGAAGAGAGAAGAAAAATTAATGTGATAAATAAATATATTTTTTGAAAATGTTTAACTTTCATGGGAAAATGAGATAAATAAATTAAATATATTTTTAAGATAAAAAAATTTATATCATTACAAAGATCATTGTGTTTAGTATTAGTGTTTAAATAAACTAAATTGAGAAATGATTAATCAGCTCGAAATGCAGTTGTTGCCTTAGAAATATATATTTACTATGAAAGGTTCCAAGAATTACAATATTTAGGTGGTGAAAGAAAGAGATAACATCTTTTGATTAATCAAAAGATGTTTTCATGGTGTTTATATACAAAATCTTTTTTTATTGTCATTAAATTTTATTTTCAAATAAACATCTTTAAAATAACAATATTCTTCATTTATTTATTCCTCCACATGCAAACATTTTTTATATCTAACTTATTTTTTTGATATATATAAAGTTTAGGTGAGTTGGGTCCCGGGGGCTCACCAGGGTCAGGGTAGGCCTCACAACTCAAAGAATGCTTATAGAGGTACTTACAGATTATCCACCAACGAAGTCCTCACATCAGCAGTGGGATTCGAACTCACGACCTTGTGAGTTATGAGTCATATCCTTACCAACTGAATCAACTTTCGTCGGCTTCTTATATCTGACTTATTATATTGCATAACCGGCAAGAATGCATATTTGCAAGAGAGTATGTAGATACTATTTATACTTAATAATCATTATTTATATTATAATTATAATATCAATAATAGTTATTACTTAATATCTAATACACTTTGTAATCGATGGATCAAAAATTTTTTTTTTAACAACTTTTGGTATATAATTCAGCACAAAAGATTTTAAACAAAAAAGTTAAAATCAACAATTACAATTTTTTTAATAAAATCTCAAAAAATTAGCATTTTCCCCGTGCATGGCATGGGTCTCTACACTAGTTAATATGAAACATGACATAAATGGTTTCAATTAGATGATTGTATTATAAAAAAAAGTTGGTAGACAACGCATATTTAAAACGTGGCTTATTAGTCTATAGTCTGCAGGGAATATGCTAATTAGTCTAAAGTCTACAAGAATCAAATAATATGATCTCACACATTTAATTGGAAAATTTGGTCATATAAATAATAGTAATTGTATGCAATTATTTGCATTTAAAATGGTAATCATTTATGACGTTCAAAATGGTTCTCACGATCTCTACAATTATGATGACATTCAAAATTCACTCGAAATTAATAATACAAATAATAGGTATATTCGAAATTAGTCTACAAGAATTAACTAATAGAGACAAATAAAGGGAATTAAAATGACCAGCCATACACATGGACAATAAACAAATAATATGATCTCACACATTTAATTGTGGGATGTGATCAGATAAATAATAGTAATTGTAAGCAATTATTGGCATTCAAAATGGTAATCATTTCTGACGTTCAAAATGGTTTGCATGATCTCCACAATTATGATGTCATTCAAATTTCAAATTTGAAGATGTCTATAAATTACAAATTGTTGACCAATGATGAGGCATCATCTTACACACCACATAAATTATTTGCATCCACACTTATACTACGAAAAAATGCCTCATAAGTATGACCCCGTTTCTGACATCCACGCTGGACACGAAAACTGGAGTTTAAATGTTGGTGTTTTCAGGATGTGGCATGTTTCAGACCTAACCTCTAGCAAGCTTCCCCATTCCCTTGAAATGGTTCTCATTGACCCCGAGGTAGTTTATTCATGCATGTTTTTTTAATAATACAATGTTTTGATTAGTATTGGATAGTTACTTTTCAATGACTTTTTTGCAGGGAAAAACGATTCATGCTACGATTCGGAAGACTCTGATCTATAAATACGAAAGTGAATTGAAAGAAGGTTTTGTTTATCATATCTCTAAGTTTGTTGTGGTGTCAAATACGGGTAACTACCATACAACCAGACACCAGTTCAAGCTCAATTTCCAATATGCTACAAAGGTAAAAAGGATTGATAATGTTGCTGTTCCGATGGACGTATTCAAGTTCAACCCACCTGCAGAGTGCTTCAAGGATAATTTTGATAATAATTATTTAGTTGGTTAGTATTTTGTTCGTACATTTTTTTAGTATTGAACATATCCAAACTTATATATCAATTTTTATTTCTAACACTTTATTTCATTGTATGCAGACCTTATAGGAGTTCTGACCGGTATTAGTAAAGAGAGGGAATATGAGAAGAATGGTGTTATTATTGCAATATTTTCGAAGAGAAGTAGAGAACTAATATTGTAATATTGTTATAACGTCGATTGTTATAGTTAAAATATATGGACCCAAATTGAAAATAATTGTCAGATGTAGGACCAATTTGAAAAAAAAAATACGTATAAGAACTAAAAAAAAATCAATGTCATCCAATCAAATTTTGGCAGTGTAAAAAAAATACGTATAAGAACTAAACTGATAGTGTAAAACACTTTTACACTGTCATCCAATCAAATTTTGCCACATCATCATTTCAGTTATTTTTATTTTATATAATTAAAAATTAACACAAAATCAAATTGCTTGTTATTATCTTTTTCTCCACCCACCCACCCACCCACCCTCCATCTTCATCCCTATCCCTTCGTTTCTGCAAAACCGTCAAAACCCTTTCTCCACCCACTTCTTTCTTCACCCACCCTCCATATAGTTCTCCATCTCTCCCAACTCCTTATGCAAAATCAGAATAACGCTTCTTCTCCAAAAGCCTCCGTCGCGGACACAGCAAACTCGTCGTCGCCTCAACCTCGTCGCCATTGCCTCGGTACTGCCGCGCCATTCGCCCCAAACACCAGAAACGCACTCCCCACGCTATACGCTGCCGGCCACCACCACCCAAAGCCTCCGCCCCGCCTCAGTGCCGCCTCGACCTCGCCGCAGAGATGGACACTGCCTTGGCCTCCGTCGCGGCCACACAACCACTGTAACCATGTCGCCATTGACCTCGTCGTCGCCTCGACCTTTCCGCCTCCTAAATGGGTGAAGGAGGACATCAGTGATTGATTTTACAGAAACATTCCTTGGGTCGCGGCGACAAGGAGGTATGGAGGAACTTGTGTAGAGGAATGAGGGAAGAGATTTCTGGACTCGCGATTGTTACTGACCCTTTTTTTTGTTTATCTTTTAATCTAAAAATGATTGGAGAAGAACATGGGGGTGGTGGAGACAGAAATGGGTGGAGAAAGGGTTCTGGTGGTTTTGCAGAAATGGAGTGATGGAGAAGAAGATGGAGGGTGGGTAGAGAAAGAGATAACAACAAGTAATTTGATTTTGTGTTAATTTTAATTAAATAAAATAAGAATAATTGAAATGATGATGTGGCAAAATTTGATTGGGTGACAGTGTAAAAGTGTTTTACACTGTCAGTGCACATAACTTAATCTCTTACTTTAATCTAAATAATATATTATAAATTGTTTTAACCGGTGCATGGCACGCGTGAACAAACTAGTTCTATTATATATATCATGTCAATAAATGGAGTTGATCCAATCTCGTCCATACATGATCAAGCCATGATTGGGTCGGGGGATACAAATCTGCTATCCCAAAAAATGGTGTCTTAATGTCCCCAACCAATCAAAAACTGAGAATGTATATAATTATTAATAAGTTAAGATTTTATTTTATTAAGTGACAAATTATAATTGGTGGGGGACATAGAATGTGACAGGAAAGTGAGACAGAGGATCTTCATCCTGGGTCGGGACAGGGTCCAAATAAATGACTTATCAAAATATGGGATTGGGATGAGATCAAACTAAACTCGTACCAACCCATCCCATGACACGCAAGAAATAGAACACATAATTGCTGAGGGTCGTTGGATATCCATTTTGAACTTGTGGCCCGTCTAGCAGAAATCAAGCCTAGTTTTCGTACTCTTGTGAAGCAATAAGTTAAGTTCAAGAAAGAGATTATTGGGGTCGGTGGCCCAATCTCCTTCGTGGGTTGGCCTTTATACTTCTTAAGTACCCCCTCCCCTAAAACACGTGATATATTCAAATTCATTAGTCATTCACAGTCCTAGACAGAGGAATAATGCAATTTGAATGGAATGCCCACCGAGGTAGCATTAATTATACGGGTCTTAATAAATAAATAAATCACATTCTTTGCTTTTTATTTTAATTTTTTTAAACTTTTTTTTAGTTTAACACCCACTAGTGTCTATTATTAAAACGCACAAAGCACAGCATTAGGAGACTATGAAGTGGATCCAATTTGTTTTCTGCTCTAAATAAGGAGAACCAGCATGTGGGAAAGAACCTTTGTGTCCAACTAAAGTGATCCGTCAAGGTTCAAGTTCAGCGGAACTGACCTTAATTATAATTATATCCATATATAAGAGCAGCCTCGTCTCTTTCTTTTCCTTTATTAATTTATTCATTCTTATTGATGGTGTTTCATATGAAGACGAGAAAGGAAATATTAGTTAGGACTAAGGCTCTTCACAATCCTTCCTGACTTATGAGTTATGACCTCTCCGAATAAATAAATAAATAAATGTTGAGAGACCAAGAGAATGATAACATAAATTCAAAATCCAGGGGCATGTTGATTTGTTTTCAGTTTCAAGTTTTATTTTTTGAGAAATAATTATAAAATTATCACATTATTTTTATTATGTTTTTTGCTTTCAAATATTTGTACGGAAAATACTGAAAACAACTTTTTGTTATTTTCACTATTTTCTGTACTAACATTTGGAAATATGAAATAGGATGATAATAAAATGATGATTTTATAATTATTTTTTAAAACAAAAAAGGGAAACAATAATATGGAAAACAAAACAAATAGACCCTAGGTTTTTTTTTTTTTTTGACACAATAGACCCTAGGTTTTTAAGAACGAGTAAATTCTTTCTTTCTTTTTAATTAATATAAATCAAGTCTTTATACAGGATTCTATTTCTCTAAACATAATGTAGCATTGTGTGTAAAGAATACGAAGTAGGTACAATGGTTACAAAGAAATTAAGCACTACCATCAAACCTTTACTAACGACACCTTTAATACTAAGTTAAGACAATCATCTATAAAATATGAATGTTTTATAACAGTATACTAATAATAATAGAATAATAAAGCTCCTCCACCTTTTTCAGCAAAGCAACCTTTTGTGTTGTTTCCTGGGTTATGTGTTAAAAAATTAATTAATTAAATTAAAGGCGTCTTGACCTTTGCTTTGTGTATTATTCCTACACAAGAATCAAGATATGCAAGGACGCAAGCTATGTGGAACCCCCTGGACGACGGAGAGGAATTAAGCTTTGGATTAAGCTAACTTTACCTCAAAAAGCAAATTCCATAAAATGATTAAATTAAATTTATGGCTATAATTAGGTGCACGTATGGGTAATCTTCGTTCCAAGTTTATGCTACAGGAGTATTGTATTGTCCTGCGCCTTGAAGTGGAGAGAAATCCAAAAATCTAACTGAAAATGACAGTGACATATTTTTTTTTTTTAATATCTTTGACAGCGATAGATATAGATCTCACTGATGATCAATAATTTGCGTTTGCAGGCAAGGTTAAAGGACAAGGGAAAGTTTAGGCAAGAAAAACCGGAATGGTGTTTTCCACTACATATAGTTCCTTTAATTTCTTGCGCACCAAAATTTCTTTCTTTTTTTTTAGGTCTGGATGGAATCCGGGATATCCCACAACTGGTAGCCATAGGATTAATCTCCGAGGATATAGAATATCATTTAAAAGGTAACTCCTCTACCCATAGATACAACTTTATTCTCATTACTAGGATTCAAACCTTATACATATGGTTAAAGCAAAATTTCTTATTCTTAAGTTGATATATTTGTGTGTCTTATATATAAATTTAATTGATATGCATCATAAATATAAATATTTTTGTTTACCTTATTAATCAATTATAAATTGACATATTATTAAAATAGACTAAAAGCCTATTTTAGTCATTGACAATTTTTGAGGTACCACTTTTCGTCTCTGAAAAAAAAAACCCTCACTAAATAGTCATCGAGAAGACAAAAGGTGGACACTTTAATCCTTATATTTGTTTTTGTCCTAGACACACGGTTAAAGTGCTATTATGCAGTGTTATATGTCCAAGCACCCAAACAATAGGCTGTGCATGCATAATAGACCACGAGGACAATTATGCATTGACCCAATAAAGTCCCCAACTATTATTTGAGTAACCCAATTTAGTCATTGACAATCTCTATCATGGGGCAAATTAGTCCCTACGTGTTAGAAGCAACATACGACAGACACCAGATGTACCACACCAGATGTAACAATAGAGGTCACATGGACGAGTTTAACGAATACCTAGGCAACTAACGGTACACATTAGCATTCCAGCGATCTTTTAGGACGGAAATAGATTGAGAGACTAAAATGTCTCTCTTTTGTCATTCTCAAGGGTTATTTGGTGAGTTTTTTTTCTTATGGATGACAAGTGGTACCTCAAAAAATTGTCAGGGACGACTAAAATGAGCCTTTAGTCTTAAAAATATTTTATTCCTAGCATAACTATTTTAAAAATCACACATATATGTGCGTGTGGACATATATATAACGAGAATGAGTCTTATTTTAAGAGTATGAGAACAATAATTTTTTGTCATAAATAGTCAATATTAAAAGTTGTTTAGTAGTCATATGACAACTTAAAAGTCATTTGTATTTATTTTTTGGGTTAAATGTATTTTTGGTCCTTAAATGAGCAAATTTTGATTTTGGTCCTTATTAAAAAATTTCCTAGGTTTTTATCCCTACAAAATCTGAAATCAGTATTTTTGTTCCCTATGGTCATGTGACATCAATTAACTACTTATGTGTCTAACAGAAGGTCACACAATCATTCTAAGTGACACCCAATAACGTTTGTATTGTCATGTTAGCATTTGATTCCCCTAAAAATTTTCTTGAACCCTTAAATGAATTCTATTTATCTATCTTAAAATAAATGTTAGGGACTAAAAACAGTGATATCAAATTTAAGAAGGATGAAAACCGAAGAAAGCAATTTAATAGGGACCAAAATTAAAATTTGTTCATTTTATAAAAACCAAAATTGGTAATTTCATATTTTAAAGGGATGAAAAATCAAAATATTTTTTTTACAGGGAGCAAAATTAAAATCCGCTTATTTTCTAACGACTAAAAACATATTTAACCCTTGTTTTTTTCATCTCCCTCCCCTAGGTTAGTTAGCAATCATCTTTATGCTCCTATTGCAAATTAACAATGTCATATTTGCACTTTTATTTTATGCATTTGGACATCACTTTTATTGTATTATTCTTAATTTTCATTTTAGATGATAAAATAAGAAAAATACTTTCTAATATATTTTCTTTCTTTCTTTTTCTTCAATAAATATAAATATAAGAAAGATATAAATGTAATAATGTATATATATTTTTTTTCCTATTGCAAATGAAAGTGTTATACTCTATCCGTCTAGGTTTTTCAGATGTCTCAAGACTTCCAAGTGAATCTTACAAAAGATGACGATGAGTTCAGTGCATGTTTGGATTCACTTTTGTGAGAGGCAAAAGTAATTCCAGAGACATAAAATCAATTTTGATATGTTTGAGTGTTCTTGACTAGAATTTGTTTTGAATCTAGAATGAATTTTAACTTGAAGCTAGAATTTGGAGCTTTTGCCCCCCAAACGTGATTTTTACCCTCAAATTTATTGTTCAACTCAGTTTTACGTGAATCTATACAAACATAGATCACTTTACTTTAAACTCAGTTATATTGAAATCAATTTGACAAAATCAATTTTATCCAAAATCACGTTTGTCAAACGCTTATCCAAACACACACTCAAAAGAATGGTGATACTTCAAATAGGCAATGGCATGCATGGAATCCCATTTTTTTTTTTTTGTGTTCATTAATTAGAAAGACATGTTGTCCTTCTTTATCAAAAAAAATAAACAAATAGAAAAACAAAGACAGATGTGGAGTCTAGTTTCGGTTAAAAACAAACAATTACAACTCCCCCTATATCTATATATATAGTTTGGTCTTGGCATGACAACGAGACCCGAACCCGTGAATACCCACCTGAACCCGTCCCAACTTTGACTGGGGACGGGGCAAGGATGGGGATATAGATACCCGCCCTACCCCGACCCCAAACATGTCCCATTATTATGTAATTACAATAACACCCTCTCATATATCTATGTAGGGGATTTGATTTGTTTTGATTGAAAGCTTCCATTATGTATAAAGGGGTATTTTTTATTTTTATTTTTTGAAAAAATACAGAACATTTGATTGTTCTTTTATTATGGCGTTTTGGTATCAATGTTATTTGAAGCATAACAAAATGCTTTTAAATCATTAGTTTCTTTTTAATTTGCAGTTGAAAGAAAATTAAGTTCCAGTTTTCTGGTTGATTGTTTAAATTGTGTGAAGTTTTTATTTGTTTGTTTATTGGAAGTGCAATTTTTAAGTTGTTAATTTCAATTAAAACAAAATAATTTTTAAATATGGTTACTCATTGACGGGGGCGGGGTGGGGAAACCCGACCCCCGTTGGGGTCGGGTATTTTGAACTATTTTCCAACCCTGAAGGGGAGCGGGGGCGGGGTCGAGGAAGTCAAAACCTACCCCCTCCTCGCCATGTTGCCAACCCTAATTTGGTCATCTATTGAAACGGATCATAGCATTCGGTCTTAACATATCAAATCGGATTTTAAATTTTAAATTGTGGTTAAAAGTGATATTGATGTGTTTTCACTTTTAAACTTAATTTTATATAAAATTTAATCAATATTTAAGTAATCTTTTTTGGGTACAAGGGAATACAACAAAGAAAATTAATCCAAAGTTATAACTTATAAAGCTATCTCCATATACTATTAGCAGAGAACATAGGACCAAGAGAGGATCTTTTCCCACGTTCGTAGTCTCCAACTCGTTAATTCAAGTTTTCTGCCCATGGAACTTGAGCTAGCAGTACCTTCCGCTATTTTGTGATGAGTTTCTTAAAATATGGTTGCATGAAGATGGAACTTGTAGTTAGTGTTTCACTAACTCTACTTCATCTATAAAGTCACATACCATGTCTCTGAATCCCAAATTCCAAACCAATTTAAGACCCTTACCAATTACAAATGACAAGCAATTCTACTAATAAAATATCTCCACGACCGATAAAGGAGGCAAAGCAACTTATCCAACTTCCCAAGGTCAAATGTACTACACCATAACACTAAGCAAGTTTAATTTAATAGCCTATCTTGATGGTTAAATCAAATTATAAATAACAAAAATTTTAACTAACTCATATGTTAATTGTTGTTTCATCCGAGTATAAACAATAAGCTTCGACTAGGTGGAGACGGCGGGGCGTTGTGGATTGGGCCTGACAGAATGTAGTGTTCTGCTCCTGCGTATCCCGGTTGGGAATCAAGACTAACATAGTTCTTAGTTGGCAAGGTGTATTTCTGAGAGAAGGTGAATTTTTTATTTTCTCCGAGAGACCTCCGTGATGTAGGTGGAGGTCTTCTTCTTATAGGGTCTCGTTCGTGTGCGAGACATGTGGGGCGGTTACGCCAGGTGGGGCCCACTAGGCCATTAGAACGATTTGTAGACGCTTTGTCCATGTAGCGGATTCTCCCTGTCATCAATCATGGCGTGATTCTTCTAGAAGGTTCGTATAAGTGACGTGTCCTTCTTTGTCCGAGTTGTTTTCCCTTAGTGTTTGACCGAGTTGTTTCCCTTAGTGTTTGACTGAGTTGGGCAGATCAGACTAGGGCATGGTCTTTGGGCTTATGGGGTGTTTCTTCCCGAGTTGTTCCGAGTAATATCTCGGATTAACTATCCAACGTTATTTGCCGAAGTCTTCTCTCGTGAGTCCGAGCTGGACACACCTTCCCAGTATGTCTATTAGGTCATCCAGCCAAAGTTGAGTAAAGCTCATTTTAGGCGGGAACAGAAGCCCGCCAAGTTTCGATCTGTATACAACGAAGAGACTTTAAACTTGATATTTCAAGATTATGACATGTTTGTAGAGGCCATAATTTCTTGGATCGATGTGCTCCAATGCTTGTATTGTCCGACTTGATGGAGACGAAGGAAGTCTCCCAGGGTTTGGGTCGAATTTTGGTGAAGAGGTTTTTCTCGAGTTGAAAATTTTAAAGATGTCATGATTTCCATCCTGTCATGGCATTTTTTACTTGGCTCGACTTCTGTGTTGGCTTTATAAGGTGGAACATTGGTGTCACCTACAGGTGACTGATTTTTGCTAATACTTTTATCTTTTTCACTCTTCCCTAGGAATGGATGAACCTCCAATCACATTCAGACAACGGCAAAAAGCCTGCTATGCTTTCTTTTAGGACTTTGCCATTCAGGGGCTACTTTTGTGTAGGGGCACCTCAGACGGTGGACGTCCTGTCCGTTGTTTTGCTAACATCATAGATGATCATATTTTTTTACCATTTTCTAGGGCCGTCGACTAATTTCGAGCCCCTTATTTATATCTTATGTCTCCCATCATTTCTTCTTCATATGTGTTTCCTTCTTTTGGAATTTTGTCATGCAAGCTTATCTTCTTCTTAAGGTACGTCGTTCTTCCTCTTTTCTTTTTCCTTTCTGGTTGTATTTTGGGGTGCTATTGGCCACAGGCTCTTTTATTTTAAGGGTGTTCTTGAGCGTGTCTTCCTGCTCTCATTGCTATCCCGTTAAGGAGTTCGTTCCTCCAGAAAGGATCGATCTATCCTCGGATTCTTCTCCTTTACGCGATGGTTTTCCATATGATTGGGTCAATCCTGATGCCCTTAGATTTATTTGTAAGCTTCGGACTTGCCTCGATTAAAGAGTTTCGAAAGCTGATCGTTGACCGTGAAGGGAAAGGGAAGGTACATTGCTCCCCTTGCTCAGTTGAAGAACGAGTTTGCTTTTCAGGTTCTTTGTGTGAGCCAGCCTTTTTTAACATGTATAAGCCTGTTTTTATGGAGGTCAATATCCAAGTTCCTTTCTCTGATTTTGAGTGTGCCGTTCTTAAAGCCCTCAATGTTGCTCCTTCCTAACTTCATCCCAATGGATGGGCTTTCGTGAAGTCTTTTGAAATCCTTTGCAAGTTTTTGGTATGACTTTTTTCGTTACCAAGCTCTTTTCTTTCTTTTGTGCCAAACTAGAAGATCGTGTTGGGTGGATATCTTTGTGCTCTATTCAAGGTCATAAGATCATTGAACCGTTTTCTTCTTCTTTCAAGTGTTTCGAGTCTGAATTTTTTACAGTGACTTCTAGGGAGTTCAGTTTCCCTTCTTTTTATGTTCATCTGGCAGCCCTCGATTTCCTCTTTATTGGACATCCTGTCCCAATTTTATCTTGGGCTCCAAATATCATCTCCTATTAGATCGAGAAAAGTTGGAGGTTGCCTACCTGGAGCAACTAGTCGGTCTCAAAAGTTTCGCCTTGATTGATTTGGAAAATGATTCTGTTATGATGACTAAATACATGGATGAGATGTGTTTTAATGTTTTGTTACCCGATTGTATCTTGTTGTTCTTCTGATGTTAGGCATCTTTCTTGGTATGTCTGATGGCTCCAAGGGTGTTGAGGAAGGACCTTTTGGAGTTTTTGGGGGATTGTCCCTATGAAGTTGGTGGTGCTTCTTTTACTGACAAGAGGAGATAAGGGCAATGAGACCGAGCATTCCCAGAAAGAATCAGATCATTGATATATGTGAAACAACATCATATTTCATTCTTGTTTTGCATGCATTTTTAGCTCATTTAGGCATTTTTGTTTCCGTTTATGTTTGTTTACATTTAGTTCGGATATTTGCGATGTTTCTAGTGGTGTTGTGCAGGATTTGTGCTTAATTGACTTAGAAAATGCTGGCAAGCTTGAAGAAATGAAGATATAGTTTAAAAAGGAGCTAAATGGGACAAAAAGATTACTCCAGAAGCATCCACGTCCTGACCGTGGAATGACCCACGTCCTAGCTGTGGATCTCAACAACACGTAATTTTTGTCTTTGGGCAGCAGAGTCCACGGCCTGGCCGTGGAATGATCCATGGCCGTGGATCGCGTTCAGGAAATCCGAAAATGTGTTTCTAAGTGCAATTCGAGTGGGCTTTGGACTCTTTTTAACCAAAACGATAAATAGGCTCATTATGCTCGAAAATAGGGGATCTTCATCTTGTTTTTGGAGGCTAGGATTGGTGATTAGGATTACTCTTCCTCTTCCCTCTTCTTCTCTCTTCCCTCTTGGATCCATAGTGTTTTCTATCCTTTTGACTCTTGTTATTTCCATTATACTTGAGTATTTTCCTTTATTTCTAGGATTGGGCAATGCCCTTTGGTACATTGATGATGATTAATTGACTTTGTTTATCCTTTTAGTTAGTTTTGAATGTTCTTTGATTCAATCCTTATTATGCTTATTCATATGAGTTTGTTGGCCCCTTATTTGCTTGTCTTAGATAGTTTAAGGAGGAACTGAGAAGTGAACCTAGGTATTGGAACCATAAGAATTGAACTTATAAAGGTCTAAATCACGAGAGTAAGTTTAACCTTTTGAGGACATAATGAATTACCACATAGAGTAAAGGGTTCAATTTAAATTCAATTACCACGAGAGTAGGAATTGGTTTAATTGGACACGGTTTTTGTATCTTGAGAGAGAACATTAGCTAATTTAGGGTAATTCACCTTCAATTGAATTTCAACTTTAATAAAAGGATTGTCAATTATGATTCATCTTCTATCATTTGGTTACCCCAATCCTGGAAGCTTTCTTTAATTTGAAATCTCCTTTCTTAAAAACTTGTTATTCTTGTTCTTGATCTTTTGCACTTAAATATTTTTATTTATTTAATTGCTTGGTCACTACGTTCTTATCACTCAACAAATATATTCTCTTTTGTTTTATTTAATTGAATTATTAAATTATTTGGTATTCATAAACATAGTCCCTATGGATTCAGTCTTTTATTACTTGATGATGAAATCGTACACTTGCAGATTTCATGCATTAATCTTGCTGGGAGTCGTCTTATGACTCTTATTAAGAAGCAGATGTCGTCGTTGATGACGGGATAGGTTTGAAGAAATGAATTTGGAAACTTGATGACTCGATGTGCCCTTCTTGGGTGTCTCCCGAGTTTATGCTTGAACAAGTGCTTTTAGGGCAACCCTTCTGATGCTCAACCGTTGTCAGTAGCCGACGTGGAATGTTATAAACAAATGGGCTGGTCTTTGGTGGACTGGGCTGCTACATTGTTGAGCATTCGTTTGGCTAATTTGGTTCGTTTTTCTAAGCTGGAGGCCCTGGCCACTGATGATCGAGTTGCCTTCTTAACAACGAAAAATGCTTGTTTGAAGAAACAAGCGACTCAACATGCTTTGGCAGTGAAGGATATAGAGAATATCCGTTTGCAAACTGATCTTGTACTTGTTCAGGAGAAAATGAAGGTTTCAGATTCCAATTTGAAAGAGACTCAAGTTTATGCTGCTCGCCAATTTGCCAAGGGATTCCAAATCTCCAAATAATAGGCTTTTTTTTTGGCTCTCGATTTAGATATGGGACAAATGAGTTTGTTCAAAGAAGTTCGCGATGGTGAACTAGTCGAATTGGACGATGAAGAAGTTGGAGACAATGGTCATTTTGGTGGTGCTAGGGTCCGCCTAAAGGCCCGATGAAATTTTTTAGGGAATTAGCGTTCCTTCCCTAGTTTTTGCTTTTTGCTTGGCCTTACTTTGTACTGTTTTATACTAGCGGCCGTGATGTTTTGAACTTTGTATTGCATTTACGACGCTTGCCGCCATGTCTAAGTATTCTGTAAGCACCCTTTAATTTCAAGTAGGATTTCTGACTTCACTTTGCCTTTTGCCTACAGTGGGCTTTTGCTTTGTTCTTTTGCGGTGCTCTTTAATCGGGATTTTCTTGTGATATCTTTTATTTCTCTGATTCCTTATGTGGATGATCTTCATCTCAGGAATATTAAGCGAGGCGAATTCTAGCTCTACTCCGATCTTTTTTGAAGATTTGAAAAAATTAAAAAAAGTTGAGCGTCGACTCCCTCATCAAATGATAAAGACGAGATCTGTGACACCCTTCTACCCCGCATGTTAAAAGCCATTTAATTTAAAACACCTAAAGGAAAACATGTAATTATTATTGAATAAAATAAACAATTGTCCATGGGTAGAAAAGTCCCACATGAACCGTTTACAACGCGGAAAATGAAATGAGTTTTAAACAGTAAACGTAAGCCCTAACTATGAGTGGCGGCTCCTCAGAGTCACTCCTCTCCGGGCTGCTCGTCATCCTCTGCAAGGTGCCAATCAGGCCAAACACAAACAAACCTGGGGACTAAGTTCATGTAATCATATACAGCAAGAAGTAGGAAGTAAAGTAAACAGTAAACATAGAAACATTACACCAAACATCAACATCATCATTATGCTATGCAGTGCAATGCAGTCCTACTCCGCTAACCAACAATGCATGTGGATCCACTAAACTCGGGATGAACGACTTCGGAGTTAAATATCCACATTGAGAATCTATTCAACGCCAGAGAATCTACTCCTTGGATAGCCAACGCATCAAACCAACGAATGCCTCATCACGGGGGCGCTAGGAGAATCTACTCCAACCGTGGATGGCTAGATCGCCGTACTCTAGGATGACCTCCCCTATGTCAAACATCCCTAAACAACATCTCCGATGCAATGCGTATGCAACACAACAACAACGGCAACACCACCTCCATAACTCCAACGGAATCGACCGAAGATAACAGCGGAATCAACCGCAACAACTTGCCTTGCGGAATCTACCTGAGGACTTAAGCGGAATCAACTGCAGTACCTGGGGCAAACTCTCGGCCACCAAGGTACACAGCAACATCAACACCTCAAACCCAAACCACGGGGTCAAGGCTTCCTTGGCCAAAAAAAGTACCAAGGCATAGCTCATCAGCTTGCGGCACCCGATGGGCACCGACTTATCAAACTCAACACCTCACCATCTCATCATCTTTAATTATCTTAAGTAGACATTGGCCAAGTTGTCTAATCATTTATCATCATAGGGGAGTGGGGTTTGAAACCCGTTAAGTCCTTTAATTCTGTTCTATCCAGGTGGGTTGAGCACGGTCGTGCTTAAGCACGTGAGGGGCGTGCTCCCCTTTAAGTGAAGCACGGTCGTGCTTCTTATTTAGCACGGTCGTGCTCAGCAGCATGGTCGTGCTCTTTGTCCTGCACGGCCGTGCTGAACAGCGCGGCCATTTACCCAGAATTCAACGACCGTGCTCCCTGTTCAGCACGGTCGTGCTCATCGCGCGACAGTGCTGTTCTGGGCAGGAACAGAGGCTGAAACTTAACAATCTTTTTAGGGTTTTAATCCCTTTAATCCTAAATTCATTAACACGAATTTTACAGGTTAAACTCAGCAACTTGATCAACATCAACTTAACGGTGTCATCAACCAACAACATCATCATGTTCATAGCAAGGCAACCAACATGAACATTAACAACATATCATGAACATGAACAATATACCAATAACATACCAAACAGTCAAGAACATACTATCAATAACAACTAGTTTAGCATGTTAATCATACATAGATATATAAACACCTCGGGGTTAGGGAACCCTTTTACTTTACACTAACCCCACGCCTATGAATACACTACCCTTCTCCCCATACCTGGATTGAAGGTAGCTCTATCAACCAACATATGTTCCTAACTACAACCGGTTCCTTCCCAAACGGCTTAACCCAAAGAACCTTAAACAAAAGAACGCAAATTGATTAGTTTCCCAATCAAAACAACAAGGGAAACTAATGGGGAAGAGAAACCATTACCTCCAGACCAATGTAGAACCACTAGGCTCCCTAAACTGCTTCCAATAATGTACACTGATGATGAATGAAGGGAAACAGAGTGGGAACGTGCTCTGGCCGCACTAAGGCTGCTGCAACTCACCAAAAATAGGGTTATACGTTAAACCCTCGAATTCTGTTCACATATATAGCGTTCGGACCTGAGCACGGTCGTGCTCCATTTAGCGTCACCAAGACACGGTCCACGCATTGAGCACGGGCGTGCTCTCTGTTGAGAACGGTCGTGCTCAACTTAAAATCAGAAACACGGGCGTGCTGGCTAATGAGCACGGGTGTGCTCATGTACCAGAAAGGGACTTTTAAGCCAAAAATCGCATTAAGCCCTTAACCAGCCAACAGCTTAACAAAACCAGCTTTAAGAAAATAACTTCCGAAAAACAGGGTGTTACAAGATCGAGCTCAAGCTCCCTCATCAAAACGTCAACATGAGGTCAAGATCATGCTCCCTCATCAAATATAAAATGAGGTCGAGCTCAAGCTCCTTTATAAAAAATTAAACGAGGTCAAGCTCAAGCTCCCTCATCAAAATGACAAGACGAGGTCAAGCTCAAGCTCCCTCATCAAAATGACAAGACGAGGTCAAGCTTGAATATAAAACAAGTTCAAGCTTAAGCTCCCTCATCAAATGTCAACATGAGGTCGAGCTCAAGCTCCCTCATCAAATATAAAACGAGGTCGAGCTCAAGCTCCCTCATCAAAAATTAAAAGAGGTCGAGTGCCGACTCCCTCATCAAATGTCAACATGAGGGCGAGCTCAAGCTCCCTCATCAACAAATAAAAACGAGGTCGAGCTCAAGCTCCCTAATCAAATGTCAATGGTCAAGCCAAAGCTCCCTCTCAAATCTTACAGAGGTCGATCCAATGTTTCCTTTCAAATCTTATAGAGGTTGTGCCAATTCCCCTTCTCAAATTGTACAAAGGTCGAGCCAACGTTCCCTCTCAAGTAAGGAACACTATGACAGGTTGAAAATTACAACATCTTTGGAATAAAACAAATCGAATAAAACTTCTTTGCCAAATACGGATGAAAACTCGGGAGACTTCCCTCATCTCCATCAAGTCGGATAATACAAGCATCGAAGCACATCGATCCAAGAAATTACGGCCTCTACAAATAGGTCATAATCCTAAAATATCACGCTCAAAGTCTCTTCTCTGTATACAGCTCGAGACTTGGGCAGCTTCAGTTCCCGCCCAAGTTGAGCTTGGCCCAACTTTGGCGTGATGGCTTAGTAAGCACGCTGAGAAAGGGTACCTGAGCTGGGAACCAGAAGAGAAGATTTCAACAAACAATGCTGGAAAAGCAATCCGAGATGTTACTTTGAACAGCTCGGGAAGCAACACCCCAATAACCCAAAGACCATGCCCTTTTCTGATTGGTCAAACACTTAGGGAAAACAACTCGGAAAAACACTATGGGAAAACAGCTCGGTCAAAGAAGGACATGTCATTTATACAAACCTTAACGTGTACGACGAGTCCGCAAATCACGCTAACAACCTAGTGGTCTCGCATACGAGCTAGACTTTATAAGAAGAGAATCTCCGCCTACATCAGGGGGCCTCTCGGAGAATCTCACCTTCTCTAAGAAATCCACTACCCCAACCTAGAACTACGTTAGCCTTGATTACCAACCGGGATACATAGGATCTGAGCACTGCGTTTTGTCAGGCTCAATCCACAAATCCCCCACCGTCTCCGCCTTGCCGGAGCTCGTTGTTTCTACTCGGACGAAACAATTGTGATTAATTAATTTCAATGATAAATTCTACACTAAAGTACAGGTTTTAACAAAACTTTGATTGGAGGAGAGGTGATGGCTGTAACATCCCTGACTGCTTTATGGATTGATGACTGTCCCCACAATACAACACAAGTCTTTTTAGCGTGCTTTGTCCTTACTCACACGCTACCTGGGAAAACTTCTCAAGAGATCACCAATCCCAAAATTGCTCCAAGTCAAGCACGCTTAACTGTGGAGATCTTAATTGTTGGGCTCTCGAAAAGAAGATGTATCTTGTTTTTGGGAGCCCATCACTTAAGAACTTCACAGTTAAGCGTGTTTGACTTGTAGCAATTCTGAGATGGGTGACCTCCTGGGATATTTTCCTAGGAAGCGTGTGAGTGGGGACAAAGCACGCTAAAAAGACTTGTGTTGGTTTGTGGTGACAGTCGTCAATCCATAGAGCAGGCCGGGTTATTACAAATAGTATTAGAGCAGCATCTCTTTCAGTACGGTGTGGTTTGGGGCAAACCAAGCGAAAACTGGTGGGCATGTGACACCCGGGGCTAACAAGGGCGGGGAGTGGTCGTCGATGCAAGAAGTCACGAACAAGGAGCGGCTTCTGGCAGACTTCTAGGCAGAGGGACACATGAATGAATCGATAGCACACCGGAATGAGAAGGATCCTAAGACTATGTAGGTTTGGGACTACACAGTTGAGGATGACTTATATGAATTGATTGGTACTACCTATACTAGCAAGATGCATCTTCTTTTCGGGAGCCCATCACTTAAGAACTCCACAGTTAAGCGTGTTTGACTTGGAGCAATTCTGGGATGGGTTACCTGCTGGGAAGATTTCCTAGGAAGCGTGTGAGTGGGGACAAAGCACGCTAAAAAGACTTGTGTTGGTTTGTGGTGACAATCGTCAATCCATAGAGCAGCCCGAGGTGTTACAATGGCAAACTTAGTTATATATCCATTTGTGGTTTGCATAATATTTTTTAGTCACAATATTAGATTAATTAGTCATTTATTTATAAATATATTAATTAGCATACGTCACATCATATTTGTCTTTCAATGTTTTATTTTGTTAATAAATAGTTTCTAAAATAATTGAATTGGTCCTTATATAAATGATATTAATTACTATTGTAACTATTTAAAATAAGTGTTTACTCTAAGTTTTTAAATATATATAGGATTAAAATAGTATGTATTGTCGGTGTAAAAAGTTTTACACTTACATCCATTAATATTTTGACATGTGTGTTTTAATTCTAATATATGTTTTTAGTCACTAGAAAATAAGAAGATTTTGATTTTGGTGCCTATAAAAAATTTTCATTGATTTTCATCCCTCTAAAATATGAAATTATTAATCTTGGTCTCTATAAAATGAGCAAAATTTGGTTTGATACCTATACTTTTTTTCCTATGGTCTCCATCCTTCCAAAATTTGATATAACTGTTTTTAGTCCATAACATTCTATTTTGGGCAGATAAATAGAACTCATTTTAGGGGTTCAAAGAAAATTTTAAGAGACTCACATGCTAACGTGGCACCACAAATGTTATTGGGTGTCATTTGAAATGACTACATGACTTTCTGTTAGATACATACATAGTTAATGGATGTCACATGACAGCAGGGACCAAAACTAGCGATTTCAGATTTTGGAATGATACAAACTAAAGAATTTTTTTTACGGGGATCAAAACCAAAACTATATCATTTTTCAGGGACCCAAAACATATTTATCTCTCTTTTATATTATCCATGATGTCCCTAATTGAATAATGTAAGGTCGATGATGGCAAATTCCTTAAGATCTAGCAGTGGTGGAGACAAAGGTATTATACCTGCAAGGCACTTCGATGTTCAAGTTAGGGTTATATATTAGGAGAAGAGGTATATGAGAGTATATGCATATTTGAGTGACCTAACCTTGTATTTATAAAGTGTGTTTACTTGCAAATGGAATACTTTTCGGAGAGATATCATTTTATTAGGGGCGTGCAAAACCAGTCCCAACCCAAAAAATCGTCCCAACTCGAAAACCCGTCCCAACCCAAGGTGTTGGATCGGGCCAGACCCTAACCCACAGCAGAAAAAGGACAAACTCGTGTCTCATTTAGTAACTGATGTGACTCCAGCAAGTGTACCAGATTGAAGTAAGTAATAATAATATGGTGAGAAACTGAGTGTCGAACTCAGGGATTGGTTGACCAAGTATCACTTCGTAAATTCAACAACTGTTTAGGCTTCAAGAAATTGGTTTGGAGATATTTCAAGAAAATAAAGAAACACTAAAAAAACGTAATATTGGGTTTTTGAATTAATTAATTAAAAATAAAAATTAAACAAGGAAGAATCAATTAAAGAAAAATCTAGGGATCCAATTTCACCAACGTAATTCAAGTATGATTAAATTATAACTACTTTCCTAAAGTTCTATCTTCCTCATTTGCCAACCAAGAATCCTAATCTATCCTTATGTCTCTCTCAAGTCCACAAGAAAACACCCATTGATTCTTAACCAACTATATCTCTATGATGATCAATTACCAAGGAATTCATTAAGTTCTATGATTCTATAAGGTTGCATAAGGCTCCTACTATATCTTTATCCGTATTCACCCTATGGTTTTATCTAAATACCCTTGTCACTTAAATATCTGATCAATGTCATTATGATTAGCCTATCCTCTAATTGATGATCAAGCAAATAGAAGCATTAAGATCAGAGAACAAAACACAAAAATAAGAGAAGAAGAAATTAAGAAATTGAAATAAAATCACCAAACTGTCATAGCGCGGTTATATCGTCACCCTAGAAAAGGGAATTACTCCATTACAAACAAAGAAACAAAAATGAAATTTGAAATCAAGAACATAGGTAGAAACAGAAACTAAGATTCAGATCGGCCCCCAAGTGGTTCCAAGAGGCATCCCTAATTTGCGAAAAACTTGTAAAATTAATACTTCTGATAGCCCAAAATTCGTGCGGTGAAACTTACACAGAACCCCAATCCAAGGAGGAGTCTGATCCGCCGGGTGGATCTAATTTTGTTGGGCGAATGCGCTATATATATATATATATATATATATATATATATATATATATATATATTCTTTTCCTTGTGTTCTTGAGTTCCGAACAAATTTGAGAGTTGAACCCAACACCTTTCACTTTATTCCAAGCATCTTGACCACTGAGCCACTTGACATCTTTTTGTTCTTTTCTTCCTTGAATTTCTTAAGTCATGCTCTCTCCTTCGTCCTTAATACCTTCCTACAAATCAAAATAAGAACAACATGATAAAATTAACTAAAATGTAATTAAATTAATTAAATGCAAACATTGACTCTAATAAACCTAAAACATGAAAACAAAGTCTAATTTGGGATAAATCAAGCATTCAACTCAACTTAATTGATGAAATTCACTCTAAAATAAAAGATAAAATATGATAAGGTGAAGAGTTATTAGTGACCCGACACCGAGTCGGGAATGGGCCAGGGTTGACTTTCGAGTTACCTAACACGTCTTGTATAGTAAAATTCCTAACCAGATGTTGCCACACCACCATTTTACACACAAGTTGCTGGCCTGGCTTGCTGCATCGCAATTTTGCACCATCATTGCCCACTTTTCCATAACCTTCTTTCCCCCTTCTATTTTCCTTCCCTGCATCAGTATTTCAATGTTTTACTTAACCGTTGTTTTTTATTTCATTGTTTGATCGTCACAATTTCATACCTTTTTTGGTTTCATTTTTGGTTTTAATATACTATTGTTTGAGTTTCAATGTTTCTCTTTCGTTTTTTTTTTTTTGTTTTTTTTTTCTTGTTTTTTTTTTAAAGTTTTGAACTATGTCCTCATATTATCTCTTATATTCTGTTTGATCATTATCATTTAGCTAAAAAGAAATAGTAGACAAAGAGTCTAGTCCGTCTATATGAAATGCGACTGAAGAATGTAACTCAATCCCCCCTACAACTTTGCTTTCTACAACTGGTTGTGCACCAGCAATATTTGATGAAAATGAGGGCGCAAACCTGAAGTTGAGGGAGAAGGCGCGCAGTTAGGGTAAGAAATCTATTGTTTGGGATCATTTCACTAAGCTTCCTTTGACGGAGACTAAAGGCGAACACAAGGCCAAATGTAACTACTATCCTGCTATATATCTCTGTCACCTAAACAAACATGGCACAAATTATTTGAACAAACATTGGCATAGGTCTCATCAATGGATCTTTACTAAAGTGGGAAAGAAGGGAATAGTCCATGGTTATATGCCAAAGATCATTGAGGGAGCTGTTTTAGATGGAAAAGATTGTGTTGGCCATAACTTAGGGATTGCAGGAGGGTCGTGACTAAATTTGTTATATGCGATGAAATTCTACTTAAGTTTTAGACGAGCGTGACTTTTGTAAGATGATGAACAAATAGATTTACTGTATCATCTAGGTTCATAATTGCAAGGGACTACTACCAGTTGTTTATGGATGAAAAGAAAAGGTTGAATGTTTGGTTTGTGCAGTCATGCAATCGTATTTGCATGACAACCAATTGGTGGACTTCAGACCAGAATTTAGCTTATATGTGTTTGATGAGACATTTGATTGATGAAGATTGGAGATTACAAAAAAGAATTATGGACTTTTGTCTAGTTGAAAATCATAAGGGAGAAACCATTGAAAGACAGGTTCATAAGTGTTTAAGAGAATGGGGAATTGAAAAAGTGTACACAATCACAGTTGATAATGCAAGCTTAAATGATAGGGCCAATTCATACCTTCAAAGGAAATTAGATGCTAGGGGTGGGTTAGTTTTTGGCAGTAAATATTTGCATATGAGGTATTGTGCTCATATATTGAGTTTGATTGTAAATGAAAGCATAAAGGAACACCATCCTTCCATCGATAGCATTAGGAATGTTGTGTGATATGTTAGGTATGCTCCCCAAAGATTTAAAAGATTTAAAGAATGTATTGATTCTAAAATGATTAAGTCTCAAAGTCTTGTGTTCTTGGATGTTCCAACTAGGTGGAATTTCACTTACATTATGTTGGAAAATGCTGAGAAGTTTGAGAAAGCATTTGATAGGATTTATGATCAGGAATCGGATTATCAGAAATGGTTTAGTGAATATCAGAAAGGGAAAAAGAAAGTTAGTTCACCGACAAATTTGTATTGGTAGAATGCTAGGATATTTACTCATGTTTGCACATTTTCTATGAAAGGACTTTGTATTTCTTTGGTTCTTTGCATGTGACATCAAACAAATGTTACCATGAAATTGCATCAATATAATCTTCTATGATATCCTGGATTAATAATCAAACCGAACTTTTGGGTTCTGTGACTTGTTTTGTGAGAGTAAAGTATGATAAATATTGGGAAAATGTCGAAAAGTTTAATCCATTGTTGTTGTCTTGGATCCTCGGTATAAGCTTGATTAAATCAGTTGGAGTTTGGAGGATACATATGATAAAGATGTGACAGTCAATATGTCTCCTTTGGTTAAAGACACCTTGGATGACTTGTACCAATTTTATGCAAAAAGAATATATTGAAATAGGGAAACTGATGATGGTGGAGAATCTTCTAAGAGTGCAACCTTGGATGAGAGCCTTCAAGGGTTAACTGATGTCAAAATTGTTTTTGGGAATAGGTTGCAAGCATGTAAAAACAGAAGATGGCCAAAGCCAATTTTGAAAAATCTGATCTTGAGAGATATTTGGGAGAAGATACCATGGATGACATTGAGAATGTTGAATTTCATATTGTAAAGGCCCATTTTAGCCCATGTCAATTTTCGCGGTGCCCATTTTAGTCCCTGACAAAAAAAAAAAAAAAAAAAACTCAGCCATTAGTCATTGATAGTTACAAACCATGGACACGTTAGCCCCTCCGTTGATGACCATTAGAAAGGCTCTGTTAGATTGCTACTGTGGCCCGTTAAGTCATCCACATGTCCGTTATATTGCTCATGTGGATTTATTTTATTTTTTTAAAATGAGGCATGGCCCTCTTAGAGGAAAAACAACAACGTTTTCACTCCAAAAAATTAAATCCCAAACTAACACTCATCCTTGAAAACGAAGCGTCACCCTTTGTTCCTTCTTCTGTGCAAAATGTGAACAGAGAAAGGAAGTAGAGGGGTCGCATGTCTGGTGAAGTGGCGGTGCTACAAGGTGACCGCAACGGCGGCATCGCGATGGTGGCTGAGGTATCTTGCTGATGGAGGAATTAAATTCAACCATTCATCTTTTTTGGCAGAGCTATCTTGTTGATGGAGGAATTGAACTCAACCCTTCATCCATTTTCACTGACGACAATGACAGAAATCTATACAAACACAGTGACAAGACGACTTCGACAACAATCACAAGAACGAAACATTATTATTTTATTTTATTTTTATTTTATTTACAAAAAACAATATTATTTTTTAGATCCGAAACATTATTAGTTTCCTGTTAAGTGTTAACCTAAGAAACTCAGCAAGCACGAGCAACCTATAATACTAGATTGTCATCAATGCAATGATCTACAAGCATTTGTTGGACCATTTTGTGTTCTCTCGCTTCCATGGCTCCAGCTCTGGATTTGGACAATGGATGGAATGGCACCAACAAGCATTATAATAATGGTTGTTAAAATCGGACTGGACCGACCGATTCGACCGGGAACCGGCCGGCCTTCAAGTCCGGACAAACCCTATATCCGCTCTGCAAAAAAACGGGATGGAAAATCGCCGAACCGGTATGGATACGGTAAAACCAGGCAAAACTGATGATTCACCAGTTTCAGACGGTCCGAGAAAAAGCAGAGCCTCTGACGAACTACAGAGATGGTAGGTGAGAAAAAGATGAGAGAGGAGGAGATCGTGAAGAGCCATGAACGTGCAAAGACGAGTTCTGGCTGAGCAGAGAAGAGATGAGTAAAACGAACCAAATCTAAAGGGATGAGCAGAAGTAGATGTGACGAGAGACTGAGAGAACTGGATCGTGTTTTAGTGTTTTACAGAAAAGAGAAGTGAGAGGTAGGGGGTTGCTACGGCTGATTGCAAAATAGAAGTAGGGTTTCTTTGCTTTGTATTTTGTACAAAATAAATGGGCTTGGGTTGATAGACCCAACTCTAGTTTTTATTTTTTATGATAGTTGAATAAAAGCATATAAGTAAGCTTGTTTGATAGGCTCTTGAAATTGGTTTTTTTTTTTTATTAGAAAATTGGTTTTTTTTTTTATACTTATGGAACAAATACAATAATTATTTTTATAAATTTACTCACATAAAATATAAAAAATATATTTTATATTGTTAAAAAAATATGAGAATTTAAAATTTATGTTAATATTATCTATTATATTATATTAAAGTTTAAAAAATATTATTTAATTATTATCAGTTCAACCTTTGTTGGACCATTGAACCTTAAACCGATGCCTTCACCGATTCAATGTCCGATCCAGTTTTAAAAACATTAATTATAATCCCTTGTCGATTTCTTAAGCCATCTACAATATCTACAAGCGAAGGTTTGGAAGAGGGAGTTTTGAATTGAATATGAGAGAAATGTTGGAATTGTTCAAGTTTGAAACAAAATGATAGAAAAAGTTTTCGTGTTTAATGTTTCTTTTTACTCTTATTGTTTTTTGGTATGGTGGTGGTTTGAGTGAGAAATAATGAAGAAGAAAGTGCAGACAAAAGGGAGAGAGGGATGAAGGTTAGGAGTGTGGGTGAAAATGGAGATAAAACAATTTAAAATCCACGTGGGCAAATATAACAGACAAGTGGATGACTTAATGGGCCACATCAGCAAACTAACGGAGCCTTCATAATAGGGATCAACGGAGGAACTAACGTGACCCTGTTTTGTAATTGTCAAGGACTAACAAATGAGTTTTTTTTTCAATGACTAAAATGGGCACCGCAAAAATTGTCATGGACCAAAATAGGTCTTTACTCAATTTAATATCTTGGATTGGTGGAAGGCAAATTCCTTAAAATAAAGGATCCTTTCAGTCATGGCTCGTGATATATTTGCTATTCCAGTTTCTATTGTGGCATCCAAGTCATGCTTTAGCATTAGCGGACGTGTGCTTGATGTCTTTTCCAGTTCTTTGTCGCCCAAAATATCTGAAGTTCTCATTATGCACTCAAAATTGGTTATACTCTGGTTGTCTCAAGTTTGATGATAATGATTTTCATCAATTTGATAGCACCGAGAATATTGTTGATGGTGAGTTTTACTACTTTTTATTTATTTATTATTGATCAATTAATATGTATTTGATATACATTAACTTTATTTGTTTTTTGCAGATGTTTTCACCAAGGTTCTTGAGTCTCACGGAGCAAATGATGAGCATCAAGTCTCAAGGTATGTTCTTATATCTATTTTTTTTCTTCATATTTTTGTTTTCTTTACTGGGTTTAGATTTTACTCCTTTTTAATTTTGTTGTAGTGATTGTTGGAGAGATAGTGAATTTTGTATTAACTTCTTTACCAGGTTTTAGATCTTACTCCAATACTATTATGGAAATGGCTGTTGGCTTTTTTTAGTCATTCATTTTTATTCTATTTCTATTATGAATTGTTATGGAAATGACTATTCTGTTATGAACTATTGACCTGTGACTCCACCTCCATTTCCACAATCTTTATTCTCAGCTCTTCATTTATTTTTATGTGAAAACGAAATTCTTATTTTAGTTCTTACAACTTTGTTCCATATTGTTCCTTCATGTTGTTTCTATCATGAGCATTAAGACACTTAGCTTTAGCCTTATCTTTGTTCGTCATATTTTGTGATATTGAATCTTTCTTATTGTTTTCTTGTATATTTTGGAACTAGTATTGGCCACATTAATGACATTTCATAATCCAATTGTCTAGGGTCTCATAACCCTAAAATCTTTCTTCTTCTTTTTTTTTCTTTCTAGTGTAAACAAATGGTAGCCATTTTCCATATAAAAAACCTTCTCGGTTTGTTAAGTATCTACCTATCGAAACTCAGATTCAATGATGACAATTACACAAGCACTCCTGGTAACAATTCAATCAGCAGTAAAACAGGAATAAGCAAGAAAAAAAGAACACAAGGTTTATCGTGGTTCAGGGTCAAGAGTGAAAACCCCTACATCCACACTGAGTCGATTTTATTCCTCAGATCAGCAATAGCTCAAGACTTCCAGGTAAGAACTACAACAATCTCCCTCACTTGCACTCAATACCTGTGATCATGAATTCCCAAAATCTACTCTCTTATACAATAGCTAAGACTTTATATATCCTATCAGAACTAGCTACAAAGTTAGTTGCAATATACTTACAAATAAGAAACTTACGCAACTAATAGAAAACTAACTAACTGAGTACATATATCACATAGTTATTGCTGATACACCCGTGTACTACACCCATGCTCGCAGTCAAGCTACATCTGCTAATACACCAATGTACAACACACATGTACACTTATTCTAACTTATGCTCTTTGATGATGACCCACCCGATTCTAACATGGTTTTTTGTGGCATTATTGTTAACCTGCTTCTTTTGGGTGGCTTATTGTTAACATTTTAATTTATATATATAAACTCAATATTTTAATATATTTATGATTGTCTTGTAGATTATCTGCATTGTTTACAAGACAAGTACTCTTACTATTGGGAGAGCTATGGTAGTGAACACAAAACTATTGACAAATTTGGTACTTTAGGAATTCTATGAACTTATGACGAATATGGTACACAAAACCACAACCCATGTCTTTCGTCCTAACTGAATATCTCATTATTCGCTAAACTAACATAAGGTGGAATTCCCTAGGACTAGCTTGATACCTAATACACATGCATACACTAAACATAATGTGAGGCCTACTTGCAGTAAGGTAAAAGAGGGAACCAATCATACATCGATATTTGGTCAATCCGACAGGCTTACCATTTTCATCCTTGTCCAAGTAGCATGAAGTGCTTATTGAAGTAGTTATCTCTTTGGCACTTTCCATGCCAGATATCTTTAAGAGTTCCTTGCAATACTTTATTTGATTAATGAACATGTCGTGGTCTATCTGTTTGATTTGGAGCCCAAGGAAGAAATTTAGTTCTCGTCGCGTGCATAGTACACTTAAGGGCAAGTGCACCATGTCGCAATAGTAATAAAGGAAATTGAGTTCCGAATATTGTATCCACAGGGATTAATTAATAATTACCAGACTAGAGAAATTCTTATGCTATTTAGACAAATCGAAATGGTGAATGAATGGAATTTAGAAGGAAACAACAAAGAACAGAGTTCGCAAGTGACAACAAAAGCACACACAAAATAGGATTCAATTATGATAAAGCCTAGTGTCAATGTTTCACTTGCACTTTAGTTCCCTATTTCTAATTCTCTATGATTTATGAATTAAGACACGTATATCAATCCCTCAACCAATTCAATTAACAATTAATGGTCATGACTTGCAAATATTATTTTTCCCAAATTAATTTCCTATTTGATCATGTAAGAAATTCAAATTCAGAGAGAGCATAAAGCACAGAGAGGTTGATAAATCTAATTGATTAACCCGATTGAAAGACTGGGATTAAAGTTTGGTCATGCAATAACCCTAACCTCTATTATTCTATATGTCTATCAATTAATTTCGGTACAACCGCCGATCAATCAATCAACTCAAACATGTCTAGGGTGATCAAATCTTAACATGAATTAAAGAAATAGAATAATCTATATGAATGAATAATCATAAAATCATATTGAATTTGGAAAAATGGGTTTTCAATAAATAAGATCCACCATAACCCGAATTATGGTATTTAGCAATCCATATGAAAAGAGAAAATCAAATCCAAATAAAGGTACATGAAGAAACAAGGACAAAAAACCCTTTTTACGGAAGCGATCTCCACTCTGATTCTTCATGCGCCTTTCCTAGCTCTTGAATTCCACCAAAGATGTGAAAGAATTCTCAACAATAACAAAACCCTCCAAACAGTATTCAAATATCTAAACAATGCAAAAGATCCCTAAAAAGAGGTTTCTAATCATATTTAAACTTAATAAAGGGTCAAATCGTTTTTTTTAGAACAAATAGAATCGACACATCTGTGTCAATTAGAATACACGGTCATGTCACTTGAAAAAACAATATTTGCATAGGGGAGACATGACTGTGTCTATTAAGAGACACAATTGTGTCTCTTGGCAGATTAACGTTCACTTATTGGGGACACATCTGTGTCGATCATGAGACACATCTGTGTCAAGCTTCAGGAGATAGAATCTTTCACTTTTGGGAGACACGCCTGTGTCTATCATGAGATACAGTTGTGTGTCATGCTCTAACTCTAAATTAACCCAATTTTTAGCCCCAATAAGTGCACTTTTGCATTAGTTAAGCTCCAACTTGGTCAACTCTCAATAATCTGCAAAAGTAATTGCAATTTATAAGAATCCATCCCTTTAATAGCCAAAAATCAATGAATAATAACAACGAGGACATGATTTTAGGCTATATAAAATTATGTTATCAGTTCTCCCATCATCAACATTTCGAACTCTTCCTGCATATGCTTGGAAAATTCTTTGCAAAGAAACTCATTAGTTGCGCCAAATATTATGTCATCCTGATACACTTGTACAAGAAGAATACCATGTGGTTTTTTTTATGATAAATAAGGTTGTCTCAAACTTTCCACATGAAAAACTTTTTTCTAAAAGAAATTTACTTAAGCGCTCTCACCAAGCTCTAGGGGTTAGCTTTAAACCATAAAGTGCTTTCTTTAGTCGAAACACATGATTAGGTAAGACAAAATTTTAAAAACTTGGAGGTTGACTTACATACACATCTTCTTATAAAAATCCATTTAAAAACGGACTTTTGACATCCATTTGATATAATTTGAAATTCCTGATGCAAGCAAATGCAAGTAGGATGTGAATGGCCTCAAGTCTAGCCTTATTTCTAACTATTATTCCATTTTCATCTAACTTATTTCTAAAAACCCATTTAGTTCCATATATTTGATTGTTAGATGGCCTAGGGACTAGTTCCCATACCTGATTCCTTTTAGATTGGTTCAATTCCTCTTACATGGCTAACAAACAAAATTCACAACAAATAACATCATCTATGGTTTTAAGTTCTACTTGAGAAACAAATACCATGTGATTGCAAGAAATTCTAATTGAGTTTCTAGTAATTACCCCTTTTGAAATATCACCAATTATGTTACTAAGGTGCGATCTTTGGATACTATCCATTCTTTGGGAAGATTTTCGTGTGCTTCCTCCTCTTGCTTGATCTTGTCATCATTGCCTTCTTTGTCCTCTTGATCTTTTTTTTCCCCATCCAAGTGGGTATGTTCTAAAGAATCTGCAAGGTCATCAAGAATATCTTTTCCAACCTTTTGGGGTTAGTCTCATCAAAAGACACATGCATTGATTCCTCAACAGTTAAGGTTCTTTTATTATATACCCTAAAGACTTTGATAGATGATGAATAACCTAAGAATATCCCTTCATCAGCTTTGGCATCAAATTTTCCTATATTATTAAGCACAAAACAGTTGCATCTAAACACATGAAAATTAGAGATATTGGGCTTCCTTCCTTTATATAATTCGTATGGGGTTCTCTTTAAAATTGGTCTAATTAAGACCTGATAGGAAACATAGCAAGTAGTGCTAATTGCATCCACCCAAAAATATTTCGGGAGGTTTGCATCTCTTAGTAATGTTCTAGCGAGTTCATCTAAAGCCCGATTCTCCCTTTGTACCACCCCATTTTGTTGTGGGGTCTTAGGCGCAGAAAATTTGTGTTGTAAGCCATTTTCTTCACAAAAACTTTCAAATGCTTAATTTTCAAATTCCCAGCCATGGTTACTTCTATTGATACAATTTTTAAGTCCTTTTCATTTTGAATTACCTTGGCTAATTTCTTAAGTGCTCTAAAAGTGTCACTTTTGTGTGCAAGAAATAAAGTCCAAGTGAACCTAGAGTAGTCATCTACAATGACTAACGTGTAAAAAATTCCCACCAAGGCTCTTAGTTCTAGAAGGCCAAAAAAGATTCATATGTAAGAGTTGCAAGGGCCTATCCGATGAAACGATATTAATTGGTTTGAAGGAATCATTTGTTTGTTTTCCTTTTTGGCATGCATCACACAATTCAACCTTTTTAAATTTCATTTTAGGCAAACCAATCACAAGTTCTTTTGAAATAAGTTTGTTTAAGTACTTGGTGTGAATATGCGCAACCCTATGATGCAAAAGAAAATTGTCTTCTTCTCTAGAAACAAGACAACATACATCATTTGAAGAGATATCGTCTAAGTCTATCATATAAAAATTATTAATCCTATGTCCAATTAATTTCTTATTTTTATCATGCAAATTTTCAGTTAAACAACACTTAGAATCAAAACTAACCTTGTTACCTTTGTCACACAGTTGCCTTATGCTTAGAAGGTTGTGCTTTAGACCTTCCACAAAAAGGATCTTATCGATTGATGTTGCTGAACTTTTACCCACACTTCCAATGCCAAGAATTCATCCTTTGTTATTATCGTCATATGTCACATGTCCTCCAACTTTTGGTGTGAAGGATGTGAACTTGCTGATGTCCCCTGTCATGTGCTTAGAGTAGCCGCTATCTAGGTGGTCTTAACTTTAATGCACATCTACAAAAACAACATTCATATTTTGTTTTTAGGTACTCGAATTTCTTGGGTCCTTGGTTGTTACTGCCATACGATGTTCCCTTAGGAACCCACATTTTCTTTTCATTAGCCTTTCTCATGTTGCAAGTAGATGTAGTATGCCTTTTTCTAGCACAATAATGACATTTGACAAAAGGACTATCATATGTATGAGGAGGCGTATATGTTTTCTTCAAAAATTATTTTTCATGACCATTAGGCTTATATCCTAAGCTAGCCTTATCATATTCACCCTTTTGATTACCGAAAAGAACATTCAAATTATCTCTACCATTGGTAAATTTTACAAGGTTTATCTAAATCATTGATTTGTTTTTCATACACAATACATTTTTTGCATGCATGATTTTCTAAAGTATGCCCAATGCTATAATTTTCTTTCTTTAATTCTAACCTTTATTTGTTAAGGCAATTGCTTGGGTTTGCAAATAATCAAAATTTTCTTGGATTTTTCTAATGCCTTAGCCAACCTCATAAAGTCATTATGCAAATCAAGAAAGACATCATATAAGTAATGCATCGTATGAGCAAGTAGATGATGAATTAGAGCTTACCTCATTATCACTTTCGTGGTCATCCGCGAGACATAAATTTGCTTTCGATCCTCATTATCCAAGTATCCAAGTCATTTTCATCCCATGCTATGTAAGCCCGTCTAGGCTTGCTTTTCTTATTTTCTTTTCTCTCAAACTTGTCCTTCTTTTGTAATTTAGGACATTCGTACCTCATATGGTCGGGTTTTCCACATTCATGGCTGGTTGGTGTGGAACTTGGACCATATCCTTTGTTAAAACTTTTTTTGGGGAAGGTTGATGATCTTCTTAAGTTACCTTTCTTTTTCATAAATCTTTTGAATTTCTTCACTAGCATTCTCATTTCATCGTCTGAGGCGTCTTCCTCTCCTTCATCATCTTTATTGCTCTCTTCCTCAATTTTTGAAGAGGATGCCTTCAATGCTAGGCTTTTCTTTTTCTTATCCTTTTCTTCGTGTTCTGACAAACGACTTAGTTCTAGTTCATGCTCTTGTAATTTGTCAAATAGTGTCGCCAAGTTCATTATGATGAGGTCTCTAGATTCAACAATTGTCATCACCTTCAGCTGCCATTCCCTGCTCAGACAACGCAAAACTTTATTAAATCTTCATTATCAATATTCTTACCTAGACTAGCAAGCTGGTTCACTATGTGAGTCAAGCGTTTCTGCATGTCTTGAATGGATTCTCCTTGCTTCATCATGAACAGCTCGTATTCTCTTATCAGAGTGTTTGTCCTTGCACGCTTGACTTCACTTGTGACACCCTTCTACCCCGCATGTTAAAGCCATTTAAATTAAAAACAATTAAAGGAAAAACATGCAATTATTGAATAAAATAAACAATTGTCCATGGGTAGAAAAGTCCCACATGAACCGTTTACAACACGGAAATGAAATAAGTTTTAAACCGTAAAAACATAACCAACCAATAAATATAACCCAACCCCGATGTCACATACAGAGCTGGTATAACCGTTCCAGAATAAAATCCACGGAATTACAACTGAAAACTAACAACTATGATAACATAAACTAACCCTACTATGAGTGGCGGCTCCTCAGAGTCACTCCTCTCCGGGCTGCTCGTCATCCTCTGCAATGTGCCAATCAGGCTAAACACAAACAACAAACATATATAGGGAGTAAGAATCGTATAAACATATTAGCATGGAGATAGGCAGTAAAGTAATCAGCAAGCATAGCAGCATCACATCAAACATCAACATCATCATTATGCTATGCAGTGCAATGCAGTCCTACTCCGCTAAACCATCAATGCATGTGGATCCACTAAACTCGGGATGAACGACTTCGGAGTTAAATATCCACATTGAGAATCTACTCAACGCCGGAGAATCTACTCCTTGGATAGCCAACGCATCAAACCAACGAATGCCTCGTCACGGGGGCGCTAGGAGAATCTACTCCAACCGTGGATGGCCGGATCGCCGTACTCTAGGACGATCTCCCCTATGTCGAACATCCCTAAACAACAACTCCGATGCAATGCGTATGCAACACAACAACAACGGCAACACCACCTCCATGACTCCAACGGAATCGACCGAAAGTAATAGTGGAATCAACCGCAACACTTGCCTCGCGGAATCTACCTGAGGACTTAGGCGGAAACAACCGCAGTACCTGGGGCAAACTCTCGGCCACCAAGGTACACAACAACAACAACAACACCTTACACCCAAACCGTGGGGTCAAGGCCTCCTTGGCCAAAGAGCACCAAGGCACAACTCCTCAGCTTGCGGCACCCAAAAGGGTATCGACTTAACATCTCACCATCTCATCATCTTTATTTATCTTTAGTAACATTAACCGAGTTGTCTAATCAGTTATCATTATAGGTAAGTGGGGTTTAAAACCCCTTAAGTCCTTTAATCTTGTTCTGTCACAGTGGGTTTAGCACGGTCGTGCTCGTAACCTAGCACGGTCGTGCTTAAGCACGTGAAGGGCGTGCTCCCCTGTAAGTTAAGCACAGTCGTGCTTCTTAATGAGCACGGTCGTGCTCAGCAGACGATTGTGCTCTTTGTCCTGTACGGCCGTGCTCAACAGCGCGGCCATCTTCCCAGAATTCAACTGGGAGCACGGTCGTGCTCCCTGTTCAGCACGATCGTGCTCATCGCGCGACAGTGCTGTTCTGGGCAGGAACAGAGACTGAATCTTAACCAATTTTAAGGATTTGATCACTTAACATCCTAAATCCATTCTTAACACGTTTTAAGAGTTGAACAACAGCGTTTAACATCAGCATTCATACAGCATTGGCATCAACCAAATAATCATCAACATATTCATGTTCATATTAACCAATCAACATAATCATCATCATAATAGCATCATATGAACAGAAAGCATAAAAATCATAATACCAACCAGAGCATGTTATCAGAAAAGTTAACATATATCAACAGATAGTTGCACAACAAACTGGGTTATGGGAACCCTTACTCTACTCTAACACCAAGCCTACGATTATACTACCCTTCTCCCCATACCTGGATTGAAGGTAGCTCTTTCGGTGTCCTAACAATGAACCGATTCCTCCCTTTACTGCTACTCACACCGAAATGAACCTTGGATCAACAGAAAACCAGAGGTTAGTTCCCTATTCACAATAACGGAAAAGGAAACCAAGAGAGGGAAAGGAACTTTACCTAAACCACTACCAATGATGCACTAGCAGTCTCCCAAAGCCTCTAAACTGTCCAAGACGGAAGAAAACAGAAAAAAGGCTCTTCCTGGTCGCACTGTGGCTGCTGAGTTCACCAAAAGTAGGGTTACACGTTAAACCCTCGAGTCCTGTTCACGTATATAACGTTCGGACCTGAGCACGGTCGTGCTCTCCCTTGAGCACGGTCATGCTCCACTTAGCGTCACGAGACGCGGCCCACGCATTGAGCACGGGCGTGCTCCCTGTTGAGCACGGTCGTGCTCAACTTAAAATCAGAAACACGCTTCTGACTTTAAGCACGGGCTTGCTGGCTGATGAGCACGGGTGTGCTCATGTACCAGAAAGGGACTTTTAGCCAAAAATCCCACTAAGCCCTTAAACAATAAATCCAACTTAAACCAAAACCAGCCTAATTAAAATATTCTGAAAAACAGGGTGTTACAATTCCACCCCCCTTATAAAAATTTCGTCCTCGAAATTTACACATACCTCAAGGAAAAAGATGCGGGTATGCTTCCATCATCTTGCTCTCCAGCTCCAAGGTAGCACTTTCCTCAGTCGCCCCACTCCAAACCACTTTAACCAAAGGAATTTCCTTGCCTCTTAGCTGCTTCACCCTCCTATCCTCGACTCGAAGAGGTAACACCTCAAACGTCAGGTTCTCTTTCAACTGTATAGCGTCGGATACTATCACGTGACTAGGGTCATGAATATACTTCCTGAGTTGAGACACATGAAAAACGTTGTGGAGATTTGACAAGAACGTGGGTAAGGCTATTTGGTAGACGACTTCGCCGACTCTTTTGAGGATTTGGTAAGGACCAATGAACCTCGGAGTAAGTTTCCTCGCCTTCATCACTCTACCAACCCCAGTGGTCGGGGTAACTCTCAAGAATACATGATCGCCTTCCTGGAATTCGAGCGCCTTCCTCCTTTTATCATGGTAGCTCTTCTGCCTACTCTGTGCAACTCTCATCTTTTCCTGAACCAACTTAATCCTTTCTGTTGTTTCCTGGACTATTTCTGGCCCTAGCACCACACTATCACTAGGTTCACTCCAACACAAAGGTGTCCTACATCTCCTCCCATACAGAGCTTCATAAGGTGCCATCCCAATGCTGGAATGGAAACTGTTGTTGTAGGTAAACTCTATTAGGGGCAAAAACTTGTCCCAACTTCCTGACTATTCTAACACACAAGCCCTCAACAAGTCCTCTAAGGACTGGATGGTCCGCTCAGACTGCCCATCAGTCTGTGGGTGATAAGCTGAACTAAGCATAAGCTTTGTTCCTAAAGCCTCTTGCAAACTATTCCAAAACCTAGAGGTAAACCTCGGGTCTCTATCTGAAACTATGCTAGAGGGTACACCATGAAGCCTAACTATCTCCTTGATGTACAACTTAGCCAACCTTTCCAATGGATACTCCATGTTCATCGGAATGAAATGGGCAGACTGATCCACAACAACCCATATAGCTTCAAAACCAGCTGGAGTCCTAGGGAGTCCAGACACAAAATCCATGGAGATGCTATCCCATTTCCATTCTGGGATACTCAATGGTTGCAACTTACCCGAAGGCCTTTGATGCTCTATCTTAGCCTTCTGACAAACTAAGCACGCATATACAAACTCAGCTACGTCCTTTTTCATCCTAGGCCACCAAAACATCATCTTAAGGTCCTGATACATCTTAGTGGCACCTGGGTGCACACTCAATCCACTCCTATGACCTTCTTCTAAGATCAACTTCCTAAGGTCAGGAGCATCTGGTATACATACTCTATCCTTAAACCTCAAGATACCATCACTGCCATCCTTAAAACTTAGGTCTCTACCCTGAGCGAGCAACTCTCGCTGGTCTAAGAGATACTTATCTAACTTCTGACCCGCTCTAATCTGATCCATCAGACTATTGGTAACCTTCAAGGTACCAAGCCTAATACTCTTAGGGGTAAACTCACAAGCTAGACTAAGGTCTATAAACTCCTCAATCAGATCCATCTCCCTAACCATCAAAGCGGAGACATGTAGGATTTTCCTACTCAAGGCATCGGCCACCACATTGGCCTTCCCTGGGTGATAGGTTAGCTCGAAGTCATAATCCTTTAAGAACTCCATCCACCTACGCTGCCTCATATTCAACTCTTTTTGATCAAAGAGGTACTTCAAACTCTTATGATCACTAAAGACCTCAAACCTTGCCCCATACAGGTAATGTCTCCAGATCTTCAAGGCAAAAACCACAACTCCTAACTCTAGATCATGGGTAGGGCAGTTCTTCTCATGGGTTTTCAACTGCCTAGAAGCGTAAGCAACTACCTTACCATTCTGCATCAACACACCACCTAACCCTTGCTTAGAAGCATCGCAGTAAACTACGAAGGGTTCACTAGGATCTGGCAAAACTAAAACTGGTGCTGACGTCAACCTATCCTTTAGGATTTGGAAACTCTCTTCACACTTAGAGTCCCACACAAACAACTGTCCCTTCTTGGTGAGACGGGTTAAGGGTAAAGCTATCTTAGAGAAACCTTCTATAAACCGCCTATAGTACCCGGCTAGCCCCAAGAAACTCCTAATCTTGGTCACAGACTTTGGTGCTTCCCACTGGAGCACCGTCTCTACTTTAGCTGGGTCCACTGCTATGCCACCCTTAGAGATGACATGTCCTAAGAAGCTCACTTCCTCTAACCAGAACTCACACTTAGACAACTTAGCATACAACTGCTTCTCCTTAAGGGTCTACAAGACAACCCTCAGGTGTTCCTCGTGTTCCTCCTTACTTTTGGAGTACACTAAGATGTCATCTATGAACAGCACCACAAACTTATCCAAGTAAGGGTAAAAGGTCTTGTTCATGTAGTCCATGAAGACCGCAGGAGCATTGGTCACACCGAAGGGCATAACCAAGTACTCGTAGTGACCATATCGCGTCCTAAACGTTGTCTTCGGGATGTCCTCAGACTTAACCCGAATCTGATGGTACCCTGACCTCAAATCTATCTTTGAAAAGACACAAGCGCCCATCAACTGGTCCATAAGATCATCAATCCTAGGGAGGGGATACTGATTCTTTATGGTCACCTTGTTGAGTTGTCGAAAGTCGACACACAACCTCATACTACCATCCTTCTTCTTCACCAACAACACAGGTGCTCCCCACGGAGACACACTCGGCCTAATGAATTGCTTCATCATCAGGTCCTCCAACTGTTCTTTCAACTTAGCTAGCTCTAGAGGAGACATTCTATAAGGTGCTATGGATATCGGCCCGGTGCCAGGCACTAAATCTATGGTAAACTCAACATCTCTTTCTGGGGGTAAGTTATAAACATCCCCCAGAAACACTTCAGGAAACTCTCGCACAACAGGCATGCTGGCGACATCAGGAGGGCTACTCTCTATATCCAGGGAAGCTAACATCATGTATACTTGGGCCTCGTCTCTCATCGAAGCTCGTACTTGGCTGGCAGAGAGAAGGTCCGGATTCTTAGACTCCTTTGGAGTTCCAAAAATCAAGGTTTTATCAAAACAGTTTAGAAGGACATGGTTGGAAGATAACCAGTCCATACCCAGAATAACGTCCAGGTCTTTCAAAGGTAAGCATACAAGATCAGCAAGGAAAGTTTTATCATTTATAACAATATGGCAGTTCTTGCATGCATAAGAAGTAGAAACATGTTTATTTGTAGGTGTAGAAACCAACAAATCAAACTCAAGGAAGGTAACAGGAAATTTTAGACTCTTGACCCTATCATGCGATATAAACGAGTGAGTAGCACCCGAATCATATAATACAGTTAATCGAGTTCCATAAATTAGACACGTACCTTGGATCAAGTCATCAAACTCGGAGGCTTCGGCTCCACTAAGAGTAAAGACTCTTCCAGTGGTCTTCAGTCTGTTGGCCTGGGACTTCTGATTCTTGCTACCACTGGGAGGCTCTGCCTTAGCTCCATCACACTCGCGGCTGATGTGGCCTGGCTTACCACACTTGAAGCAGATGACCTGTGTTTCCTTGCACTGGGACGAATAGTGGTCCTGTGCTCCACACTTCCCACACCTCATAGCTCTAGGGGCATCAGAAAACCCACCCCTGAAGCTACTCTGCTGAAACTGGGGCTTCCTGCCACTCTGCTTGAAGTCCTTGCCCGAAGGGGCATACCGCTGCTTGTCCTTGTCCCTCTGATCAATCATCTTGCCACCCTGATTGTCCGGTCCTCTGGAACTGGCAGCTCTGAATTGACTAGCATCCTCGTAAATCCGACACTTGTTGACTAGAATTGGAAAGACTCGGATCTCCTGATAACTGATGGCCTGTTTGATCTCAGGCCGGAGTCCCGCTTCAAACTTCACACACTTGGAGCGATCGTCCGTCTCATGCTAGTAAGGAGTGTAGTACCTAGCCAGCTCCTCAAACTTAGCCGCGTAGTCACCGACTGACAGCGACCCCTGCCTCAAAGACAAGAATTCCATCTCCTTCTTGTCCCTGATATCCGCTGGAAAATATTTCTCCAGAAACCTCTGCCTGAATACAGCCCAAGTCACCACTGTGCCCTCTGCCTGCATCCTCTGTCTGCAGTTATCCCACCAGTGCTCCGCCTCTTCAGTCAACATGAAGGTGGCGAAGATGAGCTTCTGCTGATCATTACAATCCATCGCACGGAAGATCTTCTCTGTCTCCCTCAGCCATAACAAAGCTCCCTTTGGGTCATACGCTCCCTTGAACGACGGAGGGTTGTTCCTCTGGAACTTATCCAGTCCCTGGAACTCAGCTGGCCCACTGTTGTTAGGGTTGACCTGTCCAATAGCATTGGCCAGAAGTGCCAATGCGTCAGCAATCGCCTGATCGTTGCGTTCTCTACCGGCCATTAGTTCCTGTACATGCCCAAAACAGCCTTTAATACAGAAACTTAGCGAGTAAAAGCTACAGGCAACAAACTTAAAACATCATTATCTATACTAAGTATAGACAATCCAAACAAGAGTCACACAACAGATTCACAACAGACTCATACCACGTCCGAACAAGGTCGAACTGCTCTGATACCACTAAATGTGATACCCTTCTACCCCGCATGTTAAAGCCATTTAAATTAAAAACAATTAAAGGAAAAACATGCAATTATTGAATAAAATAAACAATTGTCCATGGGTAGAAAAGTCCCACATGAACCGTTTACAACGCGGAAATGAAATAAGTTTTAAACCGTAAAAACATAACCAACCAATAAATATAACCCAACCCCGATGTCACATACAGAGCTGGTATAACCGTTCCGGAATAAAATCCACGGAATTACAACTGAAAACTAACAACTACGATAACATAAACTAGCCCTACTATGAGTGGCGGCTCCTCAGAGTCACTCCTCTCCGGGCTGCTCGTCATCCTCTGCAATATGCCAATCAGGCCAAACACAAACAACAAACATATATAGGGAGTAAGAATCGTATAAACATATTAGCATGGAGATAGGCAGTAAAGTAATCAGCAAGCATAGCAGCATCACATCAAACATCAACATCATCATTATGCTATGCAGTGCAATGCAGTCCTACTCCGCTAAACCATCAATGCATGTGGATCCACTAAACTCGGGATGAACGACTTCGGAGTTAAATATCCACATTGAGAATCTACTCAACGCCGGAGAATCTACTCCTTGGATAGCCAACGCATCAAACCAACGAATGCCTCGTCACGGGGGCGCTAGGAGAATCTACTCCAACCGTGGATGGCCGGATCGCCGTACTCTAGGACGATCTCCCCTATGTCAAACATCCCTAAACAACAACTCCGATGCAATGCATATGCAACACAACAACAGCGGCAACACCACCTCCATGGCTCCAACGGAATCGACCGAAAGTAACAGCGGAATCAACCGCAACACTTGCCTCGCGGAATCTACCTGAGGACTTAGGCGGAAACAACCGCAGTACCTGGGGCAAACTCTCGACCACCAAGGTACACAACAACAACAACAACACCTTAGACCCAAACCGTGGGGTCAAGGCCTCCTTGGCCAAAGAGCACCAAGGCACAACTCCTCAGCTTGCGGCACCCAAAAGGGTATCGACTTAACATCTCACCATCTCATCATCTTTATTTATCTTTAGTAACATTAACCGAGTTGTCTAATCAGTTATCATTATAGGGAAGTGGGGTTTAAAACCCCTTAAGTCCTTTAATCTTGTTCTGTCACAGTGGGTTTAGCACGGTCGTGCTCGTAACCTAGCACGGTCGTGCTTAAGCACGTGAAGGGCGTGCTCCCCTGTAACTTAAGCACGGTCGTGCTTCTTAATGAGCACGGTCGTACTCAGCAGCACGATCGTGCTCTTTGTCCTGTACGGCCGTGCTCAACAGCGCGGCCATCTTCCCAGAATTCAACTGGGAGCACGGTCGTGCTCCCTGTTCAGCACGATCGTGCTCATCGCGCGACAGTGCTGTTCTGGGCAGGAACAGAGACTGAATCTTAACCAATTTTAAGGATTTGATCACTTAACATCCTAAATCCATTCTTAACATGTTTTAAGAGTTGAACAACAGCGTTTAACATCAGCATTCATACAGCATTGGCATCAACCAAATAATCATCAACATATTCATGTTCATATTAACCAATCAACATAATCATCATCATAATAGCATCATATGAACAGAAAGCATAAAAATCATAATACCAACCAGAGCATGTTATCAGAAAAGTTAACATATATCAACAGATAGTTGCACAACAAACTGGGTTATGGGAACCCTTACTCTACTCTAACCCCAAGCCTACGATTATACTACCCTTCTCACCATACCTGGATTGAAGGTAGCTCTTTCGGTGTCCTAACAACGAACCGGTTCCTCCCTTTACTGCGACTCACACCGAAATGAACCTTGGATCAACAGAAAACCAGAGGTTAGTTCCCTATTCACAATAACGGAAAAGGAAACCAAGAGAGGGAAAGGAACTTTACCTAAACCACTACCAATGATGCACTAGCAGTCTCCCAAAGCCTCTAAACTGTCCAAGACGGAAGAAAACAGAAAAAAGGCTCTTCCTGGTCGCACTGTGACTGCTGAGTTCACCAAAAGTAGGGTTACACGTTAAACCCTCGAGTCTTGTTCACGTATATAACGTTCGGACCTGAGCACGGTCGTGCTCTCCCTTGAGCACGGTCGTGCTCCACTTAGCGTCACGAGACGCGGTCCACGCATTGAGCACGGGCGTGCTCCCTGTTGAGCACGGTTGTGCTCAACTTAAAATCAGAAACACGCTTCTGACTTTAAGCACGAGCTTGCTGGCTGATGAGCACGGGTGTGCTCATGTACCAGAAAGGGACTTTTAGCCAAAAATCCCACTAAGCCCTTAAACAATAAATCCAACTTAAACCAAAACCAGCCTAATTAAAATATTCTGAAAAACAGGGTGTTACATCACTCGTTTCTACATGAGTGACTTGAAGCATATCCCACATCTCCTTGGCAGTCTTGCAGTTTGATACCCTGAAAAATTCTCCCATACTCAAAGCAGATGCTATCATATTTCTAGCACGTAAATTATATTGCACTTTCTTTTTCTCATCCTCAGTTTGTTCATTTCTAGGCTTAATTATAGATTTACCATTCACTTCTTTCATAGGGACAAAAGGTCCATTTTCAATGGCATCCCAAACATCAAAATCTTGTGCTTGAACAAAAATGATCATACGTTCTTTCCAACAAGTATATTCATCACCATTAAAGGCAGGGGGTTTGTCAAGGGAGGCTTCTTCTAGAAGGAATTTATTCGAATCCATCTCTCTTGAAGTTGTGTTAAACTCTTTATGCAAGAGTCTAGCTCTGACGCCGGTTGAAATATGTGAGGGGGTGAATGGAGTCAAAAAACAAAAAAATAATTTCTTTTGATTTTTCAAAAATCTTTTCTTAAACAAAATTATCAAGAATTTAATCACACAAACAAAAATAAATAAATCATGTAAATAAAAGAGAAGTGAAGAGAGAACTCGCACACCATATTTTTATCCAAATTTAGCCACCCAGCTCTTGTGCAGTCCACAAATACCTTTTCGGGATTTTCCTCTAATACCAAGCTTACCTAAGAGCTTGAATACCCTTAGAACGCAGAGCCCTTCTCACTCAAGATGTACCCCACCCTTATGCAGAAGTTTCAATCAACACATAAGAGATATTTCACCCTTGATACGCTGTTCACACGAACTGAGGGGTACTTTACTCTCTTTACAGAATCAAAGCAAGAGAATTGAAGTAGTAGAAACACTCTAGCAAGTGCAGAATTACAAGTTGAAGCTTAGGAGAGTGATAGAAAGATAAAGGATTGGCTCAAGAGATAATAAAAATAATTTTTTTCCTCTGAAAAGTATTGTGTTTTTATTTCGTAACCCATACCATTTTATAAACTTCAAAAGGAATTTGAACATTTGATGATTTTTTTTTTTTTTTGGAAAATTACTATTTTAGCTCAAATATACGTTGCAGCCATGAGTCAATTGATTCTGCAATTTATTGCAACCATATAATGGAGCAATCTTGAAATTAATCAACCAAATGCCTTTCCTCATTCTCTCCCTCTTTTTTAAATACTTGATTTGCCAATCAATTGCATAACGGATTGCAACTTTTAGTGCTAATGAAAATCAATTTAAGCCAATTTAAATTCCATCCATTAATTAATATTAGGTTAAAAACCATTAACTCATTAAGGCCATCTCCATCCTGGCATCCCATATTTTTTACTTTTTGGGGTTCTTAAATAAGTCCCACCTTGACACATCACTTTTTTTTTTGAAGGAACCTTGACACATCACTTATTTTTACTTTTTATAACTTAAACATCTTAACTCTCCAACCCAGAAATTTCAAAAAAGTTCTTAAATGGGTCCCACCAATAACCTCACATCCTTATATTTTATTAATAATTTATTTATTACCCTTATTTCTATATTTTTTTTTTTTATATAAACAAATGGCCCACACACAAGATTAAGGATTGGTGCTTCTACAAGCACCTTTTTTCAATTTGCTCTAACCCTGGGTGCTTGTTAAGCACGGGTTCCTAACAAGCAAGCACCCCATTTTCTAAGACCGATGGAGATGGTCGAAAAGCATTTTTTCTGCATAAGTGCTTCCGGTTAAATCAATTGAGAAACTTTTAGATAAGCATCCGCATAAAAATGTTTCGGAACACTTTAATTTTCTTATTTTTTACTTTATTAAATCACTATTTATTTATCATTAATTTTGGTCTTGATAATTTAATTAGGCTCAAGTACTTGCATGGTATATATAAATATTCATCTTATTTTTTTTTGTCAAAAAAAAAATCTTTTTATTCTGCATGCTTTAGATTAGTGCTTGTCATTTGCTCAAAAAAAAAAAAAAGATTAGTGCTTATCATTCATCAAAATATATAATCATATAATTACATATTGCATTGTTATACTACTATATGCTACTGATCACACATGAAAATGCAATACATTTTATTGATGATATTGGCCTTATATCTCATTTTTCTATCGATATAATTTAATATGAAAATACATTTTTGTGGGGTACAATTAATTTGAGTAATATATTCAATATATCTTATTAAAATGTCATCTATTTTCTTTTTTTTAGAAAAAGAAGCATTGCAACTTGGCTCGTCGATATAATCATTGTGTCCAGAAGCGATGATCGAATGTTAACTGGCATTTCAATTTTATTTAGTATTTAAGGATGGAAAAGAAAGAAAGAACACATAACTGCACAAACCATATATTAATGTCGTACTTGCCAAAAAAAAAAATTATATATATTAATTCATGCCACGTTTTACAAAAGTCAGCGTGCCACGTGGCAGTTGTTGAATTGATGTGGTACGAGGGCAAATAAGCAGAGTGTCACATGGGAATGGCTAATTTGACATAGTTCAGGAAGCAGACACAACAGAAGAGAATATGGCTTAGTTGTTTAGAAGCATAAACAAATAGCATAATGTGTATTAGTGTTTTTTATAAGGTAGACCAATTTATAACACACCCATGTCTCTCCAACTAATATTATCTTTAATTTTAATTTTTATATACTCTTAGGGTAACTGTCAACCAATCACACATTATGTCATATATATGATTTTTAAAGTCAAATATTTTAAATGATATGACAATATATGATTGTTTGATAGTATAAAATACTTTTACACTCACAATCCATCATAATTAAACCTTTCTTTCTTTGTCAATGACTTTAATTTATTTTTGGGGATTTCTTTATGTTTTATGTCTCTTTAATCTTTATTTAATTTACTCGTGCTTTTCGGAAACCATTAAAATATCTCAAGAAAGCTTTGTTTGCAAAAAAAAAAAACAACCATCCCATCCTCGAAGGCAGAATATGATTAGAAAATGGACGATATTGTTTAAATTCAAGAAACGTTTGTTTTGGGTACACAACATACACACCAAATTTTTTTTTGTTAACTATGTCAGAGGTAAGAAGTATCCATCCTATTAGTGGTGACTAATCAGTCGAGGAATCTGTTGGACACATAAGATGAGTTCTCCCCTCCCAATTAGGTTTTCTCCATACATAAAGGTTGGAATTCGAACCTCAAACCACTTGCTTAAAATATCAAAGTCCCTTAAAATATCAATTCTGAAAATAACTTTCATTAGCTAGAATGATGTGTGAAATGATATCTATACTCATTGCCGCCATCTTACTTATTAAACCACACACACACACTTATAATCCTGACCATCCATATATGATTTAATGGCACAGATTTGCTTATCTCACTCTTATACAATAATACTTTCCTCTCACTTGAGGTGTCTCTTATATATAGGGAGAAACTCAAGTGAGAGGAGTGTGTTATTATGAGAGATGAGATGAGTAAATTTGGACTTTTGGATCATACATGAATGATCAAGATTAGAACATAAAGTCATGTGACTTTTTTAAGTGTTCACATGACCACCAACCAACTTCTAATCCTGACCATCCATGTATGATTTAATGACCCAGATTTGCTCCTCTCACTCTTAAAATAATGCATTCCTCTCACTTGAGGTGCCTCTCTATATATGTAAAAATCACATATATCTTTTTTTTTTTTTAAGAAAATACCACATATATCTTTCATATGCGCAAACACAGTTTTAATGTTTTTTTTTCTCTAAAAAAATATAAAACTTCATCCTTTAATTTTTTTTTGTCTATTTGCCCTAATTGTGTAAATTTGTGTTGAAGAAAACGTACTAGCCTAAAGAGGTCTAACTATCAAATATCAACTGAAATTGAAAACTAAACCACAATTAGATAAGTCTTCACTTACAGTGAGATCAATTTAATGAATAGAAATCCTCTATTTTCTCCACCATGCCTCACTTGATGTACGATTAACAAAATTTATAATATAACAAGTTTTTTAAAAAATAATTTCAAAAGAAAAATAATATATAACTTCTTTCTTACTTATTATATTTTAATTGGATGAGACAGAATATAATGCATGAAAGTACAACCGGGAATTTGTATTCCAATTTAACTCACCGTTCAGTTCTTAATTTTGTGACAACAATGGACATGCTTAGAATTATGATATTTGAACATAAATTTTGGATACCGTATGTAACACCGTATATTTTTATCTCTATCTCTTACTTATTTTTTATCTTCTTTGTATATATGCTTCTAAAAAATATACCCAAAAAACAAAGGAAACACCAAATGGTGTCCCATATTTGTGTACAAAAATTATTGCTCATTTGTTTAACCAATTACAATTGCTTACGAACGAACACATGCAGAGCGAAAGGACAAGGTAAAATAATATTACCAAACAAAACGTAATAAGTTAACTATTGAACTTAATTGATCAGAGATAATCTTATTAATATTATTATTAAGAATCTGTGCAGCCGCCCCATTGGTTGCTTCGTTTGGGTTTCAATATATATACATGCATCTCATCGCATCGCAAAGCAAACTAGTAAATTATACATTAAGCTGAGATCTATTATCATGTGGCTTGTTTTGGTAAAACTCACACTTCCTCAAGGCGCGTTACCCTACGCGCCGCGCCACCATCACACACGTCACCTTGGAAATGGCGGGGAACATCATTGGCTTCCTTTGGATTTAAAAACTCCATCTCCCCATAAAAATAAAATTTCCATTCTCTCTCTAAAATATGATCATTGGTTGAATCTGTTTGTCATTTATTTGTTTATTTATTTATTTTGAGTTAAAGGGCAACAAGACATAAGATATATGAATGATTGTTTGATTAATTAATTGTTGCTTGTGGTCCCTATCATGCCTTAATAAGTTTCACATAATTAGGATCACATTGAGATTGAACCGTGATACTTGATACTTGCTGGTAAAAATAGCTGCATGGTGACTAATAGTTATAACATGATTTTGGAAAATGTTAACCGGTGCCGTTAAGGAATCAAGAATAACAAGATTTTATGGGAAAGTAATTATTTATTGATTTAAAAGTTTTATATTTAGTTTTTTTTTTTAAATCATAAACCCTTGTTTTTATTGGATTCCTTAATCATTGTTTTAAGAACACTGATTAACAATACCCTATGATTTATAATTGTAATTGCGATCACAGTTGAAGTTACCTTATAGATGTAGATGATTTTAAAATATATGACTTACACAATTATAACTGTAACCACATTGTAATTAGATTATCAAAATTGCAGTAGGACAAAACAAATAGGTACTACTTATGATGTTGTTTTTAAATGATAAGGATATATGTGTAATATAGTTTATGAATGAAAATATGACACATATAATATGACACAGGTGTCCTATTTTTTTCACTCTACAACAACATTACAAGCACCAAAAAGACCACCAATTTTTTGTCCATTGTAATACTGAGACTGCAATTGCGTTTAAGGAACTTTTGTTGTGTAGTGCGCTACATTCCCCATTACCATTAACATGAAATTTTGCCATTTTGCAGAGGAAAGAGGACTATGAACTGTGAAGGGTAATGTTTTTGCCTCATCATAAGCAAAAGATATGGCCAAGAACATTTCTCTATCATATTTGACCTCCAAATGCACATGGCTGCTTGGGTTTCTGTTCTCTTTCATTTTTGTTTTTTAAAACATTTTTTTTTCCTTTACCCCTCACAAGTTTACAATCACATGCTGTCCTCTCTCTCTCTCTCTCTCTCTCACTTTCTCTCTCCTCTCTAGTGATTAGCTACGTGTTTGTTTCAACTCAACTGCATTATCATTGAATGCTTTTGACTCCACAGTTGAAGAGATTCCTCAGATCCACAAGGAAAGTCTTTTGGAACATTGTCAACATCAACAACTCTTCATCTTTCTGGGTCTTTTTTTGGTGACTGCCTTTTAACTCAATTAATGCAGAAAAGGTTAGAGCTTTTCAACAATTCACTGTTATCATTTATATTCATCTATAAGATTGTTTTGCTTTCAAATACATGTTTTCAGATTGAGGGAGCCCAATTTCAATTCTTTTTCTTTTCCTTTTTGATTATTAATTTGTTTTTTTGGGCTTTGATGTGCATGATGGATCTTGGTTTTGTTATTTGCAACTTGGATCAATCATCTTATTGCCTTTACAATTGTGAAAATGTGTATTAGTTTTGCCTAGCAATTTGCAAGTTTTTGCTGAAGTTTGAAATATATTTGTTCTGTGCCTGAGCTCTAAATTTCTCCTAGTTCTTTTCACTTCCATTTGAGTAAAAAATGTTCCATTATTTTTTGAAAATGGTTTCATGCACCAATTCATAATTTCTTTAACTTCTGTTCAAGCTTCGTTTCTTCAAGGCTTGATATCAGATATAATTTCTTCTACTGTTGTCATTTAATCACGGTTTCAGCACATGACATTTCCATTTCCACTCTGTTTCGTCTCTTATGACTTTTTCCTTATTCTTCTGTAGATGGTGACTTTTGGTTAATATTCCTGATCTTGGCTATTTTCACTGTACACCTTTTTGTTTTTTATCTTTTATTTCAATTCTACCTTTCTTTTTTGGTAGCTTAGTTCTATTATACGTCAATAATGTTTTTTGCATTATTAGATTCGAAACCGGTGGCATACCATAATTTATGTGATTGGGGTTAGATACTGTCATATACTGTATGTAAAGCTTTATCATGAAAGAACCAGAGGTGTCATCCTAGAAAATATATTTCCGGTGGTGAAAATAATAGTTATCGGGTTCTCTCATTACCCTTCGGTACCACCTACTGAATTCAACATACCGCGTGCTATGTACCGAGTTCACATTAAAGAAAGTCTTGTACTAATAATGTAATAAGTGACGAACCACATACCTGGTAACTATGGACTGCAAATAATGGAACTCTTATTATATATATCTATTCTAATTTCGAAGTTTAGTGGCAAACTAATGTGAGACTCATATTGGCCTAACAGGTTGCAGCTGGTAGAACGAGAAGTGCTTTGGCTTCCCTCTTAGTGTTTTGCTAGTCTTGAATATATAAATACACAAAACCAAGAGTTAAACTTAGACTCGTACTTCTTGAGATGCTAATGCGATTGCATTGACGATGCACTGGTTTTAATGTTGTATATTGTAGAATAGAAAATTGGATGTAATCAGACTGGTTTCAATGGTTTGTGAGATGGAGAGTGACTGTATTGAAGACATGGACATTGAAGCCCTCCCTTCAATGTGGCCTGAAGATATTCTAACTGATGCTGGAAAACAATTTAATATTGAAAAGCCTGGAATGGACCAAGATATGTTGGAGGAGGTTACAATCTTAGAGGAGCCAACTATAGCTGATTTTCAGCGTCTTATGGAGCTTACCAATTACACAGATAAAGGGTCTTCTCAGTTGGCATACCTTATGAAACACTGGGAGTATAAGCAGGCCAATGTTGTACGTCTTCTTAGAGAAGAACTTGACAGCCTTAGCAAACAAAGGCAGGAAGTTGAGCTCAGGAAGTTGGAGATATTGGAAGACAGTCGATTTGAAGAAGAAAATTATGGGGGCGATAAACGACCGGTTTCTATATTGGATGAAATTTACTATACATGGGAAGATGTACCAGTGAGGAAAAGTAATGCTGTTGTTCAGAACAAGAGAATTGAAATTGATGCTGAGTATGACACTGTTGTGTACTGGAAACAGCGGGCACTGCAGTTGGAAAGACAGTTGGAGGCAAGTATCCACAGAGAGCAAATACTTGTGGAAAAGTTGCAAGAAAGTATAAAGACTATTGAAAGGCAATCCTCACCTGTGGAAGAACTCTCCCAGATTCTGAAGAGAGCAGATAATTTCCTACATTTTATACTCCAAAATGCACCAGTTGTTATTGGCCATCAGGTATGTTACAGTGAGTATTGAGTTTATTTCTACATCTGAAATAACTTATAGAAAACTTCTGGCATATGACATTAAAATTTATGAGAGATTTGATGAGTTTCTCGGTACTCTAAGGTAGCCTCTGATAGACGTGTTAGAACAGGACGAGATATAACATGAGTTCTATTCTATGTTTGGTGTATCTTATAAATAGAACAAACCTAACGAAATGTGAGGTTAAAAAGTAGAATATTTTGATCCCACTAAAAGGGGTGGAACCAAGGAGAACAGAACAGAACATCCTATTTCATTTTATTCTGTCTGCATGCCAAATGCTACCTAAGTACTAAGGATTTGAGCGCAAGCAATCATTAGTGGCAACTTTTTGATCGTGTATTGAATTATTTTTATGTAGAGCTTTTACCAGCTACCTCTTCTAAATGCATTATTCCGCCGCTTACTGTCAGCATATTTGTTGATATCTTGAAATATGCATGTGAAAGCAAGTCATGCATTTAGATAATTGTTATTTTTTTTTTATGCAATTTCTTTCAGCAAAAACTATGAGGAGTGGCAGTAAACTGGATCACAACTCACAAGCAATTATTTTGTGAAATACATAAACCTTCTAATAAATAAGCTAATTAATTTTCTCTGTCTTATCTCTCTTCCTCTTATCTTCCACCATAATTTCATTTTTTTTCTTCTATTTACTAGATGGAAGTAAGTGCTTACGCATCTGATTTAACTACCCTACACATTATGCTGCTGTACTAACTAGATGCAGGAGACACAGGACAAGTACTTATATTGTGTTTTAAGTTGGCTAGAATATGGGGACTGTGCTACTAAATTCTTTGATATTTGTGTTGTGCTGGAGGATCAAGTGTTTCATAAAACTTGAAATAAATTTAGGAATTTGCAAGAACATAGATAAAAAAATTGCAATACTTTGGAGCTACAGGACATACATGGCCCAAATTAAATGCAATACTTGTACTATGAATGTTAAATGAGGGATCTTTTAATCTGCAAAGGGCTGATTCTCTGATATTTTTCTTCCAGGACAAAGAGTTGCGCTATCGCTTTATCTATAATCATTTTCCAAGTTTGCAAGAGGAGGTAATGATTGCTGTTGAAGTTCTTGTTGCGAGGTCATTTGATTAATGTTGCATGTACTTCTTTTTTCAAAATCAAAAGCTGCTGAAACCTAAGAACTAAGAAGAAACTTCTTTTACATACAAGTTTCTTTCTTTTCATAAGTTAGTTTACTTCTTTTTCAAAGGAGTAATGCCGAAATATCTTGACTCTTAACCTGGTACATCTTTTTCAGGACATCATAGGAAAAACGGATGTTGAAATTTTCACGGGATCAGGTGTTAAGGAATCTCAAGATTTTAAGAGAGAAGTCATGGAAAAAGGATTACCTGCAAAAAGGGAAATCACTTTTGAGACAGACTTATTTGGCTCAAAGACATTCTTGATATATGTAGAACCTGTATTTAGCAAAGCAGGTGAGACAATTGGAATAAATTATATGGGAATGGAAATAACAGATCAGGTAAATGTTATTTGGTTTTAAATTAATTGGTACCTGCAGTCTTGAGCTTTAAAGAGGATATTTATATTTCTCATAAACCACAGGTGAGAAAAAGAGAAAGGATGGCAAAACTTCGGGAAGAAATTGCAGTTCAGAAAGCCAAGGAAACAGAACTGAATAAAACCATTCACATTACAGGTTTGATCACTCATTCAAATCTTATTTATGAATTTTACTTCAAGTTGCTTTGGCAGCAAGAAGCTAATTCTGTTCTCCCTCCCTCTCCACCTTTTAATAGAGGAGACTATGCGAGCAAAACAAATGCTGGCAACAATGTCTCATGAGATAAGATCTCCACTGTCTGGTGTTGTTAGCATGGCTGAAATTCTTTCTACCACAAAACTTGACAAGGAGCAAAGACAGCTCTTGGATGTCATGCTATCTTCAGGAGATTTGGTTCTTCAACTTATAAATGACATACTTGATCTTTCAAAGGTTGAGTCAGGTTAGAAACCTATCCATGTAGCGTTCCTTGTTCTCAGTGTGATAGCTGAACCTGACAGTTATAAAAAGACTAATTTTAATCATTCAGAGACAAATTTGGAACACGGTTATATTTAAGTGAATATAAAAGTTGTTTCAAGTTTCTGACCATTGATGCTTATCATTTAAATTTCTTCCCACCCCACAAACCCCCATGTTCTCTGTGTAGGAGTTATGAAATTGGAAGCTACCAAATTCCGGCCAAGAGAGGTAGTAAAGCATGTACTCCAGACAGCTGCAGCATCATTGCAGAAAATGTTAACCTTAGAAGGACATGTGGCAGATGATATACCTATTGAGGTGAGAACTAATGTAACGCTTGCTTTTCTATTAAAAATTTATTGCACCTAAATGGAGGACTACTCTATGATGAATTTCTGCTTATAGTAATTCTTTTCGAAATCCTAATGTTATTCAAGAGATTAACTGATAAATGCAAAGCATGATCAAGGACTCCGAGTCCTGATCTGACTTTCAAATGCAAATCATGATTTCACCTGATAAGTGCTAAGCAACTTACACTTCAATTGCTTCATGTATAATTGCAGGTCATTGGAGATGTTTTAAGGATTCGGCAAATTCTCACAAATCTAGTCAGGTACTAAGATTTATGTGATTGGTAGTCTGAGTTTGCAATCATTGCTGCAGTCAACTACTTCAAATGTCTGATTTAGGTTGTCCTTTACAGCATCAGATTTTGCTTTTCCATTTATTCTTTTAGAGGAGGAGTACTCTCTTCTGTACTTAGCTGCACTTTCTTGGAAGCAGTCCATAGTTATCTGGATAACTTTACTTCCACTTAAGTTTGTAAGTAGTGGTACTTATATAGTAATGAACACTGCCCATCTTGGAGAACCCCAATCATATTAATGTACCTTGTAGCATGTCATAATATTCAGGACCATCATCTATTATTTAACACAAGAAGTTATTCACCTTGTATTTATGAGTACCATCTATTAGGTTCAATTTAACAGCTCTGGCTTCATAGTCATATCCCAAACATGACATAGTCTATAGTCTAGAAGTGGTTGTATATGGAATCTTCTTCATTAGTTTATTCATTGCAGGTAATGATCTATCTGTGTTCTGAAATAGAATATAAGCACACATAGACAGAATTAGCATAAAGTCTCATTCATAGCTAGTGCCAAAGCTCAATATCCACTAATTCACTAAGAGTCAACTTGGTAACTATATGGATTAATGAATTTGTATTTTGATAATATTACTCTACTTGCTTCATGTATACAATTCATCACGAGTATTGTTGAAATTATATTTACAACCAGCTTTGATTTCTCCTTTCTCCCCCACAAAAGAAAGTATGCCTCATTTTGTGTTGCTCTAAAATTAATATTTTCTAATATTTTGCAGCAACGCGGTCAAGTTTACACATGAAGGCAAAGTTGGTATAAACCTTTACGTTGTGCCAGAGCCACATTTTGCCAAAGCAGAAGACCACCAAAAGATGAACGCAGAACAGTCAACTATTTCAGCCAATGGAGTGAGGGAAGAGAAACATCCGTCAACACCTCGAAATGGCAGTGATCAGAATCTTCATCATGGTCAAAAACACATTGACCATCCTAGCCAAAATCATGCTTTTAATGATGAATGTAGATCTTCAATTAAAAGCGAATGCTCAACGAATGGAGATATTGAGGAGCAAACTCATTCAACTGAAACAACTGTGTGGATATGTTGTGATGTATATGACACAGGAATTGGAATACCAGGTAACTAAATAAGTCTAACGAACCTTATCTAGATTCCTCGAATTTGATCTCTATTCTTTTGTTTGTTTTATAATTAATTCTATTTTGTATGCATAAGTTTTGTTTTTTTACAGAGAAGTAATTAATTTTTCCATGTTATAATGTGACAGAAAAGGCCATACCTACTTTATTTAAAAGGTACATGCAAGTCAGCGCAGACCATGCTCGAAAGTATGGGGGCACTGGGCTAGGACTAGCAATATGCAAACAACTGGTAAACTTTTTTATTCTCCTCTTCTTTTGGCATAAGCTATATGTTATGAAAGTTTGTTAGATAAACACATATATCGGAAGCATTTAAATCAATAATGAAAATGTGTAAGATTGTGTGAATCATGTTAAGAAAACACAATCTCTAAAAATTGTCTTTCTACATGTCAATTGTTCATTTGTGTGTCTATGTTAGAAGGTGCACTTAAGAATCTCTCATTCCAATTTCATTTTATCTAACTTGCCAAAAAAATGTTTTTTGGCCTAAGGTAGCGTCTCGTACTCTTGTATCAAGTATATTTTGACATTTTTGGAAAAGTGAGGTCGGAGTAAAATTATCATGTTTGGTAGAAAAGATAAAGTATCATTCACATGCATAAAAGATGCCTAGGAATAAATTTTGTGAATGAAACCTTAAATTTCTATTGCCATCTGTGAGGGTAGGAAAGAAACAATGCTGGGGATGAGATTCACAGGAGTATAGTTTGCTTGAAAATAAAACATTTCGGAACCACGCGCCACCTAAAGGAAAAAAACTATGATACTTCCTCTTTGTTTCTTTCATAAAGCATTGCTAAGGTTTCAATGTTATTTCTTACAGGATCAACATTAACATGCTTTTTTGCTAGACTAATTATATGTTGCTCCTTGCCAATGTTCATTGCACTTGGAACAGGTTGAGTTAATGGGTGGTCGACTAACAGTGTCTAGCAAAGAACATTGTGGTTCTACCTTCACATTCATACTTCCGTACAAGGTTTCAACCGCTTGTGATAATTCTGATGACCCAGATGAGCTATCTGATGGGGAGAAAAATGATGCCATGTCTGATGATACAATAGAGGGCTTCTTCCAATTCCAACCACGCACTTTGGGCTCTCTATTCTCTTCTAATGGATCTAGCAGGACCCAAAATTTATTACCAGGCTACAGAAGCTCACATAAGTTTAATGGGTTTTCAGAGAATTCTTACTCTCTCCCCTTATGTAACACCAGACCAAAAGGGACAAGTTTAGTAGAGGATGCATCTTCAGTGGTTGTTGATGCTCCAGAGGTGTTTGAATCAGCAAGTTGTTCAAGTCATACATCAGAAACAGAACATGAAAGTTTAGTTAATAGAAACAAACAACATCAAGATAGGACACATGCTCGGTTGCAGAATGGTAGTGCAGATTTTTCTCCGCTTAAGGAAGCAAGTAGAGAAATGAATGTAGTAACAAAGTCAAGTGAACCTGAGCATACGTGTCATGGTCAAGTGAAGGCAGACATAACTTCTCAATGTGTTACTAGAAGCAGCACATCATCAGAATTAACCAAATCCACATTAAAGCCAAAGATCCTTCTTGTTGAAGATAACAAGATCAATGTTATGGTGACACAGTCAATGATGAAGCGGTTAGGTTATAGCATGGATGTTGTGAATAATGGAGTGGAGGCTATACGTGCAGTTCAGCACCACCTTTATGATCTGATTCTAATGGTAATTTCTTGAATCTCAAAATTGTATCTTGTTACATTTTCTCTCTATAAATCAGTGTCCGTTCATGTTCATAAAATTGGCTTGTTAACGGTTTTAAATTCCAGTAGGCAACATAATTGTAGCTGCAATGTTATGGTTTTGTATGTCTATATAATTGCAATTGCAGTCACATTAGCCGCAATTTTTTACAATTATCCACAACATATGTAAGTGTAACCTAACAGCAACTGAAATTTAACAATGCCCTTGTCCAAACTTGTATTGGTCTTATAAGTTACAAGGGGATGTGCCTTTATTTTGCACAAATCGGTCTCATTCATGTAGGTATTATTTCTTTTTCCTAAGACTCACACTACACTCTTGCTTCACAATTATGCTGCACACAAACGAGTGTGTTTTCACTCTTTCCACTTGCTAGCATGGCAATAGGACCAAGTACCTTTATTTTCTTTGTTGTGAACATGGATTTTGAGAGGGCATCTGGCTTTGCTGAGATTAACGTTCTCTTGTACCTTTAAATTGTTGGAGTGAATGGTTTTCTTACTGTTGAAGTCAGAAGTGAGTTAAAAGTTGCAAGCAGTTCTTATTGTTGATATAAATAGGTCAGGTTCTGCATAGAAATTTTTATGTACTGGTAATCATTTGCTACTTGCATTTTACAGGATGTTTACATGCCAGTTATGAATGGACTTCAAACAACAAAACTGATTCGGTCTTATGAGGAAGAAGGAAACTGGGAGGCTGCAAGAAAAGCTGGAATTGAGCAAGTACCAGCTTCAGATTATGAATGTTCTGCCCTACCAAAAAAGCGGATCCACATTATCGCGGTGAGTAATTGGTCTTGTTGTCCCCGTCCCATTCCATGTCAGTGTGACATTAGTGTGTTTGGTTTTCTGATAGGAATGACTCAAACGCGGGCCAAATGGGCATTTGATTCTTATTAACAGAAAATAAAAACACACATTATGTCTAATAAGGTTTTAAATTGCGGTTTGCAACTGCACTTGTGACTGTAATATTGCAGTTTTAGTAATTTTTGCGGCTGCATTCCGACCATAATTGCGGTGAATGCGAACCATGTCTAATCAAGAAGAACAGGACCTAACATGCTAGCCTTCTTAAATATGTAAACAAAAAATGTCATCTATGACTTGCATATTAACTTAATTAAGCAGCTAATATGAAAAAATTGCCATCCTTTATTCAGCATGGTGTCGCTGTACATGGCTAAATTTCTAAGAGTTTCTCCAGAAGTCAAGAATTTTGAAACGGTTTACCTCTTATGTAAACACAATCTTTGAGTAGTAATTGACTGTTCATTTTCTTACTATCTCATGCTAATGCAGATGACAGCAAACACAATGTCAGAGAGTGCTGAAGAATGTTTTGCAAATGGTATGGACTCATTTATATCGAAACCTGTGACTTTCCAAAAATTGAAAGATTGTCTTGAACAGTATCTAAGGTGATATATCCTTGTAAATTTCAACTTGTGTATAAAAGAATAAAAGCCTAGGAAAGTTTTGTAACAAATGCATCATGTTCTCCTCTTCCTTAGACCAACTCTCACGGACCACAGGTTAGTACACGACCTTGTATTGGTCAGTTTAGATATGGGCCTATGCGGGTCGGTGTGCTTGACCCACAATTTAGTGGGTTATGGTTTCGCAGATTCAAGGCTCGATCTGTTAACCCATACAAAAATTAAAATAATAATTTTGCTAAATAATAACCTAAAAGTTTCTAACCCACCCACGGACCCGTTTGGATGACGTTTTATAAAAAAACAAAAATAAACTTATTTTTTAAATAATTTTTTTATAAAAATATAGTTGTTTGGATGGACTTTTAAAAGAGCAAAAATAGTGGGAAAAAAAGGTTTAAATAAGTTTTTGGTCCCTGCAAAATATATCAATTTTGGTTTTAGTCCCTGTAAAATTTTTTCTTAGGATTTCGTCCTTTTACTTTCAAAAATTTTGGAAATAATCCTTACCGTCATCTCTTTCCGTTAACTGCTGACATGACAAACAGAATGTCACGTCATCCATATGGCACTGGCGTGGCGTTACATTTGCCACATCAACAGGGACCATTTCCAACTTTTTTGAAAATACAGGGATGAAATCCTAAGACAAAATTTATAGGGCTAAAACCAAAATTTACGAACTTTGTAAGGATAAAAAACTTATTTAAACAAAAAATCTATTTTCCGGTCAATTTTCAAAATAAGTCGTATAAGGACAGGAAACTATCAGATGAAGGGATTTGACAATTTGAAACTTGTGGCCTTAATGTATGATCTTTCTATTTTGTAGCCAAATTTTGGAGCAAGTCGGACAGGAACAAGAAATTACCCCAGTACCCCTGAGTACTAGATATCATACAAAATGAAGGAATTTAGCAATTTTAACCATGTGGTCGATAATGTATGATTTTGTTTCTATTTTCTTGTCAGATTTTATAGCAAGTCAGACAGGAAAGGAAATTACCTCGATACCCTCGAGTACTAAAAATCATACCTGATTAAGGAATTTGGCAATTTTAACATTGGTAAAATTTGGCCAGAATGTAGAAAGAAATCATACATTAGCGCCATATATTTCAAATTGACGAATCTCTTCATCTGGTTTGATTTCTAGTACTCGGGGGTATCGAGGTAATTTCTTATTCCTGTTCAATTGCTCTAAGATTTGACCAGTAAATAAAAGGAAAAAAAATCATACATTAGGGATACAAGGATAAAATTATCAAAATTATTCTTATGATATAATTTCTAGTACTCGTGGGTACCGAGGTAGTTTCCTGCAATCTTGTCCATGTCTGACTTGCTCTGAAGTTTGGCCAGAAAATATATATATTTTTTGTTTAAATAAGTTTTTGGTCTTTGCAAAGTTCACCAATTTTAGTTTTAGTCCCTGTAAATTTTGTCGTAGAATTTCCTCCTTGTATTTTTAAATTTTTTGGAAACAGTCCCTGCTGACTTGGCAAACGGAATGCCACATCAGTGTCACGTGGCTGACGTGGCATTCCGTTTGCCACGTTAGCAGTTAACGGAAAGAGATGACGGTAGGGACTATTTCCAAAAAATTTTAATGTACATGGACGAAATCCTAAGGAAAAATTTTGCAGGGACTAAAACCAAAATCGGTGTATTTTGCGGGGACCAAAAACTTATTTAAACAAAAAAAAAAAATTTGGTGCTTTTTTTTAAGAAGTGACAATTCTTAGCTTCAAAAAAGGAGAAGTAATAGAAAATAGAAAGTCATGACTAGCCATATTTTATTGGACGATAATATTCCTATCTTATAAAAGTCATTTTATATAAAATTCATCCAAACTCAATAATTTTTGCTTTTATTTCTACATCATAGAAGTCCTTTTTTAAAACAGGTGCAAGATTGTCCAAAGGTATAAAGTGAGGAAATAACAGTGTGATTGATTGGGAAGAAATGGAGTAGAGATGATAGGTTTTTTTTTTTAAAAAAAAATCTTTCATGTTTGATTCAATTTTTCTGAGGAGATAGGAATTGGAGGAGCAAAATAATGGGCAAGTCCAAGTTTTGATCATAACATGACTTTTAGAGCTAGAATAGACAAACATGGATCAAACAAGCAAGAAAACAATAAAAAGAAAAGTAAATAGAAGGCTGACAATGAAGCCAGGAAAAGAAGAATCTCTCTATAGGATCCAAGACATCCACAGAAAACAACTTGTTCTTGGCCTTGTCATGATTCTTTGTCGAGCCCAACAATATAAAAGGAAAATTCATTCTCTAACTTGCAGATGTGCGCATCTATACTTGGTAATATATAGTTGCATCTGACCAGACGCCAAAAGACATTCCTAAATCTTAATATTTATGATTTGATGTATTGGTGTGCTTTGAAGATGAATACAGCTAACTGAGCTGTTAACGTAACATGAACAGGAGATGGCCATTTGAGAGGCATGAGATGCCAAATTAAAGCAATTACAAGTTGGAACACTTCCACTATTGAAGCCAAGGAAATAAATAAGTAGGTAAAATATTAGATACGCTGGACCGTGGGAGATTTGAAAAAGCTTTGTTCTTATAGCGATAGCTCAGTAGGAAGAGTGGAGAAGAGGGAGACAACCAGAATATAGGATCCTTCAGGCGTGCTTGTTGCTGGATTTATGTAGATACGAAAACATCTTAGCTAAGTTAACTACCTTGCAGCATGTTCCGCCAAAATATTCAGGGGCAGAAATATAAGAAGGCTGGGGCTGGACAACGACTCGAGGCCCGGCCCGAACCTGTAAAAACTGAACAAAAAATAAGTGGATGGGTGGGTCAGGTCGGTCCTACAGGTCATCAGATGGAAAACATGGTTTCAAGTAGATTCATCTGGTCGCGGTCGGGTTGTCTAAATTATTTTCGAATTCGATCGAAACCGACCGAACATGTCTCATTACCTCATTTAGTCATTTTTCATTTCCTCTTCTCTAGTCACCTCTCTCTCTCTCTCTCTCTCTCTCTCTCTCTCTCTCACACACACACACACACACACACACACTCTCGTTATCGTCTCGTCCTCCGCCGCTCTCATCTCTCTCTCGTTCCCCCAACTCCGCCACCGGTAGTCGCAGCAGAGAAGGACGTGACTCTATCCCAATTAGATGCACACGAGTCGCACCGCCAATTATCACTCCCTTCCACCCACCCAGTGGGATGAACCCTTCACCAACACCCCTTACCACTTCACCTCCTTCAAACCCCTCTGTCTCCGCGGCGATTTCATCGATAAAGAAGCCTGTATCTGCCAATGAGATGTCTTTGCCAACGTTGAAGGAGCCCAGATATGCAATCTGTGAGCATCTTCATCGTGAGAAGAAAGTCGTGTCGCCTCCATCTAGTTCGCCTCTGGTGGCGTTGCACCGCCATCTATTTCCCTCCGGTGGCACTGCGCTCTGTCTTTGGTAGCCTGGTTCAAGGGTGGTGACTAGAGTTTGCAAGCTAAGGAGAATCTGATTTGGGGCTAAAACGTGGATCCGGATTTGGGCCCAAAAACTCAAATGGCTCAAAATATGATATTGCCCAATGCGCCCCAACCCAACTGCCCAACCCATGACTCGCCCAATCCGAGAGACCTAACAGGCTGAAATGGGTTGCATATATAGATGGGCAAGTTGGTTTGGATTGGGTCGTTTGGGAACGAACACGCCCGTTACCAAGCCCTAAAAAAGGCCATCATTTCACACACCTGATTTAGATATATTTTACTTAAATTATAGATTTGATGCTCGTGAGTAATGATATTAAGTGTTTCTGCATTTTTTATATCATTTGTTCATTCTAATTTCTAAAATCTTGTACTATAATTAATACTTATATGTAAAGTGGTTGCACATTTTTTATCTGTATTTTTGTTGTGACAATTGTTACTAAGTTCACTATTCACAGTTAGAAAATCAATGTGAAACTCATTCATGATATTTCAGACTTGTTATATATGTGTTCTTCACGTGTTGTACAATTTTAATAATGTTCTTTTTTTATTAATAGATTTTCAATAGTTAATTAAAACGAGTAATGAGTGTGGGTATGCATACTTAGGTACCCAACGGGTAAGGGGTACTTAGGTTGCTACCCACACGAGTATGAGTCCGAGTACAAGTATTTATTAAAAAAATGCAGGTATGAGGGTGTTCAGATCCTCTCTATTAGGAGGTAAATGGACATCTGCATTTCATTGTTTATGGTGCTGACATTTGTCCACAAAATGCATCAAGGGTCCAAATTTAATGTTTTAATTAAATCAATTCAAATTAAAAAAAAAATAAAACAGAAAATGACTAGTTAGTTGCTAAACATGACAATCCCACATTTCTTCTTTTTCTTCTTCTTCATAACGCCCAGGTGACCTGTCCTCCCCCCCACCCCGGCGCCCATGCAGTGTCGTCGAGTCGTTCATTACTATGTGGACTTGTGTGGATGTGAGCTTATCAGGTGTGACAGGTGGATGCAAGAAAGGGACGCACACTTCCTCACAGTGCAGTGCGCAGCACGAAACGGGGTGACTTGCGAATCAGGAACTAGGTGGCGCGACGACACAAAAATGGGGCGGCACGCTGCGGAACAGAAACATGGTAGTGCGCGACACAAAAATGGGGAGGCACGCGACGGTGAGGAAACATCAGCGGTTGTGAGGAAGAAGAAGAATAGATTCAAGGTAGCAACAAAGCTGAAAGTAGAAACATAGTTGAATATGAAAAAGGCAAAATTGCACTTTTGGTCCCTTAAGTTATTTGTTTTGTTCAAATTGGTCCCTTAAGTTTATTTTATGACAAATTGGTCCCATAAGTTAGGTTCGGGTTTCAAATTGGTCCCTTAAGTTTTTTTTGTGACAAACTAGACCCTTAAGTTATGTTTGGGTGACAAATTGGTCCTTTAAGACAATAAAAATAATATATTAATGGTCTAATTTATTGGTCCCTTTGATAAATTAAGGGACCAATTTGTCACTCGAACATAACTTAAGGGTCTAGTTTGTCACAAAAAAACTTAAGGGACCAATTTGTCACCCGAACCTAACTTCAGGGTCTAGTTTGTCACAAAAAAAACTTAAGGGACCAAAAGTACAATTTTGCCTATGAAAAATAAGAAACATGGGGTTTTACTTGCTCCGCAATAGTAGTAGCAGATCTTCATTTATGTTTTCATTTTTTTTCTTAATTTAAGTTAATTTAAACCAACATAAATATGGGCCCTTGATGCAACTTTGGGACAAATGGCAGCTCGAAAATGACTGAAATGGAGATCTCCATTTACCCCATAAATGGAGAGGATATAAATTCGGTATGAGGATGTGTACTACAGTACTGTACCCATATCCCATCCATTGTCATCCCTACTGATATCCTAGTTAGCCCCAACTATATATTAAATAATCCATTTGAACTTGAAGTGCTAGCTTTATATATATATATATATATAGGTAAATTTTAGTGTTAATGTTAGCATTTTGTTAGTGGGTGGGGTTTGAACCCTTTAACTGCTTTTCACTTCTCTCCTTAACTCCCTCATTTCAACCACAAAACCAACCTTATAACGCCTAAGTACTAGCTTCCTTATCTATAACTTTATAGGGGAAAACATATATCAAAGAATAGGATTCCTTTTTGGTACAAAAAAGAATACGATTATTTGTGTATGCCACACATCCACCCAAGTTGGGGATCGGCCGATGCTCTATCTACTTTTGATGGTTTTTACAACACATATCTATAAATATTTAAACATCATTATGATAAGAAGTATTATAGTGATAAAATGAGGTCAAGAACTATCGTTTATATGTTCTGACGTATAAGCATTTAAACATCATTTTGAAGGCACTGACGTTTAAGCCACTAAAACAACAGATTTAATTGCAAGCCAACATGACATTATCATAAGTTTTAGCTGTCAAGATCGGTGGAGCACATATATATAGATCCCCTCTTGTAAAAATCATACTCTTCTATATGATGCTTTCATTAATTCAATTGAATGTATTACAAGTCTATTTATATGTTCTGCTATGAGTCACGAGTCATGCTCTTTATCTCTTTGATAAAATAGCCGTTGTGATAACTCAGCTACTTCTACTAACTGACTAACTGAAATAGCCGTTGTGCTAACTTATGTTAACAGAAAACTAACAAATTCCTTCACTCCCCCTCAAGTTGGCGCATGTATATTGATAATGCCCAACTTGCTGAGTAGTAGTTCAAATCTAACTCGGCCTAAAGGCTTGGTGAATATATCTGCCACCTGATCCTTTGTCCCAATCATTATTGGCTCTATGTCACCAGACTGTATTCTTTCCCTTACAAAATAGCAATCCATCTCTACATGTTTCGTCCTTTCATGGAAAACAAGATTCATGGAGGTGTGTAGAGCTGCTTGATTATCTTAGACCAATTGAGTAGGACCCTGCTGTGGTGCTATCAATTCTCCTAACAACCATCTAAGCCAAATCAGTTTATCACTGACTGTTGATGCCATGGATTTGTATTGTGCCCCAGCTGAAGACTTTTCAACCACTGTTTGTCTTTTTGTCCTACATGAAATGGAAGATCCTCCTAGTAAAATTAAATACCCAGTGTATGACCTTCTTGTTATCGGGCATCCTCCCCAATCTGCATCACAGAATCCCTGCAGCTGAAGATCACCTTTACTAGGAATGAAAATTCCTTGTCCAGGAGCTGTCTTCAAATATCGCAAAATCCTTTCCACTGCATCCATATGTATGCGCTTAGGTTTTGACATAAACTGACATAGTGTATTGACAACATATGTTATATCCAATCTTGTTATGGTCAAATATATTAATCTGCCCAATAACCTTCTGTACCTTGTTGCATCTGTATCAGAGTCATTGTCATTAACTCGCAGATCTGTTCCATAGGAAACTTACTGGGTCTGCTGTTCTGCATCTTAGTTTCCTTAAGAATATCCAAAGTATACATCCTTTGGCTGAGTACATTAACCTTGCTACTTCAATGCCAAGAAAGTACTTTAGAGTCCTAAAGTCTTTGATGTTGAAGGCTTGATCTGGGTGCTTCTTCACTTGAGTCATGAATTGCAAGTTGTTTCCTACTAGGACCACATCATCAACATAAATCAATGCTGCTAAGAAAATTCCTTCTGCTTTGTAAATGAACAATGAGTGATCTGCCTTTGATTGTTTGAAGCCAATAGTACTCAGAGTGGTTGTGAACTTTTGGTACCAATTCTAGAAGCTTGTCGTAGGCAATAAAGTGACTTCTTTAACTTGCAAACCCAGGTGTCTCCTTCTTTTGTAAATCCTTGAGGTATTTGCATGTAGATCTCCTCAGTTAAGTCCCTATGTAAAAATGCATTGTTCACATCAAGTTGATGAACAATCTATCCTCTCTTTGATGCTATGGCCAGCAAGCACCTTATGGTGACAAGTTTTGCAACTGGGGCAAATGTCTCATGGAAATATTCTCCTTCAATTTGGGTAAATCCTCGAGCAACCAATCCTACTTTATATCTTTCAACATCTCCATTTGGTTTATATTTAATCTTATAAACCCACTTTGAGACCACTGCATTTTTTCCTGGTGGAAGTGTCTCCAAAGTCCATGTCCCATTCTGCTCTAGTGCTTCAATTTCCTTTCTCATAGCCTCCCTCCAATGTTCATGTGCCACTGCCTATTTAAAATTCTTTGGCTCATCTTTAGAAGAGATGGCAGCTAAGAAAGCTAAATGTGAAGATGACAATTTATCATGATATGTAATTAGAAATAGGATATGCAACTAAATTACTTGAAGAAGAACTGTTTACAGGGGCAGTAATAGAGGATGGAAAGTTAACCTCATAGTCATTTAAGTGTGCAGGGAGATGTCTCACCCTTCCATTATGTCTTTGCTCATGTTGCTCAATACTGTCCTCTATACTGTCTACAATTGGATCTGCTGTATGCAGTCCTTGATCATCAATGTCAATATCCTGTATGCCATTATTGTTTAATGACATTACAGGTTCCACTTGCTCTAAGTTATCCTCCCAAAGAATAGGTTGTTGGTATATTTTTCTTTCTTGAGTTTTGCCTTTCTTGAAAGGAAATTCAGTTTCAACAAAAACTACATCTCTTGACACAAAAACTTCTTTATTTGTTAAGTCATAAACTTTGTAGCCCTTTTGTCCAGAGGGATAGCCTATAAAAATACATGCTCTCCCCCTTTCATCAAACTTCCTTTCCCTTCTAGTTTTAAGGCATAAACTAAGCAACCAAAAACACTTAAGCAATCATAATTTGGTTTTCTATTAAACATGATTTCATAGGGTGTTTTATTGTTAATTACCTTTGATGGTAATCTATTGATGAGATGCATTGCAGTGAGTACACACTCACCCAAAATTGAATAGGGAGACTAGAATGGAACCTCAATGCTATAGCCATTTCCAAAATATGTCTGTGCTTTCTTTCCACAACCCCATTCTGCTGAGGGGTGTAGGTGCATGTCAGTTCCATCATGATCCCCTTATCCTCATAGAACCTTTGCATATTGTTAGATATGAATTCTAATCCATTATCAAACCTTACCCTTTTAACTTTCTTACCAAATTGTGTCTCAATCATACATATAAAGGTTTGCAAACAACGTTCAACCTCAGTCTTATGTTTCATAAGATACACCCATACTCTCCTACTAAAATCATCCACTATAGTGAGAAAGTAATGAGCCCATGTCATTGAGGCAGTATTGTACCTACCCCATATGTCATAGTGTATCAAATCAAAACAAGAATTTGTCTTTATTATGGAAAAAGGGCAATCTAGTTTGTTTTGCACGAATACATGAATCACAAGACTTATTTTGTTCATTAACTACATTGGAAATAGATTCTATATCTAGCAACTTAATATCAGAAGTGTGTTCTAATCATAAATGCCATAACCTTGCATCAACTGATCTACCAACCTTCATGGCCTTTTTTCCATCATGTTTTAGCTCAAGAATGTACAATCCATCTTGGTGCTTACCCTTTTCAATTAGAGTCATCGAGGGTAAGGCCTGTATAACACATGAATCAACTACAATGGTTATAGCACAGTTGTATTCCTTTGTTAATTTGCTGACAGAAATTAAGTTGCAATGAAAATCTAGTATGTAGAGAGCATTGTTGACTCTCATTCCATTGGGAAGATCTAATCTTCCTGATCCTTTTACTGGTACATTAGTACCATTAGCGATCTTAACTGGTTGTTGGTTTAGAATTTTTTTCTTTCAACAGACTTTGATCACAAGTTATATGTTCCATTGCCCCCGAGTCTATAACCTAGGGTCTGTTCAACGGGATTTTACCTGCCATATTGATGGTTGGCTTGACTGATGGTGCATGCTCCTATCACTGGCTCAACATCACTTTGCAGTTGCTGCAAGAGCTTTTCATATTGCTGCATTGATAGGCTTGGGATAGGGCTTCCTTCAGTGGTTATTTGAGCCACCTTTCTTGTTGTTCCAAGGTCCTCCTTTATGTTTTCTTTCTTTGTAAGGCTTCTTCCAATCTTGCGAGTAGCCCATGATTTCCCAACACTCCTCTTGAATGTGTTCCACTTTCTGGCAGTGATCACACCTAGGCCTATCTTTCTTTGCACCTTTGCGATCTCCTTGAATTTGAAAGGCAGAGGCTTCTGTCATGGGCTTGTGCATTGCAGAAATCAACCTTTGTTGTTCATCCTCAGATACAAGGTGATATGCATTCCCAAGTGTGAGTTTTGGTGCCATACTGAGTATCTGGGTCTTCACTGTGCTAAACACATGTCCAAACCCATGAGAAAATCGTAGAGCTGTTCCCTTTCTCGCATTTCCCAAAGCTGTTTTTGCAAGTCACACTTACATCCTTCACATTTACACTTTGGCCATGGGGCAATAGACTGAATCTCATCCCAAAGCCCTTTGAGTTTGGTGTATTATGAAGGAACCGACAGCTTTTCTTGCCTCAAATGAGTTATGGCACGACACAGATCATAGGTTCTTGGTGCGCTGCCTTTGGCAAACCTTTATTCAAGATCAACCCATATCTCTCAAGCAGTGGTGGCATACCTAACGCTTCCTCTAACTTCTTTGTCCATGCCTGTCTTGAGCCAACCCTTGACCATCGCATTACATTTCACCCAATGTGCCAAGTTTGAAGAATCAGCTTTTGGCATGGGAATGGATCCATCTACGATCCTGGTCTTATTCTTGGCGTACAAAGCGTTGGTCATGTCTGCTACCCACTCCCCATAGTTTGTGTCATTGAGGAGTTCATTCACAAAGATCAGGGCAGGATGATCTGAGGCATGTAGATAATAAGGGGACATAGTATCGATGACACCTTCATTATCTGTAATGACGTTCTTGTCTTGCGAAGGAGATGACTTATCATCTTTCTTTGGTGAGGGAGTTTCTTGATCTTTTGCTGTAGTTGGAGAGAACTAAGCAGTGTCACAATGCCAGGATTTTGGCTCGTGATACCATGTAAAAATCATACTCTGCTGTATAATGCTTTCATTAATTCAATTGAATGTATTACAAGTCTTTCCATGAATATGAATAGTATGACTCAGTGTTTTGGAAAGCAATTCCATTATTTATACACTCAAATTAGTCATACATGAATTTTTTTTTATTTTTTTTTTTTACAAAAATTAGTCATATATGAATAAGTAGTGATCTTTGTGCAAATAAATTGTTAATGAAATTGCCTAGCTAGGCAGTGAATTAGTCATATATTTCTTAACTTGTCCTTTGGAAGACTAAACAAATTCTTCAAATCAAATACAAAAATAGTCACTTCATTTGTTCTGGTTCTACACTTAATTTGTCTAGATTAAACATGTTTAGCAACACTTATTTTGACATAATTCAAAAAAAGTGATAGTTCTTGAAGTGATGGATGAACGCAATTACTTAGATGGTAAAATAATTATTTATATAAAATCTCTCTACTAAGTATTAAATTCAGTGATATGAAAACTATTTTTATTTGGAACTATATGTAACTGAAACTTAATCCTCTAAGTCAAAGAAGTGCTTAAAGAAAATCCTCCTCACGACAAAAGGTTAGACAATGAGTCCCTAGAGTCAACTCATTTGATTAAGCTCGCTCAACACACATAAATTATGAGTACGCACGTTCAAACATATGCTATATGCTCCACTCCTTTGTTATTCCTTTTCCCTTCTCTCCCCTAGGATAAGACCTCAAGGCCGGCCCAAGAGCGAGTGAGGCCTGAAACAAACTTTGAGTGAGGCCCTTTTATTTAAAGTGAGAGAGACTATCTAGATTAAGTTGTGTTTTAGGTTGAGTCTTTTTACTAGCATGCGTGGCCTTTTTTCCTTTATAAAAATTATGAGTAAATAAATTTTTTTTGCTAGTGAGCCTAAAACTAGGACTTTAGTGGCTTCACCTTTGGGTCGGCCCTGTAAGACCTCTTATGAAACCTCGGTTGAATATAAAAAGTTTAGCTAGATAAGGAAATTTAATCCTACGAATTGGTAGCAATTTGTTGTACATATCTTGCGCCAAGGTCAATTTGGTAATTAGCAACCAGCACTGGATAATTAGTAGAATGATTTTTTTTATTCTTTTGGATATATATAATTAATATGGAGCTATTCTAATAGCTGTTATATCTTTTTATTTAGGATTTAATTGGTATATTCTGACAGTGTAAAGTTTTTTTACAATGTCAACCAATCAGAAATCGATACAACATTAAAAATGTTTGGCTCTTATTCTAACCACCTTAAAAATCATCAATTCCATGATTTTTGATTGGTTGTCGTTGTAAAAATCTTTACACTGATAATGTATACAAATTAAACTCTTTTATTAATTTATTGCATATGGATTAGTGGTTTCTTTTGGTTAATATATGGATTAGTGGTTTATGCATGATTAAGAGCATAATCTAATAAAATAGTTAAAATAAATGGAGATTTGAGATCGATTAGCCGATCAGGTGTAAAACATATATAAGTGGTTGAGTATAAAACTACAGATTCTAATAGTTCATCATGGATGAGCCCAGTAGGAATAAAAGCTACGACCCTAACAAATTCGAAGAATCAAAGTTGAGGAGCGTTTCAACTCATATAGGTAGAGAATATATTTTGACGTCATAAAGCAGGAAAATGCGAAGCATCAAGGTGGAAATTAAATGATGCCAAGGCAAAAGGTCTTCCTATTTTGATCCGAAACTCTACATTTCCTGGCTCTTTGCTATATGAAGGGAACTAATCAACGAAGGTAGATAGAAAATGGAATCAGCTACGTCACAAGGAGATAAAGAATAATTAAATTAGCTATCACAAATCACAATATTAAATTGTTCCTTTACCTTTTACTTTCAATATCTGTTGTTTTAGCGAGAAAATTTCGTTTTATTTTATCTATCGTTTTTAAATTGAGATGATATCAGTTATTGTTTACAACTTTTTTTATTACAAAAATTTAAGGGAAGGGATAGTATCACAGTCCAAGGTGGAAAAACCTTCGTGTTCTATGAGGAATTATAAAGGGATTTACATTTACCTTCCCCTTAAGAGACTAGTGAGACTCGAACCTATAACCTATTAGATACGAGACATTGTCATGCTCCACTAGACCAACCCCTTGGGGTTTATTATTGCTTACAACTTTATTCTTATATATTTCGTGTCTCCACTAATAAGAAAGCCTTAATAAAGTAAGAATATATTTTAATCAAATGTAAATATGTAATTATGTTTTTTTAATTAAATTATTTAACAGATTTTTTAACATTTATAGAAAAATCTTAAACTGAAAACATCATAAAATCCACCAAGTATCAAATGTCAACATATTGAGGTCAGTTATATTCTTGCTCGCATCAATCCTATAAACTTTTGCATACATATAAGGGACACTTACCCAATTTAATACAAGTAAATCCATGCTTAAATACAATCAGGTGCCAAAATGCTGAAAAGACATGAATATGAAATCCATAATGAATTAAAGAAAGATTATGTTCTTCAGGGATAAAGAGAGGAAATGTGCTGAGAGTATATAACTAGAAAGAAATAGAAGATTTCATACTCCCTCCGGTCCACAATATAAGTAAAAGATTTCAAATTTTTGGTCTAAAATATAAGCAAATTTCAACTACTTTCATCATATTTAATGAAGTTATTCTCAAAATAAACTTCATTTAATGCAAATTTTGTTTTCCAATGACTCCTTTTATTCTCAATAATATAAGCTTAATAAATAAGAGGAAGGGCAATTTAGGTAACAAATTTAATTTTTTATTCCCAATGACTCTTTTAAATGAGATTAACTAATCATCTTAGTATGTGTGTTTCATTAAATTTTTCCTTATAATATAGACCGGAGGGGGTATTAATCAGGGGAGAAAAGGTCAAGGACATCACTACCGATCCAATTGAAAAAGTGGATTAGATTTTAAGAAAGATTAAATGCACTATACGGATGAGAGAATGTCCTCTTATCTCTTAAGATTATCCAATGAAGAATTTAATTTCAATTAATTATAAAGTTTGGTATGCGAGTAGCCCTCTGTTGCGCATAATTGTTCAGTTGAAGAATCAAACATGCGAGCTATCTTTTATTCATGTATTGAGGGAGGGTAACTACTATGCTGATTGGTTAACAAATCATAGCCTAAAGAAGGATTTTGGGTTCCAGGAGCTAGCATACCCTCTTGAGTTAAGCTTACTATTGATAGGTGATGCCGTGATGTTGAAGGGGCTTTCATATATCCCAGTTAATAGCTAGTTAGTCTTGTATCTCTCTGGGCTTTAAGCCCCTCCTTGTACCAAAAAAAAAAGTTTGGTATCTATTAAGGCGTTTATTAAAGGATTCTTTTTAGTTTTCCAAAAATTTTATGACTTGGAAATTCTAAATTACCATGTTTAAAAAAAAAAAAAAAACACATTTCCAGGGAACTAGAGATTCTCAGGAATGTATTTGAATCATTAGTTTTCCACGGATATTAGAAAGTTTTTCTAATTTTAAAAGATCGTGATACCCTAGTTTCTTATTGACAATATTAATATATTATGTTAAAATATATTTTTGTTCGAAAGAAGAGAACCCATGTATAAAATCAAGGTATGAATATAAATACTGGTTTGCATTTTTTTAATTCTTTTAATTTTTAACATTTTGATAATAATTTTATTTTAAATATTTTATTCTCAAGTAATCTATATTTAAGGTATTTTTGAAAATAATACTAACATTCTCAATAGAGATGCCACTATCAATAATGATAAGTCTTCCTAATTCCTTATATCATTCAAGAATCCCAATTTATTCAAAAGCCTCTTAAGTGCTCAAAAATATATTCCCTAATTACTAACCCATTATATCTCTATGAGGATTAGTTATCAAGGAATTCATTAAGATGAATGATTCTTTCTTAAAGTTGCACAAGATTCATGGATATATCTCTATCCACATTAACCCTATGGTTTTACCTCAATGTCCGAGACACATAAATCTCTTTTTGATCTCATTATGATTGGCAAATTATCCAATTAATGGACATTTAATTAGAAGCATTAACTGTAGAAAATAAAACACAAAAGCAATTGAATATGAATCAAGACATTAACATAAAATCAAAAAACAGTGAAAACACGTTTACAATATCGTCACCCTAGAAAAAGATCAGATTAAGTTCATAATGAATAAATAAAATCACAAACTAATTAAAAGCAAACCCATATGAAATCAAAAGACAATAATAAGGTAGATGCAACCCTAGAACCTCCGGAGACACCAGGCTTTTAAGGATCGTAATTGTCTGACGTTCGTGCGGGAAACGTCACCTGCCATTCATTGTTTCTCAAATGTTGGATCAATCCGACGGCCCATAAAATTGAAACGTGGCTTCACTTATTATCTTTTTTTTTTTTTGTAACCTGTACGTAAATCATGTTGGAGAAGCCAAACGTCCCGAAGCCGAAGACGTAAAACACGTACGTGACAGCTGCAGCGGGGTCATTGTCGTCGCTTCTCCTCCGGCAGCCACTGCACCGCCACTGCACCACCGCTTCACCGCCGCTGCACCGCCGCTGTGACCGCCGTGAAGGTAACATATTTTGAGTTCAAAAAAAGAGCTTTCTTTTTGCTATTTCTTTGAATCTTTGTAACCCAATGACTAAGAGGGCATCTATAGTTCATAGCCTTGTTTGTGGAAAGAGTAGTGTGTGGTGAAATGTTGGGATTATATGCAGATAACATAGAAGGAATCTTTTTTTCGTTTGCAGAGTTGGAACATTAGCTGTTGTGGGATTTTAAAAATAGTTTTATACGTGCCACTGGTTCTTGGTGGGGCTATTTGGGTATATTATACTAAGATAAGGCTTTGGTTTGGTTTGCTGTTATTGGTCTGGACTATGCAAATAACTGTTATTTGTATTTGTAACTGTTGGAATCAGTATGTGGAAATTTTTTGTAATCAGTATGTGGTTATTTGTAATCAGTATGTGGAAATTTTTTGGTAGTCTCATGTAATACCAATACTTCTTGTTCTCATTCTAACTGTTGGACATTTTAACTTATTTCCCTTTAGGATTAAAAAAAAGCACTTTAGCTAATTCTTTTTTCACTTGTTAGGTTCTTTGAGCAAATATGACATCTTCAAATGTTGATAGGAAGCCAAGGATTCGTATGGAATTTGATAATAGAGAGGCGGCTTATGAATTTTGGCTTGCATATAGTGTACGTGTTGGCTTTGGAGTTAGAAAACGTTACACGAACAAGAGAAAAAAGACGGTGTTATATCTTCATGTAGGTTTACTTGTTGCAAGGAAGGAGTACGAAAGAAAGACAAGAGAGATGCTTTTATTAAAAAACACAGGCCCGAGACTAGAACTGATTGCAAAGCACAGATTTCACTTGTATTGAGAAATGGGAAGTTTGTCATCCATGGATTTATAGAGGACCAAAACCACCCTCTACAACCTCCAGAGACAACACATATGCTTGCGTCCCACAGAAAGATAACTGAAGTCCAAGCATATGAGATTGATATGGCTGCAGACTCTGGGTTAAGGGAAAAGTCAACATTTCAGCTTATGAGCACACATGCAGGACAAAGAGCCAATCTTGGATATACACGGGTGGATGTAAGAAATTACCTAAAGGCAAGAAGACAAAGAAGTGTGGTGTATGGCGAGGCTAGATGTCTTTCGCAATATTTTCAGCGGCAATTATTAGAGAATCCGTCATTCTTTCATGCATACCAGATGGATATGGAAGAACAAATCACAAATGTATTTTGGTGTGATGCAAAAATGGTGTTGGATTATGGGTATTTTGGTGATGTTGTCTCATTGGATACTACTTATTGTACCAACCGTGCTAATAGACCACTTGCTCTGTTTTCTGGTTTCAATCACTATAGGGGTTCAGTTATTTTTGGTGCAGCACTATTGTATGATGAAATAATTGAATCATTTAAATGGTTGTTTGAGACATTCTTACAAGCACACAACAACAAAAAACCTCGTACTATCTTTACTGACCAAGACCGGGCAATGGCCAGGGCACTTGATGAAGTGATGCCTGAGACTCACCATGGTTTTGAAATAGACAACTATAAACACGAGAAGGGGGGTTGAATTGTGTTTATTAGAATTTAAAATAAAGTTAAAAACTTTTTGCATGCAGAAGCTAAGCACAGACGGGTGTAAAAGATACACAGACAGGTCACCTGTCTGTTGTAGTTTTCTCATAAAAACAACACACGTAGAGATAAGAAAACAGACTTGACACAACAGTTTTAACCCCTTTGTTAGAAAGCAGATGATATATAATCAAAACAACTAAAGAGATTAAGGGAAGAGAGATTAACACAGAGATTTATCCTGGTTCACTCTTTAACACAAAGAGCTACGTCCAGTCCTTGGCAGCACCAAGATTTATCCACTATAACTGATCAGGTTGCAGACTCCAAGTATTGTTTGCACACCTAGCCTCTTCAGGCTCTAACACAAGTATTCTTTGCACACCTAGCCTCTTAGGCTCACTCAGATTTGTTTGAGAGTTTGGTTTGTAATAAATACACTTACAGACCTTTCACTAACACTCAGAGAGTGGTTTAAATATAAAGCTTAGGAAAGTCTACGTAATAACTTCAAATGATTGAAGAATACAGAATGAATAAATGAACAGAGTAATGGCTCTTTAATGCTTTGTAAAACTCTGATAATGTTCATCTTCAATGACTTCTGTATTTATAGCCTTCAAACATTTAATATCCGTTAGAGACATTCCTTGCAACTATGGCTTCAAGCAGAGCTTCATTAAATGCAATATAGTCGTTCTGGGCAGCCATTAATGCAATGAAGACGTTGGTTGTACTCTAACATGAGGGATAATAGCTTTATGCATCGTGTAGACATTAACTCAGAGTTGTGCAGAGTGCTTTTGTACTTTTGCAGAGTACATTTCCCTTTCTGTGTAATGACTGAAAGTACTAGGGAATAAAGCATGTTGGAAACATTCTTTAACTGGAAGTTTATCTCTGACTTCCTAGGTTGCTTGAGAGAGAGCACTTCTGAGTTTCTTGATAAGCGTGAGAGAGTTCTCAGAGTTTTCTTCATGAGGGGACAGCTTGCAAAAGCTTCCTGTACTTCGAGTTCTTTAACGAAGAACCTTAGACAAGTTGAAGAGTAGAGACAGGTTGTAAAATCAGTTTGCACATAGTCAACAATCCTAGTCAGCAGATAGGTTGACTTCTTGGCTTATACGGACAGGTGAGACTTAGGTAGACAGACAGGTGAGTTTTGTAATCTTCTGATCTGTACACTAAGTAGACAGGTTAGCAACCACAAAATAGGTTAATTAAATCATTACCCAATGTTTAGTTTTCATCAAAACTTAGGGAAATGCACACAGACATTTTAGAGACTTAACAATCTCCCCCTTTTTGATGATGACAAACATTCAGATGATTTAATTGAACCTTTGAAAATATCAGAGTACAGAAGTACAGACAGCAGACAAGTTGATATTTTCTATATGTGCAGACAGATGCATTAGTGTTCAATAAAGAGCATCAGAGTAATATGCAGCAGGTTTAAGTTCATTGTATCAGAGAATATCAGAGAATGAACACTTAGCATATATTGTTTACATTAAACATCTTAACATTTTTCTCCCCCTTTTGTCAGCAACAAAAAGAGTTAAATAGATAACAGTGGAGAGAAAAAAAGGACGAAAAACAATAAAGTAAAATTTGATTTGTATTCATCATAAGCAATTCAATTACAAGGCAGTTCCTACAACTACTTATTTAGGCTGATTAAACATAAGATACAGGGAATCAACTTTCTGTTCTAACAGCAGCCTAGCATGCCTCTCTGCATCCAATTGTCTTCTGACTTCTTCTAGCTCAATCTTAAGGAGATTGAAGCTCACTGAATCCACCATCTGAGAGGAGGAGACTTCTGTAGACAGGCTGGTTGAAGCATCAGACAGGGAAGGATACCAGGGTAAGGCTAAAACTGGGGGTGCCTTAGGTACAGAGAAAGGTGAGGAGACACGGGGAAAGAAAAGTTGATGAATGGTTCTGAAATAAAATAAAGGAAGAAAAACTATTTTAAACAGAGGGGTGATTCTGACTATGTCACAATCAGGAGAGGGAAAGACATAAGAGAGTCTTTCACAAAGAGACAGTCGAGTGACTCTTATTGGAATAGGAGGGGGAAGAGGTTGATTGGCTAAGACAGATGGAGGTGTGGGTAGGAGAGAGTCTATGTGGGAAAAGAATGAATTAGACCCTGTGATTAAAAGAAAGAAATATCTAGACCTAGAGGGTAACATTACAACAGAGGCAGGATAGTTAGATCCTTCCAATGTTCTAATGAACAACACAATAGGGGGATAAAAGAAGATCTCCCTACATGGGTTCAGAATGTGAGGTGGTGGAGAAGGGATGACAGATAAGTGAGATATACTTGCAGTCATCAGAGATTGCAAATCACTCACAAACAGTCTAGATGATATGCCAGATTGTTCTCTGGGAGTTGAGTCCCTGTGAACAACTGTGTATTGACATACATCAGACACGACATCAAAAGATGCTTGAGAGGGGTGAGAGGAGACAGGTGAGTGAAAAGGGGAGGCAACAGATAAAGGGTTGACACAGAGAGCAGAGGGGGAAGAAACAGCAGAATCTGGAATACCTAGATGAAGGGGAGAGGATGGTGCAGAAGGGAAGGTGAAGAGTGGTTCTTCAAAAAGCCTTGCTTTCTTCCTTGAAGGAGACAGAGAAGCTTCTTCATGATGACCAACTGTCTGTGTTCCAGCAGACAGGTCAGAAGAGGGTGCAGTAGCAGTAGCAGCAGCAGGCTCTTCAGCAGGGACATCTTCCCTTTCAGCAACAGCCACTACAGGCATAGGGTAGCCTGACCTTCTTTTTCTGGGAATGAAACCCAGATCAAGAGATTTGATCTCCCTAGGCTCTTCTGCAGGTGGAGAAGTCTGCTCCCCCTGAGCAGGTGCTTCCTCTTTACTCGGCACAGACTTCACTTGTCTGTCCTTGGTAAAGGTCTTCACCAGTCTTCTTCTCTTGGTGGGTTGTGTAGAAACCACACCTGATTTTCCAGCCTCACTGGTCTTCCTCTTGGGAGAGGGCTTCTTCAGCTTGAATCTGAGAGGCTCTACTGTCTCAGCAGATCCTTCGGAAGCTGTGGGTTCCTCAGGCCTTTGATCCTGTCTGGCAACCTTTCCAGCAGCTTTCCAAATCCTTTCAGAGATAGGATACTCTGATTCACCAGTGGAATCAGCAGGCTCCTCTACTATTTCCTTCAGTTTCTGTTCAATAGCAGGCTTCTTCTTCTTCTTCTTTTCTTCCTCATCCTCCAGAGGGATTCCTTCAATCCCCATCATAGACAAGACCTTCTTGTCTATGGGCAGAGCCATGTCCACAAAGTGGACATCAGTTGGAACAAATATCTTGTTCCTAAAAACCCTTGTCAGCAACATTCCATAAGGGTAGGTAGGCATATTTGTCCTTCTGATCAGAGACTCAAGATACATCTAGATGAGATCATTGATGTCTATCTTGATTTTGTGAATCAAGTGGTACAGAGCAAATCTGTCCAGCTTGGTCACATTGTCTTTTGACCCTCTTCTGGGCATCACGCACTCCAGAAGCAGCTTGTGCAAGAACCTGCACTTGGGCACCATGCAGACAGGCTTCTTGTTCTCAGGGTTGGGAACTCCATAAACAGCAATATTGATACTTTCAGTTCCCACCTGATCTTCCCAGTCAAGTCTGAAGGCAGTTCCAATCCTTGGACATCTGGTTGCCAGTTCCAGAGAGCTTATAGGAAACTGAAGAGTCACATCAGCTGACATTTGAGCCTTGAAGCTCTTGGTTCCATCAACCACATTGGTGATGACCACAGCATTCCTCCAGAAATCTCTGACAAGCTTGGGATGGACCAGCTCCTTGATATCAAAGAAGGCTGTCCACTTAGAGTATTCCAACTCCTCAGTGACATCCATTCCCCATTTCTTCATCTGTTGAAGATCAACAGTCTTTCCAGGTAGAATCTTCTCTACATCAGTTAATCTCATCTCGTATTTCTCAGCAATCTCTTTTGGAGACAGGCGCTTTGAAGATGCCATTTTTCAGAAAAGAGAGAAAGTGAAGGTTTTGGAAGAGAGAAGGGTTTGAACGAGAGGAAGACGAAGACGAAAAAACTTAGGGTTTTTTGAGAAGGATAAAGTTTGAAACTTTCTGAAGATTTGCCTTTTAAAGAAGTAAAAGCAGGAGAGAGAAAAAAGACATTTTTAATTAAGAATGGCACGATTTATGTGGGGAACTGTAGCGCCCACTTAGACATAAAGAAAACATGGTTTCGAGGTAAAAACTGCCGTGTTTATGATTAGCTTCAGATTAACAAATGGTATTAAATAAATAAATAAATAATAACCATTTCAATAAAACTATTGGGTTTCAGCATAGTGACTCAGCAGAGTCAGACAGGTGATCACAGACAGTTAAAAACTCAGACATGTCATTCAACAATACAATGCATGTTTAAATTATCTCTAATAAATAAAAATCTTTCTTCTGCTAAAGGCTTGGTGAAGATATCAGCCCATTGATTTTCAGTTTTAACAAACTTAATATCAAAGATACCTTTCTGAACATAATCTCTAATGAAGTGATGTTTGATTTCTATTTGCTTAGCCTTAGAATGCTGAATTGGATTTTTAGTTAAGCAGATAGCACTAGAATTATCACACCATACAGATATATTATGCTCAAAAATAGAGTAATCCTCAAGTTGATGTTTTACCCATAAAAGCTGAGAGCAACAACTAGCAGCTGAGATATATTCTGCTTCAGCTGTAGATAGAGCTATAGTTGTCTGTCTTTTGCTTGACCAAGAGACCAAGTTTGCTCCAATGAAGTGGCATCCTCCACTGGTGCTTTTTCTTTCTATTCTGTCTCCAGCAAAGTCAGCATCACAGAATCCCACTAATCTGTATTCATTAGTTCTTAAATACAGCAAACCAAGATTAGTAATACCAAGCAAATATCTACATATTCTCTTAACAGCTTTAAGATGAGATTCTCTTGGGTCAGATTGAAATCTAGCACACATACAGACACTAAACTGAATATCAGGTCTGCTTGAAGTCAAGTACAGCAAAGATCCAATCATACCTCTGTAGACAGTTTGGTCTACCTTTTTACCTTCATCATCTTTACTAAGTTTTGCATTGGTTTCCATGGGAGTTTTCATAAGTTTAGCATTTTCCATTTTGTATTTCTTGAGCATTTCCTTGATATACTTTTGTTGATGGATGTAGATTCCATCACTTGTCTGTTTGATTTGTAGACCAAGGAAGAACTTCAATTCTCCCATCATGCTCATCTCAAATTCTGCTTGCATCAGCTTTGAAAAATCCTTGCACAGCTTTTCATTAGTTGCTCCAAAAATAATATCATCAACATAGATTTGGACTACAATGAAATTTTCTTTATAGCTTTTCTTAAACAGAGTAGTATCTACTTGACCTCTTGTAAAGCCGTTATGCATGAGAAAAGAGCTTAGTCTATCATACCATGCCCTAGGTGCTTGCTTTAAACCATATAATGCCCTTTTAAGTTTAAAAACATGATCTGGTTTATCAGTATCTTCAAAACCAGGGGGTTGTTTAACATAAACTTCTTCTTCAATTATTCCATTGAGAAAAGCACTTTTCACATCCATTTGAAAAAGAGTGATTTGGTGTTGTGCAGCATATGACATTAGTATGCATTCGAATAGCTTCTATTCTAGCTACAGGTGCAAATGTTTCAGTATAGTCAATACCTTCTTGTTGGTTATAGCCTTGAGCTACTAACCTTGCCTTGTTTCTGACAACTTTGCCATCTTCATCTAACTTGTTTCTGAAGACCCATCTTGTTCCAATGACAGACTTGTTTTTGGGCTTGGAGACAAGTGTCCAGACATCATTTCTGGTGAACTGGTTGAGTTCTTCTTGCATAGCAAGAATCCAGCTTTCATCATCAAGAGCTTCTTCAATGTGCTTTGGCTCTATTTCTGACAAAAAGGCCACATTGCTTGATTCTCTTAAGGTAGATCTGGTTCTTACTCCTTCTGAGGGATGACCAATGATGAGATCCTTAGGATGATGAGTTTTGAATTTCCAGTCTCTTTCAAGAGGACCTTGACTTGTCTGTGTCTGTTGACTTGTCTGTTCCACTGGTCTGTCTGGTTCTGCTTCAGGTTCTGATTTGGTTAAGTCAGGTTGTTGATCTTCTGACTTGTTTATATCAAGACCTGCAAGATCATCTTCTAGATCTGACAATTCCTTATCAGTCTTTAAGCTATCATTAAATTTGACATGAACAGATTCTTCAATAACAGATGTTCTAGAATTGTAAATTCTAAAAGCTTTAGACATTTCAGAGTATCCCAAAAAGATACCTTTGTCTGTCTTAGAGTCAAATTTTCCAAGTTGATCCTTGGTATTTAATATGTAGCATTCACAACCAAATGCATGAAAGTAAGAAATGTTGGGGCTTTTTCCTTTCCACAGTTCATAAGGAGTTTTCTTTAGAAAAGGCCTAACGAGTATTCTGTTTTGTACATAACAAGCTGTGTTTACTGCTTCTGCCCAGAAGTACTTAGGGAGATTATTCTCATTGAGCATAGATCTAGCCATCTCTTGCAGAGATCTGTTCTTTCTCTCAACCACTCCATTTTGTTGAGGAGTTCTAGGTGCAGAGAAATTGTGAGAGATCCCATTCTCCTCACAGAACTGACTAAACTGCTCATTTTCAAATTCTCCCTCATGGTCACTTCTAAGAGTAGAAATGCAGAAACCCTGCTCATTTTGTACTCTTTTATAGAATACTGAGAAAGCCTTAAAAGACTCATCCTTGTGGGTTAAGAAGAGTACCCATGTATATCTAGAATAGTCATCAACTATGACAAATCCATATTTCCTTCCAGCCAAGCTAGCAACACTAACTGGTCCAAACAGATCCATGTGTAACAACTGAAGAGGTCTAGAGGTTGATATTTGGTTTTTAGATTTGAAACTTGATTTTATCTGTTTACCTCTCTGACATGCATCACACAAAATATCTTTCTTAAAACTAATATCAGGCAATCCTCTCACAAGGTTATCCCTTGTTAGTTTTGAAATTAATTTCATACTAGCATGTCCTAGTTTCTTATGCCACAACCATCTTTCATCCTCTTTAGACATCAGACATGTTACACTTTGATCTGAGAGATCAGTCAGTTCAATCTTATACAGATTTTGTTGCCTTTTAGCTGAAAAGAGGATTTTGCCACTAAGATCTTTAACTATACAGAAATCTTTGGTAAAGGAGACATCAAATCCACTGTCACATAATTGACTTATGCTAAGCAAATTGTGTTTTAATCCTTTAACCATAAGAACATTTGATATAGAGGGAAGAGGAGGTTTACCACCAATAGTACCAATTCCTATAACCTTCCCTTTCTGATTTCCACCAAATGCCACATGTCCTCCTTTCTTAAGTTGGAGGTCTAGGAACATAGACCTTTCTCCTGTCATGTGTCGCGAGCAGCCACTGTCCATGTACCAGCAGTGGTGTTTTCTTTGTGCTGTTGAGGACATCTGCAATAGAGATTATTTGATCTTTAGGTACCCATAGTTTTCTGGGTCCTTTTCTGTTAGTTCTAGGAGTCTGTGAAGACTTCCTTCTTTTCTTATGGAGACACTTAGACATAACATGTCCAGTCTTTCCACAGAAATTACAGACAGGTATGGATTTAATAGAAGTAGATGTAGCAGACACTTTAGAGTGCTTAGTTGATACTTTATGATGTATCTGATGGACATATCTTATACCTTCTTTGTTAAGGGAGTGCCTCTGACAACCAAGCAGCTTTGTCAGATTATCTCTACCATTAACAAATTTGGCAAGATCAGAAGTGAGCTCTTCCACTTTCTGTTGAAGTTTTTCAACTTCTTCAGACTGTGATGTATCACTAGAGATCTTAGCTTCATTAGACTTTTCAGTCTTCAGCTCACTGTTCTCCTTGGCAAATTTCTCACACTCTAGAGATTTCTGTTTATGCTCACTGAGGAGCTTAACATGATCTCTCTTGAGAGATTTGAAAGCCTTAGACAAACAGTTGGATTCCTCCAACAATTCTTCATAGGCATCAAGTAATTCCTCATAATCAGAATTTACCTCATTATCTGAATCAGAGTCAGTGTTAGCCATTAGACAGAGATTTGCTTCTTCCTCTGTCTCCTCATCAGTAGATGTTGACTCTAGATCTTCCCAAGTGGCCATCATTCCTTTATTCTTCTTTTTGAAGAACTTCTTAAATGGGGCTTTCTTCAGTTGAGGACATTCTGCTTTGATGTGTCCTGGTTTCTTGCACTCATAGCAGACAATTGAGTTTTTGTCTGTTGAAGTGGAATCCTTGAAATTCTTGTCCTTGTTGAATCTTCTGAATGGCTTATCCTTTCTGAACTTCTTTTTCTGTAGGAGAAGCTTTATCTTTCTGGTTAGGAGAGATAGTTCTTCATCACTTTCAGAATCCTCAGATTCAGACAGGTCAGCATCACTGGATGACTCGTCTGCCTTTAAAGCTTTAGAGGCTTTGGAAGACTTTTGATCAGCCTTCAGAGCAATTGACTTGCCCTTCTTTGTTGAGAATTCATCTCCAAGTTCTTGCTCATGAACAGTAAGTGTTCCAAGGAGTTCATCCATAGTCAGGGTGGTAAGATCTTTGGCTTGAGAGATAGCAGTTACCAGAGGTCTCCACTGCTTAGGTAGGCTCCTAAGTATCTTTCCAACCTTCTCAGCATTGGAGTAAACTTTGCCAAGAGACTTTAGACCATTGATGATAGTTTGAAATCTCCCAATCATTTGAGCAACAGATTCTCCTTCTTCCATGAGAAATAATTCATACTTTCTGACAAGTATGGTAATTTTTGATTCTTTGACCTTGGCGGTTCCTTCATGTGTGACAGCTAAGGTGTCCCATATTTCTTTGGCAGAATCACAGGCACAGACCTTCTCAAACTCATCAGGACTGAGCGCACAAATAATGTTGTATCTGGCTTTGTGATTCAGCTCCCATCTTGCCTTTTCTGCAGGGGTCCACTGAGCTTTTGGCTTGTCAGTGTTGTCATCATTTTTAGGGATGAAAGGACCATCTGTGATGACATCCCAGAGATCAGAGTTTGTAGATAGAATGAACCATTGAAATCTATCCTTCCAATAGTTGTAGTTTTCTCCATTGAAGAATGGAGGTCTGGTTAAGGAGGCTCCTTCAGTCTGGTTGCTTCCACTAGCTCCAGCAGTCATGTCTATTCTTCAGGATCTTTTACCTCAACACTGTTAGATGCTCAACCCAGAGGCTGAGCTCTGATACCAACTGAAATAGACAACTATAAACACGAGAAGGGGGGTTGAATTGTGTTTATTAGAATTTAAAATAAAGTTAAAAACTTTTTGCATGCAGAAGCTAAGCACAGACGGGTGTAAAAAGATACACAAACAGGTCACCTGTCTGTTGTAGTTTTCTCAGAAAAACAACACACGTAGAGATAAGAAAACAGACTTGACACAACAGTTTTAACCCCTTTGTTAGGAAGCAGATGATATATAATCAAAACAACTAAAGAGATTAAGGGAAGGGAGATTAACACAGAGATTTATCCTGGTTCACTCTTTAACACAAAGAACTACGTCCAGTCCTTGGCAGCACCAAGATTTATCCACTATAACTGATCAGGTTACAGACTCCAAGTATTGTTTGCACACCTAGCCTCTTCAGGCTCCAACACAAGTATTCTTTGCACACCTAGCCTCTTCAGGCTCACTCAGATTTGTTTGAGAGTTTGGTTTGTAATAAATACACTTACAGACCTTTCACTAACACTCAGAGAGTGGTTTAAATATAAAGCTTAGGAAATTCTGCGTAATAACTTCAAATGATTGAAGAATACAGAATGAATAAATGAACAGAGTAATGGCTCTTTAATGCTTTGTAAAACTCTGATAATGTTCATCTTCAATGACTTCTGTATTTATAGCCTTCAAACATTTAATATCCGTTAGAGACATTCCTTGCAACTATGGCTTCAAGCAGAGCTTCATTAAATGCAATATAGTCGTTCTGGGCAGCCATTAATGCAATGAAGACGTTGGTTGTACTCTAACATGAGGGATAATAGCTTTATGCATCGTGTAGACATTAACTCAGTTGTGCAGAGTGCTTTTGTACTTTTGCAGAGTACATTTCCCTTTCTGTGTAATGACTGAAAGTACTAGGGAATAAAGCATGTTGGAAACATTCTTTAACTGGAAGTTTATCTCTGACTTCCTAGGTTGCTTGAGAAAGAGCACTTCTGAGTTTCTTGATAAGCGTGAGAGAGTTCTCAGAGTTTTCTTCATGAGGGGACAGCTTGCAAAAGCTTCCTGTACTTCGAGTTCTTTCACGAAGAACCTTAGACAAGTTGAAGAGTAGAGACAGGTTGTAAAATCAGTTTGCACATAGTCAACAATCCTAGTCAGCAGACAGGTTGACTTCTTGGCTTATACGGACAGGTGAGACTTAGGTAGACAGACAGGTGAGTTTTGTAATCTTCTGATCTGTACACTAAGTAGACAGGTTAGCAACCACAAAATAGGTTAATTAAATCATTACCCAATGTTTAGTTTTCATCAAAACTTAGGGAAATGCACACAGACATTTTAGAGACTTAACAGGTTTATGTACCAAGCACTTGTCATAGAATGGAATTAAACATCTTGGAAACTTGATGAAGGGTGGAAGTTACTTTTTAAGAGATCTCAAGAAATGCATGTATGACTTTGACACCGCGTCTGATTTTGAGATGGCTTGGACCAAGATGATCAACGAGTATAATGTTCATGAAAATAATTGGATCAAATCAGTTTATGCCATAAAAGAAAAATGGGCTTCGTGTTACATGAAGGAAGCATTCACACTTGGGATGCGAAGCACACAACTTAGTGAAAGCTTGAATTCTAACTTTAAGTCTTGTATGAGACCGAATGTGGATGTTATCCAATTCTTCAAACACTTTAAATGGGTCGTTGAGGAGAAGAGAGACAATGAGTTGACTTGTGAATATGCATCCATACATAAGCTTGCAATGTTAAGATATGAGTTGCCACCAATACTAATACAAATGGGAAAAGTGTACACTCACACTGTGTTTGAATTGTTCCAGAATGAGTTTAAGTTGTTCTTAGCTTCATGCATATCAGAGAGAAATGAGTCTCACTCTTTATGCCAATATGTGATCACTAGGGTCAACCATGAAGGATCCTGGAGAGTATCATTTGATAATGCTACAACCTCAATATCTTGTAGTTGTAGAAAGTTTGAGATATTTGGCATACTTTGTTCACATGCACTGAAAGTCTTTGAAGCACATGATGTTAAGGTCATTCCGGAGAGGTATATTTTAAGAAGGTGGACTAGAGAAGCCCGTTGCGGCGTTGTGCAAGACGTGAAGGGAAATAAGGTTGAAGGAGATCCAAAATTAGCTAGCACACGAAGATTTAGACAACTTGTCTCTAAATTCATTAGATTGGCAGCTGAGGTGTCGTCTTGTGAAGAATACCACAAGCATGTAGATAACAGTGTGGATGTCATGTGTAAGCAAATAATGGAACTTCGCTTACAAGCCGGAAACAATGATGGTCCTAACAATGATAACCCCCCATTTGTGAGTAATGATGTTATGCAACCGAAGGGATTCAAGCATAGACCTGGCATACAGAGACATAAGCGACAGAAGGGTTGGGTTGAGTGTCAAAACAGTAGGAGAAAAGGACCTCCACCAAGAGGACAACCACATGGTCAACCATCTCAGGTAAATTCCTCAACGAGTATCACTTGTACTAGCTACTTGTACTATCATTTGTTTTAACTTTACATAGTTATTTTAGGATAAAGGATTAAGAAATCATCATCCCTATGAAGTATCTTGTTCGGCACCTCCAAGTTATGAGCCTACTCAAAGACAAGAGGATCAATTTAGTTTCACAACATTTTTTATGGTAATATCATCTATCTTTTTGAAAAAAAGTGTTATCCTTACTTTTTTTATAGTGAGATGTTGATTAGTTTGTGTTTTTATATGTAGGCACCTCTTGATGAAGCGAACACCGCACCATTAGATATCACGTCTTCAATCCCTGATCTACATTGAAAGAATTGAAGCATCGATCACATTATATATAATTTTTTGGAACTTTATTTTTTGGTGTTGATATGTTGATATAATTTTTTATGGTAATATCTTGGTCCATTTTTTGATATTGATATCATCACATATTACATCATTTTTTGGTGTATTGATACAATTGAAGCTGTTACTCATTATGTTACACATGACAGTTGTTAAATGAAGTTATTACTTATTTTGCTGTTAAATATCTTTGTTATAGTCAACATGGGCAGCTTGCAAGAAGTAATAGATAAGTCACAATGTACAATATCAATAAGTCAAATTTCATTAATAGGAACACATGATGCCAATACATATATTCTGTCCCAAATACATTATATTATGTCCCAATTACATTACATATACTCTGTCCCAGTACATTATGCCAATACATATATTCTGTCCCAAATACATTACATATATTCTGTCCCAAATACTTTACAGGATAGTTGAGATTTTCTGTACAACACAGTGTGTGTGTGTGTGCACTTTTGCAGTCCCAAATACTTTAAGGATAGTTGAGCTTTTCTGTACAACAAAATTAGGCATCACATGGAGTCGTCTGAAGCAGTTTAAAGAAGCAGATTAATTCAAAAACAACCACATGAACAATATGCCTTGAACCAGATACAACCAATATGGCTTCACCCCAGCTTGAGCCTTTATCAATATCATTTGCTGTGTTGAAACAGATACAATACAATTGAACCAAGATCCACAATACAAAAATGGCATGAGATACTTTTAATATCATAACAAATTGAACCTAAATTTCCTGCCACAGTTAGTGTTTCAGCTTCCAAAATCTAAAGAAACTAAAACCCTAACACTAAAACCACAATTGTGTAAATTGTAAAACTTCAGTTCAAGCAACTAAAAAGAAAAGAGACATGGAGTGAGGCGTTCGAATGGCGAATCCGTCGGAGGGCATAGCTGCGGCGGCGGAGGGCGGATCTGGAGGAAGAAGGGCGGCTTTCGATGGGAGGAAGCCAGAGGGCGTTTTGGGTTAGGGACCTGCGGTGGAGTGGCGCCGTCTCTGGAGCGGCGCCTGCAGTGGATCTACGCCGTCGCTGGAGCGGCGCCTGCGACGGAGTGGCGCCGGTGGTGGAGCGGCGTCGGTTATGGGAGAAACTGGGATTCGGTTCTCCTCTTTGAAACCGGGTCCTATATAATTGCTCCATTTAAGTACAGGTTACAAAAAAAAAAAATTAGTGAAGCCAAGGGTCAATTTATGGGCCGTCGGATATGAATGGCAGGTGATGTTTCCGGCGCGCGAACGTCAGACAATTGCGATCCGGCTTTTAAGCGTTTTGCCACTTCTCTAATGTTGTCCTTGGGCAAATAGATTATCTCAAACACCTATTTAGAGTGTGTTTGGGAAAACTGGAAAAAAAAAAAGATTATGCTGATAATCAATTTTTGTATAATTGATTATTGTGATAATCGATTATAATCATAATCAGTTTTTGTATGGGTTTGTTTACTGAAAAGCGATTTTAAGATAATCTATTTCGTTTGGGTAGTGCAAAAAAAAAATCACTTTTATATAATAAATTACGAAAAAGGGTATGAAGTTATTTGTATAATTTAATAATATTTGTTTAGAAGTTAGTTTTGTAGGGGTAAACAGGGAAGACAGTTTTGAAAATGAAAAATAATCAAATCACAACAATCTTAAGCTAGGAAAAACTAGATAGCATAAAACAGTTTTTTCCCCTAAAAAAGCTTTTTTATAAATTTAAGCAAAATGTCAAACATGATAGATTATCTATGAAATAGCTTTTAAGATAGAAAACAGCTGAAATAGGGGAAAAAATATCTTTCCCAAACACACTCTTAGTCAATTATATACTACATGATAATCGATTATATGCCTATCAACTTTCATATGATATCTTGATTCAAGGTATAATCAATTATATGTGAAGAAGTAATTGATTAGATAAGTTATGTGGAACTTAAAATCAGATTTTCAAAAGAGAAACTACCACATCGATTTGCAGATAATTTTAATCGATTATTAAACTTAAAAAAATTATTTTTCATTTGAAATGCTTTGTAAAATGATTTGATGAAAGTTTTTGACAATTAGGTTTGTCTTAAAAATATTTGGAAGCAGATTGTGTGAATTTATGTTCTACTTTGAGCCAATTTATCTTTAAGTCTTACAAATTTACTTCCTAAGAGTTTGACGATTTTACAATGAAGTTCTTCACTCGGTCTTGCAGCGGAAATGGAGCCATCAAGGTGGATATGATGGCTCTGATATCATGTTATAAAATCTTCCATGGAAAAGAATATAGAAAATCTATCGACATTGTATTGATTGAATGAAGAATGATACAAAATGAGTAAAGTGTTCTTACAAGAGTACAAAAAATGCTTATGACTTCCTAATTAGTGTGACCAACTTATAACTAATTTGTATATTCTAATAGGAGAGGTATTTGATAAAGAAACTTATTTTATTAATATAATGGATGGGTAAGGTAAACCCAGAGCAAGACGAAGAAGCCGAAGATGACATGGCAAACTGAAGCTCAATCACTTTTGTGAAGCGATTGAACTTGGGGGACTAATGTACTGAACGAGCATAGAAGGCCGAGAGTAGGCCGTGGTTTGTTGGCGGGCCCACAAGGAGGAGACCGAAACTGGTAAATTGAAGCTTAATCATTCTCGTGAAGTGATTAAGCTTGGGGGACTAATGTACTGAATGAGCATAGTAGGTCGAGAGTGGGCCGAGGTTTGTTGAAGGTCCCATGAGGAGGAGACCGAGTCTTATAGAGTCAATCGAGTCTTGGAGAGTCAACTGTCTAATCGGCACGTTGTAACAGTTAGCCAGACGTGGGTCAAGGGCAATGTGGACAAAGGCAGTTATGAGAAAGGAACCGAGAAAGGGAGGGATATATATTGTTGGTTAAGTGTAACAAAGATTTTCAAGCTATTTTATGTAACCGAGAACTATGCTAGTTCAGAGAGAATTTCAATACATCTGAGTTCCTTCGAATTAAGAGTGTTGGTGAGAATTAGCGATACTGTTTTTTGTTATTCTTGGATACACATTGCCAGAATTTGCAAGAACATTTGGTGCCCACCATGGGGCCGAGGTAAACTTTCCCCGATCACACTGTTACTTTTTCAAAACAATGGCAGGATCAAGGAGTGTAGAGGGCAAGAGGACTGAAACTGGTTCTCGGCAAGAGTCAAGAAGGTAGTCAAGAGATAGAGGAAGTGAGGTGCTGGAAAGAGACGTCAGTGACTTAAGACATCTAGTGGCACAACTGAGAAGAAGTCAGGGTAATGGAAGGAGGAGTATGGAAAGAAACTAGGAGAGGAGTAGAACATCTCATAGAGGTGTGCGAAGCCGCACCCGACATGGAAGGAGGAGCAGTCGAGACAACGAGTCCAGAACCGAAGTGTCAAGTAGGGAGAGGCAGAGGCCTAGCAACCTTGAGAGCCGAAGTTGGAGACACAATCATTCTGAGGAGAGAAGTCGTGGTCGAAGAAGTGAGATGGGAGACTCGAGTCAATTGCGGCGTCGTCTCCATTCGGAGGAGTAGTATTCAAGTCGGAGGAGGAGTCGAGAATGGAAGAGGGAATATCAAGATCGGCACCTGAGAGGAAGAAGGGATCATCCTTTCACCGAAGAAGTTTTGTCTGAGCCGGTACCTCGTAACTTTCGTTTCCTAAAAATGAGGCATTACGATGGCAGTACAGATCCACAGGAGCATCTCACGGCATTTAACGTTAAGGTGATGGTTTCGCACATACCATCGAGGGTCAAATGTTAAGTCTTTCCAACAACCCTTGAAGGACCAGCTCTCATGTGGTTTTCCCGGCTACCCCCAAGATCAGTTTACTCCTGGAATGACCTCACAGCGAAGTTTTTGGTGCAGTTTGCATCCAACAGAATGTACAGGAAGACTTCGGCTTGCTTGGACAACTTCAGGCAACAGAATGAATCTTTGTCTGACTATGCAGACTGATTCACAGCGGAGACAATGAAGATCCGAGATCTCGAGCCGGCGATGGTCCTTCATGCTATTAGGGCTAGGTTTAGGACAAAACCTTTCTTAGACTCTTTGTCCCAGAGACCAGCCATCGATATAGATGATTTAGGCGTCGTGCTTCTAATTACATCAGTATGGAAGAGGCCCGAGAGGCAAAGAGGGCTGAGAGGGTGGATAATCAAAGCAGGAAGAATAATTAGACTTCCGGAAGAAGGTTAGCGTATCAAATCGAGGTGTTACCTAAGTTGTATGAACTGAGAGGGCCGAAGTACGCCGTGTACACTCCACTCAACACAACTGGAGCGCAGATTCTAGACGAAGTGTGCCATGCAGGTTTCGTGGAATACCCCCTCCAAGTACTGGACCAGAGTCAGCCAATAGAAGGAGATACTATTGTTTTCACAACATATACGGACACACCACTGAGGATTGTATTGAGTGGAAAGATCAAATTGAGGAGTTAGTTCAGATGGGGCAGTTAGGGGATTATGTGCAATGGGGAGGACCGAGAAGGCAAGCACCACCGGGAGGTTATGGAGGAAGAAGACTAGGAAAAGGTAGAGGTATTGGGGGAAGAGGAAACATGTTTAGGAGAGGAGACCAGGATAGACCGAGAAATGATCAGGCTAATGAGGATCTCCAGGTAGAGGATAACTAGCAAGTTAGAGGGGTCATAAATATGATTTCTGGAGGTTTTGCTAGCGGAGGAGCAACAAGATCGGCTAGGAGGAGACATCTCAGAGCATCAAAAACAGTCTATTCAGTCTTTCAAAAGCAGTCACAAAATCATTGGGCCATCACCTTTACTAATGATGATTTTGTAGGGGCTGATCTGAATCAGGATGACCCGATGGTGATCTCGGTGGAATTGGCTAACTTTGTGGTTAAGAAGACATTGGTGGATTAAGGATGCTCGGCGAACATACTATACTATACAACTTTCAAAAAGCTGGGGATACCAGAGAGTGAGATCAAAAAGTTTGGAAACACGCTAGTAGGATTCGCGGGGGAACACGTTGAGACTCGGGGGTACGTGGAGTTGTTGACAAAGCTGGGCAACGGTACAACGTCAAGGACAATCTCGGTAAAGTATATTATTGTTAATGCTCCTAGAGCTGCATATATTTTAATTCTCAGTAGACCAAGCTTGAGCGAGTGAGGAGCTATAGTGGCCACACCTCATTTAATTATGAAGTTCTATTCAAACTCGGGAGAGGTGATTTCTATATGGGCTGATCAGAAGTTGGCTCGACAATGTTACGTGGATAATCTGAAAGTGAACTTCAAAGCAGAGGAGAAGTTAACCAAGAAGATGGAGAAGGTAGACGAGAAGAATAAAGGCAAGCTGTAGGTAGCCTCTGTGAGTACTATGGAATTAGACCCATGAGCAGATATGAAGGAGTTGCGATTGCAGTCTGCGAATGATTTGAAGAAGTTCCAGATCGGTGAAAGAGAAGACTAGAAGACTCACATTGGCACACAAATAGAGCAAGATGTAGAGGAGGAGATAATAAAAGTAGTTTTGGAGAACTCGGATTTGTTCGCGTGGTGCACGGCTGACATGGCTGGAGTGGATCCGAGTGTCGTATGTCACAGGCTCTCGCTGTGTACTAGTGCAAACCCTGTTTCACAGAAGATGAGAAAGGTAGGAAAAGAAAGGAGAAAGGTGATAGAAGAAGAAGCTAAATGGCTCGTGGAGGCCCGACTTCATCCGAGAAATAAAATACACAACTTGGCTTGCGAATATGGTTTTGGTGAAGAAATCTAATGGAAAATGGCGCATGTGTACCGATTATACAGATTTGAACAAGGTATGTCACAAAGACTCATACCCTTTGCCAAGCACAATCAGCTAGTGGATGGAGCATCAGGATATCAAATACTCAGCCTCATTGATGCATACTCTGGATATAAGCAACTTCGAATGTACGCACCAGATGAGGAGTAAACCGCATTTATGTGAAACAGGGCTAATTATTGTTACAAAGTCATGCTATTCGGCTTGAAAAATGCAGGAGCCACCTATCAAAGGCTAATGGATAACGTCTTTGAGAAGCAGATTGTGAGGAATATGGAGGTTTATGTGGATGATATTATAGTGAAGACCGAAGACCCTTCAAAGCATGCCGAAGATTTGAAGGAGAATTTTAGCCAAGTCAGAAAGTATAATATGCGGCCTAACCCGGAGAAGTGCAACTTCGGAATTAGAAGTGGGAAATTCCTAGGGTTCATGCTGACAAACCTAGGAATTAAAGCCAATCCCGACAAATGCATAACAATTATTGAGATGAGAAGTCCAGCAAATGTCAAGGTGGTTCAGAGACTAGCAGGGAGGTTAGCATCTTTAGCCCGATTCTTGCCGAGATCAGCCGAGAAAGCTTGGCCTCTATTTAAGTTGCTCAAAAAACCACAACAATTTGAATGGAGTGCCGAGTGTGAACAAGCATTTCAAGAGTTCAAGTCCTTTTTAAGTTCTCCACCCATTCTGAGCAAGCCCCAAGAAGGAAATGAGCTGCTGCTGTACTTGCCGGTGATCGAGATGACGGTGAGTGCAGTATTAGTGCAAGTTATTGATAAACAACATCTCCCATTAAACTATATTAGCAGAGTGTTATATGATGCGGAGACAGGGTATCAAGTCATTGAGAAGCTCGCTTTTGCATTGGTCACAGCCTTAAGGCTTCTGAGACCATACTTGCAGACTCATCGGATAGTTGTGAAGACGGATCATCTCATTAAGAAACTACTGTGAAAACCAGAATTAGCGGGAAGGATGATTGCTTGGTCAGTTGAGTTATCCGAGTTCGGGCTGGAGTACCAGCCAAAAGGACCAATGAAAGCATAATGCCTCTCGGATTTTGTAGCCGAGTTGTCTCCAGAACCGAGTGTTGAATCGGAATGGTGGACTTTATATGTAGATGGAAACATAAGAGGAAGTGGAGTAGGGGTAATCTTGGAGGGGCTAGGAGATTTGGTATTGGAACAATCATTGAGGTTTGACTTCAGAGTGTCAAATAATGAAGCAGAATACGAAGCCATGATCGCAGGATTGAAATTAGCTAGGGAGGTAGGGGTAAAGGCAGCCAGGTGTAGGAGCGATTCACAGCTAGTAACTGGACAAGTCCGAGGAACATTTCAAACAAAGGAATTGCATCTAATGAGGTATCTATGCAAAGTAAATTATTTGGTTTCCGAGTTTGAGATGTTTGAGATTAAACATATTACAAGGGAGAAAAATAGTAGGGCAGATTTGCTCTCCAAATTAGCTAGCACTAAGAAACCTGGAGGGCACAAGACAGTGATACAAGAAACATTGCTGAAGCCAAGCATTGAAGAAGAAAAGATGGTGATGGTAATTGAGGAAGCTGACCGAGAGTGGATGGCTCTGATTCGGAAGTACTTAATGGAAGATATTTTGCCAAAGAATCTACAAGAAGCCAGAAAACTTCACCGGCAAGCCAGTTGGTTTACTATAATGAAGGGGGTTGTTGTACAAAAGGGCCTTCTCGGGCCCATACTTAAAGTGTTTGACAAAGGAAAGGGGGGATACGTGATGGCCGAGCTTCATGAAGGAATCTGCGGAATGCACAACAGAGGAAGAGTATGTTAAGTCTTTAAAATGTCTGATGTGCATTTCCCTAAGTTTTGATGAAAAGTAAACATTTGTTAATGATTTAATTAACCTTCATATTGGTTGTTGCTAACCTATCTATCCAGTGTGCAGATCAAAATAGTAAGAAGTTACCTTCTCACTTGTCTGCCCACATAGATGACCATCTGTCTGTAGAAGCAAAAGTCAACCTGCCTGCTAACTAGGATATTGACTTTCTGCATTGAAATTTCAACTTGTCTTCTGATAAGTTCTCATACTTGTCTAAGGTCCTTCGATGAGGAACACAAGTACAAAGAGCTTTTGAAAGCTGTCCCTTCGTATAGAAGACTCTGAAGCTCTCTTTTTCTTCTTCTCACGTTTATCAAGAAAGTCAGAAGGTCATTCTGACAAGCAACCTAGGATATTAGAAACGAAGTCCAGTTAAAGAATGTTTCCAACATGCTTTATTCCCTAGTACTCTTAGTTATTACACGAAAAGGGAAATGTGCTCTACAAAATACAAAAGCATTATGCACAACTCTGATTTGGCTACTGTACGATGCATAAAGCCATGATCCTCCGTGTTGGAGTACAACCAACGTTCCTATTGCATTAATGGCTGCCCAGAACGACTATATTGCATTTAATGGAGTTCTTCTTGAAGCCAACATTTGAATGAATGTCTCTAAAGGATCTTAAATGCTTGAAGGCTATAAATACAGAAGTCATTGAAGATGAAGATATCAGAGAACACACAGCATTAAAGAGCCATTACTCTGCACATTTATTTCTTCATTCTTTCAATCTGTATTCTTCAATCATTTGAATTTATTATGCAGTCTTTCATAAGCTTACATTTAATCCACTCTCTGAGTGTTAGTGAAAGAACTGTTTGTCTGATTGTATTTATTACAAACAAACTTCTCAAACAAACCTGAGTGAGCCTGAAGAGGCTAGGTGAGCAAAGAATACTTGTCTTGGACCCTGAAGAGGCTAGGTGTGCAAACAATACTTGGATCTGTAACCTGATCAGTTATAGTGGATAAAACTTGGTGCTGCCAAAGGCTGGACGTAGCTCTTTGTGTTAAAGAGTGAACTAGGACAAATAGCTGTGTTTATCTCTCTTCCCTTAATCTCTTTAGTTACTTTGATTATATTATCTGTTATCTAACTAAAAGGGTTAAAGTATGAATATCAATCTTGTTTTCAAGTTATGTGCTTGTGTGTTTTTAAGCTAAAATCACACCAGACAAGTCATCTGTCTGTGCAGTGTTTTTCACATTTGTCTGAACCTAGTTTCTGTTTGCGAAAAGTTTTTAACTTTGTTTTAATTTTTGATAAACACATTTCAACCCCTATTCTCGTGTTTATAGTTGTCTATTTCAGAGTATTGGCCAAGAAGGTTATTCGAGCATGGTTTTACTGGCAAAAGTTGATGGCCGATTGTATTTAGTGGGTCCACAATTGTCACGAATGTCAGAAGCATGCAGTGGTGCCACACACACGAAGCCAGAAGAGTTACACAATATATTACCCATCTAGCCTTTCGATATGTGGGGAATTGACATCCTCGGCCCATTTCCAATGGCTAGAGGGCAGGTAAAATTTTTGTTATTGGTTTTGGATTATTTTACAAAATGGATCGAGGCCGAGCCGTTGGCAAGTATCACCGCTAGCTAGGTACAAAAATTTGTGTGGAAAAGTATGATATGTAGGTATAGGATCCTGGCTGTGATAATCTCAGATAATGAAAAGCAGTTTACTGATAAGGTGTTTGCTGAATTTTGTGCTAATCTTGGGATTGAACGGAGGTTCTCGTCGGTAGGGCATCCTCAGGCCAATGGCCAAGCCGGGGAAGCCAATAAGGTTATTCTCAGAGAGCTGAAAAAGAGGTTAGGGAGAACTAAAGGAATGTGGGTCGAGTAGTTGCCGAGTATCTTGGTGGGGTATCATTGTACCCCTCAATCCACAACGAAGGAAACACCATTCCAGTTAGCCTATGGAGCGGATGCAATGATACCAGTTGAAGTAGGAGAACCATCTCTTAGAAGGCAGCTTTATCAACCAGAGTTTAATGAAGAAAGTAGGAGGGAAGAGTTGGATTTGATTGAAGAAGTCAGGGAGGAAGTCCGAGTAAGAGAGGAAGCTTGCAAGAGAAGAATTGTCAAGAGTTACAATGCTATGCTGAAACTGAGAAGTTTTGAAATCGGTGACTTGGTGTTAAGGTTTCAGGGTAGTGCTCGTAAAGATCCCTCAGAAAGAAAGTTAGTGGCAAACTGGGCTGGACCCTTCTAGATAGTAGATTAAAATTGGAGCTTATCAGCTAGAAGAATTGTCTGGGAAGGCCATTCTGAGAACTTGGAATGTATCCCATTTGAAGTTTTATTTCAGTTAATTTTATGCATTGGGTGGTACTCTTTTTCCTACCCCAGTCTTTTTCCCTCCGAGAAAGAGGTCTTTGGCTGGGGAGGTTTTAACGAGGCCACCGACTTTATGTTATTTTATTTTTAATGAATGAAGTTTTTGTTATCATCTGTTTCCTAGATTTTTTAAATTCACAGTGGGGTATAATTTTCAATGGAAGAATCTTTGACATATTATGAATTCTGGATGGATGTTTGGGAGCCACTATTGGTTAAAGTGTTAAGCAGGGGAGATGAGATAGCGATGATGGGGTAAGGTGAGCTAAGTTGTCCTCAGAGGAAAGTATTGGGAAAACGATGAAAGAAGGAAGTTGGGAGAAAATGAGGAAGTGTATGTGTCGAATGGGATGTAGAGGTAGGGAACAGGTAATAGATTGTAAGATGATTCTTGGAGGAAGATGTCGGAGATAAAACTAATAGAGAATGAAGTTAGGAGAAAAGGAGGAAGCGTAGATGTTGCAGTGGGATGCAGAGGTTAAGATGATTCCCGGAGGAAGATGTCGAAGATAAAACTAATAAGTAAGGAATGGAATGGAGGAAGGTAGTTGTCAAAGGAATGAGATTTAAAAGAAAAAACAGGTTGAAAAGTGCTAAGTCATCTTCGGAGGAAAGTAGTGAAAAAAGGATGAAAGAAGGAAGTTGGGAGAAAAGGAGGAAGTGAAAAGGTTAAAGTAAGAAATGACAAGGTGATAAATAAGAAGCGAGGAGAAGTTGAGAATCGAAGTAGGTAAAAGTAATGCAATTTGTGAAGGAAAGTGCGAGCAAATAAAAAGAAGTCTTTTAAGGCGGTATAGCTCGGATCAGTTTCTCCAGATTCTCAGCGAGTTTAAGTTAGGAAGTTATTTTAGTAATCTTAGAAAGAAAAAAATTACCAGTTAAAGACATATGTACATGCAAGGAAGTGTTCATGAAGTGGAGGAAGATATCTGAAAACAAACAAGCCATTATATTAGATTGTAGTTAAAGGGAAAACAAATAAGCCTCTCAATAACTTATGTTTATATGGGATTTTAACTTTTTAACCCTCCTAATCAAAAAGTTAAAATCCCATATAAACATAAGTTACTGAGGGGCATTCTCCTCAGTAGCGTCTGCATAATTGGCGGTGGCGGTAATAATGGCAGCAGCGTTTGGAGAAATTGGGAAGGTTATTTCCTTCGAAGCCTTTTTCTGTTGTTTCTTCTTCAGAGGCATGAAGGACAAGTTAGCCATCCATAATCTCTTTCCACACATATGCCTCCGAGGTATCAACCTCTGGAGTAATTATATGGACCTGATCAATAGCATGGTTAAATCCAAGTTCATATTTCTCGGCTGTAGCGAGTTTGTACTCTTCAAGTTCATAATCATGAGCCGCCTTCTGTGAGGCTAAGTCCTCCTTCAGATCGCTAATTGTGGTGCGGGCAGTCTCAAGCTCAGCGAGTGTTGTGTACTTAGCATCCTCAGCAGATTTAGCTGAGTCTTTGGCTAGTTGAATCTCGGTGGTCAGAGTATCTTTTGTCTTTTTCAGTTCTTGGTTTTGTTGTGACAGCATATTTTTCTCCTAGATACAATCCTGGAATTCCTTCTTCATCTTCTCAATCTCAGCAAGCTCAGCAGTCATCTTCTCCGTTTGAACATGTATCTGGATCCTCTCCTTCTCGGCTATGCGTATCAGTTCAGCTGACTGTAATGCATAAGTTTGAGCAGCCTCGTAGGGAGCAGCTGGTCCATACATGTTGATCACATCAACGTCAGCCGGGAAGAGCATTTAGTTTCAATTAGTGTACGGTGTTGAAGTCATGGTGCCAAAAGGAGTGTGGTTCCACATTCTGGGTCACATTGAACCACTTGCGCTTGTTAATCCTTTTCTCAGAAGTAGGTTTGGCAGGCGGATCTTTTTCGGTGGCAACAAGGAAGGCAGAGTGTTGTGTTGGGTCAGAGGTCTTTTGCTTTTTAGCAGGAGATGAGGAAGGAGGTGTAGTGGACTTCTCTGCTGCAGAAGAAAAGATGTGGGCAGAGCGGCTGGGGTCACTTGAGCGGAAGGAAAAGGATTCGTTGGCCGTGACTTCTCCAGCCTTAGTCTTCTCATCTCGGCGAAGGAAATCTTGGAGTCCATGATTCCTGAAAAGTAAAATCAATGTAAGCCAGTATAAGTTTGTTAGCAGAGAGGTGTTGTGATATAATAAAAACTCTAACTTCGCCAGCTTTCATCTGTGTGCTTTTCGGTGGGTACATTAAAAAGACTTTGACATTTTAAGGGGGCAATTTCGGCAAGGAGATTTACTTCCTCCTTCTCGAAATCCGAGAGCCGATGGTAGGAGTCAGAAATTTGACAAGGTGACCTGGTCCAATAGAGAGGAAATCTATTCTCTCCTTTCTCATTGAGAAAGAAAGACAACAAATCAAGAGCAGACTTTACTTTGAAAAAACCAATTTTAAAATATTTATAGGAAGAAGTGAATAAAAGGAATAGACGGTTGTTATGTCGGCCGTGAAGGGATACCCAAAGGGATACCCAACAGGCCTTTTTTGTTAATCTTATGGAGTAAAAGTGGAAGAATTTGGAAATAATGGGGCAAATGTCGAGTTCTGAGCATAATAACTCGTATTCTCGGATGAAAGCCCAACTATTGGGATGGAGCTGGGTTGGAGCAACGTTAAGGAAGGACAAGACAGAGCATTGGAAGGATGAGAAGTGGAGAGTAAGGGTAAGTTACTAGAACATAGTTTTGTAGAGGAATACAAATGGAAACTCCTTTTCAGTAGCTCTCATACGCACGCGGTCAAAATCAGAACAAGGGTAGCAGATAAACTTGTACTCCTATTCTGGGGTAGATAGATGGATTTTGGATTTGAGCTCGGCTATGGAAGCGTCTGTTTGGTAGTCATAGAAGATGCCAATGACATCCTTGTGAACCCACTCATACCCATGGACTGGAAGGATGGGGGGTGGAGGAAGAACCACTTGACGGTTTGGACGACGGTCAGAGGTTTCAGAGGTTTCAAGGTCTAGGGCATTATGGCTAATGGTGGCAAAGGAAGAGGCAGAAGATGTATCATCATCAATTAAATGCACTTCCTGAGTAAAAGGGGCAGCCTAAGGATGGCCGTGAGGAGAAGAAGCAGAGGCCATTATGGCAAAGCAAGGTGCAGAGAAAATGATTAGGGGCATACCTGGTAAGTATGGTGTAGAAGAACGAAGAGGGGATTGAAGACTTTGAAGGTTGCAGAGGATACTCAAGATTTGGTAGGGACGAAGGGAATGAGGAGGATGGGTTTTTAAAAGGAGAAGAAGGAAGAGGAAAAGTCGAGTGACAAGATTGAGTCTATAAAAGACAAGGTGTCATAATTGTCAGGACACATGTTGGAAGAAAGTTGAGGGAGAGTCTGTGACGGGAGCAGTTGGGGTGAGGCTCGAGGAAGCACTTTAGGGGACAGGTGACATAAATGACAGCATTAAAACAGGTAATTAAAGCTGCGTACTGATTAGTGAAGGGTTAAGGATGCAAGCATAGGATACAAAGATGTGGTCGAGAAGGTGTGAACCGACAACTAATCTCGGGTACATACCTACAACAAATCTCGGATTAGTCTCTGACAGTTGTGGGGAACAAGATAGGATCAAGAATCTTGTTCCCGGATGTGTACTATTTTTCCTACCCAGTCTTTTTTCCCTTTGAAAAAGAGGTTTTTGGCTTGGAAGGTTTTAATGAGGCATGCCACGAAAACAAGGGACAGCTCCGGTTCTGAGCTCTTTCTCGGGAAGTACTTTCTGATTCAGATGTTTCGAGGATGACTTTGCATATAAGCTCTATTGTCTTTCCCAGACTCAGAGCTCGGGGGACTAATGTAATGGATGGGTAAGGTAAACCCAGAGCAAGACGAAGAAGCCGAAGATGACTTGGCAAACTAAAGCTCAATCACTTTCATGAAGCGATTGAACTTGGGGGACTAATGTACTGAACAAGCATAGAAAGCTAAGAGTAGGCCGTGGTTTGTTGGCGGGCCCACAATGAGGAGACCGAAAAGGGTAAATTGAAGCTCAATCATTCTCGTGAAGTGATTGAGCTTGGGGGACTAATGTGCTGAATGAGCATAGTAGGCCGAGAGTGGGCCGATGTTTGTTGAAGGGCCCATGAGGAGGAGATCGAGTCTTATAGAGTCAACCGAGTCTTGGAGAGTCAACCATCTACTCGGCACGCTGTAACAATTAGCCAGACGTGGGTCATGGGCAACATAGGAAAGGCAGTTATGAGAAAGGAGCCCACAACCGAGAAAGAGGGATATATATAGTTGGTTAAGTGTAACAAAGATTTTCAAGCTATTTTCTATAACCGAGAACTCTGCTAGTTCAGATAGAATTTCAATATATATGAGTTCCTTCGAAATAAGAGTGTTGGTGAGAATTAGCAATACTGTTTTTTGTGATTCTTAGATACACATTGCCAGAATTTGTAAGAACAATTAACTTACAATTATTTTTATAACTTAACTTTTCAGCTAATTTTACTAAATATAGTCTACATAATGTGTGATTCGGAATTCACATTTGAATTCCCAGTACAGCTATTGGATTCCCTGTGCTCAGCACTATTTTGAATGGAGAAAAAGACTTTATACACCGCGATCTCTTTTATCCCTAGCCGATGACTGTGGTAACTGTGATAATGCAAACATCCAATCAAGCAATATAGTGCGCATATCACTGTTGGTAGGACCCGAGAACCAAGGTGGCTCTCCTAAAATGGATATTTATTTTCTTTATTTCTTTATTTTCATCAAAATATGTGTGAAAATATTACATCATCCCTCTAAAAACATTCTTTTCTAGATACGTTGCTAGCAATCGTGGGGGCGATTAAAGAACACCACTATGACCTCATTCATGCCTGTGCATTTATATTCTGAAAAGTATGATTATGAATTACCTAAGATTTATCCTTCAACAAATCACAACAAATAAATCATAAATCCAACAACTAGAGACACCTATATCCTATAGATAAGGTTCGGCCATCTCTAATTAAATTGGCTAGACATGTTAAAATTTTGCAAGCTTTTGAATTAAGGATCCTAATCATTAGAGATACATGATTAAGAATCAAAACACAACAAGTGAAACAAAATCCTCTAACTCCACAAAGAGTGAGGTTTCCGCCATGACATGAAAATTAGGCTAGAGAATTTATTTTGATACAACACTTTGGATCCAACATATACATGATATGGAAAGGTGAAATCCAAGTTCACTTGCTAAAGAAAATGAGCAAAATCTCCTCCACCCAAGAAGCAAGGTTTCGGCCATGAAGTGAAAAGTGGGGAGGAAATTTTGGTTTGATTCAAGCTCTTGGATTATGAATATATAGATGATTATATGATCATAGAAATTGGTTTCATGATCATAGGATTTTTATACAATTTCCTAGAGATTTTACAAGATTCCAGATCTAGGAATTTAAAATGATGATCATGGCATAAAACAAGTGAAATTAATGAAGAATAAGACATGATTGATCATGGAGAGAAGATATTACCTCTTGATGATGAAGAAATGAAGAGAAATGATCAACCAACACTTAGTTAAGAACTGGACAGCTTTGAGGATGTAGTGGTTTTGTGAGTATATCTCACGATCTACTCATCCAAAAATTACAAACTTTGGCTTGTTGGAAAGATAAGAAGAAAAGGAACAACTTTGATGTTGAACGTTTTATTTGATTAAGATCAGAACAATGGGCGAAAAGGGCCTTCTTTTCACTGTTCTCGCATGGTGCTGAGGATTTCGAGCTGTTTCAGTATTTTGGGTATATCTCCTAATATACTTATCCGTTTTTGATGATATTTTGCTCGTTGGAAATAAGAGAGAAATATAAAGAACTTTCATGTAGAAAGTTTTTCGAGTTTCAAAAAGGAAGAGGGTCATATTTTCGGTGGGGTTTTGGTGTTCTTATGAGTTTTTGAAGTAAAGTGCAAATAGGAAGAAAATGAAGAAGATGAGCCAAAGGGGAGGGACAGCTGCGGTTTTGGGCCTTATAGGGTAGGAATTAGGCCTTGTGTGGTTAAAAGGAATTGAATTAGTGGGTTTTGTGAATATTAAATTAATATAATAATTAACTATGGTTAATAGTTAACTTAACTTGGGTTTTGTTGCCAACCATGGTTAATAAACATGTGGCTCACATTATTTGAAAGGTGTGGCTGCTCCTAATCCAGACAAACTAATCATGGTTCCTTAACTATGGTTAAAATTTAACTCGACAGCGGTTAGGTTAAGCGTATGGGTATTTTGGTCATTTCACTTGAAAATTCCCAATCAATAAAATTTGAGGCAGGATTCCTTGTCCTCTCTGCTACATCAATCTCTCCTATTACCTCTGCTCGATAATCGACTCCGTTGTCTCCCGACTTATCCCCGGACTTAGGTTTTACGCGTTTTCTTAACGATTACGTCCGAATAAAACAATTTATTTCATTCCTAAAGAATTTTTCCGAAATGTGGAAAATTGTCCGAGGCAAAATATAAAACTTAATGGTCTCGTTCACGAGTCGAAATTAAGGTTTCTGATCAGTAAAAGCTTACTGTCAGTGAAAATGCAGAACAAGCAGACCGGTTTCCGTCTGAATTTTCATTCCAAAATTTCCCCGTAACCTTATAAAAATAAGTATGACAGGGAAATAACTTTAGTTTATCCAAAGTCATTTTCTAAATCTCGGATAATAATATAATCATTTATATAATTATTACCGATATTAGAAAGACGAAAAATCAGGGTGTTACATTCCTCCACCACAAGCATTCACAACTACATGAAGTGCGAGTTCACATACAAGGACACTTACCCTTGACTCTTACCCCAACTTAGCTATCTGTTTACCGAAAAGATTTGAAACCCCATGAACTGAAAGAGGAACAACAATAGTGAGTTTAGATACCAAGTCTTAGCCCAAAATTTCAAAATATTAAATTTATAGGTATTAGGTTGAAACATTGAGAAAAGAAAAAAGAAAAAGAAAAAGGGATTGCAGGATATAATGTTAGAAAATCTTCCATGGAAAAGAATAGAGAAAATCTATAGAAATCGTATTGATTGATAATTAAGAGAATGATGCAAAATGAGTAAAGTGTTCTTACAATAGTACAAATAACTTTCTAACTAGTGTAACTTATAACTAATTTGTATATTCTAATAGTAAAGGTATTTGATAAACAAACTTATTTAATTAACTTATAATTTTTTTGTAAGTTAACTTATCAGCTAATTTTACTAAATATAGTCTACATAATGTGTGATTCGGAATTGACACTCGAATTCCCAGGACAGCTATTGGATTCCCTGTGCTCAACACTAAGATGAATGGAGAAAAAGACCTAGTTCCATCAACGTGAGACTTTATATACCGCGATGGCTTTGTTTCCACTTTGCCCACATTACTTATTCTCTTTTATCCCTACTTGATGATTGTGGTAACTTTCATTCATAATGCAAACATCCAATCATGCAATATAGTGCGCATTTCGCTGTGGGTAGGACCCGAGAACCAAGGTGGCTATCCTAAAATGGATATTTATTTTCTTTATTTCTTTATTTTCATCAAAATATGTGAAAATATTACATCATCCCACAAAAAAAATTCTTTTCTAGATACGTTGCTAGCAATCGTCGGGGCGATTAAAGAATACCACTATGACCTCATTCATGCCTGTGCATTATATATTCTAAAGTATGATTATGAATTACCGTAACTTCTTTATTTTATTCTAAACGGGCAAATTGTCTGCAAATGACATCTTCCGGTATGCATCGAGCAGGGACATGTCTCTCTCATTTGTGGGCTGTGCAAAAGATAACAAATACTCCTATCGATCCATATTATAAGAGACAAATAACTATTTTTTTTTTTGTCCAAAATATAAGAGACATGCATGTATTTTGACAAATATTAAATGCTCATTTCTAATTTTGCCCTTATTTATAATAGGGTTTATATTTACGAGACAGTGCAACTTTCAATATAAGTAGGTTTGTTTATTAATTATTGAAGGGTTAAATTTGTAAATTTATATGAATATTAATTACAAATAGCTTATTTCAATCCATTTTCTTGATCTGTATGTTTTAGGGTTTTGCTCCTTATATATAGGATCAGGGAGTAGCACACAACTGAAAAAAAAAATTGAAATTCTGATACTCGTATTATCTTTATCCTTTCTATATCTTTTTGACAATGATTGATAATCTCTCCTTCACTTTAAAAATAACAATAAGTATATATTAAATGATTATAAAGTAAAAGTGTTTTTTTTTATTAAAGTAAAAGTATTTATATATATGGAATTATTTAATACACATCGTCAATTTTTAAAAAAAAAAATTCACTATCAACCAATTATAAATTATCATATCATTAAAAAATTTAACTCTAATCATCACGAATCATTCATAGGATGACTTGTGATTAATTGATTTGTGTAAAAAAAAACTTCAATTATCAGAATTAAACTCTATACAATTATTAGTTGACATTATATTCCCTTCACCCTTTATACATCAATTTTATAACCATGACTCAAAAAATGATGATTATATTTCTACTTCATCAACTAATAAAATGTTAAGTTAGTAAAGTACGGGTACTCTTGTAAAAACAAGGGTACCAAAAAAATTCTCAGTTTGATTGATTTGAAAAACTTCATAAATTAAAAATTTTCATTCTGTTATGTATAAAAAAAAAAAAAACCAATCGAAGTCAATAGAAATATTTATTCTAACAGATTACTCAAATCCATAATTTGTAAAATAAATAAATAAATAAATGTATACCAGTTGACACTCACGTTTGCATACATACACTATACATTTATTCCGTGTCGAAATACTAGATACTTGGATATGGATCCCAATCCCTTGACTTTGTGGCGCCAAAAGTCAGGTGACTTTCAATGCTTCTGAGCCGTCGGATACCGCCCAAAAGGTGACATGTGTCCGGGCCTTTTTTTTTTTAATTGATGAAAAAACTCAGAAAGCCAAAATCCCTTACCCTTAGCCATTTTCGAAGAGAACCAGTTTCTGGCCACAACACATGCCGCTCCACCACCGACGCCGCTCCACCAACGGCGCCACTCCACCGCAGGCATCATTCCACTGACCCTAACCCAGAAAAAGGACAAACGGATCCGGATCCGCCTTCTGCCCATCGAACGCCGCCCTCCTTCCTCCGGATCCGCCCTTCGTCGTAGCAGCCATGCCCTCCGCCGGATCCACCAATCGAGTGCCTCCCTCCCTCTCTGTGATTTGAATTGAAACCAAAGTAGTGAATGAAAGAAATGTTTCAATTTGCTCCATGGTTCATTTTTCAATTTGCTTCATTTTGTAAACGGAGGATATGTTCTGTAAACATTGGTTATGTGTTTCAATTTGCTTGATTTTTCATGATTCATTCAGTGAACATCTTGCTGTGGCTGAACCAATTGTCGAACCAATTGTTGATATGTAGGCAAATTCACAAACCTAATGAATAGAGCACATAGGTTCAGATGAAAACACACAGAGAGCCAAAGGCCAACAACATGTTAACATAAACAAAACCATTCACTAAGTTTATGTTGATGGAATCAATGTGGGTTTTTAGCTAATGTTAAAGTCAGACATGATATACAAAGAATCAAAGAAATACCACAAAAGGGGGCTCCTTTTTGAACTTAGAATATGTTACCTTTTACGCTGGTCGGAGCGCCGGCGATGGATCGCGATGGCGGTGCAGTGGAGGCGATGGAGCGGTCTGGTGGTGCAGCGGCGGCCAGCGGTGGAATGGCAGCGTGGTGGTCTTTGCACGTTACGGCTCCAGGGGTTACGTTACGGGATAGTGGGGTTACGGGTTTAATTTCTGAGTTTTTCTTCAATTTAAAAAAAAAAAAAAAAAGGGCCCGGACACGTGTCACCTTCTGGGCTGTCGGATTGATCCGACGACTCAGAAGCATTGAAAGTCACTGACTTTTTACGCCACAAAGTCAGGTGATTGGGATCCCTTGGGTATCCTCCCACTCACATCAATCTACGTATTGTGTTGAATACCTATGTCACATTTGAGTCGTTAAAAAAAAAAAAAAATCTTGTCATTTTCTTGTGTTGAATCCATATATTACATACTAGTCCATTTTAGTAAACAATGACAAGAAGTTTTAAGTTGGTTTAATCTGAAAATTGAGCTCTTTTTCTTTTTCAGAAAAAAAAAAAGTGTATATATATATATATATATATATATTATTGGAAGCACCGCATCTAATCATTGGATAGAGATTTGTTGTATTCATTCCCTATACAAAAATCTTGTTTCATCCAATTAAAATATTACAAATATATACATATATATATATATATATAAAATAATTACATGATAACTTTTTTATTTATGGAATATTCATGGAATATGAAGTGTGACATGAATTTGGGACAGAAGATTTGTATGGAAACCCCTAATCATTTGGGGTACACTGTTTCCAGCACTGCACTTACAAGAACAAACAGGGGCAGGGGGCAGGGCCAAGACTGTGACCCAATTACAAAAAAAAGCAAGGAACCATTTTCTCTTGTTGATTCTCTCGTCATTATCCATCTTTATTTATTATTGACCATTATAAATACCCTCTATCCAATCCTTCTTCCCCACAAAAATCACCAACTATTTGAGTAAGAACAAAATCAAAATGAGAACTCTTTCCACCTCTAACCTTATAAACACACCAATCACCACAACAACGATTACATTAGCACCCACTCCCACTCCCACAGCCACCTTTACTACTATTACTACCCATCACTCGCTTTGGAACTCTCCAATTCCCTACCTATTCGGAGGCCTCGCTGCCATGTTTGGTCTCATAGCCTTTGCGCTATTGATTCTTGGTTTCTCTTACCGAAGACTGATCTCGGGTCAGTTGCAAACCCAAGTTGGTGACCGTAGAGACATGGAAAAAGGTGACCCTCAAAAGAAGGAATCCGTTAAGGTTTACGAGGAAAAGCTTCTTGTCATTATGGCTGGGGATGAGAAACCAACATTCTTGGCCACCCCTGTTTGCCCCAAATCATTGTCTTTTGGAGTTGGTGTTGGGAACGAATCGGACAAACAATCCGGAGATTGTGAGGTTTGTGACAAGTCTGAGAAAGAAATGCACAACCACCATGTTGTTGTTGTTGGATTTGGAAGTACTAGTACACAAGAAAATGAAGGGTACCAAGAAATTCAGCAACAGCAACTGCGGTATCCCGTACCTGTATTCATACCGGCCATATCGGATCATGGTACTGTACCCGTATCAGTGCAACCTGCAACCTAGACAACAACAAAGCCAGTGAGAAATTAAGAATTATGCCTATACTTCATTTCTTTCTTTCACCCTTTTGATTAAATTGCGGTCTTAGTTGCAATTGTAAGATTACGATTTTGGTAGTACTTTTATTTTGACATTCACTCTTAATTTCTTCTTTTTTGTTAAATTTTGTGGATTTATTTGGGTTTTGGGTTTCAGGCCTTATGGTTAGTGTTGGGGAAGTGTAAATTTTATACGAGAAGAATTTGAATTGAGGGAGTGGGTTTCCTTTCAATCTAAGGAGAGCATAATTTTAGCATCTTCTGTGTCACTTTTAGATTTAGTTATTACTTGAATTTTTCACTTTCTGACATTTAAGTTTGGGAAGGCTACTGGGATTTGGATTTGCCATTCAACTAGTGGTATAGTGTTTGTGTGTTCCACCAGCAACCCAAACGCACACAATTCACTTCAGCTACGCACATGATCAATTTTTAGTTTTTTTTTTCTGGTCAACAAATTTTGTTTTTGTTTTAAGCCAAGGTAAGGATGTGAGAGGATTAACTGGAAAAAAAATTAATTTATAGATAAATCCTTTAGATAGAAAAACATTAAAATAAAGTATACTTTAATATAATAAAGGGCTAAATTATATTTTTGGTCCCTTATCTTTATTTTAGGCTTTAATTTAGTCTCTCCTTTATGTTTTGTTCCAAAATGATCCCTTATTTTTCAAAGTTTTACCAAAGTGGTCCTTCTATTATTTTTTGTTTCGAAATGGTCCCCCATTTTATAAAAGTTAAACCAATATGATCCCTTTTTTGGTTCAAAAATGGTCCCTCTTCATATGATCGTTTAAACGGAAAGGACCATATTAAAACTTAAAATAAAGATAAAGGATCAAAACGGAACAAAAGATAAAACAATGACCAAATTTAAACATAAAATAAAGATAAAAAACCAAAAATATAATTTAGCCTATAATAAAGTGTAGGTATCAAACTCTGATTATAATTAATATAAAAAAATAAAAAAGGAACTTCTTTATTATGTACAATTGTAAAATAGATTATAATCCATTGTACCCATTTTTCTAAATATTATAATCTACTAACAAAAAAGGAGTTGTTATTTAAAAAAAAAAAATACTCCCCCCCAAAAATATATTATATTATATATCTTTCATCACCGCTATTTATTTCTTGCTTTCTTTCTCTTTCTTTCTATATTTTTTTTTATGAACTTTTTTTTATTTTATTTTTAAAGAACTTCATTCTTTTCTTTCTAACTATTACTACTAGTGCATACCCTCGTATACAAGTGAAGCGAACTTTTTTCTTTTTCTTTTTCTTTTTCGTAACAAACATTTTCCTTAACCCAAGAATTAAAATAATAAAAATGTTATGCCTCCAACATTATTGATCATTTTTGCAAATCTTGTGCTTGATTTTAAAAATGCAAGCACTTAATCAAAATATAATTACTTCCGAAATTCTTACAGTCACGCACATCAGGATTTGTTTGTCTTGGGAAAAACAAACAAATGAACAATGATTTCTCAGTTTTATCTTTCATTTGCTACAGATTTTTTTTTTTTGTTGTTGTTGTTGTTGATAAGCATTCATTTGCTACAGAATAACTGCTACATAAAGTACAGTAAAAAGAAAAAAAAACTGCTGCATAAAGTATTTCATAAGAGAATTTTTCGTAACAATTGGTATTCCATACAATGAATAATGTTAAAAGTAAGGACTTTCCAGTAAAAAAAAAAAAAAAAAGTAAGGATTTTTATTTGAATGAATTTTAATTTTTCATAAAAAAATTAAAAAGTAGGGACAGGAATGTTTTTCTTTTGACAGATATAATCTTCTAGAAATAATATAATTATTTTCTTTTTTCTAATATAGTGAAATTTATTACTGAAAATGAAAAGGAAACCAAGTTAAAATATATTAGTATTATTCTTAATTAATTTATTCTATATTTACATTTTTAATAATGTACCCATTTCTTTATTAAATTATTTTATATAAATTTCCCTTTTAAAAGATATCATGAAAGAAAAATACTCATAATTAATAATCACATGATAGACCACTGTATACGAGTTAATAGGCAATGCTTTCATTAATTTGATAAATGTCTACATGAGGATGTTTATTAATGTTTTAAAAACCGGACCGAACTGGACGGTTCAACCGATTCAACCATGAACCGTCCAGTTCGGCGGTCTGGTCCATCCCTATTGAACCGCCTGAAAACCGGTTGGACCGGGGTTGGATCGCTTTGAACCGCCAATTGAATCGGGTTGAACCATTCAAAATGATTTTTATATTTATTTTTTAAATTTTTTACCCCTATTTAATATTTTTAATTTATTTATTAATTTATTAATCATCCGGTTCAACTATGGGTTGAATCGGTTGAACCAATTGAACCATGACCCAGATGCCTCACCGGTTCGATCTTCGGTCCGGTTTTTAAAACATTGATGTTTATACAACCTTTGTGATAAAGGATAAGAACAAATTTAAATTGCAAACACAGATTTGAAATACAAACAGAAAGATAACAAAAGATAATTTGTTATACAAAGCAAAGAGATAAGATCACTTGTTAATTTGAATTTGCTTCTACATGCCCCCACAAGATGGTAGAGGGATCAACGATACCAATCTTGGAAGTGAGTAACAAGTGTCGAGAGCTGGACAACGGTTTAGTCGGCAAATCTGCTAATTGGGAACTAATTGGAACATGGAGGACCTATAGCTTGTTGCTTTGAACAAGATCACGAACAAAGTGATAGTCCATAGCTAGATGCTTCATTCTTGAGTGGAAAACTAGATTAGCACATATAGATAGGCGGCTCCTAGATTATCAAAGTATATTGTAGGTATACTTAAGAGAGAATAGTGAAGTTCTTTAAAGAGTTCTTGCAGCCAAAGAAGCCCATTATAGTAAAGGCAATTGTCTGATATTCTCCCTCTGTAGAAGACTTAGAAACTATTCTTTGCTTCTTGAAGGACCATGAAATGGGATTGGAGCCAAAATAAATTATGTAAGCAGCAGTAGATTTGTAATCTGTTTGGTCTCCAGCCCAATCCGAATCACAATATGCAATAAGAGTAAGAGACCTATCACAAGTGAGATGAAGACCTTGGGTGATAGTGCCTTTTAAGTAATGCAGAACACGCTTTGCTGCTTGCAAATGCAGTGATGTTAGAGCAGATAGATGTTGATATAATTGGTTGACAAAGAAGGATATAGCAGGTCTTGTAAGAGACAAATATTGGATGGATCCAATTATCCTTCTGTAGTCAGTAACTCACAAAGTAGTGTATCTTGAGGAACAATCAAGAGCAAGTGGTAGACATTGGAGTACTTACTGGCTTAGCATCATGCATGTTGGTGGAACATAACAAATCCCGAATGTAGTGATGTTGTGACAAAAACAATCCTTTGTTAGTAGGCACAAATTCAACACCCAAAAAATGACTAGAAAAGCCTAAATTTTTAAGTGAAAACTTGTTGGATAAGGCTTGTTGAAAATGTGTGAGAAACTGAGAATTATTGCCATTAAGAAGAATGTCATCAACATATACAAGAAAGTATCAAATAGTGTTGTCTCGAACATAAGTGAAAAGAAATGTATCAGATTTGGCATTAGTGAAGCCAAAGTCAAAAAGAAAGTCTCGAAGTGCCTGATACCAAGCCCTTGGGGCTTGTTTAAGACCATAAAGAGCCTTGTGCAATTCGCACACATGTTGAAGACATTGAGGATGAACAAAACCATACAGTTGTGCCATGTAGATGTCCTCTGAGATTTTTCCATTAAAAAAAAACATTATTAATATCCATGTGAGAGAGAGACCAGCCACGAGATAAGGCAATACACAATACCAATTTAATTGTTTGAGGTTTCACCACCGGACTAAAAGTGTCTTTGTAATCAATCCCAGGTTCTGGCGAAAGCCTTGGCAAACTAAACGTGCCTTATGACGAGCAACTGAACCATATGGATTCCGCTTGATCCGAAAAACCCATTTGCAACCAATGAAATTTTGAGCGGAGTTTGAAGGAATAAGAGACCAAGTTCCATTTGTCACGAGAGCATTAGATTCTTCACTCATTGCAGCTTTCCATTCAGGAATTTTGACAGCATTTGAAGGACAAGTAGGCTTTATAGAAGCAGCCAATGGAAATTTACTTACTGCATTTATCTTCTTTTTGTTTATGAATGCCATTCTTTGAACGTGTTACCATGGGATGAAGAGAATGACTTGGTCCAGGGAGTGATGCTGCTACAAGTTGCTGGTTAGGTTAGGTATTAATGACTGAATTGGAGGCTTGAGAATTTTGGGAAGGAATAGATTTGGTTGGTGAAGTTGGAGAAGGATCAGAATGTGATGGTGAAGTTGATGAAACAGAACGATCCACAGGAGAAGATATGAGAGAAGAATTTGTTGGAGTTAGAGTGGTGGCTTCGGAATTTGAGCTGGATAGGGATAAGAAGGAAGAATCTTAACAGATTGGGGTGTAGATAAGGTGGTTGGTTTGAAAAGGTCAAAGTTTGTTGGAGAGGTATTGGACGGGATAAGGGCAGTTAGGCACGAATTTGAATTTGAAAGTGAAGATGAAAGAGTAAGAGTGGAGTACGAAAAAATAGACTCAACAAATTGGACATGACGAGAAGTGTATACTCTTTGTGTGGTTGGATGGAAACATAAGTAGGCACTCTGAGTGGGACTATAGCCTAGAAATACACATGCTTGGGACTTAGGAATAAGCTTGTTGTTGGTGTAAGGGGCAAGCCAGGGATAACATAAACAACAAAAAGTTTTGAGTTTATCATAATTTGGAGTTTTGTTGAAAAGTTTTTCAAGTGGAGTCATCAACTTAAGGCTAGGTGTGGGAATGCGATTGATTAGATAGGCTGCAGTTTGGAAGGAGTAGCACCAGAATAAAGAAGGAAGTTGAGCATGATGGAGAAAGCACCAAGTTGTTTCAACCAGGTGGCGGTGTTTACATTCAGCGAGATCATTATGTTCAGGTGTATAAGGTGGAGTAGTGAGATGTGTTATGCCATTTCGTTGAAGAAATGAGCGAAGTTTTATATATTCACCTCCATTGTCAGAGTAAAGTGTTTTAATGGTGGATTGCAATTGCTTTTCAACCAAGGATTTGAACACTGGAAAGATATTAGAGACATCGGATTTTTTCTTCATGGGATACAACCAAACATATTTGCAATAGTGATCAATAAAAATGACTTAATATAAAAATCCATTTGCTGAACGAATAGGAGAAGGGCCCCATACATCACTAAAGACCTCGAACCTCGCTCCATACAGATAATGCCTCCAGATGTTTAAGGCAAACACCTAATTCTAAATCATGGGTAGGGTAGTTCTTCTCATGGGTTTTTAACTGCCTAGAGGTATAGGCTACTACCTTACCATTCTACATCAACACATCACCTAAACCTTGCTTAGAAGCATCGCAGTACACTACGAAAAGTTCACTAGCATTGGGTAAGACTAACACTGGTGTAGATGTTAACTTTTCTTTTAAGGTCTGGAAACTTTCGTCACACTTAGTGTCCCACAAGAAGATCTGACCTTTCTTTGTGAGGCGGGTCAAAGATAAAGCTATCTTAGAGAACCCCCTCTATAAACCTCCTATAGTACCTTGCTAAACCCAAAAAACTCCTAATCTCGGTTACTGACTTTGGTGCTTCCCAATGGAGCACAGTCTCTACCTTAGCCTCCTTTAGAGATGACATGTCCTAAGAAGTTTACCTCTTCCAACCAAAACTCACACTTGGACAACTTAGCGTTGAACTGCTTTTCTTTAAGGGTTTGCAAAACTACCCTCAAATGTTCCTCATGTTCTTCCTTGATCTTGGAGTACACTAAGATGTCATCTATGAAAACCACCACAAACTTATCCAAGTAACGGTGAAAGGTCATGTTCATATAATCCATGAACACATTAGGAGCATTAGTCACACCAAAGGACATAACCAAGTACTCGTAGTGACCATAACGCGTCCTAAACACGGTCTTCGGAATGTCGTCAGACTTTACAAACATGACAGGCAATCACAAGCTTCTTGCATCGTCGAAGGCAAACCACTTAATGCAGCAAGTCAATCCAAAATGAAGCTATAGGTACTTAGTACCATATATTATTGTCTACATTAAACATAAACAACCATATATGAGCATACAGAAGAGAACATAACATACACATACCCCAGAATATAGGATAGACCGACTCTGATACCATAAAATGTGACATCATCTACCACACATATATATGTATGTATGTATATGTATATATATATATATATATATATATATATATATATATATATACATATGAAAGAAAACGTTAAAACATTCATATATCATAAATAAACTTAAACAAAGGTAGCGAGTACCACATGAACTAAAACATAACATCTGCGGAAATAAAAATAAAACATATATATATATATATATATATGAAAGAAAACGTTAAAACATTCATATATCATAAATAAACTTAAACAAAGGTAGGGAGTACAACATGAACTAAAACATAACATCTGTGGAAATAAAAATAAAACATGAAACAAAACTCAAGACCTCGATGTCACATATTAGAGCTGGTAACCAAAATCTGAAAATTAAAATCGGAAAAACAACTAACATAAAAGAAAAAGTCCTAAACTGCGAGCGAGCGATATCCTCAGAGTCACTCCTCAACATGTTGCTCACCATCATGAACCAAAATACATACAGGAAACAACATAAGATAGGGAGTAAGAAACTGTTGTATAAACATAATGGCATAGGGATAGTTAGCAAGATGATCATACAACATCTATACAGCATATCACATAAACACAACATTTAACATATTAATTACATCATGTCATATCAAACAACTTATGCTATGCGATTCAGTACTACTCCGCTACTCCGTTATGGATGTGGATCCATAACAATCTCAGGAAGATGACTTCGGAGTTATATATCCACATTGGACAATAAGCACCAACGTCGACAGTCCACCAAACCATGGGTGAAACCCCTTGGATAGCCGATGCACCATACTCTAGGATGCACCACCACGGATGAGCATGATCCACCTAGATGAATCACCGCGGACAGCCAGTTCGCGTTACTCTCAGACGAACTCCCTTATGTCGTAACTTCCCCCACTAACAACTCCAATACATGAATGCATATACATTAACAACAAACAATCATAACCACACCTCCACTTTGACCAATAAGCATCAAAGTTTAACACCATCAACAACTTGACCAATAAGCATTAAGGTTTATAAAAAACAACACCTTGACCAATAAGCATCAAGGCAACTTTGACCAATAAGCATCAAAGTTTATTATCATGCGGTAACTTATCGTTATCGTCTTAACCATTTTAGCATCTTTATGTGTAATTATATTTGTTAAGGCTTATGGTAATATTGGACCATCACTCTTGTTTTTACTCTAATTATTGTCTAGCTTCATCATGGGGAAAATCTGGGTGAAGCCACCAAATTTCCACTTAACATCACATTCTGGCTGGGGAGCACTGTAATGCTAACTCCCAGCATGACATGCTGACATTAAGCATGGATGTGCTGTTCTCGATCACGGCCGTGCTTACTAGAGCGCGGCCTTACGGTCTGGGCAGAAAAGTTAAAGAATCCTCGCCAAACTCTCTAGAGCACTCACAGATCAATCATATTATCGTTAAACTATATCATTGAGAATTTATCTCGCCCCTCTTTACTAGTCTTCATGTCTTATGAACATTGGGAATTAATCTTTATTCCTTGTTTTATTACTAACATCCCTACATCTTTAATTAACATGTTCATACGACAAAATGGCAGTTCATAGTATCAAATAATCAATACACATAACCATGGCATATCATCATCATCATTGACAAATAACATTCAATCATGTTGTAACATATTATCATCAATCATTCATATAACTGTGACAATTAATCAGATTATTATCATAGCATATTAGCAAACATACATTACAAGGCGCATAGCATGCAATAGGGTCATGGGTTAACCCTCATCTTATTCTACCCCAAAGTCTACATGTTCATACTAATCCCTTCTCTCCATACCGGGTATGAAGGTTTAACTACTGTTATGCTTGAGCAAATCTTTTGCGTGGCTCTCTCGAACGGCTCAACGAGTTCCCCAAGCCATGGTCAAAATGTTAAAAGGGAAACCATTAATCCTCAATTCAAGAAGAAGAAAGGAGATTAACAAAAGGAATGACAAGGTGTTCTACCTGGTTTAGAGATTCAAACAGCAAACACAATGAACACGTACTCGTAGCGGTGTTCCCCAATTGAAGAACGGTGGAGAACCGTGAATGGGATGGTCCCTAGAGAGAATTTTTAGAGAAAAGTTATGAGAACTCAAAGAGAAAGGGAAGGAGGAAATTTCTGAGTGTTGGAGTCGTGTAAACTAGGGTTTAGGGCATGATTTAGATGTTCAAAACGAATTAGGGTGCAACTGGGCTGAAACAGAAGCCCCAAAATGCAATGCTATCAGCGTCGTTAGGCCGGGCTCAGGAAAGTTAGGCCGCACTCAGAAAACTTAGGCCGGGCGGATTCTGCAGAAATTCAAAAAGTGAATTTTTCAGCTCTTTGAGCTGGGTGAAACTACTTGCGCTGGGAGAATCCTAGCAGACCAGAATTCACTATTAAGACCCTCCAAAAGCTTAAACTACTTCTAACATACACATATGCATAATGATCAAACATATCAAACATATAACAACATATATATGCCCAAACTAACACATATAAACATATGGATGAATTTTGGGGTGTTTCAGATGTCACATATTAGAGCTAGTAACCAATACTGAAATTATATTGGAAAAACTAAACATAAAAGTCCTATACTAAGAGCAAGCGATCTCCTCGGGATCACTCCTTAACATGTTGCTCATCATCCTCTGCAAAAACCAAGGTACATGCAAAGAAACAACAATAATAGGGAGTAAGAAATTGTACGTATAAACATAAATAGTAGTGGAATAGTTTGCAAGATGTTCACACAACATATAACATATCACAATATAACAATTGATAATATATCATATTCCATCATCACGCATAAAGTAAAACAAGCTATGTGATGCAGTGCTACTTCATTACTCCATATGCAATGTGAATCCATAAATAACTTAGGAAGACGACTTTGGAGTTACATATCCACATTGGCCAATAAGCACCAATGCCGGCAGTTCACCAAACTCAGGGATTAACCCCTTGGATAGTCGATTCACCTCACTCTCGGATGAATCACCACGGATGCAACCGACCCACCTAAATCTCGGATGGATCAACGCGGACAGTCAGTTCGCCATACTATTGGGTGAACTCCCATGTCGTCGTTGAAGTTGACACAGGCAAACACAAGAAGGGGGGTTGAATTGTGTTTGTTAATATTTTTCGAAAACAGCCTTTTCAAAAAGATTTTCTCACACAAAAATAAGGAGACAGAATAAAGCACACAGAAAAGAAGTCTTTTGAAGGATTAACAAATTCAAGTTCAAATCCCCATAGTTAGTATAAATACGTAAAACCAAAGAGATAAGGGATAAGAAGATTTACACAAGATGTTTTATCCTGGTTCACTCTCTTCCAACCAAGAGCTACGTCCAGTCCCTTCTACTTGAAGGATTTTTCCACTATTTTCAAATAGATTACACCAAGTATTCAACACCTCTCCAGGCTCACAAGTATTTCTTTCTTACCAAGCCTCTTCAGGCTCTACCTCTAATAAAGAGTTTTGATTTCTTTGATCTTCTAACTCACTATATGTGAGAGTATGAAAGTTTAAGATCAGATAAATATTATAGCAAGAATTCAAACTATAATATTACAGACTTTTGCTTTTTGAATGAATAAAAGAGTATTTGCTTCTCAAGAGATTTCTTGATATTTCTTTGTATGCGCAAAAGTTGTTTCTTCAAAAGCTTTAGTCTTCTATTTATAGGGTCCTTGATCTTCTCTTCAGAATCTTCAACGGTTGTATTTGAAATTCCCGTTTAGTAATAGAGTCAACCAAGTAAATATCCGTTGAGACTCAGCTGGCTCGAGGCCTTTGTACTGTGAGACAAATTCTTGCATGTAAAAGCACACCTCTGAGCAAAAGCAGCTTGAAAACAGTTTTGCCTCCTTTGTACAAGTTCCAACTATATCAGCGTAAAAGGTGACAGGGTACAATCGTTTTGCATTGTACTATTCTGCTTTTTGCAAGTCCCTTTTTTTTTTTTGTACTATGTTTCTCTCAATGAAACAAGGCAATGCGAGTCGATAATACAAAAAGAGAAGAACCATTATAAATGAAAAGAATATCAATCATAAGAAATAAAATCGCTTTGCTTCAGATTGGTATAAATGCTTAAGAAAATCTCCGTCCAGCAACGAGAGTAAAGGCAGGATAAGCAATAAGAGTTTTAAGGCTCCGTCCACTGACGTGGCAACCAAAACTTCGTCTACTTAAAACATCGGTCTTGTCAGTACTTGCAATATCTAAAGTCTCCGTCCAGTGACGTGGCAATAGCAGACTAAGGTTATTATTAGAGAGAAGCTCTCGTCTACACCAAGAGAAATTCTCCGTCCACTAAAAGCATTCAAGCGCTCGTCCACTGACGTGGCACTTGAGTTAAAAGGGAGATCCTTGATAGAGTGGACTCGACCACTCTTTCAGCATAAGATATTCAATATAAGACATATGGACGCGGATTTCCAAGGAGAATAGACTTAACATTTTAGCTTATAACAACAGAGATTCTTTAAGACTAAAGGCACTTGTTAGATTTAAAGCATTGACACTTTGCTACACAAATTTAATTCTCATTGTTAACGTCAAAACCTAGAGATTATTTAATCCAAATTATTTTGGTTCCAACAATCTCCCCCTTTTTGATGATGACAAAAACTAATTAAATTTATTTTGCAAAGTTTAAGAGAGCTTACAGGGCTCCCCCTAAGACAAGGCAGTCATAAGATAAAAGCAGTTAAGACATAATAAGCTAAGTCTCATAAACAGTAGTATGATTAATAGATCAAGATAGCAGCCTATTAAACATTTAGAATTCAAAGCATTATTGAGGCAAGTATACAAAAAGAATGTTAAGGCATAGTATCAGCAAATATTTATGCATATGCAGACAACTATGTACTTTAAAAAAACTCTGTATACTAAAATTTAATCTTTCCTTTCTCCCCCTATTTTGTCATCAGACAAAAAGGCAAAAGGGAGTGGACCATCATTGTCAGCGAACAAAACAACACAAAAGGATAAAAGAAACAGAGAGAAAAAAAAATTTTAGGTGGAAGGAGGTGGTTGGTTAGGCTGTGGATTTTGATTCCTTTGAAACTCCAAAATCAGAGCCAGCATTTGATTCATTACCGCATTTGTAGGGGCCAGAGAGTCTTGAACTTGTTTCTGCACCCTTTCTTCAAGCTGTTGAGCCATCTGCTCAGTCTTTTCCTCAACTATCTTGCCAACCTTATCATCAACAATTTTCCCAATGATGTCTTCAAGATTGGGTGGCAAGGTAAGTTGTCTTGAGCTCTCAGCAGTGTCAGAGACAGTGTCTTGAGCTCGGGCTGCTGTTCTGACCATAGCAAGAGCTAATGGTTGAGAAGAAGTCTTAGCAGACTCAGCTCCTTGCTTAGAGACACCAGCCTCAGCAGGCTGCTTAGCCTGTGCAGATGGAGGTTCAACTGAAGTAGGCTGAGAAGATTGTTGCTCATCAAGTTCAGGGCCTTCTACAATCAATTCTTGGGCTGCCTGATCTGAGGAAGATGTTGCTGGAGGTGCAGTGGCAACTGTAATAGGTTTCTGAGGTAAATCCTTTGCCCAGTGGATAGGAATGATTTCCTCCACATCCCTGCTGGTAATAGGAAGTCCCCACAGATCTTTGTAGATCATGTGCCTTACTTTGGATAGGCCACATTTTCCTCTATACTTAGGAATTTCCTTCTTCTCCTCTTGAGTCAAACCAGAAGAAGAAGCTTCCCTGGTGCAGTGGATGATGTGAGATAACCAGAAGTCTGCAGCCTTCATCTCTCCAATTTTCTGCACATCCTCCATATATAGATAGAAGTCAAGCTCGGAGTGATCAAAGAGTTCCTGAGACAAGTCCAGAATGGCAGAGTGAGCTTCAGGCATGACCCCTTTATTTCTTCTGCACCTTATGTCTTTGTCTTTGTTGAGGTCTATCATGCCAAGCCTTGGACAGATGGGGTAGGGAGCAATGCCTACTCGAGTTTCCTTATGGTGTCTCAGCCATGTGATAGGAATCCATCGTGCAGCTCTCTCAATCTGGAAGTAGCTGAACTCCCACTTCAGAATGTTGTAGATCAGTTGATCTGCGAAAGGGTCTGAAGCACTTCCATAGATGCTGGGATGCTCAAATTTCATCCATTGTGTGTTTGCATCCAGAATAATTGGAACGTGCCTAGATGATCGAGCTCTCTTCTCAGGTAAGGTAGGCAGATGGTTCCTTTTAGGATCAGTTTCCCATACGGGAATGATGTGCCGTGCTACCCCTTCAGTGTGAGGAATCAATGGTGGGGTTTTTTGTAGGTTGGGGTAAATTTTCCTTTTGGGAAAGCGGTTGAGGGGTAGATGGGTTAGGAGAGGGCCATGTTGGTTGTGCATTTCGGAGGGAAAGGGACCTTTAGGAGGCTGAGAGTTTGGATATTTTGTGGTCCAGGGATACTCCTCATAGGGTTCAAAGTCATAATCTGGATGGGGGTACCACCTTGTTAAGGGAGTTTCAAGGTTAATTTCAGGGTCAGGTTGGTGAGTATGGAACAGAATTTTCCAATTCCTATGAACCTGAGCCCAGTTCTCAGACCTATTGGCGAAAATAGTGGATGGGGGAATAATAGGTGGAAAGAGTTTTCTTAGTTGTTTAGGGAAGGGGGCACCTCTGCAGATTCCATCATCCTCTTGATGAAACCAAGGGTCTGAATCAGGAATTATGGGTGGAAAGAGGGTTTTGAGTGGTGTAGGTTGAGGTGTAGTTGGGCTATTTTGTGGTGAAGATGGATTTGAGGTTTGGTCAGGTTGTTCTCTTTGTGGTGAGGGTTGGGGTGAGGGTAAAGAGGGTCTATATACATTATCAAAAAATCCTACACTAGGAGTAGGGGCATCATCACTCACAGCATCAGTAGGGACATCAGAAGATGTGTTTACCTCAGAGGCTGCAAAGGTTCTTGCTTTCCTTGCAGGTTGCCTCCTCTTGGTAGGCACAACAGCATCAACAGCAACAGCTGCTTTCCTCTTTAAAACTGTTCCCAGTGGAACATTATCATCTTCATCATCATCTTGAGGCAGAACCAGCTTTCTAGCTCTCTTGGGAGCAGGTTGAGGAACAGGTTGAGGGGCCTCATTCCCAGGCTCATTGATAACAATGCCTCTGGTAGGCCTTCTGGGAGCAGGCTTTCTGACAGCCACAGTTTTCCTTCTAGTTCCTCTCTTGAGACCAAGAATAGCTGCATTGTTGGCCTCAACTGCTTCTTCCTTAATCTTCATTTTCTCTTCTTGCTTTGACATTTCAACAAGCTTGTATGTGTCAAGGTGCATGCTACTTAGGTTGCTCTTTCCAAAGATGGCAGCTTGCATCCCCTTCGAACGAAAGATCTTGTCTTGTTCTTCTTGAGGCTTTGCATCTAAGTAGTCATACAAGCCTTGCTGCTTGAAGACTTTTGATAGAAGATGAGAGTAGGTGATGTGGGAGGCGGTTTCTCTGTTTGCAATGGCATCCTTGAAGCGATGAAACAGGATCCATGGAAGGTTTATTTTAGTCTCATAGACCAAGTTGCAGAGACAGAACTTGTGAAGGGCAGAAAGGTTGTCTTTAGACCCTGCCTTGTGAAGCACTGTCTTGTTCAGAATCTGATGAAGAATCCTGATGTGATCCTTCATTTCAGATGACTTCCATGAGTGAGTCCTCACTGTGTCATCTCGCATCAGTGTAACCGCGATGGTTTCTATACCACCAAGATCTTCTTCCCAGTTTTCTGTCATGATTAAACCCTCTTGGGCACATACGATTGCATCAGAAATAGTCTTCTCAGAGACAGTTATCTTCTTTCCTTGAACAAACCCTACTACCTCAGTTTTAGTAATCTTTGGTTTCCTCCAGAAATCCCTTATTAAGTCTGGATAAATCGAGACCTTTTCCAGAAACAAACCATCCCAACCAGCAGCGTTGATGTACTTGCTTACATCCAAGTTATACTCACACAGAATTTCAAAGTTGAAATGATGTTCAGCAGCGATATTGAGGATGTCAGTAACATAGGCAGGCTCGGGAGTTGAGGTTGAAGCCATTGTTGAGTTCTTGAGTAAGGTTTAGGTTTGAAGGAGAGTTTGAAAACTTTCAGAGAGAAGTTATCAAAGATGAAGAGTATCGAAAAGTTTTTCAGAGGGAAAGGAGTTGCCTTTAAAGGGTTTCCGAATACCAACAGTTTTCAAGGGAAATTAAAAAAAAGATTGATTAGACAAGACTTTAGTGAAAAAACGGCGTTGGTATATTGGGACCGTAAAAAGGTTACGATGGGATTAATGGAAGTCGCTGACTCAGCAAGGAAATGATTAAAATCAAACGTTTTAGTATGACTGAGTTAAAAAAAATTTTAAAAGACAAATGTATGTAAGATTGGGTCCACATAAGATTGAGGGTGGACGCACAAAAACATAAGTAGTGGACGCGGCACACCATCAGTAGTGGACGCGTAGACTACACAAATTCTGGACGCCAAAACTAGTGGACACACAGATAAAACATGCAATCAAAACATATACCATATTAAACCACATACAACATGTTAAGATGTTTTCTGATAAAAGTAAATCTGTCCTCAGCAAGAGGTTTAGTAAAGATATCTGCCCATTGATGGTCAGTATCTACAAATTGAATATCAAAAACACCCTTTTGCACATAGTCTCTGATAAAGTGATGTTTGATTTCTATATGCTTAGCCCTAGAATGAAGAATTGGATTCTTAGACAGATTAATTGCAGCAGTATTATCACACATTAGTGGAATACTACTTACAAACACATTGTAGTCCTCCAATTGGTGTTTGATCCAGAGAAGTTGTGAGCAGCAGTTTGCGGCTGATATATATTCTGCTTCAGCGGTTGATAGGGCAATGGTACTCTGCCTTTTGCTTGACCACGATACTAGATTAGCTCCAATGAAGTGACATCCCCCACTGGTGCTTTTTCTTTCAATTCTATCTCCAGCATAGTCAGCATCACAAAAGCCAACTAATCTGTAGTCTCCATCTTTCTTAAAGCACAGACCAAGATTAGTAGTACCTTTTAAATATCTAAAAATTCTTTTAACTGCTGATAAATGAGATTCTCTAGGGTCAGATTGAAAACGAGCACATAAGCAAACACTGAACATTATATCAGGCCTAGAAGCAGTTAGATATAAGAGAGATCCAATCATACCTCTGTATACCTTCTGATCTACCTTTTTCTCTTTATCATCTATGTTCAGTGTGGACGTGGGATGCATAGGTGTGTTCATAGGTTTGCAATCATCCATCTTAAACTTTTTGAGAAGTTCCTTTGTGTACTTAGTTTGATGGATGAACACCCCGTCCATAGATTGTTTGACTTGAAGTCCAAGAAAGAATTTGAGTTCTCCCATCATGCTCATTTCAAACTCTTTCTGCATTAGCTTTGAGAATTCTTTGCACAAAGATTCATTAGTAGCACCAAATATAATATCATCTACATAGATCTGTACTACAATGAAGTTGGAATTAATTGATTTTCTAAACAAGGTAGTGTCTACCTTTCCTCTGACAAAACCATTATCCATTAGAAAAGAACTTAGCCTATCATACCAAGCTCTTGGGGCTTGTTTTAGGCCGTATAAAGCTTTCTTAAGCTTGTATACATGTTCAGGTTGGGTTTCACTCTCAAAACCCGGTGGTTGCATAACATAAACTTCTTCATTGATAAAACCATTTAAAAAAGCACTTTTTACATCCATTTGAAAAAGCATAATATTATGATGTGCAGCAAATGAGAGTAAAATTCTGATTGCTTCCAATCTTGCAACGGGTGCAAAGGTTTCAGTATAGTCTATACCTTCTTCTTGAGAATAACCTTGTGCAACCAATCTTGCTTTATTTCTTATAACCTTACCATTTTCGTCAAGCTTGTTTCTGTAAACCCATTTTGTTCCTATAACAGATTTATTCTTAGGTAGGGTTACCAGAGTCCAAACTTCATTCCTCTCAAACTGATTCAGCTCTTCTTGCATTGCCAAAATCCACCCATTGTCCAGCAGAGCCTCGTCTACAGTTTTTGGTTCCAATTCAGACACCAATGCAGAGTCTTCTTGCTCTCTGAAGGTTGATCTAGTTCTCAGCTTATCGCTTGGATTTCCTATGATTTGATCCGGTGGATGATAATTCTTGAAATGCCAAGTTCTCTGAGCATTGTCTTGTTGAGAGGTGGAAGCTTCTGGTTGATGAGAAGGGTCTTCAACTGGATCATCAGTTTTAACTTCTTTTGTTTCTCCTGGGATGTTTAGGTTAAGATCTGCAAAACTTTCATCTAGCTCTGATAGTTTCTTATCAGGCTGTTTGTCATCAAATCTAACATGTATAGATTCTTCTACTATTAAAGTTCTTGAGTTATACACTCTAAAACCTTTTGAGGTTTCAGAAAATCCTAGAAGAATTCCATTGTCTACCTTTGCATCAAACTTACCAAGTTGATCTTTTGTATTTAAAATAAAACATTTACATCCAAAAGGATGAAAATAAGATATGTTGGGTTTTCTGCCTTTCCACAATTCATAGGGAGTCTTACTCAGAATTGGTCTAATGTATATTCTGTTCTGAATGTAGCAGGCAGTGTTCACAGCTTCAGCCCAGAAGTGCTTAGGGACAGAATTGTCATTGAGCATAGTCCTAGCCATCTCTTGAAGAGATCTGTTCTTTCTCTCTACCACACCATTTTGCTGTGGTGTTCTTGGTATTGAGAAGTTGTGTTGAATTCCATTTTCTTCACAAAACTCATTGAATAGCTCATTGACAAATTCACCCCCATGGTCACTTCTGATTGAAGCTATACACATCCCTTTTTCATTCTGTACACGTTTGCAGAATACAGAAAAGACCTTGAAAGACTCATCTTTGTGAGCAAAGAACATAACCCATGTCCATCTAGTATAGTCATCCACAATGACTAGACCATATTTCTTACCACTGATAGAAGCAGTCCTTGTTGGACCAAAAAGATCAAGGTGTAGCAGTTCTAGTGGTCTCTTGGTACTTACAATATTCTTAGATTCAAAAGAACCTTTGACTTGTTTTCCCTTCTGACATGCATCACAGAGAGCATCAGATTTGTATTTAAGGTTTGGTAATCCTCTCACGAGGTTATGCTTATTTAGCTTTGAGATTAATCTCAAGCTTGCATGACCTAGCCTTTTATGCCAAATCCAACGTTCATCTTCAATGGACACTAAACATGAGACACTTTGATTTGAGAGGTCCTCCAAGTCAATTTTGTATAAATTGTTTTGCCTCTTAGCAGTGAATAAAATTGATCCATCATTTTTCTTGACATAACACATGTTCTTATTAAAAGAAACATCATATCCACTGTCACATAATTGACTTATGCTCAGTAGATTATGTTTTAAACCATTCACCAAAAGAACATTATCAATGGAGGGAAAAGGATGTTTACCGATTTTACCTATACCAGTGATCTTTCCTTTCTGATTTCCTCCAAATGTCACCCAGCCACCATCCTTATGTTTAAGGTCTTGGAACATATACTTTTCTCCCGTCATGTGACGTGAGCATCCACTGTCCAAGTACCAAGATGTTTGTTTCTTTCCTGTTGTTAAGCAGATCTGCAACAGGTATTATCTTGTTCTTAGGTACCCAAACTGACTTGGGTCCTTTCATGTTAGTTTTCTTTGGACGAGAATATTTAGTATGCCTATTATGTATGCATCTAGATGTAGAGTGCCCACTTTTTCCACACACTTTACAAAAGGTGTTGGACGGGCCAGATTTGGTTTTTGCATACCTAGCTGGAGCTTTTGAAGCTCTTTGCTGCATAGGTGGTTTTGACTTAATGTAAGATGCCTCATGCTTCTTATTGTCATAACCAAGGCCAGATTTATCAAAGGGTGACCTAGAATACCTTAGGATAAGACTAAGCTTATCTGAGCCTCCTACCAGTTTTGACAGAGAGTCTGTCAAGTATTTTACATCTTGTTTTAGTTTTGCAACTTCACAAGAATTGTCAGGTTCACATTCAGATTTGTCAGTTAGACTGACATTCTCTGATTTTAGCTTATCATTTTCTTGAAGCAAACTTTGTTTTTCCATGCAGACTCTATCATATTCTTTGGTTAATTTTGCAAACTTCTTTTTAAGACTTTTGTATTCATGAGACAATATGGATGAGTCATGCAGTAATTCATCAAAGGCATTTTTGAGAGTTGAAGGTTCAGAATCTGTTACCTCATCATCATCAGTGTACTCATTCTCTGATGATGTGTCTGCCATGAGGCAAATGTTTGCCTCTTCCTCTGCTTCCCCTTCCTCATCTGATGAGGATAAGTCCAAGTCCTCCCATGTAGCCATTAAACCCTTCTTTTTCTTAAAGAACTTCTTCTTCTCTTTTAGGTCAGGGCAGTCGGCTTTGAAATGTCCTGGCTTTTTGCACTCAAAGCACAAAGGTGGACCTTTTTCTTTGGAGTCTGATTTCTCCTTAGAAAATTTCTTGTTGAATGGCTTTCTCTTGAAATTATTTTTTCTTCTCCACATGTGTTGTATTTTTCTGGAGATGAAAGATAGTTCATCTTCATCTGATCCTTCATCACTGTCTGAAGGTTCAGCATCATCTGAAGACTCAGCAGCTTTGAGAACTTTTGAAGAACTTGCTTTCTTTGCCTTTAAAGCAATGGACTTTCCCTTTCTGGAACTGTCTTTCTCATTTAGTTCAAGTTCATGAACTTTTAATGATCCTAGAAGTTCTTCCAGAGAGAGAGTATTCAGATTCTTAGCTTCTTGAATAGCAGTAACCTTCGGTCTCCACTGCTTGGAGAGACTTCTCAGAATCTTTCTGATATGATCCCTATTCTCATATACTTTTCCCAGAGATCTGAGACTGTTTGTTATTGTTTGAAATCTTCCAAACATCTGATCTATAGACTCATGATCAGTCATCTTGAAGAGCTCATACTGGTGAACCAGCATGCTTATCTTTGACTCCTTTACTTGTGATGAGCCTTCATGAGCGAGAGCCAGTGTATCCCAGATTTCTTTTGCTGTGTTGCAGCTATGAACTTTATCATGTTCTGATCTGGTAATAGCACACATCAAGTAATGTTTGGCTTTGAGATTTAGTTGATGTTTGGCTTTTTGATCAACACTCCAATCTGCTCTAGCCAGTACTGCTTGATTTTCACCTCTTGGCTCAGTGTAGCCATTCTCTATCAGCTCCCAGATGTCTAGGTTCTGTGCATCTAGGAAGGCCATCATTCTCTTCTTCCAATAGTCGTAATCAGTTCCATCAAAGAGTGGAGGTCTGTTGATAGCTTGTCCTTCTGCATCCATGATGATAGGATCGTACTTCCTCAGCACTTGTTAGATGCTCAACCCTTTCGAGGCTGAGCTCTGATACCAATTGAAGTTGACACAGGCAAACACAAGAAGGGGGGGTTGAATTGTGTTTGTTAATATTTTTCGAAAACAGCCTTTTCAAAAAGATTTTCTCACACAAAAATAAGGAGACAGAATAAAGCACACAGAAAAGAAGTCTTTTGAAGGATTAACAAATTCAAGTTCAAATCCCCACAGTTAGTATAAATACGTAAACCAAAGAGATAAGGGATAAGAAGATTTACACAAGATGTTTTATCCTGGTTCACTCTCTTCCAACCAAGAGCTACGTCCAGTCCCTTCTACTTGAAGGATTTTTCCACTATTTTCAAATAGATTACACCAAGTATTCAACACCTCTCCAGGCTCACAAGTATTTCTTTCTTACCAAGCCTCTTCAGGCTCTACCTCTAATAAAGAGTTTTGATTTCTTTGATCTTCTAACTCACTATATGTGAGAGTATGAAAGTTTAAGATCAGATAAATATTATAGCAAGAATTCAAACTATAATATTACAGACTTTTGCTTTTTGAATGAATAAAAGAGTATTTGCTTCTCAAGAGATTTCTTGATATTTCTTTGTATGCGCAAAAGTTGTTTCTTCAAAAGCTTTAGTCTTCTATTTATAGGGTCCTTGATCTTCTCTTCAGAATCTTCAACGGTTGTATTTGAAATTCCCGTTTAGTAATAGAGTCAACCAAGTAAATATCCATTGAGACTCAGCTGGCTCGAGGCCTTTGTACTGTGAGACAAATTCTTGCATGTAAAAGCACACCTCTGAGCAAAAGCAGCTTGAAAACAGTTTTGCCTCCTTTGTACAAGTTCCAACTATATCAGCGTAAAAGGTGACAGGGTACAATCGTTTTGCATTGTACTATTCTGCTTTTTGCAAGTCCCTTTTTTTTTTTTGTACTATGTTTCTCTCAATGAAACAAGGCAATGCGAGTCGATAATACAAAAAGAGAAGAACCATTATAAATGAAAAGAATATCAATCATAAGAAATAAAATCGCTTTGCTTCAGATTGGTATAAATGCTTAAGAAAATCTCCGTCCAGCAACGAGAGTAAAGGCAGGATAAGCAATAAGAGTTTTAAGGCTCCGTCCACTGACGTGGCAACCAAAACTTCGTCTACTTAAAACATCGGTCTTGTCAGTACTTGCAATATCTAAAGTCTCCGTCCAGTGACGTGGCAATAGCAGACTAAGGTTATTATTAGAGAGAAGCTCTCGTCTACACCAAGAGAAATTCTCCGTCCACTAAAAGCATTCAAGCGCTCGTCCACTGACGTGGCACTTGAGTTAAAAGGGAGATCCTTGATAGAGTGGACTCGACCACTCTTTCAGCATAAGATATTCAATATAAGACATATGGACGCGGATTTCCAAGGAGAATAGACTTAACATTTTAGCTTATAACAACAGAGATTCTTTAAGACTAAAGGCACTTGTTAGATTTAAAGCATTGACACTTTGCTACACAAATTTAATTCTCATTGTTAACGTCAAAACCTAGAGATTATTTAATCCAAATTATTTTGGTTCCAACAGTCGTAACTTCCCCCAACCAAAAACTCCATGTTATGAATGCACGTAATGCTAACATAACTTCTATCATGAACAACCACCTCCATCAACACCATTAACAATTGTTTATCAACTTTGACTGATAAGTATCAAAGTTTATCAACATCAACGCCTTAACCAACATCAGCATCGTCATCATTAAATATCTTTATTAAGGTATATAGCACTAATCGTATGCCTTAGGCTATCTCTTTTGTTTTTATCTCAATTGTTGTCTCATTTCTTCATGGGAGGAATCTGGGTGAAGCCACCTAAATTACACATAAGCACAACATGCATGATGGAAGCACGGCATGCTTGCCTGAAGCACGAACACACTTACTGGAGATCATTCCTAAAATACTCGAGATCATTCCTAAATGTCCTTTACTATTCCATTGGGCATTAACCTCACCCCTCTTTGCTATCTTCATGTCTATGAACATTAACATTTGATTTTTAGTTTAGGGTTCAACACTAACATCCAAATAGACAACATATTTATTCATATATCAACAATAACAATTAAACAATCGTACGTTGATAAAAGCATATAGCACACGAAAGGATCATGGGTTAATCATCTTCTTGCACTACCCCAAAACCTATATGTTCATACTAATTCAGTCTCCCCATACCTGGTGTGATGATTTCAGTCTAAGGTCAACCTTGAGTGAAGTCCGAACTTGACTCCTTCGTACGGATTCGACGGGTTCAATATGCCTTGGTCAAGATGTCAAACAAAAGAACAATTAATCCCCAATTCAAGAAAACAAAAGGAGATTAACAAAAGGGTTTACAAGATTACCTCAGTTAAGCCTTAGGAATCCAAACACAAGAGCAAACCCTAAGGGACTCGATGGGATTCCAAGGGAGAGACAGATAACGGTTCGTGCACAAGGGTTGTAAAAAAGTGTCAAAATGAGGGTTATGGCTCGCAACCCTCTCAAACCAACATTTCTATGCTCTCTGACCTGGAGCACGGGGTCGTGCTCACCTTGAGCATGGCCGTTCTCATCACCGAGTAGGGGGTCGTGCTAAAAGGAGCATGAGGTCTGCAACATCCCTGTTGAATGCTCAAAAATATGACACGACCATGCTTACTTGAGCATGAGGCCGTGCTCGTGGCTCGAGGTGCCAATAAGCATGGTCGTGCTCATGTATCAGGAAGGAATTTCTGACTTAAAAATCCCCCCTTAACTTCATTTTATTTTCCCCAAAACATTTCCCTAAGAATCTAGCACAAGCATATCAGTTATAGGAAACCGATATTAACAAGGATTAAGCATATACAAGCATAGAGATGAAAAACAGAGTGTTACAATTGGGGGCCATCAAAATCAAAATGTTGTAATCTTAATTGCGAATGTAACCTTATTTCAAAATGCCAATAACTTTTAGGCTTAATTGTAGTTTTAGTCCTTGTAGTTTCACAAATAGATGATTTTGGTCCATGTAGTTTCAAATGCTCAAATTAAGTGTCTCTAATTTCAAAATAAAACAAATCTAGTCTTGCTGTCAACCTACCATCTAATACTTAACGGGAGTTGTTGATCTGACTAACCCTATATGATCTGACATTAGTGTAGGATTAGTTTCTTTAATTAGTTGGAAAAAAAGAAGCTAAAACTAAAACTAGAAGCTAAAAATGCTACAAGAGAACGCACGTGCAGAGCAAATTCGTGAAACTATAGGTACCAAAATCAGTCATTTGTGAAGTTATATGGACTTTATTTAAGCAATTGAAACTATATGGACTTGATTTTTTTGTTTTTGAAATTAGAGGGACTTGATTTGAGCGGTTGAAATTATAAGGACCAAAATCACCTATTTGTAAACTATAGGGACCAAAAAAGCAATTATGCCTAACTTTTACAATGATTATAAAAAATGTTTATTTATAAATATTAACAAGAACAAATAAACATTGTACAGAGGTATACCATTTGAAAATTTGTTTATCAAATTATTTTTTCCATTAGATAAATTTTGAAGTCTTATCTCCCTTAAAAATCTCATATGGTTCTTCTTAGTATTTCAATGAGTAAAGGCTCAAAATAATCCCTAAACTATTTTGAGGACCCATTTTTTGTCCCCGAAACAAAAGAGTCAACTAAATAATCCCTGAAATTTAGAAACGAGGGACAAGTTAGTCCTCCCGCCCATCTCCGTCCACTTAACTCTGTAACTTCAAATTAGTCCCTCAAAGTTAGATCGTGAACCAAATAATTTCCTGCGAGTAATGCATGCATTAGAATGCAACATGCACCAGAATTCAATAGTATACATCAAAATTTTCAAACAGCATGCAAATAAAAATCACCCTTTTGTGGTTGTGGCTTAGATTCTCCGGTATCTTGAGTCCCTTGTTTACCTTGAAATAAAAATCAACTTCAATGTTTTACCACACTTCTCAAAATGTCTTGTCTCACCACACTTCTTGCACGTGACTTCCTATGTTTACGAGTCTTGTGCTGCTAGCTGCTAGCAGTTAACATTTATCAAGTGCATATCTCACCATTTCATGGATCTGCTTTGCAGAAAATGTTGAATTTTTAATGTTATCTCAAAAATTTAATTTTAAAATCTGATTTTAATAATATCTTAAACATTTAATTTTATTCATAATCTTTTATTTCCTTTAAACACATTTAATTGTCTTATTCAATTTGAATGAAAATAAGTTTTAGGTTTCAAATTCAAATTGTTTAAATAACATTCATGTGAGTTTAAATGGAAATAGATTTTGAATACGTTCAATTTTAACGTTACTTAGTTAATGTCTTTAATTGGAAATCTCCTTCCAATTTTCCTGCACGTGTTCTTTTTGTGTGCAGCGAGAGACATTTGAGAAGCATTGTGACATACATTGCAACGTATAGATTGCCTTATAATGGCAATAAATAAATTTTAATCCCCCTTTGAATACCACATTGGTTTGTTGTCCAGTAAAGAAGGAAAGGATAAATACAGTTGGAAAGGCAAGTCTTTGGTGTAGCAACGAATAAAAAGTGTGGCACAAGATAGAACAATATTCTGAGTGGTATTTGATCTTGCTGTTCTGGTCCTGGTCTTTGTGCCAGAAGAGCCTGTTATATCCTGGGAGGAGTTTAGCATTTTGCGATTATTATTCTGTGGGCTGAATAATCCTTAAGGACGGTGTCATTTGACACATCTCAGGCTTTTTCTTGTAATCAACATTGTTATTTTATTAATATTGTCCAACAATCTTAAGGATTATTATGGAGAACAACTTTGACGCCGCAAACAATGTTGTGAATCCTGACAATTCCAATGCTTCTCCTGGAGTTGTCAATGTCGTCCCTCAACTAGCTGCTACTGCTGTCGCCTAAGCTAAACCAATTCCAGATATCTCAAAAATTGAGATGTTTAGAGGCCAAAACTATAGAAGATGGCAAGAGCGCACCTTCTCTATCCTGGATATGCTTGGTGTTGCTGCAACACTGACGAATCCTAAACCTCCACCATCTGCTAACCCCAAACAAATTGAAACTTGGACATATGCAAATAAGGTATGTAGGCATACGATTATTAGTACATTAACTAATGATTTGTTCGATGTCTATTGTTCTTATAAGGAAGCAAAGAAAATTTGGGAGTCCATGAATTTAAAGTACTCTGTTGTGGACGTCGGGAAACAAAAGTTCGTCATTGGAAACTATTACAAATGGGAGATGACAGATGAGAAGGACATGAAATCGCATATCAACGAGTACCACAAGGTACTTGAAGACCTTAAAGTTTAAAACATCACGCTGCAGGATGAGTTCATTGCAGGTTTGTTGATTGAGAAGCTACCAGAATCATGGAAGGATACAAACAACAACTAAAACACAAGCATAAGCAGTTGTCACTTACAGAATGGATCACACACATAATCATCGAAGATACTAACAAGAATGAACTCAAAGAAGCAAGGACAAAGGCACTCGCCTTAAGGGCAAATCTTATACAAAACAAAAAGAGGCACGAAAATAAAAAATCTGATCATGTTTCCTATGTGCCTAAAGTTTCTTCTAACCTCACTTTCAAGAAAAAAGGAAGTTGTTTTATTTGTGGAAAGCCAGGTCATTTTGCTAATCAGTGCAAATTTAGGAAGAGAAATGACAATCCTCCTAAGCCAAAAGCAAATTTGGTTTAAGGAGATGACATAATTGTTGCGGTCATTTCTCAAGCCTATCTAGTGGCCAATGTGAAGCAATGGGTGGTAGACTCTCACTACTAGAAAAAATGTTATTTAGTGACCGAATTTAACAACCGAAAAGGGTCGGTCGCAATTAGAGACCGAAATAGCAACCAAAAAGCTATTTTTCAAAATTGGTTGCCAAAATGTATTTAGCGACCGATTTAGCGATCGAATTAGTTGGTCGCTAAGTTATCGGTCACTAAATTATAAAATGTAAAAATTAACTAAGTAAATCATTTAGCGACCGATATAACGACCGATTTTTGTGGTCGCGACTGAGTCGGTCCCTAATTCGGTCACTAAAAAATTAAATTTATTAAATGAATTATTTAGCGATCGAAATAGAGATGAAATATTTCGGCGCAAATTGTTAAAAACCCTAAATAAGCGCACCATCCTCTTCTGTGCTGTTTCTCTTCTCTCGTCTCATTTCTCAACCTCCACTATTTTTGTCTCTTTCTCTTCCTTTTCCTCTCCCTACCTCACTCTCTACACACACACGTATGAGGACTGTGAGGGGCTTCCCTTTCCCTTTCACTTTCCTTCTTCTTCCTCATTTATTTCCCAATAAATCCCTAATTTATTGAAGTACCGTCGCACGACTCTGCCCCTTTCCGTAGCGTCGCCATTCTGGTCAGGTTACATTCTCCCTCGTCATCGTTGGTCAGCTCACACAGCCGCTCATCTTATCTCTCCCTTTCCTCCATTTTTGTTCTCCTTGTGCCCAGGTAAGGCTTCTTTACCTCTCATCTTCTAGTAAGTCAAGTTAAAATATTGTGGGTTTGAATCCGTGATTTGGGGCAAGGGTTCACCAAGGGGTCTGTGTTCTTCTGTCTTGTTGTGATTTTAAGTGTTACTGATTTTGATTCATATGGAGATCTAGAGGCATTTGTTGGGTGATGCACTATTATTATGAACGATTTTGTTCTTGGCAATGGTGAGTTTCATTTCTAATTTCTTTGAAGTGTTGCATTGAATCTGAAGTTTTTGGATTTATTTTGTGTTTCATATGTTACTTGAAGTTTTTACTTGTATTTTTTCCTTTGCTAAAGGTCTTTCCCAACATATTGCAAATGGTGACGTTCCTGAGACCTGAGAGAGAAAGGTTAGTAGATTATTGTTGTTACAATTTGTAAAATTGATGTTTGTTCAATTCAGAGGCATTGTTGTTTCAATTTTATTACTATTAAAAGTTACTTCAACTTGCTGGATCTGTGTAAAGTGATTCTAATATAATATCTGATTTCTTCTATATATGTGTGCTGATTTCTGCACTCTCTTCTTCTTTAATTATTTGTTCACTTGTTTTGAATTCTGGCAGATAGTGAGACTGATGAAGTATATGCACTGATGACCTTGCAACCTCTGAGTCCTGTATGATTCCTTTCTTAACTCATAACTGGTTGTGTAGGTTTTATAATTTTATTCAAACTCCTGCTCAAGAGTTATTTGCAAGGGATTTGCATGGTAATGAATGGAAATTCAGACATATCTTCCGGGGTGAGTACACCTTGCACTATAAATTCAATATACCTTTGCTTATCAAAAAAAGCTTACTTGTTGGACATGGATTTTCAATTTCAGCTTAAGATTATTATGGATTATAATTCTTGTATTTGTGGGTGTTTAGCATACTTTGAGTGGTTCTGATTTCTGAATGACGTGAAAGCTTTGTCTTGCTCAGTCATATATGGCATAGAACAATTGGTTATACATTTTTTTAGTTGTTAAACTTATGGCTATAAATAATTGATGGTACGTTCAATGCCATTTGCAGCTCATCATATAATTTACTCATATGATATTTGTTTATTTAGAGTGAATAGTTACTCTGTGATGCCTCTTTCTTTATTTACTAACAGTGTGTACCTTGTGTTTCTAGTCATATGCTTAGATTTTCCTAGCAATTGCATACCTTTCAAAAAGGAACTTCTAGTCTTTCTTATGGTTGTTCAATGTTTGTAAACGACTAAAAAAATTATGATATTTAATAGGTTTGATATGGTGAGCTATCAATTCCCAATTTTGATGTATGTTTAGTTCCTTATGGAATTTTTTGAATATATTATGATAATGTTTAGTGGGTTCAGTTCCTTAAAATGTAGTGGAAGGTGTGATGACCATAGCACTACTCCTCCTTGCATATGGTAAACAATTGCAAACTTTGTATCATGTGTTATACTTTCCTAACTTCGTTTTTGTTTTTATCTTTTTATAACTTATTCTGATAATCTGTGCTAGGATTTGTCATTTAATATGGAAAGAAATTGCATTGCAGTTGGGGATGGAAATGATGGCACCGGTGTTCTCTAAAAAATCTTGGCAATGTATATGCATTTGATCCCAGTGTATGGAAAATGGAAACCATGTCAACTTAGAACCGTACCATATTGTGACATGAAGTCCTTAAGAGGGTGCTTTTATTTTGCTACTATTTGTAATTATCTTCATGTATCTACAAATAAAATATGGCAAAACATATTGCTGCATTACTATAAGTACTAGGCAATTAGAATGTCTTCAATATTTGTTTTCATAATTGGAATGTTGATTATGAGTTCAGATTGCTTTGAATAAAATAAAATAATTGTTATAATGTTTCTCTTTTTTTATGAAACTGTCCCCTTAAAAGAATCTTCCTCTCATGTCTTTGTATTTTCGATCATTTGTTTCAGTTCTGTTTACAAACTTCAAATTTAGCAAAATTGGTTGCTAAATTGGTCTCCAAAATATGTTTTGGAGACCAATTTAGCAACCAGTTTTTTTTGAATTAGTGGTCAATTTAGTGACTGAATTAGCAACCGAAATTTTGGTCGCTAAATTGGTCACAGAAATAATGTTGGTAACCAAAGTAGCGACTGATTTTTATGAATTAGCGACCGAATTATTCGGTTGCTAATAGCGACCGATTTCAAATTCGGTCGCTAAATCATTTAGCGACTAGGCTTTTAGCAACTGTCACTTTTCAGTCGCTAACACATTTAGCGACCGAATTTTAGTGAATAGCGACCGATTTCTTCGGTCGCTAAATGCCTCTTTTTTTGTAGTGTCTGGGGCTACCAGGCACATTTGTGCTAATAAAAATGCATTTACCTCCAACACTTCTGTAGGGGATGGAGAAGAACTTGTGTTGGAGATTCTCGAACTGCTGCAGTTCTTGGGAAGGGAAAAGTTCTTCTAAAGATCACATCTAGCAAGACTTTGACCTTGAATGAAGTGCTTCATGTGCCTACTATTAGGGCAAATTTGATTTCTGTAGCACTTTTGAGTAAAGTTGGGGTTAAAGTATTATTTGAATCTGATAAGATTGTAATGAAAAAAATAATAATGTGTTTATGGGCAAAGGATATTGTGATCAGGGATTCTTTGTACTCAATGTTGATGAAATTGTGAATGAAAATGCATCTTCTTCTGCTTACTTGATTGATTCGGTTGATATGTGGCATGCTAGATTAGGACATGTTAGTATGTCTTATATTAAAAAGATGCATGATCTTGGTTATATTTCAGGTTTTAGTAATACATGTATAAATAAATGTGATATTTGTATGGAATCTAAATTAACTAAAAAATATTGTCATTCTATTCAAAGAGAATCTGAACTACTTAATTTAATCCATACTGATCTTGGTGATTTAAAGCAAACCATGACTTGAGGTGGTAAAAAATATTATGTTACTTTTATAGATGATTTTTCCCGATTCACCAAAGTATATTTACTTAAAACCAAGGAGGAGGCCTTTGATACGTTTCTTATTTATAAAGAAAAAGTAGAAAACCAACTAAATAAAAGGATTAAAAGAGTTAGATCACATAGGGGTGGAGAATATATTTTGTTTAATGATATTTGTGAAAAGGAAGGTATAATTCATGAAACTACTGCCCCTTATTCACCTGAATCTAATGGAGTTGCATAAAGGAAAAATCAGACTTTAAAAGAAATGATGCATGCTTTACTTGTTAGTTCTTCTGCACCTGATAATATTTGGGGTGAAGCATTATTAACTGCATTTCATTTACAAAATATAATTCCTTATAAGAAAACTGGTAGGGCACCATATGAGTTATGGAAAGGTTATAAGCCTAACCTTAAATATTTAAAAGTGTGGGGGTATCTTGCTAAGGTAATGCTACCTGATCCTAAGAAAAGAAAAATTGGTTCTAAAACTTCTGATTGTATATTTATTGGATATGCAGAACATAGTGCTGCCTATAGAAACTAAAAATGCTGAATTTTAGAATTTCCTTTAAAATTTTAAAGGTTACCAAATTCACCTTTTAAAAATATTAGTGTTTCTAATGAATCTTTACAAAATAATTTTGAAAACACGCATGAGGATTTGAGACGAAGTAAAAGGCAAAGAAACGAGACTTCTTTTGGAAATGATTTTTATATATATCTTGTGGAAAATGACCCTTTGAGTTTTTATGATGCAATTAATTCTTCCAATGCACATCTTTGGAAAGAATTTATTAAATCTGAAATTGATTCTATTACAAATTGTAATACGTGGATTTTAGTAGATTTACCACCAGGAGCTAAACCTATTGGGTGCAAATGATTTTTAAAAGGAAATATAATCTTGATGGTTCTATTGATAAGTTTAAAGCTAGATTGGTTGCAAAAAGTTTTACCCAAAAAGAAAATATTGATTATTTTGATACTTTTGCTCCTGTGACTAGAATTTCATCCATTCCAGTTTAATTGCTTTAGCATCAATTTATAAACTTGTTATTCATCAAATGGATGTTAAAACAGCTTATCTAAATGGAGATTTGGAAGAAGAAATTTATATGACACAACTTGAGGGTTATGTTGTGTTTGGACAAGAAAATAAAGTTTGCAAACTTCTGAAATTTTTGTATGGTTTGAAACAAGCACCAAAACAATGGAATGAGAAATTTGATCAAGTTTTGGTTGGTGATGGATTTTTATCTCTTGAAGTAGATAAGTGTGTATAAACAAAAATAGTAAATGGTGAATGTGTAATTATTTGCTTATATGTGGATGACATGCTTATTTTTGGTACTTGTCATGATATAGTAAATAAAACTAAAGAATTTCTTGCTTCAAAGTTTGATATGAAAGACATGGGTGAAACAAATGTAATATTGGGTGTTAAAGTTAAAAGGAAGGATGATAGTATAATGTTATCCCAAGAACATTATGTTGAGAAACTTCTAATGAAGTTTGGGTACTTTGAAGTTAAACCAGTAAGCACCCCTTATGATGCTAACACCCAACTGAAGAAAAATAGAGGAAACCCTATTGCTCAATCCGAGTATGCATAGATTATTGGCAGTCTGATGCATTTAATGAATTTTTCTAGACATGACATAGCATATATTGTGGGCAGATTGAGAAGATACACACATAATCCCAATAATGAACATTGGGATGCATTAGTCGGACTAATGAAATATTTGAGAGGTACCATGAGTTATGATATTCTATATAGTGGATTCCCCACTGTATTGGAAGGATACAATGATGCTTATTAGATCTCAGATTTGGATGAGACAAAATCCACTAGTGGTTATGTGTTCACCCTTGGTGGTGGTGCAATTACTTGGAAATCAGCCAAACAAACTATTATTGCTAAATCTACCATGGAATCAGAGTTTATTGCTCTAGAGTTGGCTGGTAATGAGGCTGAGTGGTTGAGAAACCTCTTAGCAAATATTTCATTAGGAGTTAAACCAACTTCTCCTGTGTTTATGCATTGTGATAGCCTAGCGGCGATAGCCATTGTAGAGAATAAGACTTACAATGGCAAGAACATACATATTCGATTGAGACATGATGTGGTTTAGCAGCTGCTAAAAGATTGAATTATGTCCATTAATTATGTGAAGTCAGAAGTGAATTTGGCCGATCTTCTAACAAAGCCTTTGGGAAAGAAATTAATAAATGACACATCGAGGGGAATGGGACTTAAGCCAATGTTAAATTAACGGTGATGGTAACCCAACCTTTGTGATTGGAGATCCCATGAAGAAGATTCATATGGGTAATAACAAGTCACTTGTTAGTTCTGGTAATTTTGTCTCTTCCTATGGTGTGAGAAGTGCTAGACTGTATTATTGGGAGGTTAAGTTGAAAGCTTCTAATGAATTTTATATCCCTTATGGGTGGTGTATAAAGTGCAGTATATATTTGATGAAATCACCTATATGAGTGTGGAGTGGGGCCGCTCCTATGAAATTTTGGCATAATTTCTAGAGCACTCATGAATAACCAGGCATGTGCATGGCCTACAGGTGCCAAATAGCGTACAGCAAGATCTGTGGGGGTGTAATGTGATTGGTACGATTCCCTACTTACATAAAGTGTATTGGTTCATAGAACTTTAAAACTTCACCGATACATTATAGGTAATCGACCTATCAGTCTAGGTCTGGTTCATAGCCTAAGAGACACTGAATTCGAAGCATTTACACTTGTGTTGTTTTCTAACTCAAAATCTGTATCTATCTTCAAAATTTTGAATTATGTGCCGGATTTTTGTATTTTTAATGTTATTTCAAAAATTTAATTTTAAAATCTGATTTTAATGATATCTTAAACATTTAATTTATTCATAGTCTTTTATTTCCTTTAAACACATTTAATGTTCTGATTCAATTTGAATGAAATTAAGTTTCAGTTTTCAAATTCAAATTGTTTAAATAACATTTATTTGAGTTTAAATGGAAATTGATTTTAAATATGTATTTTAATATTTATTATTCTCAAATCAATTTTAACATTATTTAGTTAATGTCTTTAATTGGAAATCTCCTTCCAATTTTCCTGTCCGCGTTCTTTTTGTGTCCAGCTAGAGATATTTTAGAAGCATCGCAAAATACATTGCAATGTAATGTACAGATTGCCTTATAATGGCAATAAATAAATTTTAATCCCCTTTAAATGCCACGTTGATTTGTTGACCAGTAAAGAAGGAAAGGATAAATACAGTTGGAAAGGCAAGTCTTTGGTGTATCAACGAATAAAAAGTGTGGCACAAGATAGAACAATATTCTGAGTGATATTTGATCTTGTTATTCTGGTCTTGGTTTTTGTGTCAGAAAAGTCTGTTATATCATGGGAGGAGTTTCGTATTTTATGATTATTACTTTGTGTGCGGAATAATCTTTAAGTACAATATCCTTTGACAGTCTCAGGCTTTTTCTTGTAATCGACAATGTTATTTTATTAATATTATCAAACAGAAAACTAGTCTAGTTTTTATTCTCACAAGCCTGAAGCCATAAAAAGTCTTTCATTCTTTATTTATTTCAGTGAGCTCCGAGACATTCAGTAATTATTATTATAATGACAGACACACCGTACTACATAATAATAAAAATCGTTTCATATTTTCGAAAACAATAAGAAAAAAACCTAATATTTGAATGACATAAAATCTGCTAGAATGATAATGATCCAGGTGAGATCTTCCACATAGCTGTTCATAATTGGGATAGCAGATGGATCAGAAGGTGGAATTGTTGAGTCACAATCTTGGAAACTTTTGACTGCCGTGGCGCCATAGGAACTCATGCCGTTGTAATCGCCAGCGCGGAAACGTTCTGTGGCATTGTGGAGGCCAAACTGGGCATCGTAATAAGATTGTTCGCTACATAATTTATAACGTCGGTTCAAATCAGGATCGGTAGTGTTTTGCATGAGAGAGATAAGTTGATTGTTGTTATCATAGGCAGCCATATTAGCTTGTTCAAGGATAACAGGGGAAACAGCATAAAGATCAACACCATGATCAGCTACACCGTCTATGGAGTTTAAAATATAGCGACAGCTGGCAGAGTTTATGTGTTTAGAGCAAATGTCGTCTATTGTCACTATTCTAGCTGAATAGAGGGAGACACCAAATGAAAGAAACAGTGCAAGCAAAAGGCAAACAGCCATGGTGTGTCTTTTCTTAATTTCCTCTTCGCTTGGAGTTTTGGAATTGCTAATGAAAAGAGTTTATACCAATTTATATACAGAAATATTGATAAATGGTGCGAAAGATTCAAGTACAAAACACATACGAATGATGATAACTTTCCGTAAAAAAAATACGAGTGATGATAACCGTTGATCATACACTTTTTAATTATTCTTTTTCTGGTGCTACCAATTTATATATTAAATCCTTATTAATATTACCATTAAATTTTTTTTTTTTGAAACAATATATTACCATTATTATTATTATTGTTATTATTATTATTATTATTATTATTATTAATTATTTTATAGTAATAAATAAATTAAATTTAATATTTTGTTATATTAATTATAGAATATATATAATGCATATTTCCAATTAAATTTTAGTTTTTCCCTTTTTTATAGAGATATTTTATCTATTGTTGTGAGTAAGAGTAAGGAAACCATAAAGAACGAGATTACAAAAACATACGGTATTGAGATTGAAATCGAATAAAATGAGAGGCAGAGGAACACCTTGCATAGACAAGGTGACACAAAAGGCCAAATAATAAATCAGATCTTTTACAAAATAATTAGGATTGAGAAATTTTTTAATCTTTTTCCTTAATTTAATGGTAAAATATAACTGAACAAATTATCGAATATTTTGTGATTTTTCTTGACCAAAATTTATTATAGTTTTCTTTGTGCACCAAGGGTATATCCCCATATGATAGGTGGAGACTAATGCCTTTCTCAACATAAAGATAACCAAAGTGGGTTTTGCCTCTTCCAATAAAATTTTTTCCATACACACCAACGAATGGAATCCCTAACAACATGCTTAAGGATTCTAACTATTTACCACTTGGGCTAGATCTTGCAGGTTAATTGGAATTCATTTGAAAGTTTGCATCAGAAAAGTCTTAAATCTCACACTACAAGAAAATGATGTATTATCGACGGCCTTTTACCGACGGTCATGATTTCCTCGATAATGAAGAGATTACCGACGGATCTGGTCGTCGGTAATTGTGAATACAAAAATTTCAAGAATTACCTACGAAAGGTCTGTCAGTAACGTTATTGATGGTTATTCCGTCGGTAAATCCCTTGTATTGGTGGCGGCAAGGAGAAATTTTTGGTGTGAGAGTGTACCGATGGAATAAGCCTTAGTAATCTTGAACTGTACTTACCAACGGAATGGCCGTCGGAAATCAAGTTTCCATTACCGAGGGACAATTCATTGGTAATCATGTTTTTTGAATTATCGACGGATAAGGCCGTCGGTAATTTTCAGTGGTCATCGGAAATTTTCATTAAACCACCACCGAAAACCCTTCTCCCCTCACTTTCCCTTTTTTCTTCTTCTCTCATTTCTATCTTCTCTCTCTGCAAAAACAACCCCCTGCCACTGCCCTCTTCTCTCTGCGACCAGCCACCACGGCCCCCCACACCCACGGACCACCCTGACTACCGCCCCCTTCTCGTCTGCTTTGCTCGGCCTCCCTCTCTGTGTTTCAGTCTCCTCGCCCCCACTCTCTGCATCTCTCCACCACACATACCACCACCGGAGGAGCCACACTGCCACAACCACCATGCACACAGGTTTGTCTCTCCACTGATTTTATTTTGGTATGCATTTTTCCACATTTTTTCTCCACAGAGTTGTGTTTTGGTACCCATTGCAGAGGAACCACAACTCTCTCCGGCCACCGGGACTGCAATCGCCAACACCGCTGCAGAGAAGCCACCACTGTCAGTAGGGACCTGCACTGCCAGGTTATTTTTTACATTTTTATTGATTTTTTAATTTTTTTTGAAATTGTTTTATTGATTTTTAATTTTTTATTGATGCTTGCTAAGTTTTGCATGTTTAAATTAAATATCGAAATGTATTTTGAAATTGTATTTTTGTTTTCTGCTTGGTTGCATATGTGTCTATTGTTGTTGTTCTGAATTGGAGATCAACTTTTAAAAGATGAGAACTTTTAAGGATGTTGATATGATCATGGGCACACAAGCTCAAGGGGTCTCACAAGTGGAGCCAAGAATGACAAAGAAGAGTCCAAGACAAAAAAGAGTCCTCCTAGATTGTAGGATCTTTTGTAATAAAAGTAGTTTAGGAACCTGTAATATAAGTTCTTTTCCAGTAAGCACTTTAGGACTAGATTAGAGCATTGGGTTTAGGAGTTGGGCCAATTAGCCCAACATAGAATATGAGTATGAAACAATTGGGCCAAAGCAAAGCCCACACTTGGGAATTGGGGGAAAGGAGGCACAAAATGGCATAGAAGGATGATGAGCTTCATGTCATCACATATATAAGGACCTCATGTGCTCAAATTTTAAATCAATGAATCATTTGTTTCATTTCTCATTTTGAGAATTGTGAGAGAGTTGAGAGAGTCTCCTCTTGAAAGGTTCTCTAGTTGAACCTTTGATTCTTATCTTGAGTTTCCATACTCAAGTGGTGAATCTTCCCCTTAGGCTTATCATTCAATTCTCCTATGAGCAATTGAATATGGCGCTAATCCCCCTTCATTTCTACCTATTTCATTTTCTTATTTCAATTCTAGTTTAATTCTTGTAGTTTAATTCATACGCTTGTTCTTCTTCTATTCCTTTGTTTTCCATGATCCTCACTTGAGAATCAAGTTAATTTATGTTCTTGTTCTTATTCAATTGTGTTTATCTTACATTTTCAACAATCAAATTCAAAGAAAGATCCAACGAACTTTGTTGATCTATCTTAGATCACATCAAATGTTGAATTATACCTTATTCTTCAATAATTAAATAATTAAAAAATAGTCACAATGTTATAGGAGATTAGTTTAAAAGACGAAGCAGCTTTGGTAAAATATATACCTGCATCAGCTGCGAGGGAGCGATTGTGACGATAGCTGCTTATGGCGCATAGGGAAGCATGGACAAAATCGACTGTGATTAAAAAGGAGAGATTAAAAAAATTGGATACCAAAATAGTTAAATATCTAAATAAAACTAATTTTATATAACAATAATAAAATTAAATATGTAAATAACTAACTAATTAAAGAATCACATGATAATAAAATTAGACTTAATAAATAAATAAAATTTGACTAATTAAAATTAATTTAACAAATAAATAATTTAGTCAAAAGTTTGACGAATAGTTGCTCATGGCGCATCGGAAAGCATGGACAAATTGACTGTGATTAAAAAGTAGAGGTTAAAAAAATTGAATACCAAATTAGTTAAATGTCTAAATAAAATTAATTTTATATATAACAATAATAAAATTAAATATGTAAATAACTAAATAAAAAATGATTGAATAATTAAAATTAATTTAAAAAATAAATGATTTAATCAAAAGTTAGACGAATAATTTAATAAATGTAGATTATAGTATGCAATTGATTATTTAGATTAATGCTTTGTTTTATGATGGTTGCTTATGTGTTTAATTGTTGGCCAATTCTGTCAAAGTTTATGCAAATTATCCTTGATAGTTAAATTTTTATTTTATTTTAAAGTATAATTAATACGTACTTAAGAAAAACCTTAGTTTCCCGTTTGAGGTTCAATATTATTGAGCATGTGTACTTGTGGTCATGGTATCACTCATTTTATTGAATCTTGAATTGTCCAATTGGGATAGTTTGGGAAGAAACTTTTTCTCCACTACCATAATAGTTATTCGTTGTTTCTCATATGTTAAATAGATGATGAAATTTCGGTTTGATACAATTCCTTTTGTTCTCTGGGTCCATACTTGATTGTGGTAGATCTCACTGCGGTCAACTAGTGTACTTGGAGATCGATGGGAAATGATGCCGAAATTTCGTCAGCTATAAGACATGAGAAGTAATGAGTAACTAGTATAGTACAGTAGTGAAACAGTTTCTTATCAAATGGGATATGGCCATACCATTTAAGGAAAGAAAGCGATTCAAGGTCATAGAATCATGTTTAAATATACGTCAATTTATTTGAAAATGCCGAAGGATGAATTATTATCCCTCGAGCCGTAGTTGGGTGTCTGATAGGAACGAGGTTCGAAGATGGGGTCTGAAACAATCATTTGTAGATGGAGTTGAACAGTTTATTTGCAAAGTGCGGCAACATTGTGATTATCCCGAAGAGAGAGGGATTAATTATCCTTGCATTAAGTGCAATTGTACAAAGGTTTTGAGTGATGATGAAGTGAAGGTACACCTATATCAACATGGGTTGAAGCCTAATTGTTGGATATGGACTTATCATGGCGAAGAGTTGCCGAATATTGATAGATGATGTCGGTGATGATGATGTCAACATGGGTGCATCAGGTAGTGGATTACACGACGACTATGTTGAACAACTTCAATCAATGCAGGGGATGGTGGTTGATGGTCTCAGGAAACGTGGGACATTTGAGATGAATGAGTCAGATGACATGGAAGAGCCTCCTAATGAAGCGGCCCAAAGATTCTAAAATCTATTGGTAGAGCCAATTAAGCCATAGTTTGAAGGGGCGTCAGATTCAAAATTATCAATTTGTGTTAGGATTTTAACTTGCAAGTCAAATTGGAATGTCCCCAAGCAGTGTTTGAAATTTTTTTGTAGAATGCTTCTAGATGTGACACCGATCAAAGGGTTGTTGCCAAAAAGTTATTATGATGCGAAGTGGTTGGCGTCAAAACTAGTGTTGGAGGCTAGGAGGATTGACTGTTGTATGAACAGATGCATAATTTTTTATGGCAGTGAGTCAGGCACAAAAGATAGCGGACTGGAAGAATGTAAATTTTGGCAGGCACCGAGATATGTGTCTGAAACAGTGGCCGTATTAAGAACAAACCGGTTCCGGTGAAGACAATGCTCTATTTAACAACAATTCCAAGGTTGCAGAGGATGTTTGCATCAATGCAAACTACAAGACAGATGAGGTGGCATTATGAGAATAGAAGAAGTTCGGGCGTGTTACGCCACCCGTCGGATGGTGAAGCTAGGAAGTACTTTGATTGGGTACGACTTGCAATTTACGACTTGGGTTGTGCTCGGATGGGTTTACCTCATACATTCAAGCATCGGCTTGGCCTTATTCATGTTGGCCAGTAATTTTTACATCGTACAATCTTCCTCCTGAGATGTGTATGTCAAAACTGTACACTTGTCTCATACCAGATTCATCTAATCTGAAAGCTGGGATTGATGTATATTTGTAGCCTCTGATCGATGATCTGAAGAAGTTGTTGGCTGGTGTGTTTACGTATGATGTTTAAGCGAAACTTTATGATAAAAGCAGCACTGATGTAGACTATCAATGATTTCCCTACATATGGCATGTCGTTTCATTGGGGGTCTGACGGTAAATTGGCGTTCCCGTATTGCATGGAACATGGAAAGGCTTTTACCTTAAGATATGGTGGGAAAAGTTCTTGGTTTGATTCTCATCGTCAGTTATTAGATCATGATCATGCATTCAGAAGGAATACCCGAGCATTCAAAAAGAACCAAATAAAATGGGAAGGGCCCCCACCTATAATGACACCTGAACAAATTTGGCGTCGGGTTTGCGATCTTCCAAAAGTCAATGATGCTGGTGTGACAAAATTATCGGGATATGGATAATGGCATAACTGGACAAAACAAAGTATTTTTGGGAGCTACCAAACTGGAAAGATACCTGTTAAAGCATAACCTTGATGTAACACACATTAAGAAAAATTCATTGACAACATTTTTAACACGGTTATGAATGTGACAAACAAGACAAAGGACAATGAGAAGGCAAGGGTGGACTTAGCTTTGTATTGTAGACGAAAGGATTTGGAGTTAAAGCAGTAACCATATGCAAAAGGTAAAAGCAAAAGCTTGTTACACTTTAATTGCCGATGAAGCAAAGTCGGTTTGTCGGTGGTTAAAAGAACTTAAGATGCCTGATGGTTATTCATCTAATTTGGCACAATGTGCTGAGGTCAAAAAGAGCAAACTTCATGGGATGAAAAGCCATGATTGTCATGTATTCATGGAGTGTTTGCTTCCTATTGCATTCAGTTCGTTGCCTCCGCATGTTTTGAACCCGCTTATCGAAATCTGTCATTTTTTCACAGATCTATGCTCTGCATCTTTAAGGGTGGATGGTCTGAGGAGCATGGAAGAAAAAATTCCAATAAATAAGTGCAAGTTGGAGAAGATATTTCCCCTGGTTTTTTTTAATTCAATGGAGCACCTCCCTGTTCATCTTGCATATGAAGCAAGGCTTGGTGGACCTGTCCAATATAGGTGGATGTATCCATTTGAAAGGTAATTTTATTACAATCGCACATTTAAATTAATGTCCCTTGATTAAAGCCTTGTCACTAATCTTTTTTATTACTTAGATTCATGGGTGATTCTAAATTATCTGTAAAAAAAACAAGGCTAGGGTTGAAGGATCAATATAAGCGTCTTACTTATACCGTGATGTTGGTGTAAGCCCTAGAGGCCAATATATTTTTATTTTGCTATTATTTATGATATGAGGCATTCCAGTTTATTATGTTGTTTTTTAAACTTATTAAATTCCTTAGAATAGAAAGTTATATTTAGTAGAATATCAAGTATATGACTTGATAGTGAGACGTTATTAAGCAATAGAACTCTATTCTTAAATATCCATAGTCAATTATTATTATTATTAATAAGGACAATAATAATATATCGAGACTATTATGTGTGTAGACTGATGACCACTTCTCACGGGTCATGTATATGAGATATCAAGTCACACATATAGGTACACATTAGAGTAATGATGTACTGGATTGACCCACCATGAGAGCACTAAATGGAACGTTATGTGAGTGTCATAAGTAGTTCTCATAGTGACAATGGTGTATCATTCCTTCGACCTAAAATCACTGCTATCCCTACATGAGGAGTTATGCGCTTTAATACCGACAAATGTCATCTGTAACAGGATGACTATAAAGTCGGTCATTGGGTACACCGCGAGTCATACGAAGGGGTATGAATGATCTAGATGAGATTTGCCCCTCCTACATAACATGAGTGATATATCTATTGTCCCATTGATAGAGTGAGATTGTAAAATGCATGGTCGTGCTGAAATGAGTCAATATAAGATATTGACATCATTTATTATTAAGTTTATTCGGGTATCAAGGAACGTGATATTGAACTATACAAGGGTGACACGTTCTATGCCTTGTGTTCAATATAAATATCAGGACAAAGGGATAATAATACACGTGAACATTGGTCACAAAAAGGTTACGTCAATTCACTGTCTTTCTCATTACTTGGGTAGCAATGATGTGTTGCTAAGCACCGCTCATTGTTTACAATATTAAATGTAATTTAATATTATTGCCAACGTTATGGGAACTTATAGGGTCACACACATAGGGCAGATTAATCGGAACTAAAAAAAAATTGAGTTAGACTCAATTTCTATTGGGCCACGCTCATATCAAATAAGCCCATTAGGGCCAGGTCAAACCTTTTCTACCAACTGGTGCACTGCTTATAAATAGCAGTCTTAGAGTGTTGAGTCGTACACAACACATCCCTGGCCGAACTCTGCACTCAGTTTGCGTGAAAGAGAATATTGTCGACTTCTCATCTTGCACCTAGCCGTTCTTAGAATTGCGCTCCGAGAATGAACATGTGGGATGTGTCTATCTGCTCATGTGGATTTCGTAGAGGCATTGTTGTTCGTGTAGTGCTCGTGATTTGGAACATGACTCAAATCAAAGGTCTGCGCTACAAGAGGTAAAATTTTTTTAACATGAACCATGAACATTCGCATGGATTCCTGGTGGGAGTTTTTCCATTGCGTCTTGTTTGGTACGGAAATTCCCAAAAGTGAGAAACCCATTTTTATTTCCACTATTTCAACAACTTCATGTTGTCACCAAGAAATATTAGGAATGAGGTAGATGCTGATAATGAAAGGTTTTGTTATTCCCTATTAGTATTGAACCTTCCTGGGCGTCATGCTGACAAGGAGTTGATTTACTGGTTAAGTGATGATGACTATGTACCGACACATGTCCGTGTCTTGATAAATTGCACAAGGTGAAACCATACCATGAGTAAGTATCAGTGACTCAATTTTGTAATAATTTATCATATGTTGTATCAATTTCTTCCTAAACACATTATAAACACATTTTTGTCAGTGTATTCTTGCAAATTAATCAAATAAGTGAACTAGATGCTTCTGCTCGTACACATGTAGATTTTCCTGAATGGTTCAAGTAACAAGTAAGTATCATAGAACTTACCAAACATTAAACAAGTATCATTGTCCATTACAAATATTTATTTAACCACGTTCAGCAGGAGCCTATTTAACCACATTCAGTAGGAGCCTATTTAACCACACCGATCAGGGCACATCATCTTCTGTCCAGTAGGAGGTCATGCCGGAGTGAGCTAGGATTCCGGCACCTGGTGATCGACCATGGATTAAGCCTATTAAAGGATGTAAGTATTTTTTTATTTAATGTTTTATAACAATTTATGTTTTTGTTATTAATTTGTTGTTAAATAATTATTAATTTTTAAAATTATAAATTTGTCAGGTTGATTCCATCGAAGACGGCCTCCAAGGCCATTACATATTCCCTCAAGGCGCAGTATCGTCGATTCTGTACATCCTGGGGGAAGTTGAGCATAGAGGACAGAGATCGTGTCTTTACACGATTCGGGGTAAGCTATTTACTTTTGTGGCTAATTTTATAAGCGTTTTTCATGTATTATCTTCTATTATATATACAATTCTTCTTTTTTGTATTAAATTAATTTTTTCCTTGTGAACAACACCTTCTGTGATGGCGTCTGGAGCTTGCAGCAGAGATCCAAGGCATTTTTTAGGCTCGATGTTCTTCCAGACTCACGGATGTGATTCGAGAGTGGAGGAATAGCCGCATACGTCCAGATTACATCGGACCCAATATCTGGACACAATTGTGTGAGTACTAGAACTCGCCAGCTTATAAGCTAAAGTGTGAGGAGACAAATAAGAATCGGGCATCCGAGAAGGGCAGGAGCCTACACACGGGTGGGTCGATTAACCACGTTCAACATGCCGCTAACATGGTATGTGTATGTAATTAATTAAATTTCATACTTTAACTATTTTGTTAATATTTTATTTTGCAAATAAATGATTGTCATTCGTGTGTTGTTTACAAGCAGTAGCACTTGGCTAGTCAATTAAGGTCCCTGAGGTCTTTGTGCAGACCCATATACGGAGGGAGACCGGTGAGTTTGTTGATAAGAGGTCCAAGCAGATGTGGTGGGTAATATATATTTATAAGTTTATGTTTTGATTTTTTTTTTTACTTCTTATTATTATAAGTTAATAATATAATACAACAGGAGGAGTTCTCTGCCAGGTTTACTCAGGTAGCGTCTGAGACTGCCTCCTGCATTGGTGCCTCAGATCCCTCCCAGCTTGACCCCACCAAGGTAGAGAGACTTGAGACCCAGGTGTGGGTTGATGTGGCAGGCGGGATGAATAAGGGGCAGATTTACGGGAGTGGGAGCCTAGCTCGTACCTACCGCTAGGGGTCCGAGCTTGACACATCGGGAGGGTGCATCTTCTAGCTCGCAAGACACCGAGGAGGTGCAACAATTGAGACATGAGGTGTATCGGGCATGGAAGGACAACGAGCACATAAGGCACCAGATGGAGGCACTCAAGCAAGTGGTTGTCAGTGTGCTCGAGGTGCTCCCACATGATAGGCGCGCCATTCTGCAGGGGGTACTCCATAACGACCAGGCACCCTCTACTACTACGGACATACCAAAGCAACAACTGGCGGTACGTCGACTCAGCCGCAACCGGATGGTCACCTGACGCTGCGAGGACGACCATCATGGCTATTATAGTGATTATTAGGATAATTTCTTAAGATATTTCTAGATTTTGCTAGTTATAGGGTTTTGTACGGAATTATTTACATTGTACAATTTTTTATATTATTTATATACTGTATTTTTTATATATGATGTATTTATTTTATTTTACTTTCAATTTTATTTTTTAAATATAATTTAATTTACTTAATAAATAAAATAAATTTTAATTTAATAACAAAAATTAATTAATTAAATTTATATTTAAAAAAAATAACTTATTGATGGATTAGTCCCTCAGTAATTCACAAAATGATTAATGATAGACTGATCTGTTGATGGGTAGGGTGCCCCATTACCAATGGAAAAAGTCGTCAGTAATTCACTGACAGGTTTATCGATGGCTTTTTCCATCGGTAATTGGGTAGCCTAACGAGGTAATTACCGACGGCAATTCCATCGGAACACCCAAATCTGTCGGTAACTGTTACCAACGAGCCACTTACCGGTGGATTTAGGGTCGTCGGAAATACGTTATTACCGACGGTTTTTTGAGGTTTCCAACAGCTTTTGTCCGTCGGTAATCAACGTTCTTTTTAGTGTCAATCCTATATTTGAGAAATAGTTGTCACGGTGACCTTTTTTGGTTTTACCTTTGTGTTAGAAAAGTAATACATAAAACCATAAATAAAATGAAACAAAGAAAAGGAGAAAATATAAATAACTTATAATGTGGGACATGTACAAGGTACTATCTCGTAATATTTTTTTGCCACAAAATAATGAAGTGAATAACCCTTTTTTTTTTGGTACAGAGTGAATATCCCTTTTTAATAATTATACTTTATGCCATTTTTTGCTGCTATATTACATGACAGTTGGCAGTGATAGATGGTAACAAATAGTGTAATAGACACGGCGATGACTAGGATAAGCACAACGAAGATGTAACAAACACAAGAACAAGATGCAATGAAGACAGACTAAGGTTGTCTGTGGTCTGTGAATATAGATCTTAATTGCTGAAGTCCCACATAGGTGGGAGTAAACTTTGGAGGGCCCCCTTAAGCTTATATAACGAGGCTTAAGGGGTGCTAATATGCCATTCCAAACCAAGAGAGCCAAGAGTGAGCTAGAGAGAAAAAATTGAGAGAAAAAGTTATAGTTTTTCCTGTGAGGTTTCTCCTAGTGTGTATTCTCCTATTTTCAAGAGAGAATGTCATTGTTCTCTCCTTGTATTTAGAGAGAGGGGTCTTGTAATTTCTTCCACATAGTGAAATTCTTCTGATCTTGCCCGTGGTTTTTCCCCTTATTTGTTGAGGTTTTTCCACGTAAATATTGTGTGTTCAGTTCCTCTTTTCTCATCTCTTATTGTAACTGTGTGATATTATTCCATCACTCTGGTACCTAACAGTGGTATCAAAGCCATGGTTCGTGGTCACTATTCCGCTGCAACAAAGTGATAAGGTGCCGGGTTCATAAGAAAATTCTTAGTATGCTTTGTGGTTGCAGTATCGTCTGATCTTCCACATTAGAAAAACATTATTCTTGTTGCTAGAAATAAAGTGTGGTAGTGTGAAGTTGCATGTCTAGGAAAGTTCTAGCAAGGAAAGACTTGGTATTTAAGTCTGTCTATTAGTGACCCACCTCTCTTTCCTGAGAACTTACCTGGTGTACTATTTACAGACTACGGTCATTGTTCCAGTTTATGGTACTGTTCACAGGAGTAATTTGGTGTAAAATCATGGCAGCAAAATTTGAGATTGAGAAGTTCATTGGGAGTAATTTCTCCCTGTAGAAATTGAAGATAAAGGTAGTTCTAAGAAAGGATAATTGCCTAGACGCAATTGACGGTAGACCCTCAAATATCACTGATAAAAATTGGAAAGAGATGGATGACAACGCTGTTGCCAATTGCACCTAGCAATGGCAGATTCAGTATTGTCAAGTATTGCAAAAAAGAAGACTACAAAGGAGATCTGGGATACTCTTATTAAATTTTTCGAGGTCAAATCTCTTCACACCAGAATATTCTTAAAGAGGAGGCTTTACACTCTCCGAATGGGTGAATCCACATCGGTGATGAATCACATCAACACTCTAAATACGCTATTTGCTCAGCTCACAGTGTCAGATTTCAAAATAGCAGAAAATGAACCTGCAAAACTTCTACTTCAGAGTTTACCAGATTCGTATGATCAACTCATCATCAACATCATAAATAATAATGTTGTTGATTCTCTATGCTTTGATGATGTTGCCGGTGCAATTCTTGAAGAAGAATCCAGGAGCAAGAATAAGGAAGAAAGGCCATAAAGTTCAAAGCAAGCAGAGGCGTTAACGATGATGAGAGGCAGATCAATGGAATGTGGCTCTAGTGGGAGTCAAGATCATGGTAGATCAAAACCTCGAAGAAGGAAGAATCTTAAATGCTACAATTGTGGCATGAGAGGGAACTTGAAGATTGAGTGTTGGCATAACAAGAAGAATAGAGAGACAGCTTCTAAAGCAGCAACATCTGAAGGATGTGTTGCAAGTACCTCAAATGATGGAGAAATCCTATATAGCGAAGCAGTAACCAGTTCTAATGGCGGAAAACAACTTAATGATGTCTGAATAATGGATTCGGACGCGACATGGCATATGACTCCGCATCGACATTGGTTTCGCACTTATGAGCCTTTCTTGGAAGGATCTGTGTCCATGGGAAATGATCATGCCTTAGAAATTGCTGGAGATGGTACTGCCGGATTAAAGATGCATGATGGTACTATTCACAAAATACAAGGGGTACGACATGTGAAGGGATTGAAGAAGAACTTATTGTCCATTGGGCAATTGGATGACCTCGAGTGTAAGATCCACACTGAAGGTGGGATCTTAAAAGTGGTGAAAGGCAATCTTGTGCTGATGAAAGCAGAGATGATCACAAGTAATCTATACATGCTTTTGGGAGATACATTGCAAGAGGCAGATGCATCAGTTGCAGCAGTGAGTCAAGAAGAAACAACAATGATGTGGCATCGCAGACTAGGCCATATGTCGGAACGTGGCTTGAAAGTCCTTGCAGAATGCAATCTCTTGCCCGGGCTCAAGACGGTGAATTCACCTTTCTGTGAGTACTGTATGATGAGTAAGCAACATAGATTGAAGTTTGCTAGAGTAACTACTAAAAGCAAACACATACTGGACTTGATCCATTCTGATGTGAGGGAATCACCGGAAATATCTCTGGGAGGAGCAAAATATTTTGTGTCATTGATTGATGACTATTCCAGAAGATTATGGGTGTACCCAATCAAGAAGAAGTCAAATGTGTTTCCAGTGTTCAAGGAATTCAAAGAACAAGTAGAGCTTGAAACTGGTAAGAGAATAAAGTGCTTGAGGACAGACAATGGGAGAGAATATGTAGATGGTAATTTTCTGGCATTTTGCAAACAAGAGGGTATTGTAAGACAATTCATAGCTCCACATACACCTCAACAAAATGGTGTAGCAGAGCGGATGAACATAACTCTCCTAGATAGAACAAGAGCCATACTGAGAACAACAGGAGTGACCAAATCTTTCTAGGCAGAAGCAGTTAAAATTGCCTATTACGTGATAATTCCGTCACCATCAATAGCGATTGGTTTGAAGACACCAATGGAGATGTGGAAAGGAAAACCGTCTGATTATTCTTCTCTACATGTTTTCGGATGTCCTGTGTACATGATGTACAACTCCCAATAAAGAACGAAGCTGGATTTAAAATCCAGGGAAATGCATGTTCTTGGGTTATGTTGATGGTGTTAAGGGGTATCGCCTATGGGATCCTACTGCCCTCTAGGTTGTTGTCAGCATGGATGTAGTCTTTGTAGAAAATGAACTGCAAAGTGAGCAGAAAAATGACAGCACTACCAAAGAAACTATTGCAGTTGAGATAGAAAGAAAGTCTGGAGAAGATGATTCTTCTGAGGCAGAACCAGGGCATGAGGAGCAATTACCAGATGAGGCCAATGATACAGAAGTTCGGCGATCGTCACACCAAACAAGAACACCATCATAGCACTATGTTATGGCAAGCCATGATGCATACTGTCTTCTAACTGAAGGAGAATAGTCAGCCTTTCAGGAGGCTTTGAGCAGTTCAGATGGTTCTCAATGGATGACAGCAATGCAGAAAGAAATGGAGGCCTTACATAGAAACAACACATGGGAACTTGTTAAACTTCCAAAGGGTCGGAAAGCCACCGGGAAAAAATGGGTCTATAAGATCAAACGAGATGGCAATGATCAAGTGGAAAGGTATCGTACAAGACTGGTGGTTAAAGGATATGATCAGAAAGAAGGTATAGACTTCAACGAGATATTTTCTCCAGTTGTCAGACTAACTACTATCAGAGTAGTGTTGGCTATATGTGCTGCATTTGATTTACATCTTGAACAGTTGGATATAAAGACTGCTTTTCTACATGGATAACTTGAAGAACAAATTTATATGCTCCAATCGGGAGGCTTTAAAGAACAAGGAAGAGAAAACTTGGTTTGTAGGTTGACCAAATCTTTGTACGGTCTAAAGCAGGTGCCCAGATATTGGTATAAGAGATTTGATTCCTTCATTATTAGCCTTGGATACAACAGACTAAGTTCAGACCATTGTACATACTACAAGAGGTTTGATGATAATGATTTCATCATTTTGCTGTTGTATGTGGATGACATGTTGGTGGTAGGTGATGAGTGTGATTTCACCTCATATTTCCTTGTCATTTTGCATGCATTTTCATATAGTTTAGACATATTTAATTTGATTTTTGTTAGTTTTTACCTTGGAACGGGTAAGGTGGTTCTGTGGTGTTTGTGTGTAGGAATTCATGAGTAAAATAATCAAATCCAGTTGAATCGGAGTTTGTATGAAGATGGAGCTTGAAAATCAAGGAAAATGAGCAAAGCAGAGACCATCACGGCCTGGGTGTGACAACCATCACGGCCGTGATCGCGTGGGACTGAAGAAAAAAGAAGAAAGTGCAAGTCAGAAGCTGTCACGGCCTGGCCGTGACAGCCATCATGGCCGTGACAGACATCACGGCCAGGCCGTGACAGCCATCATGGCCATGACAGACCATCAGCACAAGAATTCACAAAGCAGAAGCTGTCATGGCCTGGCCCTGACAGCCATCACGGCCGTGACGCGTAAAATCTGGGATTTTGGGATTTGTTTTTGATCTGATTTGTAATTGATTTAATTCCAAGTTAACCTACACTATAAATAGGGGAATTAGGCTCGAAAATAGGACCTCTTGGCTGCTACCTTAGGCTTAAATTAGGATTTCTCTTCTTCTCAATTTCTTCTCTTCTCTTAGGATTTTCATGTTTTTGTTATTCAACATTGTTATTAACATGGCAATGAGTGAGTAGTCGTTTTATTTCTAGGAATTGGGGCTATGCCCAAGACTCGTTTTATGTGATGAATTGACGTTTTACTTCTTGTTAATTTGCTTTTGATTTAGTTCCTATTGCATGAATTACTTGTAAATTTGGTGCGCACTTATTTGCATGTCATAGATATTCTAAGGATGAACCTAGCGGTGAACTTAGGTATTGGATCTATAGGAATTGAACTTAGGACTTAAATCACGAGAGTTAGAAGCGGTCCTTCGAGGGTTCATTGAATTGTCACAAATCGTAATGGGTTCAATTTAAATACAATTATCACGAGAGTAGGTGTTGGTTTAATTGGGCACGGTTCTTGTATCTCGAGAGGGAACATTAACTTTATTAGGATAAATTCACCTTCAAAGCGTTTTGATAATTAACAAGAGGAGTAGTCAATTTAGTAGCATAAGCAGTCTTGTTGGTAACCCAATTCCTGGAAATATCTTTTAATTTGAAAAACACCAGATTAGATTTGATTGCGATTTTTTAACTGATCTCGTTTTAGATATTTGATTTGTTAGTTAATCTTTATTTTAAAAACCAAATCTTTTCCAAATCTTTTTTTATATATAGTTTAGTTAAATTAATTTAATAATTAATTGTTATTTAAGATCACGGTCTCTGTGGGTTCGATCTTTTTATTACTTGACGACGAAACCGTACACTTGCGGATTCACGCTACCAAGTTTTTGGCGTCGTTGCCGGGGACTGTGCTTTCTTGAATTTCAATTTAATTTTTAAATTAATTTTTCTGGACATTTTTTTTTTATTTATTCAAAAAAAAAAAAAATTCTTTTTCTAGTGTATCTATCTCTCTCTTTGCAGGTATTTTGTCTCTTATATGCGAAGATCCCAAAGTCTTGGAACTCTTATTGAAGTTGATCCCGAGATCGAAAGGACTTTTCATAGACGTAGGAGACTACAAAGACAAAGAGTGAGAGAAAGGTTGACCCCCATCCCACTCATGGCCGATCAACCGGATACTAAACCACTGAAGGACTACGCAGCCCCAAATGCTAGGGGTTTGCGAACTGGGATCGCTAGGCCAGAAATTGAGGCGGATAACTACACTATACCGCCCCAGTTAATTGGCATGATTAGGCAACATCAGTTTGGAGGATTACCCTCGGAAGACCCGACTGATCATGTGGAGACATTCTTGGAGTTCACCGATGCAATAAGAATTCGAGGTGCACCGGTTGATGCTATTCGCTTGAGGTTATTCCCCTCCTCTCTGACTGGAAGGGCAAGAGCTTGGTTGAAATCAGTGCCTGCTAATACTTTGTCCACTTGGGACCAATTGGAGCAGGCGTTCTTGGAAAAATTCTTCCCACCATCCAAGACTGCTTACCTGAGAACTCAGATCACCGGCTTCTTCCAAAAGGACGGAGAATGCTTATCCGAAGCTTGGGATCGTTACAAGGGATTGCTAGAATCTTGCCCACATCATGGGCTTGAGAAGTGGCTTTTAGTGCATACCTTCTACAATGGATTGGACTATTCTTCGAAGGTGTCACTTGACTCCGCAGCTGGTGGAGCATTGATGAATAGACCATTGGCTCAAGCATTTGAGATCATTGAGAACGTTGCCACCAACTATCATCAATGGGGTTCAGAAAGAGGTAATAACCCGAAAAAGCTTTCGGGAGGTAAGTTTGAAATGAATAGTAATGATTTAATATTGTCTAAATTTGACTCATTGAGTAAGCGCTTTGATAGACTTGAAAAGGCTAATGTGAGTTCAATAGGTGCTACTAATGTTGCTTGTGAGATTTGTGGAGCGCAGGGACATGACTTCGTGGAATGCCCACATGGAAGTCCTCATGAATCAAGTGCTTCGGGGGAACAAATGAATTCATGTCACAACTTTTATGACACGAACCCGAAGTTGCCAAACTATGTTCCCCCAAATTCATACAACCAAGGAAGGAAGAATAACTCTTATCTCTCATACGGGAACTACAACAACACGTTGAACCATGAATTCCAAGAAGGCCAAGGTAATAGGAAACCCGCATTGGGGTATCCTCAGGTACAAAAGTCTAAACTTGAGTCTCTAATGGAAAATTTTGTTGAAACTCAAACAAAGCAAAATGAAGAGTTTAGGCAACATGGTAGGGCTATGGGCGAAGCCATTAAGGAACTAGCTTCTAAGGTAGACAACTTAGCTATTCACAATAAGATGCTAGAGACACAAATTGCCCAACAAGCTAGTACATCTTCTAGGACTAAGGGTACGTTTCCGGGACAACCCGAAGTTAATCCCAATGAGCACTGTAATGCTATATACTTGAGGGATGATAAGCTTGGGGTAGTTGAAAAGGGCATGGAATGTGAGGTAGGCATGAGTGAACAAGAAGAAATTAAACCAAAATATATACCTCCACCACCTTACCAACCCCCAATACCTTTCCCACAAAGGCTAGTCAGAAAAAAGCAAGTAGAACAAGAGACTAAGAGCTTAGTTGAGGAGCGTGATGAAATGATAAAAACTAATATGCCTCCTAAATTAAAAGATCCAGGAAGTTTCTCTATTGCTTGCTCAATTGGAGAAGTTAAAATAGATCATGCCTTATGTGACTTAGGGGCTAGTGCGAGTTTGATGCCACGTGCCATCTTTGAGAGGTTAGGAACCAAGAAATTGAGCCCATCCAAGTTCTCTTTACAATTTGCGGATGGCTCAACTAAAACCCCTCTAGGCATACTAGAGAATGTCCCCATAAAGGTAGGGAAACTTTTCATTCCTACTGATTTCATGGTGTTGGATATGAACGGGAATTCTAAATTCCCTATCATTCTTGGAAGGCCATTCTTGGCCACAGTTAGAGCAATAATAGATGTTAAAAATGGCAAGCTCTCTTTGAATGTAGAGGAAGGTAGGGTGGATTTTGATTTGACTAACTCATATAACAACCCTCCTCTTGAGAATCATGTGTGCAGGATTGAGATAGTGCCTCCGGAGATGAAAGAAGAGCTTAACATGGAAGCAACTCCCAAACTTTGCATGACAAATGATGCACCAAATAAAGATGAAATTGGAGTTTCTGAACATGTGGAGTTAAAACTTCCACCGGGAGGAAGTAAGGCCATGAAACTCAGAGTGAAAAGAGCAAAGCGAAAGCGCATGTGGCCATATGAACACTATAGGCTCATTGATGGACTTCCTTGGAAGAGAGGTGTTCTTGCACTTCAAAGCCCACCTGATCCCGGTTGATTGAAGAGAGTATGGTCAAGCTTACGACCAAAAACAAGCGCTTCTTGGGAGGCAACCCAAGCTTTCTTTCCCTTGCTATTTTGTTTTTAATTTTTGTTTTCAATAATTTGAGAAGATTAGAGGAGAAAGACCACAAATTGATGGTTTTGCCAAGTGTGTTTCCAGGTTGGAAAAGCATGAAAAAAAAAGGGGGTGCAAGCAGTGATGATCACGACTAGGCCGTGACAGAGCTCACGGGCGTGATGCGAAGGTGCCAGAAATCAGAGAAGATCACGCCCGAGCCGTGATTGACATCACGGGCGTGACGTGGAAAGGGCCACATAACCAGAATCTATCACGGCCCAGCCGTGAATATGGTCACGGCCATGATGCGCCTTGCTTAAAAAAATAAAAATAAAAAAATTCACCCTCACTCTCTGGTCAATTCGCGCAGCACCCAACACCACCTAGGTGAGTTGTTCCAATTTTCTCCTCTCTCTAACTTAATTATTTACATTAGGGACAATGTAAGTTTTTAAGCTTGGGGTAGGGGTATTTTTGCATTTTGCATATTACATGTTGCATTCATTTAGGTATAGTTTCGCATGATCACATCTTTAGATTGCCCCTTGTTTTGAAATTGCATCCAATTGTGAAAATTTTGTGCCAAATAAACCATGACAGTGAATTTTGAACCCAATTTTTGTATTCTTGTGATAGGCTGAAATTAAAAATTCTAGAGATGATCTTTTGATAGTTGATAATTAGCATGTGGTTCCTTGGATTTGTATTTCTCATTGATTTTTGAACTACTAAATGTGAGATATTTGAGCCTAAAAGGGGTATTCTCTAAATTTACCCTATTCCTTGTGATTGAGTGTTTTATTCCTCTTGGATTGTATTCTCTAGAACTTGACTTGAAACCGTTTTGAAACTTAGAAATTTTTTAAAACATATTTGAAAATGATTGAGGCATTAGGTATTTTTCTAGCCTTCTGAGCTTTGATTAATTAAATACTACCCCTGAGTTGCCCAATTTTGAACTTTAAAAAAAAAAAAAATTGCTTTTCTTGGTACCTTGATTGTTTTTCATGAATTATGCATGGTATGACACCTTTTAAAGTATTGGAAAAATGGCAAAATGGTAGTTGAAAAATTTGTGGGATGGAAAGAAAGAAAAAAATAAATAAATGTTTCTCTTGAATTGCAAATCTCCCCTTCTCCAAATTGATGAATGTTAAAAAAAAAAAAGAAGAGAGAAGGGGATGAGAAAAAGAAAGTGAGAAATTAAATGAAAAAAAGAGAAAAGAAAGGTGGAAAAGTGAAATATAAAGCCCAAAAGAGGTATTTTAGAAGGTTGTCATGCGTTGCATTGTTTTATATTTTGTTAGCCTTCTTGAATATCCCCTTTCTTGGTTTCCCCACCTAACGATTAATCCCATGGCCCCATTACAACCAAAATAAAAGACCTCTTGATTCTTATGTGTTTTCATTAATAAAGTAGAGATTTTGGTTAATAGTCAAGCTTATGGTAGGGTACTTTCCTTGAGGATATTGAGTGAATTGTCATATACCCTTAAAACACTTGAGTGAGGTGAGAAGAGTGCCCGAAGTAATGAGAGATATGAATTTAGGGAACCTAAGCTTCTAATTGGACTTGAAATTGATTGTCTCTTGGTTTCTTATTGGATATGTCTGTTACTTGGATTTATTACTCGGGTTCTAGGTTCACTGTCCATGCTCTAACTGTTTATCTTGTCTGGCCTTAGTTATTGCTTGAGGACAAGCAAAATCTTAAGCTTGGGGTAGTTTGATGAGTGTGATTTCACCTCATATTTCCTTGTCATTTTGCATGCATTTTCATATAGTTTAGGCATATTTAATTTGATTTTTGTTAGTTTTTACCTTGGAACGGGTAAGGTGGTTCTGTGGTGTTTGTGTGTAGGAATTCATGAGTAAAATAATCAAATCCAGTTGAATCGGAGTTTGTATGAAGATGGAGCTTGAAAAGCAAGGAAAATGAGCAAAGCAGAGACCATCACGGCCTGGGTGTGACAACCATCACGGCCGTGATCGCGTGGGACTGAAGAAAAAAGAAGAAAGTGCAAGTCAGAAGCTGTCACGGCCTGGCCGTGACAGCCATCATGGCCGTGACAGACATCACGGCCAGGCCGTGACAGCCATCATGGCCATGACAGACCATCAGCACAAGAATTCACAAAGCAGAAGCTGTCATGGCCTGGCCCTGACAGCCATCACGGCCGTGACGCGTAAAATCTGGGATTTTGGGATTTGTTTTTGATCTGATTTGTAATTGATTTAATTCCAAGTTAACCTACACTATAAATAGGGGAATTAGGCTCGAAAATAGGACCTCTTGGCTGCTACCTTAGGCTTAAATTAGGATTTCTCTTCTTCTCAATTTCTTCTCTTCTCTTAGGATTTTCATGTTTTTGTTATTCAACATTGTTATTAACATGGCAATGAGTGAGTAGTCGTTTTATTTCTAGGAATTGGGGCTATGCCCAAGACTCGTTTTATGTGATGAATTGACGTTTTACTTCTTGTTAATTTGCTTTTGATTTAGTTCCTATTGCATGAATTACTTGTAAATTTGGTGCGCACTTATTTGCATGTCATAGATATTCTAAGGATGAACCTAGCGGTGAACTTAGGTATTGGATCTATAGGAATTGAACTTAGGACTTAAATCACGAGAGTTAGAAGCGGTCCTTCGAGGGTTCATTGAATTGTCACAAATCGTAATGGGTTCAATTTAAATACAATTATCACGAGAGTAGGTGTTGGTTTAATTGGGCACGGTTCTTGTATCTCGAGAGGGAACATTAACTTTATTAGGATAAATTCACCTTCAAAGCGTTTTGATAATTAACAAGAGGAGTAGTCAATTTAGTAGCATAAGCAGTCTTGTTGGTAACCCAATTCCTGGAAATATCTTTTAATTTGAAAAACACCAGATTAGATTTGATTGCGATTTTTTAACTGATCTCGTTTTAGATATTTGATTTGTTAGTTAATCTTTATTTTAAAAACCAAATCTTTTCCAAATCTTTTTTTATATATAGTTTAGTTAAATTAATTTAATAATTAATTGTTATTTAAGATCACGGTCTCTGTGGGTTCGATCTTTTTATTACTTGACGACGAAACCGTACACTTGTGGATTCACGCTACCAGTAGGCCCCAACAAAGATCAAGTCCGAGAATTGAAGGCATAGTTGGCTAGGGAGTATGATATGAAGGACTTGGGACCCGCAAACAAGATTTTAGGGATGCAAAGTCACAGAGATATAGAAGATAGGAAGATTTGGCTTTCTCAAAAGAATTATCTAAGGAATGTCTAGCGGCACTTCAACATGCAAGATTGTAAGCCAATTTCTACCCCACTTCCTATCGATTAGTGAATTATCCTCAGGTATGAGCCCTAGCAGTGAAGTGGAGAGGATGAAAATGTCTCGAGTACCGTATGCATCGGTGGTGTGAAGCCTTATGTATGCCATGATATGTACATGACCAGACATTGCACAAACAGTGAGAACGGTTAGTCGATTTATGGCAGATCTCGGTAGAGAGCATTGGAATGTTGTTAAGAGGATACTGAAATACAACAAAGGAACCACGGGTGTTGTATTATGTTTCGGAGGATCATAATTCATTGTCAGGGGTTATGTCGACTAAGATTTTGCAGGTTCTCTTGATAAAAGAAAATCTATTACTGGCTATGTGTTCACACTTGCAGGAGGAGCGGTAAGCTGGTTATCCAAGTTACAAACTGTTGTAGCTTTGCCTACTACAGAAGCTGAGTACATGGCAGCTACACAAGCTTGCAAGGAAGCTATTTGGATACAAAGGTTAATGGAAGAACTCGGGCACAAGCAGCGGCAAATCATTGTGTATTGTGACAGTCAGAGTGCCTTGCACATTGCAAGGAATCCAGCCTTTCATTCTAGGATAAAGAACATAGGTGTTCAATATCACTTCGTTCGAAAAGTAGTGGAAGAAGGAAGTGTGGATATGCAGAAGATTCATACCAAAGACAACCTAGCAAATGTTATGACAAAGCCAATCAGTGCTGACAAGTTTACATGGTGTCGATCCTCCGATGCCCTATCGGAAATGTAAGCAACATGGAATGGCAAGACAAAAACAGTGGTGTGAAGATATGATTAAGTCAATCGAATCTTCAAGTGGGAGAATTGTTGAAGTCCCATATAGGTGGGAGCAAACTTTGGAGAGCCCCCTTAAGCTTATATAAGGAGGCTTAAGGGGTGCTCATATGCCATCCCAAACCAAGAGAGCCAAGAGTGAGCTAGCGAGAAAAAATTATAGTATTTCCTGTGAGTTTCTCCGAGCATGTATTCTCCTATTTTCAAGAGAGAGTGTCATTGTTCTCTCCTTGTATTTAGAGAGAGGGGTCTTGTAATTTCTTCCCCATAGTGAAATTCTTCTGATCTTGCCCGTGATTTTTTTCCTTATTTGTTGAAGTTTTTCCATGTAAATATTGTATGTTCAGTTCCTCTTTTCTCATCTTATATTTTAGCTATATGGTATTATTCCATCACTCTGGTACCTAACAGATCTCTGGATCGATCGGAGGGTCGGAGCTCTGGTGGTACTATTATTTGCATTATATAGACATGAGCCAATAATTATTTGCCTAGGATACGACTATATTAAAGGTAACATATCTGCCCTAATAATTTGTCCTAATAAAAAAAATGAAAGATAATAATAAAAAGAAATAAGTAAGAAATCTGTACATTAAAAACAGTAAAGGCAAATAAATCTCGACAAAAAAAAAAAAGAAAAAAAAAGAAAGAAAGATGAATAAGATAATTAAACTTTAATATCACAAACCATAATTTCTTTTTAAAATTTAAAATACTTATAAAACTGAAAGAATATCACAAATGACATATCTAGTTCAATTTTACTTTTTGCAATGTTCAATCTAAATAAATAATTATTAATTATCAGAATGATATATCTTTAACAATTTCTTATCATCATATATAAGTTCATTAATTTAAAAAATTAATTGTAGATTAATATGAAAATATTTTTTTTCCTTATCTCAAATTAAAAAAAAAAAACACACATTTACAAATTCTTTAATAACTTCAATTATTTTTTTATTTTTTTTGACAGATTCAATTATTTATTTATGGTTAGTCACTTAGTGAGGATAATTTTGTACCAAAAAAACTTAGTGAGGATAAATGACGTTCAATAATAAGGAATAGCATTTGGATTTTTTTTTTAAAATTAGTAGATTTAATGTTAATTAGCCAAGCCACTCAATGTTATCAAATAACTAGTAAATAAAATCAACAACCATTTACAAAATCCTTCTTTATTTGATGTATTTTAATACATAAATAATATGTAATGGGTCTGAGTGGTAACATGCTTGAGCCCCATAATCAAGTGATATTTGATCTCGGGTTTTTACGTATTGAGAAACCTAATTGGGATAGGTCAGCTTGTCATCCAGTAGTTTGAGAGATTGGTCTTCACAGTTGTGCGACATAGAGAAACAAAAAATACATAAATTTCAAGGTTTTAAATTGCAAACAATTGGAAAAAAAATGTGGCTGATACAGCCGTACAATTACTCACGATGTTACGGTAACTGTAAGTACGGATCTCATTTTAAAACCTTGATAACTTTATTAAAAAAAAAAATGTTATCTACTTGCACTATCTTGCTGAATAGAGGGAGACACCAAAAGTAAGAAATACTGCAAGCAAAAGGTAACAGATGGGTGAGGGTTTAGCAAAGGAATGAGCCATGATGTTTCTTCTTAATTTCCTCTTCGCTTGGACTTTTGGAATTACGAATGAAAAGAGTTATATAAATTTATATGTTGTCATTAATTATTATTATTATTATTATTATTATTATTATTATTATTTATTGTTACCGTTATTATTATTAATTATAGAGTATATTTTATAGGATACGTTAATAAGATTGAAATCAAATACAATCAAGGGGTGGAAGAACACCTTCCATAGGCAAGGTGACACAAAAGGCCCAATGATAAATGGGATATTTTTTTATAATGAACAGGATTGTGGAAACGTTTGATTTTTATTATTTTTCTTTCATTTAAGGTAAGGTAAAAATTAATTGAATAATTTTTTTTGACTATTTTGTGATTTTTCTTGACCATAATTAATTGGAAAAAAAATTGTCGCAGAGGTATATTCCAGAATGATATTAATCCCTTTCGAAATGTAAGCATCATCGAAATGGGTTTTATCGCTTCCAATTGTGCTAGAATTTGTTGGTTAATTGGAATTTGTTTGAAAGTTTACATAAAAAAGTCTTAATCTCAATCCTGCAATTGAGAGATAGCTATCGTGGGGTTCATTTATGTTTTTACCTATGCTTTAGAAAAATAGTACATAACCCAAGAGCTCTTGGATGAGATGACACATATCTTTTTCAGCTTAATTAATGTCTATATATTCATTAGAATGTATGTTTTTTTTTTCGCATTATGATATATATGCATGTTTTTAAGACATAAAATTTGTTTATGGTCGATTTTGTTAATTGCAATAGTGGTATGATTGGTGTTGATTGCTAAATGTTATTTTTTGAATGTTGAATGCTCAATTCTATTTTTTTATAAGTTGAATATTGTTTTTGATTGGTCAAATTTTAGTATGATGGTGAATAAAGAAAGCAGCTATAAAATATCAATTAAAAAAAAGGCGGCTAATGGATAGTGTTTGGTTAAGAAAACGCTATCTTAGTTCAATAACACAAAACAGTGTCCAAAACCAAAACTAAGTTCACCGGTCAAAAAACCAACACACTGTGAGCCACTCAACCAAAAGACAATGAAAAAGAATCATGATTGCAATTAAGTTGCATTTATCATCATTATTGAGAGAAATTATGGTCGATGTCGCTGCAATTGTTGCCATGATGCAATTATGTAAACTATCAATATCACAACATTGCGGTCTTAATTGCGATAAGGAACCTCATTTTAAAATCTCGATAAAATTGTAACCAAAATAAAAAAAAATTCTCGATAACTTTATTTACAACTATTTATAAAAATTATTTACAACTATTATCCGTTCAATGAGAACAAATAAACATTATAGCAAGGTACCATTCGAAAAGATTCTTTATCTTGAAACAATTTGTTTGTCCATTAGAAAAATTTCAGAAGTAATTCCCCTAAAAAAAAAATATATGATTTTTCTTAGTATTTAAAACCTTTTTTTATCATTAAAATTAAATGTTCGATCCTTCTGCATTGATGTTATCTTCCCTCTTAAAAGTCTAATTTCATTATACCTAGAAAGCCCATCACAGTTGATAGTCGGTAGACAGCTGGGTTCAAGGATACGATTCAAAACTTACAAGATCTCGACGTATCGAAGGATTAGTCTTTGGCTATGAAGCGTAAGATAACCCTGATGTACCAAAAAAAAATGTCTGATTTCATTCTTTCAGTAAACACTAAGACATAAAGTAATTTAGGAATTCATATAAAGAGAGAGACACACTACATAATACAAATCATTTCATATGATCGATGAATAAAATAAAAAATAAGAAAAAAAAAACCTAATATATCCCCGCTAAAATATCTGCTAGAATCGTAACGATCTCGGCGACATCTACCAAATAGCTGTTATTCATTGGGACTCCTGACGCATCAGGAACTGAGTTACAATCTTGAACATCTTCCATTGCACTCTTGCCCTTAGAATTCATTTTGGCGTAATTTCCAGCACTGAAAGATTGTTTAGCTTCGTCGAGATCACCCGAGGCATTGTCATAATCACCGAAACATGATGCATAACGTTGATACAAATTAGGATCGGTAGTGTTTACTTTGAGATTCTGGATTTGATCCCTGAATTTAAGGGCATTGTCATTGGCTAGGTCAATGACAATCGGGGAAAGAGTATTAGGATCAGCACCGTGATCGGCTACACCTTCTATGGAGTTTAAAATATAGGCACAGCTGGCAGAGTTTGTGTGTCTTGCACAAATGTGATCTACATGCACTATTCTTGATGAAAAGAGGGAGACACCAAAAGAAAGAAACAGTGGAAGCAAAAGGCAACGGATGATGAGTGAGGGTTTAGCAAAGGAATGAGCCATGATATTTCATTTTAATTTCCTCGTTGCTTGGAGTTTTGGAATTTTGAATGAAAACAGGTATACCAATTTATATATTATTATTGTTATTATTATTATTATTATATACTACCATTATTATCATTATATGGTATATTTGATATTTGATATGATTTGATAGGATATGGTAATTTATAGTCTAATAATATTGGACATGTATATATATATATATATAGTGCATATTAGTTTCTCTTTCCAATTAAATTTTGATATTTTGTTTCCTCTTTTATAAAAAGAAATCTTATCTGATGTTGTGAGGACGAAAAAGGAAGAGACAATGAATGAGATTGAAATTAAATTAAAATCAAATACAATTAGGGGAGAAGGAACACCTTGCACAGGGTATGGATCCTGATACCAAAGGCCTAATTATAAATGAGATCTTTGACATAATGATATATTAGTATGTTTTAATATGGTATTAAGAACCTTTGATTTGGTTCTGATTTATTGGAGAGATTTGGTTCTGAACGTTGGCAACTTAATAGTTTTTATTCTTAATTTTAAAAACTTACCTTCTATAGTTGCTCAACATTCTGCATGAAGTAACTCTCAAATAAATAGCCTTTCCTAATGAAAACTTTTGCGATATTCAATCTAAATAAATAATAATTATCATAATGATGTATTTTCAACAATTTTTGTTTGTCCTAGATTAATTAAAAAAAAGCTATGGGAGCTGAATATGAAAATATAAATTTTTATCTTATCTCAAAGTAAAAAAGAAGTCTGGTACCCTCTTTTTTGGTTCTAAACCCAATGAAGTCTGGTACACTCTTTGAAAGGGTTAGTGATAAAATGCCGTTTTGTATACCTTATTGTTGGGAAATTTGGTGTAAATTATTGTTTATTTGGTAGTAAATATGGATACTCACCCGATTTCTTATGATTATTGTAGGATACATCATCATTGCAGTAGATCATTAAATTTGGAGAAAAAGGAACAATTCTGGGAGATTTATGAAGAAAAAGATGTGCTTCAGAAGATATCAAAGAAGCACGACTGTGCTTAGCATGACCGTGCTCATCATTAAGCACGGTCGTGCTCATCAGCAAACCCCTTGCTAATCAGCAAGACCTTGCTCGTTTGTGGGAGTTGACGTCGATTTTTGAGCAAGGCCGTGCTCAATGTGCTCATTAGCACGGCCTTTGCACTTTTCTCACTTTTAGCACGGTTTGACGCTGTTTTCATACGACAAGGCCCCGTGCTCATGTTTCAGCAGCCAAATCAATCAGGGTTTCGTCTTTGAAATAAAAAGGATTTGTTTGGATGAAAGAAGGAAGCTAGTACACTGAGAGAGCCGTCATATGTAACACCCCATTTGTCGTAAATAAGCTTAATGCGCTTATATATGTAATATATATATATATATATATATATATATATTTGAATATGCTTGTTATGTTTGTTTTTGATGTCTAAGTTTATATTTGAGCAAGTTTAGCATTAGAAAGGTTCAATCCCTTTAGAGTCCTAGTAACATATTTCACCGTTTTGGCCATATCTTGAGTTCTAGAGATACCCGATTGAGGTGATCTTTGATGTGTTGGAAAGCTAAGAAAATTATCTACAAGACGGTTTTATGTGTTTTATCGACCAGATGATCCTGTTGCACCGACATCCACCATCATTGCAATGGATCCAGAATCTCGTGCAGAAATCAGCAGTCTTCATGAGACCGTGCAAATTGTTGTGGCTCTTCTCACCAAGATTGTTAAGAAACAGCAACTTTAGTTTTTATTTGCTTTGTCAGCAATGTAATCAGTCAATGATGGTTAATTCAATAAATGTCGTTTTCAGATGCATATCATTCTGTTACTTTTTTTTTTTTTTGCCGATGACAAAGGGGGAGAAATATATCTGAACTAAGTAACTATGTTAAAACTAATTCAAAAGATAAGACGCTACTTTAATGATGCGCCTGATTTCTTTACGGAAGCATGAGTTCAGGGGGAGCTTAAGAAGCTTAGCTAACATGAATTTTCTTATAAACTTGAATATAGTCATACTTCATATGATTCTTTGTGCTTAAATCTGTTTTAATCCTTAGTTCATTAAAATCATGAGATAATGTTTGTCATCATAAAAAAGGGGGAGATTGTTAAGACTACATCTTTAGACATCTCTGATTTTGATGAATCCAAACAAAGAATGATTTTAAATGAACCTTGTGAAATCTACTAATATGTGTATTAAGTGTGCAGATCAGTATACAAGAGTCTCATGACAAAGAAACAAAGTCTTAATGATGCGTCTGTAGAATGATGCGTCTGAACAATGACTCGGTCTCTATCAAATTTTGATCAAGCAACTGAAAGTCCTTCGCTTCAACAATATTCAAACACGAAGAATATTCTTTGATTATTTTGAATAAAGAAATTCGATATCAGAAAGCTTAAAACACCATTCCGCGCATGAAAAATTTTTTTGTTGTAAAAAGCAAAGTAAACTTTACTTGAACGCAGGCCCGCTTAGCACAAATAAGAAAAGTCGCATTGCCCAAGTCTGAAAAGCAACAAACACCCGCTTTGAATCAAACTGCACTCTGATAAAGCTATGCCAACCTATACGTTCAATTTATCTTGAAGTTCACCAACGATCATAACATTAAATGCAAGACCAGAACGACTCTAATGACATTTATGGATGAAGAACAGAAGAATACTCAGTTGAAGAACTCTCCTCAACGGACTTATCTCTCTTGAGTATAAATAGAAGACTCTGAAGACTATTGAAGATACACACCTGAATACATTAACTCATGCATTCAATACTCTCAGGCATTCAAAGCTTTCTTAAGTTCTTCATAGAAAACTTCTCTGCTCAAATCATTTGTATTTATTGAGAAGTCTTTATTGCGATCTCACCTACCTCAAATACTTATTCACTCTGTGAGTGTTACTCGGTAGATCTGCAAAGTTGTAATCCGTGAAGCTGTTGCTTCATTCAAACTCCTACTGTTTGTAGAGCCTGAAGAGGCTTGCTGAAAGAATACTTGTTTGAGCTTGGAGAGGCTAGGTGTGCAAACAATATTCGTTAGTTGAGCCTGCGGAGGTTAGGTGTGCAAATAATACCTTCTGTAACATGATCAGTTATAGTGCAAATACTTGGTGAAGCCAAGGACTGGACGTAGCCCAAGGTTTGGGGTGAACCAGTATAAATCTCTGTATCTCCTTTTCTTAGCTTAATCTTTTCAGTTTGTTTTTCTTTAACTGTGCTAACTGGGTTGGAAAGTGAATCTCCTTTTTATTATCAGTTGCATCTTTGTGTCTTATAGGTCAAACTGCAACCTTTTTCAAAAAGTATTTAAAACACAATTCAACCCCCCTTCTAGTGTTTTTTATCTGTTCTTTTCATGACCTTGTCATATGTTGTTTGCCTATTTGATTTTAATTGATATATGTAAGATGTGATTCCAATGTTAATGGCATGCTTCGATAATTGTATTTTTGTGGTTAATTCATGATGAAGAATGATTAAACGTCATTGGCATTATTGAAGAAGAAGTATATGTTAAGCAACCACTTGGATTTGGGGATAGTGACAAACCAAATCATGTCTATAAGTTTAAGAAAGCTCTCTATGGATTAAACCAAGCACCTAGAGTTTGGTATGACAGACTAAGTTCTTTTCTTATGAAAAATGATTTCATTAGAGGAAAAGTAGATACAACTCTCTTTAGAAAAAGTTCTAAAAAGGATTTCATTATAGTACAAATCTATGTTGATGATATTATATTCGGTGCTACTAATGAAAAGCTTTGCAAAGAGTTCTCCAAGCTTATGCAGAATGAACTTGAGATGAGCATGATGGGAGAATTAAAGCTCTTCCTTGTCTGCAAATCAAACAGACAGAATCTACACTCAACAACAAAAATATGCCAAGGAGATCTTAAAGAAATACAAGCTGGATACAGCTAAACCTATGAAAACTTCCATGGAAGCAAATGCAAAATTAGGCAAAGAAAAGGAAGGTAAAAAGGTAGATCAAACTACTTACAGAGGTATGATTGGTTCTCTCTTGTACTTAACTTCAAGTAGACCTGATATTCAATTCAGTATATGTATGTGTGCGAGATTCCAATCTGATCCTAGAGAATCACATCTCAAGGCTATCAAAAGAATATTTAGATATTTGCTTGGAACCACTAATCTTGGTTTGATGTATTTAAGAACACAAGAATACAGATTAGTAGGATTCTGTGATGTTGATTATGCTGGAGTCATAGTAGAAAGAAAAAACACAAGTGGAAGATGTCAATTCATTGAAGCAAGCTTAGTCTCTTGGACAAGCAAAAGACAAACTAAAATTGCTCTATCCACTGTAGAAGCATAATACATTTCAGTTGCAAGCTATTGTTCACAACTCTTATGGGTAAAACATCAACTTGAAGATTATTCTATCTTTGAACATACTATTTCTATTTGTTGTGATAATTCTAGTGCTATCTGTTTATCTAAGAATCCCATTCAGCATTCTAAGGCTAAGCACATAGAAATTAAACATCATTTCATAAGAGACTATGTTCAAAAAGGTGTTTTTGATATTAAGTTTGTTAAAACTAAAAATCAGTGGGCTGATATATTAACTAAACCCCTAGCTGAAGACAGATTCAATTATATTAGATATAATCTGAATATGTATTTCATAAATGAATAATGCGTCTGCTCTTCGATGAAGCGTCTTCTGACGTGGATTATTTACTGAGACTTTACATTGCAGTTATCTGAAGTGTTTTTGAATTCAAAACGTTTTGTCTTTATAATTTCTCAAATGCTCTTTTCTGAAACCTCTTTCTTCAAAACCTAAAGTCTTCTCTCCGAAACACTTTACTGTTTCAAAAAGCTTTTCTCTCTTTTGTGAACGAATCTTTTCAAAAATCCTTTCGTCTTCTCTCTCTTTCAAACCCAGATCCATGGCACCCAAAGCACCCTCTCAGAAAATTACCCGTGCTGCTGCTCGGCTAGGGATGAGTGTGGAAGACTTATCTATGATCGTTCCCGGACGATTTGTCAAGATGAACAAAATCATCAAAGGAGGCATGAATGTTATGGCAGAATTGGAAGCTTCACAATGGGTCAACTTTTTCTCCCTACATGAACCTGTTTACCTTCTGCTACTTCAAGAATTTTGGGAAAATGCTGAAGAAAGGATGTCTCAGACTCGAATTTCAATTAGAACTAAGTGTAACGGAAAACCCTATTCGTTCACTCTCAATAGTATTCAAAAAGCAACCGGCTGCCCTAGGCAAGGTGCTGCGTTTATAGATGATTGGGAAACTGAGTATAGTGAAGAAACTGTTCATCAAGTTCTCTATGGGATATCCAACCCTACAAGCAAAGTTGCATCCAAACTGACTCCAAAAGAAAGGTTCTTGCATGTGTTGTTAATCAACTGTGTGATGCCAAGAACGAGTGCTCGTGATAATGTCAACAAGACGGATAGATTTTCCCTATTCCATCTCCTGAACATGATGAAGGTTGACATAAATAACTTGATTTTCAAGTATATGCTGAGGATGGTAAAACCCCAAATCAGGACCTCCTACACACATAGGATGCTAATTACCATACTGCTAAACATCAAGGGCATTCCCCTCACTGGAAATGTTGATATGGCTACTACCATTGATGAAAGAACCTCTCAGATGAAGCTGTGACCTCCAGGAAGGATTCTTGACTACGATGAAGATAATGAGAAGAAGAAATCTTCAGAAGAATCTGAAGAAGAAACTGATGAGTTTGACGACTCAAAAGCAACAGAAGTGTCTGCACCTTTGGATCCCAAGGTCAGAACAAAGCTTCAAGTAAAGAGGAAGCTGGTCATCTTAGAAGCATCTGATGATGTTGATGACCAACCTATTTCCAAGGTTTTGAAAAAGGAAATACTTGAAAAACCTGCTGTTGCCCCTCGGAAGGAACTCAAAAGGAAAGTTGCTGTTGCAGCTACACCTGCTAGAAGATCTACAAGGCTGAAGATAGCTGAACCCGCGCAAGTTTCTTTGCAACCGGCTGCATCACCTCTTAGGTCATCTGAACCCTCACCCTCTTCACCCATTGTTTTATCCTCTCCCTCTGATGCAATATCCTCTTCATCCCATAACTCCCCTCTTCACAATCAGATTTCAATTGCTGAAAATCTGCTTGCTTTATTTGTTCGAGACTTTAATTTAAATCTCACTCCAGATCATCCTTCACCACAACCTCTTCTTCATAACTCACCTGATCATATATCCAACCCTTCATCACTCTCTCCCTCACCAACTCAGGAAATTCAAACTCTTGTTCCTATTTCAAGAATTTTTTATTCTATTCTATCACCTATCTCTCACCCTTCACCTACCCCTCAAAACTCACCACAGAGACCTCTACCTACTCCTTTCAACCCTTCTGAGCCATTACCTGTAGATCAAATCAATCCTGACCTTCTTAGCCCGGATGACTTAAAAGTAATCAGTAATCTTGTTGCTGAACAGGCTGCAGTAAGGCTGAATCAAGCCTCTTGGAAACACAGTCTCAATCCTACTGCTTGCATGAAGGCCAATACTGTATTGAAGATCTATCCTGACAAAGGATCTGTCTGTCCAAAGCCAAAGTTGAATCCAAAATCCACGAAGCCTTTTGTCTGGCGGAAAAGAAAGCATCAAAAACTGAAGTTCCCTAGATGGTCTACTTCGTTCATGAGTCACCTTGAACCTCATGTTCTTCAAGACCCAGCTCATCACTGTGGCCTATGTCTGCTTGACAAACTCAAGATGCTTACAGATAGTGCCCGCCTCAGCTCTTACCAGATTCCCTGGATTGGATATCCAGATGAAGATAGAGCAGAATCAAGGAAACTCTACCCTTTCCAACCAACTCTTATTTTCACTCCATTTCTTTTCATTTTACCTTTGTCTTTTTATGAAAACCCTTTTTCTGTTTACTCTTTTGATTTACCAATTTCTGATGAAAATTTGACTTGATTTTTCAATTATCTTTCCCCTCTTTTCATTTCGTTATCTAATTCAGAAATCCCCTTTTTTAAAATTCCCTGTTTGCAACCCTTTGGTTCGTTGCAATCAGTCTTTCCCCTAGCTCTCTCTTTGTTCCCCATTGTTTTTGTCTCACTTTTATTTTCTCTTTTGGTCATTCTCTTCCTTGGCACTGTCTGGAAATAGTTCCATATGAACCACCCACGACTGCCAACCCTTCTGACCCTGGCCCCTCCTCTTCATCTCCACCAGATGATCCTGTTGCACCGACATCCACCATCATTACAATGGATCCAGAATCTTGTGCAGAAATCAGCGGTCTTCCTGAGACCGTGCAAACTGTTGTGGCTCTTCTCACCAAGATTGTTGTGAAACAACAACTTTAGTTTTTGTTTCCTTTGTCAGCAATGTAATCAGTCAATGATGGTTAATTCAATAAATGTCATTTTCAAATGCATATCATTCTATTACTTCTTCTTCTTCTTTTTTTTTTTTTGGCTGATGACAAACGGGCAAAAATATATCTGAACTAAATAACAAAGTAACTATGTTAAAACTAACTCAAAAGATAAGACGCTACCTTAATCATGCGCCTGATTTCTATTTGGAAGCATGAGTTCAAGATGAGCTTAAGACGCTTAGCTAACATGAATTTTATTATAAACTTGAATATAGTCATACTTCATATGATTCTTTGTGCTTAAATCTTTGTTAATCCTTAGTTCATTAAAATCATAAGATAATATTTGTCATCATCAAATAGGGGGAGATTGTTAAGACTACATCTTTAGACATCTCTGATTTTGATGAATCCAAACAAAGAATGATTTTAAATGAACCTTGTGAAATCTACTAATATGTGTATTAAGTATGCAGATCAGTATACAAGAGTCTCATGACAAAGAAACAAAGTCATAATGATGCGTCTGTAGTATGATGCGTTTGAACAATGACTTGGTCTCTATCAAATTCTGATCAAGCAACTGAAAGTCCTTCGCTTCAACAATATTCAAACACGAAGAATATTCTCTGATTATTTCGAATAAAGAAATTCGATATCAGAAAGCTCAAAACACCATTCCGGGCATGAAAAATCTTTTTTTTGCAAAAAGAAAAGTAAACTTTACTTGAACGCAGACCCACTTAACACCAATAAGGAAAGTCACATTTCCCAAGTCTGAAAAGCAACAAATGCCCACTCTGAATCAAACTGCACTCTGATAAAGCTATGCCAACCTATACGTTCAATTTATCTTGAAGCTCACCAACGATCATAAACATTAAATGCAAGAGCAGAACGTCTCTATTGGCATTTATGGATGAAGAACAAAAGAATACTCAGCTGAAGAACTCTCCTCAACGGACTTATCTCTCTTGAGTATAAATAGAAGACTTTGAAAACTGTTGAAGATACACACCAGAATACATTAACTCACACATTCAATACTCTCAGGCATTCAAAGCTCTCTTAAGTTCTTCATAGAAAACTTCTCTGCTCAAATCAATTGTATTTATTGAGAAGTCTTTATTGTGATCTCACCAACATCAAATACTTATTCACTCTGTGAGTGTTACGCGGTAGATCAGTAAAGTTGTAATCCGTGAAGCTGCTGCTTCATTTAAACTCTTACTGTTTGTAGAGCTTCGAGAGGCTTGCTGAAAGAATACTTGTTTGAGCCTGGAGAGGCTAGGTGTGCAAATAATACCTTGTGTAACATGATCAGTTATAGTGCAAATACTTGGTGAAGCCAAGGACTGGACGTAGCCCAAGGTTTGGGGTGAACCAGTATAAATCTCTGTGTCTCCTTTTCTTAGCTTAATCTTTTCAGTTTGATTTTCTTTAACTGTACCAACTGGGTTGGAAAGTGAATCTCCTTTTTATTGTCAGACGCATCTTTGTGTCTTATAGGTCAAACTGCAACGTTTTTCAAAAAGTATTTAAAACACAATTCAACCCCCCTTATAGTGTTTTATATCTCTTCATTTCATGACCCTGTCATATGTTGTTTGCCTATTTGATTTTAATTGATATATGTAAGATGTGATTCCAATATTAATGGCATGCTTTGATAATTGTATTGTTTGTGGGTAAATCATGATGATGAATGATTAAATTTTATTGGAATTATTGAAGAAGAAGTGTATGTTAAGCAACCACCTGGATTTGAGGATAGTGACAAACCAAATCATGTCTATAAGTTTAAGAAAGCTCTCTCTAGATTAAAGCAAGCACCTAGAGCTTGGTATTACAGACTAAGTTCTTTTCTTATGAAAAATGATTTCATTAGAGGAAAAGTAGATACAACTCTCTTTAGAAAAAGTTCTAAAATGGATTTCATTATAGTACAAATCTATGTTGATGATATTATATTCGGTGCTACTAATGAAAAGCTCTGCAAAGAGTTCTCCAAGCTTATGCAGAATGAATTTGAGATGAGCATGATGGGAGAATTAAAGCTCTTCCTCGGTCTACAAATCAAACAGACAGATATGGAATCTACATTCATCAACAAAAATATACCAAGGAGATCTTAAAGAAATACAAGCTGGATACAGCTAAACCTATGAAAACTCCCAAGGAAGCAAATGCAAAATTAGGCAAAGAAGAGGAAGGTAAAAAGGTAGATCAAACTACTTACAGAGGTATGATTGGTTCTCTCTTGTACTTAACTTCAGGTAGACCTGATATTCAATTCAGTATCTGTATGTGTGCGAGATTCCAATCTGATCCTAGAGAATCACATCTCAAGGCTATCAAAAGAATATTTAGATATTTGCTTGGAACCACTAATCTTGGTTTGATGTATTTAAGAACACAAGAATATAGATTTGTAGGATTCTGTGATGCTGATTATGCTGGAGAAATAGTAGAAAGGAAAAGCACAAGTGGAGGATGTCAATTCATTAGAGCAAGCTTAGTCTCTTGGACAAGCAAAAGACAAACTACAATTGCTCTATCCACTGTAGAAGCAGAATACATTTCATCTACAAGCTGATGTTCACAACTCTTATGGGTAAAACATCAACTTGAAGATTATTCTATCTTTGAACATACTATTTCTGTTTGTTGTGATAATTCTAGTGCTATCTGTTTATCTAAGAATCCCATACAGCATTCTAAGGCTAAGCACATAGAATTTAAACATCATTTCATAAGAGACTATGTTCAAAAAGGTGTTTTTGATATTAAGTTTGTTAAAACTGAAAATCAGTGGGCTGATCTATTAACTAAACCCCTAGCTGAAGATGGATTCAATTATATTAGATATAATCTGAATATGCATTTCATAAATGAATAATGCGTCTGCTCTTCGACGAAGCATCTTCTGACGTGGATTATTTACTGAGACTTTACATTGCAGTTATCTAAAATGTTTTTGAATTCAAAACGTTTTGTCTTTAATATTTCCTAATTGCTCTTTTCTGAAACCTCTTTCTTTAAAGCCTAAAGTCTTCTCTCCGAAACACTTTACTGTTTCAAAAAGCTTTTCTCTCTTTTGTGAACTAATCTTTTCAAAAATCCTTTCGTCTTCTCTCTCTTTCAAACCCAGATCCATGGCTCCCAAAGCACCTTCTCAGAAAATTACCCGTGCTACTGAAGAGATAAGGGATTAGAAGATTCACGCAAGTGTTTTATCCTGAGTCACTCTCTTCCAACCAAGAGCTATGTCCAGTCCCTTCTACCTGAAGGTTTTTCTCCACTATTTTTCAAATAGATTACACCAAGTATTCAACACCTCTCCAGGCTACAAGTGTTCCTTTCTTACCAAGCCTTTTCAGGCTCTAACTCTAACAAAGAGATTGTTTTCTTTTGATCTTCTAACTCACTATGTGTGAGGATATGAAAGTTTAAGATCAGTTGAATATTATAACAATATTCAAGCTAAGGTATTACAGACTTTTGCTCTTGAAAGAATAAAAGATTTTGAGCTTGTAGAATGGCAAGCATTTTTCTAGCAAAGTTTTTGTATTTGCAAAAGTCCTTTCTTCAGATGTTGAGGTCTTCTATTTATAGTGACCTTTTTCTTCACTTGAAATTCTTCAACGATTGTTTTGAATTTTCCCGTTTAGAGATGGAATTAAATGCATAATATACGTTGTGACTGATAGCTTGAACGTGGCCATTGTGAAATGTACTATTGGTTATCATTCTTGCACAAAATGGTCACACCTCTGAGCAATTGTAACTTGAAAACTGTCTTGCCTCCTTTGTACAAATTCCAGCTATTCCAGCGATAAAGATGACAGGGTACAAGGAGTTTTGCATTGTACTATTTTGCTTTTGCATTTCCTCATTTGTACTATGTTTCTCTCAAAGAAACAAGGCAATAAAACAGTTAAAGCAAATAAAAAGGACCAACATACATTTGAAATAAATATCAATCATTTGAATGAAATACTACTATGTGGTTGAGGTAGCATTTTCTGAGCATATGAAAGATTCATTAAGAAAAAGAGCTCGTCTACTTACCAATATGTGTCTACACGCTCATAGTTAAAAACTCTTTTAGCTCGTCTACTGACATGGCAAATCCTCTCGTCTACTATCAAGTCTTTGAACTTGGTATATATCAGTGAGTTACTTTGATCTCCGTCTACTGACGTGGCACTTAATCTCATCTACTCATAGGAGTTAAAATTCCCGTCTACTGAGAATACTTTATATTCCGTCTACTAAAATATATCAAAATAAATAAATATACCAATGATTTGAGCAGCTTGTCTACATGAGTGGACGCGGATATTAAGAAACTCTTTCAAGGTTTCCATAACTTATTAAATTGATCATTCCTGCAAGACTAGATAGAACATGTTAGATCTTAACTAACACTTTGCCATGCAAATTTAATCCTTTTTGTTAACATCAAAACTCAGATTATTTATCCAAATTACTTTGGTTCCAACAGGATGCTGATTACCAGACTGCTAAACATCAAGGGCATTCCCCTCATTGGAAATGTTGATATGGCTACTACCATTGATGAAAGAACCTCTCAGATGAAGCTTAGACCTCCAGGAAGGATTCTTGATTCTGATGAAGATAATGAGAAGAAGAAATCTTCAGAATAATCTGAACAAGAAACTGATGAGTCTGACGACTCAAAAGAAACAGAAGTGTCTGCACCTTTGGATCCCAAGGTCAGAACGAAGCTTCAAGTAAAGAGGAAGCTGGTCATCTCAGAAGCATCTGATGATGTTGATGACCAACCAATTTCCAAGGTTTTGAAAAAGGAATTACTCAAAAATCCTGCTATTGCCCCTCGGAAGGAACTCAAAAGGAAAGTTGTTGTTGCAGCTACACCTGTTAGAAGATCTACAAGGCTGAAGATAGCTGAACCTGTGCAAGTTTCTTGGAAACCTGCTACATCACCTCTTAGGTCATCTGAACCATCACCCTCTTCACCCATTGTTTTATCCTCACCCTGTGATTCATCATCCTCTTCATCCCATAACTCCATTCTTCACAATTAGATTTCAATTGCTGAAAATCTGCTTGCTTTATCTGTTCGAGACTTTAATTTAAATCTCACTCCAGATCACCCCTCACCACAACCTCTTCTTCATAACTCACCTGATCACATATCCAACCCTTCATCATTCCCTCCCTCACCAACTCAGGAAATTCAAACTCTTGTTCCTGTTTCAAGAATTTTTTATTCCATTCTATCACCTCTCTCTCACCCTTCACCTACCCCTCAAAACTCACAACAGAGACCTCTACCTACTCCTTTCAACCCTTCTGAGCCATTACCTGTAGATCAAATCAATCCTGACCTTCTTTGCCCGGATGACTTAAAAGCAATCAGCAATCTTGTTGCTGAACATGCTGCAGTAAGACTGAATCAAGCCTCTTAGAAACACAGACCCAATCCTACTGCTTGCATGAAGGCCAATACTGTATTTAAGAACTGTCCTGACAAAGGATCTGTCTGTCCAAAGCCAAAGTTGAATCCAAAATCCAAGAAGCCTTTTGTCTGGCGGAAAAGAAAGCATCAAAAACTGAAGTTCCCTAGATGGTCTACTTCGTTCATGAGTCACCTTGAACCTCATGTTCTTCAAGACCCAGCTCATCACTGTGGCCTATCTCTACTTAACAAACTCAAGACGCCTACAGATAGAGCCTGCCTCAGCTCTTACCAGATTCCCTGGATTGGATATCCAGATGAAGATAGAGCAGAATCAAGGCAACTCTACCCCTTCCAACCAACTCTTATTTTCACTCCTTTTCTTTTCATTTTACCTTTGTCTTTTTATGAAAACCCTTTTTCTGTTTACACTTTTGATTTACCAATTTCTGATGAAAATTTGACTTGGTTTTTCAATTATCTTTCCCCTATTTTCATTTCGTTATCTAATTCAGAAATCCCCTCTTTTAAAATTCCATGTTTGCAACCCTTTGGTTCGTTGCAATCAGCCTTTCCCCTAACTCTCTCTTTGTTCCCCATTGTTTTTTATCTCACTTTTATTTTCTCTTTTGGTCATTCTATTCCCTGGCACTGTCTGGAAATTGTTCCATATGAACCACCCACGACTGCCAACCCTTCTGACCCTGGCCCCTCCTCTTCATCTCCACCAGATGATACTGTTGCACCGACATCCACCATCATTGCAATGGATCCAGAATCTCGTGCAAAAATCAGCGGTCTTCGTGAGACCGTGCAAACTGTTGTGGCTGTTCGTTTAGAAACAACAACTTTAGTTTTTATTTCCTTTGTCAGCAATGTAATCAGTCAATGATGGTTAATTCAATAAATGTCATTTTCAGATACATATCATTCTGTTACTTTTTTTTTCTGATGACAAATGGGGAGAAATATATCTGAACTAAATAACTAAGTAACTATTTAAAACTAACTCAAAAGATAAGATGCTACCTTAATCATGCGCCTGATTTCTTTATGGAAGCATGAGTTCGGGGGGAGCTTAAGAAGCTTAACTAACAAGAATTTTCTTATAAACTTGAATATAGTCGTACTTCATATGATTCTTTGTGCTTAAATCTGTTTTAATCCTTAGTTCATTAAAATCATAAGATAATGTTTGTCATCATCAAAAAGGGGGAGATTGTTAAGACTACATCTTTAGACATCTCTGATTTTGATGAATCCAAACAAAGAATGATTTTAAATGAACCTTGTGAAATCTACTAATATGTGTATTAAGTGTGCAAATCAGTATACAAGAGTCTCATGACAAAGAAACAAAGTCTTAATGAGCGTCTGTAGTATGATGCATCTGAACAATGACTCGGTCTCTATCAAATTCTGATCAAGCAACTGAAAGTCCTTCGCTTCAACAATATTCAAACACGAAGAATATTCTCTAATTATTTTTAATAAAGAAATTCGATATCAGAAAACTCAAAACACCATTCCAATCATGAAAAATATTTTTGTTGCAAAAAGCAAAGTAAACTTTACTTGAACGCAGACCCGATTAGCACAAATAAGGAAAGTCGCATTGCCCAAGTCTGAAAAGCAACAAACGCCCACTTTGAATCAAACTGCACTCTGATAAAGCTATGACAACCTATACATTCAATTTATCTTGAAGCTCACCAACGATCATAAACATTAAATGCAAGACCAGAACGACTCTATTGGCATTTATGGATGAAGAACAAAAGAATACTCAGCTGAAGAACTCTCCTTAACGGACTTATCTCTCTTGAGTATAAATAGAAGACTTTGAATACTATTGAAGATACACACCTGAATACATTAACTCACGCATTCAATACTCTCAGGCATTCAAAGCTCTCTTAAATTCTTCATAGAAAACTTCTCTGCTCAAATCATTTGTATATATTGAGAAGTCTTTATTGTGATCTCACCTACCTCAAATACTTATTCACTCTGTGAGTGTTACTTGGTCGATCTGCAAAGTTGTAATCAGTTATAGTGCAAATACTTGGTGAATCCAAGGACTGGAAGTAGCCCAAGGTTTGGGGTGAACCAGTATAAATCTCTGTGTCTCCTTTTCTTAGCTTAATCTTTTCAGTTTGCTTTTCTTTAACTGTGCTAACTGGATTGGAAAGTGAATCTCCTTTTTATTATCAGACGCATCTTTGTGTCTTATTGGTCAAACTACAACGTTTTTCAAAAAGTATTTAAAACACAATTCAACCCCCTTCTAGTGTTTTATATCTGTTCATTTCATGACCCTGTCATATGTTGTTTGCCTATTTGATGTTAATTGATATATGTATGATGTGATTCCAATGTTAATGGCATGCTTTGATAATTGTATTGTTTGTGGTTAATTCATGATGATGAATGATTAAATGTTATTGGCATACTTAATTTTGTATGATGTTTAATGATGCAATGGATGAATGTTCATGATGATGATGTTACTGTTATAGTGATGAAGATGTTGTGCTCTGAATAAGTGTTGATTATTGAGGCTATTATGCCAACGTGGACGTTAATAAGACTCTAATTAATTAATAGGGCTTATTAATGTTGTTAAAGACGTTAAACAATGTTAACAATTATAAATGAGTTAAGGGATGTTTTTCCAGTTTGTTCATAAGGCATGAATATAGTATAGGAGACAAGGTTATGTTCAAAGGTTTAGTTAAAGACCCTAGGACTGGTTCATGAGTGTTTTAGGAACATTAATAATGAAGCTGTTATTAAAGAATTAATTCCCTATAATGATAAGACATGGAAATTAATTAAGAATAATGAAACTAGGGACTGATGGATGAGACACCCCGTTGTGCCCCGTTGTGCCATTAATTATTTATTTAAACTTACTCGTGTTCTTAACGTTAAACATAACCCGAAAATACGAAAATATTAAAACTTAAATATCAACACATCCAACTTCGGAAAGTTAACACACCACACCCTAATTATATTATACATACACACATATGTCTAATCATCAAGGTACAAAACACTGTCTAGGGTATCCTATCAGTAGGATCCCTTACAGGTACATACTAATACAAACCATAATCAACGTAAATAGAACATCTCAAAGACACACTGGCCATACTCCCTAAACTCTACCGCTAGGATCCACAGCTCATCCTCCAGCATCTGGCTCATAAGGAGTTCCATCGAGATGCTCAGCAACTGGTTCCTCCATAAAGTCTTCTCATGGAATAAGATGAACATACACAATATACAGAAATAGGGAGATAAGAAACAGTTCTATCATCATAAGTGGAAAAGAATACATAGCATACAATACGATAATAGTCACATACACGCATCACATATAAATAACATTCATCATTAAATTACGATATCGTCCTCTACGCATAACCTCATGCATCTAAGCCTTTATGCAGACATGGCCACTACAATCTTATCACACAACCTCCATCATAATAGAAATGTTAGTCCTTCATCCGAGCGAGCACTCCCCTTTATCATATATATATAACTAGATATACATGTATACACCAATGGTCCGAAACCACAGTAGCCCGAAGCCAAACTAGCCCAAAGCTACACATAACAATAATATCAGTATCACATCAATGGTCCGAAACCACAGTAGCCCAAAGCTACACGGAGTCTCTCTGTAAGGATTACGGATATCCACGGATACTCTAACCTCATATGTTCCACTCATACATCTATGATCAACATCATGCATCTCTATGGATCTCACCGACATATATCGAGTCATACCCTAGTGCCTTAACCTCTCATCGCTATCTCAACATTTATCTCAAGTTATCTCACGTCAGTGGTCTCATCGTAATAAAATATTATTTAGTTAGGTTAGGCACATCTAAATTACATTCATTTTCTCACCCACATGAATATCTCCCGAATCAACATATATCATTGCCTAGAATCCAACTAAACATGTTATCAGACCAAACAAATCATGGACAATAAAATAATAATAAAATTTCCAGAAAAAATAAAATGGTATATACAGTAGATTACCACAACCAGCACATCACAAACAGTTCAATAGTAATAAAATCAGACATCCTCGAATATTCTAAAATTATCCTAACAGCGATAAACCTACAATCTCCAAATCATCATTAGTACTACGAAATAGTCACCAATGTGCTTTTGGTCTTGTCGATTACTCGACCACTACTAGGGTTTAGGTCACCCTCCACCATTATTATAATATATACTACTTATCCATTCCGACGACAGGATGATTCTTTCTCCCACCCGAGTTCCTCATGCATCTCTATGGATCTCACCGACATATATTGAGTCATACCCTAGTGCCTTAACCTCTCATCACTATCTCAACATTTATCTCAAGTTATCTCACGTCAGAGATCTCATCGTAATAAAATATTATTTAGTTAGGTTAGGCACGTCTAAATTACATTCGTTTTCTCACCCACATGAATATATCCCGAATCAACATGTATCATTGCCTAGAATCCAACTAAACATGTTATCAAACCAAACAGATCATGCACACAAAAATAATAAAAAAATATCCAGACAAAATAAAACGGCATATACAGTAGATTACCACAACCAGCGCATCACAAACAGTTCAATAGTAATAAAATCAGACATCCTCGAATATTTTAAAATTATCCTAACAGCGATAAACCTACAATCCTCAAATCATCATTAGCACTACGAAATAGTCACCAATGTGATTTTGATCTTGTCGATTACTCGACCACTAGTAGGGTTTAGGTCGCCCTACACCATTATTATAATATATACTACTTATCCAGACTACAGGATGATTCTTTCTCCCACCTGAGTTTATCACCAGAATCACGAAAGTGAATCTCCTCGTTACCACACCACAAGTTATCAGTTAACCTTCAACTAAAACAACATAAAGACAAGTTAATCAAACAAAATCCAACTATGACGACTCTAGGCTAGGTTCGGTCAAGACATCAAAATATAGCTAGGGTTATTTTCTCAATTCCATCTTTTGGATTCTAGTTACTAGAGTCTTAACTAGCATAGATCAATTGTTATAATTTAAAAATTTGAAACAAACTCATCTAACCACTTGGTTAAGGTTTCGGCCAAAGGAGTAAAAATTGGCTAAAAATCTCTTTTGCTCACATATTCTTTGATCTAGAATATAGATACCTTAGATAGCTTAGAACCATCATCATCTAAGTTAAAAATTGAACAAAATCTCATTTGACCCATTTATAGGGCATTTGGCCATGGAAGAAAATATGGCTAGGAATTTCTTTTGATTTCAAGCTTCTGGATCTAACAAATAGAAGTATTAGAGAGGTAGGATCAAGTGTCATAACACTTAAAACATTTCTCTATGATTTTCTAGGAATTCTTTTAAGAAAAGAGCATGAACTTTGAATCATGAAAAACTTGATGAACCCAACAAGTTTCAAGAGATGAATGGAAGAATAGATCATGGAGAATGAAGTTATACATCTAGATGATGAAGAACTTGAAGAAAATGATCAAAGGTTCAAATTGTAAGAATGGAAATTTGGAGTTTTTGAGAGGAAATGAACTGGGAATGTTGAAGAACAAGGAAGGAAAAGATTTTTGTGTCAAGAACTTAGATGAAATGAAGTGAAATGAAGATGTATAGTGGTGTGAAGGTGGCCGAATTGATGGTTAAGAACAAAGGAAGAGTATTTTGTTACATAGACTTGGTTAGTTAGAATGAAGTGAAATGGAACTTTGGAAATGAATTTAGGGTTTTGTGTAGGATTTGGTGAAGAAATTGAAGTGAAATGAAGAGTGGTATTTGGGGGAAAAGGCTGCACAAAACTTAGCCAATTAGGAGGGTAGGAGGATGTGTTTTGGGACACAAAATGTTAAATGAGAACCATGGCAGAAGATAACCAAAGCTTGGTTAGGTTAAGTTAGAAAATATAATATTATAAGCTAGTTATTCTTAGGAACCATCATGGCTAGGAAAGAAATGTGTGGTGGATGGGTGTTTAAGGGTGTGGCCGTGTATGCACCACAAGAAGGAAGGAGAAACCAAATTGATTTTGTCTTGGTTATGACCATGGTTGAAGTTTAACTACGATAGGTTAGGTTAATGCATAAATATCTAGATATTTTAGGTTTTGCATTTATGAGCATTTATGGTGAAGATGAGTCACCTCATTCCCTCTGAGTCATCATGGATGACTCGCTGTTCTGTCTCCCGGTGTATCTCTGCGCATCCGTATCTAGTTCCGTTGTTTACTCGATTACCAATGGGGGTAACTGATTAGGGGAAAGAATATTAATATTGCATGACCATTGGGTATTAATAGTTCGAGAGCAAGTGATTGTCAATCAATAAGGAACGCGTATCATTGAGAAATTGAGTAAAATTATTGGTAGTGAAATACGTGAAACCAGACACCCTAGGCTTTCCATAATTGATCATTTGCTCGTGATTCTGTCTTTCTTGTTTTAACCATCTTTTTACTTTTAAATATTCAATTGCACTTGAATTTGATTGTCTAGATAACATAAGGAAGTAATTAATCTAGTACTTGTTACCAATCACTGTGGGTTCGATACTTGGAGTCTCAAATACTCCTATATTACTTGTGCGATTGGGTGCACTTGCCCTTAAGTGCAATTTTAGTGCAACAGATACCTAGTTGTAATTTCTTTGTTTGTTTTGTTGTTTGGGCTTTAGCCCCGTTTATCCACCAAAAAAGTGAAAAAGAAGAAAATATTTACATTTTTTTAATAATTAACTTCAATTATTTATTATGGTTAGTCACTTAGGGTCTGTTTGGGTAAACGACTAAATTAAGCGCTTATCCCATAAGTGTTTATCATATAAGCGCTTATGTATAAGATATTTCTATAATCAAAGAGAAAATATAGTCAAACTGTTTTTATATAAGTTATAAGCTGTTTTCATAAGCTATTCTGGAGAGCTTACCAAAATAAGCTGAAAACTGCTTATGGACATGTCGTAAGCTGTTTTCATAAGCTCTCTCAAACACTCTGACAAGTACTATGCCAGTAGATAAGCCCAAATAAGCTGTTTATAAGCCAATCCAAACAGGCCCTTAGTTGGGATAATGACGCTCGATGATAAGGGATAGCATTTAGAATTTTCTTTTAAACTTTGCATATATTTAATATAAAAAAAAAACTTCAATTATATGGGTTAGCCAAGCCACTCAATGTGTGATCAAATAATTAAACTAGTAAATAAAATCAACAAAAATTTACAAAATTTTTCTTTATTTCATGTATTTAATTTAATACGTAAGTTTCAAATTGCATTCATGATGTTACAATTATGTTGCATTTACTATCATTACGAACAATTGAGGAAAAAATGTAGTTGATATTACTGTAAATACATGTCACGATGCGAATGTGTAGACTATCAAAATCGCAACATTGTAGTCTTAATTGCGATTACGAACCTCATTTGATAGCTAATTCGTAGTTAATCTCTAGCTAACAAATTTAGCTAGAGATTAGCTATGAAATTGCTACAAAATTGGTGGTAGCATAAATTGAGTGACAAATTAGCTAGAAATATTTTCCTAGCTAATTCATAGCTAATCTTAAGAAGGTTCAAGCTATTTGGTAGCTAATCCCTAGTAACCTGTTGTTATGAATGGCTTTTTTCTAGCTAAATAGCTATGATATTGCCGTAATGATTTTGTAGCCAATCTATAGCTAAAATTTCATAGTGATTTTGTAGTTATTTTCTAGCTAATTCAAAAAAAAAAACAAAAATTAGTCGCTAAATTGGTCCCGAACACCTGTTTTGGGGACCAATTTAGCGACTGTTCTGGGGACCCATGTACAATTTTGACATGGATTTAAATATATAATTCATTATGAAGAAATAAGCCCAATACATACAACTATATCACTTATCAAACAAATACCATCATACATATTGTAGCCTAGCATAAGCTTTATTACTTCTCAAGTGGTAGCTACAAGCACAGTTGCATTTACTAAGAGAACTGAAAATAAAAACTGAAGGAGGATATTAAATCTAGTTAAAATTGACCAAATATGAATCTTGACCTCTTTCAATACTCAATTTAATACCCAATACTAAGGAGGCCGCATCTTTAGATTGTAAGGTTATCCATACTCATGCAATAAGCACCAGCATCATGAATAACCAAACTAGTACCCTGCAATGTGAAACTCAGTTCAGTTAGTGTGATCAAGTTGGCATTGTCATTATCATAGTTTTAAACAGATGACACATGTTATTGGTGCAACTAATTAAATAATTCACCATGGCAGAAAGCTTATCTGTCTTTTCAATAAAGAAGAAATGCAAAGCATAAGAACTAAAAACAGAAGAAAAGCAAAGTGCTCCTAAGAAGATAAGCAAGAAAAGATAAGACATCCTGATACCAAAATACAAAAGAAACTAGAAACTAAAAGATTGAATCGTGTAACAAGGCATCCCAATGTTGTATATCTAACAAAGAAAGACTTATAAGAATTTCATGAGCAGAACATCAAAAAGCCAAGATAGTGAGAGTATCCGGAAGATACAAATTTCATTCTGAAATTTAGACCACAAAAAATGATGTCTCAATAGATTTCACTGGACAGGATTGAGTACAGTCTATTAGTCATGCATTTCATCATGCATGTGACATGTAAAAATAGAATGAATAAATCATGAAAATCAAGAGCACAATTTATGAAAATCAAGACCTGTATGTGAAGAAAAAATGCAAGTTGAACTACCACTGCCCAGCCAATTAGGATGCACATGGCTGCAAGCACTGCAGATCTATTCCATCTCAACATAGGCAACTGAGAAAATTTAGGGATAACAGAATTATAAAAACAATTTAGTCAATATTAAATAAGGTTTCCAAATGAGAATTTCAATAAGCTAAAATCTGAATCTCACTCATAAAAAACATACTAGTGTCACTGTCACAATTCAATTCCTAAAAGGTTCCTTTGAAATGAAATTGCTCATAATTGATCATTATGCAAGGAAGGGCTACATTTTGTTTGCAAACATTACCAAAAAGGGGGAATGCAAATAGAGAACCTAAAAGGCAATCTAAGAAAATTTACACCTTTTCAACTACTTTGAACTATATCAATTTGAAGTCATGACTCCTTCAATATCAATCGAGTTTGCAATAGAAAATCAAAAAGACAAAGAAAATTAATTGAGTTTAAAATAGCTACTAATTTTAAATTTCAATTGTTGAAAATGAAGATGTATGAGAGAGCGAACTGTGAGAAATGAATTAATATTTACTTTCAAAGGAAGGCCCAATAACAAATACTATTACTTATTGAAGGAGAAAAGCTCAAGCGGAACATAGCAACATACAATAAAATCAAGTGAGAAGAGATTTATTTTGATTGCCATCTTCAAGTCACCACGAATAAATGTCCAGATGAGTAAAATTGGCCCACATATGACACCTACAATACAATAGAAAATTGTTTCAAATCGGAAATTCTATTTCACAAGAAAAGGCAAGGTTTGATAGGCCATCATAAAATCTATCAACTTACCATTGCACCGACTAAGGCCAAAGCTATAAAGACCAATAGTTTTTCCTGAGAAAAAGGCAAAATACCAAAGCTGCTTCATGAGAATAATTGAGGAAATATTATAAGTTAATAACTTAAGTCACTACATAAATAAGTTCAAAGTTTAATGACTCCTTAGCATTTGATTCGCTCATCCAACAAGCATTGTAAATACCACAGTGAGCCTCCTAAGAGTGGTGTACATTGGAACATTTACTCCATGAACAGACTCCATGGTGAGTAGCCAAGGAGAAATACAAATTTTCTCATGTAATGTATTAGGTGTAAGAGTTGTAAACTAATAAGGGTGTAAACTGATCCCCCTCATTATATCTTATTGAAATCTTCTTTATCAAAAATAAAATAAAAAATGCTACATGCCAAACTGCAATTACACCTAATATTTATTGAATAGTCTTGGTTCTTTCTTTTCCTTACACAAAGGCCAAAGCATACTACACATTCTTTTAGTACTAAACCAAAAGAACCAACAAGAGAAACGAGGACAAGAGAAAGAGCATATCCCAAGACAAAATCCAAGTGCAGCACATGGGTGTGCACACACTTAGAAACAGGAAAAAGTAATGAACATACCAAAGAGGGATAATATATGTTCAACTCTATATTTGGTTGATGGAGACACACTATCCACAATTATTTCGCTATATTGCTTGTGTTCTTTTGTGTACAACAGCATCATAGGCAATGCTTTATCAAAATAATACCTTATCCCTTTCAAAATTTCTCCTATTGAATCAGCTGCCCCGTATAACAAAGACACACCCACAGTGCATGCCTTTATCATAATAGTATAAATAGAGTACTAGGATGTCCATAGCCTAAATCTAACAGCTAAACTAAATGCATGAGGGATAACAAATAACAAAAAATAGAGAGCTGGATTATAAAAAGAGGAAAGATAATAAACTGTCAATAATTTCTATAATTTCTTACATGCTATCTTTATTTGACTTGTATTCAAGATACTATGTCAGAATTTCATCAACGGCTGATTAATGAGAAAGTTTTACAAGCTGCAGGAACACATATCAACAAATCAATACATGTTGGGTTGGTTCATGCATTAATCAATATGGGTCATAGTTTTTTAAAATGATAATTAAACAATAAAAAATCTAACAATCAACCATTCCAACAGAATCGAAGCAAGAAAAGAAAAGAAAATATACACAGTCACTGTTATATTACTATTAACTCCATTAATTAACTTCCTTCACAAATCTCTCAAAAACATCTATTAAGCAATAAAGGAGATATCACACTTACCCGTTGAAAAAATCATGCACTAAGACAATTGTGCAGGAAGTATTCTGGAGAGTATTCCTGATTCCAAGTTCCTAATAAAACAAGTGTCAAAATGTAGCACCTTGTCATTTTCATACACAAAATCCTTATACAGCAAAAATACTTGCATAGAACTTACCTAGCCCTGTTTTAAATCAGTGCCAAACTATGATTGCTGAAAAAATTGGGGACTAAACCCAAACAAAAAATAACATACTTAAGTTTGGCATTTAATCAAATAGTTTATAGGCAATCAATTAAGCATTGAGAAATTCTCAGATTAAATCACAACATTCTCATATTGTATAGAAAATACATACAGAACAACAAGAAGTTGAAAGAAAGAAGCAATTCTAACCAGAGATGAGAAGAAGAAAACTCAGCTCCTGGAAAAAAAATGGATCGAAGCTCAGATTGTGGTTATATGCGAAAATCTCAGATTGAATAAAAAACTAATCAAATATTGGATCAAATCCAATTGTGTAAGGAACTAAGGAAACTCAAAATCAAGGAAATTGTCTTACTACCGAATAGAGAAACGAAGCACTTGGTTCATGAATTAATTGATTGTTCGTCATTGTAGTTGTGAGAAGATTCAGATTAAGCCCCACCTTCAAATTGCAGATCGATCGGGAAGAAGAGAGAGTGAGACGAAAGAGAGAGGGAGAGGGAGAGGGAGAGGGGGAGAGAGAGAGAGAGCGTTTGAGGCTTGAGCGAGACTGAGAAGAGAGTGAGCATTACTGCGTTTGAGAGGAGAAAGAGTGAGAAAGAGCTTGTAAAAAGAAAAATGAATCTATTTTTAGTTTTAAGTAAGAAAGGATATTTCTCTTAAAAAAAGGTAAGAAATGATATTTTGCCTTAAAAAAACGTAAGAAATGATATACTGAGGTTAATATGTAGCTAATTAACTTCAAGGCGACTACTAATTTTATTAGTAGGTAAAATTAGTAGCTAAAATTAAAAATTCTTGTAGTGTTAAAACCCCGATAACTTTATTTACAACGGTTTATAAAAAAAAAGTTGTAACAAAAAAATAATATTTACAACGATCAATTGTTCAATAAGAACAAATAAACATTATAACAAGGTATCATTCCAAAAAAAAAAAAAAAATTCTTTATCAAATTATTTTTTGTCCATTAGAAAAAATTCTGAAGTCTTTCCCCTAAAAAAATTTATATGATTCTTCTTAGTACTTGAAACCTTTTTTATCTTTAAAATTAAATGCTCCATTAGCGTCCTTGATGTTATCTTTCCTTCAAGAAGCTATGAAAAGTCTAATTTCATTTTTGAGAGCTTTGTTTTGTTTTGTTTTCTTGACTTTTACCAAAAAAGAAGGGCTCATCGTAGTTGATAAATAGCTGGGACATCATGTTATCAAGGATACAATTCATGTCGTGTATACTATGTGCGGAAAACTCACTTCAATAATCTCGACGCCTCAAAAACTCAAAAAATGTGTTCGAGGTTGTTAAAGGCATTGACATGAGCTATGTTGATGATAATCGGGGAAAGAATATTAGGATCCGCACCATGATCAGCTACGCCTGGTATGGAATTTAAAATATATACACAGCTGGCAGAGTTTGTGTGTTTTGAACAAATGTCATCTACTTGCACGGTTCTTGTTTGCTGAATAGAGGGAGACACCAAAATCAAGAAAGAAACAGTGCAAGCAAAAGGTAACATATGAGTGAGGGTTTAAACTTTAAACAAAGGAATGAGCCATGATATGATATTTCTTTTAATTTCCTCTTTGCTTGGAGTTTTGGAATTATGAATGAAAAGTGGTATAACAATTTATATTTATTATTATTATTACCACCATTATTATCATTATTATTATATAGTATATTTGATTTGATAGGATATGGTAATTAATCGTCTAATATCGTACATGTTTAGATATATTTAAATAAATTAAATTGGGTATATATTTTAAGTTACATTATTTTAAGTTACATTATATATTTATAGAATATATATAGTGCATATTCATTAGTTTCTCTTTTCAATTAAATTTGATATTCCCCCTTTTTTATAAAAGAAATCTTATCTATTGTTGTGAGTATGAGAAAGGAAGAGATAATGAGAAATCAAATACAATTAGGGGTGGAGGGACACCTAGCACAGGCGAGGTGATCAGGATTGCGGAAACGTTTGACTTTTTTAAAAAAAAAAATTCTTTAAATTTAATGGTAAAATTTAACTGAACTAATTATCAAATATTTATAATTTTTCTAGAGCACAATTAATTGTAATTTGTTTGAAAGTGTCCATCAGAAAAGTCTTCAATCTCAATCTTGTAATAATTGGGAAATAGCTGTGGTGGCGATATTTGTGTTTTTATCTATGCCGCACAAAAGTCTATCTATAAGGAAGATAAAGAGTGTGTTTGAAAAAGTTGGAAAAAAAGATTATACAGATAATCGATTTTTATATAATCGATTATAATCAGAATTTGTTTTTGTTTGAGTCTGTTTGCTGAAAAGTGATTTTAAGATCTCTATTTCATTGGGTGGTGAAAAAAATCAATTTTATATAGTAAATTATGAAAAAGGGATACGAAGTTATTTGTTTATAATATTTGATAGGAAAAATGAATAATATTTGAATTTTTATAATCAGATTTATTCACTTTTAACATTATTATTTTTTGTTTAACTTTTTTCTATTTGAATATTATAATATTTGAAATATATAATCAGTTTAACATTTAACATTTTTATTGTTTGAAAACTTATTTATAATAAATCGTTAGGTAGAGTATCTTCTTGTGCTTGGGGTTGAGTGAAAGCCTTTGATTGTTGGGGTGGGTAACGGTGTTACAGGAAAGCCTAGACATCTTTAAGCATAATCAAATTTTTTCATCAAAATTGTCCTATGATACGTACAGATGGTTGAAAACAATTTAAAATTGTTTAAAAAAGCTTTTTATCAGATTGAGTTTTAAACCCAAACAAAATAATTTATTCACAAAACAATTTTTAAGTGTAAAAACAGCTGAAAGGAAAAAATTTAATTTTTCCTAAACATTTAGTCCTTAATGCAAGGAAAATTTGTTACGCATAATTTGCCACTTGTCATTATCAGATAAATAGATTGTAAACATTTTTTAAAACAACAAAATCGAAAATATTATTACATCAATTTCAAAACTAAAATATTTTAAGAAAGTTCTATTCAAATAAAAACCATTAATTGCATTTGTTTTCATCGAGTTTGATTCCCCTCATACGATTAAGACTGATATCATGTTCAAATTGGGAAGAGATTTCTTTAAGTTGTTAAAAACAAAAAGATATATTGGTTATTAAAAACAATTTTGAACAATTTTTATTGGTCATTAACAACGAATTTTTTTTTAAAAAGGTGGTACTCAAATCAAATTGGCAACAGAATGATGTCACGTTCAAATAGGGAAGAGATTTTCATTGCTTTGCTTTACATTCCAAATGTTGTATTCAATCAAATTGAATGTGGCGAACGAAAAAAAAGTGTTAAACATGTAAAATATTCAAAACACTAGACTTTCAATTTTGTCAATGCTTTTTTGTTACCAACTACCTACATATTGGTTGTTCATGGTTAACTCCTCAGTGTTTTGAAAATTACCTTTAGTTCCATGTACACTGCAAAATGGCTTCTAAATATAATTTTGTTAGAGATAACACATTGTTAGGACCTCAAAAGTCTAAAACACATCTCATGTATTAATTCTATAAGTTTTGATGATTCCAAATATATTAAGTATGATTGTATTGAACCATGTGAAATTACTAATGAGATTGTTCAAGTGTGCAGAAAAATAAGTTAAGGATCATGCGTCTAGTCATGACCCATCGACTTTGTATAAAGAAGCTAGTCTGTCACTCTAACGGAAGTTTTAGTGACCCATCTGGAAATCACTCGTCTACATGAAGACAGCTCAGCATGAAGCAAAGTCAGATCATCGTAAGCACTCGTCTACTATAAAGATGACATGGCACTTATACTAAGTCTTGCGAAGAATCATCAAAGCACACCCGTCTGAAGCTACAAAGTGCACCCGTCTGAAACTAATTACTGCACCCATCAATTGTGCACATGTCAGAACAAAAGTCCAAGTCAACATATTCAATTTAAGAAGTTTTACTCGAAGACTTCAAGAACTAATTAAGAACCTCTGGAAAAAGCACCAAGCAAGAAGAATAAAGAAATTATTCGTTCAAGCTTTTAAGGAATTAACACGCTACCCTCTATACAAAACAGCCATGCTTTTCACACTTTTAAGGACAAACCAAAAGTACATTTTAAAAGATAAACTGAGTGTTGCACTGAAATGGGAAAGCCTTCTACTGCAATACAAAAGTACTTCTATTGCACATCTGAAACAACGCTTCAGAATAAAAGCCAACTTTTGGTATGCCATGTCAATACTCAACATCCTCAAGAATTCAATGCTGCCCAGAACAACTCTTTGGCATTAATGGCGTCCAAGTACTTCAAATAAAAAGAAATCACTTTCTGAAGTTTGTTTCTAACAGATCAAATTGATTGAAGGCTTTAAATAGAGAAGACTATGAAGATAAAGAACATGACTGCACAAATATTCAAAGAAGCAGTTACTCTGTGCATTTACTCCTTCATTCTTTCAGGCTTTATTTTTTTAATCATTTGAAATCAATACGCAGTCTTTCTTCCCTCACATTTATCCACTCTCTAAGTGTTTACCAGAAAGACTAGCAAATTTGTGTTAAATACACAAACATTCCCTACTCTCTTAGTTATTGAGCCTTAAGCGGCTAGGTGGGCAAATAATATTTGTAAAAGAGTGAGCCTGGAGAAGTTAGGTGTGAAAAGAATACTTGTACTGTAATCTGATCGGTTATAATGGAGAAAACTTGGTGCTGTCAAGGACTGGACGTAGCCCTGTGGATTTTGGGGTGAATTAGGATAAATCCCTTGAGTGATATTCCTTACCCCTATCTCTTTAATTCATTTAAGAGTTTATTTAACTTGTTTGTGTAACCTGGGGTTAAATTTGTGAATATCAAAATATTTGAAGTCTTTAAGTGCTTGTGTGTGTGCTGTTTAAATATTAGATGATTCACTCGTCTGACAATATGTTTTTCACATGTCTGTCTGTTGTCCCTGCGAAAACAATTTTCTAGATTTCAGAAAAAGTTTGTAAACACAATTCAACCACTTTTATTGTGTTTACTTTGGTTATTTCAGTTGATATTAGAGCTCAGCCTCTGGGTTGAACACCTAACAGTGTAGAGAAGAAGATCTTGGAAATGGCAGGAGAAGCAAGCACAAGCAAAAACCATGCTTGAGAATGACCCTCCATGTCATGGCCTCCATACTTTAATGGAGAGGATTACATCTACTAGAAAGAAAAGATGAAGTGGTTTATTCAATCCACTAACTCTGATCTTTGGGATATCATTGAAGAAGGTCCCTTTGTACCTAAAGATTACAAAGGAGCAGAAGTCCCAAAAGCAAGCATGACAGCTGAACAAAAATCTAAATGGAAACTCAATGTCAAAGCTAGATATGTTGTCATGTGTGCTCTAAGTAGAGAGGAGTTTGAAAAAGGTCGGTGCTTGTGAATCCACAAAAGAAATGTGGGATTCACTAGTTGTTGCTCATGAAGGAACCAGCAAGTTAAAGAAGACTAAAGTCAGCATGTTGTCAGAAAGTATGAACTCTTCAAGATGGAAGAAGGAGAAACCATTGGTCAAGTGTATGAGAGATTTTAAACTATAACAAATGGGTTGAAGTCTCTAGGAAAAACATACAAAACTGAATAACATATTCAAAAGATTCTCAAGAGTCTTCCAAAACAATGGAGACCCCTAGTTAGTGCTGTATCTCAGGCCAAAGATCTATCAACCATGAAACTGGATGAGCTTCTTGGAACTCTTCAGATTCATGAACAAGAACTACTTGAGGAGAACGATGGAAAGAAAAATATATCCATTGCTCTCAAGGTTGATCAAAAGTCATCCAAAGGAACAATATCCAAAGCACTCAAAGTTGATGAATCTGCAGATGAATCTGATGAAACAAATGAGGATGATTCTGACAATAATGATGATGAGCACTCCTCTCATAAAGAAGATGAAAAAGCTCTGGAAGAAAAGAAACTTCAATAAGGACAAACCCTTTAGGCGTTTCAACAAAGAGAAGTACAACAAGGATGCTGGATCCTCAAATAGAAATGTCATTGTGTGCTATGAATGCAAAAAGCCATTACATATAAAAGTCGAGTGCCCTCAACTCAAGAAACAAGCTCCGAAGAAGTTCTTCAACAAAAAGAAGAAAGGAATGATGGACACATGGGAAGACTTGGATGATAGTTCCACCAAGAGTGAAGAGGAGGAGCATAAAGCAAACCTGTGTCTTATGACTGATACGGATTCAGATTCTAACTCTGAGGTACAATTTGAACTTGAGAAATTGAGTGATGCATATGATGAAGTGATGAAATGTTGGAAGAATCCAACTACTTGACTAAACCTTTCAAATCTCTCAAGAGGCAGTATGTTAAGCTCTCAAATGAGTATACACAGAAATCTCAAGAATGTGAAAAGTGAGCTGAGGAAAATAGTAGGCTAAGGACTGAAAAGTTTGCAGCTAAAATCTCAGTTGAAACTCTAAATTCTAAAGTAGTGATTAAACTTCAATAGAAAGTAGAAGAGCTCACATCTGATCTTGCCAAATTTGTTAACGGTAGAGATAATCTAACTAAACATTTGGGCAGTCAGAGACACTCCCTTCACAAAGATGGTTTAGGATATACCAATCAGACACATCATAATGGATCAACAATGTTCTCAAAAATAACTATCAAATATGTTTCTATTACCTCAAATAGATCTGTTTGTCCTACTGTGAAAAAGCAGGACATATCACGTCTAAGTGTATTCACAAAAAGAGAAAGAAGTCTTCACAGAAATCTTACACTAACAGAAAAGGACCCAAGAAAATATGGTACCTAAGTCCATGATAATTCCTGTTGCAGATATCCTTAATAGGACCAAGCAAACACTTGTCATGGTACCTGGACAGTGGATGCCCACATATGACATGAGAAAGGTCTATATTCCTAGACCTCCAACCTAAGCAAGGTGGGCATGTGACTTTTGGTTGCAACTAGAAAGGAAAGGTTTTTGGAGTAGGTAAAATTGGTAGTAAACCTCTCTTACCTATCATTTATGATATTCTGTTAGTTAAAGGGTTGAAACATAATCTACTTAGCATAAGTCAATTATGTGATAGTGGATTCTCTGCTTCTTTTACTATGGTACATGCATAGTCAATGACAAGAGTGGCAAGCCCATCTTTTCTGCTAAAATGCAACACAATCTTTACAAGATTGGCCTGTCTGAACTCTCATATCAACGTGTAACATGCTTTGTGTCCAAAGAGGGTGAAAATGGTTATGACATAAGAACTTAGGACATGTCAGTATGAAACAAATTTCTAAATTGAAAAGGCATAACCTTGTGAAAGGATTGCCTGGTATTTCTTTTAATAAAGATGTTTTATGTGATACATGTCAGAGAGGTAAACAAGTAAAATCAAGTTTCAAACCTAAAAAAGAAGTCACCTCCTCTAGACCATTGCAACAGTTACACATGGATCTTTTTAGATCAGTCACTGTAGCTAGCCTGGGTGGAAAGAAATATGGCTTTGTCATAGTTGATGACTATTCTAGATACACATGGGTACTCTTCCTAGCAAACAAGGATGAGTCTTATAAGGTATTTGCAATATTTTGTAAGAAAGTACATAATGAGCAAGGTTTTTGTATTTCTGTAATCAGAAGTGACAAGGGGATGAATTCAAAAATGAGCAATTTAAACTATTATGTGAGTAAAATGGTATTTCTTATCATTTCTCTATACCTAGAACTCCATAGCAAAACACTGTCGTTGAGAGGAAGAACATATCTCTTCAAGAGATGGGTAGAACAATGCTCAATTAGAGTAATCTACCTAAGTACTTCTGGGCAGAAGCCATTAACACTACTTGTCATGTACATAATAAAAGAGTCAGACAAGTCAAATGTAGAACTGTATGATAAACCAGCTAATCAAACTAGTCCTCAAACGTCTAAAGAAGCAAGTCAGAGAAGAGACTAGTAATTCAAAATATATCATCCAGAAGATCTCGTCATTGGAAGTCCATCTCAAGGAGCTAGAACAAGATCTACATTCAAAGAGAACAACAACATGGCTTTCATATCATATTTTGAACCAAAACGCATTGAAGAAGCTCTCAAGGATGAAAGTTGGATCCTAGCTATGCAAAAGGAACTTAATGAGTTCAAAAGAAATGATGTGTGGACTCTGGTTTCTAAACCCAAAGATAAATCTGTTATTGGAACTAGATGGGTGTTTAGAATCAAGTTGAGTTGTATAAAGAGGGAAAAGCGGTAAGAAAAGGCAAGGTTAGTAGCTCAAGGCTACAATCATCAAGAAGGTATTGATTTCACTAAAACCTTTGCACCTGTAGCTAGATTAGAAGCAATTAGAATTCTTATGTCTTATGCTACACAACATGACATAATTATTTATCAAATGGATGTTAAAAGTGCCTTCCTTAATGGGATAATTGAGGAGGAAGTTTATACTAAGCAACCTCCTGGGTTTGAGGATCTAGATAATCCTCACCATGTCTATAAGCTCAAGAAAGCTTTATGTGGACTGAAACAAGCTCCTAGAGCTTGGTATGATAGACTAAGCACTTTTCTGATGGAGAATAACTTCATTAGTCGAAAAGTAGACACCACACTTTTTAACAAATGCTCTAAGAAAGATTTCATAGTAGTACAAATTTATGTTGATAATATTATTTTTTGTGCTACTAATTAAAAGCTCTGTAAAGAGTTCTCCAAGTTGATGCAGAATGAGTTTGAAATGTGCATGATGGGAGAATTGAAGCTCTTCCTTGGTCTACAAATAAAATAGACGAGTGATGGAATCTACATTCATCAACAAAAATGCACCAAAGAACTTCTAATGAAATATAAGATGGAGAATTCAAAGTCAATGAACACTCCTATGCATCCGTCTGTAGTTCTAAACAAAGATGAGGAATGTAAAAAGGTAGATCTCAAATTGTCTACCGAGGCATGATTGGATCTCTATTGTACCTAGCTACTGGTATGACACCCTTCTACCCCGCACATTAATATAAGACATTTACTTAAAGGAGGTAATATAAAAGCGTGCATTTATTTGATTAAAATAAAACTTGATAGAAAGATACCACATTGTAACACTTAACGAGGAAAGAAACATAGTATTAAAAAAAAACATAAACGTAAACATCAAACATAACCAACCCCGATGTCACATACAGAGCTGGTATAACCGTTCCGGAATAAAATCCCTAGAAAACAACCTGAAACTAAAGCAAACTAACAATTATAAAACTAAGCATCCTAACTAGAGTCGCGGCTCCTCAGAGTCACTCCTCCACTGGCTGTTCACCTTCCTCTGCATAAAAAGATACATGCAACAACATAAACAGAGAAAACAGGGAATAAGAAATCATGTAAACACATTGGCATGGAAGTAGTTAAGTAAGATGAACATATATCATAACATGGCATAGCAATATAACATCAACATATAATAATCACATCAACATGTCATCTCAACTAACATATGCTATGCGGTGTAACACTACTCCACTACTCCGTTATGCATGTGGATCCAAACTATCTCCGGAAGGCAACTTCAGAGTTACATGTCCACATTGGCCATAAAAGCACCAACGCCGGCAGTTCACCAAACCATGGGTGAACCCCTTAGATAGTCAGAAAACGTCATCGCAGGGGCGCAGGGTTCACCAAACCTTGGGTGAACCTCCAGAGACTTGGCCAGATCGTCAGACTCTAGGACAACCTCCCCTATGTTGAACTTCCTCCACTAACAACTTCAACGTATGAATGCATGAGCACGACATCAAACAAGGCAACCACCTCCTTTGCTTGGGTCAATAAGCACCCAAGACTTATCTCCATTACCAACAACATCAACATCAATGCCTTGGCCAAAAAGCACCAAAGTGTATCAACGTACGATAACCCAATGGGCACCCGCTTAACCAACTTATTAACCTTTGACTTCTTAATTAATCTTTTAATTAAGTTATCTAACTCTTCTTTATTCAATTGGTGTATTATAACATTATTGGAGACATTTGGGGCAAAACACCCCTGAATCTCTTTAATCTCAAATTCTGACCAGTAAGGGGAGCACGTGCGTGCTCACCGCAGCACGGTCGTGCTGCCACTTAAGTGGAGCACCGTCGTGCTCACTGTCCTGCACGACTGTGCTCAATGCGCGGTCTGCCTTCCAGAATACAACTGGGAGCACAGGCGTGCTCCCTGTTTAGCACGGCCGTGCTCCTAGGCCAGCCGTACCGTTCTGGGAAGATTCATTACGTGTTCTTGGAGTTTTGGCTCCCTAACACTCTCAATTCAGATCCTAGGGTCTTTTAATTAATCCATTGGCATCAAACCTCATCTCTCACTACTAGTTCATGTTTTATGAAACATTGGGGAATTAATCCCTAAATTCATATGTTAACTAAGACTCCTAATTAAATCAATTAGAGTCTTATTAACGTCTTCAACATAACGACAACATAACCTCAGCCAATCCACATTCAGCCAATCAATGCCTAATAACAACAACATAACAGTCATATTCATATCATGAACAGATTCAACTATTTATATATCATTGGCATACAACATAGTAATTATAAACAATAGGCATACCATTAACCAACTAGCAATCATAACAATTAACTCATACAACCAGGCAGATCATGGTATCAACAACAGTTTAGGCATAGTCATAATCAAACATAATATGACATTAATAACAGCTACAACAACATATAACAGGACTATGGGAACCCCTTATCTTACGCTACCCCCTTGCCTAATGAATACACTATCCTTCTCCCCATACCTGGTATGAAGAATCCGATAGTAGAATGCAAACTATAGACCATGACAACAAAAGTGATCCTAACTGGTTCCCTCGAACGACTGGACGAACGATCCCAAGCCTTGGCTAACACGAAAAGGTTAACCAATTAGTTCCCAAATCAAGAACAAGAAAAGGGAAACTAAAAGGGAAGAGCTATTACCTTTCGATTGCACTTAACGCGTGACTCCACTCTCTAAAACACGAACGGAACACCAAACAGCGATTGGGTTCAAAGGGGATGAACGAGAGAGGCTGCTGTCACACTTAGGGTTGCCTAAAAGTGCCAAAATAGGGTTTATGACGTAAAATCTCGGTTACTATTCTGCATATAAAGGCAGAGGCCTGAGCACGGTCGTGCTCCTCCTTGAGCACGGCCTTGCTCAACTTAGTGCCTACGAGGCACGTTTTGCCTTTGATCACGGGCATGCTCACTGTTGAGCATGGGCGTGCTCAATTTAGCGTCAACGAGATGCGCTAACCCAACGAGCACGGTCGTGCTCTCTATTAAGCACGGTCGTGCTTGTGACTCAGAAAGTCACAAGACACAAGCATAAGGAAAGGATTTTCCATCTAAAACCCCACTTAGCTTATTCTAAACCTTCCTAACAAACGAGACATATAAAAAGCACTTAACGAAAAGCGGGGTGTTATAGCTAGTAGACCTGATATTCAATTCAGTATTTGTCTTTGTGCTAGATTTCAATCAGATCCTCGAGAGTCTCATAATAAGGCTGTTAAGAGATTTTTTAGATATCTTATTGGAACTCCCAACCTTGGTCTAAGAAATCTGAAGATTTCAGGTTAGTTGGGTTCTGTGATACTGATTTTGCTGGAGATAGATGTTGGTGTGAACCCTAGAGGCCAATGTTTTTTTCCTTTGGACTTACATTTGTATCTTGCTTTTATTTATGATATAAGGCATTTCAGTTTATTACGTTGTTTGTTTAAACATAATAAAGTCCTTAGAATAAAAAATATCAAGTATACTTGATAGTGAGACGCTATTAATCAAGAGAACTTTATTCTTAAATATCCATAGTCAAGTATTATTATTAATAAGGACAATAATAATATATCGAGACTATTATATGTGTATGGACTGATGATCACTTCTCACAGGTCATGGATATGAGATATTAAGTCACACACATAGGTACACATTAGAGTAATGATGTACTGGATTGACCCCCCATGAGAACACTGCATGGAACATTATGTAAGTGTCATAAGTAGTTCTCATAGTGACAATGGTGTATGCAATCCTTCGACCTGCAATCACTACGATCCCTACATGAGGAGTTGTATGCTTTAATACCGTCAAACATTATCTGTAACAGGATGACTATAAAGTTGGACATTAGGTACACCGTGAGTCATGCAGAGGAATGTGAGTGGTCTAGATGGGATTTGTCCCTCCTACATAACAGGAGTAATATTTGTGGGCCCCTTGATAGAGTGAGACTGTAAAATGCATGGCCGTGCTGAAATGAGTCAATATGAGATATTGACCTCATTTAATATTAAGTCTACTCGCGTATCAAGCAACGTAATATCGACACGTTCTATGGCTTGTGTTCAATATGGATATAAGGACAAAGGGATAATAATACACATGAACATTGATCACGGAAAGGTTACGTCAAATCACTGACTTTCTCATTACTTGGGTAGCAATGATGTGTTGCTAGACACCGCTCATTGTTCATAATATTAAATATGATTTAATATTATTGCCAACGTTTTGGGAACTTATAGGTTCACACACTTAGAGCAGATTAATCGAAACTAAAAGAAATTGGGTTAGACCCAAAATTTCTATTGGGCCATGCTCAAGACAGATGAGCCTAAGGGGGCTAGGTTAAACCCTTTTACATGAGTGGGGCACCTACCTATATATGGTAGAGTTAGAGCGTTGAGCCATACTACACACTCTCTGGCCACACTCAGTACTCTGCTTGTGTGAAAATGAAAATACCACCGCGTCTCTTCTCGCACCTAGCAGTGCATAGAGGCGCACTCTGATTAACATGTGAGACATGTTTATCTGCTCGTGTAGACTACGTAGAGGCATTGCTGGTTCGTGCAGTGCTCGTGATTTGCAGCAACTCAAATCAATGGTCTGCGCTACAAGAGGTGAATTTTTGAAACATGAACCATGACCATTTGCAAGGATTCTTAGTGGGAATTATTTAGTTGTGCTTGTTTGTTGCACAAATTCCCAATAGTGGTATCAGAGTCGCTTGCGAAACCATGGTTTTGTTTGCATGGTTTACCTGTTATATGTGAAACATGCTTACATGCGAATTTATTTTCGTAAAATTGTTTTCAAAAAATTCGTATGCTTCTGTTTTTGGAAAACAAGTTGATGCAATTTCGTTTTCGTATGTATATGATATATACATGATTGGTTTCAGTTTTATCATGGCAACGTTAAGTATTTTATAAGACATGAAGAGTTCATGTTCTCGCGGCTATGAAGGTCCAAGTGTTGGTACCCGAAGCCCTCGTGCTACCTCTACGTAGAATTCTAATTAAATGTGGCATTAAAACGATATTAATTATAATAAAATGGCTTTATTATTATGATTTCAAAAATCAAATATATTTGGATATTTTGTATCATCCTTTTAATGACAATATTAATAATAATAATTGAGTATTATTAATATGTGTTTAATTACAATTTCGAATTTCAATTTTGAAGATTTTTGAAATCTCAATTAATTACAACATTAATAGTAATTAAATGTATTCCTTTTTGTTGAGTTGGGCTCTTATGTTTAATGCAAAAAAGGATAAACCATCGCCTCCCACAATCATCATCTTCAACCCTCCTTTATCATCATCTTCCACCTCTCATTCATCTTCTTCTACCTCATTTTCTTCTTCTTTTCCACTACGTCCACTACCACCCCCCCCCCCCCCCCCCCCCCCCCCAATTGTAGTTCATTTTCTTGTTTTAGCTTTAATGCCTTTGTTTTTCATTTCATTTTCTTTTGTTGTTTGTAAGCTCACTATGAGCTAAATTTTTTAAGCTAGGGTACTATGAAATTATAACAGATTTATGGGTTAATTTATGTAAATGTTTTCTTAGCATTTTCTACTAAGTTGTTCTTCATTTTATTTTTAGTTGAGCTTGACCACCTTTGCTGGTACAAGCTTGTTGAGCTTGGAAAAGTTTAGCAAATGGAAATAGATAAGGATTAATTTGGTTAATTAGAAAACTAATTGAAGTTGGTTGCAATAGGAATATTCTTTCAAGTCCTTAGGTTAACTGGACGTGCTTAACTTAGAGCTGAGTGGAATTAATTTGAGCTTAGGAATAGGGAACATTTAATGAAACTCAGTATTTTACTGCTGGAAAGCAAATCTTACTTCCTGGACCAAATGATATAGCATCGTGTAGCATAAGTTGACCTGTTCTTGAAGTTACAAGGGATTGGTATCTCTAGCTATTTTTATCCTTCTAATTTCTTCGCATCTGTTTACTTTTGCACATTTATTATCTTGTCACTGTTTTATTTTAATTGCAATCATCAATCACTCCTTATTTTGGTTACTTGGTCACTTGATTTCTTAAGATTTTTGGTAAATAGAATATTGATTGGGAAAATTATGATTATAATCCATTCTAATCCTCGTGGGAACGACCTTTACTCACTCTTTATTACTTGTTACGATTGTGTATACTTGCACATTGCACTTTTCACGCAATAGGAGTTTTGAAATTGAGTTTGTCAACACTAAAAATTAGTGGGCTTACATTTTTTCAAAACCCTTAAGTGAAGATAGATTTGTTTTCATTAGAAGAAAATTGAACATGCATAATGTTATTGAATAATTGTATGATATATTGTATGAGACTTTATACGTCTGCTACTTGTTTTGACTGATATGACTACATTTTTATATGTCTATGTCTTAACTGTTGCTTGACACGTCTAGTGAGCCAAGCGTCTCAGGACGTGGCTCAGAGCACTCATAAGTGCTTACCCTGACCGAGACACAGGTATATTGCAAAGTTTCCCTCCTTCCCTGAAAATGTTTTGTCTTTTCACAACTGTCATTTCAAATTTATTGATTTTATGACAAAATCATCTATCCTTGTTCCCGATGAGCACTATACTCTCTTTTTGTCATCATTACCACTTTTTATTCTCTTTAAAGTAATACATAAGCGTTACAGAAACACTTCTTCAACTTCTGGAAAACTGCCCTCTTTCTCCCAGAATCCACTTCGTCTTCGTTCTCAAAACCCCTCTTTTCAAAAATCCTAAGTTCTTCTTCTTCTTCATTAAAGACGACACCCAAAAGTATTCTTGAAACCCTAAAAAATGAGCAAGCCAACCTTGTGGCTGAAATGAAAAAGATTCACCCAAGGAGAGTTCCTAATTTTGAGAAACTTAGAAGTAAGGGAATGGATGTCAGCATTGAGATTACTAACAAAAGTCCTAGTTCAATTATGATAATCAAGCCTTTTAGAATACTCAAACCCTAATTCCTTAGGTTGATTGAGCCTAAAAACCCAAATTAAACCCAAATTCCTTATATGGATTAACATGAGATTTTGCATAAAGAGTCATGGCTTCAAAGACTGCGAGCACTCCAAGACCTACTCCTTGGTTCATGAACTACTAGGTATTTGATTCATGAGCATGCATTAGCATTAATTTTCCAATTGTCTACAAAAGAAACAAATCATTCCATAGGTGATCAAGACAAGAAAAGCATTAAGAATACAATTAAATACTCATAGAGAAAGAGGAACTTGCATTAAAACCAAGTCATAATACAATAAAGTTCAGAAAAGTAAATATCTAATCCTAACAAGGGGTTTAGCTAGACATGGTAAAAGAAACAACAAAAGAAAATGAAATAAACAAGAAAAATGAAGCAAACTCCATTAAAAATGGTGTTCCAGCTGAAAGAGAGCCTTTTTTCTCCTTTTAGGTCAATCCAGTTGTGCAGTTGCTGGTGGGTGTATCCCAAAATGGAAAATAAGGGTTTAAATATCCTGTCAGAAAATGAGTCAGCGCTGCATGCAAGCTCTCTGGTGCTGAGGTCCAGCTGCACAGAAATAGATTTTACACGATTTGCAAGTGTTGAGCATTGGTCTTCTTGTGTCCAATGCAAGCTTAGCTGAGACCAGTCTTCAAAATGTTCTCTTTTCAAGCTCATTCTTCCTCACTTGAGCTCCAATCTTCTTGATAAATTCCACTTTTCTCTTCAAGCTTTTCCACCTTTATTGAATCCTAAAATGATGAGAAAATAAACCTAAGTTATATTGCAATAAAATGAAACAAAATAACTAAAAATTAACCTTAACTACTAGAATTAATAAAACACTCACAACAACCAACAAAGACTCAACTAACTAAAACGAGAACAAAACAAGGACAACTTCTTGCAATTGGGAGTAAAATCCACTCAAGAAAGGCACAATTACTTAACAATCTAGCGGATTCTATCGCGAGTTTGGGACTGAGAGGCCTCATCGGAGAACCATCACTCACGTTCATTGAATGCAATAAAATTTAGGCCATGATGCAAGAATCATAGGAAAAGATTATATTCAAATAAATCAAACAAATCATAAAAAACCAAATAAGAATATCTTTACATCGGATATCGTGATCCATTCTTGGTCTCAAATGGTGCATTCTCTCATCTCCCAGGCTTTGTTGCCTTCATTTTATTTACATTCTCCTTCTGGTCGGGTTCCTTTTTTAGAATACATAGAGTTTTGCTTCAAACTACACATTAAATTTGTGTGCAACAACTCATCTATAAATGACTCAAATATTGAATTGTTCTTTTTTACTATACATGTGTACTCGGGCGATTAATCAAGTTCGACAGAGAATTTTCCTTAGATAATTTTGATGTGTTTTACTTCATCTCACTACCATGTGGTTCTGTTTTGGTGTGACGAGATGGGTGGGTGTCTTAATTTTTACCTTCTGTGTTGTACGCTCGTCTGTGTTGCATTTGTTCTTGATATTTGGGAAATTGTGTAATTATGATAGGTTACGATAAAATGAAGAGTTTTAATATGCTTTGGCAATAGGTGATTGTCAATGAACTCTATCTGGCATCGCATTGTGAGGTCGACGGGTATCCGTGGTACAAACTAAAATCGTCGGCGGGGGACCTTGAGTGAACAACCCTAAGTAGGACCCAACGACTCATTTATATTGTGATATAGTAGGTGTTGTTAGTAACTATGTAAGTATGTATATACATACACAACATTAATTTTGTAAGAGTATAGATGTTGGTTTATTATATTGTCAAGAAAGACAGAGGAAATTTTTTTTAGAGTGTGAACAAGCAAAGTAGGGCACAAATGAGACAAATGTCATGTGAGTGGGAGTTAGAGGTGATGTTGGTGTAACTTGTTCCCTTCTTCCTTCGTATGTTCACTAAAGTAATCAGTCAAGGATTTTGCTTCATTAAATTGTGGACACGGTATATAACTAATGGAAATTAGTGAGTTTTCCATGTATTGAACTGTTGTTGATTCTTTAACCCAAAACTTATGGTTGAAATGCTTCCCCTACAAAAATAATTTTAAATTTATGAACAGCTATATAGTGTGCCATCAAGGGGGTAGTGATGAAACTAGAATTTCTGAGAAAATATATGTCTATTGTTATGTTCTACTTCAAGTCTTGTAATTTTCTAAGTCTAGTAAATACAATTTTTTATCACTTATCTCTCTTTTATATTGTTCATCATTCTTAGTTTTTGCCTGAACTTGTTTGTATATGTGCATTTGATATCTTTTGTAAGAGACATGTAAGAGAGAAAGAGTACAAAATGTGATTATGGAGACATAAAACTAGTTTGCCCCTTTACATAGTTAGAAGCCTAACTTGAATGATCATGAATGCATGACAATGAAAGATTGAAGACCCGTTTCATATTTTTTTTTTGATAGAAATGAAATGCGTAGTTATTCTTCTTCTATATGGCATGGATGTGAAGCAGTTGGAACATGAAAAATGTTAAGTTTGCTCCCACCCAGACCCTTTTGCATTCCTACCAATATTCCATTGTGCTAACAAACAGCTGTATGTTTGAATGACATCTTATTAGTCTATTTGTGTCCTTGAGCAAACGTGTTACGAACCCGAGAACAACACTGAGAAGTTGAGAGAGTTTGAGAAAGGAAAATAATGAATTTTATTATTCAAGACTGAACTAAATGGGAAAAGGAAAGTAGTCTCCTCCAAGGCTTTCCTTTCTCCCTTTTTACACAAACTATAATACTCTAAATGAATGACTATTATGCTTATGATATGACTTCAATTTTAATAAAAACTACACACTTTGAGTTTGTTTTTACTTTATGGAATATCATTTTGTATGTTAAGTTTAGCAACCAACATTCAGTTGATCCTGGACTCATTGAGAGCTTCCACAGTTGTGGAAGTCTAGGTAAGTTCTCATTTAATAGTATTTTCCATCTGTCAATCTCTCATGTCATGCACTTTCACACTTTCCGTACACATCTTAATTCTATGCAAAGGTAAGTAGTAAAGCGGTGAGTTTCATTTGAAGGATAAATTAATGACACTTTTGTTAACAAGATATATGCTTTGGGTGGATTCCTCTCCCTCAACTTTATTGCACAGTGACAAATTGAGGAGGCATAATGAGTAGAGGAAATGGCCGCCCTCTGCTCAGCTTCAGGCTGATTCTGGTTCAATTTCTCATGGTGGATCAAGATACAATAACCTAGCAGCTGATTTTCAAACCATCAATCTGGAAGAAACAACCAAAGATGAAGGTCCAACAAAGTCTTCCAGTGATTTTACACTTTAAACCATAATATTGAAGACCAAAAAAGCAACCTTTGTATACATTGTAGACTATAATATTGTACTAAGTCGGTTAGGCTACTTACTGTTAGTAGATAGTTAGTTTGTTAGCGAAACTAGCTGATTGTATAAACAAACTTGATATATGACTGTACAATGTTAAACTTGATATTTGTAATAGATTGTTCAATATATATGTTTATGGTGGTTATTCATGAGTTGGGTTGTTTTATGAGTATGTACATTGTGCTGGGTTCTTTTCTGTTGTAGTGTATGGTACTGGTTTTTGCTTAATGCATGGGGAGTTTAGATTGTTGTTTGGCGGGCCGCAACTGCCGTTATCATTGTTCTTTGGCGTGCCAAACTTGTCGCCATCGTTCTTCTTTGACGGGCGGCAACCAAGAAGCTTTTTAATAGAAAAAGACTTTCTGATTGTTAATTGCTCAAAGAGACGACGGTTGATGAACTTGGAAGCATCATCACCACCATGGCCATCATAATTAACTCCAACAATGTAATTGTTAATAATAATAATAATAATAATAATAATAATAAGCGTTGAAGAAGGATTGTCTTATGTCACCTAAGACAACGCTTCTTTGAATAAGCGTTGTCTTATGATTAGCTTATTTCTGTACCATAAGACAACTCTTAGGTGACATAAGACAATGCTTCTTACAAGGAAGCGTTGTCTTAGGGTGTCTTAAGTCAGAAGCTTTAATGACAGGGGAATAGGTAGCGCTTAAAAGTATTAAAGGCCATAAAAAATGCCAGTAAAGATCTTTTTGTTGTTGTGAAATTAATCAGATGTGGCCAATGAGAGAAGGATCAAGAAGCACGGGATGAAGACTACTGATGAAAAAGATGATAACCCTCCGTCGCGTGCGCGAAAGCGCGACAAGCCAAAGGCAAGAGAAGCTAAAGCAACGATTCTACACATTTACGCTATTATGTCAAATATGAATTAGCTTCATACATAACTCATGGAATATTATAGAGACATATTTGAAAGCGCAATTGAGGGATAAATTAATATTAAAGGCATACTCAAAAGTAGAAAATTATCATAAGAAAGTACATGATATCCAAGTAAATATGAGTTGCCTTATTCATGCATGTACACCTTGTCTTAAAAGTAATCCAAGCATTTAATGAAGCAGAAATTAGTGTTGTAAAGTCAAAACTTGCAACTACAAAAATCAATACTCTAACATATATTTGTTTTTCATCCCTTAACGTTGTTTTTTTTTTATATATATACAAAATATACTGTTATAACATATTGCTAAAAAAAATCGTAGACTAATTTAGTTTCCTAATTAAACAAAAGAAGAGAGTTCATACTTTTCAATTATCAATGTGAATTCGCGCTAATCCTTTTCTTTATGGCTACTACAAATCCTTCACTTTATCATTGTTGTTACTTTGGATAAAGATATTTAACTTTTACAATTCTCATTCTCACTTTTTATAACATTGTATATCATGTGCTTTCTATGTAATTGGACCGTGGACTCTATTTTCTTGTCACACTTTTATAGTTGATTCCTTGGCTAGCATGCTCTTAATGTGAGTGGATTCCTAATTAGTTTTTTTCCTTCCAAGAACAAGAACAAGGATAACATTGTAAATTCTCTTAAGAAAATAATTAAAAATGGAATTACCATTCTTTGTCACACTTGTGAATAAGGGCGAACATGGGTTGGAAAGGTGTTCGCGGACCGGTTTGGACCAGTTGTAAGGCAAAAAGTCATCTGATCCAAAGATTAAAACAACATATGGTTCGGTTTAAATTGCTTCCTTAAAAGAATCTGATCCGATCCGATTAAATGTGGTTTGAATTGGATTGGATGGTTCGATTTTTCCAACATAATAATAAAAAAATAAGTCCAAATAACATTAAATGATATAACATATATCATATAACATACTAAAAGTTAAAATTTTATGAGCTAGCAAGTATCAATTTTATGTTTGGAACATTAAAAAAAACAGTAGAAAATTATGTTACATCAAATTAATAAGTATTAAAATAGAAAAAACCAACAAATAAAAAATGATACAAAAAGTAAAATAAAGATACATTAAATTTTATATATGCGGTTTGGTTTGAATTAGTTCAGTTTCAAATAAAGAATTCAAAATCCCATTCGATTCGATCCGATCGGTTTTCAAAAAACAAGGTAAAAAAAATCCAATAAATATTGGTTTTGTTTGGTTTTCAGTTTTTTTGAATCGATTTTTAGTTTTCGTTTGGATCAATTTTCGTTCACAAAACCCTTAGGTTGGACAAAGCTAGACTTTACCTAAATAGGTCAAGGTTTGTTTAGTAACATATCAACCTAAGCTCGACTTATTTTTTGTCATATACTTTTTCTAGGCTCAGTTTGACTTCTTTATAAAAAGATAAAATTTCAATCTGACATGAAAGCCCAGTTAAAATCAAATGTTACATACAAAAAGGCCTTCATATAGGTCAAAATTTTTTTTATAAATATTAATTAAGTACAACCTTAAAAAATATTACATCCTACATAAAATAAATATATTATACCAATATATAATTAGTAAATTATATAAATATTATAAATTCATAATTATATAAATAAGTATTAAGTAAATAGAGTGGCTGGATAAGTTCTAAAGGATAAGCCTCAGCCTGCATAGTGAAATAAGCCTTTCAGAAAGTTTAAATCTGACTTATTTGTTAATTATATATATCAAACATAATAAGTCAAAAATAGGTTAGGTCATAGACTCATAGTTGATCACCCAACTTATTCTCACCCCTACTTATGAACACTTAGGCTTGTTCATTTAAGTGAAAAAATGTTTCTCTTAACAATTGTAAATTAAAAAAGAAAGATAACATGAAAAATGTTAGAATCCCACCAAATAGTCTATATATCATCTTAGCCAAATCAAATAAAAAAAAATCTAAAAAAATAGAACAATAAAATAAAGAAAGGAGCAATGAAAAAAGGTTGGAAACGTATGCAATTAGGAGTGGGAATAGGTCAAACCGTGCATCGAGGGCCTTTAGCCTAGCCTATTTAAGGTCTACTTCGGTCTAACCTATTTAATAAAAAAAAAAAAAAAAGTCGGATGAAGGCTTTTTAAAAATTCTTTATAGCTAAAGAGGTAAGACCTAAGGCTTTATAAGAGTCTACTAGACCTATCAGGCCGGCCTATTTAACATACACACATATATTATTAATACTATGATATATTATTTATAATATTTGAAAGTAAAGATCTATTGGCCCGTTTAAATGTAGTGACCTACTTGCCTATTTATTTGTGAATGCCTAGTAACCTATTTATCAATATAGATCTATCGACCTCTTTATCATTAGAAGCCTAGAGCCTATTTACAAGTGAAGGCGACCGATTTACAGGTAGAGAAATATTTAAAGGTCTTGTTGATCAGTAGGTTTTTAAATAGGCTTTAAGGTTAGGTCATACTTTGAAGTAGGCGAACCCAGATTTTAAAAAATGACCTATATCAAGCTAATAAGTTAAGCTCAGGTCTCGAGATTGAAACACAGGTCAGACTCCAGCCTGTCAGGACCTAACTCGGTCTAACATATTCGCATCCCTGTAACAAGCGTCAAAAAGGTCATCTTCCTGTTGGATTTGATAGAATAATTCTGAATCCTCCTACAAAATCATCGCACCAATCCTTCCACTTACTATAAAAGAAAATATTCATTTTTTTGGGGTGATCATATTCAATATTTTTTTACATTCCTTTGTTTTTTACTAAACAATCTTAATATTCCTAAAACATTGGATTTGTTTACTTTTTAGTTAAAACTTTCTTTATTTAAAAATTAGTAGAAGGATATATGCAAAACTCTATCACACATGTTATAGCACCTAGAGAATCAAAATCGACTATGGTGTCGAAGAACAAATTTTAAATAAAAAAATCAAAAATAAAAAATCAAACAAATTAATCTGATTTTGGGCTCTCTTTCTATGGGCTAGATATCAGGCAACCCTTCACCCATTTTATATTGGGTGTTGCTTTTTACACCACAAAATTTTCTAATTCACCACAACTTTTGTAAAAATAAATAAATAAATATCCCAAAATACCCTTGTCCACTAGGTTCCGATATGTAATTTGTTTCCTGTATACATTACCCATTGTACCGGAATTATATTTCCGGTTCAATAAATTTATAATGCCGGAATTCGGTTCTTGAATTTTTTTTATTCCGGAATTATATTTCTAGTACCCCTCCACCTTGATCAGTGGGTTGTATGGGCAGTGAGTGAAGTGCGTCTGAGCTCGTTTGTGGCCTCTCAACGAGATTCCGACCACATCCATACATCACTACCTCGATCCATTCCACCATGATGGATGTATGGCTCATCATCCATCCAAAATTTGTGCTGTCAGAATTGTGACAAAGTTGAGAATTTGAGATTCATGCAAGTCCAACACGGCTCCAGATCTGAACGGCAGTGCAGTGTCCGACCAAGTCTTGTTTTTCAGCGGATTCTCGTCTAGTCAGAGGAATCCTCTAGTGAAGTTTGGTCGCCACCAAAGGTCGTTATAGGGGCGGCGTTTGGGCCATGTCTTGGTGGAGTAGGCGATGCCAAAGAAGATATAGGAGATGTTGGTGGCTTCTTCTTCTTGTTTTCTGGTGTGAAGAGTGTTGATTGTGTGGCATTGAAGGAAGTGTTTTTTTGAATGATTTGGAATGGGAATAAGTGGAGGAGGAGATGAAGGGGGAGGTGAAGAAAAAGGTGGAAGTGGCGAGAGCTGCGCAGAAAAGAAAAGGGATTTCTTTGGCCTGGGAAGGTGCTGTGTAGGGGTACTGGAAATATATTTTCTTAATTGAAAAGGGTATTCTGGAGACATTTAATTTTTACAAAAATAATTGTGGTGTATTAGAAAATTTTATGATGCAAAAAGCAACACCTTTTTATATTAGCCAACCGATATAGCCGTGGGAATGATTCAAACTTCAAAGCAATTTCAGCTTCCAAAGTTCCAACTAATAAGGTGGATTCTAGCATGAAGGACTAGTTTTACTGGTATATGGGTATACCACTAAATATTACTGAAAAACCCATTTCTACCCTTATCACCTTATTCATCCTTCAAAGTTTGTAGATCTGGACGGAGAAGGCGGCAAGCTCCGACACAGTGGACTGGGAGGAGCATTCCCGCCAGTGAATTGTGTAACACCCCGATTTTTCTTCTTTCTAATATCGGTAATAAATATATAAATGTTTATATTTTTATCCGAGACTTAGAAAATGATTTTGGATAAACCAAGGTCAATTCCATGTTATACTAATTATTATAAGGTTACGGTGAAATTTTGGGTTGAAAATTCAGACGGAACCCGGTGTGCGTTTTCACTGACAGTAAAAGTTTACTACTCAGAAAACCTAATTTTGACTTGTGAACGAAACGGTTAAGGTTTATATCGTATTTGGGACGATATTGGTTTTTTTGAAACTTTTTGCATAAAAATGAAATAATATATTTAATACGGGCGTAATGTTTAATATAACTTGCGTAAAATCTAAACCAGGTAAATGACGGAACTAGATACGGAGCTGAGGTGACTGATGTGACTGAAGCGACTGATGTGACGAGCAATTAATGCATGTCATGATTATGTTTCTAAATATCTAAGATATTTATCTAAGGAAATGTCCAAAATGTCCCTAGATTGCCATGGAAATTACAAGAGAACCATAAGGCAAATTTACCAAAAACTCCTCCCTCCCACACGGCTACTCACCCCACCACCCTTAACCATCTTAGTTAATTAAACTTCATCTTCTCCACTTGGTTTATTAAGAACCTTTTTGTTATCCAAAAACAAAGAAAACTCCATTGAAATTTCTTGAAGAACTTGATCAATCTTCATCACTTGTTCATCATCAAGAGGTAGAATCTTCCTCTCCTTAATATTTAAGCCTTCTTCTTCATTCATTTCATGATTTCATGCCATGAACATCACTTTTTCAATTTCCAGATCCAATCTTCAAAAATTTCTAGAAAATTGTAGAAAAATCCTTTTGACATGAGATTAATTTCTATGAACTCTATATGATGTCTATATTCATTATCTAGAAGCATGAAACAAAAGAAAATTTCTAGCCTATTTTTCTATTAGGGGCCGACACCCTAAGACTTTGGTGTAAATGGATTTGATTCAATTTTTGTCTTATGACACTTGATTTCATCTCTATACTATCTATGTTTTTTAATCCAAGAGATGGAAATCAAATGAAATTCCTAGCTCAATTTTTGTATCAAGGCCGAAAACCCTAACTCATTGAGTTAGATGGTTTTTGTTCAAGTTCTTGGTTTATGGTCATTTATTATGTCATTCTAATACTTAAGGATCATTAATCCAAGAGTTTGTAAAATTTTAACATCCCTAGCTTAATTAAATTAAGTAGGCCGAACCATATCATATGGTTTAGGAAGTTTTGTTGTTTGATTTTTATTAATTGTGTGATTATTTGTTGTGAAGGATAAACCTTGTTGGTTTGTTCTGAGTTGTACAAAGAAAACTGAGACCGAATCGGAAACCACGTCGAGAAAGATAATCTGAAATCTTCAAGAGGTAAGGGAAGTTCACCTGAGGAGTTTGAGATAGCCATATGCTATATTAGGGTTGTTTGTAATTTTACTGTTGTCGTGTTCTGTGGTTTTTAAAATTATTTATTGTTTAATTAGTTATATGTTTTATATGTGATTTATTTAATTGTGTGGTTATAATTTTATTTAAAAGTTATAACTGTGATGCATGCAATAATTGTGATGTATGCTATACTGTGTTGTATTGAATTTATCTGTTGTTGAGTGATGGATTGACAAACCTGACAGTGGTCAGGGTTCAATTTAATTTTAGGATAAAAGCTTGATAAGCTTATATATTTAATCAAAGAGATTAAATTGTGGAAAGTTGAATAAAAGTGGAAAAATATTATTTTAATAATATTTTTGGTGAAAGATGAGTCAATGAGTGACAGTAAGGGCGGAACTGTGAAAAATTTTCACAGGCATTGGTTTTTCCAAAATAAATTAAATATTAATACAAAATGTTATTTAAAGTAATTAAGTTACTAAAATAATGTAATATTGACGTCGGAATAATTATTTATGACAGAAAAGTCATTTTGTGTTATAAAAGGATTTTTACGGCAAAATTTTGATAAAACAGTTTTATTTTTTTATGAATCTATTCAGAAAGGACTTTTAAAGAATTGATGTTTTATGAGAACGATTTTTCAAGAATGAAGTAATTGAGAGAAAAAGGAATTTATCTGTGATTTAACGTTTTATAAACGATTTTAACGGATAAGAATATCTGTAAAGGAGTTTTATTCAGTGAAAATGATTCCGTTAAACTTGGATAAGTTTTCGGAGATTTGGTTTTGTATTTGTTGTTTCACTGGGCGAAATGTGTTAAAGAGGAGAAGTGAACCTAGTAACTGAGACGTCGGAATTCTAGTGTTCTGTTAACACGTGGGTCATGAATCCGTGTTAGTGGACTGGTGTGTCCTGTAAAAGTTTTATGGACTGTGTGTCCTATAATTGATATGGTGACTGTGTATCCCATATCCGCGAGCCTAAGACTGGTGCATCAGTTTAGGTCTTTGCGATTGAGCACTCGGACTGTGTGTCCTGTGTTGAGTTTAAAACACTTGGACTAGTGTGTCTTGTGTTTGTTTAAAGTGGAAAAGTCTTAATATTAAATTAAGTATTGTCGTGAGCATTTGAGCTTCGACAAGGGAAGAATGCGACAAAAAAGAAAACGAGGCGTGAATAAAAGTTTTTCTCATGCATTATTTGGCATACGTGCCACGTGTTAATTTATAGATCATTGAGTCATGGTGTGTTGGCCAATGTATCTCTAATGGACTATGTTTCCATTTAATGCGATAACCATTGTGTCCTGTGTGTTGGCCAATGTGTTATGAACAATGTTTCCATTTATGGCAGTAATCATTGTGTCCTGTGTGTTGGCCAATGTGTTACATCTTTGCGCAATGACCATTGTGTCCTTTGTGTTGGCCAATGTGTCATATATTTGTTGGACATTGATTTTATTTCATTTTTACAATGGTCCATGTAAAGAGCTTGATCCGCTCAAAACGAAAAAAGAAAGTTGTGGGATCTCCGGAGATTAGATATCAAATTAGAGCCTGAATATTGAAGTGTCATGCATTTTTTTTTTAAAATCGCGATGACTGTCGTGTATGAATCCCATTGACAAAATTATTATGCTGTTTGGATAATTTCCATATGTTGTGAATATCATGTATATGTTGTTTTGTGTATCGTGCATGTGGTTATCTTATCAAAACTCATATATTGGTATCTCACCCTTGCATATTTTGTCATTGTTTCCTCTACTGTGTGGAATATATATATCTGAGTACAGATGAATCCGGACGGGATGGATCTGTCCTACTCATGGATCAGATCCCTGACGTTTGACAATGTAGAAGACGGTGGTGCTTGGGTTATTAACCCGGGAGCTCGGAGTGCCACCTACACCGATCCTGTAAGGACCCTCTCGGGGACATTGGCAGCTGGACCACAGCAGCGCATTCACAGCATGGAGTTATAGAGGTCTCACTACCTCCCATATGGATGATTCTACAGCACTTGGTTCAGTAGGGAGACTTAGAGCATCACCCTCCCCCACTTGTTCAGCCTCTACAGGAGGTAGCTCTAGGATCACCTCCGGGACCTATTGTGTTAGTTCCGGAGGAGGTGCAGGACGAGATGGAGGAAGATCCTGAGGAGGATCTAGTTGAGGATCCGGATTATTATCCTCTTGAGGATGATGTGGTCCCTGATGTAGGAGGAGGAGTTGAGGTATCCTCTCCGGATACTCCTTCTGGGGGTGGGGATGTCTATACTAGATTCCCCAATGGTTTTCAATAGTAGCGACCAGCTGTAAGGTGTGGTTCCATTTTTGGGAATAGTGGGGTTTTAGGCAGTTTGACTTTCTGGCTACTGAGAGCCATCTTTTTGAGTTATGGTTCCAAACTCCTACTATGCTATAGTTAGTTTGCTTTATGTTTTTATGACTATAGAAAGTGACCTGGTAGGATGAAGGTCTTATGTAAAACTTTTATGATGCATTTGTATGATATAGCGATATATATTATGTTGATGGTGTTGTTTGTATGTAAAGGAAAAAAACAATTATCATCAATTTTTTAAAATGATAAGTAACCAGAAAATTTATTTTTCCGAAAGTAACCAGTAACATTTTATTTTCTTGAGTTTTATATTCAGCAACGAGTTTCTTAAATGTGATACCCCAAGGAGGGGGTGTCGCATTAGTGGTATTAAAGCTGGTCGAGTCTTTCGGGAAATCTTTGGGAATAGGTCTGTTGTGTTGATGTTGTGTGATCTCTGATCGAGATTGTTTGAATTACTTCTTAGAAGTAACGTGTGATAACTAGTAAGTTTATGTTTCATTTTCTGGTTGCCACTTAACTGATTGTGTCTTGTAGGTCAGTTATGGAACCAGAAGGTGCACGTGGACGTGGACGTGGACGTGGACGTGGACGCGGCCGTGGAAGAGGCCGTAGAGGTGGTCGTATTAACGGCCGAGGTAATTTTGAAGAGAATTATGAGGAGGTTAGTGGAATGGATTATGCAGCATAAGCAATGGCAAATGTTGCCGCTGCTATTGCACTTCAAACTGCTACAATGGCTGCTCAGAACCAATAGGAGCAGATTTGAGCTGAACAGGCTGTTGAGGGCAAAAGTCTTACTGCTTTTAGACGCCATAATCCTCCACAATTTCATGGAGATATGGATCCTTCAAAAGTTGATTTGTGGATTTAGGAAGTAGAGAAAATCTTTGAGTTAATTCACAGTCCAGGAGTGAAGGTGCCTTACACTACTTATCTGCTGTTAGGAGATGCTGAGTATTGGTGGGAGGGCACTAAGCAACTGCTAGAAGCGGAAAATCAGGAGATTACTTTGGAGATATTTCGGAACCTGTTTCTGAACAAGTATTTTCCTCAGAGTGCTCAAGCTGAAAAGGAGCAAGAATTTCTACATCTGTATCAGAGGGACATGTCGGTTAGGGAATATGCGGCAAAGTTCGAATCACTTGCCAAGTATTTCTGCTTTTTCCTAAACAACCTAGATGAGGATTGGAAGTGAACGATTTGAAGGAGGACTGCGTTTTGAGATTAAAGAGTCGGTACTACCACTGGAAATCAGGAATTTCCAAGCCTTAGTCGAGAAATGTAGAAAAGTGGAACAAACGAGGAAGGGAAGAGACAACAGGGGAAATGTCGTCTAGGTCTAAAGGTCAGTTTCAAAACCAGAGAGGAAGCAAGTCCAGAACAAACCTTGTTACCGATCACCAGGGAATAATCGAAACCAACAATCATACCATCCTATTGCTACTGCATCAGGTATTGGAGGTCAGAGGAACCAAAATCAAAGTTCAGTCAGGAAGTGTTACAAGTGTGGAGATCCGAATCACATGGCGGATACTTGCCCAGTTAGGGGAATGAGGTGTTTCAATTGTGGTCAAATTGGGCATTTGGCAAGAGATTGTGATGCGTAGAGGTCTGCACCAGTTGTCAACACCGCAAAGACCAATAAGCCGACAACTAAGGAGAGAGTTTACACCATGAGTGGTGTTGAGGCTTCTAATTCTAATGATCTCATACAAGGCAGTTGCGACATAGCTGGTAATCTCTTAACTATACTTTTCGATTCGGGTGCAATAGATTCTTTTATTGCAATGGATTCTGTGAGACATTTGAAATTTCCTGTTTCTTCTTTATCGTATGACTTGATTGTTTCAACCCCAACTGCTAAGCCTGTTATCATAAAGTCTATATGTCTGAACTGTCCTATTATTATTCAGGATAGACATTTACTTGTTAATCTGATATGCCTGCCTTTAATATAGTTAGATGTGATTTTAGGCATGGATTGGTTATCTTCCAACCATATTCTTTTAGATTGTGCTCATAAGACTTTAATTTTCCCAATCCTGATATTTCTGGATTTTTATCTACCAACCAAGTAAGAACTTTTTTGAAAGAAAAAGATCAGGGATACTTGCTTTTAACTAACTTAGAAGTCAAGAGGGAGATCGATTTGAGTATGGTGCCTATAGTAGGAGAGTTTCCGGATGTGTTTCCGAATGACATTCCCGGTTTGCCGCCAGTGAGAGAGATAGAATTCTCCATCGATTTGGTACCAGGAGATGGACCAATTTCTATCGCTCCATATCAGATGTCACCTACAGAGCTTGATGAGTTGAAAACTCAACTGAAGGACCTTTTGTCGAAACAATTTATATGACCGAGTGTTTCCCCGGGGGGAGCACCAATTCTTCTAGTGAGCAAGAAAGACGGAGGTTGGAGACTTTGCGTGGATTTTCGACAAGTTAACAAAGTGACGATCAAGAATAAGTACCCTTTACCGCGTATAGATGATCTGATGGATCAACCACGATGAGCTGTTGTGTTCTCAAAGATTGACTTGAGGACGAGTTATCATCATATTAGGGTAAAGACTGAAGATATACCAAAGACTGCATTCAGAACTCGTTATGGACATTATGAGTATCTCGTAATGCCGTTTAGAGTGACGACATTTTCAAGGACTACATGAATCGGATTTTTCCTCCGTTTCTTGATAAGTTCTTAGTCATGTTCATCAATGACATTTTCATTTACTCTAAGAGTACTAAGGAACATGAAGAACATTTGCGACAAGTTTTACAAATCCTACGTGAGAAAATTTTGTATGCAAAACTGTTTAAGTGCGAGTTTTGGCTAGAGGAAGTGAAATTTTTGGGACATGTGATTACCGAGGAAGGAATCGCTGTCGATCCTGCAAAATTAGAAGCAGTACTCTCTTGGGAAATACCAAAGACAGTAACAGAGATTCGATATTTTGTCGGTCTAGCCGGTTACTATAGGAGATTTATTGAAAGTTTTTCCAAGATAGTTGTGCCATTGACTCAACTTACGAGGAAAGATCAACCTTGGTTTGGACGAAGAAGTGTGAAGAAAGTTTTCAAAAGATTAAAGAACGGTTGACAACCTCACCAGTATTAATACTACCTGAACCGAATGAACCTTAAGAGGTATATTGTGATGCTTCACATCAAGGTTTAGGCTGTGTATTAATGCAACATCAGAAAGTTGTAGCTTATGCGTCACGTCAGCTAAAGACTCATGAAAGAAATTATCCGACGCATGACTTAGAGTTAGCTGTTGTGGTTTTTGCACTAAAGATATGGAGACACCACTTGTACGGAGCTAAGTTTGATGTCTTTAGTGACCACAAAAGTCTAAAGTACCTGTTTGATCAGAAGGAGCTCAACATGAGATAGAGACGATAGATGGAATTCCTGAAGGATTACGATTTTAAGTTACAATATTATCCTGGAAAGGCGAACGTTGTAGCTGATGCACTTCGCCGGAAAGCCATTCATATCTCAACTATGATGGTAAAGGAACTCGAGTTGATTGAGAAATCTCGTGATCTTAATTTGATTATGGAAGTAAGTAAAGAGAAGATCAATTTAGGAATGATCAAAATTTCTAGTGGATTAATGGAAGAAATCCGAGAACAACAAACCGTGGATGCGTATCTTCAAGAAAAGAAGGAATTAATGGAACAACGAAAAGTTGCAGAGTTTAGTTTGGGACCAGATCACATCTTGAGGTGCAACGGACGAGTCTGTGTACCTGATAATCCTGAGATGAAAAAGAGGATTCTTGAGGAATCACACAAGAGTAAGTTAAGTATTCATCCTAGATCAAAGAAGATGTATCAAGATTTGAAACAAAGATTTTGGTGGCCAGGCATGAAAAAGCAAGTAGCGAATTACGTTACATCATGTCTGACTTGTCAGAAAGCAAAGGTAGAACATCAAAGACCTGGATATATGCTTACATCTTTAGATGTACCAGAATGGAAGTGGGATAGCATATCAATGGATTTTGTGGTAAGTTTGCCGTGAACTTCCAAAGGTTTTGACTCAATTTGGGTGATAGTGGACAGGTTAATGAAATCGGCACATTTGTTACTTGTTAAGATCAATTACACCATGGAAAAATTGACTGATGTTTATATCAAGGAAGTGATTAGACTTCACGGAATACCTTCAAGTATTGTGTCAAATCGAGATCTGAAATTTACTTCACGTTTCTGGGGAAGCTTACATCAAGCTCTAGGAACCAAGTTAAGATTAAGTTCAGCATATCATCCTCAGACTGATGGACAAATAGAAAGAACGATTCAATCGTTAGAAGACTTGCGGAGGGCATGTGTCTTAGACCATCGTGGGAGTTGGGATGACCTGTTGCCGCTTATCGAATTCACATATAACAAAAGTGTCAAACACCTTTGTATTGGTACCAAGATGGAGAAAGCATGATTTTAGGTCCCGAAATCGTGCAGCAGACAACGAAGAAGGTTAAAAAAATCCGTGAAAAGATGAAAATGGCACAAAGCAGGCAGAAAATTACTTCGGTCGAAGAAGACGACCTCTCAAATTTCAAGAAGGTGAACATGTATTTCTGAGAGTCACACCCACGACTGGGGTAGGTAGGATTATAAAGTCCAGAAAACTCACTCCTAAATTTGTTGGACCTTACCAAATTCTTCGTCGTATTGGTCCAGTAGCCTATCGAATTTCTTTGCCACCTTTTCTTTCAAACATTCATGATGTATTCCATGTCTCACAATTAAGGAAGTATATTGCCGATCCATCACACGTAATTAAACCCGACTAAGTACAGTTAAAAGAAAACTTGTCTTACGAGACTTTGCCTGTACGAATCGAGGATAAGTTAATTAAGCAGCTCAAGGGTAAACAAATTTCCTTAGTCAAGAGGTGACCGGAGAGGCAACATGGGAAGTTGAGGACAAGATGAGATTACAATATCCTGAACTTTTTTCAGGTACGTAATTTCGAGGACGATTTTTTTTTTTTAGTAGGGTAGTAATGCAACACCTCGATTTTTCTGCTTTCTAATATCGGTAATAAATATATAAATGTAAATATTTTTATCCGAGACTTAGAAAATGATTTTGGATAAACCAAGGTCATTTCCATGTTATACGTATTATTATAAGGTTACGATGAAATTTTGGGTTGAAAATTCAGACGGAACCCGGTTTGCGTTTTCACTAACAGTAAAAGTTTACTGCTCAGAAAACCTAATTTTGACTGAACGAAATGGTTAAGGTTTATATCGTATTTGGGACGATATTGGTTTTTTAGAAATTTTTACCGTAAATATGAAATAATATATTTAATACGGGCGTAATCTTTAATATAACTTGCGTAAAACCTAAACCGAGTAAATGACGGAGCTAGATACGAAGCTGAGGTGACTGATGTGACTGAAGTGACTGACACGACTTATGTGACGAGCAATTAATGCACGTCATGATTATGTTTCTAAATATCTAAGATATTTATCTAAGGAAATGTCCAAAATGTCCCTAGATTGCCATGGAAATTACAAGAGAACCATAAGGCAAATTCACCAAAAACTCCACCCTCCCACACGGCTAGTCACCCCACCACCCTTAACCATTTTAGTTAATTAAACTTCATCTTCTCCACTTGATTTATTAAGAACTTTTTTTTTCCCCAAAAACAAAGAAAGCTCCATTGAAATTTCTTGAAGAACTTGATCAATCTTCATCACTTGTTCATCATCAAGAGGTAGAATCTTACTCTCCTTAATCATTCAAGACTTCTTCTTCATTCATTTCATGATTTCATGCCATGAACATCACTTTTTCAATTTCTAGATCCAATCTTCAAAAATTTCTAGAAAATTGTAGAAAAATCCTTTTGACATGAGATTAATTTCTATGAACTCTATATGATGTCTATATTCATTATCTAGAAGCATGAAACAAAAGAAAATTTCTAGCCTATTTTTCTATTAGGGGCCGAAACCCTAAGATTTTGGTGTAAATGAATTTGATTCAATTTTTGTCATATGACACTTGATTTCATCTCTATACTATCTATGTTTGTTGAATCCAAGAGATGGAAATCAAATGAAATTCCTAGCTCAATTTTTGTTCCAAGGCCGAAAACCCTAACTCATTGAGTTAGATTGTTTTTGTTCAAGTTCTTGGTTTATGGTCATTTATTATGTCATTCTAATACTTAAGGATCATTAATCCAAGAGTTTGTAAAATTTTAAATCCCTAGCTTAATTAAATTAAGTAGGCCGAACCATATATATGGTTTAGGAAGTTTTGTTGTTTCATTTTTTATTAATTGTGTGATTATTTGTTGTGAAGGATAAACCTTGTTTGTTTGTTCTGAGTTGTGCAGAGGAAACTGAGATTGAATCGGAAACCATGCCGAGAACGATAATTTGAAATCTTCAAGAGGTAAGTGGAGTTTACCTGGGGAGGGTTGTCTGTAATTTATCTGCTGTGGTGTTCTGTGGTTTTTAAAATTATTTATTGTTTAATTAGTTATATGTTTTAGATGTGATTTATTTAATTGTGTGGTTATAATTTTATTTGAAAGTTATAACTGTGATGCATGCAATAATTGTGATGTATGCTATACGTTGTTGTATTGAATTTATCTGCTGTTGAGTGATGAACTGAGAAACCTGACAGTGGTCAGTGTTCAATTTAATTTGAGGATAAAAGCTTGATAAGCTTATATATTTAATCAAAGAGATTAAATTGTGGAAAGTTGAATAAAAGTGGAAAAATATTATTTTAATAATATTTTTGGTGAAAGATGAGTCAACGAGTGACAGTAAGGACGGAACTGTGAATTTTTATTTAAAGGCGTTAGTTTTTCCAAAATAAATTAAATATTAATATAAAATATAATTTAAAGTAATTAAGTTACTAAAATAATGTTATATTGACGTCAGAATAATTATTTATGACAGAAAAGTCATTTTGTGTTATAAAAGGATTTTTACGTCAAAATTTTGAGAAAACGGTTTTAGTTCTTTATGAATCTATTCAGAAAGGACTTTTAAAGAGTTGATTTTTTTATGAGAATGATTTTTCAAGAATGAAGTAATTGAGAGAAAAAGGAATTTGTGTGTGATTTAACGTTTTATAAAGGACTTTAATGGAAAAGAATTTTTGTAAAGGAGTTTTATTCAGTGAAAATGATTCCGTTAAACTTGGATAAGTTTTCGGAGATTTGGTTGTGTATTTGTTGTTTTATTGAGCGAAATGTTTTAAAGAGGAGAAGTGAACCTAGTAATCGAGACATCGGAATTCTAGTGTTCTGTTAACACGTGGGTCATGGATCCGTGTTAGTGGACTGTGTCCTGTAAAAGTTTTGTGGACTGTGTGTCCAATAATTGATATGGTGACTGTGTATCCCATATCCACGAGCCTCTGGTGCATCAGTTTAGGGCTTCGCGATTGAGCACTCGGACTGTGTGTCCTGTGTTGAGTTTAAAACACTTGGACTAGTATGTCTTGTGTTTGTTTAAAGTGGAAAAGTATTAATATTAAATTAAGCATGGTCGTGAGCCTTTGAGCTTCGACAAGGGAATAATGTAACGAAAAAGAAAACGAGGCGAGAATAAAAGTTTTTCTAATGCATTATTTGGCAGACATGCCATGTGTTAAATTATAGATCATTGAGTACTGGTTTGTTGGCCAATGTATCTTTAATGGACTATGTTTCCATTTAATACAATAACCATTGTGTCTTGTGTGTTGGCCAATGTGTCATATATTTGTTGGACATTGGTTTTATTTCGTTTTTAAAATGGTCCATGTAAAGAGCTTGATCTGCTCAAAACGAAAAAGAAAGTTGTGGGATCTCTGGAGATTGAATATCAAATTAGAGCCTGAATATTGAAGTGTCATGCATTTTTTTTTTAAATCGCAATGACTGTTGGGTATGAATCCCATTGACAAAATTATTATGCTGTTTGGATAATTTCCATATGTTGTGAATATCATGTATATGTTGTTTTGTGTGTCGCGCATGTGATTATCTTATCAAAACTCATATATTGGTATCTCACCTTTGAATATTTTTTTGTTGTTTACTCTACTGTGTGGAATATATATATCTGAGTATAGATGAATCCGGACGGGATGGATCTATCCTACTCATGGATCAGAAGCCTGACGTTTGACAATGCAGACGACGGTGATGCTTGGGTTATTAACTCGAGAGCTCAGAGTGCCACCTACACCGTTCCTGTAAGGACTCTCTCGGGGACATTGGCAGCTGGACCACATCAGCGCATTCACAGCATGGAGACGATAGAGGTCTCACTACCTCCCATATGGATGATTCTACAGCACTTGGTTCAGCAGGGGGACTTAGAGCATCACCGTCCCCCACATGTTCAACCTCTACAGGAGGTAGCTCCAGGATCACCTCCAAGACCTATTGTGTTAGTTCCGGAGGAGGTGCAGGATGAGATGGAGGAAGATCCTGAGGATCTAGTTGAGGATCCGGATTATCATCCTCTTGAGTATGATGTGGTTCCGGATGTAAGAGAGGAAGTTGAGGTATCCTCTCAGGATACTCTTTCTGGGGGTGGGGATGTCTATACTGGACTCCCCAATGGTTTTCATTAGTAGCGACCAGCTGTAGAGTGTGGTTCCATTTTTGGGAATAGTGGGGTCTAAACAGTCTAACTTTCTGGCTACTAAGAGCCATCTTTTTGAGTTGTGGTTCCAGACTCCCACTATGTTATAGTTAGTTTGTTTTAGTTTGCTTTATGTTTTTATGACTGTAGAAAGTGACCTGGTAGGATGAAGGTCTTATGTAAAACTTTTATGATGCATATGTATGAGATATAGCGATGTATATTATGATGGTGTTGTTTGTATGTAAAGGAAAAAAAACAATTATTACCAATTTTTGAAAATGATAAGTAATTAGAAAATTTATTTTTCCGAAAGTAACCAGCAACATTTTATTTTCTTGAGTTTTATATTCCGCAACGAGTTTCTTAAATGTGATACCTTAAGGAGGGGGTGTCGCAAATGGAAACATGACTCGGAGGAACCCCCGCCGCCATGCAGATCTACCACCTCCACCCCACAACTCTTCACACAATCCAGATCTGTTACTTTGCTTTTCTAGGGTTTCTAATATGCTGCTAATTCTTTGTAGTTATCATTCTGTCTTCACTGGTAGGTTTGTGCGAAGAGTTGTGGCAGAGGACGTTGCGGCGGCGGCGGTGGCTAGCGGCGAGGGTGACCTTGAGAAATCAAAATAAAGTTGTGAGGGAGGGTGGTCCTTACGACGGAGGGTGGGTCTCAACAAATCAAAACACCCCTTAACAGCCGCTCCTCCGTGCGTCGTTCCGAGCACCGCCGCACCGAGCTCTGTCATCTTCTCATCGTTCCTCCGCCGGTGATAACCTTGCGGCGGTGCTTTCTTCTCCTTGGTTTTCATTCTGGTGTTTTAGTGAGATTATCATGGCTGCTTCCATTATCAAGGGCAAAAGATAGGGAAGAAGAGACAAAGATCCTTCTCTTCTTGGAACCATCATTGTTCTTAATTTTGCTTCTTTGATATTCTGATTATTATTCAAATTTGGAATTGGAACCTACCCATTTTTCTTCATGGCTTAAAGTTTTGATCGATGGGATAAAGATTCTTTCATTTGTATTCACAATCTTATAATTTGTACTGCTAGAAATCTGTTGTTGATTTGCTCATCTTTGGATGGAATCCGCATATAGGTCATAGATTCATGGCTCTGAAGGATTGAAGAAGAAAGAGGGGAGGGGCAGTACTGTAGTGGTCAGTGATGCAAGGGTGATGGGAGAGGGAGATGGGGTGAAGGGCAAAAGAGTTTATTCAAATTTTTTTTTGGACAAAAAAATTTTGACCATTCATTATTATAATAACATATCTGAGGGCTGAAAATCATTCCTGATGGAAAAAATTGGTGCCTCACCCGTATACTAGTAAAACTGGTACTTCATGCTAGAATCCTAGTTGTTGTAATTTGGGGCTGAAATGAGAAAAGCACCTATATCTAGGATGCTGCTTTGTACACCACAAATAACTCACATACACCATAATTTTTTTAAAATAATTTAAATTCCCCAAAATACCCTTATATTATCATTCCATCCCCTTTGTACTTCCGATTCCTTCCTCTTCTCCAACGTTATTTTCTATCATCATCTTCTCTGTATTTCCGGTTCCATTCCTCTGCTCCATACACATCAGAACTCTTGCAGAAAGGTGCGACTGTCTCCTCCTTTTTGTTGCCCTCTTCGGCATCTTCTACATGTATGCAATTCTGGTGTGGGAGCCCTAAATTTTTTTTTCTTCAAAAATTGCTCCTTTCACGATTCTGGTGCGCGATTCTGGTATGCATGCATGTGATCAGCTACAAACCAGTATGTGTAGATTTATTTAAAAAGGAAATCGGTGTTATACTTTCAGTATATTCTTTTGGTTGAGTAAAAACCAGAACTACAAATCCGGTAACCTACGTTTCTTTCTTTTTAGTATACTGGAAGTACACATCGGTATGTGTTATCTGAAAATCTTGTTTTCCCGGAAGTACAAATTCGGTATGTGATTCTACAATACCAGAAATGTAAATACGGTATGTGATTCTACAGTCAGCATGATTTGTTCAGAGGCAAGCTCTTTTCATAACTCAATAATTTTGTCCAATACTGTTATGAAGTGTTGATTTGGGTTTTATTCAAAATATATTCTTTTATGTTGATCTATTACTATGAGTTTTGTTGCTTAAATGAATCAGGAATTAGTTTCTTGTAGTATTGAGGTTGATGGCTGTCAAGTCTTGTAAACGCTTCAATTTTATAATTGTTTTATCGGGGAGATTTTTGAATGGGTGGGGGTGAGTGGGAGAAGAGGGAAAAAGGAAGAGAGGAGTTTGGAGTGGTATATTTCTGAAATAGGTTTATGCGTGTTTAAGATAATTGGAGGTATTTTAGGAATATTTAAAAAAAAAAAAAAATTTGTGGTGTATGTGAGTTATTTGTGGTGTAAAAAAAGCAGCACCCCTATATCTAGCTGTCTAATAAAGATGAGTTTGTGGGCTTCAGCGATATAAGGCCCAACAGATACCTCAAAACCCTAGTTTGGTGGTTCTTCTCTTCTTGCTTGGTGGCCGAGAGAAGGGAGAGCCAAGATGGTGTCGTTGAAACTCCAGAAACGGCTAGCTGGTAGCGTGCTCAAGTGCGGCAGAGGAAAGGTTTGGCTTGACCCCAATGAAGTCAATGAAATCTCCATGGCCAATTCCCGTACGTACTTTTCTCTTATTTACCTTTTTTGGTTTCGTAATGATCTGTCTCAGTTCATGACGCGATTTTGTTTGTTTTACTTTTTAGCATGTTTTATTTGGACGATCTTTGTTTTGTTTGGAGATGAACCTTTTTTGTTTTTTTAAGCAAGAAAATACAATTTTTTGAATATTTTTTTATTGGGTTATCTACTTATCTTCCTTACCTGTTTTCCATAGGATCAGAATCTGATGGTTGTTTCTGAGCTTTTAATTTATCCATTCTATGCTGGATTCATTTGCTAGAACTCTTGCAACATAGCTTATAATTTATCATTTAATTGTATTTGCCTTGCTAATTCAAATCTGACCTGTGATTGATTCCTCCACACTGTATTCTCACTAGGGGAAAATGAAATGCTTTAATTGACTTAGGGTCTCTCTATGCTCTTTTCAGTGAAATATTATAAGATTAATAACATTTCCATTCTTTTTGACTTATTTGAATATATATTACATTTCTGACTGTGCTATTGAAGTGTTTTCTATCAACATCTATGGTAAAAGGCTAGTCATAATATGTATTATTTTGTTCAATTTATATGGTTTGCAAAATCAATGCATAGTTTGGTGGATTTCCATTTACAGGCCAAAACATAAGGAAGTTGGTTAAGGATGGCTTCATTATCAGGAAGCCAACTAAGATTCACTCCCGCTCACGTGCTCGGCGAATGAAGGAGGCCAAGAGGAAGGGACGCCACTCTGGTTATGGTATTTATTTTTAACCTTCAGCTGTTTCTTGTCAAATGAATTGGTGATCATTATATGTTGTCATGTGAGATTGTTGTCTAAGACCTGTTCAATGTTCATCATTTACACATTGTAGAATTCACTTGATTCTACTAAATTGCATTTCAATAAGAAGGATCAACCTGTGGAGCTAAAATATTTTGCGGACATAAGTTATTATAGATACTATAAATGTTAATGAAAATATTGCTGGGTGGGCATGGCATGAATTTCTCTATGGTCCTAGGTTCCTCTAGCTGAAAAGCATTAATTGGTAATTATGAAGTTTGCCTAATTGCAACTAGGTAAGCGTAAGGGTACAAGGGAGGCAAGGCTTCCAACCAAAATCCTTTGGATGAGGAGGATGCGTGTCCTCAGACGCTTGCTTCGCAAGTACAGGGAATCAAAGAAGATTGACAAGCATATGTACCATGATATGTACATGAAGGTAAAGGGTAATGTTTTCAAGAACAAGAGAGTTCTGATGGAGAGCATACACAAAACTAAGGCTGAGAAGGCGAGAGAAAAGACTTTGTCTGACCAGTTTGAGGCTAAACGTGCAAAGAACAAGGCAAGCAGGGAAAGGAAAATTGCCCGAAGAGAAGAGCGATTTGCCCAGGTGAGTTCTTTAATTGTTTTTGAGAATCTATTTATGTGTGTGAATATATATATATATATATATATTGTGACTAAGTAATTTCTTAAATCATTGCGTGTGGCAATTTAATGCAATAAGGAGGGAGTATTGTCATCAAAGTTGGTAATGAAGAATTTGACCCTTTATCCTGCTGTCTGAAAAATGTGTAGGGTCCTGGAGAGAAGCAATCAGCAGCACCAAGTGCTACGCCTGCAGCATCACAGTCTGCCCAGTGAGTATTATGTCCATGCTTTTGTGCTTGTGCTTTCGTATATGTTATGTATGTTGTGATCTAAATAAATATCTTTTATGCAGAGCACCAAAGAAATCGAAGAAGTGAGTCATATATTCAGAGATTCGGTAGCCATTGGTTATTTATTGGTGCTGGCATCCAGAGTGACTGTGCTCAAGTAGTTTTCGTGAGTCTTTTTGTTGTTGGTCTAGACTTTAAGTTACTCTGCCTATGTTTGTCCTTTTATATGGCCAACATAAAACTTTATCCAACATTTTATGAGATGGATCAATGACACAAAAATTTTCATTAATTTTTCAATTCTCAATGACTTTTGATGGTTCGATGTTGCCTGTTTGTTGGTATTCTATTTTGTTGTGAAGATTCATATGGTTGATCAAATACTCATGTTTACGTTGTTACTAATCTCACCTTATGCTTACAAGTAATTACAAATACTTGATTTTTGCCTTTGCTTACCCCTGATACAATTCAACAAGAAAACCTTGAGTTGTTATAATGGAATCACTATTGTTATTTTCATTGAGGTAGTTAGATTTGTGGTGAAAATTTGAAAATGAGGTACTCTGCAACCTCCTTTCTATTGAAAGGGCTGCAGAAACTACATTAGTGGACCGCCTAATGCTCAGCGGAACTCTGAATGCTTTTACCAAAACAAACCGAGATCTTCAACTTAGGTGGCCATTGTTCGGGAATTATAGCCTGTGGATGTCTCATAGTTTTTCAAAATTTATCTCATCAGAAGTTTACATTTGATATAAAATGATGGAGTTACAAATTGTTTCTTTCACGAGGTATAGTCATGAGGTTTTTCCGAAAATGGTGTGCAAAACTTGTGTTTTGAGCTTTAGTTTGAATATAAATTCCTCTCCCCCCTTGATGAGCAAAGAATTTAGCTTCGACCTTACTAAAGAACGCCTTGAACAATAACAAGTGTAAAATATAGTGAAAAAGTGATATACAGATAATACAAGAAGTTACGGCCAATGTTTTAAAAATCGAATCAACCAGCGGATTGGAAAGGAGGCAGTTTAAGGTTTAATCGATTCAATCTGTTTCATCGGTGGTCGAATCGGATTGTGTGTATAGTTGACAAATCAAATTTCAATTCAAGTTGCAACTTTCCATACTACCAAATTGTTCATTTGTAGATTTGGAGCCCCCAGCTCCCAAACAAACCGGACCAAAAGAATATTCTCTCTCTCTCTCTCTCTCTATCTATATATATATAGGGTATGTATTTAGTGAGAGGCCTTTTTTTATATGAGTAAGAAGTAAATCTGGGCTATACAACCATACATGGATGGTCAAGATTAAAAGTTGTTTCATGGTTTTAAAATGTCACATGACTACCTAAAAAAGTCACATGACTTTGTAGTTTAATAATGAATTGACTAGTTTCCAAAAATTGATTTATGATGGTTCAACCGTTTTGACACAACAACTTTAACCAATTTTTGCATGATCAGACTGTTTCTCTAATTCTTTAGTTCGTCCAAGACCAGAGAGACATCCGATGCACAATCCAACAAGTGAAACATGTTCAAAGGGACCGATTTTTGAAATATTGGTTACAAGTTAACCATCCACCATGTTAGTTACAACTTTGCGGCCAACTCATTCATGGATTAATCAGATTATATATAAAAAATGTATTTATTAATTTTTGTATAAGATAAATAATTAAGTATTATTATTTTAAGATTTAGATTATATAAATATGGTATCACATATTAGAGAAATATATGATAATAGATTATATTGTAAATTTTAGAGGTAAAAGCTTTAAACAGGTAAATAAATTAAAAAAATATATATACATTATATTTATTTCATGTTGCATTGTAACAACAGAGAACCATAAAATATAAACCCTTCATATTATGAATTAAAAAAAAAACGAACAAACATATAAAACATAAGTTTGATTGTATAATATCTATAAGTATATTTGAATATGTTATTAGACAACATAATGAACTAAAACCAATTGAAATTCAACATTGTTTTTCAGCCTTCTCATGTTTCACGTCTTAGAAGAGGAGGTTTGTGGTAGTGAGGATAAATTATAGAATAAAGGGCCATTTTGGTCTCTAAGAAAAACATCAGGGTCCGTTTTAGTCCTTGACAAAACTAAAGTACCAAATTAGTCCCTCACAATTTTAAAATAGGGTCACGTTAGTCCCTCTATCAACCTCCCGTTAGTTTGGGTCCGTTAAGTTGATGACGTGTTCTGGTTGCTTGCTTTGATGTATTGTTATATAATATTTACCATTTCTACTATGTAAATTAGTTATTAAACATTTACTTAAATGTTTCAAATACCCAAAACAACACCATTTTGAACACACACGATAAAAAGAAACTGGCCCCTTAAACAACCAAAAACACTACTTAAATGTCCAAAATGAGAGCTAATCGACACCACTCCAATTTATGCCTCAAATTAGAAACCATGGAACCCTAATCCACAGAGATAATGAATGGTGCCTAACGGGATCCAACGGAAGGACTAATGTGTCCCTAGTTTGAAATTGTGAGAAACAAATTTGGTACTTTAGTTTTGTCAGGGACTAAAACGGACCTGATGATTTTCTCAGGGACCAAAATGGGTCTTTTTTCTAAATTATATAAGGCTTAATAGCACTTTTGGTCTTCTATTATTGATCATGTGCGATTTTGGTCCTTAAAGTTTTTTTTTTTTATGCACATTTGATCCATTGTTTTTTAAATGTTGTAAATTTGGTCATTTTGTCCAATGTCTATCAATTTTTTCAATGATCAAAATAGATGAACCGCTCCTTTGAGCATACAGAACCTCTGATTGAGGTTGTCGTTCATGTTCCTCTTTGATTCAACATGATTTATTGGTTCCTTTATGATATTTACTGATTTTGTCCCACCTTTCTATGACCTTTTTTCAGGGTCGACGCAACACCTATTTAGGCGTAAAACGAACTGAGTTGAGATCTTCTAAAACTAATAACAATATTTTATTAAAATTATTTTATTTTTATTTAAAACTTATCTTTCTGATTTTTTGGGATGCAAAATTATTTATTAAATTACTATATAGTAACTACTAACTAAAATCATCTTTTTTAAAAAAAAAAAAATTAATTGCCTAACTATATAGTAACAACTAACTGGTTAGTTAATTTTTTTTTAGGCCTAAACCCTTGGTTTGGTGACTTTGCCTTGGGCCGACAATGCTTTTTTTTTTTTTTTCACTGTAGGGTCCTTTACCACAAAAACTCAATTAAAGGTTTTATGCGCTTATAATATTGGTTTCTCTCTGTTAATCATTGAAAAGTTGTGAGACATTGGACGGAAGGGTCAAATTTGCAACATTGAAGCAGTGTCAAAGAGGTTAAACCATCATAAATCAATTTTTGGAAACTAGCCGATTCATTGTTTCACTTATTTCTCTTTTTTTTTTTAAAAACAAAAAACAAAATGTACTTTTGGTCCTATTTGTTTGGGAGCTAGGGCCTCCATTCCAAATCTTTCTTCATTCCACCAGCAGAGAATTATATCAAGCTTAATGTAGATGGTAATTCTTTTGGAAATCCAGGAAAATAAGGTTTTGGAGGAATTCTCAGAAGTTCTTGTGGGGAATGGATTTTGGGATTTTTTGGCTTATGTGGCACTTCAACAAATCTGAATGCTGAGTTATTAGCTATCTATCATGACCTTGTCATTGCTAGGAGGGCAGGATACAAATTTGTGATTTGTGAGTCTAATTCTTTGACTGCTCTCTCCCTGATCAATGATGGTGTGAACCTTTTTCCATCCTTTTGCTCCCTTGATTAATCAGATTCACAAGTTAAGGTCCATGCGTTGGTCCCTAATTTTTCAGCATACCTTAAGAGGAGACAATGGATGTGCGGATTGGATGGCCAAAACAAGAGCTTCTATGGATGATGAATTCATGGTTTGAGAAGTTTTCCTACCTCAGTTACATTCTGTTATTTTAGCCAATACTTTTGGTGTAATTAGACTTAGATCTTAGCCCTTTTCTGTTGTTTTTTTTCCTTTTCCTAGTGATCAAAAACAAAAACTATATTTTTGAAAATCTCATTCTCAGAGATGTTTATTTCCCAACTTAAACATGTAATAAAGTTTTCAGGTTTCATTTATAATATTTATTCTTGGATATTTTTTTATGTTTGAGAATGACTTTTTATCTCTTATATCAAACATGAGAAAATTTTGTTAACTCTTGAGCTATCTATTAGTACTCAAATTGAAATTTTTATTCATTGAAGTTTTTAGTCATTTTTATTTCTTAGTTTTTTCTCACTCAATAATAGGTGAGAGACTAGTATTCCAATATACCATAGAGCATTTCCGCAAAGATCCATTCCAGTAGTATTTTTACACACATAATTCCATACATAAAATCCAAAAAGTGCATGCTTAAGAATTCCAAGCTTGGTCCAATACACATTGTTTGACGTTCTACATTTAGATAAAAAAAAAGAGTAAGTATATATGAAAATAAATAATAAATAAATTTATATAATGAAATTAAGTTGAATAAATGTAAATAATTTAAAATAATAATTTATTATGAGACTAGGAATTACTATCCCAAAGAACAAGAAAGCTAGAATTTAAATTTCTTCTCCATGTAACCAACATGTGGTTAATACTAATGATAATAAGTTCGGACTTCTTAAACAAGTGATTAGAGGTTCCATTCATGACTCCTGTGTATAGAAAAATCCATCCAAGGGAGATTAGTCACCACATGATGGTGGATACTTCATACGAATAATATGATAAAAAAAAAAAAAAAAAACTTCTCCTTATTGTATATACATGGTTTGGAAAAACTTTTGAAACGCAAGTGTTAATTAAAACCAGAAAATAAGGGTTACGCACCCTTGGTTTAGTTAAGGTCGTTGAAATGTTGACCCGTCATCTTTAATTTCTCCATTTTACAAGCAAAAGTCACGTTAGCCGACGAGTTGATCTCCAATTTTCAACACCTCCCAATCCCATCCTCAAATTATGTACCCAATGTTTTTGGCTAAGGTTCACCCACGCGTCGTTCCTCAATTTGCCACTCCTTAGATCTCCCCTACCCCACACCACCGATAGACTCGTAATGATGAAGCTCACCTTCCCCTACTCACTCCCTTCCTCCTCAGTCCTCAACTACCAACCACTCACCACATCATCATCAACTCTCTACTCTCAACTCTCAACTCTCAACTCAACATTCACCGTAATGGCATCCAAGCTATGCGATTCATGCAAATCCGCCACCGCTGTTCTCTTCTGCCGCCCTGACTCCGCCTTCCTCTGCCACCCTTGCGACTCCAGAATCCACGCCGCCAACAAGCTCGCCTCCCGCCACCCTCGCCTCCCACTCTGCGAGGTCTGCGAACAAGCCCCCGCCCACGTCACGTGCAAGGCCGACGCCGCCTCCCTCTGCCTCACGTGCGACCACGACATCCACTCCGCCAACCCCCTCGCCCGCCGCCACGACCGCATCCCCATCGCTCCTTTCCACCACACCGCCGTCAAACCCGCCGCCATCAACTTCCTCGACGATCACTCTTGCTTCTCCGACGCCGACACCGATGACGTCAGCATGGAAGAGGCCGAAGCCGCTTCCTGGTTGCTCCCCACACCGTCCAACCCCAAAGCCCCGGATCTCAACTCAGGTCAGTTCTTATGCCCGGAAATCGACCCGGTTCCGTACGTGGATCTCGAATTCGGGTCGGTTAACCCGAAAATGGAGTCTCGGGAACAGAACAACAGTTCAGGCACCACCGATGGAGTGGTACCTTTCGTGTACGGTTACAAGTACAACACACAGTCACATTGTGTGAGCCTAAGCCACAGTGTAAGAAGAAGAAAGAACTGAAGTGAAGAAACGATTAACGAACCTGTTTTTCGATTGAGAATTTGAATGAGCTTTGTTTTTTTGTTTTTGTTCTTCAGGTTTCGTCGTCGTCGATGGATGTCGGAGTTGTGCCGGACGGAAATACGATGTCGGAGATATCGAACTGCTGCACGGCGGTGCCGGTGGCGGGGGAGAATGAGACGGTGGCGGTGGCGGTTTCGGGGGCTGATAGAGAAGCTAGGGTTTTGAGGTACAGAGAGAAAAGGAAGAATCGAAGGTTCGAGAAGACCATTCGCTATGCTTCGAGGAAAGCGTATGCTGAAACCAGGCCTAGGATCAAAGGAAGGTTCGCTAAACGCTCCGATGTGGATGTACTCGCCGAAGAGGATCCTTTTGCTGGATACGGCGTCGTTCCCACTTGTTGAATCATCATCAATTAACGGTATATTTAATAATTAATAATATGATGGGTTCTGGGTTTCTTCTATCTCCTGTGTATATTTTTTGGTCAGAATTGATGCAATCATGCAAACACGATGTAGTATGTTTCTTGATATGTGTAGTAGTAGTAATTAAAGAATTTTGTTGTACACTTGCTGCTAAACTCTATTTCTTGGTTTTGATTTTAAGATTTTTAGTTTGATTCAGTTGATTGTGTATGTAGTTTTGTTCTTCGTGTTGATCCAAAAGATTGGGAGATATAAAAAAAAATTAAAGTACAGCAGTAGCACTTAATTATTGGGTGTGGCTGATAAGCTGGTTAGCTTTTGGATTTAGTGTATCAAAATCTGGAACGCCATTGGTGCACGATAAGTGATTAAGTGTAAGTTTGATTTTACTAAACACCTTTAGTAAATATTAAATTCAATTCTGAAGTCGATGGTTTGAAGGTGTCAAACAGATTCCTAAACCAAACACTCTTTAAATGGTTTTTTTGATTATAAATCACAATCACATGTAAAGGTTATCTCGTATCATAAAATAAAAAAAAATAAAAATAGATTTTCATTAACCCCTAATGGATCTGTCTGACTTCTATTACACAACGACTTCGTAGGCAAAAGCGTGCATAGCACAGACAATAATGTTACTCGCATATTCTATATAAAAAAAAATGTTAATCGCATATAAATATTGGTTGGAGTCTGTCAAAAAAGTAAAAATAAGGTTTAAATAAGCTTTTAGTTCTGGGAAAGTTCATAAATTTTGGTTTTAGTTCTTGTAAAAAATATTCTTAGGATTTCGTCCTTGTATTTTCGAAAATTTTGTAAATAGTCCCTATTGTTACCCTTGAGTACTAGAAAATAATATTAGATTAATAATTTTGTCAATTTTAACCCTATGGCCCTGATGTATGATTTTATTTCTACTTTATAGTCAACTTTTGGAGCAAGTCGGACAAGAACGAGAAATTACCTTGATACCCCCTGAGTACTAGATATCATATAAAATGAAGGAATTTAGCAATTTTAACCTATGTCCCTAATATATGATTTTGTTTCTATTTTATGACCAAATTTTACAGCAAGTCAGACAGTAAAATAAAATTACCTCGATACCCATGAGTACTAGATAACAGAAAAAGATAATGGTTGGGACTATTTACAAAATTTGTGAGATTATACGGACAAAAACCTAAGAAAAAATTTCACAGGGACCAAAACTAAATTTGATGAACTTTTTAGGAATAAAAAACTTATTTAAACCTAAAAATAAAAATTGGTTGGAGGCTCAGTTAATGGATGGAGACATGGAATTGTGTAGTTGATGACTTGATGTCGTTTGTGTGGTGGAGAACATTTCATATTTGAGAAAGTGAAACTCCTACGGAATTCATGCCCACGTTCTATTCGTGAGTGGAGTGATCTGCGGTCCGTGGTCCAGATGCATTTGGATTTTGGAATGGTTTATTGTTGATGCCATGTGCGTATATGTATTTCTTTATGGCAAATGCTATTCAAAAGAAATCAAATATAGAAATCTTTTATTAGAAATGATGTATTTAACATATTAAAATAATTTAAATAAGTTTTTAGTCTCTCCAAAATTCACCAATCTCCTTTTGAGATAGAGTGAGAGACATCTTTGACTCCCCCTTCAATGCTTCTGCACATCCTAGTTGCACCAAGATCGCTTCCATCTTGACTTTCCACAGCTCAAAATCATTGTTTCTAGAGAACTTCTCAATGTCATATCTAGTGGTACCCATGATTAAGCCTTTCTTGATCTTTCCTCCCACTTTGAAGCTCCCTATCAAAACAAAAAATAAAACGCAGTAGCAAACTCTAAAACAAAATAGGATACAAATATACGAGCAAAAGAGAAAAGAATACATTTTTGTTTCCTGACTTCCTAGAAATTCTGCTCATTTAAGATCTTTCCAAAGATAAACATTTGCAAAAATAGAAACGTGGCCTGGTGGTCACCGCCTTTGCACTAAAGGCTGGTGCGTCCTCGGTTCGATCCTTGCTGTTGCAACTTCTTGAATTTTTAATCCTTTAACCAGTTTTATAGAACAAATAGAACAAATAGAAAAACTACCCAGATGCAGGAGCCAACACTTGAACCAGAGACTTTCGATCCTTGTTGTTGCAACTTCTTGAATTTTTAATCCTTTAACCAGTTTTATAGAACAAATAGAAAAACTACCCAGATGCAGGAGCCAACACTTGAACCGGAGACTTCGAACAAGTTACCACCAACACCAAACCGCTAGGCTGCCTAACCAAGTGATGCAAACGATTCACCGTGCAATTCCTCTATATCTTTTCCGCAATTCTTCCTTCAGCACCTAACGCCTTTGTGTTATTCCTTATTGTTGTCTCGTTCACACAATAATCGATTATCCCTCTGCTGTTCTTGCATTCCAGTTCTTGATTAATACAATAATCGATTCTCTAATCAAATATTCCTCCTCTGGATCTTGCTTCGCACAGTAATCGATTATGTAATAATCGATTACACCACCTTTGTTTTCAAAGTCTTGCTTCGATCTTGCCACAGACGGCGTCACTTGTTGGGTTTTGGGGTCACGAAACACACTGAAAACAATAATCGAAACAAAGGAGGACACAATTCAAGAACAAAGCAAAACACTTAATGAACTAGAACACAACAATCGATGCAAGAATTAACCAAACTCAGCAGAAAATAAACGATAAAGAGATGAACACCGGATTTAACATGGTTCAGCCGGTGGGCCCTACGCCCACGAGAGAGAGCGTCAAAATTCACTATGATCAACAAAGAGATTACAATGCTTTACAATAGAAAATCCCCTCAACCCTTGCCTATTCTTGTACATCCATGTTTCTCACCATGCTCTCCAAGAACTACACCCAAGGTTTATCTTTCTATTTTATGCACCTTTTCCCAATCTCTCACAATCTCTCTTGATTTCCCTCAAGATACAAATTTCGTACACAAGGCTCTCTTGCTCACAAATCCTCTATAAATCTCCTTACAATATCACTCAGGAAGTCCCACAACTCAAACTTGTGTATTCTGACTCACTTTTGAATCACACTTTCAACTGAATGATATGACTGCATATTTATAGATGCTGGGTCGAGCCATAATCAATTATCATAATCGATTATACCCATTCTGTTAGCCATAATCGATTACCATAATCGATTATGGCCTTTCTGTTAGCATAGCTGTTGCACGCAAACAACTGATCCTACAACAATAATCGATTATGGTCGTCACCATAATCGATTATGGTGTCTCTGCCAGCAGACTCTGCATCTCCCAATACACTGATTTTGAGGCATTCTCCACACAAATTTTGGCACAAGTCGGACAAGAACAAGAAATTATCTCGGTAACTCAGAGTACTAGATATCATACAAAATGAAGGAATTAAGCAATTTTAACCCTGTGGTCTTGAATGTATGATTTTGTTTCTATTTTCTGGGCAAGATTATAGCAAGTCGGGCAGTAAAATGAAATTACCTCGATACCATGTGTATTAGATAACGGAAAAAGATGACAATATGAATTACTTACAAAATTTTTTAGATTATAGGGATGAAATCCTGAGAATTTTTTTTACTGGGACTAAAACCAAAATTGGTAAACTTTGCAGGGACCAAAAACTTATTTAAACCTATTAACATTTGAAAACTTGCCATTTCCAATAAAACTTTCGATACATGGATTTCTTAACCATTGCCATTAGGGCACTGGTTAGCAAAACACTTTCTTTATAGGCTTAATTGCACTTTTGGTCCCCTACTATTGGTCATGTGCGATTTTGGTTCTTGTAGTATTTTTGTAGCACATTTGGTCCCTCTAATTTTCCAATGTTGCAAATTCGGTTTTTCCATCCAATGGTCATCAATTTTTCATTGATCAACAAAGAGGAACCACTGCTTTAAGCTCACAGAACTTCTAGTTGAGCTTGTGTGATAAAGGACCATGTGGCAAAAAAAAAAAAAAATAGTCCCGAAAAGGAAGGACGAAACCGATAAATGGCAGAGATGAACCATTGGATCATGTTAAAACTGAGAGGCAATTGTTCTTCTCTATTGATCGTTAAAAATTTGACAGACACTGGATGGAAGGAATAGAATTGCAACATTAAAAAATTAGGAGGACCAAATGTGCTAAAAAAAACTATAGGGACCAAAATCTCACATGATTAATAGTAAGTGGACCAAAAGTTCAATTAAGTCTGCTTTATAAGAACATTTTCAATGATACAACTTATTGTAGTTGCTTAGCTACCACTACAAATAAAAAGGTCAAATAGCGACCGAAATAGCGATCGAAATTGGAGGTTGCTAATGGCGACCGAGTTAGCGATGGATTGGTAAAGTTTCAATTAATGAACCCAGCGACCGAAATAGCGACCAATTGCTTGGTAGTAAACAAGATTGGTCGCAAGTTCGATTGCTAACTTTATAAATTTAAAAGTCAAAATTTATTGACTTATTGGCGACCGATTTGGTGACCGAAAATAACCCAACGGTAAAATTCTAATTATTTTGCGACCGAAATGCATTTTGGTCGCTAACGCGTGCAATAAGTTAAAAACTGGAAGCCCTTTTGCTAGGGATTTGGCGACGGATTTCAAAATTTAGGGTTTGGCGACCGACTTAGGAACCAAATAATTCGGTCGCTAAAAATAAAATCCCTAAATCGCGAACTGCCCCCTTTCTTCCTCACTTCTTCAGCTTTCCTTCTCTCTTCCTTCTCTCTTCCTCCTCCAAGCCCCCTGCCACCAGACCTCGTCTCCGGCCACGACGAGCACACCTCCGGCCACCGTGTCACACCGTCGGCCACCACGCCCACGCCTCCTCAAATTTCTTCTCCCTCTGTTCTCTGTTTCCTCATGTCTCCACACTTTCCCTCTGCGCGAATCCGGTCACCATCAACCTCCGGTCAGCACCGCAAGGTAAACTCTCCTTTCCTCTCTCTCTCTCTCTCTATATATTTCTCTTTCTGTGTCTCTCTCTGTCTCCGGCTCTGTTTCTCTCTCTGTCTCAGGCTCTATTTCTCTCTCTGTCTCAGGCTCTATGACACCACCACCACCACCACCACCTCCGACTACTAATGGGCTCCGGCAAGTGTACCGGATCGAAGCAAGTAATAATTAAAACGGTAAGTATTTACCGAGTATCGAACATAGGGATTGGGTGACCAATTATTCCAAATTCAAAGATGATAAATACTTTTGACCAAGTCAAAGAGGAGAGAGAGAGAGATTTTCTTGGGATAAAATCTATTATCTAAAACAAATATCAATTATCTAAATTAAATCAAAATAAAAGATGTTATCTAATCAATTATCTAGATTATGATAGTGAGATCTGTTGGCCGTGGCAACCATCACCCAAGAGGGGGGGTGAATTGGGTTTTAAATAATAATGAAATCTTTTGCGTTAAATCAAAAACCCTTTTAAAATATAAACAGAAATCGCAGCGGATAAAAGGTTCTTTTCAAATTAAGGCGCTTTATAAAAATAAAACGTCTGAAATTAAAGCGCTATAAATAAAATGTGGAAATGTAAAGAGGATAGGGAAAGAGGATGAACACAATAATATATCCTGGTTCGGCCACAAACTACCCACGTGGCCTACGTCCAGTCCCCAAGGCAATACGACCAAGGGATTTCAATCAACTCTAGTTTTTAAACAGGATAAACTAGAACCATTACAATGTAGAGCACTCCTCACAGACCAGGGATATCACCTCCCCCAGTGAAAGAGTCTCAAGACAATAACCCAAGAGATATCACCTCTCTTGTCAACCACAAGGAATATCACCTCCCTTGTAAACACTTGGAAATCACATCCAAGAAAATACCACAAGAGATATCACCTCTCTTGTAAACCACAAGGAATATCACCTCCCTTGTAAACACTTGGAAATCACATCCAAGACAACACCACAAGAGATATCACCTCTCTTGTAATAATGGTGTAGAAAAAGAAGGGTTTGAGTCACACGACTCTTACCAACAAATATGCACTCTTAATAGTGCTGATAAAAAAAATTTGAAGCCCAATTACAATAACACCTATATGGTGTGTAGAACTCTCAATATAATATGGTCAAAGTGATAGTGCAAGAGAGATAATAGAGAAAATGGTTTTCAGAGTTTTAGCACAGAAAATATTGCAGTGTTCTCTCTTTGTTGATGGCTGCCTAACTTTGCTTTTATATTAGAAAGGTGAAGCTTCAAAAGAAATTAGGTCAAGCCTCTTAAAATTCATTTTTGTCGCGTCATAATCGATTATTACATTCTCATAATCGATTATTTAAACCAATTTCAGGAAGCGCTCACTTTGACAGAATAGGCATAATCGATTATACTAATCGATTACGAGTCCACTGACTTTCATATAAAAAGCCATAATCGATTACATAATCGATTACGGGGTTTCTGTTTGAAGTAGGTTGAAAGCCAGACAGACATAATCGATTATACATTTCACATAATCGATTATTCTATTTGAAAATTCAAATTCAACGGCTTTAATAACATAATTACTCATTAAACTCATTTAAAGCCTTTTAATACATATCATAATCGATTATTGGTTTCCCATAATCGATTATGGCTCGAAGCATATTTGAATTTGAAAATCTTAACAATTAATATTTGATTACTCATTAAGCGCAATTAATTGTCAGATATAAAACATGTTTAAAATGTTTTTGGCACATTTAAAAGTGTGTGTGTGAGACCAATATTAAATTGAGAACCCTACTTACCATTTACACACTTTTCTAAAACACTCAATACAAATACTGAAATGCCCATTTTGCCCCTCGTGCTTGCTTGCTTTATAACTTTCCGCTTTTTGCAATTTAGTCCTTCTGGACCTTTCCCTTTTGTCATTCATCAAAACTTAAAGTACCTGTCAAGGCATATATTCACAAGATCTAAGTCCAGGAATTCACCTACCCAATTAAGCAATAGATTCAAGTGATTATTTCTACCCCAAGTTCAATTGTATGCCAACCGGGAACCCTCAATTATCCAAAAGTCACTTCCGCTGTGCTAAAGGACGTATCTAAACTATAAATTAGTCTCCTCTCGGTCTCATAACCTACAGTTAGACTCTATTAAGTTCTTATTCCCTATATGGTTGCATCAATCTCCTACCCTATCCCTAGTAATGCTCAATTGGTGTTCCTAACCCAAGTCCTATGCGCGAATCTCCTCCCGATCTCAATGCACTAGACAAGTTAACCACGCATGCTTTTGATTAACGCAAACAAAACAGAGTTAAGAAACAAGAATTAATAATAGGGATAAGAAAACATCACATAGAAACTATGCCGTCATGAGCGGCTTCATCGATCCCTCAGAAAAGAGGATTAGTTCCTCATCACGTTCATAATCAATAACAAAATAATTGAAAAGAAAACATAAAATAATCCTAAATCACTAAGGGAGATGCAGCTCCAAGAGAAACTAGGATTAGAAAAGAGGAAACCTAAAACTAAAACTTCATTATAAATCTGGATACCTAATTCGCATTAAACAAGCTATATATAGGAAACTGAATCTGCGCTCGCTCGCGAGGCGAGCCTTAAGTTTTGGCTCCAGCCTGATTTTGAATTCTCGCGAGGCGAGCCTGAATGTTCTTCAACTTTCCTGTGTCTGGCTCGCGAGGCGAGCACTGCCTCTAGAGGCGAATCTGCCTTTTTGCCTTTAAGCTTGTTTTCTTCAATTTTGCAAGTTCCCTTGAGCTTCTATTTTAACCTGAAAATAAAAATAGCATTTTAATGCTTTATTGACTAAAAAATAATCAAAATATTCTAAAAACTACTTAAGAGACTCAAAATGTTGCTCGAGGACAATTTAAGCCAAATTTGGGCAAAAACGAGATTAAACTCGAATATTTAGCACAAAAACTGTGACCTCACTAGCTATAAAACTAGATAAGCAGAGGCTTATCAAAATACCCCAAATTTAAACTTTGCTTGTCCCCAAGCAAACTAAAACTTAAAAAGACACAAAACTGGGTAAGCTCAAAGGACACAATTATTTTCGCACAAGTTTCATGCAATTTTATCCATTCAATTTTTATTCAATGTTCCCCCTTTTCATCAATGTAATCCACACATTCATTTACTTTTAACAATTGAGAATTCAATCATTCATGCAATCATTAATCTAAGTCAAGGATCCAAATTACATACAAAAGAGAGATCACCAATTTCAACAATTGCCTTCCTCACAAAGGCATTTTGTAATTCACTCATTCGCTCAATTTGTCCAGGCTATCAATTTTAACTCAATTTCACATTTCAAGAACATTTTCCAAGAATTTGATTTTCATCTAAACAAAGTTCCCACAAAATATGTATGCATCATCAAAAGGTCTTTTAAGGGTTGTAATGAGGCTTGACTAAAGGTAGGACATACAAAGGTACAAGGCTAAGACCCTAAAATTTATGAGAGCATGAAATTTGGAAATTACACTTTTTGATCTTAACTCTCATTTCTTTTTCTATTTTTCTTACTTTGGGTGGCTACAACCTTTTTCCCTTTCACACCTCTTTCTTCATTTTTGCCCTTTTTGGCATTTTTGCATTTTTTTTTAATAACCTTTGGCTTCAACCTTTTAGTTTTTCTTTTTCTCAACCAAAACAACATGATAGCACTTTGTAGCCACCCCAAACTTAGTTTCCTAAAAACACTTACCTTGCTAAGTTTCCATGCTCTCCTAAATCCTACGATTGGGTTAACATGGTTTTTCCGGTTTTATGGCTTGTAGTGTAAGGTCATCAAGAAACGATATGCTTCAAGGCTCAATGTGGCTAACAAAGGAATATTTATTAAGGTTGGTTCATTTTAGGCCAAGTAGCTAATTGCAAAGAAAATTGCCTAAATCATTTGATGCAAACATATAACATGCAAACCGTGAAAAGATTTAAGTAAATCCGGGAAAATGCAACTCAAAAGTCATTCACAGAATTAAAAACAATGTTGGAGGCTCAAATTCCTCACCTGGACATTTTTCGCAAATTGTTTGACCGAGATACAATCCCTAGTGTGTGCACCCCTTTACCCCAAACTTGTCATAAATCATGCAATCACAATAAAATTTCTCAAAGTTTATTTTTCAACTTTTCACATGGGGATCAATTTTCAAAATTTTAAAACTTAGGGGGAAATCATCAAAAATCAACATTTATCATGCATTCCATCTATGCTAAATCAATTAAAATCCGGCTTACCAACACAAGACTCACACACATATAACTCAAGCAAAGAAAAGAAAGCTAATTAAAAATAGAAGGGTTTAGAAAAACTCATGAAGACGCTTCCACCCGGATCCCATTGCCTGTAGTACAACTGCCAAGAGATGCCCAGGATATAAGTCCTTCCTCCTAGATCCCATGGCTTGTGGAGTGGAGATGGAAGAAACAAGTGGGAGGAGATTCTATTGACTTCTCTAAATGCTATGATGAGCTCACTTCCTCCCGGGTCAAATGGTAAGTCACCTACTCCAAGAATGACCTTTATGTAATTAGCTTCTCCATGAAGCACTAGAACCATAACTTCTTGAGGCGACCTTAGAGCCTTTGCGGCTATTGATGAATACTCTCAATGCTCAAATAATGACTTGATCTCAAAATTTGGTATTTCCACAAAGTAATATGGTTGATAAATGGAAGGTACCAACTTTGTAACATTCACACATGCATGCAAACCAATGTACTTATCCAACTTAGAATTTCGAGGTTCCTAGATAGGAATGGTAAAGAAAGTGCTTTCCACATGATTCTTCTTAATCGTCCCTTGCAAAGGAACAATGGGAGATAATCCCTCCTTGCAATCCACGTCATGATCTTCTCTTCTTGAACCATCTTTCACCATAACTTCATCTTCAGTCAAGTCCATACTCGCAACAATATTCTCTTCAATTTGACTCTCGTGCGGCTTTGTTGCTAGCAATTTGGAAAATTCACTAGCTTGCTTTTCTAACTTCTGAAAGTCATCACTTAGTCTTGCCGCTAGCTCTTGAGAACGTTCCTTACGCATTTTATGCCTCTGAATCATGCCACTATATTCCTCCTTGCTACGCTCTATGCTCTGGCTCAAAAGTTGAGCATCTATATTCCCAAGAAACTCTAGCAAATCGGGATCCAGCTTAAAGTCTGGTGGTGGTTGCAAAGATGACAAATAGGATTTCCATTCTTCCTTGGAGTATATCTTCACATGCTTATCAACAATGCCAGTAAGCACGATCCAATCAATTTGAACTTCCCAGTTTGGAAAGAATATATGGTCCATGTGTTGCATTCACCCTTTTCTTGGTCCTACGAATTTTGGGGTCGTATAGCAAATCTCCCGGTAGAATGGTACCTTGCATACAAGAAAAAACTCACAAGACCAAGTGAAATCAAAGAAATTAAAGAAAAATAATAAAAAAATAAAAAAGAAAATTTGGCTTGTTAAAAAATAATAATTATTTTCTTCAAATAAAGAAAACTGGTTAAGCCAATCCTCGGCAACGGTGCCAAAAACTTGATGGGCTCCGGCAAATGTACCGGATCGAAGCAATTAATAATTAAAACGGTAAGTATTTACTGAGCATCGAACACAGGGATTGGATGACCAATTATTCCAAATTCAAAGATGATAACTACTTTTGACCAAGTCAAAGAGGAGGGAGAGAGAGAGATTTTGTTGGGATAAAATCTATTATCTAAAACAAATATCAATTATCTAAATTAAATCAAAATAAAAGATGTTATCCAATCAATTATCTAGATTATGATAGATCTAAGTTCACGAATTCACCTACCCAATTAAGCAATAGATTTAAGTGATTATTTCTACCCCTAAGTTCAATTGCATGCCAACCGGGAACCCTCAATTATCCTAAAGTCACTTCCGTTGTCCTAAAGGATGTATCTAAACTATAAATTAATCTCCTCTCGGTCTCATAACCTACAGTTAGACTTTATTAAGTTCTTGTTCCCTATGTGGTTGCACCAATCTCCTACCCTATCCCTAGGAATGCTCAATTAGTGTTCCTAACCCAAGTCCTAAGCATGAATCTCCTCCCGGTCTCAACGCACTAGACAAGTTAACCACGCATGCTTTTGATTAACGCAAACAAAACAGAGTTAAGAAACAAGAATTAAGAATAAGGATAAGAAAACATCACATAGAAACTATGCCATCATGAGTGGCTTCATCGACCCCTCAGAAAGGAGGATTAGTTCCTCATCATGTTCATAATCAATAACAAAATAACTGAAAAGAAAACATAAAATAATCCTAAGTCACTAAGGGAGGTGCAGCTCCAAGAGAAACTAGGATTAGAAAAGAGGAAACCTAAAACTAAAACTTCATTATAAAACTGGATACCTAATTCGCTTATGTTTTGGCTCCAGCCTGATTTTGAATTCTCGCGAGGCGAGACATTGCTCACGAGGCGAGCCTAAATGGTCTTCAACTTTCCTGTGTCTGGCTCGCGAGGCGAGCACTGCCTCGCGAGGGGAATCTGCCCTTTTGCCTTTAAGCTTGTTTTCTTTAATTTTCCAAGTTCCCTTGAGCTTCACTTTAAACCTATACTAGAAAATTGACATTTTCGGACAAATTTACAGACAGATTTCAGACGAAATTTCAACAATTTTCCCACGGATTTCGGACAAAAAGTTCTTTTCCAATGGATTTCGGACGGAACATCTCCAGTCCGAAAAAGCGCCGTTGCAAATTAAAAATCTGTCCCAAATTCCGTCCGAAAATTATTTCAGACGAATTTCAAACGGATGTCAGACAAATACATAAATCTGAATGTATATATTATATTGACTTAACTTCAAACGGATTTCGGACGGATCCAATATTTCTAAAAGCATATTTCAATCAGATTTTGGACAGATTTAATATTTCTAAAACAACATTTCAGATAGAATTTGAAATGATCAATGATATTATTTTAGATGGATTTGTCACGAAATAAATGATTAGATTTAAATTACGCAAATTGTTAGGCTATTCTATCCTCGACTAATCAAATGGAACTCACCTTAATCAAATGGAACTCACCAAAATCAGATCTGCACCTTCCAAAAAGTCTTTGCACACCATTTTATTTTAAAAAGATAAAAATGAGAGCCTCAAAGCCAAACTTACAAACAACCAAAAATTCAAGAGAACCAAGTCAGTTTTTTCATCAAACACATAGTGTGCCAACATGAGGTGCATAAGAACACTACAATATCTACATCATAGAATCTATGAATGCTATTAAATCAAAGATACAAACCCATGTTTCCCTACATAGATATGAACTACCCCAACAATCTTACTGAAAATAAACCAGAATGATAGAAGCTCTATCGGTTCGTGCCTCCGTCTATGTTCGTGTCTCTGGGTGGGTGTATCTCGATCTGTGTTCTCTGGGTATCTCCCTTTATGCTCGTGTCTCTTCCCTTTGGTGCATTCTCTGCGTTTGTATCCCGATCTGTGTTATCCGCGTTCTCTGTTCGTGTCTCAAACAGATATGGTGTCGAAAAAGAAGAAGAAGCCCGATCTATGTTCTCTGTTCTTGTCTCAGTCAGATACGGTGTTAGAGAAGAAGAAACAGAAGGGCGTTCTCTCTTCGTGTCTCCACGTTCTCTGTGTGCTCTGGGTCGCTTGGTCTTCAGCTTGAGTGGTGGTGGGTAGAGCAAAGGTTGGGGAAGAGGTTTTTGGGGGAGAAGGGGCTGAAGATTGAAGAATAAATAAAGAAAAGGGTTTTTGTGCTCTTTTCAGATAAATGAGAAAATGGGGAGCGGGAAACGAAAATTAGTAAGGGAATAAGGAGGGAATGTAAAAATTAGTGAGGGAAAGGGAACCGGGAAATGAAAATTAGTAAGGGAATGAAAATGAGAAATTTGAAATAAAGGATAAATTATATTAAAAATAAAAATAGAGCATTTATCTGTCTGAATTCCGTCTCAATCTTTTGGACAGATTTGAGACGGATTGTTTACATAATTATATTTTTTTATCAATCTGTATCAAATCCGTGGGAAATATTTGTGGAACATTATTGGCATGAGATTTTCAGACAAAATAGAGACGGATTTGAGACGGAATCATGTTGACATCTAATGTGCCTTAAATCCGTCCCAAATCCGTCCGAAACGTTCATGAAATTTCAGATGGAAACGTTTCCGTCCGAAAATTCCGTCCGAAAATCCATAATTTCTAGTAGCGTAAAAGTAGCATTTTAATGCTTTATTGACTCAAAAATAACAAAAATGTCCTAAAAACTACTTAAGAGATTCAAAATGTTGCTCGAGGACAGTTTAAGCCAAATTTGGGCGAAAACGAGATTAAACTTGAATATTTAGCACAAAAATCGTGGCCTCATTAGCTATAAAACTAGATAAGCCAGAGGCTTATCAGCTACCCGCGCGGCCACCATCCCCACAAGCTCCTCTCAGTTCTGTCTCTCAGGTTAGGGTTCAAACTGGACTATTAGGGTTTAAGTTCAGCCGTTGGGCACTCAGATTTGAGACTGTAGTTTAATTTTGATTTGTGATGGAGTGAAACAGAAATGTATTTTACTATTTTTTTGCTGGTTGCTGATGTATTATCACTGATCCTATTTGATTTCATAATGTAACATTAGACTGTTTGACTAATATGGAATTGCCCGTTAAGAATACATGTTTATGCTTGATTGTAATGTAAACTGTTAATTAAGCTACAATGTTGATGACATGAAGATGTCTTGGCTTAATGTTGATGTGAAGAAAAAAATAAAGAGAGAAAGAGGAAGTGGTATTGTGTGTGTTAATTGAGTGAGAGATTTGGTTTTGCAAAGAGATTGAGTTTCACTCTAACTGTGATTTTTTTTTTTTTAGTTTGTGCTTTTTCTTTTCTCCGGCTCCTCCCTGGAGTAAGTTGCTTGGTTTTGTGCTTTCTCTCTCAGGTAAGTTTTGTCAACACTCTCTATTCAGCTTGTGAATTGTAATTAGCTTCTGATTGTGTAGTGTATGTAATGTGTTATATGAATTACTGTGTTGTTTGTTAGTAGAGAACGGAGCGATGTGATCTTGTCCGAAAGACAGGATGCTGGTTGTGTGCTGATAATTTAGAAATTGATGCATATGTTTGTGAATTACTGTGTTATTTGTTAGTGTGCAGCAGAGCTCAATAGGATGTGATCCTGTCCAAAAGGTGGGATGGTGGTTGTGTGCTGATAATTTAGAAATAATGCATGTGTTTGCCATTTATGTGTTGTTTGATAGTGGAGAGCGGAGCTCAATAGGTTGTGTGATTCATGGTTATATATGCTAATAAATTTTATCCAAATTTGCACAATAATAGTTAATCTGTCTTATATAATGGTTTTATTTTCTGTTAGAGTTAATTATTAATTTACAAAAGCCTTAATTTCCTGTTTGAGATTCAATATTAATGAGCATGCGTACCTTCTCAAGGTACGCATGCTCATTGCATTGAATCTTGAATTGTCCAAGTGGGAGAGTTTAGGAAAAAAAACCTTTTTCACACTCGTACAATAGTCATTTCCATGTTCAAATGCCTTATATACTTGATGAAATATGGGTCTGATTTATTTCCTTTTGTTCTCCGGGTGCATACTTGATCGTGGTGAATATCACCGTGCTCAAGTCGTGTACTTGGAGACTGATGGGAAATGCTGCCGAAATTTCGTTTAGTATATGGCATTTGAATAAGGGAATAACTATTATTAACCGAGTGTGGTAAATGTTTCCTCTCGAATGGGATAGGTTCATACCTTGTCGTAAGAAGGAGATTGATAGAGTTATTGGAATGCACCATAATATAAAAGTGTCGTTGTAGGGTTGCTCAAGCTTTTTAATTAGTAGCACTGGAGATTCCGGAGAATCAGAAATGGATGTATCGCAGGTTGGATCGGAATAAACGTCTTAGAGAAGAGTTTAGAGTTGGAATGGGTGAGTTTGTAGAGGTTGTTGTTAGCCAGGGGAAATTTATAAGGCGGGGCGATTATCATATGAGGTGTCCTTGCTCAAGATGCAAGTGTAAAGCTTTCAAAAGCGTGGATGGAGTGATGGCTGATCTTTATGAGAAGGGGTTCATGCCTGATTACTATTGGTGGAGTAACCATGGTGAGTCATTGCCCGATTTTAACCCGGCGGTGTTTGAAGGTTCGTACTGGAAGTGGTGAGCGGAGGGAAGAATCGAATCCATACGAGCAGATGATAATGGATCACGCTAGACCCTCGGTTGGTGTTGCACTAGAAAAAGATGGGGGAGAAGATGGTAGAATGGGTTCCCAATACATAGAGGAGAATCCGAATCCCAAAGCTCAAAGATTCTATGGCATGCTGAGTGCTGCAAGATCTCCGTCGTGGGAGGATGTCGGGAGTACATGGATTTGTCGATGTGTATGGAATGGTTGAGTATCAATTCTGATTACAATATGCAAGAAGGATGTTTTAATCGCCTCACCATGTCAATGTCTAAGGCGTTGCCGGAAAACAATCGGATGCCTACTAATTTTTATCATGCTAAGAAGTCTGTGGAGAATTTGGGTCTGGGGTGTTTGAAAATTGATCGTTGCTCGAATGGATGTATGTTGTATACAAGGATGATTCAGCGGAGAGCATAACATGTTGTCGATTTTGTTGTGCGGATCAGTACAAGACAACCACTAGGAGGGGCATTGAGAAGAAGATCGCTCTAAAAAAGATGTGGTACTTTCTGCTCGTGCCAAGACTTACAAGATTGTACTCTTCAATGGCCATTGCATCTCACATGAGGTGGCATAGTGAGCATCAGAGGGAGCAAGATGTCTTGTGTCATCCATCGAATGGAGAAGCTTGGAAGCATTTTGATAGGGTTCAGATGGCGTTTTCGCTGGACCCTCGGAATGTCCGATTGGGATTATGTACGGATGGATTTAATACTTTCGGGCAATCTAAAAAGCATACTCTTGTTGGCCGGTTATCCTGACCCCATACAATCTTCCCCCAGGGATGTGCATGAAGCGGGAGTTTATGTTCCTGACAGTCATAATTCTGCGTCCGTCTAATCCAAAAGGGAAGATTGATGTGTACTTGTAGCCACTGATAGATGAGTTGACAATGTTGTGGAATGATGGTGTGTTGACTTATGATGTATCTTTGAGGCAGAATTTCATGATGAAAGCAGCTTTGATGTAGACGATCAATGACTTTCCCTCCTATGGGATGATGTCGGGTTGAATGACCGCGGGAAAGCTTGGTTGCCCAATATGTATGGAGCGGTCGAAGGCATTCACGCTTAAAAACAGTCGAAAGATCTCATATATTGATTGTCATTGTCAATTCCTTCCACAAGATCATCCTTATAGGAGGAACAAGAATGCATTCAAGAAGCATTGTGCGGAGACCACACCCCCTCCACCGCGTTGGTCTGGTCCTAATGTATGATGAAGAGTAGAGAAATTACCGCTCGTCCCTGAATCCCAAGGAGAACATATTCTTGATTATGGCGTCAAGCATAATTTGACTAAACAAAGTATATTTTGGAGGTTGCCGTATTGGAGAACGCACCTACTACGTCACAACATTGATGTCATGCATACTGAGAGTAATGTGTTGATGAATATGTTTGACACTGTGATGGACATCAATGGGAGGACAAAGGATACAAATAAAGCCCGGTTGGATTTGGCGGAAATTTGTAATCGGAAGGAGCTTGAGTTGCAAGACGGTAGTCGTGGTAGACTTATCAAACCGAAGGCAAGTTATACACTAAGCAAACAACAGAAAGTAGCTATCTGTAAGTGGGTTAAAGAACTAAAGTTGCCCGATGGGTATGCTTACAATCTGGGTAGGTGTGTTGACATTAAGAAGCAAAGTCACATGGAATGAAGAGTCATGATTGTCACGTGTTCATGCAACGGTTGCTTCTAATTGCGTTCGACGCGTTACCGAAACCAATTTGGAACCCACTTTTTGAGCTTAGCCACTTTTTCAGGGAGCTTACTTTGACAACACTAAATGTGAAACAATTAAAGGATATGGAAGAGAAGATACCCGTGTTGTTATGTAAGTTGGAACAAATCTTCCCGCCGAGTTTCTTTGATTCAATGGAACACCTTCCAGTTCATCTACCTTACGAAGCAAGAGTTGGTGGTCCAGTCCAATATCGCTGGATGTATCCATTTGAGAGGTATAAAACATCAATTATTTTAATTGATTATTTGTATGTATCCATTTGAGGGGTACCCATTTTAGCTTTCCTTAAAACTAGTAATTATTTGTATGTATCCCTCTTTAATAGGTTTTTCCACTCCCTTAAACACAAAGTCAAGAACAAGGCAGGAGTAGTGGGTTTCATTTGTGAAGCATATTTAGTAGAGGAGACTTCCACTTTTGCCTCTTATTACTATCCGGATGAAGTTGACACGAGAAGGACTAGAATGCCTCGAAATGTTGATTCGGGTGAAGGATGTTCAACTAGTCCTCCTATATCAATATTCAAATATCCGGGCAGATTTAGTGGCAAATCAAAAGGATATTTCTTGGAGCATCGTGACATTAATGCTGCTCATTATACATCCTTCAAAATTGTGAAGAGGTGGCGCTATATTTAGAGTAAGTGTCTACAATGTCTTTTATAAGTTCAATTGTCATTTATGGTCATTAATCGTCCTGCTGTTAACCTCCTATATGTAGGATGTATGGCAATTTTCTAAGGGAAATCCAACCTGACATTTCGAACGCTCAGGTTGATCGAGAAATCACTTCTCACTTTGGTGCGTGGTTCAGTAAATATGTAGGTTAAGCATTTTCATTTGTTGCAACACTTTTTCTCTCCTTAAATATATATGGTGTATAAGTTGGATTATTAAAATTTGTAGGTACTAGATCCAGTAAACAATGTTCAAAATCCATTGTTGACTAATTTGGCATGGGGGCCTAAAAGATGGGTTACATCATGGAATACTTACATTGTAAATGGATATAAATTTAACACAAAACAATGGAGTGAAGGAATGCAATCGTGTAACTATGGTGTTTGATCCTACTTTTGACGTAGGGACAAAAATGATAAAAAGTATGGCATTATTGAAGTTAGGCTATCTCATAGGTATAATAAGGCGTACGACCCATTCATTTTTTCACAACAGACAGATCAGGTTTATTACACGCCATATCCCGAAGGACATCAAGGCTGGTTGGGTGTCATTAAGATAAAGGCTCACAATACAATTACTGATAACGTAATCAACCAGCCTGAAAAAGATGCTCCGTACCAAGATGACGGGTTTTCAGGGGCCCACATATCGTTGGATATTACGTCGGACATTATTGTTAATTCTCTGGCGGACATATCCGGCGATGGGGAAGATGTTGAAAGAGAGTTAATGGATCAATCTGAGTTGGACGAATCTAGCAAAGGCACACTCCAATCAAGTGAGATTGATGAGAGTGAGAGTGAATTTAGTGACGGAGATTCTACTTAGGTAATTTATATATGCATTATTCATTGTGTAATGTTTATTCATGTCTAAATCATTGTGTAATGTTTATTCATGTCTAAACTTGTTGATTAATTAGTTATTATTTATACTGTGATGTAATAGTTTAATCACTTTTTACACAGATGGCATATTCCACTAGATGTAGGGGGCTGCGCGGTGGTCGTCAGGGAGGTCGTGGCAGAGATCGTGCTGTGAGAGATCCTCTCTCGACCGACACACTGACTTCTGATCGAGATCACCCTGCCAGTACCTCTGTGGAAGGGCCTCAGGGTGATGGAGTTGCACCCATTACGCAGCCCTCAGATGTCGGGACACAGGGTGGACTGTCATCATCCACACCCGTGCCAGGACCATCAAATTCAGGGCGCAGGAGAGCCGTGGTTCATCCGACCGGAGGACTCTTCTTATCCCCAGGGGGATAACGAGTAAGCTAATTTAATGTTTTTTTTTATATATAAGTATCGTTAATTTCCATATTACTTGTTTAATTATTCATAACATTTATTAATGCTCTAATTTTCCTGCAGCTTTCTGCCCGCGAAGGGCCCTTCTAATTCGATCTCGAAGATCATAAAGCAGAAGTTTGATAGTCCATGGCCTACCTGGAAGGGGATCCCTGACGGACATAGGGATCAGCTGTTTAAAGAATTTAAGGTAACAATTTATTATATTATTTAAAATAAATTTACATTACTTATTAATTTAAATTTAATTTAAATATATATAAGAATTGCCTAACAGTTGTATGTTGCATAAAGAGTATAGGTGGAACCCAGCTTTGGAGAAGATCATCAGGTCCATATTTAAGCATAAAGGTTCGTTGGCCACGAAGAATGCCATGAACAAGCTGAGGAAGGGTAAGGATAAGGGGAAATGGTTGGATCCTGAGATCAAGAGGGGGCTGGAACTGGGCCACTGAGAAGTTCCAGGAGAAGCAGGCCACAGCTTGGCGTAATCGAGCTTCTGATGGTGGTGCATGCGTCTACACTGGCGGCTCTAAATCAGCCGCCGCTCACTTCGACAAGTTGGTACTGCTTTAAACTTGGTTATTTTAGCGTACTATTTAATCAGTTTTCATTTTTTAATATCTTTATGAATTTAACTATTTTTTTATATGCGGGAAGCACAGAAACGACGACTTCCCACTGCTATGGAGTTGGTGGAGAGGATGAAGAAGCTGAAGTCGGGGGAATGGGTCAACGACAAGGCCCGTAACTATGTTTTAAGTAAAACAAAAATTAGTATACACTAGTAATTTTTTATTATTAATTTGTTAATATTGTTTATAAGTGTAAATAATTATCTCTTCAACTATACTTTGCAGGTTGGATTTAACGAGAAGAAGGACGATGTCATATCACGTGCCTCACAGTCACATGATGAGGCCTTGATTGGTGAGGGGCCCCGCTTTCTTATCTCCGTTGACAACAATGCCATATATTTGGAGGTCGTCGGGGGCAGGAACAAGAAGGGGCACGTGTATGGCCTCGGACACTTAGGCAGCGAGTTTATCGCTTCATCGTCCGGCACGCCTGCTCCTTCCTACGCGGATACCGTCCCTCCGGAGCAGTTCCACCAGATGCAGGACACCGTCATGCAGCTGAACGCGGAGTTTCTTGAAAAGAGGGAGAGAGAGCGGATTATGGTGAAGCAGATTGCACACTTGACTCAGGCACACCAGCAGCTGATGCAGACGAGCATCGAGCAGGGCCAGACACTGCAGTTGGTGTTGGAGCAGATGAGGATCCAGCCTCCAATTGCTCAGGGTGATGCCCTGGTAGTTGTGCCTCCTACTGTCGCTCCTCCAGTTCCGCCGCCTCCTGCTACTGATGATGCTGCTCCAGAGGACGATGGGATGGCAGACGTCGGTGGCACGGACGGTGAGGATGGTTGGTAGCCTCCGCCTCAGCATGACTGATGATTTTCATTTGTATTTTTTTCATTTTATGGATTTACATTCACTTTATTGTATGACATTTTTTATTTATTTTTATGATACTCTGATAATTTTTATATTGGTGAGTTGCAGTAGTAAATTGAAGAATATTAAAGTAAAAAAAATTTATTTATTTTAAAAATATATTTTAAAATAAAAAAAAAAAAAATTTTAATATTAGCGACCGAAATGGCCACCCCCAAATAGATCGCTAAGCTTTAATTACAGAAAAAATAAATAAATTTATTAAATTATTTCATGTTTAGCGACCGATAATTCGGTCGCTAACATGGTTACTATAACCAACATTAGCGACCGAATATCAGTCACAAAATTTGGTTACCCTGATCATGCGACCAACTCATCTACGTCCGAATTATATAATTTAGCGACAAAAAATCCGGTCTCTATTTTGCGACCGAAATATAAATTTGGTCGCTAAGGTTTGTTTCTGCTACCCCTTGATTCGGTCGCTAAACAAGATAGCGACCGGATTAGCATGTTTAGCGACCGAAGAATTCGGTCGCTAAACATGTTTTTTTTTTTTTTGTAGTGTACTCTATTTATGAGTCATATCATGTAGCCTTACCACTTTTTTATTTTGTATTTAAACAACTCTCTACTCCAATAATGTAATTCTAAAAAGTTTACCTGTTGGGTCCCATAAGTTACTACATCTTTATTCACATTTATTATTATTTCAATTTTCAAAAGAAGGTATTCAATGCAATTCTCTATTTTTTTTCTCTCTCCTTTTTTTGTCGGTGGTGTTATATATGAACTAGTTGCTTATAGACGCAACTCTTATAAGCAACTTATGTCCATGTAAAGTCTATCCACTAATGCAATTGTGTAAGGAATGGTTTCTTAACTCTAAGCAACCCTTGAGCAACTCCAAATTCCCTTTTCTTTGTTTCTTCCCTCTTTTGTGATTTTTTTTTTTTTTTGAAATGATGCAAATGCGATGTAGTATGTTAGATATGTGTATTAGTTGTAGGGTTTCGTCTTGCACTAGCAAAAAAACTGGTGCAACTACGCTCCATTTTTAATTACCAATAACATACATCCTTTTGTACATTTCAGTATATGAAGTTTTTTTTTGAGTTTGACCAATACTGTTGTATTCTAACTGTATTCTGATTCATCTCTTTTTTCCTTAAAAGATACGCCTAATATTACAGGACCCTGATCCTCTTACTATACCCTCTGCTTCTTCTTATTCACCCTTTGTTAAACGCTCCACAACCACAATACCTCCTTCTTATGCCTCTGCCGAATACCCATTTCTTCTCATTTTCTCTTTTTGTTCACTCTTTTTTCAGAGTTCTATTCACTTTCGTTGTCCTTCAACTGAACCCAAAAAAATTATTAGTACAAAAAGAGAGTAACGTTCTTATTTTTATATTTTTATTTTCACAAGCTCCAATTGGGTCAGAAGAGTAGTTACCTAGTTGAGTATTGGGTTTTTATTCAGTTAATATATTTGGAAAAAAAAAATTGCTCTCTTTGCTACCCGTTATTGCGTGGAAAATTAGAGGGGAATGGGGAATGGGGCGGCGGGCGACGAGCCAAGGGATGGGAAAAAATTTGCTCCCTTTGTTATTCTCCTTCTTTGTGGCTTCATAGTTGAGCATGGTGAAACTAGAAAAGCAAGTACCACTCGTTGGACAGAGAAGAAGATTTTGAAAGACCCGGTGTTCTTCACTGAGATGATGTTGAGGATCGAATGCTTTTTGGGGATGATAATGATGAAATGGGAAGCTGAGAGAGTTACAGATTATAGCTGATTTCGGATGCAAAGGAAAGTATAAAGGGGTTAGGGATTTGGTCATTTGGGGATGTTAGCGAAGATTCTGATTTCAACAAATGGAATATTTTTGTTTAGTATAATGGTATTTATGGTCAACCAATAAACATATACAGATCACAAGGTTGAAAATACAAAAACAATACACAACCTTTGACCAGGTAAAATACAAAAGTAAAGAATAGTCCATCTGACAATTTTATTGGTTCATCTTAGTCGGTCAAAATGGTGCACCATTGCATCAGTTTTTTTTTTTGGCGTGTAACATCCTATTTTTTTAGACTAATATTAAAAAGATAAAATAAATAAATAAATAAAAATAATAATGTACATTAAGAAGGTAAATTTCAAATTTTATTTATCCATAAATAATTAATTGTGTGTAAATCATGTTTGTATAGATAAATAGATATATATATATATATATATATATATATATATATATATATATATATATATATATATGGAAGTTAAAAAAAATATAATTATAAATTTATAGTTTACGTTATAAATATATATATAATAATCAAAGTTAACTTATAATATAACTATATATATATATATATATATATATATGTATGTATAGTTTACGCTGGTGTGTGTACGCACTACGTGTAAGAAAGAAATAAAGTAAAGAGTTGAAGAAGGAAACATGAAGAAGTAATAAAATAATAATAATAAAAATAATAAATAGGAACTTGTAGTAATGATTACACCTATTTCTTGTAGTTTCTTTTCTATCTGAAAAATCAGTCTGCTACGTGGGGAAAGTAGCAAACCAGTGTCGCAGTGAAATTAAGTGGGGAGTAAAATCTAGTGCCGTGTGTAATTGAGTTATAATGTGTAGAAGTAGAAGAATAGAAATAGCAGTCGGGTATCGTAACGGGGGAGAGTAATTTCTCTCTCCTCATTCTTTAAAATCCAGCTTCCCAATTTTTATTCATTCACACCACTCTCTCTGTTTAAACCGTAAGCTGGTAAGTCTCATTTCGTCTCCATTTTTTTTTCTTGGTTTCTATTTTTCATTTCCTACAATGACATTTCTTATATCATCATACTCATTTCTATTTTTACGGTTCCTACCTACCTTTATAATACCTCTTCTTCATTTTCTCTTCTAAATATTAACACCTAGTTATTATTATTATTATTATTATTATTTATGTGGATGAAGAAGAAGGAGATATTGTCCAGAAGTAGAAATCATTTTGCTTGCTACCCAAACTGCACTAACCAGAGGTAGGGGGAGATGCTCTTTACTCTAGAAACTTAGAAATGGACTGTATGTTAATAATAAAGAAAGAACTTGAGGTTTTGGGAGTCCCTAACGCAAACCCTCAAGATACTCTTAAATAATTTGGGTAAAGGTCCATTTTGGTCCCCAACAAAAAATGTGGTGCCCATTTTAGTCCCTGACAAAAAAAAACTACCCCGTTAGTCCCTGACAATTACTATGGGACATTATAGTCCCTAACAATATTTAAAGTGAGACTAATTAGTCCCTGACAATTAGTATCGTGGGACATTTTAGTAACGGACGCTGACTAACGGAAGTCACGTAGGGACTAACTTGTCCCACATTAGTAATTGTCAGGAACTAATGGGGTATTTTTTTTTTTTTTTTGTCAGGGACTGAAATGGGCACCGCTTTTTTTGTTAGGGACCAAAATGGGCCTTCACCCTATTTTCTTCTACTTTCTTTATTTTCTTTTAGTGTTGATTTTAAATTGATTCCTTGGGTTGTAATATTATTCTGGACTGTAAATAATTATCCCCTCCCCTGTTACTTTTATTTTTGTTTTGTGTTTATAGTATAGATAGTTGTCTTGCATGCATGATGATCATATTTTAATTACATGCATGTTATAGAAATGACTTGATACTTGTTTATTTTTATCTTAGATGAACATGCATGTAAATTTAAGCACATGAAACTAAAAATTTATTGATGATACTTACACATGTGATGTTGGTATTTACTAAGCATGTTGCTATGAAGTTGATCTTCTATAATGATTTGATAGAACTTAGATTAATATTTTTTTTGTTAAACTAGTTGATCAGTGTGTGTAGTTGAATAAATAAATAAGAAAAATATAAATTTTATAAATATATATATCAAATAACGTAAATAACTAGTAGTAAGTTTTGAGTGGTACTGTTTTAACAAAGTTCCTTTGTTAAATTTATGCATATAAGTCATAATCAAAATTTATGGGTGAAATATATAGATATATTACTGCAGAATGGTGTATTTGGGATCAGTCAATTATTTTTAAAAGTTATAATTTTATAAAATAAAATATTGTATGTTCTGTTTGCGTTAGTGGTGTACATATATATATATATATATATATATATATATATATATATATATATATATATATATATATATATATATATATATATATATATATAATTAATTAAGTGTAAAATGTGCATAAGCAATGTTGAAATATATTATCACTAATGCTAATTTATTGTACATGTTTAGTAGTTGGGTTTTGTGGATAAATTAAGAAGTATAATTAATATGGGTTTATGATTAGATGAGTTAAATAATTTTAAGGATGTATAAAATTTGTAATTTTATTTAATGTGGTCATGTATTATAATAAGGGATGTATGATATATATTTTATGAACATGCATGCGTCTTGTTGACGTTAAGCATCTGGTTGATGCTAAGAAGGAGCCACGGTAAATGTGTGTGAAACTGAAGATGTGAATATATGCCTCACAGGTTATTTGTTTTGATGATGAACAAAAGAAAAAGGTCTAGAAGGACTATAATGCAAAAAGCGAAAGATTATAAAGCAAGCAAGCACAAGGGGTAAAATGGGGATTTTATTATTTGTATTGTTTGTTTTAGAATCATATGTAAATGGTAAGTAGAATTTTTAACTTAATATTGGTCCCACACACACACTCATTTAACATGTGTCTAGGGTTTAACATGTGCTAAAATATTTTTGATATATGTTTTAATGGATTAAAACTGACAATTAACCAACCTTAATGAGAAATCATTTTTCTTAATTGTCAAGAATTTCAAATTCAAGTTTACTCGCACCATAATTGATTATGGTCTATCTATAATCGATTATGTGTCAAGATTAATTGGCTTTAATTGATGTTAATGACTAATGATGAAATTAAAGCCGTCGGTTTTCAAATTTGAAATGATATAATCGATTATGGCTTTGGTATAATCGATTAGGTCCTCTCTGACTTCGTTTGAGCTTATTTCAGAAACCCTATAATCGATTACATAATCAATTGTGGTCTTTTATACAGAGTCAGTGGACCCGTAATCGATTAGCATAATCGATTACCACCTTTCTGTCAACGCGTGCTTCTTGAGTTTTTAATTAAATAATCGATTATGATCTTATGATAATCGATTATGACTCGCCAAAAATCGAACTTTAGGAGGCTTGACCTAATTTCATTGTGAACCACCACCTGTTTTCTATAAATAGGAGAATAGGCAGCCTTGCCTCAACACACAATCATTTGCTATCATACTGTGCTTAAATCTCTGATCATTTTATTTTATACTATTTTTATCTTGAACTATCACTTGACCATACTACTTTGAGAGTTCTATACACCATATAGGTGTCTTTGTAACTGAGCTTCAATTTGTGATTTCATATCTGCACTTCTTGAGTGCTTTCTTATTGTAATTCTTTTATATAGTTTCTCTAAGTGAGTATGATCTCACGAACTGTATTTGAGACTCTTGCATAAGGGATAGTACATCCTGTGATTTGTGTTAAGAGTGCTCTGATTTGCAAAGGTTCTAGTTTAGCCTGTTTTAAAAACTATAGTTGATTGAAAACCCTTGGTCGTATTGCCTTGGGGACTGGACATAGGCCACGTGGGTAGTTGTGTGGCCGAACCAGGATACATAGTTGTGTCATTTCTTTCCCTTATCTCTTTATTTTCTCACAACGATTTTATTTTTCATATGCTTTATTTCACAACGTTTTACTCTTAATCTATTGCTTATCAAAACAAGTTTTAAATATAGTTTAAATTGCCAAAAGTTTTCAAAAATCAATTCACACACAATTCACCCCCCTCTTGTGTTTGAGGTCACTTGTCAACAGAAGAGTGGAGGGTGAAAAAGGGACGCCCTTGGGGATGTAGTCCTATGCACAAATACATCAATAGTTGAGTGGTAGCTCCCTTGTACTGCGCATTGTGCTCTACCCACGTGATTATCCCGACAAGTCACCAACCGTTGTTATGTCGGTTGGGAGTGTCTAGCCACAATGTTAATTTTTGTGGTATTTTGGCTAGTCATGTACTCCTGAAAATGCTCCTTAATGATTGTTATTATTGTTTATTTCTAAGCTGTTATTTATCTTCAGTTATAGACATCTTACCCCTTTGTGGTTGTTTCTTTTTAAATAAATTCTTATATAAATATGGATCCTGACGCAATCTGTATGGAGCTTCATTTCATCCAAGGAACGTATGAGCTGGATTATGCTACCAGTCAGTTCACTTTCATTGGAGAGATGTCCCTGCAGCTGTTTTATGAGATCAACCCTGCTTTACCACCTTGGGTTCTGTCTGGCCGTAATTTCCGTGTTGTTATTACTCTTCCGTTTAACTTCCTACCATAGATAGTAGGCGGGAAGGTGTGTTTTTTTTTTTTTTGGAAGGGGATTAAAAATATGCATATGTAAAATATTCCCCTTGGTATGAAGGGTAGAATGGGGTTCTTTTGATGATGTTATATCTTATGTTTTGGAGACTTCTGATGTAAACCCCTTATTTTGTGATACCAACCCTAACTTTCTATGTACTACTTGAATGTGAAGTTATGAAATCTATAATTATGTTATGATATCGTTTGGTTGTTATATTTAAATTTGAACGACTTTAGATTTTTCGCGAGTATAATTAAGGGCGCCACACTGTGTTGGTATCAGAGCCCAGTCGTTCTGGTTGGGCCAAGGTTATGACCTAATCGTGCGTTCGTTTAGATATTTGTTATTAAGAGATTCTACTATATTACTTGCCTCCACTCACCATTGGTCTCTGTGATACAGTTTAGCTGGTATTGAGCATGATTCTGTATGTACAGGAATTAATGGCGAACGAGCAAGATATGGCTGAAATTCTTATTGTTATCCGAGAAATGGCTCAAGTAACTACCGAGGTGTTGCAGTAGATTCAGTACAATCCATCAAATAAGAATGAACGTACATCTGAATTTAAAGGTCTCTCAGAATTCAGAAAGAACAATCGACCACAATTCAATGGAGAATACGATCCTACGGCAGTTGAGTTATGGATCCAAGAAATTGAAAAGATCTTTAGAGTAATGAACTACACTGATCAGCAGAGGGTGACTTACTCCACTTTCATGCTTGTGGGGGAAGCGGAACATTGGTGGAACGGAGCTCGGAGGCTTCTTGAAGTTGAAGGAATCAAAATTTCTTGGAAAGTATTCCGAACTCACTTCTTGGAGAAATACTTTCCAGAAGACGTGAAGCATGCAAAGGAATTGGAATTCCTCCAACTCCAACAAGGATACAGAAGGCAGTGGAATAATTGTTGTGATTTCATACATAGTAGGAGTCTCTTTTATAGAGAAATTACAATAAAAGCAAACCAAATCAAATCAAATCTCTTCCTATAATTAAGGAAGGAAATAAAACAAATAAAATCAAAATAATAAAGATAAAATCAAAAATCAAAGAGGATAAAATCACGGATATTTTCCTGATTCTCCAACACCCCCTCAAGTTGGTGCATAGATATCTATCACGCCCAACTTTCTTATCAAGTGCTCAAAATTTGGTCTTGCTAGACTCTTAGTCAAAATGTCAGCTGTTTGTTGGCTGGAAGTCACAAAAGGAAGACAGATAATGCCAGCATCTAATTTTTCTTTTATGAAGTGGCGATCAATCTCAATGTGTTTGGTTCTGTCATACTGCACGGGATTGTGAGCTATGCTTATTGCTGCTTTGTTGTCACAGTACAGCTTCAATGGAATATCAACCTTCATCTTGAGTTCCTCCAAGACTCTATAGATCCACAACCCTTCGCAAATTCCTTGGGCCATTGCTCTAAATTCAGCCTCAGCGCTACTTCTAGCAACCATGCCTTGTTTCTTGCTTCTCCAAGTTACTAGATTTCCCCACACATAGGTACAATATCCCGAAGTTGATTTTCTGTCTGTGACTGATCCTGCCCAGTCTGCATCAGTAAAGATTTCAACATTCCTCTCACTGGTTTTTCTAAAGTACAATCCTTTCCCAGGATTGCTCTTCAAGAACCTCAAAATTCTGTAGACTACGTCAAGATGTTCTTCATATGGGGAGTGCATAAACTGGCTTACAACACTCACAGAAAAGGTAATATCAGGTCTGGTATGAGACAGGCAGATTAACTTGCCAACTAATCTCTGATATCTCCTAATATTAATAGGAACATCTCCTTTCTCCCAAAGTTTCACATTTGGGTCCATGCGGGTATCGACTGGTTTGCAACCACTCATTCCAGTTTCCTTTAAAAGGTCCATAATGTACTTTCGTTGGGAAACCACATTTCCCTTTTTTGATCAAGCAACCTCCATGCCAAGAAAATATCTCAATGCTCCCAAATCCTTAATCTCAAATTCTGCTGCCAAATTTTTCTTCAGCCTCCCCATCTCTATTACATCATTCCCAGTAAGAACAATGTCATCATCATAGACAATTAGTGCAGCAATCTTCCCATCAAAAGAAAATTTTGTGAATAGGGTGTGATCGGCTTGTCCTTGACTGTATCCCTGTTTCTTCATGGACTGGGTGAATCTTTCGAACCATGCTCTCGGGGACTGTTTGAGCCCATAGAGTGACTTCTTCAATTTACACACATTTGACCCAAATTTTTATTCAAATCCAGGAGGCACATCCATGTATACCTCTTCTTCTAGGTCACCATTGAGGAATGCATTCTTCACTTCCAGTTGATGCAAAGGCCAATCTAAGTTGGCAGCAACAGATAAAAGAATCCTGACAGTGTTTAATTTTGCCACAGGAGCAAAAGTTTCCGAGTAGTCTATGCCATAAGTCTGAGTGAATCCCTTGGCCACCAAGCGTGCCTTGTACCTTTCTACGGATCCATCTGAATTATACTTCACAGTGAAGACCCATTTGCAACCCACTGTGTTTTTCCCAGCTGGTAAGGTCATAACACTCCAAGTGTTGTTCTTCTCAAGAGCTATCATCTCCTTAAGAACAGCTTCCTTCTACTTTGGAATTTTTAGAGCTTCCTGTACATTTTTTGGAACTTCTGTACTCGACAACTGTGAGGTAAATGTAGCAAAAGAGGAAGACAAATTTGAATATGACATAAATTTAGACCAAGGATGCTTAGTACAAGATCTAATACCTTTTCTAAGCGCTATGGGGATGTCTAACTCAATTGATTCATTGTGACAATTAGGTTCAGACGGGGACTTACCTGTATCAGGTTGACTGATTGGTATCCCTCAGTTCAGATTCATGACTGTGCTGGAGAGTTGATTCTTCATTCCTTTTCTTATGGTTTTTTGAAACAAAGAACTTTCCACACCATCCTTGAACCTGTCAATTTCTTCTTCACAAGAATCATCATGTTGTGGCATTTCGATTAGTTCTTCATTATTATCAATTTCCAAGGATTGTTTGTCAGAGTTTTGATTTAGAGATGTAGACCCAGATTCCACAAGAGCCTTACTCATGATGGGAGTAGGTCCAGATAACGGATCTTGGTCATTTGCTATTGGTACAGTAGTATAAGTCTCAGAATTATGTGAATTTTCAGATAAAAGAATGGTTTCAAAAGAATCTTCATGTGAATTCCCCCTGAAGATGAATGCCCTTAAAAAAATGTTGTTTTTCAAAGAAAGTGGCATCCATTGTTACAAAAATTCTTTTTGATTTTGGATCAAAACACTTGTACCCTTTCTGGGTTGGAGAGTATCCAATAAAAACACATTTTATAGCACGTGGTGCTAGCTTCCCAAGATGCTTATTTTCATGAACAAATACAGTAGAACCAAATATCTTCAAAGGTAAATTGGCTGAAAGACGAGCCAATAGGAAAACACTCTTTAAAAATATGAAGGGGAGTTTGAAACTGTAAAACTTTGGACGGCATACGATTAATCAAATATGTTGTAGTTAAAACAGCTTCACCCCACAAGTATTTTGGAACTTTTGTTTCTAAGAGTAAGGCTCTAGCCACCTCTAGGAGATGTCTATTCTTTCTCTCTGTAATCCCATTCTGTTGGGGTGTATTAGCACAAGAACTTTAATGCACAACCCCATTTTCAAGAAAGAAATTCCCCAAAATCATATTAAAATATTCCTTTCCAGTATCACTTCTGAAGACTTGAATATTTGTTTGGAATTGATTCTGCACCATTTTAAAGAAATTTCTTACAGCTTGACCAGCCTCAGATCCTTTAACAAGTACACCCAACAAAGTCTAGTGTGATCATCGATAAAAGTAATGAACCATTTTTTATTGGAGAGTGTACTTGTCTTATTAGGACCCCAAACATCACTGTGAATAATAGAAAAAGGTTTTGTTGGCTTGTAAGATTGCATAGGAAAAAAAGACCGAAGGTGTTTTGCAAATTCGCAAGTTTCACAATAAAATGACGAAGGGTCTTTATTACAAAACAACTATGGAAATAAATATTTTAGGTACCTAAAACTCGGGTGACCTAATTGTAAATGCCATAACATAATATCATTATTGTTATCAGAAATAAAACTAGATTCAAAGCAGGAACCTATTGGTTGGGATTGTTGTTTTGATCCAAGTCCATCATCAAAGTAATAGAGTCCTCCATTCTCCTTAGCACTGCCAATCATCCTCCCCGAGTTCAAATCCTGAAACACACAATGAGAAGGAAAGAAATTAGTTTGACAGTTTTTATCCCGGGCTAATTTACTGACCGATAAAAGACTACATGACAAATTTGGGACATGAAGGACATCTTGGAGAGTTATCGTTGGAGATAGGACAACGGACCCTTTTCCTGCAATGGCTGATAGAGAGCCATCTGCAATTTTAATTTTCTGGTTACCTGCATGAAGACTATATGAAGAAAAGAAACTAGACTCTCCTGTCATATGATCAGTAGCACCTGAATCAACAATCCAAGTATGGTTGACACTAAGAAGGGCAGTTTTAATAAAGTTACCTTTCTGGGCAATGGAACAGGAAGGAGTTTGAGAGCCAAGAAGTTTGTACAGTTGATCTATTTGTTCCTTAGTGAAAGGAATCGAGCTTGAAGAAGACTGCTTCTCTTGATCAGAGGTACCGCTTGGAATGCACGATTTCTCACCACCTGCGCCCACGCCGCCGCTGCCTGGGCCGCCATCGCCACTGCTCGGGCCGCCTCCTGTCATGCTGCTACTGTCTTCAACAGTGCCTGTAAGGGCGTGCTTCCATGAGTTTGGGCGTGCCGCCATGGAGAGGAGAAAAGAACTCTAACCTAAAGCTGTTGATACCATATAGAAGGCAGTGGAATAATTGTTGTGATTTCATTCATAGTAGGAGTCTCTTTTATAGAGAGATTACAATAAAAGCAAACCAAATCAAATCAAATCTCTTCCTATAATTAAGGAAGGAAATAAAACAAAATAAAATCAAAATAATAAATATAAAATCAAATAGAATCAAAGAGGATAAAATCACGGATATTTTCCTGATTCTCCAACAAAGGAAATATGTCGGTCGAACAGTACGCCGCTAAATTTGAAGAACTGTCAAAATTCTCAATGTTCTACCAACACCATCCAGACGAAAGATGGAAATGTGTGAAGTTTGAGTCGGGTTTAAGGCCAGAAATACATAAAGTTGTCGATCCTCACAAGATTCGAGATTTTCCTGCACTAGTAAATAAGTGTCGGATAATCGAAGGCTATGATCGACTGATCGACGGAAGATCAAAGAATTATGGATCCGACCAATTCAAGAAGAAAGGAAAGACAAGAGGAAAACCTTATCGAGGGACCTTTTTAGCAATGACGACAAGAACAGACTTCTACAGAAAGGGTTCGATGTTTCAAATGCGGCAAGAACCACGAAGTGAGGTTTTGTCCAGAAAGAGGACCTGTTTGCTACAGTTGCGGCAAGCCTGGGCACTATTCTCGTGAATGCAGACAAGAGAAGAGGGCAATGCAACCAACAAATAATTACAACCAATGACCTAAAGCAAGTGGACGCGTTTACATTCTCAGTGGAGAGGAGGCATACTCAGTCTGAAGACTTGATTTAAGGTAAGTGTCTCTTAAGTGGAAGGTTATTAAGGGTACTGTATGACTCGGGGGCTACCCATTCCTTTATTTCTTTGGATTGCGTGAAATTACTTGATTTACCAGTTACTCCTCTTCCCTATGATTTGGTAGTTTCTGTTCCTACCCATAATTCTATAATTACTTCATATGCCTACCTAAATTGTCCCATAGTTATAGAAAATAGACAATTCTTAGTGAATCTAATTTGCTTGCCTTTAACCCAACTTGACATCATTCTAGACATGGATTAGTTGTCATCCAACCATGTCTTGCTAAATTGTTCGGATAAGACCTTAATATTTAAATCCAATATTTCTTCTACTCCTGAAGATTCTAGATTTCTGTCTGTCAACCAAATTATGGCTCATTTGAAAGAAGGATCCCAAGGATACATGTTACTCTCTTCTATGGAATTAGAAGGAGAACAAAGTATTTTGAATCTACATGTGGTCTAAGAGTATCCTGAAGTATTTCCTGAAGATGTTCCTGCCCTCCCTCTAGAACGAGAAATTGAGTTTGCTATTGATCTGTTGGCTGGAACTGGTCCTATTTCTATTGCTCCCTACTGAATGTCCCCAGCTGATCTAGCTGAATTAAAGAAACAATTGGAAGAATTGTTGTCCAAGCAGTTTATCAGACCCAGTGTTTCTCTATGGGGTGCGCCTGTACTGCTAGTAAAGAATAAAGATTGCAGTTCCAGACTGTGCATTGATTACCGGCAATTAAACAAAGTTACAATAAAGAACAAGTATCCATTACCAAGGATCGATGACTTGATGGATCAACTTAGAGGAGCTTCAATTTTCTCAAAGATCGACTTGAGATCAGGTTATCACCAGATCCGTGTAAAAAAAGGAAGATATTCCTAAAACGGCATTTCGAACGCGGTATGGGCACTACGAGTACAGGGTTATGCCCTTTGGACTTAAGAATGCGCCAGCAGTATTCATGGATTACACGAATCAAATCTTTCAACCATTTTTGGACAATTTTGTGGTAGTGTTAATTGATGACATTCTAATTTAATCTCGGAATCATGAAGAACATGCAGATCACTTGAGGATTGTACGGAAGATTTTAAAGGAGAAGCAATTGTATGCTAAGCTATCGAAATGCGAGTTTTGGCTTGAAGAAGTGAAATTTTTGGGGCATGTGGTATCCAAGAAAGGAATCTCTGTGGATCCAAGCAAAGTAGAAGCTGTACTTCAGTGGGAAAGACCGAAGATGATAACTGAAGTACGAAGTTTCCTAGGTCTAGCGGGATATTACAGACAGAGTCTTAATGATGCATCTATGTTATGATGCGTCTGAACAATGATTCAATCTCTACTAATTCTGCTTAGGCGACTGAAAGTCCCTCTCTTCAACAATATTCAAACACAAAGAATATTCCCTGATTATTTCGAATAAAGAAATTCGATATCAGAAAGCTCAAAGCACCATTCCGCATTTGAAGATTCTTTTTGTTGCAAAAGGCAAAGTGAACTTTACTTGCTCGCAGACCCGCTTAACACAAATAAGGAAAGTTCCGCTGCCCAAGTCTGAAAAGCAACAAACACTGCAATGAATCAAACTTCACTCTGATAAAGCTATGCCAACCTATACGTTCAACTTGTCCTGAAGCTCACCAATGATCATAAACATTAAATGCAAGATCAGAACGACTGTTTGGCATTTATGAATGAAAAACAAAAGAATGCTCAGCTGAAGACTCTCTACAACAGATTTATCTCTCTTAAGTATAAATAGAAGACTTTGAAGGCTATTGAAGACACACACCAGAAATCAATTAACTCGAGCATTCAATACTCTGAAGCATTCAAAGCCCTTTTAAGTTCTTCATAGAATACTTCTCTGCTCAAATCATTTATATTTATTGAGAAGTCTTTATTGCGATCTTACCTACCTTAAATACTTATTCACTCCCGATCGCGAAGTGTTACTTGGTAGATCTGCAAAGTTGTAATCTGTGAAGCTACTACTTCATTCAACTCTTACCATTTGTAAAGCCTGAAGAGGCTTGCTGAAAGAATACTTGTTTGAGCTTGAAGAGGCTAGGTGTACAAATAATACTTGTTTGAGCATGCGGAGGCTAGGTGTGCAAAATATACCTTCTGCAACCAGATCAGTTATAGTGATAATATTTGGTGAAACCAAGGACTGGACGTAGCCCAAGGTTTGAGGTGAATCAGTATAAATCTCTGTGTCTCCTCTCTGTAACTTAATCTTTTCAGTTTGCTTTATATTAACTGTGCTAACCGGGTTGAAAAGTGAAAAGCTTTCTATTTCATCAAACGCATCTTTGTGTCTCTCATCTAAAAGTTTCAATCTTTGAAAAAATTAACTAAAACACAATTCAACCCCCCTTCTCGTTTTTTATATCTATTCATTTCAAATGACTCGTCTTACATGAAAGGATCAAGCTTTTGAATGGACTCAGAAGTGTGAAGATAGTTTTCAAGAATTAAAGCATCGTTTAACTTCTTCTCCTATACTAAATTTGTCGGATCCTAATGGCTTCTTTGAAGTATATTGTGATGCTTGAAAACAAGGACTCGGATGTGTGTTGATGCAAGACAAAAGGGTGGCAACTTATGCTTCGCGCCAGTTAAGACCACACGAGGAGAATTATCCAACCCACGATCTTGAGCTTGCAGCAGTAGTGTTTGCACTCCAGATTTGGAGGCACTACTTGTACGGAGCAAAATTCGAGGTCTTTAGTAATCATAAGAGTTTTAAATATTTATTTGATCAAAAGGAGCTCAACATGAGGCAAAGAAGATGGATGGATTTCCTAAAAGATTATGAGTTCAAATAAAAATATCACCCTGGGATAGCTAACATGGTGGCAGATGCCTTAAGCAGAAAGTCTCTCCACATGTCTTCAATGATGGTGTTAGAACAAGAATTACTGGAAGAGTTCCGAGACATGAATTTAAATATTACTCTCACCGTCAACAACATTCGGGTCAACACAATGACGACCTCTTCTGAATTGACTGCACAAATATTGGAGGCTCAACAATCTGATATGTTCATCCAAGATAAGAAGGAACAAGTAGTGCATGGTAAAATGACAGAGTTTGAAATAAACTCTGATGGAATGTTGAAATTTAAAGGACATGTTTGGCTACCAGTAGATTCCAAACTCCGTAATTTAATTCTAACAGAAGCACACAAGAGTAAATTAAGTATTCATCCTGGAGCTACTAAAATGTTTCGGGATTTAAAGCTGATGCACTGGTGGCCTGGAATGAAGAGAGATATAGCACGACACGTATTAGCTTGCTTAACGTGTCAAAAGGTGAAAACAGAGCATCAGAAGCCGGCTGGAACTCTTGAAGCGTTGGAACTACCTGAGTGGAAGTGGGATTGTGTGACTATGGATTTTGTAATGGGACTCCCAGAACATCCAATGGTAATGATGCTATTTGGGTAATAGTTGGCAGATTAACAAAATCTGCACATTTCTTGTCAGTAGATTCTAGATTCTCATTGGAGAAATTGACACAAATATACATCAAGGAAATTGTCTGACTACATGGTATTCCATCCAAGATAATTTCAGATAGAGATTCACGTTTTACCTCACGATTTTTGAGAAGTCTTCACGAAGCTCTTGGGACAAGACTCGCTTTTAGCTCGGCCTATCATCCTCAGACAGACAGGCAATCGGAAAGAACGATACAATCTTTGGAAGATTTGCTGCGAGCCTGTGTTCTAGAACAACCATGAAATTGGGATGTACATTTATCATTAATAGAATTCACCTACAACAACGGTTTCCATTCAAGCATCGGGATGGCTCCGTATGAAGCATTATATGGAAGGTGATGTAGAACTCCTTTATGTTGGTTTGAGATCAGAGAAAAATCTGTATTGGGACCTGAAATAGTACAACAAACAACAGAGAAGATACTGTTGATTTGTGAAAAGCTGAAAGCTACACAAAGTAGACAGAAAAATTATGCTGATAAACGACGAAGACCCTTAGAATTTCAAGAAGGTGAACATGCATTCTTAAAAGTTACTCCTATGACTGGGGTTGGCAGGGCATTGTGTGTAAATCCTGTTTGTGAATATATATATATATATATATATATATATATATATATATATATATATATATATATATATATATATATATATATATATATATATATATATATATATTAATGGAAGTTAAAAAAAATATAATTATAAATTTATAGTTTACGTTACAAATATATATATATATATAGTTTACGCTGGTGTGTGTGTGCACTACGTGTAAGAAAGAAATAAAGTGTTGAAGAAGGAAACATGAAGAAGTAATAATAATAATAATAATAATAATAATAATAATAATAATAATAATATAAAAAAATAGGAACTTGTAGTAATGATTACACCTATTTCTTATAGTTTCTTTTCTATCTGAAAAATCAGACTGCAACGTGGGGAAAGTAGCAAACCAGTGTCGCAGTGAAATTAAGTGGGGAGTAAAATCAGGTGCCGTGTGTAATTGAGTTATAATGTGTAGAAGTAGAAGAATAGAAATAGAAGTCGAGTGTCATAACAAGGGAGAGTAATTTCTCTCTCCTCCTCCTTTAAAATCTAGCTTTCCAAATTTTATTCATTCACACCACTCTCTCTATTTAAACCGTAAGTAGGTGAGTCTCATTTCATCTCCATTTTTTTTTCTTGGTTTCTATTTTTCATTTCCTACAATGACACTTCTTATATCATACTCATTTCTATTTTTACGGTTCCTACCTACCCTAATAATACCTCTTCTTCATTTTCTCTTCTAAATATTAACACCTAGTTATTTTATTTTATTTTTTATTTTTTTGGCTGAAGAAGAAGGAGATATTGTTCAGAAGTAGAAATCATTTTGCTTGCTACCCAAACTGCACTAACCAGAGGTAGGGGGAGATGCTCTTTACTCTAGAGGCTTAGAAATGGACTGTATGTTAATAACAAAGAAAGAACTTGAGGTTTTGGGAGTCCCTAACCCAAACCCTCAAGATACTCTTAAATAATTTTCTTCTACTTTCTTTATTTTCTTTTAGTGTTGATTTTAAATTGATTCCTTGGGTTGTAATATTATTCTGGACTATAAATAATTATCCCCTCCCCTGTTACTTTTATTTTTGTTTTGTGTTTATAATATAGATAGTTGTCTTGCATGCATAATGATCATATTTGAATTACATGCATGTAATAGAAATGACTTGATACTTGTTGATTTTTATCTTAGATGAACATGCATGTAAATTTAAGCACATGAAACTAAAAATTTATTGATGATACTTACACATGTGATGTTGGTATTTACTAAGCATGTTGTTGCGATGTTGATCTTCTATAATGATTTGATAGAAGTAAGATGATGATGTATAGAAAATGAAGATCATATTTTTATTTTTAGCCAAATTTTAATAAAGGAATTTATTACTAATTTAGTTTAGAATTACAGAAGGGTGTCACGTTAAATAGAACTTAGAATAATATTTTTTTTTATTAAACTAGTTGATCAGTGCGTGTAGTTGAATAAATAAATAAATAAAAATAAATAAATTATATATATATATATATATCAAATAACATAAATAACTAGTAGTAAGTTTTGAGTGGTGTTTTAACAAAGTCCCTTTGTTAAATTTATGCATATAAGTCATAATCAAAATTTATGTGTCAAATATACAGATATATTATCACTAACGCTAATTTATTGTACATGTTTAGTAGTTGGGTTTTGTGGATAAATTAAGAAGTATAATTAATATGGGTTTATGATTAGATGAGTTAAATAATTTTAAGACTGTATAAAATTTGTAATTTTAATGTGGTCATGTATTGTAATAAGGGATGTATGAGATATATTTTATGAACATGCATGAGTCTTGTTGACGTTAAGCATCTAGTTGATGCTAAGAAGGAGCCACGGTAAATGTTTGTGAAACAGAAGAGTGGAGGGTGAAAAAGGGATGCCCTTGGGGATGTAGTCTCGTGCACAAATACGTCGATAGTCGAGTGGTAGCTCCCTTGTACTGCGCATTGTGCTCTACCCGCGAGATTATCCGGACGAGTCACTAACCGTTGTTATGTCAGTTGAGAGTGTCTAGTCACAATGTTAATTTTTGTGGTATTTTGGCTAGTCATGTACTCCCGAAAATGCTCCTTAACCAAATGACTCTCCACGGAGTTAGTCTTTGGTTTGGGCCCACATGCATTACATTGCATATGCATTTATATATTAAATTATGAGTTAATTTTTTTGTGCTTAATGATTGTTATTGTTGTTTATTTCTAAGCTGTTATTTATCTTGAGTTATAGACATCTTACCCCTTTGTGGTTGTTTCTTTTTAAATAAATTCTTATATAAAGATGGATCCTGACGCAATCCGTATGGAGCTTCATTTCATCCAAGGAACGTATAAGCTGCATTATGCTACCAGTCAGTTCATTTTCATTGGAGAGATGTCCCTGCAGTTGGTTTATGAGGATCACCCCTGCTTTACCACCTTGGTTTCTGTCTGGCCGTAATTTCCGTGCTGTTATTACTCTTTCGTTTAACTTCCTGCCATAGATAGTAGGTGGAAGGTGTGTTTTTTTTTTTTTGGAAGGGGATTAAAAATATACATATGTAAAATATTCCCCTTGGTATGAAGGGTAGAATGGGGTTTTTTGCTGATGTTATATCTTATGTTTTGGAGACTTCTAATGTAAACCCCTTATTTTGTAATACCAACCCTAACTTTCTATGTACTACTTGAATGTGAAGTTATGAAATCTATAATTATGTTATGATATCGTTTGGTTGTTATATTTAAATTCGAATGACTTTAGATTTTTGACGAGCATAATTAAGGGTGCCACATGGTGCAACATAGAAGCCACCTTAGTTGTAGTAGTAAACAAAAAATCTTGTTGTACACTTGATGCTATGCTTAATACTCTATTTTTTGGGTTTGGATTTTAATATTTTTAGTTTGATTCAGTTGATTGAGTTTGTAGTTTTGGTTCTTCATGTTAATCCAAAAGATTGGGGGATATAAAGAAATGTACAGCAGTAGCACTTCTTTCGCATTAAGTTATTGGGTGTGGCTGCTGCGCTGATTAGCTTTTGGATTAGTGTATCAAAATCTGGAATGCCATTGGTGCATGATATGTGATTTAGTGAAAGTATCGTTTTATTTTACACCTTTAGAAAAGATTATAAATTCAATTCGGTGTCATGGTTTGAAGGTGTCAAACAGATTCTAGTAAACCAAACACGTTTAGATGGTTGTTTAACCCCTAATGGATATGACTTATTTTTTATTGCACAAAAATGTATACTTCGTAAGCAAAAGTGTGCATAGCACAAACTAATATTACTCGCATATAATTATTTGTAGGAGGCTCTGGATACTCGCATATAATTATTTTTTGTCGCCTTGGAGGCTAAGTTAGTGGGTGGAGACAAGGAGTTGCGTCGTAGATGTAATTTGTGTGGTGCAGAAACATTTCACAATGAGAAAGTGAAACTCCTACGACATTTGAGTTGAATGATCTGCGATTTTATTTTTTTTAAAGAAAATTTAGGGTGAGGGGAAGGTGCATCAGTCCAAGGCAGGAAAAACCTTCGGATTCTAATAACACTTACAAAGGGATTTACATTTACCTTCCACAAAAAAACTAGTGGGGGCTCGAACCTACAACATGTCAGACGGAGACTCTATCTACTCTATCTTGCTCCACTAGATCGATCCCTTGGGGTTACTGATATGTGGTTCGTGATTGAGATCCAAAGATCAGCTGCATTTGGATTTTGGAATGGTTTACTACTAATACCATGTGTGTATATGTATTTTTTTTTTACAAGGTCCTAAAAACAGACTACTATTATTTATTAGGCTTAAATAATTTTTTAATTTCTAACTATATTCACTTTTGAAATTAGTTCTTAAATTTATTTTGTCCGGTTTGCATGCTATAAAGATTGAAACTTGTATTTTTAATCCTTATTGTCACTTGATCTCTGGTAAGTAATAATGTAGCAAATGGAGCATGTCAAAAAAAAAATATTGACGTTGTCAACTTGACTCATCTTAAATAAGTTTTTAATTCTTATAAATATCAAAGGTCACCTTTGGAATTATCCTTATAAAAAAAAATTGGTTTGCATCCCAAAAATCATCATGATCTTCCTTCCCTTATTTCACCCAACCTCATCATCTTCTTCCACCATGACAACCACCCAAACACCACCTTCACCATGAAATCCATCACAACGCTTAAGCCATGATAGGCACCTAAACACCACCTCGAATGCCATTGCGCTCCTCCACAACTGGTCTCAGTCGTCATTTCTCTACTATCACCTATGCACCCAGTCGTCTAGCAATGGCGGAAGCATGTGGCTCCCAGATAAAGAGCTTCACCGCAAAACCCAAACATAAAACAAAATCTACATTCTCAAAACCCCTGAAAACAAAACTCACAATCCTAAAATCAATTATGATAATGTTGTTGGTTCCTTTAAAGGCTTCTAGAACAGCTTGGATAAAGTAGAAGCTAACTCTTTGCGTATTGTTTCCATGGTGGGAGACTAATTTCCTTGAGAGGGTAAGAGATTCTGCAACATGATCTGGTTAGGTTTTGGCAATGCAAGCACATTCAACAAGTGAATTCAAAAGCGAGTGCGTCAAGTCGATTCATTTGTGTTGATAATACTAGTCGGTGGTGGTGGTTTGACAAAGTCTTTGCGCAAGGTTAGTGGAGATAGCAGGGGCTGGGTGGTCCATGGAATGGGTTGAATTTGAAATTTGGATGAGAAGATGACCTGGTTGTGATCGGAGTAGGGCAATAAGGAGGTGGTGAAAGGATTGGAGGCGTAAAGGGTGAAATTGGGAATATCTGTAAAATCAGCGGCGGTGATAAAGGTGTCCATCCAATCATCGAAGTTGTAGTCGGAGAACTTGAACGAATAGGGAGGAGGGAAGTGAAAGAGAGATCAAGGACTTAAAAGGGGTCAGCGAAGCCAGTGGGGGATGTTGGAGCCAAAGGGGTTTTTGGTTAAATAATCTATTAAGTTTTGATGTTAACAAAAAGAATAAATTTATGTGGCAAAGTTATGTTAAAGGACGAACTCGTCTATTCTAGCCTGCATGACTGTTTTCAGTATTACTAGACGAGGGAACTAAGCTAAAGTTCCTTGGAAGAGCCTAAATGCTTATCAGGTCTAAGACTTTACTCGCTAGACGAGCCTTCAAAAGCATGGTAAAAATTCTAATATCATAAGGTTATCGCTAGACGAGGCGCTAGAATAAAACTAAGTTAAAAGACTTTAGACGAGTGTCTAAGTCTATCTCTGTTTTAAGTAGTAGACAACTCTTTAAAAATCTATCAAGAAAAAGCAAGTCCAAAGACTTGTAACTAAACAAGAAGTCAACTAGACGCAACATCAATAGACTACCCAGTTGCTAGACATAGTTAAAAATGTGCGTCCAAAAACATGCGCGTCCAAAGACATACTGGAACTGAACCCGTCTAGTCAAGTGAATTTATTTCAAATGATTGTTTATTTAATACGAAGGAATTTGTGTCTATTTCTTGTGTTGCTTGAATTGTTTAACCTTTGTTTCTTGATATTAGAAACATAGTACCATTGAGAACACAAAACTTTGGACTCTGACATAAAAATTGTTGTAAAGTTGAACCTAGCACAAAGAAGGAAAGTCAGAAAGCAACCTTCGGTACAACAGAGAAAAGACAACACCACTTTAAGCATACTTCTGATAACCAAGAGCACTTCTCACAGAAAACATATCAAGCTATCAATATCGACAGATCCTAGCATTTAATGTTATGTCTAAACCAATACAAGTTGAAGACCGTTGAAGACGAACTAGTGAGAGCTCCACTAGATCTATAAATACTGGACAACCCCCAGTGAAGAAAGAGATCGAAGTTCTGATATTCAAATTGCCAAAACTCTGTTCAAAGTTCTCTTGAATACCTTAATTTGTAATCGCTACTGAGCTTAAACTTTCATACTCTCACACATAGTGAGCTTGTAAGATCATACTTTAAATCTCTAAGTTAGAGTTAGAGCCTGGAGAGACTTGGTAGAGAAAGAATACTTGTAAGCCTGAAGAGGTGTTGATACTTGTAATAGCTATTGGATTATAGTGGAGAAAACCTTCAAGTAGAAGGGACTGGACATATAGCTCTTAATTGGAAGAGAGTGAACCAGGATAAAACATCTTTGTGAATCTTTTATCCCTATCTTTTACATTCTTTGTTTATACTAATTGTGGGGATTTGAACTTGAGTTTATTAACACCTTTGAAAAGTTATTTCCTTGTGTGCTTTTATCTTTATCTGCTTGCAAAAAGGTTTTGAGAAAAGTATTTTCGAAAAACTATTAAGAAACACAATTCAACCCCTTTCTTGTGTTTCACTGTATCAACTTCAGTTGATATCAGAGCTCAGCTTCGAAAGGGTTGAGCATCTAACAAGTACTGAGGGAGTACGATCCAGCAAGCATGGATACAGAAGGACATGCAATCAATAGACCTACATTCTTTGATGGTAGTGATTATGACTACTGAAAAAAGAGAATGATGGCTTTTCTTGATGCACAAAATGTGGACATCTGGGAGCTGATTGAAACTGGTTATACCAAACCTAGAGGTGCTGATGGAGCTTCTATTGCAAGAACAGATTGGTCTGTAGATCAGAAAACCAAACACCAGCTTAATCTGAAGGCTAAGCACTACTTGATGTGTGCTATCATCAGATCTGAACATGATAAGGTTCATAGCTGCAACACTGCTAAGGAGATTTGGGATACTTTAGCCCTAGCTCATGAAGGGTCATCCCAAGTCAAGGAATCAAAGATAAGCCTGCTGGTTCACCAGTATGAGTTATTCAAAATGGCTGAACATGAAACCATAGATCAAATGTTTGGAAGATTCCAAACTATCACAAACAGTCTTAGATCTCTTGGAAAAACTTATGAAAATAGAGATCATGTCAGAAAAATCTTGAGGAGCCTACAGAAACAGTGGAGACCTAAGGTCACCGCTATTCAGGAGGCAAAGAACCTCAATACTCTCACTCTAGAAGAGCTTCTTGGATCTCTCAAAGTCCATGAGTTTGAACTTAATGAAGAAGAGAGTACCAAAAAAAGGAAGTCCATTGCCTAAAAGCCAAAAAGGCTAGTTCTTCAAAAGTTCTAAAGGCTGAGGAATCCTCAGATGAAGCAGACCCTTCTGACAGTGATGAAGGATCTGATGAAGATGAACTATCTTTCATCTCCAGAAAAATTCAACATATGTGGAGAAAGAAAGGTGGTTTCAGAAGAAGGAAGTTTAACAAAAAGTTCACCAAGGATAAGTCAGACTCCAAAGATAAAGGTCCACCTTTGTGCTTTGAGTGCAAAAAGCCTGGTCATTTCAAAGCTGACTGCCCAAAACTGAAGGACAAAAAAAAAGTTCTACAAAAAGAAGAAAGGTTTAATGGCTACTTGGGAGGATCTGGATCTGTCATCATCTGAATAGGAAGATGAAGCTGATGAAGAGGCAAACATCTGTCTCATGGCTGATACTTCTTCAGAATGTGAATACACTATTGCTGAGGTAATGGATTCTGACTCGTCCACTCTTCAAGAAGCTTTTGATGAGTTATTACACAACTCGTACATTCTATCTCATGAATATAAAATTCTCAAAAATAAATTTTCTAAGTTAACTAAAGACTAATGATAGAGTCTACATGGAAAAGCAAGTTCTTGTTAATGAAAACAAGAAGCTTGAGTTAAAGAATGTCATTCTAACTGACAAACTCAAAGTTAAGTTTGATGTTCCTTGTGAAGTTGAAAAACTGAAACAAGATGTGACATACCTGACAGACAGTCTGTCTAAGCTTGTAGGTGGCTCAGAAAAGTTAAACTTGATACTGAGGTACTATAGATCACCTCATGATAAGTCTGACCTAGGCTATGACAAAGAGAAGCATGAAGCGTCTCACAAAGTATCAAAACCTCAGAGTTTCTAAAACTCAATCACATCATCATAAAACAAAATCCAGCTCGTCCAACACTTACTGTAAAGTTTGTGGCAAAAGTGGTCATATCACATCTAGATGCATACATAACAGGAAAGGACCCAAGTTAATCTGGGTATCTAAAAATAAGATCATACCTGTTGCAGATTTGCTTAACAACATGAAAGAAACACACATCTTGATACTTGGACAGTGGTTGCTCACGTCACATGACGGGAGAAATGTGTATGTTCCAAGACCATAGAGATGGCGGCTAGGTTACCTTTGGAGGTAATTAGAAGGGAAAGATCATTGGAGTAGGTAAAATTGAGCTTGATGAAGCTTTTGCAGATTTGAATCTCAAAGATTCTGAAAATCCAGTAAATATCAAGTCTGATGGTCAAACAGAAAATCAACAGCAACATGGGCCAGGAACCTCAACTTCACAGCAAGATAATCCTCAAAATTCATGGCATTTCAAAACCTACCATCCTCAAGATCAAATCATTGGAAGTCCTAGTGATAGGCTAAGGACCAGATCAACCCTCATAGAGGAAGCTGATTCTACCTTTGTCTCTAAGTTGGAACCAAAAACAGTTGATAGTCTCTACTAGACGAGGGTTGGATTCTGGCCATGCAAGAGGAGCTCAATCAATTTGAGAGGAGTGAAGTTTGGACTCTTGTACCCTTGCCAAAGGACAAATCAGTGATTGGAACCAAATGGGTTTATAGAAACAAACTTGATGAAAATGGTAAGGTTGTAAGAAATAAAGCAAGACTAGTTGCTCAATGTTATTCTCAAGAAGAAGGTATAGACTATACTGAAACCTTTGTTCCTGTTTCTAGATTAGAAGCAATACGTATATTATTATCATTTGTTGCACATCATAGTATTATGCTTTATCAAATGGATGTGAAAAGTGCATTTTCAAATGACTTTATAAATGAGGAAGTATATGTTATGCATCCTCTAGGTTTTGAAAGTGAAACCCATCCTAAACATGTATATAAGCTAATGAAAGCTTTATATGGCCTCAAACAAGCTCCTAGAGCTTGGTATGAAAGGCTAAGTTCATTTTTAATGGACAATGGATTTAGTAGAGGTAAGGTTGATACAACTTTGTTTAGAAAATCCAACAAGTCCAGTTTTATAATTGTACAAATTTATGTCGATGACATAATCTTCGGTGCTACTAATGAATCCTTGTGCAAAGAATTCTTTAAGCTAATGCAGAAGGAATTTGAAATGAGCATGATGGGAGAACTCAAATTCTTCATTGAACTTCAAGTAAAACAAACAGTGAACGTGGTGTACATCCATCAAACCAAATATACAAAGGAACTTCTAAAGAAAATCAAGATGGATGACTGCAAACCAATGAACAAACCTATGCACCCTACGTCCATCCTGAACAAAGATAACAAAGGTAAAAAGGTAGATCAAAAGGTATATAGAGGTATGATAGGATCTCTTTTATATCTTACTGTATCCAGACCTGATATTATGTTCAGTGTTTGTTTATATGCACGATTTCAATCTGATCCTAGATTCTCATTTATCAGTAGTTAAAACAATATTTAGATATTTGAAAGGCACTACTAATCTGGGTTTGTGCTTTAAGAAGAATGATGATTACAGATTAGTTAATTTTTGTGATGCTGACTACACTGGAGATAGAATAGAAAGAAAGAGTACCTGTGGAAGATGTCACTTCATTGGAGCTAATCTAGTCTCATGGTCAAGCAAAAGACAAAGTAACATTGCCCTATCAACTGCTGAAGCTGAGTATATATCAGCTGCAAGCTATTGCTCACAACTTCTTTGGATCAAACATCAATTGGAGGACTACAATGTGTTTGTAAGTTGTATTCCACTCGTGTGATAACACTCCTGCAATCAATTTATCTAAAAATCCAATCTTGCATTCAAGAGCTAAGCACATTGAGATTAAACATCATTTTATTAGAGATTATGTGCAAAAAAGGTGTAATTGATATACAGTTTGTAGATACTGACCATTAATGGGCAGATATCTTTACTAAACCTCTGGCTGAGGACAGATTTATCTTTATTAGAAAGCATCTTAACATGATTTGTGTGGATTAATATGTCGTCCAATAATGGCCATATATAGTATGTTAAAGGTGCGTCCATTGCATATTCCGTCCAATGCCTATTTTTTTTGCATATGTTTAACTGACTCGTCTATGCTTTTTACTATTATTTGCATTTACTATGTCTAAGACATATTTAATTCAAATTCTCTTTGCTGAGTCAGCTATATCCATCTATCCTAACTTGCTTTTTACAGTTTCAAAAAACCTGCGTCGTGTCAGCATTTAATGCATGTCTTATCACACATCCTTCATTCATTTTATTTTAGAATTATTTTCAAGAGAAACTCTTTACATTTCGAAACCTTTTTAAGTAGAGATGGCAAAATGGGTTGGACCCGACGGGCCAACCCATTTAACCCGCCATTTTTGGCGGGTTGGGTTGAGGTTCTCAACCCACCAACCCGTTTTGACCAGCCCCGCCTAACCCACAAAAAAGGGGGTTGGTGGCGGGGCGGATTGGCCCGTCAACCTGCTTTTCTTTTCTTTTTTTGAAAAAAATATTTTTTTATGCTATAAATATTTTTTTGTTTGCCCACCTATAAGATCATTAGTTAGTCCACCACATTCTATTATTATTTGTATATATATTTATATACTTTTAGTTTACAATTACTCATGAGAACTATATATATTTGTATGTAGTGCATTCCATTTACTAATATATTCATAAATTAGTTAGTCTATTATCTAAAAGTAATTATTTATATTTTGTGACATTTTAAATGATATTTGAATGTTAATAACTTTATTTTTTTTTCATTTTTATATAATTTTTTAAATATTGGTAATTTTTGACGGGCCAACCCGCCAACCCATCGCTAAACGAGGTGAGTTGGGAGATTCAACCCATATGACTAAACCGAGTCAACCCGCCTCCCCCCGTTTTTGGCGGATCAATGGCGGGGCGGGTCAAAATGGGGCAGGTTGGCCCGTTTTGCCATCTCTATTTTTAAGTGTGTCTCTTCCCTATGGAAAACCTTTCATTCTCTCTGAACTTGAAAACTTCTTGCGAAATTATTCTCTGTTTCTCAAACCCTAATCCTTCAAACCTTCAAAAATGGCTTCCTCTTCTGCTGCTGGTACCTACAATGTCAATGCTCTCGAGATTGGGATAGAGCATCACTTTGATTTTGGCATATTGAAGGAATACAACGTTGATGTAAGTCAGCTCATCACAGCTGCTGGTTGGGGAGGATTGTTCGTGGAGAAGGTATCACTGAACCCAGATCTCATAAGGGCTTTATGGAAGAAACCCAATGTTACAAAGACAGAAATCTCTGCTACTGTACTAGATACTGAAGTGGTAGTATCTGAAGCAACAATCGCAACTGCGATTCACTGTCCTCAGGAAGGTCTAACCCTGACTGAGATATGGGAAGAAGAACTGGGGGAAGAAGAAGCTATAGCTTCCACCTTAATGAGAGCTGATACAGTGATAACTCATTCATGGAAATCTGTGTAAATGAAGGATAAAGCTCGTATTCTTCATCAAATTCTAAACAAATCGGTTCTACACAAGGCTGGGTCTAAGGACAACCTTTCTGCTCTACACAAGTTCTGCCTGTGTCACCTCCTTACTGAGACTCAGGTCAACTTACCTCACATACTGTTCAACAGATTCAGAGACTATGTGATTCACAAGGAGAAGGCAACTGTTATTCCTTTCTGTCATTTACTGACAAAGATCTTCAAAGCTCAACAAATCTATGCCAAGCTTGAAGCTATGTCTTCTAAGAACAAGCTGCAATCCTCAAGGAGAAAGGTATGTCTCCTGCTGTCTTTGGCAAAATGAATCTGACAAAGATGAAGCTCAGTCCAGTTATTCAGGTAGAACTGGCCAAGAAGGAGGACTTGCTGAAGGTTAAGGAAGAACAAATATAGTTGAATGAAGCTAAGACTCTAGGCTTAAGGAAGAAGACAGTTGGACGATGAGTTAAATCTACTCGTCTAGCTGCTTCAAGGAAGCCTGCTACTGAGGTGGTCATCAGGGAAGCAAGGGTTGATGAACCACAAGCTGTCCCAAGGCATAAGAGAACAAGAAAAGTGATCATGTCCCACAAAGGATGATGATGAGGACAACATGCTTATTGAGCAGTGCTGAAGAAGCAGAAGCACACTGTTGTTCCAACCAAGGCAAGGCAACAACCCTCTAGGAAGGCAAAGTCCATTGTGACTTCAGAGGTGATCATACCTGCTAATGAACCTGTTCTATTAGATGTTGATGCTCTTGTAGAGAGTTTTAATGTTCCTGTCAACACCACACCATTATCTCTTTCACAATCTGAAACCCAAATCCAAACTCTTCCACAACAACAAAATCAACCACCCTTACCCATCCAAGAACAACCAACTACACCCCAAACTGAATCAACATTTGAACCACACTCCTCACCACAAAAGATAACCTCACCACAACACTCACCTACACACTCGTCCATACAAAATTCTCCAATCAGACCTCAATTTCAACCTATCATACCCCCTGATGATTCCTGGTTTAATCAACCAGATGATGTTGGGATCAATCCAGGAGCACCTTTTCCAAAATTCCCCAAAATCACTTTTCCCTATACTAACCCCTCCATTCTGTATAATGACAAAGCTGAAAGCTGGGCCAAGGTAAAAAGAGATTGGAGAATCCTGTATCATACTCACCAGTCTGAACTAGAATCAACCAAATCCTTATATCCCCTACATAAATATGTGTATGAGCCTGAGGAAGTCATTCCCAGGAGCTATATTGGCATACCATATGAACCTTCTGAACCTTTACCCTCTGAACACTTCACTGCCAATGGACCCCTCTTGACTCACCTACCCTTGAAGAAATTCCCTCAAGGAAAATATATCCTAACCTTGTTAAGCTTCCACCTTTCAAACCACATACTAATGGTGTTGACAGAGACATCATTCCTGTCTGGTGGACTGTGCCATTGAAACAACAAGACCCATGAAGTAGCATTCCAAAGGTCAAGAACTTATGGCTATCACAGATTCATTCTGGACAAGAATGTGAAATGGGAGAAGTCTGTGCATCCTAGAGATTATGGCACTACTGCTGATGTGTGTGATCACATTATGTATGCCCATCTGAAGGCAGAGTTTGAACTGCCAAGATACATCAGGGCTGCAAACTTTGTTCCACCTACTTGGCTGTTCCACTCAACCAAGGACACAAAGATTGGCATGGTACCCCTGAGAATCTGTCCAAGATTGCTTATGATCGATCTCAAAAAGGACAAGGATGCCAAGAAAAGACTTAAAAATGGAAGTATGCTTGCACCAAGTTCTTGCATTCTGCAACCAAGTCCTGATCCTCTAGCTGATCAAGAACTCATAGAAGTTTTGTTGAATGAAGAAGAAAGCAAGAGGACAAATGAAGATCTACAATAGAGAAGCTTCTTCCTCTGGACTCTCTGATAATGAGAAGGCCAACACTCCTACTGTTAGAGGCAGATACGGTTTCTCCTCTGTGAGATTTTCTATTCATGAGGATACTCTTGGTATAGCTCTAAGGAGCCCTATTTTTTAAGAAGATGATGTTCACTGGGTTCCGTATGTGCCCACACCAGAACCTTCTGTGCAAGTTGTTCAAACTGAGCTCAATAGAGAAGAAATGGCTGAGCCTAGAAGCAAACAAGGAACTTCTGGACACCAAACTTCACAGCCTCTAGCCTTTGCTGTAATTCACCCAGAAGCTCCTCAGCAATCCAGAGCCTTAAGTACCATTCCCAACCAAAGAAATATGGATACAACTGCTGAGAGTTCCAGAAATGCCAACACTTCAGAACTTCAAGAGTCTATTGCTATTCAGGCAGCTATTCAAGCTAACAATGCCTATCTGCTTCAAGAAATGTTCAAGATGATGCAAAATATCATGATGGGCCCTCCTCAAAACCCTTTTCCACATCCTCCTCCACCTTCTAATCCATAGTCTTTCTTTTCTTTATTTATTCTCTTTTTCTCTCTGTTTATAACTGACAATGATGGAATCCTTTATCACACCTTTTTGTCTGGTGACAAAAAAGGGGGAAAAGGATTGAGAGTAAATTTGAAGAAGTTTTTGAAATATCACAGTCTTTATGTGCTTGTTTTCATGTTTATGATCACTTATTGCTTTGATATCTGATATTGACCTTGATTTGATATTTGTCTGTTCATATGCTCTGACACTTGTTATAATTTGTGCATACTTGCTTGATGTCAGTCTTACTCGTCCAATTTTTTTTATGCTTCGTCTTAGGAGGAGCTCTGTTGCTCTCTCAGACTTTGCTCATTCAAATTTAAGATGTTTTTGTCATCATCAAAAAGGGGGAGATTGTTGGAACCAAAGGGGATTTTGGTTAAATAATCTCTTAAGTTTTGATGTTAACAAAAAGATTAAATTTGTATGGCAAAGTTATGTTAAAGGACCAACTCGTCTATTCTAGCCTGCAGGACTATTTTTAGTATTGCTAGACGAGGGAACTAAGCTAAAGTTCCTTGGAAGAGCCTAAATGCTTATCGGGTTTAAGACTTTACTCGCTAGACGAGCCTTCAAAAGCATGGTAAAAATTCTAAGACCATAAGGTTATCGCTAGACGACGTGCTAGAATAAAACTAAGTTAAAAGACTCTAGACGAGTGTCTATGTCTATCTCTGCTTTAAGTAGTAGACAACTCTTTAAAAATCTATCAAGAAAATAGCAAGTCCAAAGTCTTGTAACTAAACAAGAAGTCAACTAGACGCAACATCAGTAGACTCCCCATTTGCTATACATAGTTAAAAATGCACGTCCAAAGACATGCGCGTCCAAAGACATACTGGAACTGAAACCGTCTAGTCAAGTGAATTTATTTCAAATGATTGTTTATTTAATACGAAGGAATTTGTGTCTATTTCTTGTTTTCCTTGAATTGTTTAACCTTTGTTTCTTGATATTAGAAACATAGTACCATTAATAACACAAAACTTTGTACTCTGACATAAAAGTTGTTGTAAAGTTAAACCTAGTACAAAGAAGGAAAGCCAGAAAGCAATCTTCAGTACAACAAAGAAAAGACAGCACCACTTTGAACATACTTCTGATAACCAAAAGCATTTCTCGTAGAAAGCATATCAAGCTATCAATCTCAACGTATTTTAGCATTTAATGCTATATCTAAACAGATACAAGTTGAAGACCGTTGAAGAAGAACTAGTTAGAGTTGCACTTCATCTATAAATACTGGACGGCCCCCGGTGAAGAAAGAGATCGAAGCTCTAATATTCAAAGTGTCAAAACTCTGTTCAAAGTTCTCTTGAATACCTTCATTTGTAATCACTACTGATCTTAAACTTTCATACTCTCACACATAGTGAGCTTGTAAGATCATACTTTAAATCTCTAAAACAGAGTTAGAGCCTGGAGAGGCTTGGTAGAGAAAGAATACTTGTAAGCCTGAAGAGGTGTTGAATACTTGTAATAGCTATTGGATTATAGTGGAGAAAACCTTCAGGTAGAAGGGACTGGACGTAGCTCTTGGTTGGAAGAGAGTGAACCAGGATAAAACATCTGTTTGAATCTTCTATCCCTATCTTTTACAGTCTTTGTTTATATTAACTGTGGGGATTTGAACTTGAGTTTATTAACACCCTTGAAAGGCTATTTCCTTGTGTGCTTTTTATCTTTATCTGCTTGCAAAAAGATTTTGAGAAAAGTATTTTCGAAAAACTATTAAGAAACACAGTTCAACCCCCCTTCTTGTGTTTCTCTGTATCAACTTCAGGGGAGTGAGGGGTAACCCCAAAGACAAGGCAGGAGTATTGTTGTTGTTCCATGAAAGGATGCAGACTGGAAGAAAAATATTTCCAAGGATCAGTTATAAAAGTGACCATATTTATAGGGATTGGGAACTTATTTGAGTTGAGTAAAGCTGATGATGTCGGTATTTTTTAAAATGTGGCACCGATGATGGGATACTCCATTTGATATATCATCATTTAACAGAGACTGGATAATGGTGGGGACTAAATACAAAAGTTTTGAATTTTGTAGGATGCAAATCGAACAAAATTTTTTACAGGGACTAATTCCAAAGTGATCATATTTATATGGGTAAGAAAAACATATTTAAGCCTATACGTTAATTTCTTATTATATATTATATTGTTATAAAAAAGGTTTAATAGTCTTAATTAATCGTTATTTAGTTACTGATCATTATATAAGGGATTATTGCCAGCAATTAAGGAGTTGTTATCAGGTGTGGATCAAATATCTTGTGGGAGACACTTGGATGTTTTTAAAATTGTTCTCAAACCACAATAACATACCCTACCCTTAGCTACTTGTAATGAGGTCCATTAGATCTACAGTCCATACTCCTTTTCCAGCCTTCTTTAGTGTTTGACGCGGTAAACTAGAGCAAGTTTTCACTAAAATATCTAAAAGTAAACACAAAGGGGTTGAACGGAGTTTACACAAAACTTTTTGAGAAGATGAAAACATTTCGCAAACAAGAGAGCAGACACTTTAAAAGGCACACAGACGATTGATTTGTCGGATGGTTTTCTATACTTCTCACAAATAAGTATTAAAATCAACCGCAGATGCTTAAAACATTTTTGCTAAAAGCTTGTTTAGGAAATACAAATTAATCCCTTGTTAGAGGGCAATTCTTCCATCCTCCAACTAGCAAGTTAAGGATCCATCCTCCATCAAAACTACCGGTAATAACAGGTAATTGTTATGAGTTCCAGGTCATTCAAGGCACACACTTCCATGAACAATTTGTAGCATGTGGGTCCCTCTAGAAGACTTTTCCGCCACTCTCTTTCTCCAACCCTCTTCCTTCATCAATGACACACTCTCTTCACCATTCATCTCAACCAACCCATGACCTCTCTTCTTCCTCTTCCTCTTCCGGCAAATATACTCACTAACGATCTCTCCGATGATGAGCTCTCTCGCCACCCTTCAAGATTTGGTTCATACATTTGCGCGCCGTTGTAGTTCAGCTGCTATGCAGTTGGGAGCTGCCCGTCGGCAAACCATGGCCACCCTTTAACTATTTTTATTAAGATTTCTAATAAAATATTTATTTCATGATTTTCTTCTTATGAAATTAAAAAATACTTATTTCCCCAAAAAAATAAAATGGAATGATTTGAAAGGTACTCCATACACCCCAAAATGGCGACCACATCCGAAGACAGCTTTGCATTTTGGCACCACAATTCAAATCCCATTGGCTAGGATTGATGATATTCCAATGATCCATTTGTAATAATGTGTTTTGCATGTGAGCTCTCATGCCTTGAAGGGTGTCACTACGTGACTGCTAGACTCGTAGCACTCTACAATGGACAATGAGTCTTGCAATTTGGGGTGTTTCCAAGCTATTGACGACAATGGAAGATAAAGAGAACGTCGCAACATTGGAGGACAGTGGTGCTCTTGGTTTACCTTTCAGGCTGTTGTTGCACACAAGGGCATGGCAATGCCGTCTACGGTGGCTAGCAGGTCAACGCTTCAAAAGATGGGAAGGGGTGCAGTTGTCAATGAAAATAAAGTAAGAGTGTATTCTGTAGAAATTAAGAAAAGGAATCGGTTCAGTATTTATTACCTATACAATCGGTAGCCTTTATCTAATCGCAGCCGTTTAATTTTTTTAATATTATATCAAAGGTCATAATTGTACTGAGGACCGATCCTCCGACTTTAATAAGGAGGATTTTAGCCTTTGCCCTTGTTAGATACAAGATAAATAATGAAGCAATATATAAAGATTTTCTCTATAACCGGTCAAGCTTCAAGATTAAGTCTAGTCTTTGGCTTCACAAGATTTTCTCTATAACTGGTCAAGTTACAGGATCAAGTATTTTTTGCACACATAACCTCTCTAGGTTTAACTAACTCAAGTATTATTTTCACACATAGCCTCTTCAGGCTCTATCACTCGGAAAGAATGAGTAATTAATTGTTGGGTTAAATATGTTTTTAGTCCCTCAAATTTGAGTGATGTACGGTTTTAGTCCCCCGTTCGGAAAACATACTTTTTTAATCCCCAATTCCAAAATGTGTCAGTTTCGATCCCCAAACATACGTTTTTGGTCCCCAAATATGCGCTTTAGAATTATCCAAAGGTGCTTTTTAGTCCCGTCAACGGAGTTGACTAACTTGTGTTGATAAAAACAAATTAAGAGACCAAGTTGAAACTTTAAAAAGCGAAGGAACTAAATTGAAACTTTTAAAAGTTAAGGGACCAAGTTGAAACTAAAAAATAAGTTAAGGGATCAAAAAGGTATTTTAGCCTACAATATACTCACATAACATTTGAACCAACTTTTTTGGGGGCTTTAAAAGCTACTTAAAAATTAAAGGAAAAAATTAACTGCTTTAAAAGTAAAAACTAAGTTGTTTGGTAATTTATGTTTGGTTGAACGGCAACGTTGGGAAGAGAGGGGGGAGAAAGTAGAGAGATGGAGGGAAGGAGGAGAGATAGGAAGGGGAGAGAGAGGTGAAGGCATAAGGTGAAGGGAAATAAGGATGGAGAATCCTTAAAAATCTCATATGTTAAGGTGAGACTTTTTGTTCTTAAAAAAACACTAAAAAGTCACATAAAGTCCCTCAAAATCTACCTTAGAAAACAATCCATCAAAATTATGAAGTTTTTGAATGCCACAAAACTTTTCATTACTTGTAAAAAGTCTTGATTGAATATTATTAGATTTTGAATCCCTCTTTAAAAAATTCTGATAATCTTGACTGAATATCATCAGACTTATTTAGATTACTTAAAAAATCTTAATTCAATACCACAAGACTTTTTTATCATATAAAAGTCTTTTAAAATCACAATCCAATATATACTTAACTTTAAAAATATAAATAATAAAGTTGTAATAAAAACTACCGTTAAGGGAGTAGGTGGTAGTGCAACTTTTAAGTTTAGGTATTTATTAAATTGATGCCAACCAAGAAAGAGAAAGGAAGCTACTTATTCTTATCCACTTCTTAAAATTAAATGGTATTGTAAATATAAATGCAAAAATGATCACAAGGGGTTGGTGGCAGTGCGACTTTTAAGTATTTTAATTGATGATAGGTGAATGTTTTTTAACACAAAATTAGGATATTATACCGCGTTTTCTTTGTTTTTTAATGTATTTTCGATATATGTGTATATTATGGCTTGAAACAAGCCTCAAGGAACTAGTATCAGAAGTTCACACAGGCCCTAAAGAAGATTGGTTTTGCACAATCCAGATCAGATCATTCACTCTTCATCTATAATAAAAAAGGGGTCTTTCTTACATCACTCATTTATGTAGATGATGTTGTTCTAGCTGGAAATAACTCAAAAAAAAAAAAAGTGAGAGATAGAAAGAAACGCATACGGTATCACATACAATATTTAAATTTGTGTTCAAATAACACAAGTCTTGACAATAACCAACTTTTTTTAGGAGAAATGCTAGCATCACGCTATTTTGAACACTTTCTTTAACACACTCTTGATTATTGGATAGATTTCATATGGGGTTCATTAAATAGAGTGAGTTCCATATAAAATTTATGACTCCCATAAAATTAATCCAATAACAAAGAATGTATTTACGAGTGTGATGCTAACACTTTTCTTTTTCCAGATGTATTCACTTTGTTCGCTACTCCGTAAGTCGTGACTTGGTAAGCAAGGCATATGGATATTATACTGTACATTATTATGCATAGGATAAATTCTTCGCTACTCCATGACTTGGGAAGCAAGGCAAGGATATTATACTGTACATTATGCATACGAGATACGAGAAATTAATTGATTGCCAACCAAGAAAGAGAAAGGAAGCTACTTATTCTTATCCACTTCTTCAATTAAATGGTATTGTGAATATAAATGCAAAAATGATCATAAGGGGTTGGTGGTAGGTAGTGCGACTTTTAAGTATTTTAAATTTTAATTGATGATAGGGCAATCTTTTTTAACTCAAAATCAAAATTGGGGACACCAAATAGTATCTCTTTTGTTTTTTGATATATTTTTTATATGTGTATATAATATAAATATGATAAAAAGTAAGTGATAAATATAAATAAATACATACAGTATTATATATTATGTCTAAAATTTGTGTTCCAAGAACATAACTGTTGATGATAACCGAGATTTTTTAAGAGAAATGCTAGTATCACACTATTTTAAACATTTTCTTTAACACACTCTTGATTATTAGATGGATTTCATATGAGGTTCATTAAATAGAGTAACTTCCATATAAAATTTATATCTCCCATAAAATTAATCCAATAACAAAAAATGTGTTAAGAGTGTATTAAAAAGAGTGTGATCGTAGCACTTCTCTTTTTCCCCATGTATGTATTCACTTTGTTCGCTACTTCCTTGAGTCGTGACTTGGTAAGCAAGGCATATGGATATTATACTGTACATTGTTATGCATAGGAGAAATTCTTCGCTACTCCATGACTTGGGAAGCAAGGCAAGGATGTTATACTGTACATTATGCATACGAGAAATTCTCCGCCATTTTATGTTTGGTAAGCAAGAAATTATCTTATTCTCCGCCATTTTATGTTTGTCATATTACCTTCAAGAAAAAAATATTTGTCATATTAACTTTAGGAGTTATTATTGCCTGTCACTTTAATCATATTTTAAATATTATGCATGACTGATGTAACCAATTAAATGATATAGAGTAAAAAAATTAATTACTCTAAAAATATATATGGGTACCCTTTGGAAAGTGGACAGAATGAGATAAAAAATAAAAAAAATTTGCCATGATATGCTCTATTCTTTTTCAGTGAAATATTTTGCTTTTACTGTGTTTGAAATTGTGGCTCTAATAAATCAGATATGCATTTTGTAAAAGTTACATTCATTTCATAAGACATGTTTTTTAAATTTCATATATTATTCTCTTTTCTTTATAAATACATCAAATATAGAACAAAACTCTTCTATCGTGTCCCATACACGTGACATCAAGGACAGCCATAAGAATATATATATCTGTACCTAATTGCATACAATTACAAGTTGGCTAGCAGTTTCTCTTCCTTTTACAAATAAACTATTAAACCCTCAATTTTTTTTAAAAAATAAAATTCTATTATATAAAGCTTCAGTGTGGCTTGCCATTTTGCGGATTCCCCCTTCAGTGCATTCAAAGAGGCTCCGCTATATCACCTCTCCCCCCTGTCCATCTTAAAATATGAAGACCAATATTTTTTTTCTTCTGGTTTTTGCATATAAATGTCTTCTTTTTTTCTTTTTCTTTTTTTTTTTTTTTTTGTATTGCGTTGGACGATGAAGATAACACTTGGTTCGCTCGTCGTGCGTAAGAGCAAAAGCTGCCTTGCCGACAATTTATTTTTTTTTTCTGAGTCCAACTCTTTAGTTAACTTTTTCATTTCATGCACATCCAATCCCTTCCACCCGCCAAGTAATTGACATCAAGATTTGTGTCCTCTTTTCAATAGTTAATTCGTCTGTTACAGATAGAGCTGGTTTCATGTTGGAAAGCATGGGTTTTTAACTTGTTAAATGGTGAATCTAAACATACTTTCATGCGTTTTTTTTAAAACCATGAATCATCTTCTTACAAATCTTTTTTTTCCTGGTGTTATCTGATTTGAATTCATTTACATCCTTAGAAAATTAATGCATTATCTTTGCAGATTGACTAAAAGCTTTGTTTGGCAAGTCTAATAAGCTAACTTATAGTTTATTTGACTAATTAATAAGACTGTTTGACTGAATTAGAGGTGTTGGGTAAACAAACTTAGTTCATCAGCTTATAGCTTTCCTTCATAAGCTATTTTATTATCTTATGGCTTATAGCTTATTGATTTTTCTCTCTTTTTTACTCTCATTTATTTATTGAAATTTTCATTTTACCATGTCTATCATAAATATGTCATTTTATATTTATAAGCTAGTTTAACCTCTAATCTTACCAAACGCTTCAAATTCAATCAGCTAACTTTTTAGCTATCAGCTATGATCTATCAGCTATAAGCTAGCTTATCAACCATTTTGGCCAAACTGAGCCTTATAAGCTAGCTTATCAACTATTTTGGTCAAACAGAGCCTAAGGCTCTATTTGGCAAGTTCAATAAACTAGCTTATAATTACTTGACTAGCTTATAAACGTGTTTGATCAAAATAGAGGTGCTTGGTAAACAAGTTTATTTCATTAGCTTATAGCTTTTCTTTAGAAGCTCTTTTATTTAGCTTATGGCTTATAACTTATTGACTTTTATCTCATTTTTACCCTTATTCATTTAATGAAATTCTCACTTTACCATGTTTATCATAAATATGTCCTTTTATGTCATTTTATATTTATAAGCTACTTCAACTGCTAACTTTACCAAACACTTCAATTTCAATTAGCTAGTTTATCAATTATAAGCTAACTTATTAGCTATTTTTGCCAAACAGAGGCTAAAACATGTCAAATTTATTTAGACATACAACAAGCATATTGTACTCAATAAATAATAGGCAACGTCGTTTCAAGTAATCTATCTGCTCTAATACATACTGTTCTGCCTTAAATCATGGGGTGTGGTTTAAATACCTGTTAAGATAACTTAATATTAATTAATTTTATGTTAGAATCTAACATGTTAGAGTCAAGAGCTCATCTTATTGCTGGTTATGGTAATCATCCCGTGTATCGCCTGTTCTGACAGGCATATATGGAGGAGAATCTTGGAGTGTGATTTATAATACCTATTGGACATTTCCACTTAACACCAATTAGTTTTAGGTTGAAATTTAACACATACTTTGCTCTAATACATACCACACTTTGAGCATTGCCTAACTTGAATTGGATTACCTTTACATTTACACCACTCCATACAACATGCTTGGAGGGGTACGGTCAGGTATACAACTCTAATCTCGGCTTAGATTACTTTTAATTTTCATCATTCATGTATAATTTAATGATCAAAATTTATGTTTTTTCTCTACTTAAAATAACTTTCTCTCGGTGTAGATGTTCTTGGGAAAAAACTTTATTTCCATGCAGGAAACATTTGTAAAACAGTATTGGAAAGAAGTGTAGGAGTGGAATGTAAATTCAGTTCAGCCGCTAAAAGAGACGCACAGAACAGTCTGTGTGTGACATCCTGCCACTTTGAATTCCTATTGCAGATATAGATTCAACACCCCAACTGAATGTATATAGTTGAACATAGATACCCCAAAAAAAAAAAAAAATTGTGTGAAAATCTAGCTAAATTTTTTTATTTTAATTTATATGCAGTGAAGTATTTTATAGTGTCAATCACAATTCATGGCATGTATAACTTATAAGGTAAATTGGATAAAGTTCAAACATTTTTAATGTCTTAATTTATAATTGACTAACAACGTAAAAAAGTCTTTACATTGATTTTAATTTTACACCCAAAAAATAAGTCACAGAAACATCACTGTTTCTTATCAGATTTATATTATTACACTTGATACAAGCCACAATTCACGTAGAACAAGAGTGTTAACTGTTACTATTACACTAGGAAATCCTGACGGACAATGAAGAGGTACTTAACATGAACGAAGCACGTGAGTATTTTGGTTCGTGAGGGATGAGGATCAATAAGATCAACACCACATTTACATACAACATGTGTGCGCAATTAAAATTCTAGCCACACTTTACACAACGACTTTTCCTACCTACAAATGAAATAGGACACAATTATGGAAGTGAGACGTGACAACAGCTCTATGCTAGAGGACCATAACGAGTTTGAACTTGATTTCTATTCTTTCATGGTACACAGCTACAAGAAATGCCTATGACCAACTATAATTAATAAACTCACTTTGCCACACCCCATCATTTGATTGCCACACCCCATCATTTGATCAACCACCAGCTATGTATGCATTACAACCCTTGTACTGAAGGACACTTAGCCAGAGCTACCAAGAGAAGAAGCACCTTGGTTCATCAAGAAACGAACGACCACACAAGTAATGTTGTCGGAACTACCTCGCTGATATGCTTCTTGCATCAGCCTCTTCGCTGCTTCCTCTGCATCCTCAATTGGTTTAATCATAGCAACAGCTTCCTGAAGAAAGGTGAAAAGATTATGTAAGTTCGATGAATAAGCTATGAAGCACAAACACTTGAAAATAATGGTCGTATCCGTGACGGACATGTAATCATATGAAGCCTTTTAGTATGGTGTCCTGTGGTCCTTGACCAAACCTGCTATGGCAGGTAAACATGGGCTTTTATATAAAAGTAACAAGTCATTTGTACTGTTTTGTAAATACGAATATTTTAAAAACAAAAACAAAAACAAAACTCCACAAGTCTTGGTTCCCCTCTGTGTTTCCTAACCCATCCTCACTATTTTAGCATAAAATTTCCAACGGCCAAAGTAACAGAAGATGACCCAGAGCCGGAAGAGACTTGCCTTCACTATTTTGAAGTCTCAGACCCATAATTATTAAAAAGAACCGAAAGAAAACAATGAGAAAGGAGGTAGGCACACAAGACACAACACATGGGTCTGAGAAAGGAGAGAGGCACACAAGACACAACACATGTTAAGAGGAACACAGTACAGAGGCAAGTCTTTGAGACTTTCAAAACAAAGATTGGAAACGTGGGGATGTTGGACAACGTAACCAGAATCACAGGCTGGAGGGCAACTGGTGGCATTAGCTTGCTCGTGGAACTAGAGGAGCGTTTAACGTGGAGCAAGGATGCGGCGAAGTTTATGGCAGTGGAAGGCTACGTCGGACGACTGACTCAGTGAAGCTTCCTAATATTACATGTACTGACAGGGACTTTTGAAGAAATTTCAAGGGCCCTTAATAAAAGTTTGGAAAACCCTTTTAGCAGTTTGAAAGTAACCATCTCATAGTCGTTGATCATCTTTTCATACAAGAATAACGATCAGGATTTCGGGGTCCAAATCTACACCCTTTTTTTCGGGGATCATACTAAAATTTGCCGTAATCATATAGATACTTCTAGTTATATTCTACAATTTTTTTACTTCAAGTTTTTGAAATTTTATATGAGGCAAATATCAAATAATTCAATAAATATTAGTATTTTATTATGTTTACAATGACTCATACTAATTTTTTAAAACATTATTTATCTATATTAATTTAAGATTTGTGCCTTTATGAAAATTTTATACCAATTTTATATATTGTACCATAATCATTTTATATCCTATAATTTTTAAAATTTGCCACATTCCAGTGGTCATGGCCATGTTGTATCATATTTATATCTGTCGGATTCTAGCACGATGGCCCAATGCGAGGGAGTATGAACTGGATCTGATATGAAGCTTGGGGTTTGTCATATTGTCCACAAAGTCTAGACTTTATGGACTCATGCACCCCAGCTTTATTCAGCTTAGTTCTCTTCCTTCCAAGTAACGTGTGACACCTCTCCAATTGGATTGGTCTCTTTGTTGGCGCAGCTGTGACTATCTTAGTCTTAGACCACATGTTTTTCTTTTTCTTTTCTTTTTTCTATATTGTCTGGTCTTGTACTCAAGTGAGCATCAAAGGACAGACTACTTTCTTTCTTTTTTTATTTGCCTTGGCTTGTGCTTCTCGAGTCTCAGAGGCCCAGCTTTTTTTTTCTTGGATCAGTACGAACTATGACGCCATTGGACTCTCATACCATGTATGGACTGGATCTTATATCAAGCTTGGGGTTGCCATATTGTCCAAAAAGTCTAAACTCTATCGACTCGTGTACCCTAGCTTATATTCAGCCTAGTTCTCTTCCGGGCAATGTGAGACTTCTTATAGTTTCCGACAGCATATGTCATATCCCTGCTTTCTAGTAAGACTTCAGGGTTTGACATTTTGGTTTTGCAACCATGTATTTATCAGATAAGCTCATGAGTTAGGGTCTTCCTTTATCATTTTTTTCTTCCATTTTTCCTCTTCTTTACTGTACAAAAGGAAAGTGATAGCTAATTTTCCTCAACCCCTATATCATGTCATCCTATCTTTTCAGTGGCAAAGATGAACCTACACGTGTTTCACAGAAGGAGAATACTTTTTAGTACGAAATTGAATTCATTAAATATGAGATTTTGGACCTAACTCAATCCCAAAGCTAGTTTGTGGGACGCCAGCACTGTTGGGCTTGGTGTATGGATAATGTGGTAGGTGGCCCAACAATGGATCTAGGATAGCTCTGATACCATATTAGATTTTGGACCTAACTCAATCTCAAAAGCTAGCTCATGGGATGAGGACTGTCCACTACTTATAAGCTATTATCAGGAACTATCTCTAGTCAATGTGGGACTTGGGTTATTCTCAATATTAAACGACATGCAAATTCAATCTACCGCCTTCTAAATACTTGCGTTTTATTATATACCAATTTGTGTGTTTCCAAAAGTTATTGTTTTCTTAATTGTGATCGGTGCACAAATTTCATCAAGTTTAACTTTTGCACCATATAGGGGTGCTGTTCACAGAAGTGATAGACAATCTGAGAGTAAGGAGAGACGGGACCTGTCCCTTGTCTCCAGTTTAAATGGTAGTTTCTAGTATGATTTAATTTTTGGTAGATTCTCATTTTCCGGTGAAAGTGATCTCTGACTCTCACCTTCCAGAAAGAAGGTATTCACAGTTACCAAATCATGGAACAAGCACTTGGAAATGGGTTAAGAAACAATCCAACTCTCCTTGGTCTTTTCATTTATACTTTAGTGGTTTATGGTGGAAATGAACAATACTTATCAAACTGAAGAAAGTGGAAGAAACGAAAATCACTGCAAACCTCGTTTGAGACAACATCCCACAACCCGTCACTGGCCAATATAAGGAACTCAAGAGAGCTATCAACTTTTTCTTCCTGCAAGACCACAAACATGTCGGTAACTAAATTATACAGAGAAAAGGAGGAGGCAAAAAAGAAATGCAAGACTTGAAGACATTTCAACAATAATAAAGATGAGTCGGGAGACATCTTTTTTATGTAATGATCTGTTATAATCTCATATATGATTCTTATGGTTAGCAGCATTTTTCTTGAAAAAGCTCCAAAATACTTTTTTCCAAGGTCATCAAATCAATATTCAAATCGTGAATCGAAAGACCTATTTTCAAAATCGTGAATCGAATCTTATTATGAATCATAAGATACATGGTCAATAAAAATATGGCATAAATAAGTAAAAACAAGTGAATAAGCAGAAAAACATATGTTGTATACCATATATGAACTTTAAAATAATGCAATATTCAAATCATAAAAAATAGAGTGGGAACAAGACAAGGGGACCAAAAAACAAGAAAAATGAAGTAGAAGGGTGGGCATGAAGCATTGTGTAGGCAGGAAGAATAAAAAAAAAATGCACTATATGAGGGAGTGGAAACAAAAAATACAACGTGCTAGAGCTGTTTGTTTGTTATTCTAATAGGTTATTTGGAAGGTTTGGTTTTGTTTAAGAAAAAAAAAATTGCAAAAAAGAACCCTAGCAGGCCTTTTAGAAACTAAGTTGCTCGACTTATCCCGTCTCTAAGTTGCACCATTAACGAAGGAATTTGTATCGTGCAATTCAGCTATGAATCGAGATTCATGGGATTCAGTAGAGTGAATCGAGATCCATGCTGAGATTTAAGTCCAAAAGAGATTCACACTAGGATACGTATCAATTGCATTCGATTTCGTTTCGAATCGAGATACGAATCGTAAGAATCGTAAGATACTGATAACAATGCTTTTTTTTTTTAATAAAAAATTTATCACTTCATTGAGCTTTTTCACCTGCTAAGTTCCGGGAATTTCAAAATATGTCAACATGCCATTGTCATAAAATAACATGTATACAATTACACCCACACTCATAATTATATGCATCATCAAGTCAGTCAAATTCGTAGGTAGCGCTTTCTGCATTGCCTTTTTTTTTTTTTTGGCGGTAATTAAGCATGTCATTAGCTCGACCTTATTTTTTCGAATATGAACCATATACTAGATCATGCGCTGAATACAGGAAATTTTTTAGATGAATCTATGAATATATTATATATCCAAGAATGGATGTCATCGTATTAGAAACCCACCTGGATTTCTGGATCCGCAACAACATACTGTTTCAGGAGTCTATCACCAAATGCACGAGATACAGCAAGAACACCACCAACTCTCCAAGTTCCTGTAAATGTAATACTTAAGTTTTCCATAGAAATAAACAAGACAATTCTATAAATCAAACCACTAAGCTAAATACATGATGACCTTACCAGCCCACATAACAAAGCCACCTGCATCTTCAATCCTTTGCCTCTCGTCAGTTTGATCTGGCTTGTGATCTCGTGAAACAGCAATTGCTAGGGGAAACAAAATTGGTAAGTAAAACTGTTAGGGCCCAGTCCAATAAGTAATAAAGATTAATATAAGGGTTTGTTAGTAGATTAGGGAGTTAGTTAGTAATGACTATTATTAGATTAGGATATTCAGTTAGCTTTGTTAGAAGTTGTTGTTAGCTGTTAGGGGTTTGTTAGTTTTGATAAGCTGGTTGTTAGGAGTATTGATAGGGGTTGTTAGGCCTATAAATAAGAGGCCATTCTGTATTTTCAAGATATGAATGAAGAATCATATTTTGTGAACTAAACAGTGGTTTAGTTGTGAAAGGAGAGTGCTCCTTTGGGGTACATTTGTACCATTCTTTCCCTATCTCTTTTCTTTTTTCTGTTTTGGTTTAGGAGAGTTTCTCTCCATACTTAGGATCTTCATCTTCCTAAAAGAAGGTTCCTAACAAATTGGTCCGACCTGCCGGATCGTGTTTCACAATGGAAAGTCGAGTGGCTACATTGGAGAAGTTGGCCAGTGAACAAGGAGTGAAGTTGGCGGAGTTGAAAACTGACATGGATTACATAAAAGAACTACTGGTGGAGATGCTGGGTTCAAGATTCAATAAAGAATTTCTGTCGAAGATGAAAACTAAGAAAACGTCCTCAGTTGTGGGGGGAAATTCTTCGATTAACAAGAATGAGAAGTCTGCTGAGGAGGAGGCTGAGAGCAGTGATACTGATGAGGGGGTTGAGGTGCAAGAACCTAGTACTTGGGGCAATAAAGAACCAAGCTTTTGGGCAGCAAAGGTGGCATTGCCCAATTTGCCGTCAAAGAAGGTGCAGGTAAATCCTGAGACAAAACCAGAAACAGAGGATGACTCATTGGTGAAGGAGAGCAAGGGGGAAATCGAAGGTAAAGATGCAGCAACTGTTACAGGTTTCCATAACTCGGATATGGTGGAAACGACGATGGAAGGACATCAGAAAAGAGTAATGAATTTTTTAATGGAAGGAGGCCCTTCATGCATTGGAACAAAGAAGGTGTTTTTGTGTAGCACTTACATAGCAGCAAAGAAACTCTATTTTTTGGCCAAAAATGCCACCAAAAACAGAACTTTTGACCCCGGAGGGAATTTCTATGTTTCATGCTTCAAGTTGTGGGACCCCGGTGGATGCTTCAACCTTGAGGACAAGGTTGTTTTTCAGGAGGGCAGTATTGTTAGGGCCCAGTCCAATAAGTAATAAAGATTAATATAAGGGTTTGTTAGTAGATTAGGGAGTTAGTTAGTAATGACTATTATTAGATTAGGATATTCAGTTAGCTTTGTTAGAAGTTGTTGTTAGCTGTTAGGGGTTTGTTAGTTTTGATAAGCTGGTTGTTAGGAGTATTGATAGGGGTTGTTAGGCCTATAAATAAGAGGCCATTCTGTATTTTCAAGATATGAATGAAGAATCATATTTTGTGAACTAAACAGTGGTTTAGTTGTGAAAGGAGAGTGCTCCTTTGGGGTACATTTGTACCATTCTTTCCCTATCTCTTTTCTTTTTTCTGTTTTGGTTTAGGAGAGTTTCTCTCCATACTTAGGATCTTCATCTTCCTAAAAGAAGGTTCCTAACAAAAACATTGCAAGTAATCAGTAAATCATATACATACACACACACACATTGCACAAGAAATTGCTACCCATGCCCTTAAAATGCATTAACATTATAAAATCAAAACCAAATGAATGCCCTTAATAATCTATCAATAAAAGATACCAATATAGTCATACATTCAGAGGAAAGAAAGCATTCTCAATAATGGAATTTGAAATAAAATAAAAGAAATCATAGTATATAAGCACATTCCCCCATACAAACTGTGTTAGGCTCCTCATTGAGCACTTATAATTGAACAATGTATGAAGATACACTTAAAATAAATGGCCAGCACTGAGCAGTCTGTAGAGTTTCACATATTTAAGGTTAAAAAGCACACTAGTGCCTGAAGATCCATAAACTGCTAAATACAAAAGGAGAATATTAGAGTATACCTACTGTATGCTAGAGTAGAATCCTTGTAATCATATAACTGAATGTGCTGAGTCAGCAACATTCAGTTATGCTAAGTTAGGATCTAACTGCTCAAAGCAGTTACAACTGTAAAGGCTATATAAAGCCTAAACTGTACATTGACTCAATCAAGAAATACAATATCAGAATTTACATTTTCTACTTTTCTCTCTTCCTCTCTCACACACACATTCTATTATGGTATCAAGAGCTATTTTCTGGGCCTGATTCGTGTCTTTCATGGCGGCTGAACCTGCTAATCCGTTCGACATCCCTGGTACTCCGGCGACCACTCCGGCGCCGGCGAACTTTAACCCTGCGATTTCGATCAAGCTCGACGATCAGAACTATCTGCTCTGGAAGCAGCAAGTCGAAGCAGTGATCATCGCGCATCGTCTTCATCGGTTCGTTGTGAACCCCTCGATCCCTCCTCAGTACACCTCAGAAGCGAATCGCTCCCTAGGGATTGAATCTGATGCGTATCAACTCTGGATTGTTCAGGATCAAATGCTCTTCACGTGGCTCCTAGGCTCGTTATCGCCTTCGATTCTCCCGAGATTCATTGGATGCAAGCAGTCGTGGCAGATATGGGAGAAGATTCACAAACAGTTTCATGCACATCTTCGAACCAAGATTCGTCAATTTCGCTCCGAGTTGAAGAATACGAAGAAAGGCACTCGATCAATTCCTGAGTATCTGATGCGGATTCGTGCCCTAATTGAGTCCTTGCAAGCCATTGGTGATTCGGTGACAGAACAAGACCACATCGATACTGTTCTTGAAGGCCTTCCTGAGGAATTCAATCCTCTTGTTATGATGATCTATGCTAGGTCCGATTCTCCTTCCGTCGATGATATTGAGTCTCTTCTACTGATGCAAGATGCACAGTTTGAAAAGTTTCGTCAAGAACTTCCCTCGCCATCGGTAACTGTTAATGTAGCTCAAGCACCGAATCTGCAAGAATCTTCAGCAAACAACAATGGTTTTCATGGAGGTTATCAGCATCAGAGTGGTTTTCAAGGTGGCTATCGTGGCCGTGGAGGACGAGGCCGCAACCGTGGTGGTCGAGGACGAGGCCGTGGAGGTCCGAAACCCACTTGTCAACTTTGTGACAAGTATGGTCATGATGCATATAATTGCTGGTACAGGTTTGATCAAGAGTTTGCTCGACCACCACCTCAACCTCAGCATCAGGTTAATCAAAATCAAGTGCATAGCCAAGGTTCTCAGGTTTATGGCTCTGCTCAACAGCAGTCACATGCACGATCTACACCTACTCAGCATCAACCAAGTGCCAATATGGTGATGCAGCAACCTCAGTTTGTGCCAAACACTCAGGAATCCTTGCAGAGGTCCTTTGATAGCCAAGTCTGGTTTCCTGACTCTGGTGCCTCACACCATATTACAGCTGATTCTAATAATCTCAGTCACAGCAACCCCTTTGGTGGACAAGACCAAGTGCTAATGGGGAATGGTCAAGGTCTTTCCATAAACTCCATAGGTTCTTCTAAGTTTCTTTCACCTTCCAATCCAAATATAGTCTTTTCTTTGAAAAATCTATTACTTGTGCCTAATATAACTAAAAACCTTGTGTCAGTTTCCAAATTTGCCAGAGATAATAATGTATATTTCGAATTTCACCCATTCTCTTGTTATGTGAAATCTCAGGGCTCTAATTGTGTTCTCCTTGAAGGCTCCCTTGGTGGTGATGGACTCTACAGTTTCCAGAACATCAATATTCTTCAGGAGCCTTCCTCTTCATGTCTTCAACACACTATGTCTCCTTCAGGTTCTAGTGAACTTTTAGACAAATCATCTTCTGTAACTAGCACTTTTGCCACTTGGCACTATAGGTTAGGACATGCCAACAACAATACTGTAAAGGCTGTTCTCCAACTCTGTAATATCCCTTCATTGAATAAAACATCACATGATTTTTGTAATGCTTGTTGTCTTGCTAAATCTCATAGGTTGCATGCCCCTCCTTCCCCCACTATTCATCATGTTGCTTTTGAATTAATCCATACTGACCTTTGGGTACCAGCACCCTTCACATCCTTTGGGGGATACACCTACTATATCACCTTTGCGGATGCACACACTCGTTTTACATGGGTCTATTTTCTCAAGAAAAAGTCTGATGCATTGGTTGCCTTCAAACAGTTTTGTGCCTTAATTTCCACTCAATTTTCAGCCACTGTTAAGGCTGTGCAATCTGATTGGGGTGGTGAATTTCGCCCCTTCACCAAGTATTTGGCTGACTTAGGCATTGTCCATCGCCTCACTTGTCCTCATACATCCCATCAAAATGGGACTGTTGAGAGAAAGCATAGACAGATTGTGGAAATGGGTCTTGCTATGTTGTCCCATGCTTCTCTCCCTCTTAAGTTTTGGGACCATAGTTTTACACAAGCTGTTTACCTTATTAATAGGTTGCCAACAGCAGCTCTAACCTCTCATTCCTCACCCTATCATGCTCTCTATGGCTCAATTCCTGACCTTTCCAACCTTAAAAGGGCTCTACCTCCCTATATGTGTTGGTGTATGTTGATGACATCATTGTCACTGGCTCCTCCTCTTCCCTGGTTACTGATCTGATTCAGAAGCTGCACAAGCAGTTTGCTCTCAAGGAACTGGGCAATCTTGATTATTTCCTTGGGGTTGAGGTCTCTCATCTGAAAAATGGTGCTCTTCTACTCACTCAGGGCAAGTACATCCGAGATTTGCTGGCTAAGGCACATATGTCTGAGGCAAAGGGAATTTCTTCTCCCATGATCAGTAACAGCAAACTCACTAGACATGGGACTGACTCTATGGCTGATCCTCACTTATACAGATCCATTGTTGGGGCCCTTCAATATGCCACTCTCACTCGGCCAGACATTGCATTTAGTGTCAACAAGGTTTGCCAATTCATGTCCAATCCCCTTGACACTCATTGGCAAGCTGTAAAGCGTATTTTGAGGTATCTCAAGGGGTCTCTCCATTTTGGTCTTCTTCTCAGGCCTGCCACTTCCACTACAGCCTTTCCTCTGCTAGCCTATTGTGATGCTGACTGGGCCAGTGACCCTGATGACCGAAGATCAACCTCGGGTTCCTGCATCTTCTTTGGTCCTAATCTTGTTTCCTGGTGTTCTAAGAAACAGCAGCTGGTTGCCAGATCTAGCACAGAAGCCGAATACCGCAGCATGGCTAACACTACTGCAGAAACCCTGTGGATTCAGTCATTACTGACAGAACTTAGAGTCCCTTTCACTGCACCTAAACTACTGTGTGATAACCTTAGTGCAGTCAATTTGGCTCACAACCCAATCCTCCATGCTAGGACCAAGCACATGGAGTTAGACATTCACTTTGTTCGTGAAAAGGTCCTCTCTAAAGCACTATCTGTTCTACATGTTCCAAGCACTGATCAACTAGCAGATTGTTTGACCAAGCCTCTCTCCTCTTCAAAGTTTACTGATCTGAGAACCAAGCTCAATGTGGTTTCAGTCCAGCAACCACCTTGATCTTGAGGGGAGGATATTAGAGTATACCTACTGTATGCTAGAGTAGAATCCTTGTAATCATATAACTGAATGTGCTGAGTCAGCAACATTCAGTTATGCTAAGTTAGGATCTAACTGCTCAAAGCAGTTACAACTGTAAAGGCTATATAAAGCCTAAACTGTACATTGACTCAATCAAGAAATACAATATCAGAATTTACATTTTCTACTTTTCTCTCTTCCTCTCTCACACACACATTCTATTAAAAATAAACAAGCAATCATAAAAGTTATGACATAAGTAACAAATGCAAGATGGTTAATGCAATATACATGTTCTCACAATACAAATATTAAGTACTTAAATTAGTTCAATATATTCCTACCTCAAAATATATTACTAGAGTTTTGATATTACCAGGTACAGACAACTACAGTAGCAATCAAGCAGAAAAGCATAGGAATGGTTTTAAGGACAAATTCTCCAAAATGTTTAAGCTATTGGGCACAGGATTATTAAGACTTCAATACATCTCCTAACACCCTCCTCAGCTCCCCCTCATGTAAGAGCCCTTTAGGCTTGAAGTGTAGACAATGCACTATCCCGTTTTTTTTCATGTGCTAAAATTCAAACTTTAGGAAGAATGGGCCGGCAAAGTTTGAATACTTGACCACTAGTTTTAAGGTTAGAGAAAAAGAAAAAGAGAAAAAGATGGCTAACATTTACATAGTAAACTGAAAAAATGATTGATTGGTGTGATGTGTTAACATTCCTATGTAAAATTTTATGCTGACAATTAGGTAAAGTACTGCTAGTACATGTCCTGCCCACTAACAATATGACTATTAGCCTAATAACCGTAATACCTTCACAATATAGCAACTCCCAAAACCCTTGGACAACCAGAATTAGCCTCCTGAGGTATCATAAAACTAAAATCCATGCGAAACAAGAAGATATGTAATAAACCGTATGCACCCAAGAACGTATTTACATGAATATAAGCTAGTAGCCTTACCATTTCCATCCCTGCATATAACAGCTCTAGAGTCCCCAACATTTGCAACAAGCAAACGGTCACCAACTAGAATGGCAGTGGAAGCAGTTGATCCAGCATCTCTGTTTTGATTATTTTCTGATTTCAGAAATTCCGAGTCGGTGTGGTTATATGCATCAGCTGTTGAAATTGACAGGAGAAAAAAGAGTTATTCTCAAGATTTATAAAATTGGAGAGCATAAGGTTAGAGAATCGTGATGCTGCTGGTAGGAAATTACAGACCTATTGCAGATTTGGTGTCGGAAATGAATTTTGGGTGACTGATCAAATTACTAAATAGGTTCTGTTTGACATACTCAGCCGCACGAGCACCACCATGACCTGAAAGTTATAAACAAGAAAGTTGCAGCTACCTTCTGCATTTTTTAGCAGATAAAGAACAGTATCAAGCATAGGTTATATATAGCCAATAGAAAATAACTCCTATATGCTTAAATGTTAGAAAAGAAATACTTTCTGATACCAAACAAAGAAATACTCTGAAATCGGTAATTGCTCCTATAAGGAATAACTGAAGGTTCTACAGTAACAACACTGAATACTAGAAAGAGAAAGTATAAAACGGTGAAGCATCTGGTAATTATGCTCAATGACAGAATAATTAGATGAAAAACTCCCAGAGGGATTTCCTTCATGGTGTGCAGAAAAAGTACTATAGCCAAACAGAATAGTCAAACGGTACACAATTGGATTAATTGACATTGGGATCATGATGAGACCACAAATGTTAGAATATCCAAACTTTGCTCTTTGGGTGTGTAAATAAAAGCACAAAGCTGATAAGACTGAAAATGAAGCACACAAATACAAGAACTGGCCATGTATATATGAGTACAGAAGCACAGAAGCATCTGCATGTGGCATTAGAGTTACATGGAACAATTAATTTCCCAATACCATAGAAAGAGAAAATCCAGTGATAGAAACAAATTAGTAAAAAATAATAATAGGAAAGGATTATTCCCATTTTATTAGTTCTATGGGAAATAGTTTGATATGTTTTCAATCAATGTACAACCAGTCCCCCATCTTATCATCTTCTTAAAGAAGTAGAAAGGTTACAAGGAGACGGAGATGAGAGAACAAAGTATACCGTCAAAAACTCCGAAAAGGCCAACAATTTCACCTTCAACACCATCAATTCTTGTCTCATAAAAGTCTTCCATTGAAGATCTCTTGCCAAGAGAGCTGGCATAACCGTAGCTGAATTTGCCATTTTGACTGTACATATAAATCATATCAAATTATGTCAGAAACATCTCATTCAGTATATCAAAAGACACAACATAATAGAAGACTAGTTAAAACTGTCAATGACCATTGAGTTATCCATACAAAACATATATTCCATTATTGTCACAGTAACAAAACTTCTGCAAACGGTATTCATTATGGTATGAGTAAAATTAAAGCATTGTCCAAAATAATTTATAGATCTTAAAATATAAAGAAGCAAACATAACAACCAATAGGAAAGCAAATAAAGCCAGAACTGGACTATAATAACAAAACAAAGCAAAAATTGACCAGTACTATAAAAACAAAGGCGTCGTGAAAGAATTTTATTACACAATGAATAATTCCAACAAATTTGCTTCATGACCCATGATCATAAAAGTCATACTCAACCAAGAACCATATAGAAAACAGTGCTGAATCTGCAAAGAACCACACAAAGGAGTCATAGACCACCACAGACATAACTGACAAAAACTCAACACAAGTACTGAGTATGAAAAATTTTAGGGTCATACTAACCAGTGCCCGACACTGGTTAAGGAATACAAAAAGAGCAAGTTAATATGGGAAAACTAAGTTTGTCATCACTCCTCAAAAAATCAAATGCAACAATTTCCAATAATTTTTTCCCATATTTGATTCCTTAACCAGTGTCCTTAATTCTCCATAATTTTTACCAACAACAACAATTGTAACCATTAAACACAAGGATAAAACAACCATTTCACCTAATTCTAGAAAGATCTACAACAAGAACATGATGGATAAGCTGAAGAAATTCAACCTGAGGCCCCCTCCGCTCACAGGTGAATCTTCTGCAGCATGAACCTGACTTGAAGAGCACAAAACTGAATTGAGGTAACCCATATTACAGCTTGAATATTCAGGGTTGTTCCCAGATACTACTTCTTTGACCAATACAAGAAAATGAAGAAACAATAGCAATATTGCGTGTGTAGAAATTATTCTTGCGTGCCAAAAGTTCCAAGTTATCATAACACAAGTGGGGTAGGGTCACTTTTGGAATTTATGACTTTCAAGTTTAACCCTGCATAGAATTAAACACCCCAATGAAGAAAAAGTACAATTAATCTAACAAAACTAGATAAATTTCCAAGAAAGATAAAAACTTTTGTTTCACCCAAATGAAATAATAAAGTAAAGATACAAACTTCATACATAGATCTTGTTAATTGCAGGTATTAGCATAAAGGTAGTGAATCAAATATTGAATAAGATTGGGATCTGGTTAAGAGTTATTGAAATGGGAAAGTAAAGCGATTATTGATTTTATTAGGGAGAGAAAGTAAGTACCTGAGAAAAGAAATGCAACAATGACACAAAGGGGAGAGAGAGAGAGAGAGACGTTAAAGTTGTGAAGGAGAAAACGACGAGAAAGAAAGGGATGAGGGAAACCAGAGTGGATTCTGTTTCATTTTTAGTTGAAGTCAGCTCATAGTTTGTTTGTTTGTTCCTAATCCTAACAACAATTGGGTTTTAGACACTACATTTTTCTAGTACATTCAAAACATAATCTACTATTCATTTTCGAAAGTTAATTAATTTAATTATTACAAAAAAAAATTGTCTTAGAATTTAGGAATTATTGCTTTATTAAAAATATATATTATTATATTATATTTTGGTGGAAGTTAAAGAAAAAGTTTGTTTGGTGATTCTTGCAGCACCAGAAATAGGCGGTATCATACAAGCGCGTCGCCGGAGGGTGAGGGAAGCCTACGGTGGAAATGGGACTGAGTCAATGCCAAAATAACACTTTTATTATTTTTTATTTATTTATTTATTTATTATATAGGAGTACGAAAAATGAGTCATTTCATCTGGTGCTGACACCTATATGCCTTGCATGCATTACGGAGTCTCGTGTTTCTTAGCCTCAGAAGGTGAATAAAATTTTAGGGTCTCTTCTCATTGTTTTATTTAAAATTTATTGTTTCTGTTGTCTGTTTTTAGAAATAATTATAAAATTATTTATTTTATTTTATTTTATTTTTTATTTTTAAAAATTTATATAGAAAATATTGAAAATAATATTTTCATATTTTTATTATTTCATGGGTAAATATTTGAAAACATAAAATATAATAAAAATAAGATAATAATTTTATAATTATTTTTAAAAATATGAAATGAAAACAGTAAATTGAAAACGAACCAAACTTCGAGTTATGAAAGTTTCATTTAGTCCTTCAAGGGAGCAAAAGTTTCATTTATTCCTCAACTAACGGTTGTATACTAACATGAATTGTGAGTACTATTTTCAAATTTATAAGGTGTAAAAATCATACTAAAGCTTACAGTGACGGAATCATAATTGTACGTGTAGTTTTTTATTTATTCATTTACAGGTAAATACTAGTTATTAGTTTATTAGGTTAGTAGGGGTGAGATTTAAACTTTACACCTTGTATATACCTCCCAGCACCTTTGTCAGACACCTCAAACCACTTTGATCATCTTATAACTCCCAAGTATAGCTATTAATGACCAAGGAACAAAATATTGTCGACATATGTTTTCGGGACTATACCTACGATTTTTTAGCTTTTACCTACAGTTTTTTGATATCAGTAAATGGCTTACTCCTTGTAGTGAATACAAATTTTTTATCTTTTGATTCCCTAACCAATAACTTTAAGACATTGATTAGCGTTTGTCTTAAATATAATAAATCTTAAAAAATTTATTTCATTATTTAATATCTCACATTTTTTTTCTTGAAATATCCTACCCGATAGGGAAGAAACTAATCTTTCTGGATACTGTCAGACGATTAAGCATAGAATCCCTCCCAATAATATATTTTTTTTCATATACATGATTCCAAGGATCAAACCTATAAAATCATATGATTAAGAGACTCAAACTCCTTCCACTTGAACCAATATCCATTAGACACTTTTTTTTTCGGGATGGAACCCAGGGTATCCCACAACCGATAGTCGTATGACTAATCCCCCGAGGATGAAGAGTATTAGTTAAGGGGGCAACTCCTCTACCCATAAATACAACCCTATTTCTATCATCAGGATTCGAACCATGGACCCATAAACTCATTCTTCCTATCAAAGTTGAAGGGAATTCCAACCAAACAAAATAAAGAAAAAATGAAAATTAAAAGGGAAATGCGTGAAGGATATATGTGCAAACTTATAGCATTAGCATCAATCTATCAGAAATAATCGTCACCTCAAGCAATGGTATGATACGTCAATGCCATTTTTTAATTTCTCTGGTAGTTGGGTTCCCATCCGAGAAGGAAAGCATGGCAATCCCGCCATCTGGCAAGACGAGCTCTCTCTGTCTCTATCTCCCTCTCGTTCTCCCTATCTCTACATCGATGATTCAATGCAACTCTGAGAATTATATTATTATCATATCACCTCATATCTCTTTACTTATATGAAATTCAAACAACTCTTCATTCTAATCATGTAACTTTTAAAAATATTATCAAATAACACCACATTTTTATATTTCATTAACGTTTGTTTTTATTTCAATTTAAATTAATTCATTTCTCTGAGTTAAGTATGTGGGATTCGTTGAGACTCTTTGCAAAATTTTTGGCTATGCAACCATGCATACGATATGTATCTGGACATACTTTTTATCTCTCTTCAATCATGTAATTCTTATGAAATAGAAGTACAAAGTTGTAATTACCATTGGAGATACTTTAATATTCTCCTACTATATATTTTGTGAAGTAGCAAGTTAGCGACCTCAATGAAAAACTTTTGGAACCAAAAACCATTAAAGTTTTCTTGAGTAGCTTAGATAACTGGCTTGTGTGATCCGCAACTTTAGGGATAAACATTTTGAATTTTAAGTGATTTTTATATTCTAATTGCGGATGAGTTTATAGCTAATAGTGGATGAGATAGATTCGCTAGCTGATAGTGGAAAAGCTAACTAATTAGTTTTAAAGTATTTGATAAAATTAGTGGCTGAATTCGCTGATAAATATCAAAGAATAATATTTGAAATAGTATTATCTTTAATAAGCTTTCAGTCATCAACTGAGATATCTGATTTTGTAATTATATATTTAATTATGTTTTGATTATTAACAAACACTAACCATAAGCATGCAGGACAAAAAGAAAATATAATTTACAAGCATGTATGTACTCAAAAGTTAGCAAAACAAGAAATAAATAAGTTTGGAGTATCAAAGTTTCAAACGTCAAGAACTCAAGCAAGATTGGGTAAATACACTAGGTCTTAGATGTTAGTGTATGATTATGATGACTATAACTTGCTTTGCCTCATTTAATGAATTTTTTTAGTCCAAAACTCACCCTAATTAGTCCTTTAGGCCGAGTGAATCCACCAGAGTATCCCCACGGCTTAGGCCCTTTGAGCCCGCTATAGGACTAATCTCTGGTTCAGCTAATTGAGCAGTATTTTACCCCTTAGTTCTCAGCCTTCCAATGGGGGTGACTCCACAAGGATTCGAACCCGGGTTCCCCAGATTCTCCTCCTCATTTAATCAATTTAACTAAAACACTTTTGGGGTTATAAATGCTTTAGTACATCTTGTACTACACTATATAAATACAAATATACTTTAATGATTTAAAAGAAAAAAAGTAAAAAACTAAAACTCTTTTGGATATATAAAAGGTTATTTAATCAAGCATCTAAATTGCAAAGTGTTTTTCAAATTTATTTGAAGTTAAAAACTAATTCAACATTTAAAAAAAATGTTCTAAAAAGGTGGTTCAGTGCAATTATTCAGTCAATTGTGTAATGGCCTTAAGAGAATCTACCTTTTTTATTATTATTATTACAAAGGGAGACAGAACTAACTAACAGAAACCGAAATTAAAAGAGGAAGAGGATGACATCAAATTCTCCTCCAGTAACAAGCATAAAACACACCAAGGCCTATCAACTTCAGTTAAAGAAAAGGAACCAAATTGTCCTTTTTGAGCAATATAGTCAGCACATTTATTTGTAGATCTTGAGATATGAAGCACCTTCACATTCCATGGATGAGAGGATTTCAACCAGGATAACTTGTATGGATGGATTTGCTGCAACACTTCTATGGATGAGATCAACCGCAATTTTAGAATCCAATTCTAAAATAACTCTTTGGAGAGACATGGACCATGCAAGTTTTATAACAGAAAGTACACTCCACAACTCAGCCCAAAGCGCATTACTAGAAGTTATCTTGCTTAAGAAACCTTTAATGAAAGCTCCATTTTCATTTCTGAACAGGCCCCCACAAGCTGAATCATAATGACCATAGGCTCCATCAACATTTCGCTTAGCCCATCTAGGCGGAGGCTTCACCCAAGAACTAGCCGAAAAAACGGGAAAATGACCCCTCGATTTCAACGGCTTGACCACTGTATTCTGAATAAAATGAGATTGATTACATACCATGAACCAGAGATTATCCCCAAGGTTAGAGGAATTCGCAAACACCGTGGAATTTCTATCCCTCCACAGCACCCAAATTGAAACTCCAAACAATAGATTCCATTTCCAAGACACTTGCCTAATTTGTTCATTTGAAAGGTTCCATTTCAGCCATGGCTCAAGCCCCAAACTGAAGAATTAGCCCCAAAGATTTGGATGAATGCTTGGACCAAAATTCTTGGACTTCTGCACAATCTCGCATTACATGGATTACAGACTCAGGATATAAGTTACAACTCGGACATAACTCATAATGTGTCATACATCTTCTCTTTCTTTCTTCATTACTGAGGAGTTTCCTATGAGCCACATTCCATAAAGTGGATTTCATTCGCATAGGACCTTCCCATTTTCAAACATCTTTAAAAAGTCACTGGCAAGTCTTCCCTGGGGTTAGACACCATTGAGTACGCCGATTTTAAGCTGAATTGACCATCAGTAGCAAGCATCCATGAAGGGAAATCAGGTTGACCAGCAACAGGAGGATTCACTCTAGCAATAGCTGCTTTAACTTCATTAGATACAATATTGTCAAACAAATTCCATTTCCAGTCTTCAGCAGAAGCATAGAAAGAAACTGGGAAGTTCAATTCTTCAACTGGAATAAGACCTACAAAAAGAGATTCAAGTTTTCCAATTCCAGGTATCCAATCATCTTTCCAAAACCTAGTATTATGACCATCTCTAATGATCCCTGTAATATTTTCATCCACTACATGCCAAATGTTAGAAATAGTTTTCCAAGCATTAGAAGCATTAGAATAATGAGATATAATAGGATGGCCATAATGCCCACATTTATACTTGAATTTCGTAATCTGAACCTAGAGTTTCTCAGGATTATTGGCTAATTGCCAAGCTAGTTTTGCAATATAGGCATTATTAAGAGTTCTAAGGTTTTTGAATCCTAGCCCACCTTGATCTTTGGGTTTGCATAATTTATCCCAAGATACAAGGTAACATTTTCTTTGAGATTCAAAAGATCCCCAAATAAAATTCCTACATATAGATTCAGCTTCATCAGAAACAGATAAAGGAATAGCCATAGATTGCATGGTGTAACCAGGCATACTATATAAACAAGACTGAGCAAGAGTTATTTTACCAGAGAAAGACAAATTCTTAGCCTTCTAGGAAGAGAGCTTTTTCCTCATTTTATCCAAAATATGGTTTACCAAATGTTTAGATACTCTTTGGTGTAAAAGAGGAGCACCAAAATACAAACCTAAATCATTTGTTAATTCAATACCAAGCATATTACTTAGGCCAGATGGTTTCATTATCATTCATATTTTTATAAAAGAAAGCCTCTTTGATTTTTGAAGGTTAATTTTCTGTCCTGAGATTAAGCATAAAGCATCCAGAGCCTCTCTTATAACCTGAACTTATCATAGTTAGCTTCAGCAAAGAATACAATATCATCAGCAAAACAAATATGTGACAACTTAGGACCATTTCATCTACCAAAAGACATAGGTAACCATTTATTTTCAGCAACAAGATCATTTATTTTATGACTCAATCTTTCAATAGCTAGCACAAAAAGTAATAGGGAAATAGGATCACCCTGTCTTAAGCCTCTAGAAGAGTTAAAAGATTGGGTATAATTTCCATTCCAATTAATGCTAATACTAGGAGAAGAAATACAGTTGTAAATGATATCTTGTAGGTAATTTGGGATACCTAACAGGTTAATAGATTCCATAATGAAGTGTCATTCTAAACGATCATGTGCCTTTTCCAGATCCAATTTTATCACCATAAAGCCTTTTTTTTCCCTTTTAGATTATTTAAAGAATGAATAGCTTCCTGCATAACCAAAATATTATCAATAGTAGATCTTCCAGCAATAAAGCTACTTTGTTTTGAGACACAACATAAGGCATTACAGATTTCAGCCTTTGAGCAACAATCTTTGATATAATTTTATAGCTAACATTATAAAGCTATAGGCCTAAGATGTTTATCCTTAGAAGGATCTTCACATTTAGGAATAAGAGTTAAGAGAGTTTGGTTTATATCCCTAATTTTATGAGGCTTAATAAAACACTATTTAACCAAATTAAAACTAGAAATTCCCACTATATCCCACTGGCTTTTGAAAAACACTAGGTGGAAACCATCGGGGCCAGGAGATTTATAGTTACTCATACTGAATAAAGCATTTTTGGTTTCCTCAAAAGATACCTTAGAAAGCAAAAAGGTCATATCATTTTCATTGATAGTCGGATAGCCAGAATTAGTAACAAACAAATCATGATTCAGCATATTAGAAGAATATAGCTTAGAAAAAAATTGAATAATATGCTGCTTAAGAAGCTCATCCTCATAGATCCATTGGTCCTCATCATCTTGGAGAGCCATAATATGATTATGTCTTCTCCTATTAAGGGTTGATTGATGAAAATATCTTGTGTTAAGATCACCTAGAGTTAACCATTTAACTTTAGATTGTTGATACCAATAGCTTTCCTCATAAGTAACAATCAAAGTATATTCATTCCAAAGCTCTTCCTTTAGGTTTAAAAGTCTAGGATTAGGACCTGCAAGAAGAACTCTATTAATGCCCTCAAGCCTTTTTAAGATTCTATGTTTTCTATTAAAGATATGCCCAAACACTTCAAAGTTCCAAGAACTCTATTAATGCCTTCAAGCCTTTTTAGCACCTTACTCTCGGATGCACCACTGCGGGGGCGCACGATTCACCTAACTCTCTGATGAATCACCGCGGACGGTCAGATCGCTTTACTCTCGGACGACCTCCCCTATGTTGAACATCCCCCACTAACATCTCCGGTGCGTGAATGCATGATCAACACAACACACAAACACAACCACCACCTCTGCTTGGGCCACTAGGCTACCCAAGTTTTATCGCCATCAACACCTCGACCATTTGGCTATCGAGGATTTAACGTCATCATTTCATCGTGTAGTCTTTTACACTCTGGCTGTTCTGCACCAAAGATTACCACCTCGACCACTCGGCTATCGAGGGCCCCTTGGCCACTAGGCTACCAAGTTACATCATCTTTAATTAACAAGGTACAACATCTTATTACTTGTCTTTTGTCTTCTTATTCGTTTGATGTCTTATAGATTATTTAAGACGTTCGGGGTAAAACACTCATGTTTCAGCTCTGTTTTCTGTTATGGGAAGGGAAGCACGGGCGTGCTCCCCATTCAGCACGGGTGTGCTGACACTTTAGTAAAGCACGATCGTGCTGACTATTAAGCACAACCGTACTTAAGCAATGCGGCCTTTTTGAAATTTGAATTGGAGCACGGGCGTGCTCCTTATTAAGCACAGCCGTGCTACCTAGAGCATGGTCGAACTAGTCTGGGCAGAAAGGGTCAGAAACCCTTTCCCAAACCTTTTGGGATAATTCATGGATTAAACCTAATGGCTTTTACTAAGTCTTTGACCATTAATTTCATTACTCTTGGCTTAATCTTCATGTCTTATAATTAAGGGGAATTAATCCTTTAATTCTCAGTTCATTTAATTATCCCTAAACACTCGTGGATCAATTCCTAGGGTCTTCGACTAAACCTTTTGGCATAATCCTTGCCCCTCATTACTATCATTCAGTTTGATGACCAAAGGGGAAAAACCTCCCTTAACATCATTAACAGTTTTTCATCGTTTAACATTAACGCGTTCACAACGAGCAACCAACAACCAAAACGTCATAAATTCATCATGTTTATCATAACGACATATTATCAATCACATTAACATCATCATCATAATAACCAATTTAAACATGCCAAACATAAACACTTAAACTCAAGATATCAAACAGGCATATATAAGCATGGTATCAACGGATAAGCATATAGACATTTAACCAAACATCAGGGTCATGGGTAACCATTCGTCTCACGCTACCCCCAAGCCTACATACTCATATTATTCCTTCTCCCCATACCTGGTATGAAGATTTCCCTTTGAACTGACGAAGATTCTAAACCGGTTCCCTCGAACGGCTCGACGAACCTTCCAAGCCTTGGCCAACACAAAAGAGGTTAACCAGTTAATCCCCCATTCATGAAAAGAAGAGGAATTGAGAAGAGGGAAGAACTATTACCTTTAGATTGGCACTTAACGCGTGATCTTACTATCCCAAACATGAACGGAACACCAAGAAACGATTGGGTTCGAAGAGGAAGGAAGGGAGAGGCCGCCGTCACACTTAGGGTTGCCTAAAGTGTCAAAGTGAGGGTTTAACTCGTAACCCTCGCTGACTGACGCGATTTTATAAACTCTGACACGAGCACGATCGTGCTCCCTCTAAGCACGGCCGTGCTTAACTTAAGCATGGAGTCATGCTCAAGTTAGCACGGTCAGACAAAAAGAACGTCTACAAGTGCATTGAGCACGGCCGTGCTCTCCACTAAGCATGGCCGTGCTTGTGGCCCAGACAGCCACAAAGCATGCACCTTGAGCACGGTCATGCTGATACATGAGCACGACCATGCTCATGCATCAGGAAAGGGATTTTCAGCTTAAAAACCCCACTTAGCCCTTTCTTAACATTCCTAAACAAACTTCTAACAAACCAACATGCAAACAAGCATAGACAAGCGCTTATAACGAAAAACGGGGTGTTACATGAGTGACTATTTATTGACAAATATGTATGAGAATAATCCTATTTGTCCTTGTGTTTTCAACAAGAAAACAAATTCTGGGTTTGCAATAGTTGCTGTTTATGTTGATAACTTAAACATAATAGGGACTCCAGAAGAGATCTCAAAGACTGTAGAGTACTTCCAACACGAGTTCCAAATGAAGGATCTTGGAAAAACAATTTTTGTCTTGAATTCGAAGTTGAACATTTTGCGAGTGGAATACTTATTCATCAATCTTCTTATATAGAAAATATTTTGAAACAATTTATATGGATAAGGCATATCCATTAAGCACTCCAATGGTTGTTCGTTCACTTGATGTGAAAAAGGACCCTTTTCATCCAAGGGAAGATGATGAAGAAATTTTTGGTCATGAAGTACCATATCTTAGTGCTATTGGAGCACTTTTGTATCTTGCAAATAACACAAGATCAGATATAGCTTTTGCAGTGAACTTATTAGCAAGATTCAGTTCAGCACCAATTCGAAGACATTGGGCTGGAGTCAAACATGTTCTTCATTATCTCCGTGGTACATCTGATATGGGTTTGTTTTACCCAGATGGAGTAAAGTTAGGGGTGGTAGGGTATGCTGATGGTGGATTTCTTTCTGACCCTCACAAAGCCCGGTCCCAAACAGGTTATGTTTTCACATGTGGAAAAGCTGCTATCTCATGGTGATCAGTGAAGCAAACAATCACAGCTACATCATCAAATCATTCAGAAATTTTGGTTATTCATGAAGCAAGTCGTGAATGCATATGGCTAAGAACTATGACTCAATATATCAGAAGAGTATGTAGATTGATGAAAGAAAAAGACAAGCCAACAACATTGCATGAAGATAATGAAGCATGTATTGCACAAATTAAAGGTGGCTACATAAAGGGTGATAGAACTAAACATATTTCACCAAAATTCTTTTATACTCATGAACTCCAAAAGAAAGGTGACATTGATATTTGCAAAATTCGTTCAAGTGACGACCCAGCAGATCTATTCACAAAGGCACTGCTAACTTCAGTTTTCAAGAAACATGTGCATAACATTGGAATGCGTCAACTAAGGGATTTTTCATAATTGATGTATTTTTTTATAGGGGAAATAAGTTATTATGAATATTGTATTCTTTTTTCCTTCGCTATGATTTTATCCCACTGGGTTTTCTTAGCAAGGTTTTAACGCGGCAATATTCATAAGGTATAGTCATCCAAGGGGAAGTGTTATAAACAATTTGATTTGGTGGATGACAATATGATACTATATCTTATCCTATCTTATCTTCTCTTATAGGAAACTGACTAGGATTAAGAGTCTACTATTATTATTCTATAAATAGTAGTAGTCAAATTGTATTTAATATACTTGATCATAATATATCAATGACAAATATGACGACTAGTTTCTTAAGAACTAGAATTTGAATCCTAGTTCCTGAAGAACTAGCATTTGAATGTATATCTCTATTCTCCTCATCTCTCTATTCTTCTTTTATTTTTAACAGTGTACCTTTTTTAAAATTAAATATTGAATGCATTTAATATTGTAATATTTTCTTATATAATACACAAAATTTTCTACAATTTTAAAATGTATTAAAAGTGAATTCGGACTATCATTATGTGCATCAAAATTCGAATCGAATGTCTTGTGACTCAAATTTGGATATTTAATAATTTCATTTGATGATATGATATTATGTGTATTTAAGATGATATTCCCTCTGGTCTTTGTTATAAGCAAAAATTAAATAAAACACACATATTAATGTGGTTAGTTAATCTCATTGATCTTGTAAAAAAATTAGGTTTGTTACCTAAATTACCCTTTCATCTAAAACTTCAATCTTCATTAAATGAGACATTGAAATTTGTATTAAATGAACAATATTTTGGAAATAATATCATTAAATGAGTTATTGGAAAACAAAACTTGCTTATATATTGGACCAAAAACTTTGAGACATTTTTGCTTACTATAATAAAGACCGAAGGGAGTGTGAATTACCAGTCCCAAAAAAAAAAGATTTGAATTAAATGTTGTTTTTCTCAGAGATTGACAAGTGCAAGAGCATTCAATGAGATTATTCCTAAATGTATCCATAAATAGATAGATATAATTCTCATTTTACTAATTTATAATTTTCCCACTAATTTTTTTTTTTAGTTTTTCTAATTGAAAGGAAGATACTTTCTTATTTACTTAATTTAGAATAAAGGCCCATTTTAGTCCTTGAGAAAAACACCAGGGTCCGTTTTAGTCCATGACAAAACTAAAGTACCAAATTAGTCCATCACAATTTTAAATTAAGGACATATTAGTCCCTCCATCAACCCCCGTTAGTTTGGGTTTGTTAATTCGATGGCGTATTCTGTTTTCTTGCTTAGATGTATTGTTATATGATATTTTCGATTTCTACTGTATAAATTGGTTATCAAACATTTACTTAAATATCCAAAATGACCAAAATAACATCATTTTGAACACACACGTTTAAAAGAAACTGGCCCTTAAGCAACCAAAATCGCCACTTAAATGTCCAAAATGAGACCTAATCGACGTCACTCAAATTTTTACCCCAAATTAGCAACTGTGTAACCCTAGTCCACAAAGATAACGGATGATGTCTAACGGGATCAAATGAAAAGACTGATGTATTCCTAATTTAAAATTACGAGGAAATAATTTGTTACTTTGGTTTTCTCGGTGATTAAAACGGAAAAGGAACAAAACGGGTCTTTTTTTTTCCCTTAATTTATTGTTAAAATTTTACAGAAATCTTCATCCATGGGGCGTGGTGTACTGGTGTTGTTCTGGCCGGACAGACTGGGGATCTGCGTCGTACTAAATCAAGGGGAAATGAAAAAGGAAATCGTCTAAACTAATCCGTATTTGAACTCTGAAGTGAAACGACACCGTTCAGCTACATAGCTCAATCTTACTTGCGTTCTGGAACCAAATCGCTCTGTGCAATGGCAAAGTCGCAAGAGCGGCCATGGATCCTAGATGCAGTACCTTTCTTAGTGATTGTTTTAATAGCAGTTCATGTCCTCGCCTTGGTACTACTCTCTTCAATTTTTCTCAACATCTTTTCGTTTATTTTGTGTCAAGAAAAATAAAAAATATATGAAATAATGTTGTTCATTTTTAGGTATATTGGATTTACAGATTAGCCACTGACACTAAGCCGCAGCAACAACAGCAGCAGCAGCAGAGGAGAAAGGCTCGACCAGTAACAACCTTCAATCCTTGCTTTTCATATTTATACTTTGAAACTAAGTTAGTTTTGTGGAGATGTTGATTTATAGTGTCATGAAGATGTAGTGCAAGTTTTTCAATTGAGCCTTTTTTTTATTTTTTTTATTTTATTTTCTGTAGTTAGTGTATTTAAATGTTTGTTGCTGTGTCTCTTTATAACTCACCAGGCATTTGTGTCATTTATGTTAAATTGCCTGGGACTATGTTTGTTGTTTGTTTGTATGAACATGTTGAGTGCCATTAATTTTGATTTCAATTTTTGGTTCAATCCATCTTTTACTAGTAAGCCTGATGGTTTTTGACTTTTTGGTTTGGCAGAGAATATAATGTTACGCAGCAGCTAAGTTGTTAAATTGTAGATCATCTCTTTGATATGGAAGTTATGTTTAGCAATGGAACACAAAGATGAATTTGTATGTTAAATGGTATGAAATATGTGTTGGGAAATGGTAAATCTCGGACTGTAGGTTCAGTAGAACATCTGATTTTATAGACAAGTTTGAAATAGGATTGGTGGCGTGCCGGTTGCGACAGATGGTATTGTTAAAACTTGCAACACTCAGTATAACTTGATTGTGTTTTTGGTATACCATATACAATACTTGTTTTACTACAATAACAACAAAAGCCTTTTCGAATTTTCCGACTAGGTGGATTACTTGCATAGATTAAACTATGCCATTTTGTTATATTAAAAACCAAGTTTCAGGCTATTTAGATCAAGGTTTTTTTTTTTGTAAAAGAAAATTTATTGAAGAGATTGAAAGAGTTTGTCGACTGAAAATAGCCATTCTCTGTTTTTGGTTTACATACTGAATAAGGTTTCATTTATTCCATACATTCTCCTTGTTTGTTCTCTGACTTTCTTTTTTCATTTAGTATTGTATTAATTTTGTGTTGGATATGGTGACATGCTTGGCACTGATTTTTCGTGTGCTACCTGAACTTTTAAAGTGGGAGTTTTGAGTTTTTTGAGTACTAGTAGTGGGTGCTGTTTGCATCCACACAATCCCCAAGCAAGTATATTTTCTATCGTTCCAAAGTTAAATCATCTCTGTGGAATGTAGTTAAGCTGCAATTGAGCTCATGTCGTATTAGTTTTATGCTTATAGTATATATTTAACTTCCAGACACACGTTGCAGAATAGTCTAACTTTACTTGCTGTGATTTTCAAACATGTTGATATCAATATTAGATTTAGATGTATCAGAAAGGTAAAAGATAGCAAAGATTTTAGAACTTAAGAAATGCCAGTAAGCAGTGGCATGCATCTATGGTGTAAGGTAGCTTCATCATTTTGCTTAAGTAATAGTTGTCAGTGATAGAGCTTAAATGATGAAGCTACCTTACACCATAGTACATGGGCATCTATGGTTTAAGGTAGCTTCATCATTTTGTCATTTTGCTTAAGTAATAGGTAACAAGACTATGACAGGGCTATGAGAATGAGCTATTTATGAGCATAAAATGTTAAAGTGAAGCGGGTAGATGTTTTTCTATAAATAGTTGTCAATGATATGCTTACTGGGTTACTGAATTTTGCCTTAAATGCGGGTAGTATATGAAATTATTCGATGTCTGTAGCGAAACATGCTTTATACAACTTTGGTGCCAAATCAATATCATGGGAATTTATGTTAGGTGTTTAATTCTTACGGTAAAACGTTCTTTCTTACAGTAGATAATGTTGGTTTGTATTCTAGAGAGTAGCGAGTAAACTTAACCCATATGTAGCTGCCTGATGTGAAATCTGTGTTGTATGCATGTGTCTGCACCCCCCTTCTCTTCAAAATAACCAAGTAGAATAACAATAGTCCTTTACCACTTATATACCTATCAAATTTTTTAACTCATAATTATAATTATTGTTATATTTTAGCTACCACTTGTAGGCATATAGAGAATTTTTGTATTCAGATATTTAAAGTGGCATATTTAAGATTTTCATATTAAGTATAAAACCTTTTATAACCCACCTTACAATTGAGGTATGCCCAATAATTTTATTTGGATGAATTTAACTTTCTTAATAATTAATTTTAATTTTAAATTAATAGTTTAATTTAAAGAGTCTAACTTTTCTAATTCTTATCTGTTTGAGTAAATTATACTCCACCACCTTAAAATTTATCAAAGACTTCACATTGTTAAGTTACTTAAAAAGTAAGAAATTTTTTTATAATTAGTTATTTGATATTTATACATTAAAAAGGTTTTTAATGATTAACCTTAGGCTTTATTATTTACAAAACAGATAATTTTTTAATTTTTAAAATTAAATGTACAATTTGAAAATCTTATAAATGGAAGATGCTTCATGAGTATTTATTTTTTTCAATCTAATATATGTATATATATACTGTTCAAATAAATGATTTTTTAAGTGTACACTCTAATAAATGATGGATGTTAATCGTATGGGTGGTCGCGAATTGGATTGGATCAGTTTTGAGCCATAAAGTTATCCGATTCAATGACCGAAACAACGTGCGGTTTGGATTGGATTGGATTGAATAGTTTGATTTTTTATAAAAAATAATAATATGTCAAGTGTCTTTTCTATTGATTTAACAGTGGAAAAATGATAATATTCATTTAAAGGAGCTAGTTTAGGGTGCATAATACCTATATTAGTATATCTCTATATACTAGAACAGTATAATCTTGATGAAAAGCAATGATTATTTGTTCTTTATTAATCATTATTTGATTTGATGATGAGTGAGGAAAATTCTAGAGAGTTGTCTATTTGCTCCATTAGTTATTAACACACATCATGTTAAGGAAAAAGAACTTGTCAATATTGTCATCACTTTAATTTGATTACGACGAAGATGAAATTACTTTGTTTTTAATTTTTTATTGGATCAAATTATTCTAAAATGAGGTTTATGGGTATAGTAAGCATAGAGAGTATATTCAGACATAAAATGCCTTATGAGCAATGTATATTCAAGTTAATTCACAAGTTGGTTCAACAGAAACACGATCACGTCTAGCATGAAGTAGCTAGATAAGTGCCTCGTAGATGAGGCATTATTTTCTACCATTAGATATAATAATAAAATATTCAATGGTCTAGATTTGTTACTCCAAAAAACAAAAACAAAATGAAAAAGTCTCATTTGCCCTTTGCCCCTTCCAGATTCCTCCCACCATCTCCGGCCAGCGGCCACGGTGTCATCACCGTTCTCCACTACCCACTACCCCTCTGTCACACACTGACACCATTCTTCTTGTTTCGCTTGTAGATTTGATTCGACCACCAAGAACCAAAAATCAACAACCACAATGAAAAAGAGAGGAAGGGGAAGAGATCAACCAGAAACAATGAAAAGGGAAGGGGAAGAGGGGAAGAGGAGAGAATAGCTGAATGGGGGGGCCGCGGCTGGAGGGGGGAAGCGAACTTTGGAGGTTGAGATGGCGGCGACACGGGCGAAGGAAACTCAAAAAACTCAAAAACCCCAAGTCTCCAACACTGAATATTACCAACGAGTGACTCAGAGGGGGGCAGATCTGAGATGCATGGAGCTGAAGAGCATATAGATGACAAGGACGGAGGCGGGCTGAGCACGATGCTGTGGTTCGAGCGGATGAACGGAGCTGAGACGCGGATCTAAGATGCGGAGGTTCTGGAAGGCCGAGGCGGCTGAGTGGTGGTTCAGTTGTCGCAAAGCAGCGACTGAGCGGCGCCGTGGGGCGGCTTGGAGGGTGAGACGATGGTGACACAGGCTAAGGAGGGTGAGGCATGTGCGTTCGACCAGACCCGTGAGTTTCAGATCTGAGAAATTTTATGTGTTGATGATGTTGCTCTGCTGTAATGGGTCGCAAGGGAGGGAGTCAAGGATGGCGGAGGAGGAGGGGGAAATGGTGGGGTCGGGTGGTGGTGGTCAATGGGGTCGGGTGGTCGGTGGGTGGTGGTGGTGGTCAGTGGGTGAAGATGAACAATGCACAACTGACTGAAGGATAAAAATGTAAATTTACATGATTATTTTGTGCCTTAGCAATGAGGTGTTTGCCTTCATACTTCACCGTAGACGCGCCCCAGAAATACATCCATCAGTGGAGCCAAAAGTTGAAAATGCAGTCCTCATGGCATGTAAAATGAAGACTAAAATAGATTTTTGGTTTCTTATGTTAATATTTTTAGATTTGTTTTGGTTGTAATTCATTCTAATCTCTTAAGTTTGAAACGTTACCCAAATTAGTCATTTTCATCAGACTGTCATTAATCTCTCTCCTACGTGGCGGTTAATCGTGAAAAGGGAAAGAAAGGATGTGAGGGTTGTTTTGCAGAAGAGTGGTATTGACATAGAGAATGAAATGGGGTTCATTTATGATATGTAATTACAACAATGCCACAAACCTCCATTTTTCAATATATTTACGTTAAGCATTCCAAAATTAGGTAGGTTTTGTCCGAAAGTGGATTTGTCAATGGATGCTCAGTGATTGCCAAGTGTCCAAAATTACTCCAAATGTGAAGTGAAATTGTATTTAAAATAGATTTCTAGCTAAAAATTTAAAATTCGGTAGAACTTGAAGTAAAATGAAGGCCAAATTAGATTTTGGTCTCTTATCTTATTTTTATATATTTGTTTTGGTTCTTTATATTTAAAAAGATTCATTTTAGTCTCATAAGTTTGAAACGTTACCCAAATTAGTCATTTCCGCCAGACTGTCATTAATCTCTCTCCTACGTGGCGATTAAGTGATGATGTGTGCAATTGAGATGACATGCTTGACAGCTTGAGCAGCGAATGATGGGACCACGTGGCAACGCGTGATGGTGCCACATCACAACTTGTGATAGTGTCCCATGGCACCATTTGATGGTAGGACCAAATTGAATTCAAAAAATAAGTTAAAAGAACAAAACGAATCTAAAAAATAAGATACGAGAACAAATCGAAATTTTAGTCATTCTTCCCAAAGAGTTGTATATATATATATATATATGGCTGATGCTTCTTGAAAAAGCATGTTATTAAAAGCAAAAATATTTAAAAATAAATATTAAGAACAATAAAAACTTTAAAATGATAAAATTATTTAAACAAATGTCAAAATAAAACTTATAAATAATAAATTAATAATAGAAGTGACGGATAGAATGATAAGTGTTAAGCCAGCGTGTTTTATGCATTATAGAGTGCTAAATTAGCTGGCCCATATAAAAAACTAAAAAAGGGCTCTCTTGTAGTTTCCCCAAAACAAAAGGGTACCTTTCTAATTATTGTTTTTTCATTTCTCGCTCCTCTTTTCCTTAATCCTAACTCACACACCCCTCCACACTCCACCTTAAATGGACTCCATTTCTGCACTGTGCAGCAGAACTGCTTCATATAACAAAAACACATTGCAGTTATGTGCCCTTACTGGAGCTCCGGCGACAACTTCGCCGCCGACTGGATCACCGAGTCAATCAACGGCGGTTCCCTCCGCCACGTCGACCTTCACGCCGGAACCAACGGCTGGGCCTCACCTCCCGGCGACCTCTTCTCTCTCCGCTCGGACAACTACTTCACAAAACGACAAAAATCCCCCGCCGGTGACTACCTTCTCTCGCCGGCCGGAATGGACTGGCTGAAATCCACCACCAAGCTCGACAACGTCCTCTCACGCTCCGACAACCGTGTGATGCACGCGCTGCGCAAAGCCCAAGCCCGAGGCAGGTCGTTGAAGAGCTTCGTCTTCGCAGTGAACCTGCAGATCCCAGGCGGGAAGGACCACCATAGCGCGGTGTTCTATTTCGCAACCGAAGAATCGGTCCGGTCCGGTTCATTATTCTCCCGGTTCGTCAACGGAGACGACGGGTTCAGGAACCAGCGGTTCAAGCTGGTGAACCGGATAGTTAAGGGACCGTGGATTGTTAAAAAGGCGGTTGGGAACCACAGCGCGTGTTTGTTAGGAAAGGCCTTGAATTGCAGTTACCACAGAGGTCCGAATTATTTGGAGATTGACGTTGATATTGGGAGCAGTGCGATTGCAAACGCGATTTTGCATCTTGCGTTGGGGTACGTGACGAGCGTAACAATTGATATGGGGTTTGTGGTGGAGGCTCAGGCGGAGGATGAGTTGCCGGAGAAGTTGGTTGGTGCCGTTAGGGTTTGTCAGATGGAAATGTCGTCGGCGACCGTCGTGGAGTCATTGCACGCTCCGCTTACGGCGCGTGGGGTTGGGTTGGCCAAGGTTAATCATCATAAATCTGCAGACGACGTCGGAGTGATTGCCTAGTTGGCTAGTTTGTTACTTTGTTTGTTGATAAAAATCATTATTATTTTTTTAGGAAAAATTTCAGTAAATAATTATTTTCGCTTTGGGTTCTATTGTTCTAATTTCTTAAATGTAATTTCAGTCTTTATTAAAATTATATTTTGTTCTATTATTGAAATATTAGCTATCGATTCAAATCTTTTAAAGTATTTAAAGTGAATATTTTTTTTTGACTGAATATTTAAAGTGAACTTGATTGTAAAGTGAATAATAAAGTTATATCCATTTTCAATTAATCAAAATACATTGAGATTTGAGTATTAAAAAATGTATTGAGATCCTAATTCATTTTATTTAATTAGTAGTAAATACATTTTTACTTTTATTTTTTTAATAAGGGAGGAATTGTGGGGCATAATGAATTTTATAAGGGCCATATCTTTCCGGTTTAAGACGATTGAATACGGGTTCTATGAAGGAGATCATCAAGCGCTTGGATGGAGGGTCCTCGTCATTGGCTTTTGATGGTGTTCAAGACAGAGTTTCTTTGAAGGTGAAGTCGCGAAAGAGGTTAGTCTCCAAGGTCAAGCAGAAATGTGTTGTCAGGTGGTCGAAGAACAAATCTCAGGTGGGGGATTCGACTGAAATTGCTGATAAGAAGATGTTGAGTGAGGGTTTTTTTCTCGACGCAGAGGTCTTGAAGAGGGCAGAAATTGTTGAGAGGAAGAAACCAACAATTTTCATCGCCCAACAAGTTAGGTGCTCTTTCTCATATTCTCATGTTAGGAGACGTAAAAAGGGCCTTGAGTGATGGGTGGTAGGTACTTGTTGTGGATGCTAGTGTGGGCTTTAGGGTGGCTCGTGTCTTCAGGGTGTTTCGTATAGATGGTGTTTTAAGTGGTTTAGTACAGTTAGCTTCTTTTTTGGGATGTTCTGCTTAGGATGCTGCTCTGGTGGTTATATGTTGTTTTCCCTATCTTTTCAATTTCTTGGGATTGTACATGGGGATACGAGATTGCAATAATAATACTAGTTCGATCAGGAGCAATATTATTTTAACAGTTTTTCTGTCGCTTTTGGTTATCTTTTTGTATTTGGATTAGAGTATCCCTAATGCTTTTATTCAATACATTTTTTGCTTATAAAAAAAAATACTCAAACACTTTTTTTTTAAAAATATATTGAAACTTATTTTAAAAGAGCTTTATCCTTTACAAACTAACTATTGATCAAAAATACAAAACTAGTCTTTTTGATGTCACGAAAATAGATGAATAACGAGTAATAAAATATTCACCTTTATAAAATTTGAGAAGATTATGAATTATTATCTAAAAATTCATTTTAGTTCTTTGAATTTACAAGTACTAGTTATATTAGTTTTCGATTTGATAAAATTACTGTACTCGTTGAAATTATAAATATCAGTCATATTAATCCATTGAAAATGATCTATCATTCAAATAGGTTCCTAGGCTCATGGATTAGTATGACTATACTTATAACTTTAGCTACTAATGGTATGTTTGGTTTAGATTTCATTTACCGTAAACCGAGAAATCCTCAGTCTAGAGACACTTTCTAAAAGCTCCTAGTTCAAGCTTTTGCTCAATGGAGTTTTGAATGGAGGTTTGCATTCAGTCAAAGTTAAAACAAACAGGCTCTAAAATAGTAATTCTTAAAACCACAAACTAGTATGACGGATGCTTACTCAAGGAAGTGAAATGATGGTTTCGTCTAAATTATGTTGGTTCACCTTTAAGACTAAACTATCATTTTACTGTTTATTCTTTCAAGGACAGATTAAGCTCTACTCTCAGAGCATTTTTATGAGGCAAGGGAAGGGAAGGGAACTTGGTTGGTGAAGTTTGGGTTGGTGGAGGCGTTGGTTAAAACTTAAAAGAATAGATAAGTGCATGTTAATTGGAATCGCAGTTATTGTCGACAAGGAGCATAAAACGCAAGGCATGCGAATGCAATGCAAGTTGGACATTCCTTCTATGATAGCGATTCTTTCGTTTTTAATGTTATGGGAAGAACTTAATTAATTAAAGAGCTGTTTTCTGTTCAGTGTTGCGGTTACAAGGGATCATACAGTCCTAGCTAGCACTGGCGCTGCTGCCTGTGATGTTTGAGCTAATAACAACCAAATAAAATTCATATCATTTATCATTTTCCAAAAAGGATATAGAATGGATGCGGCTTGATTCTTCCACGGTGAGATTTATGGGATAATCGTCAATGAATACAGGTTGTTCATTTTACATTTGTAGTTGATTTTGAAAAGAAAAAAAATATTAACAGATAAGTTCTATTTAAATATAAAATAAGAACGATATTAATTAAATAATTAAAATTATGTAAAATATAAAGCATACGTATATAACTATGTATAAATAACATTATTATTTTAAGAATAAAACAGTTAGCCGAGCATACTTCTTTTGTTGCATAAAGATTCTTCAAGCATGACCTTTGTTGGGCGTTAACTTTGGGGGATCGATGCTGGCATTGTGAGTATGTGACAATGCGGACTGCTATTTTATCATCTAATTCATATTCTTTTTCTTTTAAAATAAGCTATGAAGAGCTATAAGTATATGCCAACCCGGGTAAGCTGAATTTTAGATATAAACTAATGATCGGGGATATGTGTATCATTCATTCATTCCTTTTTGTGTGTAGCAAGAGGGCCGTTAAAGATATAAATAAGACAATAATGATAAGTGGCCAACTAGAAATGCCCAATTCCAACTAAGTTCAGGTTGGTTGACCCTAAATAAGCCGATGCGACTTTTTTAATGTGATAAAATATATTATCTGGGACAATCGAAGGATAAGCTAATTTTCATCTAGTTTCGAATATGTATGACAATTTTCACCTATACACGGGATCCCCATGGGGACTGCCCTATTTGTGGCACTGTGGGTGGGAATTTTTTCACCACAAGGAAAGGGACGGGGAAGAAATACTCCTTGAAATAGGGAACGGGGAAGGGGATGTGGAGGAAATTAAAATAGGGGACGAGGACGGGGAGCGGGAGGATACTCCCCGCCCCCGCCCCGCCCCGCCCCGCCCCATTGACATCTCCAGTTTCGAAGAAACTTTTTGGCAATTTTAAAGAAATGGCAAAGGGCCACATAATTCATTGCATTTTTACTCCCATGCATATTTCACTTCTCTACCAAAAAGCCATGGTTTTAAGTTGCGGTCGCGGTTTCGGTCATGTCGTCATTTTCATTATTGCGGATAATCACAGAAAAATGTGGTTGATGTGGCCAAAATTATGATCGTGATGCAGTTTCTGAAAGACTACCGAAAATGAAACAATCGCGGCCTCAATTGCGATTTCAAATATAGATTTAAAACCTTGCACAAAGCCCACAATTGTTTACGAACTTAATGAAGGGAAAGTGTCAATGGAGATTCACTTATGAAGGTTTGCCTTATAGTTAAATTTGCGAGTCCACTTTTTTGTAATCAACATATTCGTCAACTTTTTTGTTTATCGACATATTTGTTGACATTTCTTCGAAAGACAGTTATTTGGGATCTTAACCTACTCCATAAAACTAGATTCTCTCTGACATCATTTTGGCATCATTCCATGAATAAAATTCATATTGCCCTTGCTAGTTTTAAGAGGAAAAAAAAGAAGGGAGAGGGAACAAAATAACTTATTATACAAAGTGGAGTTGTTTAGATTTTCTTTTCCAGGCTCCTTGTTGCTGAAATGTAAAACAACTTTGAAATTAGAATCCACCTTGAAATAAACAAATGTAAACATGAGAATAAAGGTTGAATTGTGTTGACCAAACTTTTCTAAGACACAGAAAACTTTTCGCAAACAAGGCAAGCATATATCTCTCAAAAAGATCTATCAGATGATTGACTCGTCTGATAGTTTTAAGCAGTAGAACAAGCAAACATAAACACACAAAATATTTGATATGTACGGATTTAACCCCTTTATTAGAAAACATGTTAGATAAACTCTTAAACAGATAAGGAGATAAGGGTAGAGAATCACACAACCTGATTTATCTTGGTTCACCCCTAAACTATTAGGACTACGTCCAGTCCTTGATAGCACCATGTTGTCTCTCTCTCTCTCTCTCTATATATATATATATATATATATGATCAGGATACAATGCAAGTATTCTTTGCACGTCTAGCCTCTCCAGACTCACTCTATATAACAAGTATTATGTGCTCACCTAACCTCTTCATGATCAACAACTAAGAGAGTAAAAAGTGTTTGTAATAAATACAGGTTGCAAGTCTTTCTTATGAACACTCAGTAGGGTGGAATAAATATCAGAGTAAGGAAAGACTGTGTATTTACTTCTCTATTGAATATCAATAATTGAAGAATGAAAAATGAAAGAATGAATAATTAATTGAGTTGAGTAAATGTGCTTGAGTTGTGTTCTGTTCTACATCTTCATGGTCTTTTCTATTTATAACCTTCAATCAAATCAATCCGTTAGAGACATTCTTCAGAAGTGATTTTCTTTAATTCAAAGATGTTAAGTCACTATTAATACCAAAGAGTGGTTCTGAGTATGCATTGAATGGTTGGAGATGTTGTGCTTTGACATAGCAGACCAAAGTTCACTTTAATATGAAAAGCAGATATATCAGAGGTGGTAGCTGCCAGCAGCAAGTCTTTGTGTACTTCAGCAGAAAGTATTTCCTTTTAAGTGCAACGCTCAATCTTTGTTTCATAAAGTACTTTTGTTTGTACTTAAAAGAGTGAAAAACAAAGTTGTGTTGCAGAACGTTGGTTGCATGCAAATTCCTTAAAGTCTCGAAGGAATTCTTTTATTCTTCTAGTTCGTTTTGTTCACGAGATTTTCAAAGCCAAAGAATATTCAGAGTTAATATTCCTTGAAGTGATTTTGTTGACTTTGACTTTGCACTAGACCCTTGAACTTAGATGGGTGTAGACGCGTAGAGCTTCCCTTGTTCTTTGCTGAGTTAGATCTTCCTATGCCATGTAGGCTTCACTAGACGGGTACTTTATAAGAATGGTAGTCACATTCCTCTTTCTTTAAGCTGATCTATCAGATGCCTTGAGAGCTTCACTAGACGAGTGCTTCAGACATATCCATAAACACGTGTTAGGAAACATAATACCTTTACTGTTATCACTAGACGAGTGACATTAGACAAGTGAAGTATCTTTCATTTATATACGCACTTGAAAAGATACATTAGACGATTTCACATAGTCCAATATAATTATACTCTAATTATTTGGAATTATCAAAACTTAGAGAATTATACACATTAGATGTGTACTAGACGTTTGAGGTCCTAACATTCTCCCTCTTTTTTATGATGACAAATAATTCGTTGATTTTATTGAACATCATAAATATGTAGATAAGTATTGCATAAATAGATCAAAGCATATGATTTATATTGCTCCCCCTTTGTCCAATGATCTTTAGCAAGTTCAAGTTATAACATATGTTTATTTTCTATTTCATATTTCGTCCCCCTATTAGCATCAATCAAAAAGATAACTTATAAAAGGATAAGCAATAACTAAAAGATAAAAGAGCCAATATATATATATATATATTGGTAATAGTACATTGCAATTGACTATGGAAAGAGAAAGCAGAGAAACTAAGAACCGGGCCTAGATTGTCTCCTAAAGAACTAGCAGATAACAGTTAAGCTAGCTGATAGCGGATGAGCTTATAACGGATAGCAAATTATTTAGCGGATTGGATTTGAAGTGTTTGGTAAAAATAACGGTTGAACTAGTTGAAAAGTATAAAATGACAAAAAAGGACATGTTTATATGTTTTTCTATATAATATATATATATATATATATATATATATATATATATATTATTTATATTATTTATTTTAAAATAATGATAATACTTCAATACTTTACTAAAAATTAAAATTAATTAAAATTTATTTTACTATTAATTTAATTATAATTATTTTAATAAATAATCGGGATAATAAAAATAAAATAATATATTGATATGATATTATATACATTTATTTTCTATAGAAAAATATATTTTCTATTTTTTATCCTAAATATAAATCTAAATAGTTAAATAAATTCTTATTTTTATACTTTGTTAAATAAATTAATTTTAAATTTTTTAATATGAAAGTTTATAGTAGGGATAAAAATGAAAGAAAAATGAAAAACTATAAGCTATAAGCTCAAATGTTACTTCAAGTAGCGTTTGGAAAAAAAAGCTATAAGCTAGTGAAAAAATGTTATAAGTTAGTTTTAAAAACGATCATCGAACGAGACTACTTTTTCATCTACTATAAGCTATCTATTATAAGCTAGCAGATTTGGCAAGCCGAACGGAGCCTCCATGGACTCAAATTGCAGTAATTAGAAACATAAAAAAATAAAATAAAATAAAAACCTCTTTTAAACTTCCTTTTCGTAACATCTCAAATAGGCTTCATTTTTAACACTATGGAGTTTCACCAACAGATTCATCAACTAATGTCCGTAATAGAATCAGAACATCTTTGAAGTCCGGGAAATATGTCAAAGGCTCCACATTGAATTGTATTCATAATAATTGTAATTACAATATTCATGAAACAATTGAATCTCGGGTGACTGCTTTTCATAATTTCACACCTTTTGAAGCTCTAATAGACTCTGGAAGTAAAGTTGATGCAACCCTTGCATTTAAGTTATTCAATTTATAGTTTCACACCTATGTTACTATTATAAAATTGAAAAATGCCGATTTGCTGCTTGTATACTATAATTTCTGTTGCATTTATTTCATAAGATATCAACATTTGTTATGATAAACCAAATCATAAGAAATACAAATTAAACGACAAAAAAATCAAAAAGCAGTAGATCATGCATTAGTTGTTGCACAAGAAAGTCTAATCTCACCATCCTCACCTGTTTTGACACCAACACTGGTGAGCTTCAAGAACGACTGACCCCAGTTTTCAAAGAAAAGGTCTTGATCATTTGCAAAATCCTCCACTATTTTCCTTGTTCTATCATCATTTAACAAAACAGAATCAGATTGGAACAACCCTTTGTTGGTGAGAAGATTTCGGTAGTACTGGTTGTCAAAGACCATAGATGTCTCAGGATCATTGTTAACTGTTACAGATGGGTCTGCACCTGCTGGACACTGTTGCATTAGCTCATTACCATAGTTACTGTCAAGGGTTTTGTCAATGAGGGTGAATTTTCCCTTGGAGTCTTCCTGGAAACGATTCCTGAATGTGTTGCAATGAGCTGTTCCTATGGTGTGAGCTCCTGCAAAGCCAAAGCATCAATGTGTAGTATATATGTATGTAGGATATGAAATAGTATTATGTTGAGTTCAAGAGTTAATGAAATAGTATCACACAACTAAAATAGTTTTAAAAAAAAATGGTTTAAATAAGTTTTTGGTCCCTATAAAGTTCATCAAATTTGCTTTTGGTCCCTGTGAAATTTTTTCTTAGGTTTTCGTCCCTGTAATCTCACAAATTTTGCATATAGTCCCTACCGTCATCTTTTTCCATTATCGAGTACTCATGGGTATCGAGATAATTTTATTTTACTGTCCGACTTGTTGTAAAATTTGGCCATAAAATAGAAACAAAATCATATATTAGGGACATAAGGTTAAAATTTCTAAATTCCTTCATTTTGTATGATATCTAGTTCTCAGGGGGTACCGAGGTAATTTCTCGTTCTTGTCCAACTTGCTCCAAAATTTGGCTAGAAAGTAAAAATAAAATCATACATTAGGGCCATAGGGTTAAAATTGACAAAATTATTCATCTAGTATGATTTCTAGTACTCAGGGGTAACAATAGGGACTATTTACAAAATTTTCGAAAATATAGGGACGAAATCCTAAGAATATTTTTTACAAGGACTAAAATCAAAATTGGTGAACTTTTCAGGGACTAAAAGCTTATTTAAACCAAAAAAAAATTGACACACATTCTTTAACATGGAAACCCTTGAAAATGATGACAGGAGAGAAGCATATGCAATAATAGTAGATTCACTCCGAAAAAAATAAGTTTAAGTAATTCGTAAGTTTCTGAATTATTTGACAATTTTTAAATATGTCTTTATATTGTCAAAGTTTGTAACTGGACCTTGTATATATAGAAAATTTGTAATTAGGTCTCTCATATACTTTTTCGTTAGGAGCTCCAAAAAATTTAGAATCCTATTTGAATTTTCCTAAAAAGTATAATAATCTATTTGAATTTTTTTAAAAAGTCTAGGGACTCACAAACGACGAGTAGATGGATCTCTTAACTGAATCGTAACGGATGCTTAACAAAACTCTAACGGAAAATTGTACGAGGGATGACATTACGATTTTTTTTATATATTCAGGAACTCAATTACAAACTTTTAAAGTATAAACTATAAAGACCTATTTAAAATTTTCAAATAATTTAGGGACCAACAAACTAATGTTACCTAAAAAATATTACAATTTTTTTTTTTAAAAATATAAAATTATAATAGAACTCTCTTCGTTAATAGAAGAATACATGTCTCTTTCTATGAAATGAAAAATCTCTTACAAAATACTATATTTTTTCTTCTCACAGGAAATGGGATATCTGAAATGAGCAAATGATGTATGTATTTATAGAGAATCTTTAGAGCCTTGTAAGCATTACATTTAATGATTGGATTAGGAACTTGTAAGCCTTACGTGTGCTTCCAAGTTCTAACTACCAACCAAGCAGCCCGTTGGTTAGGAACTTGTCTTCCGACCATCACCTACTTGGATCGATTCTGGTCCAGAGCAGCGAGGAGAGAGGGGGGCTACCAACCGCTTTATGTTTGGACTCAAGGATTATTTTATAGGGTAAATTAAATAATATTGTAATGTCATAATGAACATCAAAATATATTTGATAGAAGAATATTTACAAATATATGTAGCATAGCATAGCGATGTTAAATGTGTGCAAAGCGTAACATTGGCTGCGTAGTGTGATGGTCCACGAATTATGTTTATTCACAAAAAAAAAAAACATAAAAAAGAAACATTAAATTTTAATATGGAAAACTCTCCAATATAAAAGAAAAAATATCAAAGGACAAACTTCAAAAATTATTTCATTATATTAAAGGATAATTACAATATCATCTTCACACTCTATCACACATGAGACACAAATATAGTATTTCCAATAACATCCTCTCATATTCAAATACTACAATTCTTTATAGTTGGAGGAATACTAAGGAATAATATATAATGATAACCAAAATTTTTCTGTTGTATTTTTCCCTCACTACACTCTTTAGAATTTACTCATTCCCTATTCTTAAGCTCTTATTTTTTCTCTTTACTTTATCTTGTTCTCCAAATAGAGAAACTTGTATGCCTTCATTTATAAAGGCTTGCAAATTGCAATGTGCCCCTATTACTATGCTTGTTTCACTATATGTCCATATTTTCCTCTATCAAACTTCTTTTATTACTCACTCCGGTCCTTATAAGAGGCAAACGACTACTTTTTTTTGGTCCAAAATATAATAGACGTACATGTATTTTGACAAATATTAAATGCTCATTTCCAATTTTATCCTTATTTATAATAGGGTTTATATTTACGAGACAGTGCAACTTTCAATACAAGTAGGTTTGTTTATTAATTATTGAAGGGTTAAATTTGTAAATTTATATGAATATTAATTACAAATAACTTATTTCAATGCATTTCCTTGATCTGTATGTTTTAGGGTTTTGCCTCTTATATATAGGACCAGAGGGAATATTTAATTACATTAAATGCTTTATTTATTTATTTATTTATTTATTTATTTATTTATTATTATTATTATTATTATTATTATTATTATTATTTAATGGCTGGACCCCACACCATCTACCCATCCTTCCATTCACCGTCCAAAGCCTCAATTATTATTATTTTTACTTCTCAACCCGCCAACAAAAGTAACTTCACCACTTTTTTCTTCTTTCACGTTCACAGAATGATAGTGACAAATATTAACATGCATAAATTCACAATAATTTACATTATGAGATCATTATGACAAACATCTTTGGTATGAATATCCAAAATCTAGATAGGAAAAGAGGTTACCAATATTTGTAAAGCGGTAGTTCTAATGAATGTGGTAAGTAGGATCTCATCTACAAAGCATCAATAATTCAATTATATCTACCTAACAGAATCTATTGCTTTATGGGGTCTTACCTAATGTATAAAAGAATTCTAGTCAAAATCTTGTAGGTGTAATTTATAGAATGTAGAGAACATAGATCTGAACTCAGGGTCCGTTATTTACCCTTTTCAGAATAAAGGGCAGATGAAAAGACTTAAAATAATAAAATCAAAGGAATGATACTTATTATAGAGAAGCAAGTCAATAATTATGATCTTTCTTTGGAAGAATATGTATACCTGAAAGGATGACAAGATCAAGTAAGGACAATCCTTTAGTGGAGAAGTGGTTAATCATCTCATCCATTGTAAAACTAGTGTCTACAATGTTGGGTCTGACATTTGAAGCCACTGAAACCATCCCATCTCTCCTACCTGTGGGAATTGGAACCATAGGACCACCAACCTGTTCACAAGTCAAGTGACCCTCAAATAAATTACCATAGTAAAAGAGATGTCAATATACTATTAAAGAATGGAGAATGCTAACCAGTGCCGTTAAGGCACCAATAATAGCAAGATTTCACGGGGAAGATGTGTATTTATTAATCCCAAGAGATGTATATTTAATTTTTCCATAAACTCTTGTTAGGACACTGGTTAGCAAGACCCTTAAGGAATTAATATAAGCAATACAATGGGGATAACTTACAATTTCAACAGCATCTCTAGCAGCCAAAGCAATTATGTCAGCACAAGAAACTGTTCCAGGACAAATGATCTCAAGGACTCTTTTTGCAGATTCTATAACAGAAAATCCTCCAACAGACCTATTTGCTGGATCACTTTGCTCTGTATTATTCCCTTGTAGCATCAAAGATGCATCACATCCCTGCATATCATGGAATAAATTATTGCATCAAAGAAGATGTGGTTGACCACTGTAAGTCATAATTGAATATCAGCTTCAAAGTTCAAAACAATTTGAATTTTCAATCACATATGGGAAATACTAAAACAGAAGAGAGCACATTGTTGCAAAATCAGGTTGTGTTGGTAATGAATGTGTTAAGTGAAAACCATATAAGTAAAAAGACTTGCAAATTATATGCCTTAAAATTTTGGATCAAGATGTGATGTCAATCGCGCTCTAGAAGAATCTTTTCGAAACAATTAAGCACATAAGGGTGTCTAAAAAATCAGTGTGGACTAATACTAACCTCCACAAAGCAATCATGGAAAACCAAGCGAAGGAGCTTTCCGGGAATTGAAGGATCCGAAGAAGAGGATGAGCTGACTGTATTTCTTACAATAAGCTCTGCTGATGGGCACGAAGCTTCATAGAAGTTGAAAACAAGGCTAGCTGAAACAGTGGTAACAAAAAAGAAGAAAAAAAGAGAAGACACTGCCATGGCAAAAGCTACTGCTCTGGTTTCCATAGGACTAAGTCTTTAGTCTTTTTAGAGGACAAATGCAGTGTTTGCAGTGTGCAGAGAGTCTCCCACTTGATAATGATAGATATCATGAGACAGATCCAGCAAAGGTGATTGACCTATTTAAAGCTACATTAATGTGGTTGGATGAAGCTAGACAGTAGGTAGATAGAGTTTTTGGTCATGCATTTTCCCTTGAGCTCATTACTAGCACATTGCCTCTACATATCATTAAAAGCATTTAAGATGCTTCTGGTAAATACTTCTTCAGTAGTAGAAATAGTAATTTCAACCATGTTTTTCTGACTTCTGAGTTCTGACTAACATACACTGTAAAAGGATTGTTTCACAACAGGTGTACTGTGTAAACGAAAATCTCTTTACTGAGGAAAGGTGCTAGAATTGTCTGAGAACTGCGGGGGTGGTACCACTGCCAAGTGCCAACTATAAAGGCCCCCCCTCCATATTGTATATGGTCTAACACTAAATGGATTGTCAGGTTACAAGAGAGGACAAAACTGAAGAGGATAAATTGTAATCCATTAAAGTAAGAAATAGCTACCCATTTCTCAAACATCATCTACAACTAACCACATTGAGAGGATCACTACAACCATTGCAACCGGATCTAGCTACACTGGGTTTTGTGTACAATAGGGCCAAGTCCGAAGTCCCTCAAAGAGCTTACCTGCTCCACTGGCGAAAGGGATGTCCCATGATGGGAGCATGCATGGAATGTCTATCCTTGGAATTGGAGACCAGATTAAGGCCAATGTCAAGACGAAAATAGTTTTCCTAAAGTCATTTTTCGATGCATTCACGCATTCATGCTTTAGGATATCGTTAGATCAATCACTAAAATTGTTTGAAAAAGTTTAAGATGTTGGAACCCAAACACTCACTATCACTCATGATGCACTTACATAGAAAGAATATTGAGAAAAAGAAGAAAGAGATAGAAGAAATACTTTTAAAAGAAAAATTATATTCACTTCACACACACTTTCACGTTTCTACACTTTTCTTCACTTCTCTTCATATTTACACTATAGCACTAAATCTATTTATAGACTCATATAGATCACTAATCTCACTAACCAACTAACAATAACAAACTAACTAATTACCTAATTTGAATTATCTCCAACATAAGATTCACCAAATGGTATATTGATGTATGAATGCGTGAATATGTCAAAAATTGAATGTAAGGAATCCGAATCCATGTCATAGACATTGGGAAGGCGCTAGAGCCTAGAGAGCTTCTTACACCACCTAGAATTAGGGTGTTCATGCTACGATAAAAGATAGGTATAAGGTAATTCCCATAAAAAACACAAAACTGTTAATATATCTTTTTTCTTTTACAAAATTGTGAAAATCGATAGATCGGGTGGTGGTTAGATAAAACTCTCTCCAAAGTGACGATTTTAAAAATTCGAACTCCTGACTTTGCAACTGAAGTTCGCCTCGGGCATGATTGATGTCAAAATACCTTACAATAAAAAACTGGAAATAAAAATCAAAATATAAATTATAGTAGAGTTTAATTGCTATATCCTGACAGTGTAAAGTTTTTTATATTGTCAACTAATCACCAATCATGATATGAATGTATGAATGACTTGTAAGGTAGTTATGATAAGAGTAAAAAAACTTACTAACATGACAATTTATGCTTGGATCTATGTATAAAAAGACTTAATACTGTTAGCATACAACAATTAAATTCATTACCAAAAATACAACAATTAAATTCATTATTATAGTACGGCATAAAATAGATTTCAATTTTAGTCAAACCCAACGTTGATACAAACCCACTCAAAAATCAAACAAAAACCAAAGTTTCCAAAAACAAAAAGGTTCCTCTCGGGCCTTGGCCCCGATTACAACCCAAAAAAAAAAAAAACCTTAACTAAAAGGGTAAAGAAGGTTTTTTAATTATTTATTGAAATTTGAATTTGCTTCTGGCTCCTGTATGAATTGAAATACAGGTGTTGGCACCTTCCACATTTTACTCCACCACCCACCGCTGCATTGAAGTCAGTCAGAAGAGAGGAAAAGAAGCGGTGAAAATGGGGCATCAGTATCCTCATCATAATCATCAGCAACGCCATGAAGCAACAGATGGGCTTCTAAACCTATTCACAAAAGCGAATCACGATCTCTCTATGGTTCACCACAGGCTCGAAAAGGAGTTTCAACAGCTTTACCCCGACAACGTAAGCAACAAAACGAAACACCCTTTCCCCCAATTACAGTTTATATCACACAACCTTTCTGCTTGATCTGAAAAATGGTTTGTGCAGGCGAACCCTATGAAACTTGTTTCAAGAATAAGAAAGATACAGGAGGATATATCAACCTTGACAGGGCAGTGCCACGAGCTTCTTGCAGCCAAACAGGTATTTTATTATTCAACACGAATTGGAATTTGGAACGCTATAAGATGTATTTAATACTTATGGTGTGTTTGGAAGAACTTATGAAAAGCTTATTTGAGCTTACGAGAATAGCTTATAAAGATAAACTTATGCAAATAGTTTATAAAAACAATTTATGATGTTCATAAGTCCATTTTGGCTTATTGTAAAACACTTGTCAGTATAAAAATAAGTTGTTTTTAGCTTATGTGGCAAAAAGCTTATTTGAATAAGCATGTAATTAAGTTATTTATACAAAAGCGTTCTTAGTAATGTAGATGTATGCATATTAATAAGACCCTTGTTTTGAAGTTAATGTTGCTTGTGTACACTTTTGCAGGATTTGGTTGATAAGGCTCAGAGAATTCTGGTTGAGAACAGAAATTTAGTGCAGCGCATGCAACCATCTTTGGGCATCCCCATCACCGGTGAAGATGATGATGCTGCATTCACTAATTTCAAGCAGGTAATTAGTGTGTCGTTTTTGAAAACTGATTTAACAATAAAAACACAAATTGGTTCTTGGGAAAAAACATTGAGACACATTTAGTATATGAAAAATGAAAAATTCCAACTTAGTTTTCAACAATCTTAAATATCAGTCAAAATAGTCCATCTTATGGACGAAAGTGTCGATAAAATTTATCCTTAAAAGGACCAATTTGTAACCAACATTTTAGACTTTTGAAGACCATGTTATTTAATGTCTTTAAACGGCTGAAGTGATGAAATTTCCTTTAGTTGGATGTGTTTTCTTTCATGATGCGGTGCCTTTGCTCATTCATGACTTAAAGAGAAGTGCATGATTGTTGTTCAATATATTAAGTGTCTGTGACTGTGTGTTGGGTTTTGGTTGTTTTAGGGAAGAGAAATCATCATTCACAATGTAGTCTCTTCTAATTTGGAGGCAGAAAAGTGCAGCATGAATGCATGATGGTTATTTATGCATCTGCCTTTTTCTATTCTCGAAGGTTGCCTATTTTCCAAATGGTGTTTCAAGTGTTTACACCATTTGCCAGCAAGCAACTAATGTAGAACAAATTTGGGGCTATGCTTGCATGTATGTACTCAAGCGAAGATGTTCTTGGGTAGATTTCATGTTGCTTTGCCTACATAATTAAGGGTCTGCTTGGTTTAATTGGTGGTATGATAGGAACCAGGTCCAGCAAGCCAGCCCATAATACGCAAAGGCCTTAAACACCCAAAGTAACCTCTAGCAGGCAGTAGGATATATGCTAAATAGGAATAGGAATTAATTAGGAAATATGTTAGTTATGGAGAGAGAAATTGTAAAAGAGGTGGGAATTGTGTAACAGAATTGGTTATATAGGGAGAGAGGTATGAGGGAAAGGGTATGCAGAGTATTGTTGAGATTTGGGAGTCTAGAGATATTTTCTCAGACTTGGGGTCTAGAGGTTTCTCTGAACTGGGCCTCTTATTTTCCTTGTAATCCTTCTCTACAGTAAATAATACAAAGTTTCTCTGATAGGAAGAGATTCCTATCATGGTAAGTGGAAAGTTGGACAGTAGAGGATGGGATGAAAGTGACTACATTTTGTTTTCCATCTTTTCATATTTTTGTGGTACTAATCCAGTGTAAATTGATTTTCATCCAAATTTCTACCTTCCTACATTTTACCTTGTCAACCAAGTATATCAGTAGACCCTCAGTCTAGTTGCAATGATTTTTACACAATTTTAACTGATTGTGCAGATAATCGAAGAATGGACAGTACAAGTAAGATCCAAAACAGGTAAGGAGTTTCATGGACATTTTGTTTAGCAATTTTCCACACATTAAAGTTGGCAACCTTTTTTAATATTGATATCATGTGTATCATTATTTACGGGGTAGCAAAATTTACTGGTTGTCAATACAAAGGTTTGGATTAAATGTGTATTTTGTGCAAAAATATTATGGGATGAAAAGAAATTGAGGTTTGGATCGATTTAACTATCTTCGAGGTGGGGATTTGTAATTTATGACTCTACTTGTTGGTCTACTTAAATATTTTTCTCATTTCCTTTTTCACTTTTCTGCTTCATTAATTTGAATTTCCATGTAGATGCGTTAGTTAGCTAGTAGGTTTGGATGAGCACCTAGGGCTTGGCTAATGTGGTAAAGAGAGGGGAATGTAGTTGAGATAGGCATTTGCTTTGAAGAGTACAAGAATGAAAGAGGGGAAGAAAATAGAACTTGAGGAATGGGGTTGAGTGAATTGTTGAGTCTCCCTCTAAATATGTGTTACTACTTCAGCCTCAACCGCTCGAGGTTTGTGAGATAATTGTTTTTGAGCCTTGGGATGAACAGTTTGACCTTTCCCTTAAGGAACTGATGTTCTCCTAGTGGAGCAAGTGCATAAAGCCCAAGAAGAGAAGGGGTGATAGATTGTAGAAGAAACATGAGTATTATTCTTAATGAATCAGAATGAACACACGAACACAATGAACAACAAGTAAATTATCCCTTCCTTTGAATCCTCAATTCATTATTTTTCCTTTCTCGGTCTTTACAATGCAGGTACTGGTCTATTTATACATCTGAGTGAAACTGCTTTATTGCCTACAGTTCCTATGTGTACAATCCATGGTGCTTCTATTTTTAGTGTTATTGTTAAGACAGTTACATGATTGCCACCTTACTCCTGCAGGCTCATTTTCTTGTTGCAACTATTTTAACTCTTTAACTGCAGAATTCACATGCCCATGATGATTCGCCTCTCATCCTTTTCCCTTGTATGGTTGTTGCATTTGTATCAATACTTCCCCAGTGCGGTCGAAAACAACCTTGTCTTCAAGGTTGATGATAGGAAAGGATGTAATTAACTTGTTCAGCATTTGCAAAGTGGCATACCTTGCCATTCCACCAAAACACGCTGACCAGTTGTCCATCTTCTTGCATCTGCCTCTGGTCAATTATGAAATGTGGGGGTCACTGGTGTAGAGGGGGGCTCTTCTGGTAGGGGATGGTACTATAGCTAGTTCTGGTCCTTTAAACTCTTTTATTAAGGAAACATGGAATACTGAATGAACCAAGTCTCTATGAAATTCAGTCTCTTTCTTTGATAATGACTGCTGCTTGCACGAGTGAAGTTTCAGTAGAACAAAGTCTCCCTCCTTGTTCAGCTTATCTCTTCGTTTGCCATCAGCTAAATTTTTCGTTGAGATTGTACCTTCAGTATGTTTTGTCTCTACTACTGTAATTTTGCCTTTGTAAAGGTTGAAAAGGCATTGTAAGCCCAAAAGGCATCACTAAGAACTCAGTGACCCAGATGAGTTCAAAAAGATGGTCTTGTGAATGTCCTCTTCATTCATTCTTATTTGATTGTAACCAGATCTGAGGTCAAGCTTGGAGAAAAACTTAGCTCCTTGTAGTTCAAGCAGAATCCCATCGATAGTAACTATAGGGAATTTATCCCTTATTGTGGTTGAATTCAATGCACGGTAATCTATGCAAAACCACTAACTTCCATCCCTTTTTACTTGTAGGATTGTACTAGAGAATGCACTTCAGCTATCTCTTATCACTTCTGAACACATCCCCCCCCCCCCCCCTCTGCCTCTCCCTCTCTATCTCTCTGTGTGTGTCTGTCTTTTTTTTTCGAAGTTTGGATATCTGTTTGGTCTAACACTGTAGATTGTCCTGACAAAAGATTAATACTATGACTCACTACTCTGAAGCCCTTTAGGTTTCCATAATACTCTTTCATATTTCTGCAGTGGTTGTTTTACTTCAGTAGGCAGGGATTCATTATTAAGGATCTGTTGGTCTGCCAACATCTGCAGATGATAGAATGAAGCCACTGATTATGCTGTTATCAATTTCTGCAGTGTTATGCATTTGCTTGGCTTAGCACCTAGGGCCCATTTTTCCTTGTAGGAGAACCTGCTTTATTAGGTTTCTGTAGTTGGCCTTAATATGACCCAACATTTCAAGCCACTTGCTACTAATGCTATATCTGAACCATTCACATCTAGGATGTAGAAATCCACCACAAAGTTGTAACCATGTATGTTAATCTCTAGTTTCTGCCCCTCGGCCGCACTTGGTGTTGGTGTATTCAGCACTGTCCATAAAAACCTCGAATGGTTAAGTGGGTTTCAATTCAGTGCCAACACCCACACTGGTTTTAATGAAATTGTGTATGCCTCAACCAATGTGAATGGACATTTTCATGCATTTCCCTTGCATTCTCAAGGTGCAAGGGTGGAATTGACCTGCCAGTACCTACAATTCCTATCTCTACAATCCATGCTACTATTTTACCGTTGAGCTGTAAAGACGGTTGCCAGCTTCTCTGTGTTGCAGCTGTTTAACTCCTTTAATGCACAAGTCACATGCCCAGGATGGTGCATCTCTCATCATTTTCCCTTGTATGGATGTTGAATTTGTATCATCATCAAATGAAAGGGCTATCCAAAGTGATGATGGATTACTGTCTATTCTAATTTATCATAATGTGATCTTTGATAATTACTAGAATTCAGGAATGCAGTAAAGAAATGTCTGTGTGTTCATGCAGGGGATAAAACACATGATGCGGATTCTGATTCTGTTGATGTCAACAAGCTGCTCTTCTCGGCTATAGTTCAAAGTAATTGAACTGCTTTCACAAAGATTGTGGATGTCGCAGTTTATGTCAAGCTCCAAACGTTCTCACAAATGATATATACTTCAGACTTGTATTGTGGTACTAATTGAACTGTGCTTTTGGTTATTTTTCTTAAAGAGGTAGCTGTTCTACGTTCTCTAACTGTGCTTTTATTGTCGTAATGGCTAGCAGAAAACAATTTATATTACTTTATATGTAAAGAAATGGAAAAGAATTAGTCATCAGCCATAAGGATCCCAACCATTATGGTGCTTGCATAACCAAATGAGCCAGACACATGTATATGCAGAACATCCACAATTTAGGAAACAGGTTGTAAAGATAATTCTGGAAAACAGAATCTTAAGACATGAATGAGAACAATCTTCAAAACTATAGAACATATTGAAAGAAAATATCCTATATCAAAAGTTCCAACTCTGCTCCATGTTGCAATTTATAAAACAACAGAAGTACATTTAAAAAATGTTAGTTTTAATTAAAACACAAGCAGCCAAACAATATTGTTCATTGTAGAAGTAATCTGCTGTTGAAGCCCTGCTGCATTTGTCATCATTTGGTCTTAAAATCCTCTCGGTAGGAAACATGAACACATGTACATGAAGTGTTACTTCAATATCTCACAACAACTTGAAAGCTACTAGTGTCTTTGCTACTTTGAAGTAGGAGGTTCTTCTAGCCACTTTGCACGAAAGCCTGTTCCTTGACAATCAGAGCAGCACATTGATCCCTGAATAATAACGAATTAGCAGCACTATAAGTCTTTTCTAAACTGATATGCTGATGATATAACAGTGTGTGAGTATTAGGTAGGGCAACAGTATTAGTGAATACTTAAATATTTCATCATAAAGGTACCTTTCCAGTGCAAATAATACAGCTAGTGTTTCTGGATGGGACTTCACAAAGCATTTGTTCCCCAATAATGAAGAAACCGGTACCCCTACACCATTGGCATTCAATATACCCTTTTGAGTTGCAAGATGAACACACAATTGGCCTTGGTTGCTGCAAGCATCGAGAACATTGGACAAATCAATGACCAACATGGAGCTATCAAAAAGTAAGTTGTCACTCTTGAACGTGAATCATATATGCAATTTAGTGTTTCACATGATCTCACATTGTCACCTATATTAAGCAATTTCTTATAATATTTTATTTATTTTTTAAATGAATTTTCATATATGCTAATCAATTGTAATAATTAACAAACTCTTATTTTTTTCATTTAATTCTTTTAGTTTTCGGACAAATTTCAAAGTGGCAAAGCTAGGCCACTTGAAAAAATATATTTGTTTTGGGGGTTGTCGCCCCCTCAAAACAATACACTTAGGAATGTCAATTTCCCCTTGTGCGTGAAGATCCTTGCAAGGACGGCCCCATTCGGGGTCTTGTGGGGGGAGCCTTTTTCACTGCAAGGATAGGGGAGGAAATCCCCCCGAACACAATGACGGAGATGGGGATTATATCCCGTCCAGCGAGATCCTCATCCCCAAGAACATTATAGAAATATCCTTAATATATATATATATATATATATATATATAAACCTATTTTGCTAATTTTATATGGATATGTAAATTTATATATATTCTTGTAGTGTTTGTCAAGTAGGGTTCCGAAATCAAAAAATGAGTGTACAAAGGAGTATTGAACGCCTTCCACGACACTCGAAACAAGAAGGTGAGACTGAGGAGATTTAATACAATCTAAAAGGGAATTGCATTGAATGAAAGATAGGTGTTGACAAGGATGAAGGTAGAGTTTAAGTTTGGGTTTGCACCAATGACCCTTTCGGGGTCCTCATGGAGATGCACAAGGAGACGGGGAAGGGGACGAGGGAGAAATACTTCTCGTGGCTGGTACTCCTCGCCCCATTGCCATCCCTAAATATACTACGAACCACCCCTGCCTATTGAGCACACGCTTGTTCAGGTGGAAAATATACAGCCATGGACATCACTATAACTTTGATCACTCAAAATTACTCAAGACCCCCTGCCGCCGAGGCCCCAAAATAAAAAAAAAAAAACAATAAAAAATTAATAATAGCGCCATTTATAGATAGATGCTATGTGTGGTAGGAATTAGGATATTGAAAATTGGTTCCGGAGTTGGAGGCCTCAAATCCTCTAATAATCAGAATACAAGTAATACAAAGACTGTCATCAGTCCAGCATGGAAACCAAATATGAAACAAAAATGTTACTTCTACACCCATACATCAGATAACATGGTTAATGGATATATAAAACATGATTAATGATATCTAGATGTATGGCAGTTGGTTAATGTTATTGGATTTGTGATTAATGATATAGAAACAAAATGTTAGATGTTCAAATATCATTGCTGAATGAGAAACTAGTTGAATAGAATGAGAAGAAGAGAGACTTGAGAGATTAACCAGGACCGTTCCATGCGCTTAACGAAATCAGAGGAGGAATCCACCGCAGAAGCCCGGACCCGGATGCCAGAAATCCTATTGTATGTACAAGGCAGAATAACAGTAACACCACTTGGTGATGATGTGAACCTTTTACCGTGCTTTGTTTTTGTTACGAGCGCAGAACCAATACTACAACATACACAGCTCGTCATTTTCTTCTTCCTCTTTCGGGGGGAGAGAGAGAGAGAGAGAAAACTACAAGGAGAGTTTCAGGTTTGAACCTTGAACAATCGAATACCAGGTAATGGTTTTGGGTTTCCTGTGGGGCAAATCCAACTAAAAATCCCTTGGTTCTTGGCAGAGATACACTCAAGACCAAAGGCAAGTTTATTATAATGTTTGCAGTTTGGACCTACCCAAAAATATCTTTCATACACAATGCCAACTTGCTACGATACCATATTCTTTCTTTCTTGTGGAAAAGGAAAGCCCAAGTCTTCTTGCAATTCAAAATCCTAGCGACCAAAAGGTAAAAAGAAAAGAAGAAGAGATTACAATTAATTCCGCTGGAGTTCTTAATCATACATCGTTAGGATTTTTCAACAGGATAAATGTGCTTTTAGTACTTATAAAATAAGTGAATTTTGGTTTTGATTCCTTTAAAAAAAATTCTTTGGTTTTCATTCTTCTAAAATATGAAATTTCTAATTTTGGTCCCCGTAAAATGAACAAATTTTTGTTTTGATCCCTATAAATTTTTTTTTTTTGGTTTTCATCCTTCTAAAATTTGATATAACTGATTTTAGTCCCTAGCATTCATTTATGGACAGATAAATAGAATTCATTTTAGGGCTCAGGATAATTTTAGGACAATCCCTTGTTAACATGACACCACAGATGTTATTGGTGTCACTTAGGATGACCGCATGATCTTCCATTAGACACATATGAAAAACAAAGAAATTTTTTTGCAGGGACTAAAATAAAAATTAGTTAATTTTTCAGGGACCAAAAACATATTTAACCCTTTTTCAATATTGGAACCGAGATGGTTTTTTACAAGTTAAACCTGCACAATCAATTGAGTCACGCGCATTGATAATATATTATAACATTTAGACGCTATAAGGTAATCATACAAATAAAATTAATATAATTTTGTAAATACTTTCTTATCTAATTAATTTTGTAATTTTGTAATAATTAATAATATTAAAATACACATTTATATTATCTAAGAAAACACATATAAGATATCATTTATTTATTTATTTATTTATTTATTTATTTATTATTACTTAAAGGTAAAACTTGGCCGGCAGCCAACCTTTCAGCTGTGCACAACTAGAACTAGAACTGCCTTGGGTTGGTTTGAAATTCTATGATTGAGATTGGGACACATCAGGACAAGCAAGCCTGGCCTCCATCTACAGTCAGAAGATATCTCTTGTTCAGTTGCTTACTACTTTGAAAATCCATTTTTTTTAAAAAATTATATGTCCGTCCAATATGTATATTTAATTAATTTTAATGCATAAAAATACTGTAGTATAATTTTTTTATTTACTATAATCTAATCCTTCATATTTATAAATTATAAAAAATTTGATTTTTTTCTAATTATAATATTATTAAAATTTAATATTATAATATTATTACAAAATTCTAATAATATTATGTAAATAAGAGATACTGTATTATATAAAAATATTTATAATACAGAAATATTATGGAAAAATTTATAGAATATGTAAATATATAATAAAAATATAATAATATATCTAAGCTAATATTTTTTATGACCATTATTAGGCCGAATGGGCCTTCTGCTTTTATTTGGAGGACGCTTGGACCAATCTATGTCAACCACAGTAGTTGCGCTAGAGGAACTAAAAAGGTCTTCATTTTAGGGTCTCTTTCGTATTATAAAGAAAAATAAAAAATTATTAAAAAAGGGAAGAGAGTGAAAACAGTTGATATAATTTACCTAGCAAAAAAAAAAAAAAAAAAGGAGGTAAGTATATATTTTTCATTTTTAATTTTCAAATCGTGATATCGATGGTTTTTTTTAGTTCAAGACTTAGAGACGCAAAGTAAGGGGTTTTTAAGAGTACGAAGATCGTGATTCATTTCTATTCTCATGTTTCTGTTTGAAGAAGGTAAATATGAATTCTTTCCTTTTTGGTTTCCAAATTGTGATACTAATCAAATTTTTGTTCTAATATGCAAATCCAATTGATACACTAGATCTGAGGGTTTTCAAGAGAGAATATTGTTATTTTTTCGTTCTTATGCCCCTTTTGAAGAGGATAAGTATGAATTCTTTCATTTTTTAGTTTTCGAATCGTGATACTGTTAAAATTTCTTTTTAGTTTGTCAATTTAGCTAATACACAAAATCTAAGGTTTCTAAGAAGGAATTTCACAATTTTTTTTACATTCTTAGTATTCGTTTGAATAAGGTAAGTATGAATTCTTTCTTTTTTAGTTTTTAATATTATTTTCTTACTTTGAATTTCTTTTTTAATCGGAAATTATATATATTTTTTTAAAAAAAGGGGGAAAAGATAGTGTTCTTTTGAGGAAGTCTTTAATAGCACTTGTCGTTGTTTACCTCTTTTAATAGCGTCGAGATAGATAGCGCTCGAAAGCGCTATAAAAAGTGAAAAGTAAACGTTATTAAATCTCGAATATGACATAGTGTTTGTTAATAACATACACATAACCTTTTATTTGGGAAGTACTATAGAGATACATTTGATGTATCGATAAATGCATGTTGTGAGATTGAGCTATAAGCTCTTAATAGATACGTAGCTTTTATCTACCTACGATAGTGAGAAGGTAGTAGCTGCCTTCTGTGAAAGGATTTAAGTAATCTTTCTAAAACACTCCCCTTAACTGGTACTCTACATCCTTGGGGAATTAGTTCTACGGCTATGGGGATACCCTGGATTCCAACCCGAACCTTAAAAAAAGGAATAGTGTGTGACGTCGGATCTTAATTGAGCCCATTTAGTTCAAAAGCAATTTAATTTTTAAACGAATTGTTGTTACCTTACTTCACTACATTTAGTACATGTTAATTCAAACATTTAGGATATTAATACTTAAACATTAATCTTTTTCTTTGCCCAAATATTATTTTTTTACTTGCTTTTCGGGGAATTTTGAAATAATGGCAGCATTACTTGAATGCTTTCAATCAACAAATTATTATAATAAGCTCATTCAATTGGCATTTTATTTTTCAACGCATGCTTTTATTTCAGTATTCGAATCTGATGCCAATTTATATGGCTTTATTGCAATTCAAAGGCTATTCTAGCTTTACAAAAGGGGAGCGTAAGGTTCATAAGGGGAGGAGACACCTGCATTACAGCTTTCACTAGAAGTCTGAGCAACAAAATTGTGTAAACTCCATTAGAGGCAAAGACGGAGTCAACAACCAATAGCTAATCTTAGCTACTCATATCTGTTGACTTTGGTATTCAAACTATTTCATCGCTTATACTGAGTTTCTGTTTGTAAAGTTACGTGACGTTTGGTAATTGGAATGTTTTATTCTCAGGAAAACTATATTCATGGGAATCACATTCTCGGGTATAGAGTTTTCACACCTTTACACTTGGGAATAGAATTTTCCCAAGTTTCTAACTATGAATCTTTTATGCCTGAGAATAAATTTTTAAAACTTGTACCTGGTAAACTTTTATTCTCATGTTTACATTCCCGAGAATGTTTTTTTTGAAACTCGTAACAAACACTACCTAGGCTCTATTTATATTTCTCTTGTGATGTTAGGCTAGTATCCTGTCTATATATGTTCCAACTCTATGATTCTAATAATAAGATATGAAAATATTTCACAGCATTTTCTCCCTCTAACCTATATCTGCAAAGGATTGTAAACCTCTAGTCATGTGTTACACTGTTACTCAAAAACAAATTGGACGGACATAGAAGGGGGTGGACTAGGGGTGTGTATTAGTTCTACAAATAGTAATAATAATAAATAAAAAAACCCACTACTTGTGAATATCTTTTGGTTGGTGCATTTCTTTATGGTAAACGTAAATGCATGATATTCACATTTGTGAGTCAGTGAGTGGTGAGTGGCTAGTGTCAGCGGACTATTCCAACCTTCGTTGCCAATGAAATGAGGTTCTGTTGTGCGGCAATTGGATCATTACTCATTAGTCATGACATATATTATGCAGAGGGATAGTGCACAAGATTCGCATGGCGATGACGGGCAAACTTGTAGTATCTAATTTATTCATCTAAAGAAAGGACATTATAAGCACGTTTTTGGTTGCTTAGAAAATAAAAAATGTAACACCTCAACGTGGTTACATCACATATAACAGTTATACGCGTCTAACTATTATATATATGTATCAGAATAAACAAACCTCATTGTTTTAAATAAAACATGATTTTGAAAACTTTATAAAATCTTTTCAAACTAGCTTGTTTCTTACAATAAATTACATTTTCACATCAAAAATACTAAAATACATAACTTAACAACTTTGACATGTCACTGGGTATCTAACTACTTCTCTAATCTTCCATGTCTTCATCTTCACTTTTTCATGTTCATCCTTGCTAAAACCTGCATCCACATCTGATTGTACTACTAAAGTGAGACTACGTCTCAATGAGGAATTACAATCATTTAATAAAAACAGCAGTACAACCAGCAGGAGAAACTCCGGAAAATCCCCGCAAGCTACATCAAACTATGTACTTGAAAACATACAATTCATCATAAAATACTTGTAAGCTTTTACATCAAACTTCCTCTTAAAAATACTTTTTATGCTTTCACATCAAATTTTCTAATAAAACGTCACATCATATTAAATGTCATAATGTCAATATAACATCACAATCTTAAATAAAACCTCATACATCATGAATAACATCTTAACCTTATAACCTAGGGAATGAATCCTCAACCTCTATGGTACGTGAGCTCACTACCTGGCAAGGCGTCCCACTGCCTTACCTCAATGCACATGTTATGAACTTGACCCTCAACATCATAATACTCTCATTCCCTTACCTCCTAATCTTAAATAATCTCATAAAGACATCAATTCAAGCATTATCATCAAACATCTCATGAAATAACATTCTCTTTATAAATCATATAACATCAATGCTTAACAACTTAACATATTTGAATATATAAATCTTTCATCCAAACATCTCTTGAAAACTTCCAACATCAAACTTTTCCTTAAAATATATTCTTTCATAAAACATAAACCTTAAATATTTCAAATAATTATATAATACTTGACCAATATTTAGAAAGAAAGCTCAATAACAATAAGATATTGGTTCAAGCATTTCATCAAACACCGTATGGGCTATTTTCTATTCTTTCAAAAGGAAAGACTTATGCTCGAACGTTGCACTTCAACATCTTTCTAACTTCTTCGTAATTCTACATAGTGGCTTCACTTAAAATCGTTAAATGTGACACCCTTCTACCCCGCATGTTAAAAGCCATTTAAATTAAAAATATTTAAAGGAAAACATGCAATTATTGAATAAAATAAACAATTGTCCATGGGTAGAAAAGTCCCACATGAACCGTTTACAACGCGGAAGTAAAATAAGTTTTAAATAACGAAAACATAACAACCAATAAAAATAACCCAACCCCGATGTCACATACAGAGCTGGTATAACCGTTCCGGAATAAAATCCACGAAATTACAACTGAACTAACAACTACGAAAACATAAACTAGCCCTACGATGAGTGGCGGCTCCTCAGAGTCACTCCTCCCCGGGCTGCTCGTCATCCTCTGCAAGGTGCCAATCAGGCCAAACACAAACAACAAACATATATAGGGAGTAAGAATCGTATAAACATAATAGCATGGGAATAGGCAGTAAAGTAAACAGCAAGCATAGCAGCATCACATCAAACATCAACATCATCATCATGCTATGCAGTGCAATGCAGTCCTACTCCGCTAAACCATCAATCCATGTGGATCCACTAAAGTCGGGATGAACGACTTCGGAGTTACATATCCACATTGAGAATCTACTCAACGCCGGAGAATCTACTCCTTGGATAGCCAACGCATCAAACCAACGAATGCCTCGTCACGGGGGCGCTAGGAGAATCTACTCCAACCGTGGATGGCCGGATCGCCGTACTCTAGGACGATCTCCCCTATGTCGAACATCCCTAAACAACAACTCCGATGCAATGCGTATGCAACACAACAACAACGGCAACACCACCTCCATAACTCCAACGGGATCGACCGAAGGTAACAGCGGGATCAACCGCACCAACTTGCCTCGCGGAATCTACCTGAGGACTTAAGCGGAATCAACCGCAGTACCTGGGGCAAACTCTCGGCCACCAAGGTACGTAACAACAACACCTTAGACCCAAACCGTGGGGTCAAGGCCTCCTTGGCCAAAAAGCACCAAGGCACAACTCATCAGCTTGCGGCACCCCAAAGGGTATCGACTTAACATCTCACCATCTCATCATCTTTATTTAACATTTACCAAGTTGTCTAATCAATTATATCATGGGGGAGTGGGGTTTAAAAACCCCTTAAGTCCTTTAATTGTATTCTGTCACAGTGGGTTGAGCACGGTCGTGCTCTTAACCCAGCACGGTCGTGCTTAAGCACGTGAGGGGCGTGCTCCCCTGTAAGTGAAGCACGGTCGTGCTTCTTAATGAGCACGGTCGTGCTCAGCAGCACGATCGTGCTCTTTGTCCTGTACGGCCGTGCTCAACAGCGCGGCCATCTTCCCAGGATTCAACTGGGAGCACGGTCGTGCTCCCTGTTCAGCACGGTCGTGCTCAACGCGCGACAGTGCTGTTCTGGGTAGGAACAGAGGCTGAAACTTAACCCATTTTATCATGTTTTTACCCAATTATTCCTAACGTCAATTATCAACATGTTTTCGGGTTTAAACTCATCATCATAACAGCAATCCATTCAACCACGGCATCAACCCAACAACATCATGTTCATAGAAAAGCAACCAACACTAACATTAACAACATATTATGAACATGAACAGTAAACCAAATAACATACTAATAACATACCAAAACAGCCAATAGCATACCATCATTAAACAACTAATTTAGCATGTCATTCATACATACAAATATAAACACATCGGGGGTTAGGGAACCCCTTTACTTTACACTAAACCCAAACCTACGTAAATACTACCCTTCTCCCCATACCTGGATTGAAGGTAGCTCTTTCGGTGTCCTAAGCAACGAACCGGCTCTTCCCCTTTACAGCGACTTACACCGAACAAACCTTGGATCAACAGACAACCAAGGGTTAGTTCCCTATTCACAATAACGGAAAGGAAACCAAGAGAGGGGAAAGGAACTTTACCTAAACCACTACCAATGATGCACTAACAGTCTCCCAATGCCTCTAAACTGTCCTAGATGGAAGAAACCAGAAAACGGCTCTTCGTGGTCGCACTGCGGCTGCTGAGTTCACCAAAATAGGGTTAAAACGTTAAACCCTCGATTCTGTTCACGTATATAACTTCCGGACTTGAGCACGGTCGTGCTTACCCCCGAGCACGGTCGTGCTCCACTTAGCGTCACTGGACGCGGTCCACACATTGAGCACGGGCGTGCTACCTGTTGAGCACGGTCGTGCTCAACTTAAAATCAGAAACACGCTTCTGACTTTAAGCACGGGCTTGCTGGCTAATGAGCACGGGCGTGCTCATGTACCAGAAAGGGACTTTTAGCCAAAAATCCCACTAAGCCCTTAAACGATAAATCCAACTTAATACAGCCAGCTTAAATAAAAAATATTCTGAAAAACAGGGTGTTACAATTCCACCCCCTTATAAAAATTTCGTCCTCGAAATTTACACGTACCTCAAGGGAAAAGATGCGGGTACGCTTCCATCATCTTGCTCTCCAGCTCCCAGGTAGCACTTTCCTCAGTCGCCCCACTCCAAACCACTTTAACCAAAGGAATTTCCTTGCCTCTTAGCTGCTTCACCCTCCTATCCTCGACTCGAAGAGGTAACACCTCAAACGTCAGGTTCTCTTTCAACTGTATAGCGTCGGGTACTATCACGTGACTAGGGTCATGAATATACTTCCTGAGTTGTGACACATTAAAAACATTGTGGAGATTTGACAAGAACGTGGGTAAGGCTATTTGGTAAGCGACTTCGCCGACTCTTTTGAGGATTTGGTAAGGACCAATGAACCTCGGAGTAAGTTTCCTCGCCTTCATCACTCTACCAACCCCAGTCGTCGGGGTAACTCTCAAGAATACATGATCGCCTTCCTGGAATTCGAGCGCCTTCCTCCTTTTATCATGGTAGCTCTTCTGCCTACTCTGTACAACTCTCATCTTTTCCTGAACTAACTTAATCTTTTCTGTTGTTTCCTGGACTATCTCTGGCCCTAGCACCACACTATCGCTAGGTTCACTCCAACACAAGGGTGTCCTACATCTCCTCCCATACAGAGCCTCATAAGGTGCCATCCCAATGCTGGAATGGAAGCTGTTGTTGTAGGTGAACTCTATCAGGGGCAAAAACTTGTCCCAACTTCCTGACTGTTCTAACACACAAGCCCTCAACAAATCCTCTAAGGACTGGATGGTCCGCTCGGACTGCCCATCAGTCTGTGGGTGGTAAGCTGAACTAAGCCTAAGCTTTGTTCCTAAAGCCTCTTGCAAACTATTCCAAAACCTAGAGGTAAACCTCGGGTCTCTATCCGAAACTATGCTAGAGGGTACACCATGAAGCCTAACTATCTCCTTGATGTACAACTTTGCCAACTTCTCTATAGGATACTCCATGTTCATCGGAATGAAATGGGCAGACTTAGTCAGTCTATCCACGACAACCCAAATTGCCTCAAAACCAGCTGGAGTCCTAGGGAGTCCAGACACAAAATCCATGGAGATACTATCCCATTTCCATTCTGGGATACTTAGGGGTTGCAACTTACCCGAAGACCTCTGATGCTCGATCTTAGCCTTCTGACAAACTAGGCACGCATACACAAACTCAGCTACGTCCTTTCTCATCCTAGGCCACCAAAACATTCTCTTCAGGTCCTGATACATCTTAGTGGCACCTGGGTGCACACTCAATCCACTCCTATGACCGTCTTCTAAGATCAACTTCCTAAGCTCGGGAACATCTGGCACACAAACTCTATCCTTAAACCTCAAGATACCATCACTGCCATCCTTAAAACTTAGGTCTCTACCCTGAGCGAGCAACTCTCGCTGGTCTAAGAGATACTTATCTAACTTCTGACCCTCTCTAATCTGATCCATCAAACTGTTGGTAACCTTCAAGGTACCAAGCCTAATACACTTAGGGGTAAACTCACAAGCTAGACTAAGGTCTCTAAACTCCTCAATCAGGTCCATCTCCCTAACCATCAAAGCGGAGATATGCAGGGTTTTCCTACTCAAGGCATCGGCCACCACATTGGCCTTTCCTGGGTGATAGGTCAGCTCGAAGTCATAATCCTTTAAGAACTCCATCCACCTACGCTGCCTCATATTCAACTCCTTTTGATCAAAGAGATACTTCAAACTCTTATGATCGCTAAAAACCTCAAACCTCGCTCCATAAAGGTAATGCCTCCAGATCTTTAAGGCGAATACCACAGCTCCTAACTCTAGGTCATGGGTAGGGTAGTTCTTCTCATGGGTTTTCAACTGCCTAGAAGCGTAAGCGACTACCTTACCATTCTGCATCAGCACACCACCTAACCCTTGCTTAGAAGCATCACAGTAAACTACGAAGGGTGCACTAGGATCTGGCAAAACTAACCCTGGTGCTGATGTCAACCTATTCTTAAGGGTTTGGAAACTCTCTTCACACTTAGAGTCCCACACAAACAACTGTCCCTTCTTGGTGAGACGGGTTAAGGGTAAAGCTATCTTAGAGAAACCTTCTATAAACCGCCTATAGTACCCGGCTAACCCCAAGAAACTCCTAATCTCGGTTACAGACTTTGGCGCTTCCCACTGGAGCACCGTCTCTACTTTAGCTGGGTCCACTGCTATGCCACCCTTAGAGATGACATGTCCTAAGAAGCTCACTTCCTCTAACCAGAACTCACACTTAGACAACTTAGCATACAACTGCTTCTCCTTAAGGGTCTGCAAGACAACCCTCAGGTGTTCCTCATGTTCCTCATTACTCTTGGAGTACACTAAGATGTCATCTATGAACACCACCACGAACTTATCCAAGTAAGGGTGAAAGGTCTTGTTCATGTAGTCCATGAAGACCGCAGGAGCGTTGGTCACACCGAAAGGCATAACCAAGTACTCATAGTGACCATATCGCGTTCTAAACGCTGTCTTCGGGATGTCCTCAGACTTAACCCGAATCTGATGGTACCCTGATCTCAAATCTATCTTTGAAAAGACGCAAGCGCCCATCAACTGGTCCATAAGATCATCAATCCTAGGGAGGGGATACCGATTCTTTATGGTCACCTTGTTGAGCTGTCGAAAGTCGACACACAACCTCATACTACCATCCTTCTTCTTCACCAACAACACAGGTGCTCCCCACGGAGACACACTCGGCCTAATGAACTGCTTCTCCATCAGGTCCTCCAACTGTTCTTTCAACTTAGCTAGCTCTAGAGGAGACATTCTATAGGGTGCTATGAAAATTGGCCCGGTGCCAGGCACTAAGTCTATGGTAAACTCAACATCTCTTTCTGGGGGCAAGTTATAAACATCCCCCGGAAACACTTCAGGAAACTCTCGTACAACAGGCAAGCTGGCGACATCAGGAGGGCTGCTCTCTACATCCAGGGAAGCTAACATCATGTATACTTGGGCTTCGTCTCTCATCGAAGCTCGTACTTGGCTGGCAGAGAGAAGGTCTGGATTCTTAGACTCCTTTGGAGTTCCAAAAACCAGGGTTTTATCGAAACAATTCAGAAGGACATGGTTGGAAGATAACCAGTCCATACCCAGAATAATGTCCAGGTCTTTCAAAGGTAAGCATACAAGATCAGCAAGGAAAGTTTTATCATTTATAACAATATGACAGTTCTTGCATGCATATGAAGTAGAAACAGGTTTATTTGTAGGTGTAGAAACCAACAAATCAAACTCAAGGAAGGTAACAGGCAATTTTAGACTCTTGACCCTATCATGCGATATAAACGAGTGAGTAGCACCCGAATCATACAATACAGTCAATCGAGTTCCATCAATTAAACACGTACCTTGGATCAAGTCATCAGACTCGGAGGCTTCGGCTCCACTAAGAGTAAAGACTCTTCCAGTGGTCTTCAGTCTGTTGGCCTGGGGCTTCTGATTCTTGCTAGCGCTGGGAGGCTCGGCCTTAGCTCCATCACACTCGCGGCTGATGTGGCCTGGCTTGCCACACTTGAAACAGATGACCTGTGTTTCCTTGCACTGGGACGAATAGTGGTCCTGTGCTCCACACTTCCCACACCTCATAGCTCTAGGGGCATCAGAAAACCCACCCCTGAAGCTACTCTGCTGAAACTGGGGCTTCCTGCCACCCTGCTTGAAGTCCTTGCCCGAAGGGGCATACCGCTGCTTGCCCTTATCCCTCTGATCAACTCTCTTGCCACTCTGATTGTCCGATCCTCTGGAACTAGCAGCTCTGAACTGGCTGGCATCCTCATAGATCCTGCACTTGTTGACTAGAATGGGGAAGACTCTAATCTCCTGATAGCTGATGGCCTGTTTGATCTCAGGCCGAAGTCCCGCTTCGAACTTCACACACTTGGAGCGATCGTCCGTCTCATGCTGGTAAGGAGTGTAGTACCTAGCCAGCTCCTCGAACTTGGCCGCATAGTCACCGACTGACAGCGACCCCTGCCTCAAAGACAAGAATTCCATCTCCTTCTTGTCTCTGATATCCGCTGGAAAATACTTCTCCAGAAACCTCTGCCTGAACATAGCCCAAGTCACCGCTGTGCCCTCTGCCTGCATCCTCTGCCTGCAGTTATCCCACCAGTGCTCCGCCTCTTCAGTCAACATGAAGGTGGCGAAGATGAGCTTCTGCTGATCATTGCAGTCCATCGCACGGAAGATCTTCTCTGTCTCCCTCAGCCATAACAATGCTCCCTCTAGGTCATACGCTCCTTTGAACGACGGAGGGTTGTTCCTCTGGAACTTATCCAGTCCCTGGAACTCAGCTGGCCCACCGTTGTTAGGGTTGACATGTCCGATAGCATTGGCCAGAAGTGCCAATGCGTCAGCAATCGCCTGATCGTTGCGTCCTCTACCGGCCATTAGTTCCTGTACATGCCCAAAACAGCCTTTAATACAGAAACATAGCGAGTAAAAGCTACAGGCAACTAACTTAAAACATCATTATCTATACCAAGTATAGACAATTCAAACAAGAGTCACACAACAGACTCACAACAGACTCATACCACGTCCGAACAAGGTCGAACTGCTCTGATACCACTAAATGTGACACCCTTCTACCCCGCATGTTAAAAGCCATTTAAATTAAAAACATTTAAAGGAAAACATGCAATTATTGAATAAAATAAACAATTGTCCATGGGTAGAAAAGTCCCACATGAACCGTTTACAACGCGGAAGTAAAATAAGTTTTAAATAACGAAAACATAACAACCAATAAAAATAACCCAACCCCGATGTCACATACAGAGCTGGTATAACCGTTCCGGAATAAAATCCACGGAATTACAACTGAACTAACAACTACGAAAACATAAACTAGCCCTACGATGAGTGGCGGCTCCTCAGAGTCACTCCTCCCCGGGCTGCTCGTCATCCTCTGCAAGGTGCCAATCAGGCCAAACACAAACAACAAACATATATAGGGAGTAAGAATCGTATAAACATAATAGCATGGGAATAGGCAGTAAAGTAAACAGCAAGCATAGCAGCATCACATCAAACATCAACATCATCATCATGCTATGCAGTGCAATGCAGTCCTACTCCGCTAAACCATCAATCCATGTGGATCCACTAAAGTCGGGATGAACGACTTCGGAGTTACATATCCACATTGAGAATCTACTCAACGCCGGAGAATCTACTCCTTGGATAGCCAACGCATCAAACCAACGAATGCCTCGTCACGGGGGCGCTAGGAGAATCTACTCCAACCGTGGATGGCCGGATCGCCGTACTCTAGGACGATCTCCCCTATGTCGAACATCCCTAAACAACAACTCCGATGCAATGCGTATGCAACACAACAACAACGGCAACACCACCTCCATAACTCCAACGGGATCGACCGAAGGTAACAGCGGGATCAACCGCACCAACTTGCCTCGCGGAATCTACCTGAGGACTTAAGCGGAATCAACCGCAGTACCTGGGGCAAACTCTCGGCCACCAAGGTACGTAACAACAACACCTTAGACCCAAACCGTGGGGTCAAGGCCTCCTTGGCCAAAAAGCACCAAGGCACAACTCATCAGCTTGCGGCACCCCAAAGGGTATCGACTTAACATCTCACCATCTCATCATCTTTATTTATCTTTATTTAACATTTACCAAGTTGTCTAATCAATTATCATCATGGGGGAGTGGGGTTTAAAAACCCCTTAAGTCCTTTAATTGTATTCTGTCACAGTGGGTTGAGCACGGTCGTGCTCTTAACCCAGCACGGTCGTGCTTAAGCACGTGAGGGGCGTGCTCCCCTGTAAGTGAAGCACGGTCGTGCTTCTTAATGAGCACAGTCGTGCTCAGCAGCACGATTGTGCTCTTTGTCCTGTACGGCCGTGCTCAACAGCGCGGCCATCTTCCCAGGATTCAACTGGGAGCACGGTCGTGCTCCCTGTTCAGCACGGTCGTGCTCAACGCGCGACAGTGCTGTTCTGGGCAGGAACAGAGGCTGAAACTTAACCCATTTTATCATGTTTTTACCCAATTATTCCTAACGTCAATTATCAACATGTTTTCGGGTTTAAACTCATCATCATAACAGCAATCCATTCAACCACGGCATCAACCCAACAACATCATGTTCATAGAAAAGCAACCAACACTAACATTAACAACATATTATGAGCATGAACAGTAAACCAAATAACATACTAATAACATACCAAAACAGCCAATAGCATACCATCATTAAACAACTAATTTAGCATGTCATTCATACATACAAATATAAACACATCGGGGTTAGGGAACCCCTTTACTTTACACTAAACCCAAACCTACGTAAATACTACCCTTCTCCCCATACCTGGATTGAAGGTAGCTCTTTCGGTTTCCTAAGCAACGAACCGGCTCTTCCCCTTTACAGCGACTTACACCGAACAAACCTTGGATCAACAGACAACCAAGGGTTAATTCCCTATTCACAATAACGGAAAGGAAACCAAGAGAGGGGAAAGGAACTTTACCTAAACCACTACCAATGATGCACTAACAGTCTCCCAATGCCTCTAAACTGTCCCAGATGGAAGAAACCATAAAACGGCTCTTCGTGGTCGCACTGCGGCTGCTGAGTTCACCAAAATAGGGTTAAAACGTTAAACCCTCGATTCTGTTCACGTATATAACTTCCGGACTTGAGGACGGTCGTGCTTACCCCCGAGCACGGTCGTGCTCCACTTAGCGTCACTGGACGCGGTCCACACATTGAGCACGGGCGTGCTACCTGTTGAGCACGGTCGTGCTCAACTTAAAATCAGAAACACGCTTCTGACTTTAAGCACGGGCTTGCTGGCTAATGAGCACGGGCGTGCTCATGTACCAGAAAGGGACTTTTAGCCAAAAATCCCACTAAGCCCTTAAACGATAAATCCAACTTAATACAGCCAGCTTAAATAAAAAATATTCTGAAAAACAGGGTGTTACATTAAACATCCTTATCAGCCACAACATCACACCTTTAGGATGGTGGAACCTTACTGCACTACTTTTCCTTTATCTCCCACCTGCTTCTTCCTCTCTTCTTTTGGACAAGAGATCCTCAAATTTGATCTTAAAATTCCATCAATTGTTTTTATAGACTTAGGACTTGTGACATCATATCTTCAGGTAGACTTGATGTCTTACACTTTTTTTTTTATAGACAGAGGTCTTAGCCTTTTACTTAATTTCCGATATCTGACTTCTTTTCTTTTTCTTGGATCTTAATTTCCTTCATCTCATAACTGCTAAAAGAACTCGAACATGTTTACTTCCTTTTCTTCCTTTTGCTCTTCTTCCATCACATCCATATCTTTCCATATTCATTTTAAAAGCTTCTTCAAACACTACTTTAACTCTCTTGAATTCTGAGTTTTCTTCTATCCCGAGCTTTCATCCTCTTTTACGAAGATTAGAGCTCATCATCATCAATATCTTCTTCATCTCATTTTGAGACTCTTCCCTCATTTCTTTTTGTAGCGACTTCTTTCCTTCCGTCATTCCTTTCCGCTTCATTAAAATTCATCCATATCTTCATTTACAACTCTTCCTTGAAGAAGTATTCTTGACCTCATTTCAAACACTACCTTAGTGATCTGTGTTTCACCCTTATCTCAAATCCATCTTCACACAAAGCATATATGCCATGTCAAACATTTAAGTTTTCACCTTCATGGACTCTAAGTCCTCCACCATTAAGTCATTCCCAAAATTCTTATCTTGTATATAACCCTACCTTGATTCTTTACACATAGTCCAATTGGACAACATCAACTTCTATACTCACCTCAGCTACATTTACCTTGTCTTTATTCATAGTTACATTTGTTTAACCATTGTTTTACTTTTACTTTACTTCCACCACACAACTGACTTTAGGTCTTATTCCCTATTCAACTTGAAAATCTTAACCTTCCCTCCTCTACTTAGCCATGCCTTAAGTGCTCTTAGCCACAAAGGATCCTCCTACTTCCTCAGTTTGTCCCTTTGTCACACTGTCGCTCGCCATGTATTCGTCATCAATCTGAGCAACAACCAATGGCAATAACATGAAGAGCTTGTTAGTTGACAAAAGCAACCATTGAAGTCTGACGATGGAAACTGGTTGGTTTTGATCCTACTCCATATCACTTTCTCCATATAAGTCGGAAGGAGCATCACTTGCTCTTCCATCCATCTTATTCAGTTCCAACTTCCTCAACAGATTGCAACAGTCGCACATAATCGATTATCCGATTGACCATAATCGATTATGCTACCTCTGCCTCAGATACCATTTCTAAAACTAGCCATGATCGATTACTATGTTTCTGCCAAACATATAATCGATTACGCCACAACCATAATCGATTATACCTTTACAACATCAACTTCATATTACTGACTTTGAGGCATTCTTTACACTTACTATCATGTTGTTTCCTCACTCTTCGTCCTTAGAATCTAATTTCCAACTTTTCCCTCTTTTGATGCCTCTTCAATCAACTTCAACTTCACTATCCTTAACATTTCCTCCTTAACTTGCTTCATTGTTTCCTATACCTTAATTATCCTCAATCTACCTCAACGTCCTCAGTTTGCTCCTTTATTCCAATCCTCGTAACACTTTCTCCTTATCAACTCCTCCTTCAAGGGATCTATCCTTGATTTCATTGTTCTTGTCTGTCGGCTCCCATGTCCCTAGTACAATCCAATAACACACTGAGCTGGCCAGGCTCAATATCCTATTGCAAGGCACTAGTTTACATGGCATACCACAGACAAACTCTCATCCTAATTGCCCAGTCTAGACATGTCTTAGCCCTAACCACAGTCCAACATAGGATTGAACTGCTCTGATACCATAATGTAACACCTCAACGTGGTTACATCACATATAACAGTTATACGCGCCTAACTATTATATATATGTATCAGAATAAACAAACCTCATTGTTTTAAATAAAACATGATTTTGAAAACTTTATAAAATCTTTTCACACTAGCTTGTTTCTTACAATAAATTACATTTTCACATCAAAAATACTAAAATACATAACTTAACAACTTTGACATGTCACTGGGCATCTAACTACTTCTCTAATCTTCCATGTCTTCATCTTCACTTTTTCATGTTCATCCTTGCTAAAACCTGCATCCACATCTGATTGTACTACTAAAGTGAGACTACGTCTCAATGAGGAATTACAATCATTTAATAAAAACAGCAGTACAACCAGCCGGAGGAACTCCGGAAAATCCCCTCAAGCTAACATCAAACTATGTACTTGAAAACATACAATTCATCATAAAATACTTGTAAGCTTTTACATCAAACTTCCTCGTAAAAATACTTTTTATGCTTTCACATCAAATTTTCTAATATAATGTCACATCATATTAAATGTCATAATGTCAATATAACATCACAATCTTAAATAAAACCTCATACATCATGAATAACATCTTAACCTTATAACCTAGGAAATGAATCCTCAACCTCTATGGTACGTGAGCTCACTACCTGGCAGGGCGTCCCACTGCCTTACCTCAATGCACATGTTATGAACTTGACCCTCAACATCATAATACTCTCATTCCCTTACCTCCTAATCTTAAATAATCTCATAAAGACATCAATTCAAGCATTATCATCAAACATCTCATGAAATAACATTCTCTTTATAAATCATATAACATCAATGCTTAACAACTTAACATATTTGAATATATAAATCTTTCATCAAAACATCTCTTGAAAACTTCCAACATCAAACTTTTCCTTAAAATATATTCTTTCATAAAACATAAACCTTAAATATTTCAAATAATTATATAATACTTGACCAATATTTAGAAAGAAAGCTCAATAACAATAAGATATTAGTTCAAGCATTTCATCAAACACCGTATGGGCTATTTTCTATTCTTTCAAAAGGAAAGACTATTTAAAACATAAACATCTCTTTACAATGTCTATTTCTCATAAGTATCCAGAAATCCAGAAGTCTTCCTTCAAATCATATATCTTCAACTTAGAAATAAAACTACTTCAAACATAGAAGTCCATCAAACATGGTAATTCATCAACTTCAAGCATAAAAATCCTTTAAATCTTCTATAAAATCTTATACATGCATTTTCTAACATAAGCATCTTCTTCAAGCTTAGAGGGGTTTAAAGATTGTGATTCCTCACCTCATTTGGAGCTCTTGAATCCTTGCATCTCTTGCTTCTCCTCATCTTCTTCTTCTCTTCCTCAACCTTCTTGTTCTTCAACCTCCAAGTGGCTTGATCTTCCTTCAATCCTTGTTATCTTCATGATTTTCTTGAATTCCCTTCATTTTCATTCATTTCCCTCACTTTCTCTCTCTTCTCTCTCTCTAGAATTCCAATTCGGAACCCTAAAAACCCTCCCTTTCGTTTCTGATTTCGCAACAGGGGGTATATATATTCTGCTGCTATAATCGATTATTTTAACAGCATAATCGATTATTCTGGGTTCATTTCAGTTCCAGCGAGCTCATAATCGATTATGTTCCTTCTGGACTTCAGTTCTCAAACCAGAGAGCTTCCAATCCATTATGAAGATCTCTGTAATCGATTATATGCTGTCAGTTTGTCATTTCACTGTTCCAGAGGATCCATAATCGATTATACTCAAAACATAATCGATTATTACACTCAAAAACCAAATTTTAACTATTTTAACCATCTCTAATCAATTCCAATCCTCCAAATCATCCTTAAGATATAAACTCAGGCTTAGATAAAAATCTACAAAACATCGGGGTGTTACAAAAAAGATGACCAGATGTTGTTGTGAAGGATAGGATAATAATTCATGTTGGCTAACTAACCCCATTTTAATTTCCTTTGGAACTTGTTCATTTCGTTCATGAGTACAACAATGTCAGTGGCGGATCCAGGACCCTATATTAGTGGGTATTAGAAAAATGAGAAATGAGACAGAGAGAGAGTTTCAGAAGAACTAGCTTCTTTTTCATTCAATGTAATGAAGTGTACAATTGTGTATTTTATATTACAAGTGTGATCAATGAAGCGGTTACAATGTTTAACAGATTTATATCTGAATAATTAACAGTGCACCTAGACTATATTAAGACTAGATACATTGCTTGTATTTATGTACTCCCTCCTGTCTCTATTGTAAGCAAAAATTGAATAAAACATACATATTAAAGTTATTAGTTGATCTCATTTAAAAGAGTCATTGAGAATAAAAAATTAAGTTTGTTACCTCAATTATCCTTCCTCTTATTTATTAAGCTTGTGTTGTTGAGAATCAAAGGAGTCATTGGAAAACAAAGTTTGTATTAAATGAAAGGTATTTTGAGAATAACTTCATTAAATAGGATAGAAGTAGTTGAAATTTGCTTATATTTTGGACAAAAAATTTTGGAAATTTTTGCTTATATTGTGGATCGGAGGGTGTACTCCAATAGCCCCCCCACAAGCTCAAGGTGGGTGCTTGAATTCAGACACATTGAGCTTGGACCTGAGTTCGACAAACCGAGTGGCAGGAAGTGGTTTGGTCAACAGATCAGCTAACTGAAGTGTGGCTAGAACATGCTCAACAAGTAGTTGCTTGGAGACTACCTTCTCACGGACAAAATGAAAATCTAATTCAATGTGTTTAGTGCGTGAGTGGAGTATAGGATTGTGGGAAAGGGCAATTGCACTAAGGTTGTCACAATATAGTGTTGGTGTGAAGAAGATGGTTCCAAGTTCAGATAGCAGTGATTGAACCCATAACAGCTTTGCAGTACAGTGTGTCATACTTCGATACTCAACCTCGGCTGTGGAACGAGCAAACTGTGCATTCAGCCTAGAGATAAGATCTGAAATTGCTGCAGAGGATGATCCGGTGATAATGATGTCATCGACATAGATGAGCACATAGATGCAAGTGCTGTCTTTACTGTATAAGAACAGAGAATGATCACATTTTCTAGCCTTGAACCCGAATGTGACGAGGGTGTTGGTGAGCCTTTCATACCAACCACGTGGTGCTTGCTTAAGTCCATAAAGGGCTTTACTCAGTTTGCACACCAGGTTAGAGTCTTTGGCTTCAAATCCAGGGGGTTGAGCCATATAGATTTCTTCTGACAAGTAGCTATTCAAAAATGTGTTATTCACATCTATTTGCTGAATGTTCCAACTATAAGTAAGTGCAAAGGTAAGAACAATTCTAATAGTTGCAGGTTTGACTATGGGGAGAAAGTTTTAGTAAAGTCAAACCCGTATTGTTGATGGAATCCTTTCGCAACAAGGTATGCCTTGTACTTATTAATACTCCCATCCGGGTTTTCTTTGATTCTATAAACCCATTTGCAGCCTATGGCTTGCCTATAAGGAGGGAGAGGCACCGAGGTCCATGTATTATTACTTATTAAAGCTGCATGTTCAGCTTTCATAACATCAAGCCACTGTGGACAGGATAGAGCTTGCTTAACTGTAGATAGCTCTCTATGAGTGAGAAGGACCCGAGGAGGGGGTATGGAACCTGTTTTTGACCTGGTTATCATGGGGTGGACAGATTGATGTTGTGTTAGAGCAACAAAACTGTTATGCTCATCAGAAGCAGAAGAATTATTATGCTCAACAGAAGCAGAAGTTGCCACTTCAGGAGAGTGAGAAACATAATTGGGAATAGGAGAAGTGTTTATGTTATGCACAGGACTTTGGGATTGTGGACTTAGAGGTACATATTGAGGTAAGGGTGAGACATGTTCACGTGGAATTGAAGAAATAGAGTGTGGAGAGTGAGGAACTTGGGTAGATTGAGTGGGGGAAGGAGAGACAGGTGCAACAGGAAGTATAAGTATGGTATTGGGAGAAACTAGGGGAATGATAGATGGAAAAGTGGAAGGTTGAGGTATGGAGGTTTCTGGTTTGGTAAACAAGGTAGGGAAGGAAAATTTGCACTCATTAAACAATACATCCTTTGAGATGTATATCTTGCCACTTGGGGCAAGGCATTTGTAGCCTTTATGCTGTGGTGAGGGACCTAGATACACACACTCAGTGGATCTAAATTCCAATTTATATTGATTGTAAGGCCTTATGTGAGGAAAATAAGCACACCCAAATGTTTTTAGTGAGGTGTGGTCAGGTAAACATTGATGAAGAGCATAAAAAGGAGAGTTGTGGTTAGGCAAAGCACTAGTGGGCAGTTTGTTGATGAGTTGCACAGCTGTGGTGAAGCTGTGATCCCAAAATTTGTATCGGATGGAGGCTTGAGCCAAGACAGTTAGGCCCATTTCAACTATTTGTCGATGTTTCCTCTCTACAGAACAATTTTGATGTGATGTGTGAGGGCAAGTCAGCTTATGTTTAATGCCTAAATCAGTTAGGTATTTGGTTAGGGGTCTGTACTCTCCTCCCCAATCTATCTGCACAGCTCTCAGTTTCGCATTATACCGGGTTTGGATCATTTTGTGGAACTGGTGAAAGGCTGATAGGGGTCTGTACTCTCCTCCCCAATCTGTTTGCACAATGTTTAACAGATTTATATCTGAATAACTAACAGTGCACCTAGACTATAATAGGACTAAATACATTGCTTGTATTTATGTACTCCAATAGTGGGGGCAATATTACATGTATAACAAAATTTCCAATTTTGGGCATATCAAAATCGTAATCTATTAATATTTGCAATTAACCATCATCAATGATAATTTCATAAAATTGACTTTACCAACATGTAACTCGTGATCCTAATTGCATAATCAACCAATTTGGTAGAATTAGATCTATATACAAAACCCCCAAATTTCAACCTTTTACAAACCCTAACAATGGAGGTTCCACCATTTATACAATTTCAAGTTCAGAGATAAAAATGTGTATGCGAAACTAATTATTAAACTAACCAACAGAAACAACCAATGTGTTCGAACATGAACAATAATTCGTGAAGAGAGAAGGTTTTTTTGTGGATACAACTTGACAGAATAGGTGTATTCTGGTCCTACGTATCCCGAGTGGGAATCAAAGCAAACGTAGTTCTAGACAATGCCGAGGTATTACTCGATCTTCACTAAGAACCTTAGTGTATCAAGAAGAAGATGATCTTCACCTGAAGGCTAGGCCTGATATATATAGAGCCGGGGTGATTATGAGCCATTATGGGTGATTATGGGCGTCATTGATGATAGCGGTTATAGAACCGTTATGATGTCTGTTTTCCTTGAGCTGTGTTGTCTCTTAATAGTGACAACCTTAAAGCTAAATCAATGACTCTTAGGCGTTACACTCGTTATATAAACGTGCTCGGCATATCCGAATATTCCAGTGTTAACTCGGCCTCTTGATAGGGATTTTAGCTCTACTCCTTGAGCTCTATGTGAGTTGGGCCGAGGACTCCCTGGTCCATGTTAGAATAGAATGCATGAAAAAAAAAAAAAAACCAAAAATGGGTTCATGCCTTATTAGAAATGGGGGCAATGGGTTCAAAATTTCAAATATATAAAATAAAAATAGAGGGGGTGAAAAAATTCAAGATAGTTACTTGTAATTTTATCAAAGTGAGGGGGTGCATGTGCATACCCTCGCCTGCATGTACGTCCGCCATTGACAATGGGGAACTACCCATTTCATATTGTCTAGAGACATGAATGAATACCCTAGTTTATTGTGTACATGAGAAGCCTCATATGCTTAGCGCCTTGAGAGTGGTTTTATAGGTCGTGGAGGAACATGTTGGATGTGATTTGGTTGAGGTGGGTCTCTTTTGCTAGCGAAATTTGTGGGCATCATCTATTGCAAGCGTTGCCTACGTGTTCTCTTCTAGAAGGTTTATTCATCTTCATGATCTTGGAGATCTCTTCCTCATATGTAGAGAGAGGTATTCTCATTTCAGTCAAGTGATCGGCTAGGTTCGACTAAATGAACTCGGGAATCGAGGTTTTGGACCAAGAGGTCAGGTATCAAGATTCTTGTTCATAGCGGATTTGGTCGAGGTCCAATAAGTATCGAAGCCGAATGAGCCCCGGAATCCGAGCTCATGATCACACATCTCGGTTCTTGACCTCTTGAACCAAGACCACGACCCTCGAGTTCATAAAGTCAAATCCAAGCTTTTGGATAGACATCTGAGTTTCCTACCTAACTTATGAATTTCTCCTGAACTAAGTGATAACTTAATATCTCCATCAATTCCAACTCATCTAAACTTTTTAAAAAAAAAAAAAAACTTCATATCTGACATGGCAGCGACCTATTGGTTAGGAGATGATGGAGTGGAGTGGTGGAACTTGGGACCCATAAGAAACAGTTCGTAAGGTGGTGAGGTCGTAACTCGTGGCCGGTGTCACCCGACGAAGTCAAGTGGAATCTCAAGTAAGGCCCAATCCACTATAGTCCACTTAAAATAGCAGCAACCATCACTCACATCACAACTTGTTTCTATTCTATTCTATTCTATGCGTCTCTGCTATTCCTCCGAGCCATAATCCCACCAGAACACTTCCTCACACTCCCTCTCTTGCTATTATTATCATTATTCTCACAATAATAACACATAAATATACAGACAGATATAATATTATAGAGAGAGAGAAACACACACAAACACAGAGACATGCATAACCCCACGAGTGTTAAGCAAGAAGTACCTAGTCCGGTCCTCGATTTGGCATCGCAAATTGGTCGTTTTGCCTTCGATTCATCGTATGTCAACTTAGGATCCGACACATGCTCTTCACTTCTTTCCAATTTCTTGTACTTCAACAACACTGCAAGAAAACGCACCGTTTCCCTCAGGCTACCGGTTAAAGGGGGTTCCGGTTTCGGGAACTTTCTGAATGAGTTCAACAGAGCCGTTAGGTTTCACTGCGAGAAAATCCAAATTGGGTTTGCTTCGTTGCGTGTCGGTTCAGGAGATAATAATAATGATAGTAATAATAGTAATGGCGATAATGGGAATGGGTTGAGGGGAGAAGATGGGTGTGGTGTTTTAGAAGATGAAAAGTTGCAAATGAATGGTTCTGAGGCTGAGAGCGCGAAAAAGGTTCTGATTTTGATGAGTGACACTGGTGGTGGTCATCGAGCTTCTGCTGAAGCTATCAAAGCTGCTTTTTATGAAGAATTTGGGGACGATTACCAGGTTCCTTTTTTTTTTTTCCTTCAATTTTCTTTTTGTGTCTTAAATGAGAACAATAAAGAGAAAACCACCATTTTAGTCTCTGATTCTGTTAGTCTTTGACTTTAGGAAATTATCATTTTAATTTACGAAAGTGTAAGCACAAGTCAGTAATATTAGTCCATGAATCTAAGGACCTATTTGACTGACAGGGACCAATATGATTGATGCAATTTCAGCGACTAAAGTGATAATTTCCTAAAATCAAGTACTCATATGACTAGTGATTACAAATTTAGGGACTGAAATGGTATAAAAGAAGATATAGACCATAAAATTATTGCAGACTAGCAGTTTGGGATCTAAATTTTAAATGTATACGAGTTAGGTCTTAAATTGATAAAATTATTATAAGTTAGTGTTTCATGTATCTCTTTATTTTCTCGTTTTTCTACTTAAAATGCATTAATTTGATATTAGTTCAATAAATTCAAGTACTAACTTATACACGTAAATACATTTTGGCTAAAATATACTTTTGGTCCTTTATCTCTCAGATGTCACACAAACTCGTTCTTTCCGTCAGTTCTGTTAGTAATGCCGTAGTAAAATAAATAAATGGGGGATTTTGTGATTTGCTTCTTAGTGAAGTGGGTTATGTAATTCCCTTGTAGAGAGAGAGATAGAACACAACAACAATGGTGTGTGTCTCCTTTTCCTTGGTCAAGAGAGACCAACCGATTGGATTTGCCCACCTTCTTATCGTTAAGCTGAATCTGAACAATTAGTTTTAGGTATTGCGTGTCTGCAAAAATTACACATCACCGCCGTGGACGACGATGAAGAGTTAAAGACGATGGCCATAGTAAAAAATTCATTTTTTTTAATTAAAGGTCAAAATGACGTCGTAGTTACAATGGTAATGCCACATTAGACGTTAACGACCACGTAAGAGAGAGGTTAACGACGTCAGTCGTGGGTGTGACGAAAAGGAGAGTTTGTGTAAGTTTGAGAGATAAATGACCAAAATGAATCTTTATATAGATAAAGGACCAAAACAACGAAGAGATAAAGACGATGGCCATAGTAAAAAAAAAAATCATTTTTGAAATTAAAGGTCAAAACGACGATGGTAATGCCACATAAGACGTTAAAGACCACGTAGGAGAGAGGTTAACGGCATCAGTCATGGGTGTGACGGAAAAGACAAGTTTGTGCAAGTTTGAGAGATAAAGAACAAAAATAAATCTTTTTATAGAAAAAGGACCAAAATGAATTCTTAACAAAAGATAAAGAACCAAAAGTATATTTTAGCCACACATTTTAGACGTAGATACATTTTAGGAATAAAGTTCAATTGATGGATAATTTTTGTTTGTCTACTGAGAGTAATAAAAGAAGATACTTACATTGGTAAATTGCAGACGCGTAGTTTAGGTCCTAAAATTTAAATGTATACCTAGGAAGCACGGATACGATATGGGGACGTAAATGATACTGCCATGAGGATATGACAAATTTTAAAAATTATAGGACATGATACGACTATGATACAAAATAATAAAATTAGTATAAGATTAACATAAAAAATAAATCTTAAACTAAAAGAGAAATAAAGTTTTAAAAGTTGGTTTAAGTCATTGTAAATATAATAAAATGCTAACATTTATCTAATTATTGTGGCATTTTCATTTATAATGATATAAGCATTAAAAAAAGTAAAAAATTGTAGAATATAGTCGGCAGTATCCGAAAGTGTCCATGAAGTGTTGGATACGATTATGTGTCCGACACAAACACGGCGACTATTTTAGTGCCCGTGCTTTATAGATGTATACGGGTTACATGTTAGTGTTTCTTGTATCTCTTTTTAGTTTCTCATTTTTGTACTTAAAACACTAATTTGATATTAGTTTGGTAAATTTAAGAACTAGCTTATACATAAAATACATTTCAGGAATAAAGTGCACCTGAAGGATAATTTTGAGCACTAAGTTGCCTGCCTATTTACTTGTTTAACATGATGTGAAGTGTGAATATCTGTTTTTATTTTTTGTTGGGTTATCTTCTCAGTATGGAGTTCATGGTACAGGTATTTGTTACTGATTTGTGGGCTGATCATACCCCTTGGCCATTCAATCAACTTCCCAGGAGCTATAGCTTTTTGGTGAAACATGGACCATTGTGGAAGATGACCTACTATGGAACTGCCCCACGTGTAGTGCATCAGTCTAATTTTGCTGCAACTTCAACATTCATAGCTCGGTGCGACTTTGTTTGCCTTAAGAATTCCTATTCTTATTTATTTTGAAGTTTCTTACATCAGAAAAAAATTGCATACTTACATGCCATTACAGATAGCTGATAGGTTTGCATAATGACATATAAGTGAATGTTCAGGCATATAACTGATCTACCATTCTATCTGTTTTTCAAGTTGAAAGTTTCCTTTTGATCATTAAAGAAATAGAATAAATTATATCAGAGTAGTTTGGTTATTTTTATGGACTGTATTTCGAGTGATGGGACCACTTTGTTTACTCATTTTTTAAATATGTATTTCTGTTCATAGATGTAGTTATTTGGCATAACTTCAATTTTTTATAACTTGATGCAGTATAATAAAGAAAATAGCAGGTTATGAATATTTCAGTGGTTCTAATTTGAATGCACTACAAATCTGGAACGTTGTTCTCTGATTGCATTTTGCAATGTTTGTAGTGCATTGTGTTAATGTTAGACTGAAATTGACATTTGCTGCTGCCTATGCAGATATTGTTAGTTATAGAATCTATTTTCTTGGAGCATATCTAGCTCTTCTCAGACAAATACAGTATAATATCATATGTCAGAGTTGAATATCCTATCTTTATTTACAGTGAGGTTGCTAAAGGGCTAATGAAATATCAGCCAGATATAATAATCAGTGTGCATCCACTGATGCAACACGTTCCACTTCGTGTTTTGAGGGCGAAGGGTCTTTTAAAGAAGATTGTTTTTACTACAGTTGTCACAGATTTAAGCACATGCCATCCGACATGGTTAGTTCTGTTTTTTTCTTGTTCATTTTTCAGAAACCATATCAGTAGTCTGGTTTTGACATCTTATTTCTTGTATTCTTAGGTTTCATAAGCTTGTAACTAGATGCTATTGTCCAACAACGGATGTTGCAAAAAGGGCACTTAAAGCTGGACTCCAGCAATCCCAAATAAAGATTTTTGGTCTGCCTGTCCGACCTTCCTTTGTTAAGACTGTTAGGCCAAAGGTATACTATACCTCGAATTGAATGGCTAGCACACTTACAATTCTGGAATTGGAATACAGTATGCTGTGACATATTTATTGTTATTCCCGAAAACTTTCACTGGATTGTTTGATACAGTGAGATAGAATAGTAGGAATTCCCCTGTCTTAATAAGGAGTCTAGTAATTTAAGTCATTAGGTTTTTGAATCTATTGCCAGCAAATTTAGACATTTCTAACTTCTAAGTCATTGAGTGATTATTGTTAGAGGTAAGAGGAATGAATCTTGATCATTGGATCTTACTTGAATGGTCAAGATTAGGATATAAATGCACATGCCTTTTTTAATGGTCATATAATCTTCAAGTAACTTTTAATCTTGACCATTTATGTATGGTTGTATGACCAAGATTCAGTCCCCTCACCCTCTGTTGACAATTGCGCTGCTGCAGTGGGGAATCACAAAGTGCGGTGCGGAGTGGCGGGTTGCTGCGTTTTAGACAGCCATCATGGAGCAGATCTCCGGAGTGGTGAATGCGGCCGCAAAACGCGGGGGTAGTGGGTGGCCGCGAAGGTGAAGGTGGTTGAAACTTGAAAGCCCAATTTTGCGTCATTTTGCATCATCTCTTTTAGTTTTAGGTCATTCCAACCTTCTTCGTACGCACATTGCAGCCTAATGTTGACCCATATTGCTCTCATCCATTCCCTCTCTGTTTCCAGAGACTTGCATTTTCCAGCGAGTTCCAGCGATTTCCAGTGCTTTCCGGCTCCTCTATTTGTTCCTAATCTCTGCATTACTTTCAGCGATTTCTTCTTGTCTTCTAATCTCTGCTGCTCACTTCCTCTGCATCCTCGACCACCATATATTGTTTTCCCAATCTTCGATATAGCGGCCATCCCGCTATCCCCTATCCCACTTTAGCGGTTTTGGGTTGGCCCCATGCCGCTAACCGGGATTGCCTACCTAGCTCTCACCCTCTCACTATAAAAACTCCTAGATAATTTCACTCTCCTCTCTGTGCGTGTGTTTTTGTCAATAATCAAATGTGAAATGGTAAAATACATGAATTAATATCATAACAAGTTAACAACTGATATTAACAGTAGAAAATAGCAGGTAAACCAAGGAGCGATGCTCCAATTACAGTGATAGGAAACAGAATATGTAGAGTTAGAAGTAACAATGGAAGAAGAAAGAAGAAAATCAAAGAAGCGAGGTGCTATCTCTACCCAGATGGATGGTGTAAGACACTCGTAAACTTCCAATATCCAGAATGAATCCCCTTCCAGCTCCCCCCTTCACAACTCCCCTTTTTTATTTTGTCACTAAGTAACTGCCTGTTCATTTGCCACATAACCCTTTTAGATAAATGCTAATTGCTGTCCTCTTTACTTTTTCCACTGCTCCTTGCTACCCCTCTTACCCATGTTTAATTGTGAGTCTATCACAATTGCTTTTGTGTTTATTATGGGTTCAGATTCCTCGGCAAGAGCCTGTAGTACCCAACTGTTGTAATTTTAGGGTAGTGTACATCACAGTAGTTACTTGAAACTATTTTGATTGGTTATGTATTTCACCTTCTTCAAACATATAAATTTAGGTCTGAACTATAGTTTTATTATTTGTCTGTTCAATCAACCTTATTGATCAATACACCATATATGTTATATTGGTGTCTAGTTTCCGGGAATTATTTATGACAGTGTATTTTATAAAATTTAAGTCCCATGAAAAGCTATGCAACTGTTACATGTTTTGGTTTACATCAGGTAATATTTATTCTGTTGGGCTTCTTTAATTTATGTCATAGGATGAATTGAGGAGAGAATTAGGCATGGATGAGGATCTTCCTGCTGTATTATTGATGGGTGGAGGTGAGGGTATGGGTCCCATTGAGGCTACTGCTCGGGCACTTGGAGATTCATTAAACGACGAGAATCTTGGAACTCCCATAGGTCAAATCCTTGTGATTTGTGGTCGCAATAAGAAGCTTGCTAACAAGCTAAATTCAATTAATTGGAAGATTCCTGTGCAGGTATCAATGCCCTCAAATCTTTCAAGAACCTTGTTTGATCTTTGTTAATCATCTATAAATTATGTTGTGTTTTCGTGGGTGTGCTTGCACTCCCTCCCTTACATGTGCTTACAGATTTACATTTCTGTCTGTCTGTCAGCTGTCCATCTTGACTGATTTCTGCTACTTTATGCATATTCTTTAACTTGATAAAATAGTATCTAGCCTCATGACTAGAATCACAATATTCATATTTTTGTGTATACTTTTGTGGGAAAAAATAATGGTGTGGGCAACTGAATATAGAAGCTCTAATGATGTTGAAAACTTTGTGAGTTATATACATATGCAATGCAAGTATCCCGATTAAGGGGGAAAATTACAGTAAGAAATGGAACAGATAAGTGTGCTTCTAAGATACATCAAAGACATGATGATGAAAGGTTTAATTATGACTTGTGAGTGTAGAAATTAGTCTTGATTGGTTGTTGAAAGAAAATTTCTAGTTAGGATTCTATAAAGTATGGGTAATGGATTCATAGGCCAAATTATTTGGGGTGGGGGTTATCAGTTGCTCTCATCTATACCTTCTGCAATGAATATATTTAATATTTTAGACTCACTTGTGTTTCTTCTGTGATCAAATGCATTTAAACTTAGTTTTTGGTTTCATATTAATTAAGGATGAAGAGGCCAGTTGTGTTGTGGTTGTGGATATCCGAGATTAAATTTCTTGTTGGGGGTGGTGACATCAGTAAATAGAAGATAGCAATTAGTATTGCATGTTTGTCCATAGAAGCCCCTGAATTATTTGATTTGTACCCATATATAGGTCAAGGGATTTGTCACCAAAATGGAGGAATGCATGGGAGCTTGTGATTGCATCATTACAAAGGTTTGTTCTCAGTCATGGCTAATTTTTTTCCTACCTTATTGTCACAGCAATTGATGGATTTTCCGCCTTTTGTAGGCGGGCCCAGGGACGATTGCAGAGTCCATGATCAGAGGCCTCCCAATTATTTTAAATGATTACATTGCTGGGCAGGTATTGTGATTCGGGCTATAATTCCTCAATCTTGTGAATAAATTTAAAACAGAAAAAAAATTCTAAACTGAATGCCAGTGGATGAAAGTAAATTTGAGGCTGATTTCTGGAACTTTAGAGGGTATTTTAGCTGTTAGAAACTATTAGAGTGACCTCCAAAAAAGTATCAAAGTTAGCATATTTATAGAGATGGGTGGAATCTTTCTCAATATTAGATTTTGGGCCTAACTCAATCCCAAAAGCTAGCTCATAGGATGAGGTTTGCCCACTACTTATAAACTCTTGTTAGACACTATCTCTAGTTAACGTGGGACTTAGGTTTTTCCCGATACACCCCTTCACGCCCAGCACTATTGGGCTTGGTGCGTGGATAACATGGTGGGTGGCCCAACAATGGATCTAGGATAGCTCTGATACCATATTAGATTTTGGGCCTAACTCAATCCCAAAAGCTAGCTCATAGGATGAGGTTTACCCACTACTTATAAGCTCTTGTTAGACACTATCTTTAGTCAACGTGGGACTTGGGTTTTTCCCAATACTCAAAGTAGGGATATGGTTGTCTAAGTACTTGTATAAATTTTTCTATTATGCATATTTTGTTCGTGAGGGTACAAGGAGTAGAAATTCATGTTATGCTGTTATAAAATTTGGTTTTGATTTTGAATCTGGGTAGCTGGGTGGCTGCAATCCCATGTAAATATTGTCACTTAGCCCCACCTCATACCTGATAAGAAAATGGTGAACTTACAGCAGTTCCTTTCACTACAGGAAGTTGGCAATGTCCCCTATGTAGTAGAAAATGGATGTGGGAAATTCTCTAAATCACCTAAGGAGATAGCAAAAATTGTAGCAGAGTGGTTTGGTCCCAAAGCTGATGAACTAAAAGTAATGTCACAAAATGCATTAAGGTTAGCAAGGCCAGATGCTGTGTTCAAGATTGTTCATGATCTTCATGAACTTGTAAGACAAAGAAGCTTACTACCAGAGTGTTCTTGTACAGCTTAATTGACATTGAGGCTATTTTTTTGTACGAATCATCTGAGAAAATGTACAAGTCAACGAATATGTATCACTAGCATAAATTGGTGTATGTTCTTGCTTCCACCATTTTTATATTATTGCTCAGATCCTCATTGGAAAAATAGTGTAGTTTTGGCTGCTGTTTCCTGCATACAACTTTGTATATATATTCAGTCCATGCTAGAAAAATATCGTTAGTTCCTATCTTTATTACTGAAAATGGGATAGAAACTTGCATGGAGGCAAATCTTTACAAGTCATGCAATGTTAAGTACTCCGATGCATGTTGTTGTTATACTTATGCATCTCTAAGCTTTTATTCTAGTATCTAGTATATTTGGTTTTATTTTGTAGCGCTGGAAAAGATATTACGTTACACAAACGGTTCAAGGTCACTCCTTACCATTAATTTCATGGTCCAAACTTAGCCGCTTAGACATGTGTTTGCTTTCACTTTGAAACGGTTACATGCAGTAAATGCACATTAAAATATCATAGAGAATACAAAATTGATGATATCAATTCTTTGAATATAGCTAGCAAAGACAATATTAGAAATAGGAAATATATATTACGGACGTTGGAATGAAAAACAAAAGACATTCTTATGTTTATGTACGTGACAAGATGTGAACTAGATTCACGTGTACTTTCTCTCAAATTTGGAACACTTGAAATCGGCATACAGAAGACATAAATAACATTTTTGTATATGATACGTCTATTCCATTTTGGAATATGGAATACTTGACATCAATTTACGCTCAATGTATGTTAAGGCATTCCAATCAATATAAAGAACATTTTACATTTTATCATTAATCAATTTAAAGGAAAATGTTTAATTTTGATGAACTCTCGGTATAAATTTTTTTACCCCATTAACCAATTACAAATTTTCAACGACTTTCAAAATAATTATAATAATAGTCGAATAATTTAATGATGTGACGATTGATAATTATTTGATATTAATTGATAGCGTAAACTTTTTTTTTTTTGATAGCCAATATTAGTAATTAGTATGTTATGTTAGTAGGGGAGCTGAACCCATGATTTACTTATCACTCCAATCCCTATATCCCTACCCAAACCACCTTGACCACTCCCTGATAGTGTAAACTTTACAAGTGCATACCAATTAAATCATAAAAGCCCAATTAAATCATAAAAGCAAAGGGTTAAAGAGTACTATTGACAGGTGTGCTTTTATAGTTTTATTTTAACCATTAAGAGAGAGAAATAATAACAATACTAATTTGATAAAATATTATTGAATGTCATTATAAAAATTATTTATATTGACGATATATAGCAACTAAACTACTCAATTGGGGTGGTTCAGTTGATTGTGCAGACTGAGCTTGTGGGGAAAGACATGAGTTTGAATCCCATAGAACACATATTTGGGGAGGGACAAAGAACCTTAACTGTGACTAGGTACCCGAGCGGATATTAGTCCCATAGTGGGTCCAAAGGATCTAAGCTCGTGGATACTCCGTGGACCATTGGAAAGCCAATGACACTGATTCTGATTATGATGGAATGCTTTGGAGAAAAAAAACTCAAGCAAAAGTGGTGTTATATTGGTTATGCATGAATCTTCCAAGATTCCTGATCCCCTTACTCAAATAGTCAAATACAGATGTTTTGTGTCTCGGATGCCACGATAGCTCAGAAATAAAATTTGCATAAAAATGCAACGGCAGGTGTCACTCAGTTCCGCTGTTTAATGAGGCTATGGCTAACGCCTAAGACAAGCAACTACAAACTTTTACACGTGAATTTGATTTATATTTTGAGTTTCGACGCCAAAAGTTGTAGTTTATCAAGAAAGCCACTTCAACAAACTCCACCCATTACTGAAGACAACAAAATCCATCTACTACTATACGGTGATCATCCAAAGCAGGTATACTAGGAATCTAGAATTGTCTGCATACCTACGTTATATATGTCAGTTAATTCACAATTTATAGGAAATGTTATATATACACTGCCTTACACATTATTTAAAGTTTACAAATTCATTTCAGTGATTTCTACGTCTAGAAAGGGATTAGTCTTCGATTATCGACGCTGGAGATATCTTGTGCATCAAAAAATTCTTAGAGCTGCTTAGGACAAGGTCCTGTAATGGGTTGGAGGTACCATGCAGGATTGGGGCTGATTGGAGCTTTTGTTTTAATATTTGTCAGCTCAGCAGAAATAACTCAGGTTTGTATTCATGTTTTTCCTTTCTTTTCTTTTTTTTTGGTTCCTTCTCCTATATTTCTGGTTGAAGTTCATGTTTTAGCAAGCGTTATCTCTTTGGCTTTGTTTCGAAGATGTTACATTTTTGTATGGTTTCGAGAAAAGGATAGCTAAAAGGGTAGGAAAACAAAACTTCAACTTCAACACATTGGAACCGCAAAATTTTCAGTTCAGAAACATATATATGATCTGTCTCATTCATCTAATTATGAAATTGATACCCAATACAAGGTTGGGTTTTGCTTCCGTGAGGACTTCAATGTGAGGTAAATATTGGTAGAGGAATATTCACTATTCAGAGTAATTTATATAATGCTCTATAATTGTTAAAATTTTCCAAAATCCGCACCTCTTCATCAAAGGGTCTTAGTGGTTCACGAGCACCTTGAAATTCCCTAGGAAGAAACAAGAATCTGTATGAAGCTACTTAAATCATTGCTATTTTATTGCAAGCAATATGAAACCATTGTGGACACCTTGATTTGACCCCGTTGGACACTATATGTTTATGTGAATGTGGTTGACGTATATGTAACTAAGGTGTGGTTCATATTCTAGGCATTCAAATGGCGAGACTCTTTTAAGTAGTAACTTATAACAAAGGTTTTGAAACCCTTACGTCCAATTTGTTGTTTTTTTAAATTTTATGATATCAGTTTTCAGTTCTTGGCTCGTGTTAATGTCAATAGTACACGTTTCTTTCTAAAATTTAATGTTCCTATTTATGTGGGTTCAGTTAAAATGTTCCAACTCTAAAGCAACCAGCTGGTATGTATTTTGTGGGGATGTTAGGCCTTGTGCATTGATCAAAGTTTGTCAAAAAGAGGGTTTTAGGAAAAGGAGTGAAAAACCTCCTAATTCTTCATGTGTAAGAATTCATCAAAATGGTAGGGGGGAGTATATGACAGTGCTATGATTATAGGATAGAAATAGACAACTATTTGTAGTATAACTTCTGATTGTATGCCTTTCTAACTGTTATTCTATTCCTTAAAACTTATTATTACTTCACAATTAACATCTGAAGAGTTTGATTACGCAATATAATTTGTAATCCTAAGCTTATGATACATTTCCGCAGAGGATTTTCACACAGTATAAACAGCCTTTTGCACTCACTTACCTTGGAGTATCTCTGATGGTGGTCCACTTACCCATTTCAGTTTTCAAAGAGTGGATATGTAGCTTACTTAGAACTTTATATAGAAACCATCATAAGGACTACAACTCAGTTAGCATTTCCTCTGGACTTGGTGTCCCTTTAAGAATCGATGACATTCACCGAAGACCAGAAACTGATCTAAAAAGTAGTTTAATTACTGACAAGGACATTAAAGAAAGAGAAGAAGGTATGCCTTTGGTCAAGAAAGAGGAAGATGAACCTCCCTTGCTTGCACAATATTATGAATATACTTCATGGAAAATTGCTAAGTGTGGCTTGTACCTCACTCCAATTTGGTTTGCATCAGAGGTAACGGGGTTTCATTTAAATCTCATTCTTTAAATTTGAAGTTTTTTCATTTTAACCTTTTTGTGGAGAACTGAGAATACAAGTGGTTACATTCAGATGAAGCAGGACCAACATTGTAGAACTATCCATATAGCTTAATTCATGTAAATGTTGCCAAACAGTCTATAGATTGAAAGTATTTCTTAGCAGGAATAATTTAGTGTCATAAAACAATCCTTAAAAAAATTAAATGATTGAATATTATGAACTTTGAAATATGGGGACAAAAAACTGGAGATAGGCCTATTTTTTCTGTATAATAATAGTTTCAAACTAACCTCCAAGGCAGTGCAGCTTTTGCATTTAAGAACTTCAATTTCTCACATGAAAGGATGGACCTAAAAAGCATAGCCTTAGATTAACTTTGTGGGAAAAAGAAATCTACATAATCAGTGGATACATAACTGTATTTTAGTATTTATAATTTTTAAAAAGGACATTAGGTGTGGTGGATATAGATGACTGAGTATTGGGAGATGAGAACCTTAGTTTATACAACATGTTCTGATATGAACTCTAGATAATGTTAATCTAGATGTTCCTTAATAATTTGAACATGTACTTCTTCCCCCTCCCTCAACAAATAAATAAATAATGGAAAGATTTTCAGTTTCTGTTCCATGAATGAATATTGTTCATGAGTTTACAAGAAGTGCCACTCATTATGTTCTGTATCTTGTGTCTATAATGTTGCAAACTTTCAATTGATTGGTATCATGCAGTATTTCTCAAACCTGGCACTTGCAAATACTAGTGTTGTAAGTACAACAGTTCTGAGTTCCACATCAGGTCTCTTTACCCTTTTCTTTGGAGCACTTCTTGGCAAGGACTCAGTAAATAAAACCAAACTAGTTGCTGTTTTAATCAGCATGGTTGGTGTTGCCATGACAACTGTTGGGAAAACTTGGGCATCAGATGAGAAGATCAGCATCTCCGAGTAAGTTGAATGATGCTTGTCGTGGTGCAGAAGTCCTTTCCTTGAATACCTTATCTTGGTCTGCAATCATTAAGTCCACTTTATTGAAGTGTGTAAACTGTTAATTTTCAGAAGGGAAGAAAGAAAATAAATATATGCTGGCTTCTGTAGGGCTTTTATCCTGTAATTGTATTGAGAAGCTTAGTTACAAATACTGCTATTGTTTGATCTGCAATATATATATATATATATATAGCTATTCCAGGTGCCACTCATACTCATATGCAATCTTTGGTTACACACTCATCCACACATCATAATTTTCAAGTACAGTCTCCATTTTTGTCAACTACTAGTTAATTGGTTAACAGATTCAAGTTGTTGGCTGGCAAAGAGATAATAGGAAATAATCAAATTGGTATTTATTGAATGATGTCTTAAAGATTTTTCACTTTTTTTGGCAGTGGTTCTATATGGACGTGCTATATACGTTTTCTCTAATATTCTCTTGTCAATTGTCATTATGCTTTCAATTTCTGAAAATGGAAACTCTTCTTGCTAAGGACTGGAAAGCATTCTATCACTGGGGACATGTTTGGTCTACTCTCAGCAATATGTTATGGCTTATACACAGGTATGATACTTAACGGTCAATCGACTCTAATGTCAGGTTGACTGCTAATATATGTTTAATTTAAATCACAGATAAATTTTATGGAATTCTAACTCTGACCATCATTGTTAATCTTGGCTAATTAATTGCAGTGCTTCTGAAGAGTTCTGCTGGATCAGGAGACAAGGTTGACATGCAAAAGTTCTTTGGCTGTATTGGTCTCTACTGTCTTCTTGGCTTTTGGTGGCTAGGTATGGAATTTGTTTTGGCATTGCATGAATAGGAATTAGGAATTGCATTATAATGTTAACCTTGGTTTCTGTTATATTTTCTCATTAACTAAACTGGTCTGTATAATTAATTTAGCAAAAGGATGAAAGCTCATCGAGATGAGATGCATAGTCTAATGTTGACTAGTCATTTAAATGAGATGCATGACAGTTGTAGATATCATGATAATGATGTTGTTTAGATAGAACCTTAGAGCAGTAAAACTTTGGTGAATACATGGTAAACACAAATGTGTTGCAAATATAGCTGGACCTGATCTATTTTTTCTGATTGCTTTGAAATGCATTTGAGGCACCATGGTATTCTCATGTGATGCAACAGGTGTGAATGTATCCTTTTTATTTCACCACTATAGCACAAAAAAGATGCACCATTAGATCTTGAGAATTTAATTCACTTCACCAGCATATGCAATGCAAGAGTCATACATCAGTTGAATTTTTAAAGTTAAAAACATTTAAGCTCATGCAAGAGGTTTGTTTTAGCAGTTGATTTGAACTCATGATACTGTGTTACTGATTCTGTTGTGACGCAACTATTAAGTATAGTTGCAAACTTACAACAATGTTTTTTTTTTTTTTTGGTACAAACTTGTCGGTTAATTTGAATATGACAACTTGGTTATTGCAAATGCCAATTGTTAGTTAGTTAATAATTTCTTGCCTCATTTCTTTGTGAAACTTGCTATTGATGTTCTTGCAAGTTCCATGCAGCATGGCCATTAAATGCTGCCGGTATTGAACCTGCTTTCAAATTTCCAAGTTCAATGTCCATTGGGAAGATTGTTATCGCAAATAGCATTTGGTCAAGCGTGATTTCAGATTACTTTTGGTAAGTTAGCCTCTATCAGTTCATTGCAAAGCATGAGATAATTGTGTTAACAGTAGTTCATACAAAATAAAAAATGTGTTCACCAAAAATGGTGGATTTCAAATTGTTAATGTTAAACACTAAAGAAATGTTAGATTATATTTCCTTCATGCCTCTATGGTACATATAAGTCTTACTGCTAGTGCTAAATATACTTCTGTGATAGAAACTGGTATACTATTGCTAAGAAAATAGAGAAAATCCCTTGATTACAGAGAATACCGCAGAATTTCGAGGGTCTGCACCTCCCAATGCCCAAAGGCCCCAATCCTATTCAATTCACATGATACCCTCCTCTCTCAATCTCCCTCTTATTTATAGCCTTATTTCTCCTAACCATCTCCCTAACTCACCCACTGACCAATTAACTAACTGTTGACTAACTACTTAACTAACATTATCTAACATTCTGTCATATAGTATAGTCACAGTTATTGCACAAAGTTCTATTTCATTTCAATAATTCTAATGAATATTATAACAGGGCCCTTTCAATAGTTTGGACAGCTCCTTTGGTTGCTACATTGGGCATGTCCTTGACAATTCCAGTTGCCATGATAGCTGACATGGTTATTCATGGTCGCAAGTACTCTGCAACCTACATTCTTGGATGCATTCAGGTCTGACTTTTCTTTTCCACCGTGTGTTGTTTAATAATTTGCATTCCAGTAGTGTGTGTTTGGTATAGCAGCCAAAATTTGATTATTTTAGTAATCGATTATATGTATAATCGAATCGATTACTATCTTAATAATTTTTTTTTGTATGTTTGTTAAAAAATGATTTAAGATAATCTATTTCTTTTGGATAATGTTAAAAAATCAATTTTATATAGTAAATTATAAACAAAAATTTGTATAGAATAATTATATTTATTTAGTAGTTAGTTATATTTAAATAGGAGTAAAATGAGAAAATGTGATTGGTTTCGAAATAATAAAATGTTATTTTTTTTTTCAAATAAGCTTAAACTTTCAGCTTTTCTGAAAATCACCTTTTTCTATAAAAATAAATTTCTATACTTTAAATTAATTTACTAAACATGTCAAATTAGTTTCAAAACAGTTTTTTTTTTTTTTTTGGAAAAAGAAACATTTCCTAAGAGAAATAATCTTTCCCAAACATATGCTATTATCTATGTAATGTGGCCTAAACATCCATTTTTCGGTTCTATTGGAAACAGGTATTTGCAGGATTTACTCTAGCAAACATTTCGGATAAGTTTTCAAGAAATCATGCAGACTTAACTACGTGACATTCTGAGAAGCAGGAGTTTTGTATATATACTAAACGAGGAAGAAACTCAATACAGTCATGAAGCAAAAACTACATATGTGAAATTGTATGGAAAGAGCTTGAACAAAAGTCATAAGTGTGGTCTAAAGCGTCTTCAAGCCTTGTTTGTGTCACACTAACTTTTGGTCTATAAACGACCGTTGTAGGATATAAAGATTTCATTTAGGTCGAAGAATGGTATGGTCATTTGTTAAATAAGACTCGCATAGTCGCATTGCACAAATTAAGGAAAAAGGAAAAGGAAAAAAAAAGGACACAAGTCCTCGAACTTCCAAATGCCTAGGAAGGTTGTCGGTACTGTTGCTCAATGTTGGTCAGCAACACGCCACAAACCACCAATTAAGTCATGATAAAAGCCTGAGACGTGTGGAATTACACTTTGTGTTCTCAAAGATCGTTTTATTCACTTAGAACATCAACCTCGTTAACCCCAAGATTTAACACGACACGTCTCGATTTGACATCTGGATAGCAAAACAACTTGAAGAAAGAATACTAAAGTATTGTAATGCAGCAAGAAGAAAGAAGATCTGGAAGTTTATCATGATTAGGAGATAAGATAAGATAAGATTTATATAAGATACATGGAATCAAATTGCATTGTAACCGTTTGGCTAAACTATATGGTCCCTTATCTTTATTTTAGATTTCAATGTGGTCTTACTTTTATTTTTTGTTCCGCTTTGGTCCTTTAAAGTTTTAAAAACAATCCAAGTTGGTCATTCCTCGTTAGATGTCCAGTGTTCTAACGGAGTTAGGTGTCCGGCGTTAACTCATTGAAACTGAGTATACTCGTTGGAAAATCATTCCTCGTCCCTCATTCCTTATTCCTTCCTACTCTCCATACCTGCCTTCCACACATTCAGAAAACAAATTCTCAAAAAAAAAAAAAACCTAACCCCCAAATCTCAGTCAACTGCATATCGGGATTTTTCTTACGATTCTACAAAATATTTTCTATTTTGCCTCATGGTGTCACGGTTTTGATTGTAACTATGTTCCACGGATTTGTAATCCAAGTGCCCGATTCCTTACTAGCTTTGCCATGATGACTCTTCCACAAAGCTTGAAAACCAACCAGAGTACTTGATTTCTACTTTTTTGAGCTTCAACTTTGATTTTAATATAAAACAATATACGAGAAAATAAATTTTCACATTTATCAAAATAAATAAATACTACCTAGCTCTTGTTTATACTATAAATACTATTATTCCTGCAAATATACGACGAGAGAGATATTCCAAGAATGCTATATAATACTCCTACTTTTAGTCCAAAACTAGTACATTGACCAGCGCATTCGCATGGGTCGCGTTTGTGTCTACATATGTATCAAAACGGCTTGTAAATAAATATAGCAATAAGTTGGTATATATCAAATCCATCATATGATTTTTAGTTTTATTTTATATTTTTTCCATTCAAATTTAGATAAAAAGGCAGTCAAATTCTATTTTAAGAAAAAACAAACATTGATTTTTACATGTGAAAGAAGCGGAAGCAGTTATCTCTATTATCGATCCGAAGGCATACCATAAAGGTTAAAATGTACATTACATTAAATTTGGATTTTGAATTTACAAACTAACACATCAGGACATGCAACTCCACTCAATATGACTTCAAACTCACTAAAATTATATAGAAAATGAGGGATTTCTGAAAGATCAACCACTTTCGTAATTGTTTCTCACAAAAATCAGCTTGTAAGGAACTAAGGATTCTTAGAGATCTTATATTGACACATTTTTCTCAACTCCAAATTTTTGAGCAATATATGTGTCCCTATCTAAGCTCAGTTTTTCATTTATCAAAATCCAAATTTTTTATCACATCTTCTATTTTACCACCCTAGGTTATGAACAAAAAATAAATAAATAAACCATGCAAATCACTCAAGTCTACATTAAATCGTAGCACTATACAGATAAGAAATACATTACCTTTGCATTCGTTGGAATCATTTGTGTACCTTGCTTTTGTAGATTTTTTAACATGCTAGAGATTCGTGATTTTAATTGTTATTTTTCACATCTCCTTTGTATCGTTAATTTCATAGATTGAGCTCATTTTACGTGTAATCTTATGTGTTGTTGATTGCTAATGTGAACATATATGAGAACGTTATCCAATGTTACATGGAATAGAAATGTTTAAGAAATAACGAAATATGCATGCATCACAAGATTCGACTGATTCAATGATAGAATTTGAGGCACATTATAAATTAATGGTTGGCAAACTGATGTTAGGCGAAATGAAGGTATTTGGGCAGAAATAGAGAGGAATGGCTGACTGAGAGAGTTTCATTAAAAGAAAGAAACACTAAGATTTTGACACACATTCCAAATAAAGATTTTGACACCCAGAAAAAAAAAATGAAAGAAAGAAAAACTACACACAGAAAGGGCAACTTAGATATATTTCAAATATGAAGAAGTGTTGGGCATTACAACTTAACATTACAACTTAGATATATTTTAAAAATGAAAAAAAAAGATTGGCAAACATTCTGACCGACAACTCATAAAGAAAAAAGAAAAATGAGAACTTATATATTTAACATATGCATAATAAACAATAGTTTAATATAAAAAAATGGGTTTACAAATTGGGGATAGTTAAGCAAGGAAGAGGAGGAAAAACAAGGATTTTCATTGAGATAAAGATGTTATTATAAAATCAATATTCCTTACATTGCCAGCTTATTTCCTACATGTGAGTCTCCATTGATAACATTGAACCAAGGTATAGGCAGTACCCAATTCTTCGCTAGATTGGAAGGTGGAATGGGAAGAAAAGAAAAAAAAATTAAGATGAGAAGATACAGATGCAGAAACGTGAAATGAATGGAGAGGGAGAGAAGAAAAGTCAAAATTGTTGAATGGGAGAAAGATGAAAAGTCGATAACCTTATTTGGTTGAGCGGAAAAAATTTCTTTAAAGCTACCACATGTATTAGCCAAGACCTTCTTTTATGAAATAGTAATAGATAGATAGATATACTCTTTATTCAACAATCAAATGTGTATAATAAACTAGCAAAGCTGAGTACATAGAATAGCTTAGCCTCACCATACTCCACTCCATACATTTATTATACTCCTTTACATCCCGTTCCCTCGGACTTATCTCATCCCCTCACCGTTATCTAATCTAACTGTTATTCCCACGATCTCACCCATAGTATCCTAGCAATTAGCAACTATCTCAACTCATTTCATCACTTGAATTTGAATATGTAACAACTTGCTTGGGCTGAGTTAACCTGATTTGACCTCCTTCCGAGAATAAGCTCAACCCAATCTTAGCCCAATAATCTCAGACGGTACACAAGCCCCCAAGCTTTGAGCTTCAAAGAAATGAAAGTGCTTTTGTGACACCCTCTACCCCGCATGTATTCATAACAACATAAAAAGAAAAGAAATAAAGGAAAAACACATGCATATTATTTATTAAAAATAAGACCATGGATAAAAGGTTCACATAAACAAACATAAACCCAATCCCGATGTCACATAACAGAGCTGGTATAACCAAAATCCGGCAGAATACATCGGATAACAAAACTAACAAATGAACATCCTAAACTACGAGTGAGCGGGCTCCTCAGAGTCACTCCTCAACTGGCTGCTCACCATCTTCTGCATAACAAGAAAAGGTACATGCAAGGAAACAACAAAGATGGGAGTAAGAAATCGTTGTACAAACATAATGGCAAAGGAGCATTTAGCAAGATGAACATACATCACATATACAACATATCACAACAAAACAACATAATAACAATTAACAAGTTATATCATTCACATCACACCAATAATGTATACTATGCGGTGGAGTACTACTCCACTACTCCGTTATGCATGTGGATCCAAACTACCTCAAGAAGACAACATCGGAGTTACATATCCACATTGGCCATTAAGCACCAACGCTGACAGTTCACCAAACCATGGGTGAACCCCTTGGATAGCAGACGCACCTTACTCTCGGATGCACCACCACAGGGGCGAACGATTCACCTAACTCTCGGATGAATCACTGCGGACGGCCAGATCGCCTTACTCTTGGACAACCTCCCCTATGTTGAACTTCCCACTAACATCTCCAATACGTGAATGCATGAACAACAACAACAAACAAACAAACAATCACCACCTCTGCTTTGGCCAATAAGCACCAAAGTTTTATCGCCATCAACACCTTGACCGATAAACATCAAGGCCCCCTTGACCAATAAGCACCAAGGTTCAATATCGTCAACACCTTGACCAATAAGCACATCAAGTTTACTTTAGCCAATAAGCACCAAAGCATAGCAACGTGTGGTAACCCATCGTTACCGTCTTAACCATCTTAACGTTTGTATTTAATTATCTTCATTAAGCCTTCATTGAATTATCTAACTTGTCTTTACTCCGATTGGTGTCTTATTTCGTCATAGGGAACAATTTGGGTGAAACACCTTTGTTCTTGTCTTAACATTTAACTCTGTGTGGGGAGCACGGGCGTGCTGACCTTTTAAGTTGAGCACGGGCGTTCTCTCTATTGAGCACGATGGTCGTAATGATCTGGGCATAACATATTAGGATTCCTTGCAACCTCCCTAGGGCACTCAAAGGTCATTCCTAGGGTCTTTTATCTATAGCATCAAGTAAGAATTTCGTTCTTCTCATTTCATCTTCATGTTTTATGACTACCTTGAATTAATCTTCAACTCTTGTTTTATTGTTAACATTCCTAAAATACTCATAGATCAATCCTAGGGTCTTGACTATGCCATTGAGCATTAACATTGCCTCTCATTACTATGATTCAAGTCTTATGAACATTGGGAAATTATCCCTTAATTCTTAAACATCATTATTAGCATTCCTATGTATTTAGTTAACGTCTTATTAACATTAGTGTCAGCCTTAACAACATCGACAACCAAAGCATACATTCATGGAATGGCAACGTCATCATCAACACATCCAATCATGGCATAATCATCACTAATAGCAACAAACAATTATAGCATGCCAAATATGTAGAAATCATTGATAATAATCATATAACAAACAAGTATCAGTTAGGCAAATAGCACACAATAGAGTCATGGGTTAACCCTTCATCTTACGCTACCTCGTTGCCTACGTGTTATATTAATCCCTTCTCCCCATACCTGGTATGAAGATTCTTCTAACGCCAAGCTTAAGCGACTCTAGTATTGTTCCCTCGAGCGGCTTGACAAATCCTTAAGCCTTGGCCAAACACAAAAAGGATAACCAATTAACCAATAAAATCTCAAACCCCCCAATTTGGAGGGTATGAAAATGAAGGGTTTTGGATGGAGTGGAGTGGTTTGGGTTACCATCCTCAACCATCCCACTTCATTAATGAAGGAACTCCCAAACAATGAGTTAGTGAATTTTTTCCACCCCACTCCATTACTAACCACCCCACTCCATCCTCCCAAACATAGTGTTAGGGTGTGTTTGGTTCAAAGGAGGGAGGGGAAATAACACTTTCATGTATTTCCCCTTTCATGTTTGATTCAGGAGGGGAGGGGAAGGATTTTAAAACAAATTTACTCTTAAACTCTTATAATTATTTATTTCAAAATGACTAGTGGGTAGGGGTGTTCGCGGTTCGGTTTGGATCGGTTTTGGGGGAAAAAGTCATCCGATCTGAAGTAAAAAAGTGCATGCGGTGCGGTTTGGTTTGGATGACTTCTAAAAAAATATCCGATCCGATCCAATTAAATGTGGTCGGATCGATTCAGTTGGTTCAGTTTTTAACCACGCATCATTACATATTTATAAATGCAATTTGAGAGAAAGGTAGATGATTTTGGGTGAAACAAAACATAACCTGATTTAAAAGAACAAAAGCAAAACAAAATGTAAAATTATGGTCCTGCTCATGTATGAATCTTATGTAAAAAAGAAGCAAAAGTTCTTGAGTCTAAAAAAGAAGCAAATCTCCTGATAAATCTAAAAGTTCAGACTGAATATAAAGTTTAAAAAATGGCAATAGTCTTTAAGGTGACTGCTCCAACATTCAAATACAAAGTTCCAATAAATGTTGATACACTTGATAACTTGCTCCTAGCATTCAAGGCCACTGTTTACAAAGCAAAAATAAAAAAATACAAAGTATGAGAGGCCAAGAGTAAAACCAGCCAGAGTAAAGAGACAACAAATGGGTCAAAACTCAAGGTAAATCAATTATATTGGCATGAAACTGACTTCAACTGGCCCAAAGATCATAAGCCATTACTAGGATATTTTCAGCAGGCTGCATTCAATAAGCACAGATAATTTATGGCTACCATTATAACATTATAAAATTACAAAACCCTGTTATTGTTCATTTTCACACTTCCCAGTATTGAACATAATTATCCCAGGTTTGCATGTTTCCTGTTTTTGAAGTGAGACAACAGAAATATAATTCACGCTGAATTGATTAAAATCAGAATATACAAGTATCCAAGAAATTGGAACATCATAAATTAGACTAACATATATACTTTGATGCCAAAACTAGTGGCAATCCATATCATATTTGTATTCGATACAGTATTGGTTCTACACTGTTATACCATGGGTCATAACATTTCTAAGTTTTAAGACCAGTGTTCTTTGGGTGGACAGTAAATCACAATCATAATCCAAAAATCACAATAAAAACATCGGTACAACAAATGTAAACGGGAGAAGGACAGGGTTCATATCAATATCCTGAGAACCTTATGAGAAGGGGAGAGAAAAGGGAAATGGGAAAAGGGAAAGGGAAAGGGAGAGGGAGAGGGATAGGGTTCGGATCAATAAAATGTGAGAAAGGGAAAGGTAGAGAGAAAGAAAAGAACCTTGTGAGAAGGGGACGGCGGACGACGAACAGAGGACGCAGATGGCGGACAACGGAAGGAGGATGCGGATGAACCGGATGCAGGCGGAAAATGACAGAGGAAGGATGCGAGGGGGCAGCGTCTGACTGGAAGTGCCGATGGCGGCGAGATGGAGACGCGAGGGGGAGAGTAGACGACGGCTTTGAGGGGAGGGATTGAGGGCAGAGAGTTTAGTCGTGAGAGTTAGGGTTGAAAAATAAATAGGTCTGAACTCTCAGTGTGTAGTGTAGCAGCATTACCGTATCAAGCAACAAAACGCACCTCCATAACACATAAAAACGTATGTATATATAATTCGGTTCGGTTTCTGAAAAATAAAACCGAAAACCGAACCGAACCGGTCGGTCCCAGAAAAAATTATCCAAAAACATCCAATACACTTCGGTTTTGATTGGTTTTCGTTTATTTTGGATTGGTTTTGCAGTTTTTTTAGATCGGTTTGGATCTGAACACCCCTACTAGTGGGTTTATTTTTGTCAATACATGAGAAATGTTTTAAAATCCCTCCCCTCCCCTCCAAACCCCCCCAATATTTGAGGGGAGCCAAAACTCACTTAGGGTGTGTTTGGTTCAAATGAGGGGAGGGGAGGGATTTTAATTAGACATTGTGTTTAGTTGAAAGGAGGGGAATAACACTTTCATGTTTGGTTTAGGAGGGGAGCGGAGGGATTTTAAAACCAATTTACTTTTACACCCTTATAATGATTTATTTAAAATAAATAAGTGAGGATTTTTTTGTCATTGTATGCAAAATATTTTAAAATCCCTCTCCTCCCCTCCAAATGCCCCCAATATTGGAAGGGAGCCAAAACTAAGTGAGGGGGGATTTTGCTCCCCTCCCCTCCACTTAAAAAAGTTGAACCAAATATGCTAAATTTTAAAAAATCCATCCCCTCCCCTCCGCTCCGCTCCCCTCCAAAAGTTGATTCAAACATAAATGTTTTTAAAAAAACCCTCCCCTCCCCTCCCCTCCATTCCCCTCCAACCAAACAATACCTTAGGTCGAAGAATGGTATGGTCATTTGTTAAATAAGACTCGCATTATTAAGGAAAAAGAAAAAAAAATAGGACATATCTTTTTTCTACTTAAGTCCTTGAACTTCCAAACACCTACGAAGGTTGTAGGTCCTGTTGACGTCTAATGTTGGTCAGCAACACGCCACAAACCACAAATTAAGTCATGATCAAAGTCCGAGACATGTAGAATTACACTTTCTGTTCTCAAAGGTTGTTTTATTCGCTTAGAGCATTAACCTCGTTAACCCCAGGATTTAACATGGCACGTCTCGGTTTAACATCGAGATAGCAAAACAACTTGAAGAAAGAATACTAGAGTATTGTAATGCAGCAAGAAGAAAGAAGATCTGGAAGTTTATAATGATTAAGAGATAAGATAAGACAAGATTTATATAAGATACATGAAAAATCAAATCGCTTTGTAACCGTTTGGCTAAACTACATGGTCCCTTATCTTTATTTTAGATTTCAACGTGGTCCCACTTTTATTTTTGTTCCACTTTGGTCCTTTAGGGCTTGTTTGTTTTGTTTCTAGTTTCCTGTTTTCATTTTCTGTTTTAAAAAAATAATTACAAAATTGTCACATTATTTTCATTCGGTTTCCTGTTTTCAAAATTTTGGACAAAAAACACTGAAAAACAACTTTTTGTTGTTTCCACAAATTTTTGTAATTATTTTTGAAAACAAAAAATGAAAACAGGAAACTGGAAACAAAACAAACAAGTCCTTAAGTTTTAAAAACAATCCAAGTTGGTCATTCCTCGTTAGATGTCCGATTTCTAAACAGAGTCAAGGCATTAACTCATTGAAAACTAAGTATACCAGTTGGAAATCATTTCTCGTCCCTCATTCCTTCTTCCTTCTTACTCACCAAACCTGTCTTCCACACATTCAAAAAATAAATTCTCAAAAAGAAAAACCTATCCCCGAAATCTTAGTCAACTGCATATCGGGGTTTTTCTTACAATGGTATAATTCTACAAAATATTTTCTATTTTGCCTCATGGTGTCGGTTTTGATTGTAACTATGCTCCGCAGATTTGTAATCAAGTGCATGTTTCTCTAACAAGGTTTGCCATGATGATTCTCCCACAAAGTGTTGACAATTACATACTGATATGCATTAATTGATATAAATTGTCAACTGAATTGACCTTTTTACCCTTAGTTTTGGCAGGAAAAAATGTTCTCAGACTACATTACTTATATATATATATATATATATATAAAGATATTATGGATGCCTTAAGTCCTCCAGCAAACTCAAACGCTAACCTCAACCCCAAGTCAGCTCTTACTCCAAATATTCCGAAAGTTCTCGTAGTCGAAGACTCTTCTTCTTTCTCTCCGTCTTCATCTTCCACTCACCAAAGCCAATCTAACCCGGAAAACGAAGCTCATGAGTCGTCAGAAATCCAAAGAAGGGACTTTACTATTCTACCTCAGTTTCCAATCCCCGTCGCACCTTAGCACAAATTGCGAAATAGAGAACACAACACCAAATTAGGGAATTTGGTTGCTCACAGTACCTACACAAATAGAGATGAATTAAGTTAAAGGAAGAAAGGGGGATTATTTGCAGCAAAAAAAGGGATCAAAGTGAGAGAGAATGAACGACTGAGCACCTCAAGTGCTGCTTAGAGAGAGGGCAAGGGAGAAAATGAGTGAGATTCTGGCTTCAAGGGCGAAAATGAGTGAGATTCTGGCTTCAAAGGCATAAATGGATCTTCTATCGTAGGAAGAAGACAGAGGATTAAAAAGGGAGGAAGAAAGAGCCTCAGCTCCCAACCGAAGAAAACGAAGAGGTAAAGAAAAACCATGGTTTCGTGCCCACATCCTTAATGATTTGGGTTGAAAGTGTTGACAACTACATATTGATATACATTAATTAATATAAATTGTCAACTGAATTGACCTTTTTATTCCTAATTTGGGCGGGGAAAATGCACTCAGACTACATTACTTTTATATATAAAGATAAAGATTTTGACCATTCATGTGCTATACAAATGTTCAGATTTTCTTCTCTCATCTTTCACAATAGCACAATCCCCTCACTTGAGTTGTCATATATATATATATATATGTGTGTGTGTGTGTGTGATAAAGGGATATATAATTTGTAATATTTTGATTTTAGATTGAATGCTCAAATTGGTCCCTGAAAAATTTTGGGGACGCACTTTTAGTCTTTTAAAAAAATAAATTAACCATTTAATCCCTTAAATTTTCAAAGCGGGACATATTAGTCCCTAGACTTAGTTCTGATGTCTATTTACTTGCCTACGTGACCCATTAGGGTGAAGAATGTTTTTGGGACCAAACTATCTTATATTTTTGGCAAAATAGGTAGTCTGGTCTTATATATTTATTTTATTTTTCAAATTGGTCTTACATGTAACACCTTCTTTTTTCGTAAGTGCTTTTCTTTAAAGCTTGTTTGGTTGTTAAGTTGTTGGTTGAGGGCTTAGTGGGATTTTTGGCTTAAAAGTCCCTTTCTGGTACATGAGCACGCCCGTGCTCATTAGCCAGCACGCCCGTGCTTAAAGTCAGAAGCGTGTTTCTGATTTTAAGTTGGGCATGACCGTGCTCAACAATGAGCACGCCCGTGCTCAATGTACGGACCGCGTCTCGCTGACGCTAAGTCCAACACGACCGTGCTCAAGGGGGAGCACGATTCGTGCTCAAGTTCAGACTATATATGTTTGGCACAGAACCCGAGGGTTAACGTGAAGCCCTATTTTTCTAGTTGCAGCAGCCACTGTTGTGGCCTAGAGTGCCTCCTTCCCTATTTCCTCTTCATCCATTGCGATAGTGGAGTTTTGGAAGCCGTTTGGGAAGCTTAGTGCATCTGTTTTGGTTAGAGGTAATGGTCCCTTTTTCTCTTGTCAGTTTCCTTTTGTTTTAATGAGAGATACTGATTAATTGTGTTTCTGATCAACCAAGGCTTAGTACCGGAGTAAGCCGCTTGAGGATTCGGGATCAGTTCGTTGTTTAGGACGTTGTTGGAGCTACCTTCAATCCACGTATGGGGAGAAGGGTAGTGTAACCATAGGCAATGGGGGTAGTGTAAGGTAAAGGGGTTCCCCATGACCCCGGTGTTGTTTTATGTTGTATGATTATTATGTTAAATGTTGTTCTGTCAATAACATGCTCTATTTGGTTGATTTTGTCTGAATATGTATGTTATAGACATGTTGGTTATTAGTATGAGTATGATGATGTGTTTTGCCAATAGTTGATGTTGTGACTTGATGATATTGTTGCTGTTATGACTGTTGTGTTGGAGCCCTTGAGGCTAATGTTTTAATTGATAAATTAGGCAAAAAAAACGAGTTAAGATTAATGGTTTAATGAATCCTAAAATTGGTTAGAATTCTGACTTGAGACTCTGCCCAGAACAGTACTGTCGTGCATTGAGCATGGCCGTGCTGAACAGGGAGCACACCCGTGCTCGCAGTTTGAATTCTAGAAAATGACCACAAATTAAGCACGGCCGTACAGCAGAGGAGCACGACCGTGTAGCTGAGCACGACTGTGCCGAATAGGAAGCACGACCGTGCTCCACTTAAGCGGCAGCACTCCCTTCATGTGTTGAGCACGCCCGTGCTGGGATTTAAGCACGACTGTGCTCACCCGTCCTAGACAGAAACAGAATTAAAGGACTTAAGGAGTTTCAAACCCCATTTCCCCAATGATGATAAGTTGATATAGCTAATCAAAGATAAAGATTAGACAAATTGGTTAATGGTGATCTAAGATAGTTAAAGATGATCAGGAAGATGAGATGGTGAGATGTTAAGATGTTAATTCGGTATCAGTTGGGTTACCGCACGTTGATAAGTTGTACCTTGGTGCTTATTGGCCAAGGGGGCCTTGACCCCACGGTTTGGGTCTAAGGTATTGTTGATGTTAAAGTCTTGGATGCTTATTGACCCAAGCATGTTGAGTTGAACCTTGGTGCTTATTGGCCAAGGGAGCTTTGACACTGCGGTTTGGGTCTAAGGTTACATTGATGATAATGTTGAAGTCTTGGGAGCTTCATGGCCCTAGCAAGGAGGTGGTTGAGATTGTTTGTTGTTGTGCCATTTACATAGAGTATTGGAGTTGTTGGTTGATGCGGGAGGTTCGACATAGGGGAGATCGCCCGAGAATACGGTGATCTGGCCATCCATGGTAGGTCACCCGATGGTTTGGTGACCGCGGTCCCCCGTGATGAGGCATCCACGGTTTGATGTGTTGGCTATCCATAGGGTTCACCCAAGGTTTGGTGAACTATCAATGTTGGTGCTTCTATGGCCAATACGGATATATAACTCCAAAGTTGTTCATCCTGAGTTAGTTTGGATCCACATGCATAGTTGGAGTAGCAGAGTAGCGTTGCATTGCACTGCATAGCATACTGATGATGATGATGTTGATGTGTGATGAGTTATATGTATATGTTGATGGATGTATGCCTATGATGCTACTATGCTGGTTGTTTACCTTGTTTCCTATTCCCATGCCGTTATTGTTTACATGATCCTTACTCCCCTCTTTCTATTTGTTTGTTTGACATGATTGACAATTTGCAGAGGATGACGAGCAGCCCGGAGAGGAGTGACTCTGATAAGCCACCACTCATAGTTAAGGCCTTTCTTTTGATAGTTAGTTTTTTAGTTATAATCCGTATTGTACGGAATGGTTATACCAGCTCTGAATTTGACATCGGGGTTGGGTTGTTTATATTTATGTTTATCGTTGTTGAACTTGGTTTATTTCCGCGTTTATGAACTCGTTCATGTGAGACTTTTTTACCCATGGACAAATATTTTTATTTTATCAAGTAAATGCATGTTGTTTTCATTTTAATTTCTTTTATATTAAATGCCTTATAACATGCGGGGTAGAAGAGTGTCACATTGCACGTTATGTTTCGTTTCCACGTTAGTCCTTTTCGTCAATTTCGAACTTACAGAGTCAGATCAAAAGCCACGTGTCAGACTAAGTTGATAGCCACGTCAGATCAAAACTGACGGCGTTGGATCAAAATTGACGGAAAGAACTAATGTAGAAATAGAACGTAACGTGTAGGACCAAATTTAAAAATATAAAACTTATTCGACGAATATAAAAAATAAAATAAACATATCCGATCAATCAACCAATTTTGCCTATATTTTCCCTGAGTTGTCGTTTATATCAAAACGCGGAGTTATTGAGTTTGTGTGTTTGATACTTTGATTCCCTTTCGTCTTTCCTTCTAACCCTGCTGTTACAGACGGGGCACAGCAGCGAGCTTCGAGAGCAACGAACGAGAGATCAGATTCAGAAATCAGAGAGAATGGAGAAAGGGAAGGGAGTGATGGGATCTATGGGACGAAGATGGGGCGTTGACTTCACTGATAATTCAACTTCTCCCTCTTCTCGCGATATTCCTGATCCTCCCGGTTTCTCTCGCGCTTCTCTCGACCAGGTTTCTTTTCTTCTTCATTCTATCTATTTTTCCCTTTATTTCTTCCTATCTATTCAAAACTAAAAAAAAAAATTCAATCATAAATCTTATAGGATGATTCCTCCCTCAGTCGCCAAAAGAAGGACGCCGAATCCAACTGGAAATCTCAGGTTTTCTTATTCTCTTTGTTTGTTTTTTTTTTTTAATTTTTTTGGATTTATAGTAATTAATTCATTTTAAAGGCATACCTTGGATAAGAATAAAGTCTCAAACTAGTCCTTGAAAAAAAAAAAAGTTTAATTGATATGCAATTTGAGTATAAAGTTTTAGTGTAAATCTTTACACTGTCAGTGTATAAACAGGAAGATACATATATTCCGTGGAAAATGCAAAATTCCAAGTTAATCCTCAGAAATCTCATGCCGGTCAAAATTGAGATTTTTCATTTTTCAGGACGAGATGTGTCTCCCTATATTTTTTTTTGCTGTCGAGGATCACCTTGGGTCTTTATTCCATTATGTAATTATTGTTTGTCCTTTGCTCTGGATCAACAGTGATTCTAATGTTCAAAGGTTTTGTTATTAACTACTAAACAGAAAGCATGGGAAGTAGCACAGGCCCCTTTCAAGAACTTGCTAATGATGGGGTTCATGATGTGGATGGCTGGTAGTACAGTCCACTTGTTTAGCATTGGTATTACCTTCTCAGCTCTTTGGCAGCCAATAAGTGCCTTACAGAGCGTCGGAAAGAGTAAGATTTTCTCTCCAATTTCCAGCTCTTCATGATTGTGCTTCAACATTTAAAATAAAATTAATAAAAGGGGTTAAATTTAAGTTTATGATCCCTAAAGTTTGTGCTGGCTTTTAATTTGGTCCGTTTTTAGACGAGTCATTATAGTTATAAATGTTTTCAAGTTAATATCTTTTTGTTATTCCCAGACAGTGATGGCAAGGGTCTGAATGAAGTTACATGTTATTATTCTATGTCAAATGCCAAATAGGAATATCATCCAGCATAATATTGCAATGGTGTTATAGATGAGAGTAACGTAGAGGGAGTCTGAAAATGTTTATAATTATATGGACTCAGTTGAAAAGAAAAAAAGTATAGGGATCAAATTAACAAATCTATGTAAACTATAGGGACCAGAAAGCTAATTTAACCAAAAAAAGGAAAGGCAAAGAAGCTTTAGCCTGCTTAAGCCCCTTTATCTTGGTCAGGACTCAGGATGTTAATTTGCTTTCAGTTGTTTAGGTCACAACTCATAATAGGTTACACAAATATCATCAGTTCAATATGAAAATTGATAGGCAAACAGGAGGTGCTGGTGTCATTTAAATCACATCTATTGTTAATAATTGTTTCTTCTGTTCATGTCCCATAAATTTTTGTTCCTTGTTTTTATGCATTGCTAATTATTTGTAGTAAATTGCTTATCATGCTGCCAAAAGGATTTCATTATCATTTCATTTGAGTCGGGAAATATTTTCCAACCATTAACTGGTGCTACTATAATCCATAGAACGTGATGTCGATGGAAATACATTTGTTATAGTTGACCTTAGAGATGTCACTTCTCTTCTCTGGTGATTTGTGATAAGATATTGATCCATATTTTACTGATATCTTAATACTCGATCAACTTACAGTTCATTATGCGTGTTCTTCCCTCTTCCCTTTAGGGATCTTTATTCTCAGGGGCTGTTTGTTATGACCATTTCCTCTCATTTCCTGTTTCCATTTTCATTTAAAACAGAAAATAGGCTTGAAAATATGTTTGGTTGAGTTTAATGAAAACATTTCATTGAAAACATTTCTTAAAATGAGTCCAAATCAGGAAAAAAAAAAGTCGTTTCCAACATTTCCTTCTCAAGTTTTTGGAAACAGAAACGCATAAATGAAAACACGGTGGCATCAAATGTAATTATAATGAAAAAAATGAAAAGGCGGTGGAAACAGAGAAGCCACTAAAGAACGGAAAAACGCAAGAGAGTGTGTGTATGGCCACGACCCATCAGTGAGCGATGAAGATGATTAATCACAGAGCTCTCTCTGGAGCTCTTGCTGCTGCTGCTGTGCAATAAAGAGATGACACAAAGAGGTTGTTTAACGGTGTTTATTTTAGAGTAAAAATCAAGTGAAAGAGAGAGAAGAACGGTGCCAAGAAGAAGTGGAGAGAAAAGGGCGGTGCCAAAAGGATTGCAAATCTATTAAGCAGACACGAGATGTGAGCAAAATTGTTCAGTAATGGACTGCATACACATCGAAGAAGAAGCAAAACAAAAGAAAAACATAAAAAATGCTAAGGACGATAAAAGACCACCGCCAACAGATTTGCAATCTATATTTAATTGTAGAAAATATATATTATAGGTCTTATATTTTATTATATTATATATTATATATATAATTTTAATTTTCTAAAACATTTATATCAAACACGTTTTCATTGTTTTCATTTTCTAGAAACAGTTTTTAACTTTAGAAACCAAACATGTTTCCTAAAATTTAGAAACTGAAAATGAAAATTCATTTCAGGAAATGAAAATTGGAAACTGGAAATAGAAAACTGAAAACAAAGCAAACGGTCCCTCAGACTTCGCCGGTCATGCTCCAGTATTAAGGGGCATGGAAGGAGTGTTTTTGAGCATCTATTGGAATTCATTTTCTTCTGAAGTGAATGATACTTCATTTTTTGTTCTCTTTACATTAATTTTAATGCACATTTGTAAATTTGCTTTCCATTGCATTTTGGTTTTCAGTTTGTAGCCTTCTAATTTTTCTTTCCCTATACCTTGCAAAATATCTACTGGAGAACTTTAATTTGTTCTAGGATTGTTAATGCATCCTATTGATTTTTGCAGTTTTTGAGCCTTACAAAGACAATAAAGTGGAGCTTCTTGGACCTAAGCTATTATTCGTAGCCCTTAATTTGGGTGGCTTGGCACTAGGTGTTTGGAAGGTAATATAAGTGGTCAAGTTGTGCCTTGAGACTATCATCACCTTCTAATTTATAATTTCAAAGTAAATGTGTGTATGAGTCGACATTGTTGTCAAACTCTCAAGTTAATTTCTTAAAGTCTTGTGAGTTTACAATCCTATGACACAAAAACGAGTTAAGTAACTTAAGTTGCGCATAAACTTTTTATTACAACAACAATAAAGCCTTTTCCCAGTGGGTGGGGTCAGCTATTGGATTAAATGAAGCCATTGTGTTCTATCAAAAACCAAATCCTCTTACAGGCCATTTAGGTCTAAATATTTTCTAATGGTTTTACCTAGAGTCTTTCTTAGTCTTCCTCTCCCCTAATTATGGGGCTATCCTTCATCTAATTAACTCTTCTAAATGGGGCTTCTATTGGTCTTATCACTTGTCCAAATCATATTAAGCATGATTCTACCATATTTTCCTTAATAGGTGCTACTCCTAATTTTCCTCTAAAACATTCATGAATGAATGATATCTTTTCCTGTATGCCCACTCATCCAATGAAACATTCTTATCCCTTCCACACCCATCTTATGCTCTTGTAGGCACTTTATTGCCCAACAATCAATGCCATAAAGCATCGTTGATCTTATGGCTGTGGTAGAATTTTCCTTTTAGCTTGATAGGTGCCTGTCCATCACAAACAACACCTAAAGCATTCCTCCATTTAATCACCAGCTTGAATCTTATGATTTTTTCTTTCTCCATCACTTTGTATGATAAACCCTAGGTACCTAAACTGTGTGACTCGTGGTATGAGGTTGTCTCCAATTTTCACTCTTAAGCTAGTGCTAATGCGCATCTTACTCCGTTTTACTTTTGCTTAAATGGAAGCCATGTGATTCCAAAGCTTCCCTCCATATATCTAGTTTACCATTTATACCGTCTTTAATTCGCCTACTAGGACTATGTCATCTGAACAAAGCATGCATTGAAGCATTGGTTCTTGGATATGTTGAGTTACGAGTATGAACTCCCAAAATCAAGGTAAAAGGATAAGGTGTCATGGATGATCCTTGGTGTAAACCTATGGTTTGGTCCCACCATGTGTTTGCACACTGGTTTCAGCCCAGTCATACATATCCTTGGTGGCCCGAATATAAGCAAATTGAACTCCCTTCTCCAGTTCCCTCCACAAGACTTCTCTTGGCAACCTATCACAAGCCAAGAAAAGTTCACGTGTATTCTCCTTTTTTGTTAAACTGGTACAAGTAACAAATTTGGTAAACTCTCAATTTTACTAGCGAGTTTATGAGCCTTGATATGTTCTTTGTTTTGGCCTCAAAATGTGTAGTTTTGGTTGATTTGTTGGACACTTGGGAGCAGAGTAGTCAATAGCGCGCTATGGCCGCACTATAGTGGCAAGGCGGAGCAGAGCGGCAGGTGGCCGCTAGTCGGACGACATGGCAGAGCGTTTTCCAGTCGCGGCGATAGCGACCGCTTTCGCAGCGGAAATGGCACCGAAAAGCGGCGGAGCGAGCGCTCTTGGGCCGCTCTTGTGTCGTGGGTCGTAACAAATCCCTCTGATGAGCATCTTCCGGCCATACCCAGCCGCCGGCGCCGCTGTTCGACGGCTGGCCCCTCCTCTCCCACAGCTTGTCTTCCTTCCTGCTGCTGCTATGTTTCAGTCTTTCAGATCTAGGGTTTTTTATGCTTTATGTTCAATATTTTATGGTGTGTTCCTATTCTACCCTTTCTTTAATTGCTAAATTCTCTATTTTACCCTCTATAACTCACCAATTATCTATTTTATCCTTTTTTATCTATTGAAATGTCTTATTTACCCTCACTTTTACCTACTAAAATTTCCATTTTACCCTTATTTTTTTTTACTGTCCACTCTTCTCCCTTACCTTCTTTTATATTCTTTCATTTTCAGATCTGGTTTAGTGACTCTCCTCTTCCTCTCTTCTCCCTCCTTCATTCCTCCTCCCCTCTGCCTAAAATAGCGGCTGTCCCGCTATGTGCTATAGCGTTTTTTGGGTCCACTGCTCCGTGCCGCTATCTGGGATTAACTACTCTGCTTGGGAGAATGTATTTTGTGTGGTGTTTTTTGAAACATATCAATAAGTCAAGTTGTTTCATGCCATAAATAAACTGAAATACTTAAGGAATCTGTCGGAAGCAATTTGCTTAGCTTCAATCTGTCTCATGGGATCATTTCTAATACGTCAGTGACAGGCTCAGACACATTGAGTACATGAAACTAATTTTATGTTTCCATTATGATTTTTGTTTTGTTTTGTTAAACTTAAAAGCAGTGTTCCAATGGGGGTTGGCTCACTTGGCCAACTTTCTTCTTATGAAAGTAGCATGTCTTGGGTTCTAATCTACGAATCTCACATTGGTAGATGATGTGTAATCCCACTATAAATCCTCGAGGTTGGTGATTTGCCTTGTGCGTGGAATGAGTAGAGCCTTCCGTCAACCTAAACCTTTATCATAAAAAATGTTATTGCTGGGTTTAGTATTACAATTGGGTTAAGTATGGAGTTATTTTTACTTTATCACTTATGTTTGCTTTGTCATGGAGTTGAAATGTTGAATATAAATTATAGATATGCTATTAAATTATGTTTGGGTATGTATATCTTTTAAATAATATTTTTGAAGTATGTAAAACTGTTACAAATTTACCTAAACTCTTGAGTTTGACAACCTTGGCGCCATGTACTTTGTTTTCATAATTCACATGTGAGTATCCTGTTTTGCAGCTTAACTCATTGGGGCTTCTTCCTACGCACACATCAGATTGGGTCTCATCCTTGCCACCTGCTCAGGTTGGATTAAATGCATGTTATGTTTGTTTTATGTTTTGTAATATGTGAGTCCTCTTGAAAGTTATAATAATAACTTAAAAATTTAGAAACATTATCTTACTGGCTCTAAGGTCTTATGTTAAAATGAGCTTTTTCTTGGACAACTTGACCATTCAGTTGGGGAAATGGATGAATTTAAAACTATGCTGCTTTATTCTCTGAGGTGCTGCTACATACTTTATAAGTCTGAATTTAATTTGGCAAAGAATTTCATTATTGTTTTACTCATCTTGTTAGAGTGAGTAAAAGATTTTCTAAATTATTTGCAAAGCAAGGAATTTAAGCATTATGGAGATGTTTTTCTAATGATGGGTGATGGATTACATATACCAAGGTTTTTATTTTGGGCAGCCTGAATTTCAACTAGGAATTCTATTCTTTTAATGCATATTTCTTGTAAAGCCATAGTACCTCTTAAGTATTTTCTTATTCTTCCCATGTTGAAGTCAATCATCTATCATTTTGATTTTGTTGCTGCCATCTACAATCATTATTGCTACTGGCTCTTAAATTTTCTTAACCATAAATATGTTTATCTCTTTCATACTTTTCAATTCTTCTTGTCCATATCTTGTATTTTTTGTACTTACTTCTCAAACTTAGAATCCTGGTCTTCGGTCTTCCTACTACCCATGGCATTGAATGTTACAAAGTAATATTTGGAAAAAAATGCTTATAGATCCAAATTTGGAATCCTGGTCTTCCTACTTATAGCATTGGATGTTACAATGTAAAGTTTGGGCAACAATGCGTATAGATCCAAAAAAGGCATTCATGTTGGGTAATGATACATTTGAAATTGCATGCTTCTTGATAATACAAATTTAATCACTTTTCGTTTTGAGCTGAAACTGGTATCAGAAGTGGCAGAGTAATGCTACAATTCATTTTATGGTGTTGATATCAGAGTAATTATAGAACTGTAGTGATATTGTTTATCAGAGAAACTTATGGTATGATTAAGGGTTGATGCAATGCTTCTAGATTAGGTCAAAACTCTTTAGTTTAGTCTGTAACGATATTGTTTATCCGAGGGCCAGTGTTGGTGGTGGGTAGTGGCACATGAGTATCCCTTGATTTCTAAAATCGTTCATATTTAATACCTAAACAAAGTATTTTAGATTGAAGCATTTTAATTACCTTCTTAAAATACTTTACTCTCTCCAAATGTCCCATCCAAATACACTCTAAGGGTGTGTTTGGTTCAAAGGAGAGGAGGGGAGGGATTTTAATTAGATATTGTGTTTGGTTGAGGGGAGGGGCGGGGAGGGGAGGGGAAATAGCACTTTCATGTTTGGTTGAGGAGGGGGGAGGGGAGGGATTTTAAAATAGATTTACTTTTAAACCTTATAATTATTTATTTTAAAATGGATAAGTGGGGATATTTGAGTCAATACATGTGAAATGTTTTAAAATCCCTCCCCTCCCCTCCAAATCCCCTCATTATTGGAAGAAGAAGGGGGGGGGGGGGGGGATTTTAAAACAAATTTACTTTTAAACCTTATAATTATTTATTTTAAATTGGATAAGTGGGGATATTTTAGTCAATACATGTGAAATGTTTTAAAATCCATCCCCTTCCCTCCAAATCCCCTCATTATTGGAGGGGAGCCAAAACTCACCTAAGGAGGGATTTTGCTCACCTCCCCTCCCCTCCCCTCCAACCAAACATTATCTATAAAAAAAAAAAAAAAACTATCATGGGTTGGCATCTCTCCTACATCTTTCTTTTTATTATTTGATGACCTGGTGATCGGTTGTGTCATTTTCATTATTATGATGCTGAAAATACCTTTAGTTTATTTGCTCTGTGTGCTTATAACCTTGATTTTTCTTATCTTCAGGAGGTGGAGTATGCAGGTGGGGGTTTAAATTTGGGTTGATGTGCGAGTTCTTTTTCATGTCTGACTTCTCTTGGAGGGAATTTGAATAAAGGATGAGGTTTCAGTGCTATGGGTCAACACCGTGTTCTGATAGTCACTATGGACCGCGTAAGACATGGGTTATTCCTAATTTATGATAAATGTAACGAATTCCTGGAGTCACAAATATTGGACAGAGTTTGTAGGAGACTGGAGTTTTCTAGATAGAGCTATGAGAAGTGTTTCCATTTATATATAGGATACTGATATTCTGACATTTTCACATCATATTTCGCGATATCACTTTTGTTGCTAATATGATGTAAAATGAAAATCCCTTACATTTATGAAGAATGCATTATAGCTTTTGATTTATTATATTTGTTTGAGCCCCATTTCCCTTCTGCATACATAGGGGACCTATCATCTTTTTGTGATTCTCTGTCGAGGTTGGCTAATTGCCTAGCTCATTATTTACTCCGCGTAGAACATAAATGATAAAGCTTCCAAAGGTTTATTTCTTTGTTCTCTTGAGAAAGGGCGCAAATTAACTGAATTACTCTTTGGTTAAAGAAAGAATGCAAAATGAAGATATGATATTTTCGCACCAGTAATTGACTTCCGTTTTTTTCATTCTACTTTTGCTGACGGTGAAGTCTCTAAATTTTAATTGTGTTGTATTATTAGGTGATTGGCTACAATAAATTATTGATGACTATAGTTTCATACAATTTTGGATTTAGGTCTATATTGATAATTTTGAGATTTTGGTTTCTAAAGTTACTAATTTATAATTTTCTTTTATTAATTGATATTTTAAGCATGGAAGTAAGATATGTTAGGTTTTTTTTCCTTTACACATTTCATAGGGAGTCTTTTTGAGGGAAGATCCGATCAATATTCAGTTCTACATATCGCAAGTAGTGTTACTGTTTCTACCCAGAAGTACTTAGAGAAATTATGTTCGTTGAGCATTGTACGGACCATCTATCGTAGGACGAGGGTTGTTCTAGGCAACCATACTAGTGATAGTATAGGGCTAGCTAGCACGTGTACATAGGTTGAGCGTTGGCAAGCTTTTGCTTTTTGATGTATTTTGAGATAGGGTTTGGGCAGTGAGTGGAGAGACTCTGAGGATGTGCTTTGGATCTTTTGATGTATATTTTGATATATATTTTTCTTTATGTTTTCTGTACACCGTGGTTGTATCTATGATAGTAGTCCAGTTGGATGGGCAATATGTATATATAAGTTGGTGTGTTTTATTGTTTTTAATATTTGAAGTGTTTCTATAAGCGCGCTAACGTTAATAATAAGATTAAGGCTTAGTAAATTAGGTTATCTTTAATGAGACAATGTGGTGTCTCATGACCCGCTACCTACTCCCCACTCCCCTCCCTTCCCTTCCAGGTCATTAAAATTCTCACCTATGTTTCTCCTTTCCCGATAACAAGGTTTGTCTCTCAAATACACTTCCAATTTCTTGTCTCAATCTCCCGACTTCAATTGTTCATCTCGTATCATTTTTCAGGAATTCACCATCTCAAACATCAAGGAATGGCTCTCGGATCCTGCGATAAGGAACAATGCTATTATGAGGTTGATAGTTAGAATCATGACTTCTTGCATGAGGAGGACTTAAACAAGACTTTTAAGTACACCAAGGCATCCTTTCCACAAGGGTTCCTTAATTTATTTTTCTCGTCCTTATATTTTTTTGGGCCTGAACCATGAGGATTACAACTAAAACTTTAAATGATCCAATGCATGAATTAAGACCCAACTTTGTGTATTTAGCTAAAAATAATTGATCAAAAAATTGATTAGACACAAACAATTGTGTTATTTCAACATCAAAATGGGATAACAAAATCAGATAACAATTTTCATGGTTAATGCAGTTCAAAAATATAGTTAATAAAGTGTTAAGTGAGACACCCCGATATCCCATTAAAGAAGAAACTAATTAACTGAGCCTTAATCTGTTATTAACGTTAGAGCGCTTTATTACAGTCGAAATATTATAATATGAAAGCTATAAATTAAAAACGTTGAAAACGTGCATAAACATCATCACACAAGCTATATACATAGTATGTACAAACATCGTCATCAGAGTACACTGTGTCCCAACCATGGGACCAGAAACCTAGACTACTCTATATAGACTCCATAAAGCAGAAATTGAACATAGATACATAACACTGATCTCCGAAAAGAGGTACAGTAAAAGGTCCTAGAACTACCTGACCCGCCTCTCAAAAATACAACAAAATATCAAATAAGGCTCACAGAGGCACTCAACCTTACAGACACATCCGACAAATCCATACCCTTAGCACTATGTGTGTTTGGAACTACCCTCGGCCTCGCCGAATCATCGTCTGTATACTCTCGCCTATGGCTCCCACACGGACTTGTCGTTGCTCATCATTATCCGATGTCGCCAATACTCAGACATGACATGTGCCCTTCTCCTCCTCCTTCTACCTCTGTTCACCATCCCAACTCTGTTGCGGGCCTGAGAGCTATACACCTTGTTCCACATGTCATCGGGAAAGTCCCTCTGACGTGGTGGATACCACATATCAGAAAAGGGTAACCTCGGTGCTATACGGTACGGGCCGATGACCGAGAAGTACGGACCTCCTCCAACTCTGATGTAGAAACTACCAAGGCCGATACAGATCATGAAGAACTGCGAGTGGTCGACCTGCCACCCATCAAGATCATGGTACACGATCTCTAAATTACCAAAGACCGGGGTCCTGGGCGGAATCCTCTGCAGATAGTGTGATGGTCTGCAATCCTGTCATGCAACCGTCCCCGTCCAGTTGTTGTTGTTTCTGGTTTCAAACGCACAACAACAATCGTTCCTCTTCCCTTCTGGTGCGATGTCGCATTCCTCTTCCCTACTGGTGTGCCGTTTTGGTGGTTGATGCTGAAGAAGAGTGAAGACTTAAGTCTTTCTCTAGGTTAGAATTGGAGGGGATGGGGTTGGACCTTAAAGGCCTATTTTGTTTTAATAAGAAAAAGAAAGACCAAATTGGGTTGGTGAAGCCTATAATAATAATAATAATAATAATAATAATAATAATAATAATAATAATAAATGAAAATATGTTCTATTTTATTAATATATTAGATTATTATTATTTTTACTAAATAAATAATATATATTTAATTATAATTGATTCGATCATGATTGAACCACGGTTTAATCAGTGAATCGTGAACCAATACCTTCACCAATTTAATGACGAGTCCGGTTTCTAAAACATGGTTTACAACACTTTATTTCAACAAATTATATGTTTCTTTTCCTATTGTAGTAAAGTCTTCAGCCCAAATTTCATAACCCTCTTCACTTTTTGGTAGATACACTTTGCCCTTAAAATTGACCCGAATATCAACAATAGCCCTAGAGAGCAGCCACATTATTAAAAGAGCTGTGTTACCATGACACAGTTTTTTGACACACATACGGTTTACACCGTATGTGTGCAGGGGACGCGCACGAGGATATCACAGTGCCGCACTGTGCGGCACTGTAGCTGCACTGTAGCGGGTCTTTTTTTTTTTTTTAATTTTAAATTTAAGTTTTTTTATAAAAAATAAAATTTTATTTATAAAAAAACCCATTCACCAGATAATGAACTGAGGTCACCAGATATTTGTACATGATTCACCACTTAACGAAAAATTTTATTTCTAAAAAAAAACCATTCACCAGATAATGAATTGAATTCACCAGATATTTGTACATGATTCACCAGATATTTGCACGTACTTAACTAAAAAATTTATTTCTCAAAAAAATTCATTCACCAGATAATGAACTGAATTCACCAGATATTTGTACATGATTCACCACTTAACGAAAAATTTTATTTCTCAAAAAAAAACCCATTCACCAGATAATGAATTGAATTCACCAGATATTTGTACATGATTCACCAGATATTTGTACATGCTTAACCAAAAAATTTATTTCTCAAAAAAACTCATTCACCAGATAATGAACTGAATTCACCAGATATTTGTACATGATTCACCACTTAACGAAAAATTTTATTTCTCAAAAAAACCCATTCACCAGATAATGAATTGAATTCACCAGATATTTGTACATGATTCACCAGATAATTACACATACTTAACCAAAAAATTTATTTATCAAAAAATAACATTAAAAAAAAACCAAAACTAAAAAAAAAAAAAAAAAAAAAAAAGTGCTATAGTGCCGCACAGTACAGCTACAGTGCCGCACTGTGCAGCACTATACGGTGTATGGTGTAAAGAAATGTGTCACCGAAACATTTCTCTTATTAAAAACAAAAGAAACAAATGACCCATGAATTAGAAGACCAACAAAGTTTTGCCATAAATTTCAAAAGGACCAGGAAGCAAAGGACACGGAACTATATCATCAGTTTCACCGACAACCGCTCTGATTCCTCTATGAGTAACTATTCAAACATTATTACTTTGTGAATTCTCTTAATTGAATACGTAAAATATGACACATAGGCGATATTCCATTTATTATATATTTATTTTAATTCTATATATTATATTTGTGATAAATAAATATGATAATACTTAACTATATGAACATAGAGAAGTAGTTATCGTTGTATAGGACCAATTTTCCTGAGAGTAGGCAACATTGAAAGGGGAGGAGCATATATGAGTAATTCACTTTGATGGTAAAACAAATTTAGTTTCTTTTTAATTACACTATTGATCCACGGTTAATTGCCTTTTTTTTTTTTATGTGAGACTTAGATATTATTTCAGGCTTTCAAAGGCTTAAATTTGGATTTTTGAGGTTAAAAATATGAATGATCAATGTATACTAAATACAATATAAGGTTAACATAAAAACTAAAATCTAAGCTTTGACCTTTGCATCCAGCAACAACAACTAATAGCATATAACTGTTTTAGCGGATGTGGTATTAGTTGTAGAATGCTAGAATTTAGTATTAATTAATTGGTCGAAAATCCTTTAAATAGTATTAGTTAGAGAATTTTGTTTCTACAAAAGGAATTAATGGAAAATATTTATTAATTATGTTTGTTATTTATACTTATTAATTAGAGGATTAAAAAAATTAAAAATTAAAATACAAAATGGATTAGATATCATAGAGAAGTAGTTATAGTTGTATAGGACCAATTTTCCTGAGAGTAGGCAACATTGAAAGGGGAGGAACATATATGAGTAATTCACTTTGATGGTAAAACAAATTTAGTTTCTTTTTAATTATACTATTGATCCACGGTTAATTGCCTTTTTTTTTTTTTTATGGGAGACTTAGATATTATTTCAGGCTTTCAAAGGCTTAAATTTGGATTTTTGAGGTTAAAAATATGAATGATTAATGTATACTAAATACAATATAAGGTTAACACAAAAACTAAAATCTAAGCTTTGACCTTTGCATCCAGCAACAACAACTCCATAATGCTTGTTTGTAGTGGATTCTTGAAGTCTGGAATCTTCCAAATACTCATCACGCGTACCTTTATGATCCAGTTAATCCTTCCAAAGTGAATTTTATCAAGTGATGTAATCTCCGGTTCCATCCTTCACTTGCACAAAAGTTTTTATGTAACATATACCAAAAAACAATGCATCCCATATTATATGTTTGAAAAAAATTAAAAATAATAATATATAAGAGTGATATTTGTTTTAAAAAAGAGACAATTGTAAAAAGCAATTGTGCATCAAATAATTGGGTCAATCAATGGTGGAAACCCCCAGCTGAGACACCCCAATGTCCCATTAAGGAAACCCTAATTAATTAAAACTTAATCCGTATTAACGTTAACGCGATTAATACATTCGAAAATATATGTAAAATAAAAATTGTAGTTATTTTAAAACAGTTTAAACATACGCAAGCGACGTCATCCACACATATATAAAATATATACAGCACATCTATCAAAGTACGCCAAGTCCCCTCCATGGGACCATTACAACTTACAACCATCTATACAGACTCAAAGTATAAACATATACATACTAACCAAAGAGACACAGAAGAAGTCCTAGAGATACCCGGCCCGCCTCTCAAAATACAAAACAATCTCGTAAAGGCTCGCTACCTACAGACGCATCCGACATATCCAAATCATCAGTGATGTGGGCGTCTATAACTACCCTTGCCTTCGCCTTAACGACACACTTGTACCCGTGGTGGAATCTTCTGTAGATACCGTTGTGGCCGGTAATCTTTCCAAGTTGTCGTTCCCATCTTGCCGTTGTTGTTTATCTACCATACCGATAACATACAAGAAAGATAGAGGAAGAAGGGAGATAAGCAACAGAACATAGTCATAAAAATGGGGATGGGGACACATAGATCAGCAGTCACATATACATCATACAACAAACAAAAAATCATTCATCCAGTCACACCAACACAATCATCCTCAAGAGTCACATTCTCAGATCATTCCTCTAAGGAGTCTCACTCCTATGCATGTCGGCCGATATATCTCATCCGGGTCTCAACCCCAAGACATTCCTTATCAAGCCTCTCTGCTTAAGGAATGTCAGTTAGTTTGTCTAGGTAACTTTTCCGCTCGCCGTGACCCATAAGAGTGCATCTCTCTGTGAGCTCAGCTCCATCAGAGGTATCTGGGTCGCCTCGGATAGTCAACCTTAGACGTGGATACTCAGGGCAAAGTCGGGACAACTAGGCTCTACCGGGGTACACGACGCACTAGGAGCTACCTAATGGTCACTGTGAGCCTCCCGAGTCCAGTTCGTACATCCCCAAGGTCTCTCCCTAGATCGACCCTTCCGTAATCCGTACTCGCACTCGAGTACAACTAACCTCGTATGACTCCCTGTCATACGGCTCGCCACCTTGGCAATATGCAATGCAACAACCATCCTTAAGTTAACACCGGAACCTTCTCTCACAATCCAAATCTCAAAATCACAGTCTCAGATTGGATGGCAATACATCCCCGGCCTTAAAGCCACAGTCTCAAGGCATTACCACGGTGTCAACTCTCAATATAACCAGATCACACTATTAGTCATTCCCATCAACAATATATGATAGTAATAAAATATCATGCCATCACATCAATCATCACAACCAAGCATGTTATAGCAGTCATCACAGTAACAGACATAGCAAACAACCCCAATCATTATCAGTTCTCTAACCTAGAGTTTCAAACCGAACATTGAGAAATCTACAATAACTAAACCCAAGACATTATTAAAATATTATTTTAGTGGGGTTTAGCCATTGTTGATTACTCAATATCCTAGTAGGGTCTGGGGCACCCTACATACATGCATATATATATAACTGTGACTCTATGCTTGCCTCCCCGACGATGTCGTTTACTTTCTCCCCACCTTGGCTTATCCGGTACAATTTTCCGAGCTCTCTACACGCCTCCTCTAAGCTATACAGCTGCTATCTTGCTTTCCAGGGGACCCTCAATGCTCCCAAAATTTGCCCTAACACATGGACAGAGTCCCGGCAATGTCATAAACTCTAATCTTACTATAGATTCTCAAAAAGAGCTCAGATTCAAGCTAGAACCCAAGAAAGAAAATGATTGACAAATGCTAAGTTAAGGATTTGAGCATTACCTCAATTGTAACAAAGAAACACTAGCCTATATGTGTAGTACTCGTTGCCCTGATCACAGATTTGAAGTCGGAATCGTGATCTGACGGACGGATTTCCCCCGAGCTTAACTTTCTCTCTCTAACCCTCTTTCTCTCTCTCATTTTCGAGCTCCCCTTCATCTCTCTCGTTTTCTCTCGAAAATTTGAGAGTTTCTCCAACTTTCTAGCATTTTAAAAGCTAAAGGGGGTGAGTCAGCACTGATTACGCCCGGCCTAAGTTTTCTGCGCCCGGCTCAGCCAATTACGCCCGGCTCAAATTTTCTGCTCCCGGCCAAAATGCGTAGATCACCGCCTTTGAATTGCGCACGGCCTAACAAATCTGCACCCGGCCTAATTTCTGAGCCTGGCTCAACAAACCTGAGCCCGGCCTAATCCCGCGTTGACCAGAATCTCTGACTCACACGTTTCTTCGCGTTCTGAACTTGTTTGAAGTCCGATTGACCCCAAATTTGAAACACATACTAATTAACACCTAACGAACAAAATTAAGCTCTCACACCAACTTAATTACTGTCTGATTCCTTAATCGAGAAAACGGGTGTTACATTACTACCCTCCTTAAAATAAATTTCGTCCTCGAAATTTAAATTACATTACCTCTTGTAAATAAATGCGGATATTGTTGTTGCATATCGGCTTCTCTCTCCCAGGTTGCATCACCAGTAACCACATCCCAGATGACCTTGACTAAAGGAATTTGCTTCCCGCGAAGTTCTTTTATCCTCTGGTCCTCAATTCGTACAGGTAATGCCTCATATTCTAAGTTTTCTCATAACTGTATTGATTCAGGTTCTATGATGTGCGATGGATCAGGATAATATTTTCAGAGTTGGGATACATGAAAAACATCATGAAGATTTGAAAGATTAGGTGGTAAGGCTATCTGATAGACAACTGGAGCAATTCGGTGAAGAATTTGAAATGGTCCGATAAAACGAGGTGTAAGCTTTCTGGATTTTATTGCCCTGCCAATTCCAATCCTCGGTGTGACCCTCATAAACACATGACCGCCTTCCTGGAATTCCAAAGATCTTCTCCTTTTGTCACTGTAGCTCTTCTGCCTATCCATTGTTGCTTTCATTTTCTCCTGAATCTTCCGAACTTGTTCCGTTGTTTGCTGTACCACCTCGGGTCCAATCAATTGATTTTCTCTGGTTTCATACCAACAGAGAGGTGTTCTACATTTTCTTCCATACAATGCTTCATATGGTGCCATTCCAATACTTGAGTGGAAACTGTTGTTATATATAAACTCAATCAATGGAAGAAATTCGTCCCAACTACTCGTATGTGCCAACACACATGCTCTTAATAAATCTTCTAGTGACTGAATTGTCCTTTCCAACTGACCATCCGTCTGAGGAGGATAAGCTGAACTCATTCTTAACTTCGTTCCCAACGCACCGTGTAAGCTTTGCCAAAATCTTGATGTAAATCTCGGATCCCTGTCCGAAACTATACTTGCTGGCACTCCATGCAGTCTAATTACTTCCTTAACATATAACTGGGTTAATCTTTCCATTGAGATTATTATTTTTTTGATTGATAGGCAAGAAATGAGCACATTTCGTTAATCTATCAATAATTACCCAGATTGCATCATGCTTCTGTTGTGTCTTAGGCAAACCAGACACAAAATCCATTGCAATATTGTCCTATTTCCATTCTCGGACATCCAAATATTGCAATAATCCTGCTGGCTTTTGATGTTCAATCTTTGCCTTTTGACACACCAAATAGGATTTGGACATACTTTGCAACTTCCTTTTTCATTCCAGGCCACCAAAACATTTTCCTGAAATCTAGATACATCTTTGTAGCACCTGGATGAAAACTTAATTTGCTTTTGTGTGCTTCTTCTAGAATCAAATTCTTAATTTCTCTATCATTTGGCACACAGATTCTATCTCCAAACTTTATGATACCATTAGTACCTCTCTTAAACTCCAATGGTTCACCTGCTTCTATTTTCTGATTAACCTGTTGGAGATATTGATCTTCTGCTTGCTTTTTCCAGATTAAGTCGAAGAATTCACTGGTATTAGTAACCATTCCAGACTCATCTTATCCTAGAATAATTCCATTATCCCAAGATTCATATCTCTGAATTGTTCGATCAATTCCAATTCTTTAACCATCATAGCAGATGCTTGTAAAGATTTCCGACTTAAAGCGTCTGCTACAACGTTCGCTTTACCAGGATGATATTGGAGATCAAACTCATAATCCTTTATAAATTCCATCCATCTCCGTTGTCTCATATTAAGCTCTTTCTGATCGAACAAATACTTTAAACTCTTATGATCACTATACACTGTAAACTTAGCACCATATAAATAGTGTCTCTATATCTTTAATGCAAACACTATTGCAGCCAATTCTAGATCATGGGTTGGGTAATTCCGTTCATGTACTCTTAATTGTCTTGATGCATAAGCTACTACTTTCTTATCTTGCATAAGCACACAACCCAGGCCTTGATGTGATGCATCGCAGTACACATCAAATGGTGCTAATGGATCAGGCAAAACTAATACAGGAGATGTTGTAAGCCTCCTTTTCAGTTCCTGAAAACTAGCCTCACACCCTTCCGTCCATTCAAAAGCTTTACCTTTTCTCGTCAACTGCGTTAATGGTAACGCAATCTTCGAAAATCCCTCTATAAATCTTCTGTAGTAACCTGCCAACCCAAGGAAACTCCTCACTTCACTCACTGTCTTAGGGCGTTCCCAATTCACCACTGCTGAAACTTTAGTAGGATCTACAGCTATTCCATCCTTATTTATAACATGCCCAAGAAATTGTACTTCGTCCAACCAAAAGTCACACTTAGACAACTTGGCATAAAGTTGTCTGTCCTTAAGTATTTGAAGTACAATCCGAAGATGCTCTGCATGTTCTTCTCTACACGGAGAGTAGATCAGAATGTCGTCAATAAACACCACGACGAATTTATCAAGATATGGTCTGAAAATACGATTCATGTAATCCATGAATACAACAGGTGCATTAGTTATTCCAAAAGGCATAACCAGATACTCATAATGACCATACCGACTCCTGAACGCAATCTTTAGTATATCTTTTTTTTTTCCCACTCTGATCTAATGGTATCCTGACCTCAGATCTATCTTAGAAAACACAGCTGCTCCCCGCAACTGATCCATCGGATCATCTATTCTTGGCAACGGATACTTATTCTTGATTGTTACCCTATTCAGTTGCCGATAATCTTGAGCTACCATCTTTCTTTTTCACAAATAAAACTGGTGCTCCCCATGGTGAAACACTGGGTCGGATGAACTCCTTCTTTGACATGTCATCCAACTGCTTCTTCAACTCTTCTAACTCTACTGGGGACATTCGATACGGTGCTATGAATATTGGTCCGGTCCCTGGTACAAGATCAATTGTGAACTCTATCTCTCTCTTAGGTGGCAGCCCTGGAACATCATCCGGAAAAACTTCTGGAAATTCACAAACGACAGGCAGTGCATCCAGCTTGGGAGACTCCTTGACTTCCAAGGAAAACAATACCATGCAATCTCTAAGTCGTCCATCTTCCGAGTTACTGTAACTGGCAGGCAATAATCCAGATTGCTCCGAAAAACAAAAGGTTTTATTTGAACAGTCTAATATAACATGATTGGCCGAAAGCCAGTCCATGCCTAGGATAATCTCAATCTGCTGCATAGGCAAACAGACGAGGTCTACAATAAATTGCCTATTTTCTAAAATAATAGGACAATTTCTGCAAACAAATATAGTGGTTAAAGTTTCACCCGTAGGAGTAGAAACAGTAAGGTCATAGGGTAATGAAGAAATAGGTAAAGGAAAATAATCCATGCACTTCATCAAGAATGACTAGCACCCGAATCAAACAAAACAGATAAGAGCTTTCCAAACATTAAGCACTTACCATGTGTCAAATCAGGCCACTGAGAAAATTCAGATTCTCTCACTGTGAAGACTTTTCCAACAGCCTGAGGTCTTTCACCTTGCTGACCTTTGGTTTGAGTCTGTCTTCCTGTTCTTTGATTCTTCCCAACGTTGTGTATTCGGAATTCTCCCGACATTGCTTTGAGGGCAATTCCAAGACATGTGGCCCTCATTACCACACCTGTAGCATGTAACATTCAACAACAGAGGGCAGTCTCCCTTAAAATGAGGTCCTCCACACTCAAATATTTCTGCTGTGCTTGACCAGAACTCTCCCTTCTAACATTTGCTGACTTCTAAACGGGGTGACTGTACAGCTTTGCCCTTGTCTGAAATCTGTCTCCTTTTCCTCTCTGAATGTTACTCCTCATCGATCCACCGCTTCGTTGTTGGAGTTGAACTTTCTGTGTGCAATCTCGAGATATGTGGCCCATCTTGCCACATTGGAAACACCAACGGTCGTCCGCAATCCTTAACTTGATATTGGAAGTATCCCTGCTGTCATTGTTGCTGCCTCTCATCTTTCTCCTCTTGGTTTCTCATGAACTGGGCATTCTCCTGAGTTTGTTGCAGTATAACAATGACCAACTCTCTCATCACCCTCATCATCTCGTTGGTTTCACCACCATTTTTCGTTCCCGACGAACTTCCTAGATTGTTGGTATTTGGGTTATCAGTGACTCCACCAATTCTTGGCCCTTCCACGGCGTCCATTTCCACACAACATTTTAACTTCCAAAAGAAAGTATTAGTGCTCACTTGTAAGACATATAATTCAATACATAAGCAGTTACATCCAATATATGTCTTACAAATGCGGTAGGGACTCATTCTCATACTGTAAGAATAATTCGCATATCGGACACTCTACCCAATCTAAGCATAGCTGGCATCCAATGAGGATCCAACTAATAGTGTTGGTACTCATCCTACCCCACAGTCCTCACTCCTAATCAGACCTAATCCCACAGTCCGGTTTAGAATCGAACTGCTCTGACACCACCAAATGAGACACCCCAATGTCCCATTAAGGAAACCCTAATTAATTAAACCTTAATCCGTATTAACGTTAACGCGATTAATACATTCGAAAATATATGTAAAATAAAAATTGTAGTTATTTTAAAACAGTTTAAACATACGCAAGCGACGTCATCCACACATATATAAAATATATACAGCACATCTATCAAAGTACGCCAAGTCCCCTCCATGGGACCATTACAACTTACAACCATCTATACAGACTCAAATTATAAACATATACATACTAACCAAAGAGACACAGAAGAAGTCCTAGAGATACCCGGCCCGCCTCTCAAAATACAAAACAATCTCGTAAAGGCTCGCTACCTACAGACGCATCCGACATATCCAAATCATCAGTGATGTGGGCGTCTATAACTACCCTTGCCTTCGCCTTAACGGCATACTTGTACCCGTGGTGGAATCTTCTGTAGATACCGTTGTGGCCGGTAATCTTTCCAAGTTGTCGTTCCCATCTTGCCATTGTTGTTTATCTACCATACCGATAACATACAAGAAAGATAGAGGAAGAAGGGAGATAAGCAACAGAACATAGTCATAAAAATGGGGATGGGGACACATAGATCAGCAGTCACATATACATCATACAACAAACAAACAATCATTCATCCAGTCACACCAACACAATCATCCTCAAGAGTCACATTCTCAGATCATTCCTCTAAGGAGTCTCACTCCTATGCATGTCGGCCGATATATCTCATCCGGGTCTCAACCCCAAGACATTCCCTTATCAAGCCTCTCTGCTTAAGGAATGTCAGTTAGTTTGTCTAGGTAACTTTTCCGCTCGCCGTGACCCATAAGAGTGCATCTCTCTGTGAGCTCAGCTCCATCAGAGGTATCTGGGTCGCCTCGGATAGTCAACCTTAGACGTGGATACTCAGGGCAAAGTCGGGACAACTAGGCTCTACCGGGGTACACGACGCACTAGGAGCTACCTAATGGTCACTGTGAGCCTCCCGAGTCCAGTTCGTACATCCCCAAGGTCTCTCCCTAGACCGACCCTTCCGTAATCCGTACTCGCACTCGAGTACAACTAACCTCGTATGACTCCCTGTCATACGGCTCGCCACCTTGGCAATATGCAATGCAACAACCATCCTTAAGTTAACACCGGAACCTTCTCTCACAATCCAAATCTCAAAATCACAGTCTCAGATTGGATGGCAATACATCCCCGGCCTTAAAGCCACAGTCTCAAGGCATTACCACGGTGTCAACTCTCAATATAACCAGATCACACTATTAGTCATTCCCATCAACAATATATGATAGTAATAAAATATCATGCCATCACATCAATCATCACAACCAAGCATGTTATAGCAGTCATCACAGTAACAGACATAGCAAACAACCCCAATCATTATCAGTTCTCTAACCTAGAGTTTCAAACCGAACATTGATAAATCTACAATAACTAAACCCAAGACATTATTAAAATATTATTTTAGTGGGGTTTAGCCATTGTTGATTACTCAATATCCTAGTAGGGTCTGGGGCACCCTACATATATGCATATATATATAACTGTAACTCTATGCTTGCCTCCCCGACGTTGTTGGTTACTTTCTCCCCACCTTGGCTTATCCGGTACAATTTTCTGAGCTCTCTACACGCCTCCTCTAAGCTATACAGCTGCTGTCTTGCTTTCCAGGGGACCCTCAATGCTCCCAAAATTTGCCCTAACACATGGACAGAGTCCCGGCAATGTCATAAACTCTAATCTTATTATAGATTCTCAAAAAGAGCTCAGATTCAAGCTAGAACCCAAGAAGGAAAATGATTGACAAATGCTAAGTTAAGGATTTGAGCATTACCTCAATTGTAACAAAGAAACACTAGCCTATATGTGTAGTACTCGTTGCCCTGATCACAGATTTGAAGTCGGAATCGTGATCTGACGGACGGATTTCCCCCGGGCTTAACTTTCTCTCTCTAACCCTCTTTCTCTCTCTCATTTTCGAGCTCCCCTTCATCTCTCTCGTTTTCTCTCGAAAATTTGAGAGTTTCTCCAACTTTCTAGCATTTTAAAAGCTAAAGGGGGTGAGTCAGCACTGATTACGCCCGGCCTAAGTTTTCTGCGCCCGGCTCAGCCAATTACGCCCGGCTCAAGTTTTTTGTGCCCGGCCAAAATGCGTAGATCACCGCCTTTGAATTGCGCCCGGCCTAATTTCTGAGCCCGGCTCAACAAACCTGAGCCCCGCCTAATCCCGCGTTGACCAGAATCTCTGATTCACACGTTTCTTCGCGTTCTGAACTCGTTTGAAGTCCGATTGACCCCAAATTTAAAACACATACTAATTAACACCTAACGAACAAAATTAAGCTCTCACACCAACTTAATTACTGTCTGATTCCTTAATCGAGAAAACGGGTGTTACACTAGCCACTAAGCCCACTAATGGTTTGAAATTTTTTAAATGAAAAAAACACACAAAGAAACTCCAAGTGATTTTACAAAGATACCCTTTTAAATGAAAAAAACACACAAAGAAACTTCAAGTGATTTTACAAATATGCCCACAATCACCTCCTTCCTTTTAATAATAAAGATAAAGATTCTCAATAAGAATATGTTAAGTGACAAAATAAAAATTTATGAGCCAAGTGATTTTACATAACTACCCCCAGCCACCACCTTACTTAAGATAAATGAAAAAAAGTCAAAAGAAACCCCAAGTGATGTTACAAAAAATACCCTTTAAATGAAAAAAAGATAAAAGAATCTCCAAGTAATTTTACAAAAATACTCCAACCACCTTCCTTTTAATAATAAAGATATTATTATTATTATTATTATTATTAGGAGAATACTAATTAGTTTTCTTAGTGTATTGATTAAGGAAATTAAAAAAGAAAGTTGTCATGAAAAGGTGGTACATTAAATATTTGATATAGTGTTTTATTTCTGGTTTTTATTGGAATCCTTCGTAAATGGTTTGGAGCGTTGTTATTATTATTATTAGGCAAAATAGGTAGATTGGTTCTATACATTTTTTTATTTTTATTTTTTACATCGGTCATATAAATTTTTTTTTTTTAAATTGGTCATACATGTTTAGGTTCCGATTCCACGTTAGTCTTTTCCGTCAATTTAGACCTTACGGAGTCAGATCAAAAACCATATGTCAGATTAACGTGATAACCACATCAGGTCAAAACTGAAGGTATTAGGTCGAAATTGATGGAAAGGACTAACATAGAACCATAAAGAAACGTATAGGGCCAATTTTAAAAAAATAAAACTTATAGGACTGATGTAAAAAAAAAAAAAAAAAAAAGGGGACCGATGTACCTATTTTCCATTATTATTATTATTATCATATGACCATTGACTCACTGATACCGAGTCGGTTCCCTTTTTTTATTTTTTCAATTTTTTTTAATACAAAAGCAAAAGCTCACAAGCAACTTCTTTGGCTTTGGGGTCTTCTCTTCAGTCTTGAATGGATTATTTATCAGATAAAGCCAGCATCAATTGATTGAAGCATGGGATGTTTTTGTTACATCATGAATTATGATCATCTTCCCTTGTCATAACCAATAACTTATCAAAACTAAACTATACTTCTTTTCACCTTTCACTTGTTATTCTCTTGTTTTTTTTTTTTTTTTTTCCCTTTCATCTTCAATCATTCCTCCCGATCACATCATTCAAAGACACCAAAACACTTCAGTTTCTGCAAAAATCATATTTTCCCCCCTCTTTTTTGTTCCATAACATTCAATTAACCTTCTTTCAAGCCTCAAAGTTATGTTCCAAAGAAACCCTTCTTCATACACAAACCCAGAACCTTGCCAACACCTTGTTGATTACAAGCTCAAGCATGGCTTCAAAGCCATCCAAAAGCTCCTTGTGACCTCTCCAATTGGGAAGACTAGCATCAAGAAACCCAACACAACAATACCCAGATGCAGTTCCTGTAATGGGTTTGAAGGAAGGCTCTATTTGTGTCTGATTTGTTCCTCATTCTCTTGTTTGGATCACACCCTTTTGCACCCTCAATCAGAAACTGGTCATGCTGTGTTTGTAGACATTGAAAGGGCTGAACTTTATTGTGCCCTATGCTGTGATCAATTGTATGACCCTGATTTTGATCAAGTTGTCATGTCTAAGCACTCAACGGTTGTGCCAAAAGATGCTGCTTCTGTGAATGAGAGCATTGGCCAGAGATTGATCAAGAGAAGGAGATTGGTTTCTGGTGTTGGGTTGGATTTGAAAACATCAAAGTATAGAGTTCCTACCAGATATCTGAGGGCTAAATCATGTTATCCTTTGGGTTTGAGGGGTTTGAACAATTTGGGTAGTACATGTTTCATGAATTCTGTGCTGCAAGCATTGCTACATGCACCTCCTTTCAGGGACTATTTCTTGGGTGGTGGACACCATTTGGAAACTTGTCAGAAAAGAACCACTGATGGATTATGTTTGCTTTGTGATATCAATGCTATTTTTTCAGCTGTGTTTTCAGGTGATCAGAGTCCATATAGCCCTGCTCAATTTCTCTACAGGTCTGCCATTGTTCTTTATGTCATACTCTTTTATTTAGTTTAGGCTTTGGTATCATGAAAATAATGGCTGACATTTATCAGAGGGATCTAATCTACCTCAGCTTTATATGTGAAATTATGGTGCTTTTAAATGCTCTTGATATAAAAAAGAGAGTGGTTCATTTGTGAATTACATAATTTTCAGTATTCTGATATTCAACCAGCTGGAGATGAATTTGTTTGAATAAGTACAGAACAGAGGGAATTCATTGATTCCATGAGCTAGTCAATTATTATGAAAATATGCAATTGGTCTGATGTGACAAAAGTAGCATGTTATCCAGTAAAGATTTCTGTGACAAAAGCAAGCACGTTTTTGAGCATGTATGAGATGTTAGCTGCTCTAATTTGATGCTTTTCAAAATAAGTTTGAAGTTGATGATCTATTTGTATGAATCTAGTTGTAAGTTAGCTGGAGCAACTTCAGTTTGAACCCAATAATTTTATGATTTTGGCCCCATTGTGTTGCATTGGTGGTTGGTGCTCAAATTCTTGTTTCTTTGAATAACTTTTTGTTTTTGTTTCAAGCTGGTGGCAGCATTCAGAAAATTTAGCGAGTTATGAGCAGCAGGATGCTCATGAGTTTTTCATTTCGATGTTAGATGCAATCCATGAGAAAGACGGCAAAACAAAGAATGGATGCAAAGGTAAATATGCTGAGAGTTGGTATTTTCCTGCATTTTTGCTTTCTCATATGCACGACTCGACTTTCTGTGTTATAAATGTAGTTATTCACATGATGATGTACTTTATCAAAAATAAAAATCTATAGTGGTGTAACTGGCTGGAAGGTTTAGTCTGGAAATGCATTAACATTCAATTCAAGAAAATTGTAGTCTTGGCACCTTACTCAGTTGTTATGCATGATTATTGTTTTACACAGATAATGGAGACTGCCAATGTATTGCTCATAGGGTGTTCTCTGGGCTATTGAGATCAGATGTTACCTGTATGGCCTGTGGATTCACCTCAACAACCTATGACCCTTGTGTGGACATTTCACTTAACTTGGACACTCATGTCTCTTTTACCGAAAAGGGTAAAAAGCTTACCAAACAGAATGAGGATGGCAGTATGTCTACACTTTTGGGTTGTTTGGATTTGTTCACTAGGCCGGAGAAGTTGGGATCAGACCAGAAACTTTACTGCCAGAATTGTCAGGAAAGGCAGGATTCATTGAAGCAAATGTCTATTAGAAAGCTTCCTTTGGTACTTAGTTTGCACGTAAAACGATTTGAGCACTCTTTTGTTAAAAAGCTGTCAAGAAAAATAGATCGCTACCTACACTTTCCGTTTTCCTTAGACATGACCCCATATTTGTCCTCCTCAATCCTCAGAGCCAGATACGGAAATCGAATTTTTACTTTTGGGGGTGATGAATCAGATATGTTTTCTAAGTTCAAGATTTTTGCAGTAGTGACACATTCGGGGACGCTTGAGTCTGGTCATTATGTTACTTTTGTTCGTTTAAGGAAGCAATGGTACAGATGCGACGATGCTTGGATAACTGAGGTTGATGAGGCCACAGTCAGAGCTTCACAGTGTTACATGATTTTCTATGTGCAAAAAACCCTTCACAATAAAGCAAATGAAGAACTGGGTCGCCTACCAAATTCCTCTGGAAGAGATCTATTTCTTCCTATTGCCGGGTGTTGCTAGAAAGGGAGTACATGACTTCAATTGGTGGATTGTAATGTGTGTTTTCTGCGGCATCGAAGGCCAACTTGATGCTTAGTGAGAGAACTTTTTTGCTTTCCCTTCTGTTTGGAGAATCACAGTTTACAGTTGAGACTTGACAAGATGGATCTGCATGCATCTTCAATGTTCAGATTGTGAAAAGGTGGATATGGGAATGAGAAGCCACCAGTTTGCTAACTTGACTGTAAGTGAATATTTGCATGTGGATATGTCAACAGCAGCTTTGAAACAAAGATCAAGGAGGCAGAAGGAACTCTATTGCATAACAAATTGTATAATATGCTTACTCAAATTCTTTGATTGCAGGTTAGTCATGCACAGAATAACTCATTATAACTGATGATAATGAAAGTTGTTCAACAACCATTGTTATTCTTCCTTCTCCATCAAGTGTGGAGGGAAAAAAAAAAACAAATTAAGGGCAAAAATGAGGTTATGTGGATAATTGTTTCTAATTTATGTGCCTAATAGCAACATTGTAATAATAATACTAATATCTTGCCTGAACACATTGCATTATATCAACCTTTTACTACTGAGAGTGCAGATAACTGAAAGAGGGTGCTTCTTTTGTGCAAATTGACAAGGGTATTGTTGAAGGCATGTTTTTTCTTTTAAGGGTGATATGAGAAATATCATCGTTCTAACTTGAAGTTATTGTTGTTGGTTATGTGAAAAATGCTGTTGCTGTTGCTGTTGCTACATCTCTTAGCTTAATATCTTATTATTGAAGCATTAAAGTTCATTGATAATAGGATGATGATATATCATTATATTAGATATCTGGTTTACACAGACACTGAAACGTGTAAGGTGAACATGGAATCAAATAGGTGCATAGCAAAGCTACAAGATTCTTATTGAGGAGTCTAAAGAAGAATATTACTTTATTAATGGGATTAAGCAAAAGGATTTGTATTTTTACTTAAAAAAAAATTGTATGTAAGAAACTTCATTTTTAAAAATTTTGGAGTGGTCATAAGACTCGTAACTATTCTATTATGTTGTAACACTGTGCACAGCCCGTGAATGGGTGAAAATGGATTTCATGAGTCGTTTCCCCCTCCACCTCTATTTAATATGCACCATTGTTTAAGAGAACACACTCTTTATCACACTTTCTTCATCATATACTATTATTGGATGGATTTTATGTGGGACTCATTGAATAAAAAGTGGGGCAACATGATTTAGTGGATCCCACATGAAATTTATCCGATAATAGTGTGTAGAAGGCAGTATGATAGAGAATGTGTTGATAGCATTTCTGCCTTCTAAATCTTTCTAACAGGGCTTCCGTAAAACATTAAAAAGGTTCAGAGCACGCTTAAGGATGAAGAAATGGAGAGGTATGCAGCAAAAAAAAAAAAGGTAGTGCTGGACAGATAAGAAAGAGATATGAATACTTGATAGTAAGCTTTAGTGGCCCCCTACCTTTGTGACTTCTCATTTAGGTTAATCCATGACCATAATTACGTCCACTTCGTATTTGATTGATTGTCAAGAAAGTGCAGCCAAATGAGGGAAAAGTTTACTACAAGGTTCACGGGTGCTCAAATTGTCATCCGTCATTGATTTAAATTAATTTTACACCAAAAGTGTGTTTAGGAAAGATTAATTTTTTTTGTTTCAACTGTTTTTTAGCTAAAAAGTAATTTCATAAATAATTTATCATGTTTGATACTTTGCTTAAATTTATAAAAAAATTTTTTTTTTTTTGAGGAAAAGAAGTTGTTTTATGTCATCTAATTTGTTTTAGCTTAAGATTGTGATTTGATTACTTTTTATTTTCAAAACTCTCATCCTTGTTTATCCATACAAAATTCACTTCTAAACAAGTATTATTAAATTATACAAATAGCTACATACATTTTTTTCGCAATTTACCATATAAAAGTGATTTTTTTGTACCATTCAAACGAAATAGATTATCTTAAAATTGTTTTTCACCAAACATAACCAAACAAAAATGGATTTCGATTATAATCGATTATCATAACAATCGATTGTACATATAATCGACAAAATAGTCTATTTTTTCCAGTTTTACCGACCACACTCCAAGGGGTTGATATTCATTTTTCGCAATTTGTTAAATGGGTTATTTTATAACCATTGATATGTATAAATTGGGGGCTTAAAAAAAATTAATTAACAGAAAGATGAAAGAGAATATTTGAATATTGATTTCTCAACTATTTTTTGGTACATTTATTTCTCAACTATTAACTATGCAAGGTTTTTCACAAGAGTTTATTTTTTATACATTGTCACCGTAAAAGGTTTTTATACAGACATCCAATAATGTCTTGAGAATGGAAAGAGAGAATATGAGTAGAAAGAAAATGGGGAAAAAAAGAGTAAGTTTTAAAGGTTGTTTGGCATGAAAGAAACATTAAAGAAAATAAAGAGAAAGAAATGTAAAATTCTCTCTCTACTTGTTTGATAAAATAGAAAATGGAAAGAAAGGAAAGGGATTTTTTTTATTTGACAAATGACAACTTTACCCCTATTATATATATATATATATATATATATATATATATATATATATATATGTTTGTTATTATATATGTATTTGCTTTAAAAATTATTATATTTTATATTTTGGCTAAATTAATAAACACCTCCATTTTCCTCTCGTTCGCACACCACCGGTCCCTCTTTTCCATTTCATATTTTATATTTTTTGCTTACAATGTAAAATGATGAAGTTCAGTTAAAAAAAAACTAACAAAGATACAAAAACTAGCCACAAAACCTACTAACCCATTCATCGAGAGACAAAATTCATAACTTTTTCAGAGAGACTATTGAAAGCAAAGTAAGGAAGTATTCCACAAATACAAATTTAAGATCTTGGATTCTCTTTCTCATTGAAAAGAGCAAGGAGGGAGACACCAAAACCTTCACAACATTGAATCTAACATTAGGAATAAGTGTAACCTCTAAGTAGATAAGGCTTTTGAGTAGTACATGAGTTTATGGGCAAGATCTCATTGTGGCACGACGTGGTTATCACAGAGTTTATGTTCACTTCGTTGATGGGCAATATCCTTGGCATGGGATGAGTCAGTAAAAGGGTTTTTCCATTCATTGTCGAGATGGGATTTCATCGGCTACCAGGAGCTTGAGAGGCGCTATTGAGAGAGAAAAACTCAATCGTGAGAGAGAAAGAATGAAAAGGACAGGAAAGTAATTTCTCTACTAATCACTCATCTCCGATCCGCATTCCCCAGTTACCCAAATAGTATCTTGAAGCACTATTTGGCAGTTTGTATGTTGTTATGATGAATCAATGGTTGTTAGGATTTTATTTTCAATTGTTTTGGTCTTTTATGCTCGGTAGATCTTCATTAGGTTATTGCAAGCTCTATATATGTATGAGAAAGGCTAATGAATGATCATTGAAGAAGAATATGCAGAGTTTGTTTTCTCTTTGTTTATAAGATCTCTCCTCTCTAAAGGAGTTTTTTCTTTTCTTTTCTTTTAAATCTATTATTTTCCGTGTTGAAAAATTGAGTTCCTTGTATTGGTGCTTTCATTGACTTTCTCATGCCTCCTCCATTTTTCTCCACTTTCACTACCGACTTCATCACCATTTATGCTCCCTCATCTAACCTCCATTTCAGCCATGGCTACACTCCTTTTTTGGACCCCACTCACCGATATGCTATGAGCCAACTGAGACAAACAAGCTTGGTATCGGATTATTAACCACAAATTGACGCCATTTCTTAGTGTGTTTTCTGCATGTCCGCCGCAGTTCATCTAGAATACTTCATTTTCGGTCTCCGGGAAGGCATCAGCCATGAGTTGACGCTGTTGCGCCCCTACTTTGTGTATCAAGCCTTTGAGTTGGCAAAGAAAATTGAAACCATCTTACTTGTGTCTGGGAACACCTAATTTTGTCCGAGTGTGTTTTCTCTTTTTGTTAATATTTTTGAAAAGAAAAAATATAAAAATGCCGAAAAAAAAAAAAGTGTTTATGTTATTAGCTCAATTTATTTTTGGTACAAGTTGTTTTGAGTCCAAGCCCAAGTAAAAAAATAATTATTAAATTAATAAAATAAAAAAAGAAAAGAGAAAAAAAGAAAAAAAAATTCTGCCTTGTATACCTCTTTCTTCCCCAAACGTACAGTAGCAACAGACCCCTACTCTACTATGGCCCTTCTTCTTCAGATTTCAGTTTTATCCAACAAACATCCAAGCCACTTTTTGAACACATCAAGATAGCAGTGTTTCAGATGGAGCTCCTCAAGGATCTAATGCAACTGTCAAATTTTGCTCACAAAAATGGGAATTTAAAGAGACCAGAGCATGATAACCTCTGCAATACTCAAGCTTCATATGGTCCGAATGCCAAAGAGAAGAGTTCATCTTCCTCTATAAATACAGAACAGCAACAACACAGGAGGGGGAGAGCAAACAAAGAAACAAAAGAAATTCTGAAAAGGGGAGGTGTAAAAAAAAAAAAGGGAGAGGGGAGAGAATGCATTAGAACGGAGATCAGTGATTATTCAGTCAACAGAAAAATCTCTCCCCTTCATCATGAATCACCCATAACCACCTTTCACCTTCACCCATGGCCTCATCTCCATAACTACCATACCAGTAACAACACCTCCCTTCAATCTCAACACTTCACAAAACTTCACTCCCATCGTCATCCTAATTCAAAAACCAAAAGAGAACAACCAAAACATAAAAAAAATAAAAATAAAAAATGATTCTTATTTCAAGCCACTTCCGCCATCGTCGTCGCACCGGATCGCGTCCCGCCATCGAATAACCCTCCAAGCTATTCACTCCACCGTTGTCCTGCCCACACGAGCTCCACTGCAAACCGTCCAGTCACCGTCGCACCATTGCAAAGCTCCGCCGCGTCGCCGCCACTGCCCTCCACATTCAGTCCCCTCCGTGACGCCAGCCACCGCTCCACCTACCAGTCCCGCCATCGTCGATCTGCCTCTCCACCGCCGTCCGCCCTCTGTGTTCAAACCTCCTCTTTTGCCTCCATTGTTTGGTAACGTTAGGAAGCTAGCTTCCTCTGTGTTTTGTTATTTTTATTTTGCTTTTATTATGTGTGTTGTTATTACCATGTTAATGGGCTTCTCACTGCTTGGGCTGATGCTTGGATATTATGTTTGGGTCAGTTTTAGTTTTAGTTTGGCCTAAAGCTATTTTAGGTTAAAAAAAATGAAAACCTTTTTGTTAAAAAATTTAATTAAGTTCCTTGTTTTAAATAAATTAAAAAAAAAACGTTCAAAATAAATTGAAAAAAAGCGAAAAACATTTTTCCTAAAAAAAAAAAAAAAAAAGCTTTTCAAAAGAACTACGTGGCTTTGAGTTTCCCATCGCACCCGGGAATACGTAGGAGCAGAATCAATCATTCTGTCAAACCAAAACTAAATTTTTTCCTTATTTTAGGTTCTCATTTTATTTGTGAATAGCTCATTAAAATAATTAAATTTGTGATATTTAGGGATGCCGTATGGACTCGATGCCATGTTCGATCCCTTAGATTTGAGGTTGCCCTGTGGATTTATGTGCCATGTTCAACCTTATTTAGGGTTTATCAAAAATAAATTTAAAAATGCAAAACCAACAAAGCAATACAAAATATTAAAAAATAAAAATATTTCTTTCTTGTAAATAATTTTGGGGGTAAAATAAATATTTAAAAAGTTATTAAAATGTTTTGCACAATTAACTCGAGGTACCGTTTTATAAACGGGCGATGTAGGGTGCTAACACCTTCCCTACTCATAACCGACTCTCGGACCCAAATCTCTATCTTTTTTTAAAGACCAGTTTCCGTAAATAATTGGGTTTTTCAAGATTTTCCCAGATAAAAATTTTGGTGGCAACTTCTTTGTTTTTACCTCTGCTTTTATTTCTTTTCGCGGCGCCCAGATGGGACGGTCGCGACAGTGTCTAACCACTCTGATGCACCAAAACCCTGGGATAGGAGGCTTCAGGCTGCGCCGATCCTTGAATTCACCCAACCACCATGTCAAGATGTTGTGGCACCACTACTCTTCGCTCCACGAGTGACAGGTGAAGCGAAAATCGTGATATAGTAATCCCTCTACCATGGGTGACCCTGTGGTTGCTGAAGATCAGAAAAAGTTTGACGCCTAGGTCTTCTAGGATCCGCAACCGCCGATTCGGGTCCTAGATCAGTCAGACTTTGTTCCTTTTGGCTTCGCAACTCATGATGGCACCATCTTTGCTTCATAGCCTTTGGATGTCATCTCCGCCATTCGTTCATCTGGTTCGAGGCTCTGCTGTGCGTTCCTCTTCCTTGCCTCAGATCTGGTCTGCTCTCCATACCCCGAGTTCAAGTCGCTTGTTATGGCAACCACCTTGTCATCGCCGGAGAAGACGTCTATGACCACAGATGTGATCATGGATTCACCAAGCCAAGTACTAAGCATAAAAGACATACATGGACCAATGACAAGGTGCAAGGCAAAGGAGAGTCCAAGATGCATTAAAGAATGAGTTGGTCAACCATATGACTCACAAGAAACCATTGAAAGAGGGAATCGCTTTGAACATCTTTTGTATAGAAGTCATTGACCACTTAGCCTAGGAACCTTTGTAATAAAAATAGGATTAGGACCTATGTAAAATAGAGTAGAACTTTTGTAGTATAAGTGCTTCTTCAATAAGCACTTAGGATAGTTTAGCTTTTGGGCTTAGGATGATTGGGCCTTTTGCACCAATTAGCCCAACATGTAATTAGGAATTACACTTTAGGCCAATTAGCCCAAACCACATAGGAAAGTTCACGACCAAGCATAGGTAGAGTGCATGGTGCACTTTGCCTCACCTATAAATAGGTGATTTGTACTCATTTTGTGATCATTGAATACATTTGCAAAGTTTCTCATACTTGAGAGCTAGAGTGAGTTGAGAGAGCTCTCCTCCTAGAAGTTCATGAGTTGAACCTTGATTCTTATCTTGAACTTCCATGTTCAAGTGGTGAATCTTCCCATGGCTTATCAATTCAATCTCTTCTCTAAGAGTTGATTGTGGCGCCTTCTTCCATTTCTCTTCTTCTCCATTTTTCTATTTCATTTGCTTCTTTAATTCTTGTAATTTACTTTTCATAGTTCTAGATTTACTTTCTTGTCTTGCAATTTCAATTTCATATATCAATTATTTCTCTTCTACTCTTTTGTTTTCTCTTGAATTCTCACTTGAGAATCAAGATCTATCTCAATTTTTCTTGTTTTGTTGTTGATCTTAAATTTTAGCAATTTGAAATCAAAGAAAGACCCTAAACTCTTAGTGATCAATGCGTGATCACATCAACCACCATCTCTGCAACGCTGCCACACTCCATTTTCGTTTCCGATATCGGCGGAACTCTCACAAGTGTCTTCCACTCCGTCGTGTGTCGCTTTGTCCAAATCGAGAGTTTTAAAAGCTTCTCGCCCTTCGATTCTGGTTCCCTCTTCGCTGTCACTGTCAAGTGCGTACTCGACCTTTTCGACCCAGTCAAACACGCTTCTGATGATGGTTCCCTTTCCCGCGATGGTGCCGTCCCTAGACTTGCTTTTGCCTTGCCATGGTTTCCTTGGAGCTTTGCAAACACGGGGACATTAGGGTGTACAATTTGCATTGGGCCTCTTGTGTAGCTGCTAGCTGCTACTGAAAAGTCTTTCATTTTGGCCCCTTCTCTTTTTTTCTTTTGGACCTTGCTATCTTCTTTTATGGGCTACTACATTGTTAGACATCAATTTCTCTCCGTGGATTAATTGTTGGGCTGTAGCAAAATATTGTGAGTCATGGACTTCAATATGCCTTGAGGACAAGGTGTTTTTGCAAGACCAGTGGAATGTTATGGCCTAAGGCAGTAGTAGAGCCCATTCCCCGGCCGGTTACCAGAATATGAGGATCTAGAAGCACTATTTGGCAATTTGTTATGTTGTTATGATGAGTCATTGGTTGTTAGGATTCTATTTTCAATTCTTTTTTTGTCTTTTTGTGCCTAGTAGATCTTCATTAGGTTATTGCAAGCACTATATATGTATGAGAAAGGCTAATGAATGATCATAGAAGAAGAATATGTAAGATTTGTTTTCTCTTTGTTTAGGAGGTCTCTCCCCTCTAAAGGAGTTTTTTTCATTTAATTCTCTATTAGTTTCCTTGCTAAAAAATTGAGTTCCTTACAGAAAAGGACAAGATAGTAATTTCATCGACTAATCACTCATCTCCAACGGTTTTCTCTGCATCCTTGGAGAGAAAAGTTTTTGGGTGGATTCCACCCCATTTTTCTCTCTTCTATGTTTCTCATGATACCAAACATGAGAAAACATATTTTCTCCTCCTTTTCTCCCCTCTCATTTTCTATCTTCCCCTTTTCTCTTTTATCAAACAAAGCATGTTTCCGTGACCATTATCACATCCACTTCTGACATCATTGTAAAGAAAATTCAGCTAAATAAGTTAGAAGTTGACTACGAGGTTCATGTATTTCGGAATACATGTTTCAACATTAAGCGCGCGAGTTAAATAATTAATTAATAAGGTTTTACTTTAATAACACAATGGGACACAACGGGGTGTCTCATATTGTGTATTTGTTTAAATTTCAAATGCTGTTTGTTTCAGGAATACATTTTGGGAGAATCGAGAGAAGTAACATTGGCTGAGGAAAAGATTTCGGAGTTGGATGTGGAACACCTTATATAATTAAAACCACAAATCCTCAGCTCCATTTCTGATCCACTATACAGAAATGTCATGGATGACATTATCCAATATGTGATCCTGGACATGCAGGTCCAGGAGAGAAAGATGCCTTAAATGAAGAGCTTAAAATTGATGCTGACATTCTTCCTTTCGATGGTTGTTGCCATATGGATCAAAGTTTTCTTCAGTGATAGTCATTTCAAGGGACCAATGCACAATATATATTTACAATGGCCACTATGCACAAGATTGAAACATGTTTGGTTGGTACTATGATGGTTGCCATAATTGCTTAAAAAATGTGGAACATCACAAAAAAAAAATGAATGTGTGCAGAGTACAACAAATCTTGGAAAGAATTCGTGCCTAGGTGTATACTTTACATTTAACTACTGATAATTATAATTACTAGTCCCTATAGTTAATGCTTTCTTTCAGTGTAATAATGGGTTCAGAATTCAATTCCAAGTTTTAGACAAGACTGGGAGTGCATCGTTTCCACTTTGTTTGATTTAGGAAAGCAAGTGGGAGGAAAGAAAGGGGAATGCGAGAAGAAGAGTGAAAAAATAAGATGATTGTTTAGCTGTCTGGTAGGAGAGAAAATGAAAGGAAAAAAAAAAAAAAAAACTAAAGGGCTCGTTTGCTTTAAGGAAACGTTTCATGTTTCCATTTCTTATTTCCATTTCTTGAAATGCATTTCTGTTTCCTTATTTTTATTTTTAATGAAATATTGAAAACATGTTTGGTTATAAAATTAAAAGTTGTTTTCTCTTTCTGTTTTCAACCAATTTTGACAAACCCGTAAATCTTCCTTTGCATAAAAAAAAACTTCTTCCTGTGCTTCTTTTTGCAAGACCTTCTTCCATGGGATCAATAGCCTTTTAGATATGTATTTCCTTTCTAATGCCATCGCAAGCAGCTGCTTCAAACACTAAAAATGGCTATTAATTAGGTAGAAAGACAACAACGACTTACCAAAATAGAGGTTATTAGCATGATTAATTTTAGTTGGGTTTTCTTTCAACAATTATTGCTTTCAGATTTTGGTACAAACGAAGCATGATTTGAGATTGGGTAGAGGGGCATAACAATTAGAAAGATTCGGATGATTTGGGTTCAAGTCAAGACGCAGATCTGGCCTTAGAAAGATTCTAGAAGCTGTGGGTATTAGAGATTTAGAGGAAAGCTGCTTCCCTCCATGCTTTTTATGATAAGTGAGAGGAACGAGACGAGAAAGATGAGCAAAAGTAGCAATAGCTGGAGGAAGAATGAGTTGAGGTAGTAGGCATGGAAGAGTGAGAAAGAGTTGAACGAAGAAGAAAGCGGGGTGGTCATTAAGTTAAAAAGAAAAAGATAAAATTGCAAAATTGCCACCGGTCAGAGGTGAAAACGCTGGAAACGTCTTTTTGGCATTTTCAGTTGTCAGTGTATTTTTAGGAAACATTTCAAGTGTTTTGGATGGAAACATTTCTTATTTTTTGAACCAAACACATTTTTGACTTATTTTCTGTTTCCAATCAAAATGGAAACTGAAAATGGCCAAAGCAAACGAGCCCTAAATCTTTTCTCTCCTATTATATATGTTGAGTTCGCGTCACCCTGGTACACATCTTGTCCAATCATTTACATTTCCTAGTGCAAATTAACCATAATTGTCCATAACTTGACAATCTTGACTCCTTTTACCAGTGCACAATATATATATTTACAATGTTTCAACACTAACCGTGGTTGATTATTGTTCCAATTTTTGATGTCCAAATAACAGAATTGTAAACCCATAAAAAAATGCTTTCCTTAAATCAAATCATCCATTGCACTGTTTTTCTCCAAAAGGTGAAGGCTAAGGTGGACCCACCAAAGTGGTGTAGTGGTGCACCACCTAAGTGGAACATTGTGGTCCACTCATTTTGCCATTTGGGTTAGTCAAAATGTCAAAAAGTACGTTTGACTTTTCAACATTTTTTTGCGGTCAGTAGTTAACTAATCCATATAGCCAAATGCATGGTCCACATTATACCACAGGTGGTACACCACTGCACTACTTTGGTGAGTGGTGTACCATAGCCTTCACCTCTACACAAAAGCCTAAAAATTCAAGTTTGGTATAGTTAAGTTTCCTATTCATAAATAATACACACTTTCTTAGACTAAGTCAACTACTATTTTGAAGTTGGTCCGTTAATGCTGCTGCCTCTGTTTCATCCGTGCGTTGCACGGTTCCTTACACCACTTATATATATACACGTAGTTAGAAATTGTACACTTTCAAATCACTTGTATATGTGTAGCACTTGCAAGGGACCAAACATTGAACCATCTCATTGAGGGTTGATATGCATTGGGAAAGATATCTCATATAAGAATAACATCTCTAGTTGTATGGCTTTGTAAATATCCCTATAACTGAAATTATTGGTCAACATTGAAGTGATTCAATATACTTCTTACACTTTATATATACATTCAGTGGCCCATAACTTATATAGTCTTTCATTGAAAGATGTTATACATGTATGGATATTTGGATGATGTGGTGGATTACTGCTTTTAGCAGGTGATGCGTATCAGGGAACTCATATAGTCATGTGATCTTGACAAAGTAGTCTTAGGTAGCGTTTGGAAGAGCTTATTTAAGCTCCTTTTGACTTATTTGATGGCATAAGCTCTTATGCAGTGTGTTTGACAGAGCTTATAAAAGTAACTTATGCCATCCCATAAGGAGTTTTTGACTTATTTTCATAAGTCACTGGAACAAGTTCGAATCCTCTCCTGCCCCTTTCTTTATAAGCTCTTAATTAAGTATTTTACCCAAACGCACCCTTAATTGCATATGTGGGGAATGTATTTTTTTTTTTTTGAACAAAGCAAAGAAGTATCATTAATTAGAGTACAAGGGGTACCCTAGAACCCATATACAAAGACTTGGATACAAAAATAGATTACAACCATATCAAATAGAGTACCTTAGCCACTACAGAATACAATTACCCGGACTAATACACCAATCAGAGAATGAACAAGAAACACCCTTTGATCTAGCTATAAACCACCTCCAAGAACAAATCTTGATCCTATCCAACAAGAAATTCATATCTATATGTCCATTATAAAAAATTACCCCATTTCGTAGTTCCCAAATGCACCAAACCACAACATGCCAAATCAAAATCCACCCACCACTTTGGGGCCTATGGAATGCCTCAGCAAACTGAACCAAAATAGAAGCTATAGAACCTGTTAAAGAAATATCTTTCCCCAACCATAACAAAATATTCACCCATATTGACTTAGAAAAAGGGCACCAAAAGAGAAGATGAGAAGTATTCTCTATATGTGATTTACAAAAGACACATAACAAATCACTATTATCTCCAATAATTCTCCTACGGAATATATTGTCCCTAGTAGGTAACCTGTGCAATAGCAACTGCCAAGAAAGAACCACCACCTTAAGTGGGGCTTTACTTTTCCAAATCAGTTTGAAAGCTTTTTCCTCCTCCCAAGGTATCTGCATTTCCTGTGGCATGATAGAAATGAGGTAATCATTTGCAGACTTAACTTGATAAGCATCAGAAGCATGTTGTTTCCATATCCAAATATCCTCCCTTTGATATAATACCAACGGATTGAGTAAATTTAGAAACTCCATCATAGTATCCTCCTCCCACACAAAAAGTCTTCTCCTTCACCTAAAGACCCACTCCCACCCACCAACACCCCACCTTCCTAATTCCGAAATAGTACCATTCTGTGATGTGGATATAGAAAAGAGCCTAGGATATAAATGTTGTAAAGTTGAACACCCAATCCAAATATCTTTCCAAAACCGAATTGTCTTACCATCACCCAATCTTTTGGTCACCCCACCCTCAAACCAATCTCCCTCCATCACTCCACAACTACCAATAGAGCACAAATCCTTCCACCAAATTGACGAGAGTCTAGAACTACCTACCCCTCCCACACTAGGATTAGCATACACCTCCTCACCATATTTTCCCCTCAACACTCTACACCAAAGAGACTCCTTTTCTACCAAAAGTCTCCATCGCCACTTCCCTAGTAAACTTAGGTTGAATAACCCCAAGTCCTTAACACCTAAACCCCCCTCCCCTTTGGTTTACAAACTTCCCCCAAGTTTACCCGCGGTATCTTCCTCACCCCCAATGACCCGCCCCATAAAAACTCCCTTTGGATTCTAATGACCGACTTGCGAACTTTCACTAGCATCTTCATGAAGGACAAAAAATAAATTGGAATGGAGCTCAAACCCGAATTCAAGAGAACCACCCTACCACCCATTGATAAGTACCTATTTTTCCAAGACCTCAATCTTTTACTCAAAACATCAATGACTGGTTGCCAAGTCGACCATTTCCTTGGATTTGCACCAACCGGTAAGCCTAAATATGAGAAAGGCAATGCAGCCACCTTGCAATTCAAGAACTCCACCGCTGAACTCAAGAAAGGGCCACTAACATTAACCCCCATTAGACTACTTTTGTGGTAATTGATCTTCAAACCGGAAACCAACTCAAAACACCTCAAGATAGATTTTATTGCCCACAAATTCTCTTCACAAGCCTCTCCCATTATAATTATGTCATCCGCATATTGTAGATGTGAAATTACAACATCTGAATCACCCACCTTGAAGCCTTTGAATTTTCCAATGTTCACCGCCTCCCTAATCAATCCACTTAGCCCCTCCGCCACCAAAAGAAATAAGAAAGGAGCAAGCAAGTTACCTTGCTTCAACCCCCTTTGAATGCTAACTTCATCCGTCGGACTACCATTTACCAAAACCGATAGGTTGCCCGAAAACACACATGCCCTTATCCATGACTTCCACTTCACATCAAAACCAAACCTCCCTAGCATGTAGTCAAGGAATCCCCAAGACACCGAGTCATATGCTTTTTCAAAATCCACTTTAAAGATCAAGCAATCCTTCCCTCTCTTCTTTGCCAAATCAATTACCTCATTAATGACCACCACCCCATCCGCTATATGCCTCTTTTTGATGAAGGCCGATTGATTAACGGAGATGATCGACTCCATCACTTCCCCTAACCTTTTAGCCAAAACCTTTGAAATTAGTTTATAGACACTTCCCAAAAGAGAGATAGGACGAAAATCTCCAACACTTTGTGGGCTGGTAATTTTACTCCCATCACATTGAGATAAGATATCCTCAATTTCCTTGGCCTCAAAATCTGCAACCAAACTGTTATTTTGCTGCCCAGAAACAGTTTTAAACATAATTCCATCTAGCCTCGGTCTTTCCCAAGTTGAATCTGAAAAATGTGTAGTATAATAATTAACCATGGCATTTTTAACTCTTACGGCATCCTGAATCCACTCATCTTGGACCAGCAGCGCAGATATATGATTTGTTGTGCTTCTAGACCTTACACAAGCATGAAAATACTTTGAGTTCGCGTCCCCTTCCTTTAGCCATCTCACCCTAGACCTTTGGAATGCTAAACTCTCCTTGTTTTTAAGAAGAGCCCACAAATCAGCAACCACTGCTTCCCTTCTCTCCACCTCTTCTTGTAAGCCAACCTCCTCATTAATCAAATCAAGCTCCTTTACCTTATCCGTAAGCCGCTGAATTTTTTCATCCATCTCCCCAAAAACCTCTTTGCTCCACACCCTAAGGCCCTGCTTCATTAACCTCAATTTTTTTGACACAACATACCCCATCCACCCGTGTATTTCTGCCTTCCAACCAGCATTTTTTTGCCACCTCTTTGAGCTCATCCTTTTGCAACCAGAAATTTTTGAATTTGAATGGTTTTGGACCCCAATTTTGGGTACAATACGTGGGGAATGTATTGTATTACTTGTATGTATGGAACAGGTTCTATATACCCTATTGTTTAGTGTGAATCCCAAATTGTTTGCCTCATTCTTAGTGCTAGGTATATACGTGTAGTGATCCTGAGATATTCTAATGGATAGATCTTTGACTAATATAGGTGGTGGCTGGGCTATTAACTAGGAAGAATAAGAAGTGAGATTCTTTTTTAAACTATGACACTGACATAGCAATCTAGGAAAAACTTACATAAATACAATAATGAAATAGTGATGATTTTGTCCCGCTAGTATAGCTCCAGTGGTAGAGTTTTCAGGGACATTTGATGTCAGTGAGGTAACGGGTTCGATCCCGCAGTACCTCCAATTCCCCCTTCCTATAAGGCCTAAGTATGTTTGCTATTAAAAATAAAAAATAGTGATGATTTTAAAAGGGTCAATCAAAATAAATCATCTGTCCCGATTATTTTTCAAGTTATCAAATAATTTGTCACAGAAAATAATGAATACATGGAATATAAGTAGAAATAGAAGGTTTATATATGTACCAACAAAAATCATTCCCTTAGTTTGAATTTGAACCTAGCTAAGTACACCAGAAAAACAAAAATCAATTCCACATGAAAGACATTGCCTCCATCAGCAAATTAACGTCCAACATGAACAAGGCTTGTAGTAATGGGTGTTGATTGAAAGGAATAATGGCCAAGGGTTGGAATACGAGGACGTAACTCATGGATGTCATGTGGAAGTACAGGTAATGGTGCTTCTAGCTGAAGAACCTTAATTACCACTGCTGCTTTTGGCCTTTCCTTGTCATTTGGGTGGGTGCACCATAGTCCCAATGTGAGCAAGCTTATCATTGCATCTACATTAAAATCCTTGCTCAATCTCTCATCAGCAGCATTCAGAACATTCCCATCCACATAGAGTTGCCACACCCAATTTATCAAAGGCACATGAAACTCTCCATCCTGATAAGTCCTCCTTCCACTTGCAATTTCTAAAGCCACAACCCCAAAACTATAAATGTCTGATTCTTTGCTTGCCCTCCCTCCGGTGATATACTCCGGCGCCAAGTACCCATATGTCCCTACCACCCCTGTCCTCTGAGTCCTCAATCTGGGATCCACCAACTTTGCCATCCCAAAGTCACCAAGCTTGGTGCTGAAATCTGTGTCCAACAGAACATTAGCTGACTTGATATCTCTATGAAGGACACACTGCTCTGCATCTTCATGAAGATAGCGAAGCGCGGTGGCCACGCCTAATGCTACCTTGTACCTCACATCCCATGGCAGGGTTCTTTTGTTACCAAAGAGATGAGTGTCAAGGCTTCCATTAGGCATATACTCGAAAACCAGTAGCAATTCTTCTTGCTCCTGGCACCATCCTATGAATTGCACCAGGTTTCGATGAATCAGACGGCTTATGATCCTCACTTCGTTGATGAAGATTCTCTCCGAATTTTCAAAATCGGCGAAAATCCTTTTCACAGCAACCACTCTCCCCATGGAACTCAAAACCCCTTTGTAAACTTGTCCAGACCCTCCTCTTCCAAGCCTCCTATCATCCGCGAAACCATTCGTGGCAGCAACCAATTCGTTGTAATCGAATCTTCTAGGAAATGTTGCTTTATCAAGATCAAATTCCACTGATTTGTCTCCAAGGTTTTCATTACCATCAACATTGGCTCTTCTTCTTCTTCTTCTCTTCCTGATGATTAGCCAACCGGCAGTAACTACCACCAGCACCAAAATAATTGGACATGTTACTGCAACAGCTAGTATAACACCCATGTTTGATTTTTTCCCTTTTCTGTTTAACTCTGTATCAATGGAATTCAAAGTTGAACTAAAATCCCAAGAGTGAATAACATTTCGTTCAGTGGACAAGCCAGTTGAAGCTGAAAACCCAACATTCACCCACTCTGGTAGAATTTTCATGAAGTCAATATTATAAGACAGAGAAGAAGAATTGGGCATAGAATTACCATTACTGTTGCTTCTGCTTCCATTGAAGGACCATGACACAGTGAGGGTCTTGGTAGAAGCATCATAAGTTATGATAGTATGACATGGGTTCCCAGTGTTCTTGTCAATATCGAACTTCCCATAAGCGACCGATGTGAGCGAGTTATCATCGATGCCAACATGCTGCATTGGCGGATCAGTTGAGCCAACAAAGGTGTCAAACTCGACAGCAAAAACATGGTTTTGAGGGAGGTTGCTGTTGGTGGTGGCATTGAATAGTCCAAAAGTGCCACCAGCTGAGTTTGGTGGAATTTGGTAACCAAGTGGAGCCATGTAGAAGGCAAAGCCATCACCATATGTGGTGTCATTCACTCTATCAATAGTGAATGTGAAATGGGTGGTGAAGTCTGTTAGAACCTTTGTCGATGAGTCCCAAAGGTGCAGAGGTTGGCCATAGATTGCTCTTCCAACGCGAAAATAATAGCTGACTTTGTTTAGCTCTATGGATCCGTTTGTGGGTTTGCCATCACCTTCATATGCCATGCTGCTTGCACTCTCAGCATCATCGAAATTGGTTATGTTGAAGGATAATGACTGAACTATTGGAAGGGAAAGGTTGAGGAAAAGAAGAAAAACTTTGAAGTAATGAATGATATTGAGGAAGTGGAGACTAGATGAAGCAGCCAACATGGTTTATTATTAGAAGTGAATTTGCAAGCAGCTGTAGCTATCATTCGTGTGTGTAAATGATGGAAGATTTTTAGGCCGAAACCTTAGAGTTTAAACTCAACTGTGGAGATTGGAGATTGGAGATTGGTGTGAGATATTACCTATAGGGAACACTTGGAAATTGAAATGGATGATGAAGTTTGTTTGGCTGATGAAGATTTTCAACAAGGCAAGTTACCGAAAAAAAAAAAAAAAAAAGGCAAAAGGCATAGTCTAGTGTACAATATTTATACAAATGCAATTAGATAGCCAAAATAACAATCTAATAACGTTGGCTTGACTTTTGTAATCCAATGTGCTGCTTTGTATTTTTTTTTTTCCAAAATATTTATTCTAATAACACTGGTTTTTATTACAATCTACTTTTAAAAATATTTTTTAATTTGTGTGCAACTTTTCATGTGTAGCTGTTTTTTTTAATAATTTATTTATTTTTAACTCAAGTGTCCGAATAATAATTAACGACACGATTCCAAAAGGTGGACCCTCTATCCCCCTCCATAATGTAGTCACATGCCTTCAAAATTTGTGCAAAAATGTCAAAAGCCTATATATCAATTCTTTGCTTTATTTCATTTTGGGTATTGATCATCATTTGAAAGTGCTAAGAAATGGCATAACAAAAGTGCGTACACATATTTTTACTCACTTTATTTTATGTTTTTGTAATTTTATCAATTGATTATATTTAATTTAACTTATTTTTTCTTTTTGTCACAAACATAAATATAAAATATACAATACTTCTAACTCTTTTTTTTTTTATAAGGGCATATATAATCATGGCAAAATTTTGAATAAAGCTTATGTCACGTCAGTTTCTCTTGCAGACGATATATAGATAATATAAAAGAATTGGTGAATCTCAATCATCTAATAATGTTTAAAATTTTGTCCCTTACATTACATATTTATATATTACTTGCCAGCCGCCTCGGCCAAGTTGCAATTGGTTGTTAAAACTTAAAAGAGTGCTCTTTTTTAGGCACTTCATGTTTTTATATTCTAGTTGCTACATAATTTGACTTGCTAGCCACCTAACTCACATGATATATATATGATATATAAGTATGCAAGTTGGTTCGCGCGCTGAGATACTCTTACGTGGGCATGATTAATCATATTCATATATGCCTAAAAAATACTCCACTAGCACATGGTGGTGGATGAAATGATGATGATGATGATTATTATTATTATATATATAATATGAAAATTGGTGAGAGAAAGGTTGATGAAATGAAAAACAAAACAACGAGTTTATACAATTGTGGGTATAAAACTCAGCTAGGATCATGCCATTGAACCGGTATTCTGGCCGGTCGAACCATTTTATCAAATACAAAATGCAATGATCTGGACAAAACCGGATTGAACTCGCCGAATTTGAACTTCGTTGACTTGGTAAGTCATGCAAACCGTAGGAAAAAAAAAATAAAGAAAAAAAATCATCCACCATCCAATGATCTCTACAAGACTACAACTGTGCTTCATTATTACCACATCAATGCATGAACGAGGAAAGCCCACCCAAATCTCAATAGTGTACAATTGTCAATTGACTTGACACTTGAGCCATGCTCCTCAACAACAACAATGACATAGTTTCTTAGCACAATCTCAGGAGTTGATTAATTTGGAGCAAGATCTCTTCACTAAACCCATTGACTAAACAGATCATTTCCTCAGCAGAAGAACAAGTGGAAGAAAAAATATATATAATAGCATACTTTTGAATATCTGATGCTACTTGATGCCAAGCCTTTTCTTGATAAAGATTGTCCTATGCACTTTGTGTACACTATTTGGTGCACTAACAGAGGAAGTCACACTACCCCGAATGAGATTAATTTGCACTCAAATGATGTGGGAATACTCGAGCAAGAATACAAAACTACTGTATATTATCATTTTGAAACAAAAATATATTGGTAATACAAAAATTTATTATATTCACACCAAATACAACAAACCCTCACTGAGAAGGGTATTTGTGAGAGTTTCGAAGGAGATAGACCGAAGATATTACAATGGAGTGGTTAGTAATGAAATGGAGTTGGAAGTTAAAAGTATATCATTTCATTATTTAAAAGTTTGAGTTCAACGAAAGAATGAAGGGAGATATCAAGCCCTCAATTTGGAAGGCATGAAAATTGGGGGATTTAAGTAGGATTGAGTGGTTTAAATTACCATTATTATTCATTTCACTTTATTAGGAACTCTCAAACAATAAGTTAATATATTTATATCACTCTATTCTGTCACTAACTACGCCACTTCATTTATCCAAACATTATGGGTATGGTTTGACTTGATGGCAAAATCAACTTATTCCAAACCAATCCATAAAATACGATTTGAATAGATATATAGGATCGAGGATTTTCGTTTAATTTGAATTGAACCAACCTTTGTCGGTTTGTATATTGAATTCTACTTTGTTTTTCAACCTTTGTAGATGAATCAAGTCAATTATCTTATTTTTTTAATTTTTTAAATCTTAATAGATTAATATTGTTTTAATTAATATAATTGATATCATAAAAAAAAAATTTCAACTCGAGACCAACCTAAACCATTCCGATCAGAGTTATGATATTTTGATACCAAAATTTGACATCATGGGGATACCATAGTTTTGAGTAGGTTGTGAACCAATGAAATAACGAGAGAGAAAGAGTAAAGTAATAAACAACCAACTCAAAACTAGGGCGACCCCTTATGATATTTTGACACCAAAATTTGATACCATTGGGGACACCCTTGTCTTGAGTAGGTTGTGAATCAATGAAATAAAGAGAGAGAAAGAGTAAAGTGATAAACAACCTACTCAAAACTAGGATGTCCCCTATGGTATCAAATTTTGATGTCAAAATATCATAACTCTTTGATGAAAAAGTTCTCCAACTCGATCCAGTTCAATTCCACTAAAATTAATTTATTTTATTTGAGGAGTATGATACTCCTTCCGGACTCAATTATAAGCAAAAGAAATACCTATATTTTGTGGACTCAAATATAAGCAAAATTCAACTAACTCAACTCTATTTAATATATGTATTCCAGAAATCAAGAAAACTAACCAATCATATCAATTCTCCTTTTACTTTTCCAATAACATTACATACTCTCGAGATAATTAAAGGGTAGTTTAGTAATTATAACTCATTTTTTTTTTACATAAATTAAGATAATTAAACTAAATTAACTAACTTTCTTAATAAGTATGAAATTAGTTAATTTTGCTTATATTTATGTCCGGAGGTACTAGTACTAAAAAATTGCATGGCCTTAAAAACAATCAAATGTCGTGGGCCCCGGACCTTCTTGGTACTTGCAATGTGATAAGATCAATAGATCATATCATAAGGATGCGGCGCATACTTTCATGTGTAAGAAGCTGTAACATGGCTTAAGCTGTTTTGGTCCTTTCGTAACTTTCAAAAACTGATGGATAGGAACGGCAATTGCTAGGATTTAGGTAGGGTATTATAGAAGACAGTGGAATAATTATTGATATTTCATTTATAGTAGGAGTCTCTTTTATAAAGAGATTATAATAAAGGCAAAACAAATCAAATCAAATCTCTTCCCATAATTAAGGAAGGAAATAAAACAAAACAAAATCAAAATAATAAAGATAAAATAAAATAGAATCAAACAGGATAAAATCAGGGATATTTTCCTGATTCTCCAACACCCCCCTCAAGTTGGTGCATAAATATCTATCATGCCCAACTTGCTTATCAAGTGCTCAAAATTTGGTCTTGCTAAACTCTTGGTCAAAATATCAGCTGTTTGTTGGTTGGAAGTTACAAAAGGAAGACAGATAATGCCAGCATCTAATTTTTCTTTTATGAAGTGGCTATCAATCTCAATGTGTTTGGTTCTGTCATGCTGGACGGGATTGTGAGCTACGCTTATTGCTGTTTTGTTGTCACAGTACAGCTTCAATGGAAGATCAACCTTCATCTTGAGTTCCTCCAAGACTCTATAGATCCACAACCCTTCGCAAATTCCTTGGGCCATTGCTCTAAATTCAGTCTCAGCACTACTTCTAGTAATCACGCCTTGTTTCTTGCTTCTTCAAGTTACTAGATTTCCCCACACATAGGTACAATATCCCGAAGTTGATTTTCTGTCGGTGACTGATCTTGCCCAGTATGCATCAGTAAAGATTTCAACATTCCTCTCACTGGTTTTTCTAAAGTACAATCCTTTCCCAGGATTGCTCTTCAAGTACCTCAAAATTCTGTAGACTGCCTCAAGATGTTCTTCATATGGGGAGTGCATAAACTGGCTTACAACACTCACAGAAAAGATAATATCAGGTCTGGTATGAGACAGGTAGATTAACTTGCCAACTAATCTCTGATATCTACCAATATCAACAGGAACATCTCCTTTCTCCCAAAGTTTCACATTTGGGTCCATGGGGGTATCGACTGGTCTGCAACCACTCATTCCAGTTTCCTTTAAAAGGTCCATAATGTACTTTCGTTGGGAAACCACAATTCCCTTTTTTGATCGAGCAACCTCCATGCCAAGAAAATATCTCAATGCTCCCAAATCCTTGATCTCAAATTCTGATGCCCAATTTTTCTTCAGCCTCCCCATCTCTATTACATCATTCCCAATAAGAATAATGTCATCAACATAGACAACTAGTGCAGCAATCTTCCCATCAGAAGAAAATTTTGTGAATATGGGTGTGATCGGCTTGTCCTTGATTGTATCCCTGTTTCGTCATGGACAAGGTGAATCTTTCGAACCATGCTCTCGGGGACTGTTTGATCCCATAAAGTGACTTCTTCAATTTACACACATTTGACCCAAATTTTTCTTCAAATCCAGGAGGCCCATCCATGTATACCTCTTCTTCTAGGTCACCATTGAGGAATGCATTCTTCACATCCAGTTGGTGCAAAGGCCAATCTAAGCTGACAGCAAGGGATAAGAGAATCCTGACAGTGTTCAATTTTGCCATAGGAGCAAAAGTTTCCGAGTAGTCCATGCCATAAGTCTGAGTGAATCCCTTGGCCACCAAGCGTGCCTTGTACCTTTCTACGGATCCATCTGAATTATACTTCACAGTGAAGACCCGTTTGCAACCCATTGTGTTTTTCCCAGCTAGTAAGGTCATAACACTCCAAGTGTTGTTCTTCTCAAGAGCCCTCATCTCCTCAAGAACAGCTTCCTTCCACTTTGAAATTTTTAAAGCTTCCTGTACATTTTTTGGAACTTCTGTACTAGACAACTGTGAGGTAAACACTACAAAAAAAAGGGTGTTTAGCGACCAAAGAAATCGGTCGCTATTCACTGAAATTCGGTCGCTAAATGTATTAGCGACCGAATAGTGTCGGTTGCTAAAACCCTAGTCGCAAATTGGTTTAGCGACCGAATTTGGAATCAGTCGCTAATAGCGACCGAATTATTCGGTCGCTAATTTATAAAAATCGGTCGCTAAATTGGTCTCCAACACTTGTTATAGAACCAATTTAGCGACCGAATATTCGGTTGCTAATTCGGTCGCTAAATTGGTCACTGATTTTTTTTAAAAAAAGTCACCAAATTGGTCCCCAACACCTATTCTGGAGACCAATTTAGCAACTGATTTCTTTAAAAAGCTTATAACAAACCATTTTTTACAACAAATAAAAGATAACTTCTTTATTGTTGTTATTGTTGATTAAACAACCTGAACATATATAAGATAAAAATATAAATATAAACCATAACCAATTCATAACTATCAAAATCAATATAAAATAAGCATCATAGTGTTCAATACAAAATATTCTATATTCATCTGCCTCTTGAGCCATTTCTTCAAGGCTCCTGTCGTTCCTCTCTTTATCCACCTCAAGCTTTCTTTTCAACTCCTCCTCCTTTTCATTAATCTGCAACATTGACCATCAGCCAATAAAGAATAACATGAAGTCAATGTCACAATATTATAATTAGCATCATATAACACCCAAATTATTGGAAGAAACAAATAAAAGTTTCCATCCTACTTCGTCATAAATGTCATCATTGTTCTCATAATCACCACTTCTTCGAGGATGGATATGAATATGAACATGAGGTACTGTCTGCCCTGCCTGGGGTCCATCCTAAAGTTAAGAAAGATGATTTTGTTAGGCTTGCAAATTGTAGAAACATAGGATGCAAGAGGTTTCTGTTTTAGTCTTGGACAATCACATTAAAAGAAAATAGACATGTTCAAATGATTGTAATTGAAATTTAAAACATAAAGAACTTAACTAAAGTACTTGGCAAAAGCACATGGACATAGTTAAACTCTTTATTCAATAGTCTTACTTGGATAACAAATGTAAGTGATGATGCCTTATGGAAGCCCTCAAGCTGCCTACCAACTTTCTATGCTATCATCCACAAGCCCTCAGTCTTACCAGCATTTGCTGCTTTTGGCAAGTGAAGTTTTTATCTTGGGAGTCAGATCACCAATATCTATTCCCTCAAAAACATGTAAAGCAACTTCAATATTTCCTTTCTGATATTCATCTCTTCCTAACAAAGCTCTAGCTTCCTGCATATTACAGGCATATTACATTATTCTTTAAATAGATTACTGGCAGATTACTTCAAGTTCAATAAATAGATCATCTAACAACTACATGCATGAGCCACAATCTTAAAGAAACCACAACTTTGATCATATACATAATAAAATGAAGTAAGCTGAATAATTCGTTTAATTAACTAACACATAGATGCTGGGGCTCTCAACTTCCCACAAATAAAGGCATGGACAGAAATATATAATGTAGTTTATGATAGCGTTTTGTAGTCTATCAGAACCAAACATAACAGAACATATGAATTCTGTTCTATGAACATAAAAAGCAAGGAATTATGAAGAAAGGAACCTCGTAGTTGAAGAGTGATGATTGAGATGAAGCAACCAATTCATTTTGATCTGCTTCTCTTAACTGCTCCCGAGAACACAAGCAATTGTTCATCATCTTTTGCAAATTGCTCCTGATTACAGCTCCCCTCTCGTGCCTAACCCTATTCTCCATGCCTCAAAAACCAATCACCACTGTCATACATCAAATCAAACCAAATTCAAACCACAATCAACACCAAAAAAACCAATCGTTTCCTATGAAATTAAATTCAAAGAAAATGTCCCTGAAATTAAATTGAAATTCAGCTCTCTGTAAATTTAAAAATAATTCCTACATAATTCAGCTAGAAAGCAATAGAGAAGTTGGAAAATACAGAAACGAAGATAACGAATGGAAATGGAACAAGTACTCCAATTAAATGTTAATATGAAGATTACCAATCAAAGGGTTAGGGTTAGGGTTTTCAAAATCAATTTAGGGGTTTACAAAAGAGAAGAGATTAGGGGTAAAACTCTTACCCAAGGTGAAGAGGTAAGCATACCACAACCAAACAGAGGGGTGGCGGCGGCGGCACGGCGGCGATGGCGAGGTGGCAGTGGCGGTGGACAACTTCAACAAAGTTCTTGAAGCAACCAAGGACCAAACCATGGAGGTGAACCTCACAGAAGAGAAGAAGGGTGGTCGAACCACCTTGGGTAGCGGTTAGGAGGCGCTACCGCGGCGGCTAGCGGAGGGGATCGGAGTAGCGAAGGCCGGAACGCGCTGGATCGTGCGGTCTTCTCCTCACGCGGCGTGGTCGACGGCTGTCGCTGTCCAGGTGGTGGTGCAGGGCGGCGCACGCTGGTGTAGGGGCTGCGCTGGATTTGGGAGAGGAAGGAAGAAGATGAAGTTGTTGTGGGGAGGGGGTTTCTGCACAGAAGGAAGGAAAAAGAAAGAAATAGGGTAGGGGGGATCGGGTTTGATAAGAAAGGGAGGAGGGAGAAATTTCTGATTTTTTGTACTAGTGGATACATAATGAGTGATAAGTTTTGAGCTTAAAAATAAACATATTTTTAGCTTTTGAATCTAAAAATAAAGGATGACAAATATATACTTTTAAAATTGAATTTAGAGTAAAGATTGACAGTTGAACTTATCAACTAAGAAAATCAACAGTCCAAAATTAATCTCTGATTAGTTTCAAACCAGTTAATTTTTTAGTTTTAGCGACCGAAATTTTCGGTCGCTAAAACGGTCGTTGGTTAAAAATAAAATCTTAGTCACAAAATCGGTCGCTATTAGGCCCCTGTGCTTTTTCACAATCACTTTTTAGCAACCGATTTAATGTCGGTCGCTAAAAGGATAAAAAAAAAGTAAATCTCTCAAAAAATCAGTCGCTAAATCGGTCGCTAACTGGTCAAAAAAGTTGACTTTTAATATTTTAGGTTTAGCGACCGAATTATCGACCGCGACAAATTGCGACCACTTAGTCGGTCGCTAATTCGGTGGCTAAACACCAGATTTTGATATTTTCTATAAATCAACCAAACGGTTGCAATATCGGTCGCTATTTTCGGTCGCTAAACGAGACTTTTTTTGTAGTGAAAGCTCTGATACCATATAGAAGACAGTGAAATAATTGTTGTTATTTCATTCATAGTAGGAGTCTCTTTTATAGAGAGATTACAATAAAGGCAAAACAAATCAAATCAAATCTCTTCCTATAATTAAGGAAGGAAATAAAACAAAATAAAATCAAAATAATAAAGATAAAATAAAATAGAATCAAAGAGGATAAAATCAGGGATATTTTCCTGATTCTCCAACAGGTACTATAGTATCCGTTTTATACTCGTGCTTGAAAACATTATCCGTATCCGGGCTCATACCGGTATGGGTAGCAATTTTAGTATCATTACTCGTACCCATTGGGTACCTAAGTATCCATTATCCACACTTTAACGGTGAAAAAGCAATAAATAACAAAAGAAATATTAAAACAATTTAAAAATAATTCAAAGAACATCCAAAAAGGAATTATAAAATAAAATAAAATAAAACATTATAAAATAAAATATTTAAATAAATAGAACATCCAAAAAGGAGTTATAGATGCAATTAGGTTTAGAAAGTTAAGAATCTTTCGATTAATTTTGGTTTTAAAATTTGTATTATAGATACAATTATATATATTAGTAATATTAATAAATAAATAATTATATATACATATACATATATGCGGGTGCAGGTGCGGGGCGGGGGTGGGTACCATAGTACCCGTACCCGCACCCATACCAGTTCAAATTTGCTGGTAATTACCCGTACCCGAACCCTTATCCATTATACGGGTAATTATCCTACCCATCGTGAGTAATTTTTGTGGGTACCCAATTAGTAGGGTACAAATTGTCATCCCTACTAATGGAAGAGAGGTGATTTCACAGAAGAGTTACACTGCGTTTGGTTGATAAAAAGGAGAGTTACACAGTGTTTGGTTGGTAATTTTTCATGCTAGCAACACGAATTCTAACACACTTTTTCCAATACACTCTTATTGGTTGAAATTCATGTGAGTCCCACAAAATTCAAGTGAGAATGCAGCGCATACATACATGTGTAAGAAGTTGTGACATGGCTTAAGCTGTTTTGGTCCTTTCATAACTTTCAAAAACTGATGGAAGAGAGGTAATTTCATAGAAGAGATACACTGTGTTTGGTTGGTAAATTTTCATGCTAGCAACATGAATTCTGACACACATTTTCCAATACACTTCCTTTTATTAGTTGAAATTCACGTGAGTCCTTCAAAATTCAAGTGAGACCCATATGAATTAATGAGACCCATTTTCAAAATTGTGAGACTCACATGAATTTCAACCCATTGGAGAGAGTCTGTTGGAAAAAGTGTGTTGCTAACACTCCTCTTAATTGTTTGGTATGGCAGAAAATGAAAGAAAATAAAACTGAAATTTCCTCTCCTCTTGTTTGGAAGAATAGAAAGTGAGAGGAAAGAAAAAAAAATATTTATAAAATGACATAAATTCATGTAATAATTTAAAAAAATAAAATTGTTTGGTGATTCCACGTTAAACCAGGCACAGTTTACGTGAGTTTTACATCTCTCATTGGTATGTGTGTTTTCTTCTCAAATTGGGATGAAAAAAATTGCTTGTGAGTCCCACATTTTCCCCTCCCCTCATCTATATATCTTTGCAACTAAAATGTGGAAAAAGTTTCGTAAATCATGTATTCAATCCTTGCCTTTTCTTTCCACCATTTTTCATGTGTTCCAAACACAGTTTTAGAGTGTTATCTTACCTGGATTAGGATTCTATATATTAAATGAAAGCTTAAAGTGAAAAAGTATATGTTTATTTATTCTTGATTAGGCATTGTTTGGTTAAATAAATTATTTAAACACTTATATAAGAAGGATTTATGTGAAAAGCTCTTATATCATAAGCTCCTTTAAAATGTTTTGACACAAATTCGAAAAAATGCTTTTAGAATCTATAAAATATGAAAAAAAAAAAAACTTTCTGTACAACCTTTAACACAATGTTTTTCAATAAATCAGAGAAATTGACTTATCAAAATAAGCTAAAACAGTTTTTTGGAGTCAAGAAGTTATTTATTTAAACATATCCAAACATTGTTCTTCCCATATGTATAAGCTCTTATATGAGGACATAAGTTCTAATAAATTGTAAGTTGTGCTATCCAAATAGGGCTTTAGTTAAAGTAGGTTAGGGAAAATAAGAGTGTATCCATCCTTAATAAATTAAAATAATTTAGGATCTTAATACACTTTAACTAATCAAGGGTGTATTATTTTATTTTATTTTTGAGAAAAACCAACTCATTGCATTTCATGATGAATAATGTCAACAATACATGGAGGGGTTACATGGTGATAGCTACAAGCAACACTACTTAGGATAGCAGCCATAGCAAATGATGGGCTCTATATTGGCTTGCCTTCTCACAAAACAAAAGGTGAAAAAAGGGTTAGAAGAGAAAAAACTCTTACAATGGCTCACTATCACACCTAGCTCAGAAACATCTATACCAGGAGACATTAAAGGTCAACCACTTTCTTGCAATCCATCTCTACATAGACCCTTTGGAGGCCAAGAGACTAGGACCATTGAAGAGCAAGCAGCAAACCTAGTGCTTCTCCTTCTATAACACTTAAGCATGGTTTGTAGGGGAGAGTAACAGCCATGAGTAGAGCACCTTTCTCTTCTCTTAAGCACCAACTAAACCCACTAATTAAGGCTGGATACACTTTTACTTTTCACTTTACACATTTACTCACTTCAGAAAAGCTTTATCCATTTTATACACTACTATTTTTATTTCAAAGTTGTTTTTCAATAGAAATTAGTATATTTGGATAAGGCTAGATTAGATTTTTGGTCCTTTTTATTTTTTAGATTCGTTTTGGTCTCTTTTATTTAAAATGATCCATTTTGGTACCTTAAGTTTGAAATGTTACCCAAAGGACTTTCTATTAGATACATTAGAAACATCGTTAACCTCTTTTCTACGTGGCAGTTAAGTGATGATATGTGCAACTAAGATACATGCGATGGTGCCACGAAGGAGAACCAGATCAAACCCAAAAAATAAGATAAAGAATCAGATTGAATCCAAAAATAACATAAGGGACCACATCGAAATTCTAGCCATTCTCCCTTATTCTTCATTTGGTATAAGAGAAAAAGAGAATGGAGAAGATAAGAGGAGAGAAAATGAGGAAAAAAAAGTATGTTTTCTTCTGTTTAGTAGCAAAGATAAATAAAGGAGGGAGAAAAAATGAGGTGGTACCCACCCAAATTTTTTCTCTCTTCAATGATGAGGAGAAAACTAGTGGGAGAAGCAATGTTATCAAGCTGGGCTAGGATCGGCTAGTCGGATCGGGAACCGGTCATATGGTTGGTCCGAGTGATTCATTAGATCGGACATACAAGGACTCGGTATGGACCAATATGACTCGGCCAATTTTGTAAAAAATCGGTGAACCGAGCACAGGGTCGTCCTTGAGATTTTAGGTGCCCTATGCGAACTGAGAAATTTGTGCCACCTTTTATGAGACAAATATATATATATATATGATGCCATCATCCTTTTAATTGGTCTGTAAATCAAGCAATTAATATATTGCAAATGGCTTCCTCTGAACCGTCATTGGCAGTTTGATACGCGGTAGGCATCATTGTCATGTGTTACATCGTGGTTAGGATTTGGTACTCCATTTGACCATCTATGTTCCATTCATAGATGTTATTGGCATTAAAGCTTTTGAAAGTTGGAGCCTTTTCTTCGAGCAACAAATTTGGAGGAGTTGCTTTAGGATAATAAAGCTTTGATGGTTTTTTTTAGGATTGACTAATACATATATATTGATTATTAAAAGCGCACAAAAGAGGTGCAAAAAACTAGCCATTAACTGTTGTAATACAACCTCAAGTGAAACAAAATATTAGCGATGTAACAAACTACAATAGAATTATAGCAAAAAATAGTTATACTTATATCTATCAACCCGAACATGTTGCAACAACATCCCTACACCAGCAGTATCCCCCACCGATAGCAAATGAATCACAAGGGCTGGATAAAGAAGTTGATGCCCTATTAATCTCTGAATATTGTCATCCTTGCATTTTTGCTGCAAAATCATTAATAATTTGTTCATAGTCAAGGTTCTTTAAAAAAAAAAATTCAATAGAAATTAAAGTAAGACTATTTATTTTATCTTTAACTAATAGATCGCAAATAAGATATTTTCAAATAAAAATAATTTTTTTTATTGTATATCATAGATTTAATTAACATATAATATTAATTGTAAACAGGTCGGCCTATTTCCATATCTACTTATACGGCTTGTCAAGTTTTGGGTCTGAATTTTAAAAAATAATTGGGCCCTCAAGTAAAAAATTTAACTATATAAAGTTTTTATTTTAATATATACATTAATACATATATACAAAGTAAAAAAAAATGTGCCCCTAAAAAATGGAGCCCTGTACGGTCGCACCACCAAACCATGCTCAGGGCTACCAACATTAGTGTTTCTTTTTCTCCAATGACTCTTCTTCCCTAACACTTCGTTGGTTTAGAGGAAAGACATTAGAAAGAAAAGGAGAAGAAAAGGGAATTTCCTCTCGTTTGGTTATGGAAGAAAAGAGGAGGAAATAAATAATATTTATGGGGCCCATGTGTAATTTTGCTTCCTTTCTCGATGAGAAGAAAAGGGAGCAAAAGGATGAGTCTTGGTCAAAAAGACATTAATGCCCTCGTCTCATTTCTGAATCTCTCGACCACTCTTCCATGGTTCCACTAGATCCACCACCTAGCACCAAACCTCATTCCAACCGCCACCGCTCAAACTGTCGCCGGTCTCCGTCGATGTTCCCAGATCATGCATATTTCTAGCCTTTCCAAGCATTGCTGCACATATGATATCCACTGTGCCGCCGCCCTTCATTGTCTAGCCCACCCGCAGCCAAAATCCACCTCAACACACTGCCTACTGCCGTCGATCCTAGCCACGGTCGAAGTTGCACAGCTGTTTCCAACTGCATCACGCACCAGTCGCCGCCCTTTAGGTTGTGGCTTTTGAAGAACGGTGAAGCAGGGATGGATCAAAAAGTGGGTTGTAAACAACCATGGATGACCTTTCTCCAAATCAGTGACTGGTGCAGCGTGAAGGAGCCCAGATCCGGTGGACTGTGCGACAATTGCTAGGCGAGAGGCGGTGGAGCATAGTTACTACGGAGTTTACGAAGGTTAGTTGGCGTGCTGCATAGAAGAGGGCGACCAGGTCGCGATGGCTATTTTGGAACAAAATTCAATGAAAAAGGGTCTATGGTGTTTTTTTTTTGGGTAAGTTTCAGCTTTTGATTAATGCAGAAAAATAGACTATGAATGAGTTCTTTTGTTCACATTGAAAACATCAATTCCTCTCGAGCAGCAATCACACGACTGGGTTGAAGAAGGGTCATCCATATTTATCTGCAACCCTTAAGGAAGAAGACCCATTGGGAAATAAGATTCATTGGGAAAGAAGAGCTAAAGGCATGTTTAGTTTGTTCCTAGTTTCCTGTTTTCATTTCCTAATTTTAGATATAATTACAACTAAAATAATTACAAATTTGTTACTTTGTTTTCATTTTATTTCCTATTTCCAAATATTTATACAGAAAACACTAAAAACAACTTTTTGTTTGTTTTCACTGTTTCCTGTATAAACCTTTGTAAAAAGGAAACAAAATGAAAACAAAGTAACAAGTTTGTAAATATTTTAGTTGCAATTACTTTTGAAATCAGGAAATAAAAACAGGAAACTGTAAATAAACCAAACAACCCATAAAATTTTTATTTGGTCCTTTATTTATTTCTTAGATTCGTTTTGGTCTCTTATCTTATTTTTAATTTGGATTCGATTTGGTCCTATCACGTGGCACCATCACACATTGCCATGTAGCACCATCACGCTCTGCCACGTGGCAGACATGTCATCCCAGTTACCTACATCATCACTTCACTACCACATAGGAGAAAGGTTAACGACATTACTAATGTGTCTGATGGAAAGAGCTACTTTGGGTAGCGTTTGATACTTAAGGGACTAAAATGAATCTTTTTAAACATAAGGGACCGAAGTGAATATAAAAAATAACTACCAAACAAATATTTTTGAATTGTCAAATAACTTCATACTTTTTTTTTTTTAATTTAGCATATAAAAGTTAAGTGATATAAGTTTTTTTTTTTTTTTTTTTGAAAAACATTAGTGTTCGTTCCATTATTAGTTTGCCTTAAGTTATTTTTTTAGCAGTTGCCACAATTTGTAATGGTAGGATGTGTTAATGAAGTTAGTCGAGGATTTAAGTTAAGGAATATATATATATATATATATATATATATATATATATATATATATATATATATATTTGATCCTTTATCTTATATTTTAAAATTTATTTAGTTCTCTATCATAAAAAGATTCTTTTTAGTCCTCTAACTCTCAAATGTCAGTCAATCTTACACTTTTCGCCACCTCTGTTAGTAATGCTATTAATTTTAGCATATGAACACGTTCTCCACGTGGCAACATGTGTTGGAGCCACGTTGGGGAACCAATCATAACCAAAAAAAAAAAAAAAAAAGATGGCTAAATTGAAAACCTAAAACACGTGGCTGTATTGTTTCCCAATTAGTCTTCTTGCACAAATTGATGACTTAAGGCCAACAGGAGTTGACACGGCTGATCAAGCCTTCCGCTCATATTAGCTATGACTTGGATTCGATTCCTAGATCTCCTCTGTTGATAGGTAACATATAAATTTCACTATGAATCATCATTGAGATTGGTGGTACTTCCTGGCCTTACAAGGGGACGTTCCTTCCCCCAATCTAAACTTTTGTATATCAAAAAAAAAAAAAATTTATGACCTAAGGTTTTTGAAAAAAATCCAGTAACAATTTATTGTTATTTAATTTGTGTGTTCTTCTCCACAATTCATCCTTTTCGTCAGATTTTTTTTTTTTTTTTTTGAGTTATTGTTTTACTTCCCTTTAGGCTTTTTGCCTGATCTAAAAAAATATTTAATGAACTCATTAAAATAGTTTGCCAATATATATATGTGGCCGTTAGATTTGTGATAGAGACATGAGAGACCTCCATGATTTGACCTGTTATAATGAATTTTTCTAGTCAAAGCGAAGTTGTTATTTGTTGACTCAATAGCATTTAGTTTTTTGGTGATTTCAATGAAATTCTTATCCTAGAACTAGAAGGGAAACAGTTTAAATATGTCAGAAAGACAGATACGAAGAGAAATCGTGGACTTCTCGCATCTCCATGATTTTTTTTTTATCAGACATCTCCATGTCCATGATTTAAGTTTTTGTTTATCAATAATTATTTGTATATATATATTTATATATTTTTAGTTTATAATTACCAAGCCATGAAACAGTTTATTTATGTCAGAAAGACAGACACGAAGAGAAATTGTGGACTTCTCGCATCTCCATGATTTTTTTTTAAGGCTAAATTACATTTTGTCCCTAAATTATTATTAAATGTTTAATTTGGTTTCTAAGTTTTTAAAATATTCATTTTGGTCCCCTAATTTCTTAAACTTGTTCAAATAGGTCCTTCTGTCAAGTTGACTAAGGGACGACAATGAATATTTTAAAAACTTGAGAATCAAATTGAACATCTTAGAACAATTTGGGGACCAAAATGAATATCTTAGAACAATTTGGGGGACCAAAATAAACATTTTAAAACAATTTGGGGACCAAAATGAATATTAAAATATTAAACTTAATGCCAAGTGCCATTAGGTTTGACGTCGCCGTTAGTCAACTTGACGGAAGGACCTATTTGAACAAGTTTAACGAATTAGGGGACCAAAATGAACATTTTAAAAATTTGGGGACCAAATTGAACATTTAATAATAATTTGGGGACCAAAAATATAATTTAGCCTTTTTTTTATCAGACATCTCCATGTCCATGATTTAAGTTTTTGTTTATCAGTAATTATTTGTGTATATATATATTTATATATTTTTAGTTTATAATTACCAAGCCATTATGACTATATATGTTTGTATGTAGTCAATCTTTTCAATAATATATTTATATATTAGTTAGTCAATTACTGAAAATAATTATTTATATTTTGTGATGTTTTAAATGATGTTGGTATGTTAATAATTTTACTTTTTTTAACAAGTTTTTTTTTTAATTTTTTGGTGGGCCAACTCATCATCCTGCCACTAAATGAGATGGGTTGCGAGGTTCAACCCATTTCATCAAAATGAGCAAACCTGCCTTTTTTTCGGCGGGTCGATGACAGGGCAAGGCGGGCTGTTTTGCCACCGATAGCTCTATGATAGACAATGGAGTGTTAGATCAGTATAGTCTTAAAGTAGTTGTTTTATTTGGTTGGGTGTATATAAAAAACAGACACACACACAGAGACAGATAGATATATATATATATATATATATATATATATATATATATATATATATATATATATATATATATATATATATGAGAAATTACTTAATTAAATTCAAATAAATGTAAAATCTTACGAAGAGAATCAGAGAAAAAGAAAGTAAATTATCTGATTCTTGGTTTCTTGTTGGTTGCTATTATTTTTTTATTGACTTTTTTTATTAGTCTCACATGGTTTCACTTTCTTAGTTTCTATATATGTGGTTGCACTGCGACGAGAGCGAAGCAAGAGAGGAACGAGATGGGCCTTAGAATAGGGAAATAAAAAGAGTCTTATGTCAGTATTTAGAAAATAAAAGTGTTATATTTTAAGCTATTTTGGCTATTTTGGAAAATAAAAAGTGTTATATTTGAAGTTATGTTGAGAAATTAAAAGTGTTATGTAGACTGAATGAAACAATTTTTTTTATTGGGGGCAAAAAGAAGTTATATAAAACTTTAAAAGAAAATTGTGGGGGCAGGTGCCAACATTGCCCCCACTGTGGATCTGTCCCTGGAGAAATATCAAGTGAGAAGGCTTTTTTTATGTGAGAGTGAGGGGATTATATCATAGCCATTGAATCTAACTTTAAATGGTTAAGAATAAAACATAAACTCATCATGTAACTTTTTAAGTGGTCATGTGATATTTAAAAACTATTAAATAACTTTTAATCTTAATTCATGTATAGTTTGTGACTTAGATTTACTCCTCTCACTCTCATATAAAAACGATCCTCTTACTAGATACATCCCTTATATATATATAAGATTGCTATAATACACCTACTAGTTTTTAAGAAGGAGCATTTTAGCATCATGTACCTTTTTATTTGGACAAAAGTATCCAATTTCTCTTTATATAAACAACTTAAAGTGATGGGCAGTTATGTAATTTACATTTAATTATTTCTTAGAAAAACAAATTTCTCAATTTTTTTCTCTTTCCATCTTTATGACTGGGGAGAAAAAATGGCTCGAAAATTAGGTTGCAAGTTGGAAGAATTACCTGTAACTTATTTGGGAGTTCCCATGAGGGCTAATAATAGGAAAATTCCACCTTGACCCGTGTCCTAAATAAAATACAGAAGAAGCTAGGAACTTGGAAATCCAAAGTTCTCTCGAGGACTGGAGGGTTGGTTCTGATCAAATATGTATTAAATAGCTAATGATGCCTTTGCACATCATTTTGTTTCAGGTCCGGCCCAACACTTTTGGAAGCCTAAAGCGAACTCCAAAGTGAGGCCTTTTAAAGAAAATAATAAAAAATTATAAAAATTATTATATTTTTATTTAAAGTTTATATTTCGTGCTTTTTGGGATGCAAAATAATTTATTAAATTATTGTAATCGATTTCATTTAACAAATCTTTTTCAATCGATAATAAAGCTAGTCCATTTAATCTTTGTTGAGACAATGTCGATCTTAGATAAGATTTTATTAATTTTAGTTTTGAAAAACTTCTTTATGCCGAAGCAACGCTTACGGGAATCATTAACATTATTCTATAAGCGATATATGCATTTGGAAAAGAATCAAGCCTTATTATATAATTAAGTATGTCAATTGGTGTATCATTTTCCAGTTGTATAATTTCTCTTAAAATTTTTAGTTTTGTAAATAAATCTAATCCATCAATATCAGAGTTGTCATTATGTTTTAATGAACGTTCAAGGTTAAGACAATTTTCTTTTAAATTTTCATCATCCAATGACCTTAATTTCTCAATACTAAATAGAAAACCAAAAATATCTTGATACATTTTAAATTGTTCAAATCTACTTTGAAATGAGGTGATTGCTTTATCTATTATGTACAAGAAGTAATCAACTTTAAATGATTCTTCGGGAGATTTTACAACTTCACTGTCAATAATCTCATCAAATTATTTCTTTCTACGAATAATACGTTTTTCATGGAACTTTGGTTTTATATTCATTTCTCTGGCAATTTTTTTGGCAGAAATTAAAGCATTTTCAAATCAGTCTTCCCTATATTTTTCAAAAAATGAAATAAGACCTTTCAATTGTTGTATAGCAACATCGATACACATATCCTTTGATTGCATACTAACTGAGTTTACTGCAAACAATATCTCATACCAAATAGTCATGTCTAATAAAAACTCAAAATTTTCAAGCTCATAAGTTGCTAAACAATCAGCTTCACTTTTTATTTTAGGTTCGTCATTAACTTCAACTAATTTCAATAAAGCATCTCTTATTTGTGATGTTAATTTGAAATCTTAAAGCTTTTACACTTTTGATACGACTTTCCCAATGTGTTTGTGACATTGATTTAAGAGTTAGGCTAGGGATATGATCTTGTAAAATGTTCCATCTTTTAGTAGATGAAGAAAATATGGTATATATACGTTGTAAAAAAAAGATTATTAAAATAGGTAGTAAAAAAAAAATTTGGAGGCCTAAAGTCCTAGCTTCACCAGCTTTATCCCTGGGCCGTCCCTATTTTGTTTTGAAAAAAAAAACTCCCATTGGAGTCGTTGTTACTAGTTTCTAGGTTTTTCTTTATTTTTGTTTTTTATTTGTTTCTAATTCTATATACTCATATCTTCTTGGAATGTGCAAAATACTATTGAATTCTCTAGATAAAATAAAAGATGTGTTATTTGAAAATCAAATTTTAGATGCTGTATGTTTTATCTCTATCTTTCACTTATTCTTTATCTTTTTTGTATATAAGCGGCATCTCAAAAGTATATCACAAAATAAAGGGGACACTATATGTTGTCCCAATTGTGATGTTCAAAAATCATTACCGAAAAATAAAAGTGCACTTTTTGAAGAACTGAAGTACCCCATCATTTGTTTCTATATGTTGGTGATACAGAAAGGAACGATGACCCAAGTGGTGCTAAACGTAGTAGAAGAACATATTGGACAATTCCAATGGATCTTTGTTTTTCTAAATACACTAAAATATCAAATATGTGTGACATGTGAAAACTTTGTAAGACTTAAACGTCTCTTGATCATGAGCACCAAAAAAAAAAAATGTCTCTTGATCATAGGTGCATGTGACATGTAGTTGATTTAATAAATAAATAATATGGGGCTAAATCACAATTGGAATCGAAAAGTTGTTTATATCACTAGTAACTTAATGGATTAGTGGGCGAAGGAGGTTATTCCCATTTGATAAGAATTAGGTCTTGTTCTTTACATTAACGTTTTCTTCTTTCATCGCCATCACTAACCCAGAAGGAATAGCAAATGAAGTCGAAGAACAAATTTTGATTTTATGCTATTTGAGCAAATCAACGACGACGTTGAAGAATTCTCTTCATATTGTCTTTTGACATTGTTGGATGTGATCATATATAAAATTTTAAGATCCTTGATAAGTTGTGAACAAGTAAAATGAATGAATCACAAATAAATGAAACTTTATTAGGAACCTAAGCCATGCATAACATTGATCCAATCTATCATATATATACCACAATTGTCATGGAAATACTTTTGAAATGTTAAGGGGTGCCAGTTTCATTGTATTTATGAGAACCAAGTCTTTTCCACAGAAATTTTGATTGTATTATGTATTCGTGTGGATATTAATATAGGTGAAGATCGATGGCAATTTTCCCTGTGATGATTCTTCTACAATAGAGTGGACAGAGTCAATGTAATTGTTCTTTATTGACCTTATGATTGAGCAAGTAAATAGCGGGAATAAGGTTAGAGATTCATTCAACGAAGAAGCTTGGTCTCACATGACCAAAGCATTTAGCACAAGATTTGGAGTCCAATGTGATAAGCAATTTCTTGAAGATCGCTATTGCTGCTTGATGAAACGGCATGACAACATCAGCAATCTTCTCAATGAAAATGGATATGCAGTGGATGAAACCCTACAAATGACACTTACTGGGGATGATTTTTGGGAAGAATACCTTAAGGTTTTTCTTCTACCCATATACATGTTCTTTATGTGACATCCTTTTAATTTTAGCCCTTCTATTCCCGGTGGATAGAGATCACTTGTCTCAGTTTAGAGTACCACATTTTTTACTTGCCAAAATTATATTGCCACATAACTTAAAATTTTACATAATATTAAAAAGGGAGAATATGAGGCAAGATGTTATTGACGGGAATAGAGTGTGGTACATCAAAATGAGATAGTTGATCTATATCCCTTCCCAATACCCCATTTTTTTTAGCAAGGATGTTGTCTTATTTTGTTGTACTACACCTTGTCTCTCCTCTAATACTATCTTGTCACATCAGTTAAAATTTTATATAATGTTACAAAGGTAGAATATGTGGCAAGTTTATATTGGTAGGAACAAGATGTGGTACAACAAAATGAGATAACAGATCTTCATCCCATTTTTTTTATATGTGGAGCTGGAATTTGTTTGTAACTACTATAATTCTCAGAGTCTTATTGAATATAACTCATTGTTGAATGACATTTTCAGGAAGCCCCGGAAGTAATCATATTGAAAAAACACATCTTTGGATCGTTCCAATGGTCTGTGCAAGACTTTTGGAAATAAGATATCAGCAGATGAAAGAGCTGGTCATATAGTGATGTAGCTTCAGTGTATGGAAGCAAATCATATTTCCAATGAAATGAATATGGATGGTACATATGAAATTTGCATGTATTTAGCAATGCTGGAAAATCTGACACAGATGCTATAACTAAAAGGTTCAGGGAAATGGATATGAATTGAACATCTGAAAATTTGGGTGTGATTGGAGACACTAAAATATAACAGCACTGTAATAAGAATAGGCCAAGTGGGGTGCCATCAAGTTCTGACCCTCCCAAAGAGTCTCCCAACAAGGACCTGAACATGCTGGAAAGTGCTTTGAAAGCACTTCTAGCTTTCCAGACATGGATGAGGAACTAATAATGGATGCTTGTGATCTGTTGGAAGGTGAGAAAAAGGCTTAGATGTCAATATGCGACAGAAGTGGTTGGTGAGGAAGCTTCGTCCATAATATATATAGTTGTCTGACTATTATATAAGTTTAATTTGGACCATTTTATATATGAACTTGTATGTGTCTAATTAACTTTCTTTTGGAAGATTCTGAACCATATTGAACTTTTCCTTATTGAGGTTATCCTTTTAATTATTCCCTGTCAATGTCGTAATATATGGTTTAGAAAGTAGAAAAAAAGCACATTAAACTCTTATTGTGTTTAATTCAACATAAAGGCTTAATCCTCTTATAATTTTGGGAAGTTTTAAATGTGTTTTTTTTTTTTTTTGTTGAATGTTTGTGGAGGGGAAACTTTGGCATGATGGCAGCCATATGATCTAGAGGTCACGTCACATGTTGGGTTGTGGAATTAGCTTAACACAATTTAAGATTTGCCTATTACAACTTATACAATGATTACGATCCTTTTCTATATTTGGTTTATAACATCGCTTTAAAGCACAATTATGCCCTTTTTATGTTTTAGGCTTGTAGGTAATTTTACAAAGTGACAGATTTCTTAGAGGACTTGAATGTATAGCATAGTGAGATATATTTTTCAATGGAGCAACATAAACTCCTTTATATAGGAGTGCAATTCTCTAAATGATTTTATGGTTTAATTAATTTTTCTGTAAACTATTTGGAAATTTTCAAATAGGTCTCTATATATTTTAAAAGTTTGTAATTGAGTTTGGACACAGAAAACTAGTAATTGTGTTCCACATACACTTTTCTGTTAGGGTTTCATTAGGGTTCCAAAAAGTACATGGTTCTATTTAAGTTTTCATAAAAGGTATAGGGGCCTATTTATAAATTTTCAAAAAGTATAGGGATCTACAAATGACGATTAAATGCTTGGTGAAGCTCAGGAGGGTCGTAGTCAAATCAAATTAGCATAGCGTGTTTGCTGTTAGGCTTAAGGAAATAAACTTGTGCCTTTACTAACAGCTATAACTTTGAGACTAGTGGTAAGCATTAGATCTTGAATTTGTGTAGGTCATGAGTTCGATTACCATGAAATTCCTTACTAGTGTTGGGGGATTATAATTGGCAGTGCGCCAACATTCTGCCTTAGTAACACCTAGGTGTGGTCAGAGTCAGATCAAATTTAATTCCTGACAAGGCGAGACAGGTGCTAGAGGAAATTGTTGACGTCGGGCCAGTATTCCTTGGTGAGACCCAGGGGGTTGCAATCAAGTGGGTCGTAGTCAAATTGAAACATGGCACTAATTGCTGCTAGGCTTAAGGAAGTAAAATCGCACCCTGAAAATTCATGAAATGTGTCGATATACTTATTTGTATGTCAATGTATAATGAAAGTTAGTAAGCTTATTTTTGAAAAAAATGGTGAATTGCATTAATGTACTAGATTGTACATCCATGTATAAGCACAAGTTAGAAAGAATACTCAAATAAACTCAAGAATTACATCGAACTTGATATGAAAAATGAAACGCTCATTCTGACTTCACTTATACACTGATACAATAAGTGAATATAATCAAGTAATACATTGATGTACATATGTTTGAAAAGGTCAATTCTTGTTTAATACATCGATGTACAAGAATGTGAATCGAATATACAACATTATGCAATAGGAAAATTGACTTTCCTAAAATTTAGGGGAACCTTATCTTCCATCTCAATGACTATATATATTTTTTAACACTCTATAAATAAGGATTTAAAAGGCATATTTTTCACATCAGAAAAAATATTGCAAATGTCATATCCAAGAAAACTCCTACCACAACTTCAAGACAGAGAGCATGCAATGATGTAGAGAGAAGTTGGGGCTTCTCACTTGACTTGATACTTTATGATGATCCATGGAAGATCAAGAAAGTGCTCCAAGATAGTGGGTCTTGGTAACATGAGCAGGCTCTTCGTTGGAAAAGGATTTTAGAAAACTTGGTGCTGCCTGCATTGAATGTTGATGCCCAAAGGAATACTGAGAGTGCTAGAGGAACTAATGTGAGGATTTGGGATGTTGACACCAACTCCATGCATGTTCTGGTTTTCAAGAGATGAGTTTCTTCTAGAAGTTACATTTTCATTGGTAAGTGGGTCCAAGATTTTGTGAAAAGAAGGGGCTTGAAGAAAGGGGATGAGATTGTACTTCACTAAGATCCTTACAACAATCACATTAATTTCTCTGTTCTTCATCACGCCACATAGTGTAGCACTTGTCTCTTAATTGTTATTAGGTTTCTTTGAGGGGTTTAAGTCTTTGTTTCATTTATTATAAGCTATCAAAGTTTTTGTTTTTGTTTTTTGTTTTTTGTTTCTTTAATGGTAGTTTGTTGTTAGGTTGTTAGGATTTTCTTCATGTATCATTCCTCATTAATGAATAGGTCACTTATTCTAACCATGGCCCATCTTAAAGTATTACCTTGTTTTGTTTTTCTGTAAGCCTTTTGATCATATAATATTAAGTTGTCCATTTTTGTTGATCAATTTTTCTCTACATACCGATTTCCCGAACACCAGCAATTTCGACGAAGTCTTAGTTCTTATATAGTTGTTGTTTTTACAGCTGTTATTCACCATCATAAGCATTTTTTCTGTGAAGTCTTTGAGGGTTCTCTAATTTTAGTAGCAATTAATTGAAACATGACTTTATTAAGTGGAGGAATTTCGTGATATGCATATCTATAACGGTCAGGAGGCATCCCTGAACAGCCAGAATGGAACTCTGTTGTCCCATTCCCAAGGCCTTTTGAGCACGTATAAGTCACATTATAACAAGATATATTGAATATCATAAGTAATTAGCAGAGTAAAAGATTATACCAAAAGTAAGCCAAAGGTGGCCCTGAGTCAACATCAAGAGTTTTAAAACAAAGCCCAAACGGATTTACAACTAGAATGAAGTTCACAACTCCAAACAACAGAGAATTCTCATATGACAATAAGTCAAACTAAAAGAAACTTAAACGGTAGCAGCTGCTTGCCCTACACAAGTGCATGGGCTCCCTGATATAGCTTAACTCACGGAGTACCTGAAGCTAAAACAAAAAAGGGCAGGGTGAGTCCTAGAACTCAAAGAAGGATAAACAAAACATAATAGCAAAATAGTGCAATATGTAAACATATCAATAATTATGTCATTCAGTACTTTACATTGTACATAACCTTATATAGCAAATCTTCACTAGCTATGAAGTCAATTTACCATTGGGCAAGATTCTTATGTATCCCGTTGGAGTTGTTCACTAGAGTCTCCCACTCTGATGATCGCATTTATATCTCGATCGAGTTCACTGACTGGCAAGTGACTTCGGCCACTACACAATCTCCTTCTGAACTCCACATTTTTCACTAGAGGCCCCACACTCCGACAATCACATTTATATACCGGTCGAATCCGTTGACCGGTTGGATACACCAAGTCTTGTCCAATGTCTAGGCATCATACCAAAACACCAAATATTATATATCATGCCTTACCATAGCCTGCATAACCACCTCAGCGGTAATCAATAAAGTCCATAAGGTTCTATAATCACAAAAACATGTGGGAAACATTATAACCATTTCATTCTCATTTAGTATCACCTTACCAATCCATTATACCACTTACTTTATATGCAATTACATAGAAGAGCCAACAAATTTTACATTGGCATATTTCAATAATCTTGTAGCAAATATTATTCATCACGATAAGCATTCATATCACATACAAGGTTCCACCAACTCAAGATACAAGCATGCAACAAACTCATAATTCAATAAGCACCTGAAGAAAAAGGGCATAGCCCATATACCCTCGTAAATATAGAATAGGATAATAACTCACGTGTTCTTTATATCATTTTCACCTAATTATTTTCTCAACATTTCTTAGGTACATTAACCATCTTGATTATCTTTCCTTATCGTATCTAGCACAGCTAGCAAGTAACACTTACAATGATACCCTTTTCTTTCCATAAGAACCAACTCAACCAAGGTTTCCTCTATCTCTTCTTCCCTTTTACGTTTCATAGTTTTATAGCCTATAAACATAGTCCATAATCATGTTCCTCTCCTTCCATACCATTATACGCCAACTAAATAAGTGGTTTATGATACTAACCCATTCTCACACCCATTATTCATACTTATGATCGTATGATAACATCATCTAAATTTTCTTAATTACAAATATCTTAAATCTTTTCGTAAAAGCACTAATAAAGTGATTCCATTAATACAACTCATTTTTACCCCACATTATGTCACAAGCATTTTAACATAGTTTATTAAATTCTTAAAACAATATCATCCCCCATCACACCTATATTTATACCAATTCGTGACAATTTCATTGTTTTTCACCAATTTCACCATAATTCATTCTAATATGTTCTTAATAAATCTCTTGTAATATTATAGTACCTCATATCAAATTTACTTTGTTTAAACGCATTCTAAGTCCTTAGCTCCTTAGCAGTCAATGTGAAGAAAATCGGACATAAGAAAAATTAAGTTGCTTTATGGGGCTAGAGCTCAGCATCGGATAAGTGACGTTTAGCATGGCGAATTATTTCTCGGGTTTATCTTGGGTACGCTGACTTTCATCGCTTGGACGATTTTTGCAGGATCACAGAAATGCGAGTTCTACAGAAATTCTCTCATTTCAAGGTCCAAAACACCCACAAATATATACATGTACATGCACGAAACCAAGGACGGACCCAGGAATTTTATGTTGTGGGGGGCAAAACTCATAAAAATTTGCAACGTAAAAAATATAGCATTTCATTTCTCAAAGTATAAACATACATCGTAATTGTTCTCTATGAGTTTTTATATTTTAGAAACATTGAATGATTTTCTCATTTTCAACTTTCTAAAAAATCTCTCTATATAAATAACTAAATAATCATTCAACCATTCATCTCCCATATGATTTCGATCCTTCGGCTTTTATGTACTAATTTATTTGAATAAATAAAACATATATGTATAATTTATTTTAAAAAAATTGACATTTAAGTGGGGGTATTTGCTCCCAGAGTCCTTGCCACAGGTTCATCCTTGCACGAAACTCATTCTATAACAATACACATGACAAACCATACAATATTACTTATATAACAACAATAACCAAACATTTTAACATCAAAATCATGTTAAATTCATGCCAAAAACACCCCAAATGCATGACCCAAAAACCTAGGGCAACATTCATATGATTTTTTCTCAATTTAAATCAAACTTATAAACAACTAAACCTTCACCTTGTTTTAAGTTCTTGAATATCTTGTTTCCTTCTTCATCCATTTTTACTCTTTTCCTCTTCCCATTCTCTTTTTCTTTACCTCTTCTCTTCTTCTCCTCCTTCCCTCTTCTTCACATTTTCTTTTCTGCTAAGGTTGCTAATGGTTGCCCACCCTCATTCCTCTACTATCATAACTCATCACTTTTACCAAAATGCCCTTGATGTTAGGTTAACTCATAATTTAATAGTTGGGTGCAAACAACATATGTCTCTAAGATTATTACGATAACTCATTAAATTTTTTTTATTTTAAAGCACATAATACTGATCATTATATTCTAGTAATTTTCTCAACACAACAACAAAATTGACATATACCTACACACACTTTCAATGACAATCATGGAAACCGTAGGTATAAGTATCCTATACCTACGGATTTATGATAAACTGTAGGTATATGTATCAATATCTTTAATATCCAATTTTGTATTTCTATCAGTGACGGATCTGTATCTGTAGATATAGACTTTTTAAAAACTAAAACATATCTAGACTACGTACGTTGCATCTCGTGGTTGGCCGCCACCGTCGCGAAGAAGAGAAAGCACCTTATTTCTTCGTTCCTATCCTTCACCATTGATCCCAATCCTCAACTTTAGGGTTCTTCTTCATCAATCCCTCCCAATTAGCTTCATCTAACTGCAACGCCGCTATCTCTCTCTCTTCGCTCTTCGATTGGTGTGGCTTCGTCAATCTCCATTTTCATTTTTTTTTAATTCTTTCTTTTTTCTTCAGTTTCGTTTGGTTTTTCCTTGTAATATTGCTATGTTTCCTGATTTTGCTTTCTTGTTTCGAGAATGGATCTGTTTATGTGTTTTGCGGATCTGGATTGTGTTAATTAAGTTCGTATCATGATCTGAATAGCAACAGGTTCAACACTCTTCTAAAATGTTCGTGGTTAACACTGATTCACTAGATCAATCTTAACTAAAGTATGTACTTGAAACTCACGAATGTTGTTGCATTTTTGGAAAAGTCCCCCCTTAGTATGAAGGATTATATAATTGAATTGCTATTTGCTTGGATCACAAATTGTTTACAAATGCTCAAATTCATTGGCCTGAATTTCAATAACTACTGCTGATATGTGCAAGTTTGCCCGTCGATCCTATCTCTAATTGTCTATAAATGATGATTTGACATGCGTCACTTGCATAAGCTTTCATTTTGATGATGTTTATGCCTAAGTGTTTGCAAAGGTGTGATGCACATGACAAATATTAGCTAATTGTATGCTAATCAGGTCATATAGGTTTTCTTATTTTTGTTGCTAAGTGTAAATTTGGATGGTGCTTTATACTTAATACTCTTAGACATATGGGGCTATAAAAAAATGTGTACAACCTGTTTGATAAAGCTCCTCATTGAATGAAATGAATTAAATACTGTTATGGTGTTGCTTTATTTGTTCTATTAAGCTTCATTTTATGGTTTTATGGTGGTTAGTAGTTGTGTGCATATCATTTACTGGTGTAATTGGGGATTTGCATGTGCAAAAAAACTTTGGGGTTTGTTTAAAAGTAGTTAATGTTCTCTTTCTAATGAGGCTAGTCATGGCTTCAGGGTAGTGTTAACTTTTGAAATTCCTTCATCCAACCTTACTTTGTGAACCATGGAAATGGAATCAATGATAGCTTGTTAGAGCTGAAGTCAAAACTATGTACACTCAAAAAGGGAATCATTTGAAGAGTACACCGTATCAACAGTGAGTAATGCTACTATTTGGATATGATATGGTTGATTGTTTGTATACTTTGAAATTCTTTTCGGTGCATTATTTAGTGATTGCTGTTTTACTATTTTCCTACAAGGGACTTGTTAATTTCCTTCATGAAACTTCATTACATGTATGAAATCAATTTTTCCGAGTCAATCTCAATATAATATTTTGCTTATTAAATCATGCAGAGGCTTGATTCATCTACCTTTGCTTGAATCTGTTCAGGAATGTTAACACTTTATTAGCTAACATGTCAAGGGGACGTTTAATAAGAAGCACCAACTGAGATTGACCTTACAATGTTGTGCAGGCCCTTTTCTTGAGTTCAAAAAGGTTGGCGTAACTCATTTATCCCCTTTCTTGAGTGTGTGATCTAAGGCCCGGTGACAATCACGTGCATCTTCTAAAACAAGAACTTAATCTTGATGATGCCCTTCAACTATATGTTAATTATAGTTTTGGTCTCAAAATTTTGGTTAGATCTATTTTAATAATAGTTGAACTTATGTTACATAAAGGCATTATATTAAAACTCAAAGAGAATATTTCTTTGATTATGAAGGATACTAAGATCAGAGATGAAACTTGATGTGTTTTTTTTTTATTTATTTTTTTAATAAGCAACTTGATGTGTTTCTAATCAGGGCTGGCCCAAGGGAAAAGCTGGTAAAGCTAGGGCTTTAGGCCTTCCAAAAAAAATATTTACTACCTATTATAATAATATATTTTAAAAAAAATATTAAGAGTCAGTTGTACAAAGGTTGAGTGAGCAGCTGCATGAAAAATGAAAAATGATGCTCTTCACTCATGACTCATCTCTATCCTTATGTCTCACTCATCTCTCTTACTTTGGCCTTTCAGATTGACAATATATCAACAAAGATTAAGTGGACTAGTTTTATTATCGATTGAAAAAGAATTGTTAAATGAAATCGATTACAATAATTTAATAAATGATTTTGCATCCCAAAAAGCACGAAAAATAAACTTTAAATAAAAATATAATAATTTTAATAAAAATTTATTATTTGTTTTAAAATGCCTCACTTTAGAATTCGCTATAGGCCTCCAAAAGTGTTGGGCCGGTCCTGTTTCTAATATCTCTATTAATATAGTTTACGCACATCAAAGATGGCTTGTTTCTTGCAAGGATAAAGCAGGAATTTCTCTTTGGTTTTGTATAACAATGAGCTTTAGTTGTATTTTGTGAGATTTTTCTTTAAGGTTGTCTATGTTTACATGCTCTCCATTGTTTCCTATGCATTCGAATATCTACTTGTTTGTGGTGACTTAATGGCTGTGTTATCTGCTGTGATTAGTAACATTTTATGGTTTCTTAATTAATTTAATTCGTTTAATTGAAATTATCTGGTTGATACCTTTTTCAGGAACAAGGTTTCGATACATGACATGACGATGAAGATGTGAGAATGCTCTAAATGTAAATACATTGACTTCTTTTAGATCTCCTAAGTGGTTGTTAACCACATTCTGAACTTTATATACATATAACTGTCTTTTCATTTTTACTTGTAAAATTCAAGTTATAGAAAATAGGAACTTGGAGATTGATAGTAAGATTTCAAGTATATCATCTTTTTGTAAATAGTTTTTATTGAATATTATATGAAAGTAATTCATCATATTGAAAGATTTGCTGGTTTAGTAGTAAATGATATTAAAAATTTTAGTTTAATAAATTTGGTAATTATATTTCATTAATTTAAAGACTCATTTTGTAAAATAAAGTTTATAAAATTCAATTTAATCAGTGTAAGACTCATTTGGTTCTCAGCTTCTGCAGATGGTTTTGTCCAGTTTTCGGACTGGTGCATTAGCCCTTTGGATTGTGTTAATCAGTGCTAGAATTATTTTGGTTAGCAGACTATTGTCTGGTTTTTGCTGGTTTTTTGCTGTTGGTTTTGTCTGCTGCTGTTCCTATTTGTCTGTGCAGTGGTTGCAGCTGTTATGTGCTCATGCGGGTGTGCTCTGTTTCTGTGTGTATATTCTATTTTTGTGTGCTGAGCTTATCCTGCGGTTTACTTATTTTCTACTTTACTGCTATGCTGCTGCTACTATGGTATTCATTGGAGGGAAAGTAATTATATGGTATTTGGTTCGGGTGGTGGCTATGGGTTTTGTTAGTGGTTGCTGCTGGAGGATAAAGGTTTTAGAATGATTGTGGCTGGTTCAGTTCGGTTAATCTTGTAATATGAAAGGAACTGGTTTGCTACTAGGTTATGGTTGGGTTCCAATATAAATTAAGCTTATTTGTTTGAAATTTCATTGGAACCTTATATAGCTTCTAGTCTTTTGTGTAAATAGCAGTATTGGTTGTCCCTCCTTGGGGCTTTATAATTGGGATTGAGTACCCCTAGTACTCCTTTTAATACAATTTTGACTTATAAAAATAAAAAACTAAAAAAATTCAATTTAATAATAATAAAATAGAATATATTTCATTTAAGAACCATTCATGAATAGTAATCGTATATATAAATTATCTTTGATCACCAATATATATATATATAATCTTTTTTTTACTAATATTTACCTTTTACCTATGGTTGGAGACTGTAGCTATAAGTTAATGACTTCTACCTACACCTTTGGAAATTGTAGGTACAACCTATAGTGACAGACATATGCAACTGTAGGTAAAAGTATGTCATCCACAGATAAAGGTTATAGTGACACACAAATAACCATAGCTATTTGTCCCCTTAAAGTTGATGCACCCACTCTCCGACGGTCAAAGTCCCATGACATTTACGTACGGTTTTTTTTTACATATAGTGACAGTTTTTGTTCGTCACTAGAAGTCATATTTCTTGTAGTGCAAGTTATAAAAAATTTATAATATGGCAAACAAATTCATCATTCCCCTATTTATATGTCATTTTTGGTGTAACACCCCACTTTTTGTTAAGTGCTTCTTATAAGCTTGTATGTTTGTTTAAGTTAGTTTTGTTAAGCTAGAATAGTCGACTAAGGGCTCAGTGGGATTTTTGGCTTAAAAGTCCCTTTCTGGTGCATGAGCACGCCCGTGCTCATTAGCCAGCACGCTCATGCTTAAAGTCTGAAGCACGTTGCAAGTTTTAAGTTGAGCACGCTCGTGCTCAATGTGCGGACTGCGTCTCGCTGACACTAAGTCCAGCACAACCGTGCTCAAGGGGGAGCACGATCGTGCTCAAGTTCAGACTATATATGTTTGCACAGAGACCGAGGGTTTAAGTGAAAACCCTATTTTGGTGGCTGCCACTACCCTAGTGCGGCTGCTACTGCTTCATTCCCTAACTCTCTCATATTCAGTGCATTCGTTGAGTATTGGAGACCTTTGGGAACTGTTCTTTCATCTGTGCCAATCAAGTTTAGGTAATGGTCCTTTTCCCTCTTTGGTTTCCTTTCGTTTTTGGTTGGAAAACTGATATGTTGTGTTTCTGTTTGACCAAGGCTTGGAGGATTGATTGAGCCGCCCGTGGGGACGTGATCAGTTTGACTATTAGAGCAACCTTCAATCCAGGTATGGGGAGAAGGGTAGTGTACTCATAGGCAATGGGGGTAGTGTGAGGTAAAGGGGTTCCCCATGAACCCGGTGTTGTTGTATGATTGTTTATTATATGGTGTTTACCATGTGATAATATGTTCTGGCTGTTTTAGAGTTATATGCCTCATGCTCTTGATAAGTGCCCTTATATGTTCATGATGATTGCCTACGAATATGATGCTATGTTGATGTTATTGTTGGCATGATATTGGTTGGATTATTGATGTTAACGTTGTTTTTAATGATGATGGTTACGTTGATAAAATACTTAATTGATTAGGCTCTTAAAATGATTAAGCACCTTAGGGATTTAATCCAGGAAAATTTGGTTAAAATCGATGTTTGTTCTCTGCCCAGAACAGTATTGTCGCGCATTGAGCACGACTGTGCTGAACAGGGAGCACGCCCGTGCTCCCAGTTTGAATTCTGGAAAAATGGCCGCGCGTTAAGCATGGCCGTGTAGTAGAGGAGCACGACTGTGCAGCTGAGCACGACCGTGCCTAAAAAAAAGCATGATTGTGCTTCACTTATGTGACAGCACGACCGTGCAAGGGAATAAGCACACCCGTGCTCCCCTCCTGGACAGAAACAGAATTAAAGGACTTAAGGGTTTTTAACCCCAATCTTCCCCAATGACGCTAAGCTGACATGATTAATCAATGATAAAGATTAAATAACCCGGTTAATAATTAATGAAGATAATTAAAGATGATAAGAGGTTAAATCGGTAACCGTTGGATTACCGTAAGTTGTACCTTGGTGCTTATTGGCCAAGGGGGCCTTGACCCTAAGGCGTTGATGATGTTAAAGTCTTGGGGAGCTTCTTGGCCCAAGCATGATAACGTTGATGTTGAAGTCTTAGGAGCTGTTTGGCTGGAGCAAAGGAGGTGGTTGTTATTGTTTGTTATTGTGTGATGCATAGAGCATTGGAGTTGATGGTTGAAGGGGAGGTTCAACATAGGGGAGATCGCCCGAGAGTACGGTGATTTGGCCATCCACGGTAGGTCACCCATGTTTGGTGACCGCGGCCCCCCGTGATGAGGCATCCACGGTTTGATGCGTTGGCTATCCATGGGGTTCACCCGAGGTTCGGTGAACTGCCGGTGTTGGTGCTTCTATGGCCAATACGGATATGTAACTCCAAAGTCGTTCATCCTGAGTTAGTTTGGATCCACATGCATAATGGAGTAGCGGAGTAGTGTTGCATTGCACCGCATAGCATACCTGATTTTGATGATGTTGATGTATGACGATGTGTATATGTTGATGTATGCTAGATGATGCCATGCCTGTTTGTTTACCTTGCTTCCTATCTCCGTGCTGTTATTGTTTACATGATTCTTACTCCTCGTTTTTTTGTTTTTTTGTTTGGCCTGATTGGCTTTATGCAGAGGATGGCTAGCAGTCCGGAGAGGAGTGACTCTGAGGAGCCACCACCCATAGTTAGGGCTTTTACCTTTTGTCTAGTTAGTTTTGTTCAGTTGTATTCCGAGGATATTTTCCGGAACGGTTATACCAGCTTTGTTGTGACATCGGGTTGGGCTTTGTTTATCGTTTGTTTATTTGTTTTAAACTTGGTTTTATTTCCGCGTTTTGTGAACTCGTTCATGTGGGACTTTTCTACCCATGGACAAATGTTTTCATTTATTCAGTAAATGCATGTTTTTATTTTATTATTTATATAACATGTGTGGTAGAAGGGTGTCACATTTGGCGGGTATTACAATAACTCATTAGATGAAAGGAAACCTCTTTGATGTAGTTAATGTTTAAGAGAGATAGATGCAATGATTATCACAATAAACAGATGTTAATAAGAATGGATAAAATGGGATGAAAAAGAAGATTTAATACACAAGGATTTCTATACTGCTTTCTTGTCTCTACCTTTTTGCAGTAACTTCAGGAAATAGTAGTACCATATATGAATCACATTAATTTCTCTGTTCTTCATCACGCCATATAGTGTAGTACTAGCAGAATTAATTGGTGGAAAACTGTGGAGTTCTTCTTCTTCTTCTTCTTTTTCTTCTTTGCTTACCGTTGTCAACTTGTTATTAGGGTTTTTAGTCTTTCTCTCATTTATTTTAATTAAACCATCGAAAATTTGCTTTTTTTGTTTTGTTTTTAATGCTCTTAGGCTATTAGGATTTGCTTCATGTATCAATCCCCATTAATTGTCCATTTATTATAACTACCACCCCTCTTAGAGTTTTACCTTGTTTTGTTTTCAATTGTAAGCCTTTTGATATAGCGATTTCAAGGTAATCACAAAAGTTTTAGCAGATAGACTTGTTAAAGTGGCTCCTAAAATCATCTCTGTTAACCAAAGAGGCTTTGTGAAAGGGAGGCATATCTCAGATTGCATTTGTACTGCTTCTGAATGTATAAATTTGCTAGATAGGAAAGCTTTTGGTGGTCAATTAGCATTGAAAATTGATATCAAGAAGGCCTTTGATACTGTTGACTGGGGTTTCTTACTAAAGGTTCTGCATTCTTTTGGATTTGACATAAAGTTCTGTGAATGGATTAGTACTATTCTTCATTCTGCAAAGCTATCAATTTCAGTAAATGGCAAGGCCGTTGGTTTCTTTTCTTGCAGTAGAGGGGTCAGGCAAGGAGATCCTTTGTCTCCTCTTCTTTTTTGCCTAGCAGAAGAGGTCTTGAGCAGAGGTATCAATAAGCTTGTAGAAGATGGTAATCTGCAGCTGATGAGTGGTCCAAGAGGGGCTAGAATGCCTAGTCATGTGTTATATGCGGATGACATAATGATTTTTTTGCAGAGCTTCAAAAAGAAGTCTTCTCAGCCTGCTAACACTTTTCAGAGATTATGAGCAAGCTTCAGGTCAGGTGATAAGTGTTGAGAAGTCCAAATTTTATGCTGGCTCTGTCTCTGCTTCTAGATTAGCCAGTATTTCCTCTCTGCTTGGTTTTTCTGAAGGTTGTTTGCCTTTTACTTATTTGGGGGTGCCTCTTTTAGAGGCAAGCCAAGGAAGTTGCACCTAATGCCTATTGCTGACAGAATTAGAGCCAAACTTTCTTCTTGGAAAGGTACTCTCCTCTCTTTAATGGGAAGGGTTGAGCTGGTCAAATCTATCATTTCTAGTATGTTGGATTACAACTTTCAAATTTATGCTTGGCCTGCCAGCCTTCTTAATCTATTGAATAAATGGATTAGGAACTTTGTGTGGTCAGGTGATATAAATCAAAGGAAATTGGTCAGTGTGTCTTGGAGCAAGGTTTGCAAACCTCTTTCAGAAGGGGGATTAGGCTTAAGGTCTATCAAAGCTATTAATGCAGCAGGCCTGTTGAAGCTTGGTTGGGATTTTTATGCTGCAAACAATGATTGGTCAAATCTGCTTAAAGCCAGAACTTTCAGAAACAATGCCATGGTCAGTCATCACATAACTTCTTCTATTTGGTCAGGCATAAGATCCTGTTTGGATTCAATCAGGGAGAACTCAGGTTGGCAGGTAGGCAATGACCTTACTATTCGGTTTTGGACAGATTCATGGCTGTCTAGGCCTATTGTGGAGATGCTGAACATTCCTTGCACTTTGCATTCATCTCTTGAAGCCAGAGTTTGTGATTTCATCCAGAATGGAAACTGGTGCATCCCTTCACATTTGCTCACTCATTATCCTGCTCTAAAATCTGAAATTCAGGATGTCTCTATTCCAAACCAAGACAGTAATGATTACTTGGTTTGGTCATGCTCTGATTCAGGTCTTCTCACTCTCAAAGAAGCTTTCCATTTCAATAATCCGCTCGGTCAGGCTGTTACTTGGTCAAAAATCATTTGGAAGAGTTGCATTCCCCCCTCTAAGTCCTTTGTTTTGTGGAGAATATTGCAAAACAGAATGCCAACTGATGAGAATGTTTGGAATAGAGGTTGCACAGTTGTCTCAATTTGTAATCTCTGTTATAGAGCTGCAGAAACCACAAGTCATCTTTTCTTGGAATGTAGTTTTGCCATTCAAATTTGGAACTGGTTTGCTGGTTTGATTGATTCTACAGTTGACCGTTCCAGCTTTCAAACAATTCTATCTCTTTGCAGCTCGGATTGGAGCAGGCAGGTGCAAGATGTTATTGCTTCAGGAATCATCTACATTTTTTTGGTGCATATGGCATTGCCGAAACAAGGTAAGGTTTGATGACAAACTCATTCCAGTCCAAACAGCCATCAGCATGATTGCTTCCAGTATCACATTCTCAGGAAATTTCAGCTCTGGTTGCACTTTTTCAACTACAATTGAAAACAAGTTGCTGAGAAAATTCAATGTGACTGCTCATCCTGGTCGTGCTCCTTGCATCAAACAAGTCATTTGGCAGCCTCCTTCCTATAACACCATCAAATGCAACACTGATGGGGCTTCTATGGGTGCTACGGGTCAAGCTGCTTGTGGAGGGCTTTTTAGAGATAGCAGTGCTGCTATTTTAGGCTGCTTTGCATCCAACCTAGGTCACAAAAATTCTTTGCAAGCTGAGCTTATTGGAGCCCTGCTAGCCATTGAGATTGCTTATAGAAAAGGTTGGCATCGCCTTTGGTTAGAAAGTGACTCCAAGCTTGTGGTCTCTGCATTTAAAAACCATTCAATAGTGCATTGGAGGCTTACAAATAGATGGGATAACGGCTATAGATTTACTAAGCAAATGCAATTCATTGTTTCTAATGTTTATAGAGATCGCCAACACTTGTGCGGATAAGTTGGCCTCATTTGGCATTTCGGCTAATGGTTTTATTTGGTGGAATTCCATCCCCAATTTTATTAAGGAGGACTTTTTCCATAACAGGATAAGTCTTCCCAATTATAGGTTCTCTTGATTCTCCCATGGGTTTGGTTCATGCCCCCTCATGGTTTTCTTTTTTCTTTTTTAATGATATTTGGGTGTGCTGCATATGATTGGTAGTGCTAGTGGTGCCAACCTAGTTGGGATGGCTAGCTCTATTGTGATGCTTTTGCATGCCTTTTGTTTAAAAAAAAAAATTAAATACGGCGATTTCATTGAAGTTTCAGTTTTTATATAGCTATTGTTTGTACAGTAGTTGTTCACCATCCAAAGTATTTTTGTTTTGTTGAGGCTTTGTTATTACATGGAGGCATTTATTTATACACATCTCTTATCTCTATGATCCATTATTACAGCAGCAACAAAATCATGACTTAGCTGCTACTTAAACTTATTATTTAACTCTCTTGTAATTAATCTAGCTGCCTTAGTTAGCTTACACGATTAGTTAGAGTTAGTTTCTCAATCAGTTCGACAGCTGAGTAGTTAGACTTGTATAAATAGTTTCTCCTCTTGTAATATTGATCATTGAGTGAAATCATTTTGCACCTTGCAAATTTCACCAAGAGAAGAGTTCTCTGTTTTCTCTCGTCACGGCAAGAAGCGATTTACCTTATTGCATTTGCAGGTGCATTCTAGCACCTTTTCTTCCTTCATTTTCGATTCTTCTATCCATCATACGAAATGATGCCCCTTTAATGTAGTTTAGGCTTAAGAGAGATGGATGGAATGATTATCGCTATAAAGAGAAGTTAATAAGAAATTAAGAATCATACATAAAATGGAATGAAAGTTATATGAAAAAGGTGGTTTAATACTGAAGGATTTCTATACTGCTTTCTTGTCTCTGTCCTTTCACGTCAACTTCAGGAAATACTAATACCACACAAACCAAGGATGATTAGGGATAATTAACATATTTCCTGGTGTGGTTCTATAGCCTGCACCTTTAATATCTAGTCTAGGATAATAATGAGAAAAGAAGGCCTACTAGATGCCTTCGTGTGCGACATGAAAAATAATCAAGCAGGTTGAATTTAGGTGCAATGAGAAATATTATTGGTCAGCTCTCTTTCACTAGTGCTACCAAGGAAATACAATATTCCGTCTACTGCTTGCTAAGGAATGTAACCTCTTGTCTGCAGAAAGACTAGAATTGCTTAGGTTAAAGTAATCTTTTGGTCCCTATGTGTGACACTGATTTTCAATTTGGTCCATATACATAAAAAGTTATCAATTTGATCCCTATACGTGACACTGATTTTCAACTTGGTCTTCACCGCTAATTGGTCCCTATATAAGAGGGACCAAATTGTAAATTATTATCACATGTAGGGACCAAATTGAAAATAATTGTCACATGTAGGGACCGATTTCAATTTTTTTTTTGTTGAATTGGTCCCTACATGTGACAATAATTTGCAATTTGGTTCTCTTATATAGGGACCAATTAGCGGTGAGGACCAAATTGAAAACCAGTGTCACTTATAGGGACCAAATTAATAATTTTTTTATGTAGAGGGACCAAATTGAAAATCAATGTCACGTATAGGGACCAAATGATTACTTTAACCAATTGGTTATTATGTTATCTGCAGATCTTGAGAGGAGCAATAAAAGGTATGAGAATAATAAAGGGTGAAACTTTGATTTGCTATAGATGAATGGTTTATGCATTTAAATTCACTGATTTAATTTCTTCACAACCAAGATTGCCTTTTTTTTTTTTTTGGGAACCCATCCTAATTAACTCCTTGGGCCAAAGCCAAGTTGGTCCACCAAAGTATCTCACGGCTTAGACACTTTGGGCCTGCTATAGGACTAATCTCTGGTTTAGCTAATTAAATAGGTTTTACCCCTTGGTTCTCAACCTGCCAATGGGGGGACACCCCAAGGATTCGAATCCGGATTCTCCATTTCTCCTCCTTATGGGGGCAAGTTGTTTCCACTCAACCAACACCTCATTGGTCAAGATTAATTATTATTTCATTGTTCTATTTATAGCAAATTAATTGTCTAAATTCTCTCTTTTTAAATTTCCTTTTTTGTATCGTTCCCATGAGAGTATTCGATTGTACCACTCCTTTTTCAATCCTTCAAATATAGTTTTTGTTCCTACCACGGGTTAGCACCCTTACTATCGGGTTAGACAAGCGACCCGTACAACCCGGGACAATGACCCAACATTGACCAAGGTCTGGTTCGAGCACAGGCCAGGCATGAGGGTTAAGGCCCGACTTATGGATACCAGGGATAGAGTAACCCACTTACTCGGCCAGAATGAGAAGGAATGCACTTGCCCGAGAATGACAACTCCTTGACCGAGTACTCTACTTACTCGGCTCCAAGTCCTGGCTGACTCTACCCACTCCCCAAACGAGAACACTACCTACTGAGTCTTCTCGAGTACTTACCCAGTACTCGGCCAAGCTTCTCGAGTACTTACCCAGTACTCGGCCAAGAGTACTTACCCAGCCAGTACTCGACCAAGCTTCTCGAGTACTTACCCTGTACTCGACCAAGAGTACTTACCCAGTACTCGGCCAAGTACCCAGTCCACAGTCGGGACCCGAGAAACTTCCCGAGAACACACTCGGCTTATTCAGACCGAGACCTTAACAACTCTACCTGAGTACCTGAGCTATCTACTCAGGTATACAGCGAGATGAAGTACTCGGTACTCGATCAGACCACTAGTAGAAGACCGGGAATCTGAAGCGACCATCGCACCTTACCTGCTAGATGTACTGAAATACCCTCAGGATAGTACACCTCGTTTAGGCCTAGCTGGCAATAAGGATGGACATCTGCTAGAAGGACACGCGTCGTGATGACATTAGAGATCTTCCGCAATATCCACTAACGGACCGAGAAGGGACAACGTGACGTACGGACAGGACCCATACACGTGTATATAAATGGCAAGTCACCCACTAAGAAAGAGGCTATCTTCTAGGCAAAAACCTACCTAAACCCTAATCTCTGTAAACTACCCATAACCCTAGTTTTTCCATCGGAACACCTCCTCTCCATCACCCTATAACTACGTTGGCCTTGATTCCCTACCGGGATACGTAGGAGCGAAGTTCTCACTCTGTCAGGCTCAATCCACAAAACCACCATTGCTTCGTCGAGCTGGAGCTTATTGTTTCTACCCGGACAAAATCGGACGGATAAAATTGGTGCCCACCGTGGGGCCTCGGTAAAACTATGCCCTGGCCGCACATCATACACCCTCCTTTGTCGACACCAACGATGGACTCTGAGTTCTCAAACAAGAGATGAATTGTCGCTTTGCCTCCATCGGAACCCTAGTCCAGCAAGACCGCTACTCATTGAAGCGACGAAGGCCCTTCTTCGTCTCTGGGATGAAACAACCGCGCCCCGCCATCATGGACATCTTCAAATGCCCACAAATATCACATCATATTTCCCAGAGATAGAAGACACACCTTTGAATCACGATGAGCCCCGTTTTTAAGCCTCGCTTGCAACCATCGGAGACGCCTAAAGAGGACCCACCACTCAAACCCTCGAATCTACTAGAGATAGATCTGTCATAGTAATTGTGCATGTTGTGGGTCACAACCCTACCCATATCCAAACTCGGGTCAACTTCGTGCCATATGGATCTCGAGAAGATAGTTCAAGCCTTGTCGAGATAGAGATCTGGTCTTGCCGGCCCTCAAGCATTACACTATGACGTAATGGACCATGAAGTAGGGAAACCCGACCGCTTGGCCCAGAGAAAGTGTTCGTAGTCGAGAAGGCATAATATCGGGAACCTTAAAATCCACTTGTAGGAGAATTCGTTTGACGGCCCAATCACTGCTTCTTGGGATGCCCACCAAAGGTGACTTTCACGGCGAATTATTGTTGCTCGGGATGCCCACCAAAGGCGACTTTCACATTGAAATTATTGCTTCTCGGGATGACCACCAAAGCTGACCTTTGATTCTCGGCCATCAACGCAAAGTAAACATGAATGTCATGACCATCTCGGGAATACACCAACTCACGACGGTCCTAATCTAAACAAAGTGGAGACTCCAGTCCAGCAACTCGGTTAAGTTCTGGTTCCCGGCTACTTGGTTGAGCTTCGGCTCCCTACTCGGTCGAGCTCCGGCTCCCGGCAGTTGGACTCCGGTCCAGCGACTTGGTCGAGCTCCGGCTCCCTTCTCAGTCGAGCTCCGGCTCCCGCACTTAGTTAAAGCTCCGCGCTTTGCCTTCTAGGTCGAGTGTAACACCTTGTTTTTCAAAAAAAAATTTATTTAAGCTGGTTTGGTTTAAGTTGGATTTATCGTTTAAGGGCTTAGTGGGATTTTTGGCTAAAAGTCCCTTTCTGGTACATGAGCACACCCGTGCTCATTAGCCAGCAAGCCCGTGCTTAAAGTCAGAAGCGTGTTTCTGATTTTAAGTTGAGCACGACCGTGCTCAACAGGTAGCACGCCCGTGCTCAAGCTGTTGACCGCGTCTCGTAACGTTAAGTTGAGCACGACCTTGCTCAAGGATGAGCACGACCGTGCTCAAGTCCGGACCTATATACGTTGAGCAGACCCCGAGTTGCGCCGTACACTTCCTTTTTGCTACTAAAAACCCTAGTACGGCTGCAACCTCCCTTCCTCCCTTTTTTCCTTCATACTCAGTGTGGTTTTGAGTATTGGAGACGCTAGGGAAACGTGGTTTCGTCTGCACTTCGCGTATAGGTAATGTTCCGTTCCTTTTCTTTAGTTTCCTTTCGTTTTTGGTTGGGAAACTAACACCATTTTAATCTGTTTATTTAAGGCTCGTTCGTGCGTGAGCCGCCTAAAGGAGAGGAACCGGTTGCTGTTAGGAAGTCTTAGAGAGCTACCTTCAATCCAGGTATGGGGAGAAGGGTAGTATTTACGTAGGTTTGGGTTTAGTGTAAAGTAAAGGGGTTCCCTAACCCCGATGTGTTTATATTTGTATGTATGAATGACATGCTGAATTAGTTGTTTAATGATGGTATGCTATTGGCTGTTTCGGTATGTTATTAGTATGTTATTTGGTTTACTATTCATGTTCATAATATGTTGTTAATGTTAGTGTTGGTTGCTTTTCTATGAACATGATGTTGTTGGGTTGATGCCGTGGTTGAATGGATTGCTGTTATGATGATGAGTTTAAACCCGAAAACACGCTGATAATTGATGTTAGGAATAATTGAGTAAAAACCCTGGTAATTTAACTAAGTTTCAGTCTCTGTTCCTGCCCAGAACAGCACTGTCGCGCGATGAGCACGACCGTGCTGAACAGGGAGCACGACCGTGCTCCCAGTTGAATTCTGGGAAGATGGCCGCGCTGTTGAGCACGGCCGTACAGGACAAAGAGCACGATCGTGCTGCTGAGCACGACCGTGCTCATTAAGAAGCATGACCGTGCTTCACTTACAGGGGAGCACGCCCCTCACGTGCTTAAGCACGACCGTGCTGGGTTACGAGCACGACCGTGCTCAACCCACTGTGACAGAACCAGATTAAAGGACTTAAGGGGTCTTAAACCCCACTTTCCCTATGATGATAACTGATTAGACAACTTGGTAAATGTTAATAAAGATAAATAAAGATGAGGAGATGGTGAGATGTTAAGTCGATACCCTTTAGGGTGCCGCAAGCTGATGAGTTGTACCTTGGTGCTTTTTGGCCAAGGAGGCCTTGACCCCACGGTTTGGGTCTAAGGTGTTGTTGTTACGTACCTTGGTGGCCGAGAGTTTGCCCCAGGTACTGCGGTTGATTCCGCTTAAGTCCTCAGGTAGATTCCGCGAGGCAAGTTGGTGCGGTTGATCCCGCTGTTACCTTCGGTCGATTCCGTTGGAGTTATGGAGGTGGTGTTGCTGTTGTTGTTGTGTTGCATACGCATTGCATCGGAGTTGTTGTTTAGGGATGTTCGACATAGGGGAGATCGTCCTAGAGTACGGCGATCCGGCCATCCACGGTTGGAGTAGATTCTCCTAGCGCCCCCGTGACGAGGCATTCGTTGGTTTGATGCGTTGGCTATCCAAGGAGTAGATTCTCCGGCGTTGAGTAGATTCTCAATGTGGATATGTAACTCCGAAGTCGTTCATCCCGAGTTTAGTGGATCCACATGCATTGATGGTTTAGCGGAGTAGGACTGCATTGCACTGCATAGCATAACGATGATGTTGATATTTGATGTGATGCTGCTATGCTTGCTGTTTACTTTACTGCCTATTCCCATGCTAATATGTTTATACGATTCTTACTCCCTATATATGTTTGTTGTTTGTGTTTGGCCTGATTGGCACATTGCAGAGGATGACGAGCAGCCCGGAGAGGAGTGACTCTGAGGAGCCGCCACTCATCGTAGGGCTAGTTTATGTTTTCGTAGTTGTTAGTTCAGTTGTAATTCCGTGGATTTTATTCCGGAACGGTTATACCAGCTCTGTATGTGACATCGGGGTTGGGTTATTTTTATTGGTTGTTATGTTTTCGTTATTTAAAACTTATTTTATTTCCGCGTTGTAAACGGTTCATGTGGGACTTTTCTACCCATGGACAATTGTTTATTTTATTCAATAATTGCATGTTTTCCTTTAAATGTTTTTTTTTAATTTAAATGGTTTTTAACATGCGGGGTAGAAGGGTGTCACATTTAGTGGTATCAGAGCAGTTCGACCTTGTTCGGACGTGGTATGAGTCTGTTGTGAGTCTGTTGTGTGACTCTTGTGTGAATTGTCTATACTTGGTATAGATAATGATGTTTTAAGTTAGTTGCCTGTAGCTTTTACTCGCTAAGTTTCTGTATTAAAGGCTGTTTTGGGCATGTACAAGAACTAATGGCCGGTAGAGGACGCAACGATCAGGCGATTGCTGACGCATTGGCACTCCTGGCCAATGCTATCGGACAGGTCAACCCTAACAACGGTGGGCCAGCTGAGTTCCAGGGACTGGATAAGTTCCAGAGGAACAACCCTCCGTCGTTCAAAGGAGCGTATGACCCAGAAGGAGCATTGTTGTGGCTGAGGGAGACAGAGAAGATCTTCCGTGCGATGGACTGCAATGATCAGCAGAAGCTCATCTTCGCCACCTTCATGTTGACTGAAGAGGCGGAGCACTAGTGGGATAACTGCAGGCAGAGGATGCAGGCAGAGGGCACAGCGGTGACTTGGGCTGTGTTCAGGCAGAGGTTTCTGGAGAAGTATTTTCCAGCGGATATCAGAGACAAGAAGAAGATGGAATTCTTGTCTTTGAGGCAGGGGTCGCTGTCAGTCGGTGACTATGCGGCTAAGTTCGAGGAGCTGGCTAGGTACTACACTCCTTACCAGCATGAGACGGACGATCGCTCCAAGTGTGTGAAGTTCGAAGCGGGACTTCGGCCTGAGATCAAACAGGCCATCAGCTATCAGGAGATCAGAGTCTTCCCTATTCTGGTCAACAAGTGCAGGATCTATGAGGATGCCAGCCAGTTCAGAGCTGCTAGTTCCAGAGGATCGGACAATCAGAGTGGCAAGAGGATTGATCAGAGGGATAAGGGCAAGCAGCGGTATGCCCCTTCGGGCAAGGACTTCAAGCAGAGTGGCAGGAAGCCCCAGTTTCAGCAGAGTAGCTTCAGGGGTGGGTTCTCTTATGCCCCTAGAGCTATGAGGTGTGGGAAGTGTGGAGCACAGGACCACTATTCGTCCTAGTGCAAGGAAACACAGGTCATCTGTTTCAAGTGTGGCAAGCCAGGCCACATCAGCTGCGAGTGTGATGGAGCTAAGGCCGAGCCTCCCAGCGCTAGCAAGAATCAGAAGCCTCAGGCCAACAGACTGAAGACCACTGGAAGAGTCTTTACTCTTAGTGGAGCCGAAGCCTCCGAGTCTGATGACTTGATCCAAGGTACGTGTCTAATTGATGGAACTCGATTGACTGTATTGTATGATTCGGGTGCTACTCACTCGTTTATATCGCATGACAGGGTCAAGAGTCTAAAATTGCCTGTTACCTTCCTTGAGTTTGATTTGTTGGTTTCTACACCCACAAATAAACCTGTTTCTACTTCATATGCATGCAAGAACTGTCATATTGTTATAAATGATAAAACTTTCCTTGCTGATCTTGTATGCTTACCTTTGAAAGACCTGGACATTATTCTGGGTATGGACTGGTTATCTTCCAACCATGTCCTTCTGAATTGTTTCGATAAAACCCTGATTTTTGGAACTCCAAAGGAGTCTAAGAATCCAGACCTTCTCTCTACCAGCCAAGTACGAGCTTCGATGAAAGACGAAGCCCAAGTGTACATGATGTTAGCTTCCCTGGATGTAGAGAGCAGCCCTCCTGATGTCGCCAGCTTGCCTGTTGTGCGAGAGTTTCCTGAAGTGTTTCCGGGGGATGTTTATAACTTACCCCCAGAAAGAGATGTTGAGTTTACCATAGACTTAGTGCCTGGCACCGGGCCAATTTCCATAGCACCCTATAGAATGTCTCCTCTAGAGCTAGCTAAGTTGAAAGAACAGTTGGAGGACCTGATGAAGAAGCAGTTCATTAGGCCGAGTGTGTCTCCGTGGGGGGCACCTGTGTTGTTGGTGAAGAAGAAGGATGGTAGTATGAGGTTGTGTGTCGACTTTCGACAGCTCAACAAGGTGACCATAAAGAATCGGTATCCCCTCCCTAGGATTGATGATCTTATGGACCAGTTGATGGGCGCTTGCATCTTTTCAAAGATAGATTTGAGGTCAGGGTACCATCAGATTCGGGTTAAGTCTGAGGACATCCCGAAGACAGCGTTTAGAACGCGATATGGTCACTATGAATACTTGGTTATGCCTTTCGGTGTGACCAACGCTCCTGCGGTCTTCATGGACTACATGAACAAGACCTTTCACCCTTACTTGGATAAGTTTGTGGTAGTGTTCATAGATGACATCTTAGTGTACTCCAAGAGTAAGGAGGAACATGAGGAACACCTGAGGGTTGTCTTGCAGACCCTTAAGGAGAAGCAGTTGTATGCTAAGTTGTCTAAGTGTGAGTTCTGGTTAGAGGAAGTGAGCTTCTTAGGACATGTCATCTCTAAGGGTGGCATAGCAGTGGACCCAGCTAAGGTAGAGACGGTGCTCCAGTGGGAAGCGCCAAAGTCTGTAACCGAGATTAGGAGTTTCTTGGGGTTAGCCGGGTACTATAGGCGGTTTATAGAAGGTTTCTCTAAGATAGCTTTACCCTTAACCCGTCTCACCAAGAAGGGACAGTTGTTTGTGTGGGACTCTAAGTGTGAAGAGAGTTTCCAAACCCTTAAGAATAGGTTGACATCAGCACCAGTGTTAGTTTTGCCAAATCCTAGTGCACCCTTCGTAGTTTACTGCGATGCTTCTAAGCAAGGGTTAGGTGGTGTGCTGATGCAGAATGGTAAGGTAGTCGCTTACGCTTCTAGGCAGTTGAAAACCCATGAGAAGAACTACCCTACCCATGACCTAGAGTTAGGAGCTGTGGTATTTGCCTTGAAGATCTGGAGGCATTACCTGTATGGAGCGAGGTTTGAGGTCTTTAGTGATCACAAGAGTTTGAAGTATCTCTTTGATCAAAAGGAGTTGAATATGAGGCAGCGTAGGTGGATGGAGTTCTTAAAGGATTATGACTTCGAGCTGACCTATCACCCAGGAAAGGCCAATGTGGTGGCCGATGCCTTGAGTAGGAAAACCCTGCATATCTCCGCTTTGATGGTTAGGGAGATGGACCTGATTGAGGAGTTTAGAGACCTTAGTCTAGCTTGTGAGTTTACCCCTAAGAGTATTAGGGTTGGTACCTTGAAGGTTACCAACAGTTTGATGGATCAGATTAGAGAGGGTCAGAAGTTAGATAAGTATCTTTTAGACCAGCAAGAGTTGCTCGCTCAGGGTAGAGACCTAAGTTTTAAGGATGGCAGTGATGGTATTTTGAGGTTCAAAGATAGAGTTTGTGTGCCAGATGTTCCTGAACTTAGGAAGTTGATCTTAGAAGAAGGTCATAGGAGTGGATTGAGTGTGCACCCAGGTGCCACTAAGATGTATTAGGACCTTAAGAGAATGTTTTGGTGGCCTAGGATGAAAAAGGACGTAGCTGAGTTTGTGTATGCATGCCTAGTTTGTCAGAAGGCTAAGATCGAGCATCAGAGGCCTTCGGGTAAATTGCAACCTTTAAGTGTCCCAGAATGGAAATGGGATAGCATCTCCATAGATTTTGTGTCTGGACTCCCTAGGACTCCAGCTGGTTTTGAGGCAATTTGGGTTGTTGTGGATAGACTGACTAAGTCTGCCCATTTCATTCCGATGAACATGGAGTATCCTCTAGAGAAGTTGGCTAAGTTGTACATCAAGGAGATAGTTAGGCTTCATGGTGTACCCTCTAGCATAGTTTCAGATAGAGACCCGAGGTTTACCTCTAGGTTTTGGAATAGTTTGCAAGAGGCTTTAGGAACAAAGCTTAGGCTTAGTTCAGCTTACCACCCACAGACTGATGGGCAGTCTGAGCGGACCATCCAGTCCTTAGAGGACTTGTTGAGGGCTTGTGTGTTAGAACAGTCTGGAAGTTGGGACAAGTTTTTGCCCCTGATAGAGTTCACCTACAACAACAGTTTCCATTCCAGCATTGGGATGGCACCTTATGAAGCTCTGTATGGGAGGAGATGTAGGACACCCTTGTGTTGGAGTGAACCTAGTGATAGTGTGGTGCTAGGACCTGAGATAGTCCAAGAAACAACAGAAAAGATTAAGTTAGTTCAGGAAAAGATGAGAGTTGCACAGAGTAGGCAGAAGAGCTACCATGATAAAAGGAGGAAGGCGCTCGAATTCCAAGAAGGCGATCATGTATTCTTGAGAGTTACCCCGACGACTGGGGTTGGTAGAGTGATGAAGGCGAGGAAACTTACTCCGAGGTTCATTGGTCCTTACCAAATCCTCAAAAGAGTCGGCGAAGTCGCCTACCAAATAGCCTTACCCACGTTTTTGTCAAATCTCCACAACGTTTTTCATGTGTCACAACTCAGGAAGTATGTTCATGACCCTAGTCACGTGATAGTACCCGACGCTATACAGTTGAAAGAGAACCTGACGTTTGAGGTGTTACCTCTTCGAGTCGAGGATAGGAGGGTGAAGCAGCTAAGAGGCAAGGAAATTCCTTTGGTTAAAGTGGTTTGGAGTGGGGCAACTGAGGAAAGTGCTACCTGGGAGATGGAGAGCAAGATGATGGAAGCGTACCCGCATCTCTTCCCTTGAGGTACGTGTAAATTTCGAGGACGAAATTTTTATAAGGGGGGTGGAATTGTAACACCCTGTTTTTCAGAATTTTTTTATTTAAGCTGGTTTGGTTTAAGTTGGATTTATCGTTTAAGGGCTTAGTGGGATTTTTGGCTAAAAGTCCCTTTCTGGTACATGAGCACACCCGTGCTCATTAGCCAGCAAGCCCGTGCTTAAAGTCAGAAGCGTGTTTCTGATTTTAAGTTGAGCACGACCGTGCTCAACAGGTAGCACGCCCGTGCTCAAGCTGTTGACCGCGTCTCGTAACGTTAAGTTGAGCACGACCTTGCTCAAGGATGAGCACGACCGTGCTCAAGTCCGGACCTATATACGTTGAGCAGACCCCGAGTTGCGCCGTACACTTCCTTTTTGCTACTAAAAACCCTAGTACGGCTGCAACCTCCCTTCCTCCCTTTTTTCCTTCATACTCAGTGTGGTTTTGAGTATTGGAGACGCTAGGGAAACGTGGTTTCGTCTGCACTTCGCGTATAGGTAATGTTCCGTTCCTTTTCTTTAGTTTCCTTTCGTTTTTGGTTGGGAAACTAACACCATTTTAATCTGTTTATTTAAGGCTCGTTCGTGCGTGAGCCGCCTAAAGGAGAGGAACCGGTTGCTGTTAGGAAGTCTTAGAGAGCTACCTTCAATCCAGGTATGGGGAGAAGGGTAGTATTTACGTAGGTTTGGGTTTAGTGTAAAGTAAAGGGGTTCCCTAACCCCGATGTGTTTATATTTGTATGTATGAATGACATGCTGAATTAGTTGTTTAATGATGGTATGCTATTGGCTGTTTCGGTATGTTATTAGTATGTTATTTGGTTTACTATTCATGTTCATAATATGTTGTTAATGTTAGTGTTGGTTGCTTTTCTATGAACATGATGTTGTTGGGTTGATGCCGTGGTTGAATGGATTGCTGTTATGATGATGAGTTTAAACCCGAAAACACGCTGATAATTGATGTTAGGAATAATTGAGTAAAAACCCTGGTAATTTAACTAAGTTTCAGTCTCTGTTCCTGCCCAGAACAGCACTGTCGCGCGATGAGCACGACCGTGCTGAACAGGGAGCACGACCGTGCTCCCAGTTGAATTCTGGGAAGATGGCCGCGCTGTTGAGCACGGCCGTACAGGACAAAGAGCACGATCGTGCTGCTGAGCACGACCGTGCTCATTAAGAAGCATGACCGTGCTTCACTTACAGGGGAGCACGCCCCTCACGTGCTTAAGCACGACCGTGCTGGGTTACGAGCACGACCGTGCTCAACCCACTGTGACAGAACCAGATTAAAGGACTTAAGGGGTCTTAAACCCCACTTTCCCTATGATGATAACTGATTAGACAACTTGGTAAATGTTAATAAAGATAAATAAAGATGAGGAGATGGTGAGATGTTAAGTCGATACCCTTTAGGGTGCCGCAAGCTGATGAGTTGTACCTTGGTGCTTTTTGGCCAAGGAGGCCTTGACCCCACGGTTTGGGTCTAAGGTGTTGTTGTTACGTACCTTGGTGGCCGAGAGTTTGCCCCAGGTACTGCGGTTGATTCCGCTTAAGTCCTCAGGTAGATTCCGCGAGGCAAGTTGGTGCGGTTGATCCCGCTGTTACCTTCGGTCGATTCCGTTGGAGTTATGGAGGTGGTGTTGCTGTTGTTGTTGTGTTGCATACGCATTGCATCGGAGTTGTTGTTTAGGGATGTTCGACATAGGGGAGATCGTCCTAGAGTACGGCGATCCGGCCATCCACGGTTGGAGTAGATTCTCCTAGCGCCCCCGTGACGAGGCATTCGTTGGTTTGATGCGTTGGCTATCCAAGGAGTAGATTCTCCGGCGTTGAGTAGATTCTCAATGTGGATATGTAACTCCGAAGTCGTTCATCCCGAGTTTAGTGGATCCACATGCATTGATGGTTTAGCGGAGTAGGACTGCATTGCACTGCATAGCATAACGATGATGTTGATATTTGATGTGATGCTGCTATGCTTGCTGTTTACTTTACTGCCTATTCCCATGCTAATATGTTTATACGATTCTTACTCCCTATATATGTTTGTTGTTTGTGTTTGGCCTGATTGGCACATTGCAGAGGATGACGAGCAGCCCGGAGAGGAGTGACTCTGAGGAGCCGCCACTCATCGTAGGGCTAGTTTATGTTTTCGTAGTTGTTAGTTCAGTTGTAATTCCGTGGATTTTATTCCGGAACGGTTATACCAGCTCTGTATGTGACATCGGGGTTGGGTTATTTTTATTGGTTGTTATGTTTTCGTTATTTAAAACTTATTTTATTTCCGCGTTGTAAACGGTTCATGTGGGACTTTTCTACCCATGGACAATTGTTTATTTTATTCAATAATTGCATGTTTTTCCTTTAAATGTTTTTTTTAATTTAAATGGTTTTTAACATGCGGGGTAGAAGGGTGTCACATTTAGTGGTATCAGAGCAGTTCGACCTTGTTCGGACGTGGTATGAGTCTGTTGTGAGTCTGTTGTGTGACTCTTGTGTGAATTGTCTATACTTGGTATAGATAATGATGTTTTAAGTTAGTTGCCTGTAGCTTTTACTCGCTAAGTTTCTGTATTAAAGGCTGTTTTGGGCATGTACAAGAACTAATGGCCGGTAGAGGACGCAACGATCAGGCGATTGCTGACGCATTGGCACTCCTGGCCAATGCTATCGGACAGGTCAACCCTAACAACGGTGGGCCAGCTGAGTTCCAGGGACTGGATAAGTTCCAGAGGAACAACCCTCCGTCGTTCAAAGGAGCGTATGACCCAGAAGGAGCATTGTTGTGGCTGAGGGAGACAGAGAAGATCTTCCGTGCGATGGACTGCAATGATCAGCAGAAGCTCATCTTCGCCACCTTCATGTTGACTGAAGAGGCGGAGCACTAGTGGGATAACTGCAGGCAGAGGATGCAGGCAGAGGGCACAGCGGTGACTTGGGCTGTGTTCAGGCAGAGGTTTCTGGAGAAGTATTTTCCAGCGGATATCAGAGACAAGAAGAAGATGGAATTCTTGTCTTTGAGGCAGGGGTCGCTGTCAGTCGGTGACTATGCGGCTAAGTTCGAGGAGCTGGCTAGGTACTACACTCCTTACCAGCATGAGACGGACGATCGCTCCAAGTGTGTGAAGTTCGAAGCGGGACTTCGGCCTGAGATCAAACAGGCCATCAGCTATCAGGAGATCAGAGTCTTCCCTATTCTGGTCAACAAGTGCAAGGATCTATGAGGATGCCAGCCAGTTCAGAGCTGCTAGTTCCAGAGGATCGGACAATCAGAGTGGCAAGATGATTGATCAGAGGGATAAGGGCAAGCAGCGGTATGCCCCTTCGGGCAAGGACTTCAAGCAGAGTGGCAGGAAGCCCCAGTTTCAGCAGAGTAGCTTCAGGGGTGGGTTCTCTTATGCCCCTAGAGCTATGAGGTGTGGGAAGTGTGGAGCACAGGACCACTATTCGTCCTAGTGCAAGGAAACACAGGTCATCTGTTTCAAGTGTGGCAAGCCAGGCCACATCAGCCGCGAGTGTGATGGAGCTAAGGCCGAGCCTCCCAGCGCTAGCAAGAATCAGAAGCCTCAGGCCAACAGACTGAAGACCACTGGAAGAGTCTTTACTCTTAGTGGAGCCGAAGCCTCCGAGTCTGATGACTTGATCCAAGGTACGTGTCTAATTGATGGAACTCGATTGACTGTATTGTATGATTCGGGTGCTACTCACTCGTTTATATCGCATGACAGGGTCAAGAGTCTAAAATTGCCTGTTACCTTCCTTGAGTTTGATTTGTTGGTTTCTACACCCACAAATAAACCTGTTTCTACTTCATATGCATGCAAGAACTGTCATATTGTTATAAATGATAAAACTTTCCTTGCTGATCTTGTATGCTTACCTTTGAAAGACCTGGACATTATTCTGGGTATGGACTGGTTATCTTCCAACCATGTCCTTCTGAATTGTTTCGATAAAACCCTGATTTTTGGAAAACTCCAAAGGAGTCTAAGAATCCAGACCTTCTCTCTGCCAGCCAAGTACGAGCTTCGATGAAAGACGAAGCCCAAGTGTACATGATGTTAGCTTCCCTGGATGTAGAGAGCAGCCCTCCTGAATGTCGCCAGCTTGCCTGTTGTGCGAGAGTTTCCTGAAGTGTTTCCGGGGGATGTTTATAACTTACCCCCAGAAAGAGATGTTGAGTTTACCATAGACTTAGTGCCTGGCACCGGGCCAATTTCCATAAGCACCCTATAGAATGTCTCCTCTAGAGCTAGCTAAGTTGAAAGAACAGTTGGAGGACCTGATGAAGAAGCAGTTCATTAGGCCGAGTGTGTCTCCGTGGGGGCACCTGTGTTGTTGGTGAAGAAGAAGGATGGTAGTATGAGGTTGTGTGTCGACTTTCGACAGCTCAACAAGGTGACCATAAAGAATCGGTATCCCCTCCCTAGGATTGATGATCTTATGGACCAGTTGATGGGCGCTTGCGTCTTTTCAAAGATAGATTTGAGGTCAGGGTACCATCAGATTCGGGTTAAGTCTGAGGACATCCCGAAGACAGCGTTTAGAACGCGATATGGTCACTATGAGTACTTGGTTATGCCTTTCGGTGTGACCAACGCTCCTGCGGTCTTCATGGACTACATGAACAAGACCTTTCACCATTACTTGGATAAGTTGTGGGTAGTGTTCATAGATGACATCTTAGTGTACTCCAAGAGTAAGGAGGAACATGAGGAACACCTGAGGGTTGTCTTGCAGACCCTTAAGGAGAAGCAGTTGTATGCTAAGTTGTCTAAGTGTGAGTTCTGGTTAGAGGAAGTGAGCTTCTTAGGACATGTCATCTCTAAGGGTGGCATAGCAGTGGACCCAGCTAAGGTAGAGACAGTGCTCCAGTGGGAAGCGCCAAAGTCTGTAACCGAGATTAGGAGTTTCTTGGGGTTAGCCGCGGTACTATAGGCGGTTTATAGAAGGTTTCTCTAAGATAGCTTTACCCTTAACCCGTCTCACCAAGAAGGGACAGTTGTTTGTGTGGGACTCTAAGTGTGAAGAGAGTTTCCAAACCCTTAAGAATAGGTTGACATCAGCACCAGTTTTAGTTTTACCAGATCCTAGTGCAACCCTTCGTAGTTTACTGCGATGCTTCTAAGCAAGGGTTAGGTGGTGTGCTGATGCAGAATGGTAAGGTAGTCGCTTACGCTTCTAGGCAGTGAAAACCCATGAGAAGAACTACCCTACCCATGACCTAGAGTTAGGAGCTGTGGTATTTGCCTTGAAGATCTGGAGGCATTACCTGTATGGAGCGAGGTTTGAGGTCTTTAGTGATCACAAGAGTTGAAGTATCTCTTTGATCAAAAGGAGTTGAATATGAGGCAGCGTAGGTGGATGGAGTTCTTAAAGGATTATGACTTCGAGCTGACCTATCACCCAGGAAAGGCCAATGTGGTGGCCGATGCCTTGAGTAGGAAAACCCTGCATATCTCCGCTTTGATGGTTAGGGAGATGGACCTGATTGAGGAGTTTAGAGACCTTAGTCTAGCTTGTGAGTTTACCCCTAAGAGTATTAGGCTTGGTACCTTGAAGGTTACCAACAGTTTGATGGATCAGATTAGAGAGGGTCAGAAGTTAGATAAGTATCTTTTAGACCAGCAAGAGTTGCTCGCTCAGGGTAGAGACCTAAGTTTTAAGGATGGCAGTGATGGTATTTGAGGTTCAAAGGATAGAGTTTGTGTGCCAGATGTTCCTGAACTTAGGAATCTGATCTTAGAAGAAGGTCATAGGAGTGGATTGAGTGTGCACCCAGGTGCCACTAAGATGTATCAGGACCTTAAGAGAATGTTTTGGTGGCCTAGGATGAAAAAAGGACGTAGCTGAGTTTGTGTATGCATGCCTAGTTTGTCAGAAGGCTAAGATCGAGCATCAGAGGCCTTCGGGTAAGTTGCAACCCCTAAGTATCCCAGAATGGAAATGGGATAGTATCTCCATAGATTTTGTGTCTGGACTCCCTAGGACTCCAGCTGGTTTTGAGGCAATTTGGGTTGTTGTGGATAGACTGACTAAGTCTGCCCATTTCATTCCGATGAACATGGAGTATCCTCTAGAGAAGTTGGCTAAGTTGTACATCAAGGAGATAGTTAGGCTTCATGGTGTACCCTCTAGCATAGTTTCAGATAGAGACCCGAGGTTTACCTCTAGGTTTTGGAACTAGTTTGCAAGAGGCTTTAGGAACAAAGCTTAGGCTTAGTTCAGCTTACCACCCACAGACTGATGGGCAGTCTGAGCGGACCATCCAGTCCTTAGAGAGTACTTGTTGAGGGCTTGTGATGTTAGACACAGTCTGGAAGTTGGGACAAGTTTTTGCCCCTGATAGAGGTTTCACCTACAACAACAGTTCCATTCCAGCATTGGGGATGGCACCTTATGTGAAGCTCTGTATGGGAGGATATGTAGGACACCCTGGGTTGGAGTGAACCTAGTGATAGTGATGGTGCGTAGTGCTAGGTAAATGAGATAGTCCAAGAAACAACAGGAAAAGATTAAGGTTCAGTTTCAGGAAAGGATGAGAGTTGCACAGAGTAGGCAGAAGAGCTACCATGGATAAAAGGAGGAAGGCGGCCTCGAATTCCAAGAAGGCGATCATGTATTCTTGAGAGTTACCACGACGACTGGGGTTGCGTAGACGATGATGGAAGGCGAGGAAACTTACTCCGAGGTTCCATTGGTCCTTACCAAATCCTCAAAAGAGTCGGCGAAAGTCGCCTACCAAATAGCCTTACCCCACGTTTTGTCAAATCTCCACAACCGTTTTTTCATGTGTTGTCACAACTCAGGGAAGTATGTTCATGACATAGTCACTGTGATAGGAACCCGACGCTCATACAGTTGAAAGAGGAACCTGACGTTTGAGGTGTGTACCTCTTCGAGTCCGAGGATAGGAGGGTGAAGCAGCTAAAGAGGCAAGGAAATTCCTTTGGTTAAAGTTAAAGTGGGTTTGGGAGTGGGGCAACTGAGGAAAGTGCTACCTGGGAGATGGGAGAGCAAGATGATGG